>OZ020313.1:53800202-55120202 GCA_963971305.1 Arcuatula senhousia
CTTAGAAAGAACTCGAACTCCTAGACGATTTCTATTACGACTTAAAGAATAAACAATAAAAGGTTATTAGGCGTTTCTATAGATTATCAACTGAATTTTGATAAACATATATCAGAGATTTGTAAAAAAAAAAGCCGAAAGGCAATTAAATGCTCTTAAAAGGGTGGGGAGATTTTTAAACAAGCTTGGTAGATTAACTAGTTATCACTCATATATATTGTCAAATTTTAATTATTGTCTTGTGACATGGCATTTTTGCAGTGAAAAAAAACACCAAGAAAATGGAGAAAAGACAAGAGAGGGCTTTAAGATTTATTTATAATGATAACAATTTATGTTATGATCAGCTGCTAGAGAAATCTAAGTTACCATCACTAAAAGTTAGAAGACCCAGAACCATTACTATGGAAACTTTCAAAATCATACACAAAGAAAGCCCTGTATATCTACACGACTTAGTTAATACTAAAAAACACAATTACTATTTAAGATATAGCTGAAGTACCATCAGTATATAAATACAACAAGATATGGTTTGAAATCTTTTCGATATTTTTCATCAAAATTGTGGAATGAGCTACCAAACCACATAAAATCGGAAACAAATTTAAACCAATTTTAAAAATTACTAAACACCTGGAATGGTAGCACATGTCACTGCAATGCTTGTCAATAATAGTGCTTGCTTATATCTAAATTATTTATCTTACTGTACTTATGCATGTGCTGCTTTTATGTTTGCCAAAGTTGTTATGCTTATGCTTTTTACCTGCATGATATGTGTGCTTTATTTGTTTGTATGTATTTTAGTCCTCTAGTATAATACTAGAGTTTGTATTGTATGCATGTCCATGTTATGTTTTATGTTTCTCTATGTCTTTATGTAAGTCGATTAAAAGCTCACCAGAGCTTATATTATTTGTATATTGCTAATCGACTATATATAAATAAAGCTTATTTGATTTGATTTGATATTTGCTTGCTGACTATATATAAATACATAAAATGATGCTTGCTAAATACTCACCAATGATATAATTTTAAGAATTACTGATTTTAAGGTAGCAGGTTTTCTGAAATCAAATAAATAAAAGCTATTAACTTTTGATACAGAAACTAAATTTATGTTTCTGAAGATCAATTAAAATTGTTTCCTTTTTATTTTTGTGGGTACTAGTAATTTTGATCAATATTTTTTTGATTTCATTCAATTGTTGCTGATAAAGGGTTTCTCCTTGATATACATATACGGAATAAAACCGATTTAATCGTTTTTATAGATTCCAACTTGTGTATTTTGAATTTATTGCTAGGAAGCAAAGGAAAAGTATAAAGGCAATTATGAAAAGTAAGTTGTATTTTAGACAGCGAAAATGTGAATTAATCGTGCTTAACTTGAGATTCCAATAATACACCAATCAAACTTTATTTGAGGGACTACAGTCTTGTAAAGACAATTGAATCAAAGCGCTATAGCGTAAATATAGAAAAAAATGAGATGCGGAATAAGTGTACTCGAAAAAGCTCAAATAACAAGCGATAATGCCAGAGCCAATTTTAAGCACTAAAAAGAAGAAAGTATATCATCAAAAACAAGATACAGCTTTCATAATATACAATTCATCAACTCAGATATACGATATTTGTAGAAATCAATCTATTAACGAAGGTACTTTCAACGCACGTTGCTACAGACCTATATCTCTATGTATAGTCACGACGTTAAACTTCCTAGTTAATTTCTATAATATATATAAATATTTCGCGTAAAAATTGTTTCAGTCCTACGAATTCTGACTTATCATAGAAATTAAAAATAAGAATTAACATAAAAAATATTGAATTAAGGATAAAAAAAAAATCAAACAGGAAAATAACACTTTGAAATAATACAAAAGAATTGAATATTTGTTGAGAAAAGTGTATAATGTGTAATGGCTAAATGTTAAGTAAAAGGTCAAGAATGCTCAATTATCCATGAACTGGTGTATTGATACAAGAAATGTAGTGCATATTTAAATCGCATTTATATAGGGGTATAAAGATGTATTCATTAGATTAGAGAACCTGTATAACATTTAATACATTGAAACAATAAAAATAAACAAGATCAATATTACAATATAGACCCTGTAGAAGGAATATTCCCTGACCAATTTCTGTCTAGCATAAAAAAACGCGAAAATCAGCTTGTTATATCACAACATATGGCGAGCTTAAAAGTTGGCCTTAAACGACAACAAAAAATTAGGCAGCTACCTGTTTAAAAATGTGAATCTAACAGTTTAGAAATGTAATATTTAAAAGCCACAACCACAAAGACAAAACAAAAATGAAAACCAATTAATAGAACGATCCAAATTTTTCAAACAATTTAACTTACTGTTTATGAAAATTCTTGACAAAGTCCAAGAACATAGGTAGAAAGCCATAATTCTTCACACACAAAAGGTAAGACTCTTTAATTCTCTCCTTTTCGACTTCGGAAATTTGCGATTGGCGTTTTTGGATTTTGATAACAGTATAATCAGCCGCAAGAATACTTGAAACCTATAGAGTACGAGAAAAAATGAGTGTGACAGCAAAAGAAAAAAACCGTAAATAATGCACAAGTTAGTATTAAATACTAACAGAAAAACAAAAATTATCTGCGCTGGTACTTTTACATAATTAAGTTTATGTACAGATATATATAAATTCTGACATTGGCGCTAACCAGTCGTTGATTTTCCGTATAATATTACCTTATAATCGTCTATAAAACAGCTGCTGTATTTATTTTTTGGAGGATGAAAACTGGTCTCAAGTTTCTTTTAAACGTTTGTACCTATTGTTTACAACTAAAGAATAACAGTCATAAATACAATGGTTATTTGAATTTAATTTCAAATGTTAAAAAGGACAGACTTTGATGTTCCTTTCGACTCGAGTTCATTTCGTTTACATTCCCTACAGTTTTGTTGTTATATGTGTTTTTGTTTGTTGTTTGGTTTGTTCTTGTGGAAATTTTATGCCTGCTAATTTTGTCTGTGCCTTATCTGATTTTACGACGTTGGATGGCTCCATTGGTACACCTTTACTTCTATCTAATAGCATAGAGTTAGTTACGTGTTTAAAATATCCGTTTCTAGGCCCATGCCATGCTTCATTTTAAATCCCACCTCTCTTTTAACCACCTACCTGACAGACTATGCAAACAACCAGTATAACTATATATACACCAATAACACGCCCCAGCTGTGAAGAGTAGATATCATAACATCCCGGGGACCCAGTAATGCCACACCTGTAATCCATTCCTCTTGTCCCACAACAGCCCACCTGAAATCAACCATTATGTGCATTTATATCAACTATTTCTTTAACATTAAGTGATTTCATTTTGATGCATTTTATCTGTCCGTATACAACTTCTTGTGTAAAATGAAAAAAAACCCTTACAAATAAACAAAAATTTTCAAATTACATTGACAAAAAAAGATAAAATAAACCAAGGATATTTGTTAGATAATGGAATGGAGATAAAACCCGAAACGTGAGGGCAAAGAAAATAATTAAAACAAAAAGGATTACTCTACATCTTAAGATATTTCAACAAATAAAACGGTACATGCATAGGTTTCAGCCTCCAAATCTGCACATATAATAGGTCGCTTTTTATTACCTTGCTGGCCTTCACGAACATCAGAATTACAAATACCGAAACGCGGGTATAAACAGTTAATTTGGATATGCTATATATCGATATTTAAAGGAGTTACCTCTCATCAGTAGCATTTAAATCAAAACATTGGAAGGTCAAATTCCAAAACTGTTGAAAACGAAAAGTAATGAACACCAAAACGTTCGAACAAGGAAGCCAAATCCAACACAAAGGATATCGACCATGTGCATTACAAGGAAAGAAACCTGGTGTTTTAAACAACTTTGAATTTAAAAATCGGAAATTTCAGCGACAAAAATCTTATAAATTTTATGGTTAATCATGTCAGACAAGTCTGACGACTTGCGTCTTAGATCTTAGATCTAAATCTTGAGTAGACTTTCAACAAAGCTCTATGACAAACGTTATGACTTCAACTTTCCAATCCTTTTTATGTAGCAAGATTCCGTCAGCTCTTGTATCAGGATATGATAATTAATGTGTCGTACTTTTTCTAGGAATTTCAATATACCTTTGTTTAAACAAGTAAATACAAAAATTGCCTTAAAAACGATATTTTCTTTTTGAGCAGTACATTAAATTGGAGACATTTGTAGTCGTATACTTCAGTGACTACTGACAAGTTTCCCATTTGAACTTTGACTTACAGTTGAGAAGAACTTCTGCCATTTCTCATGATATCCACTTATAAGTACCGAAGACGTGAGGTTGTATCTGTTGGTGAAAACTGTCAAGTGCCATTCTAAATCATGGTTTACCTGCAAAAGTAATGTTATAACAATTGAATGCAAATTGATAGACCATAGAATTATCTTATAAGGTATAAACTCAATCGTATTGGCCAGATTGGTCACTGGTTAATTATCTTACTTTGTTCAAATCTTACCAAAAAGATTGAGAAATTGAGCTCCACCAAATCTTGTGATTAGAATAGAGTACAATACGGGAATAAGTCTTGAAAATTGCCCTGTTTTAAGCAAGTGCAGCGAAGCCTTATGTAGTCTATAGATTATGGATGCTTTTCGCTTCGTTTTTTATTTAAGTCTAGACGAAGGAATTTCCCTGCTTTTAGACAAAAAGGACCAAATACTTTTCCTTCAATCTCACATTTCGTTATATATTGATGATGTCCTTTCACTAAACAATCCTCGATTTGGTGACTATTTACATCTCATATATCCGAAGGAACTTCAGATAAAGGATACTACAGATTCTAGGAGTTCCGTTTCATATTTGGATATATTTCTTGAAATTGACACACTAGGAAGGCTTTGTACAAAGCCCTTTGGCAAACGTGATGACTTCAACTTTCCAATAGTCAACTTTCCCTTTCTGTGTAGCAACATTCCGTGCGCTCCAGCATATGGAGTTTACGTATCATATTTAATACGTAAAACGACTTCCTTGGCAAAGCTACACGGCTGACTGCAAATTGTTAACACAGGGGTACGTTGCTCCCAGGTTATTGTCATCGCTTAAGAAATTTTACGGAAAACATCATGTGATTGTAGACAAATACGGGATTTCTATCTCTCAGATGAGCACTCTTCCGGAGCACCTTAGTTCACTCTCGATTTGACTTGAGTTCACGTTGTTAAATGCGGTTTTGTTATGTGTGTTTTTTTGGGTTTTTTTTTGGTTGCTGTGTGGTTTGTTTCGTTGTGGTGATTTTCTGTCTACCGATTTTGTCTTTGTCTTTTCGATATAATGATGTTATATTACAATTTTGCTTCTTCCAATTAGTTCGTGAACATTTTGAAGAATATATTAAAAGAGAATAAATCTATTGTAGTACTTATATATTTCGCTTGCCTTATAACGGTTAAGCGCTTTGATTAATACTGGTTTTAAAATTATGATTTCATGTTACATGTTATTATTGCAAACAGTTGATAAGCTGATAAGGTGTCAAAGGGTATTAACAAAAAATAACACTACTTTTAGTCAATAATGTTCACATCACAGTGAGGACTACATGTAACTTATTTGAGTCAAAAATGTTGACATCACGGTTACACAATTTAGAGCTGACTGCGTTGAGTCAATATAAGGTCAACATGGCGGTGAGGACTAACTACTTCGAGTTAATAATGTCAACATCACGGCGAGGGCTTACTTCTTTGAGTCAATAATATCCACATCACGGCGAGGACTAACTACTTTGAGTTAATAATATCCACATCACGGTGAGGACTTTCTACTTTGAATCAATAATGTCAATATCACAGTGGGGACTAACTACTTCGAGTTAATAATGTCAACATCACGGCGAGGGCTTACTTCTCTGAGTCAATAATATCCACATCACGGCGAGGGCTTACTTCTTTGAGTCAATAATATCCACATCACGGCGAGGGCTTACTTCTCTGAGTCAATAATATCCACATCACGGCGAGGGCTTACTTCTTTGAGTCAATAATATCCACATCACGGCGAGGGCTTACTTCTTTGAGTCAATAATATCCACATCACGGTGAGGACTTTCTACTTTGAATCAATAATGTCAATATCACAGTGGGGACTAACTACTTCGAGTTAATAATGTCAACATCACGGCGAGGGCTTACTTCTTTGAGTCAATAATATCCACATCAGGGTGAGGACTTGATACTTTGAGTCAATAATATCCACATCACGAAGAGGGCTAACTACTTTGAGTCAATAACATCCACATCACGGTGAGGGATAACTACTTTGAATCAATAATTTCCACATCACGATGAGGACTAATAACTTTTAGTCAAATTGACCACTCCCAATAAATGCCTAGTAATAAAAAAACTGAGTCAATAATGACCACAACAGTACTCTGAACCAGTATTGGCCACATTACGATGAGTGCTAATCATTTTGGGCCAATATTGGCCACATATATGAGTGCTAAGAACTTACAAATTGAGCCAATATTGACCACATCACGATAAGAACAATGTACACTAGAATGGAAACCAAACAAAAGCTGCTGTACTGAAATAATAAAAAAAAAATCTTAAAATATTAAAATAATAATAGCGCAGAAAAATATTAGAAATAACTTTATAAAAAAGTTAATTTGTATTGTTGTATGGTCGATTGGGGAATATTTAAATTTAGAAAAGGGCTCCTTGCATTGTTTTTACCAAAGTTCAATTATTACTAGATCATATAATGTCTTTAGCGATAAAGATTACATACGACAAACTCATAAAAGATTTTTTTTCAAAACTATTAACGTTTTTAATATGATCTTATTGCTACAATTTCGACCTTCACATGTAATTAGATCTATTTATTAGAAATGAATTTGAATTTTATTTTGATTTCCAAAAATCTTCAGGAGAAAAAAAGAGAACAAATTTTTGACATTACTATTTCACAAAAAGCATTAACTTACGATAGCCAGAAGTTTCACTTCCTTCTTCATTCCACTGACGATGCCAAGGATACCGACTACAAACTCTACTGCGAAAACAATGCATGTCGAGAAAAGCAGTATCTCTATGTATGATCCGAACATCATGCCGTAGATTTCAAAGCTGTTAAGTGCTGGGATGACATCATCGTCGATAATCTTGTTTCCATATTTTATGTAGAATGATAGGCCTATACAGAAAAGACCTAAGAACTGAAAATATATTGAAAAAAAACTAAGCAAACACACATATAAGGTCAACTGCAAGGTAGCGATCAGCCACCAGTTTCCATTGCACGGTTAGTTTGTGTCGCATTTATTACAGTTAATACACAACTCATTATTTATCCTGTATTTATCCATAATATTTTCTCGAATTTGTGTACGCCTTATATCTAAAACCCATCGCACCTTTTAATTGCATACCAACACATCAACTGACTTTGGCAACAAGATTTAACAGAAATTATATTTAAACGCCCTTTTAACTTTATTTTTCTGAATATAAGATTATTATTTTTTAAATTATAGTGCCTTTTTTTCGGGCAATGTCTTTTACGCACGAATATTGTTCAAAAATTAACGATTGAACGAACAACAGGTAGAAACATCCATATAGTCTACGTAATATCTTGAGAAGCCACAATCACTTGGTATATATCACTGAACAATTTTTGCATTGTATAGATTGTGCGCATTATATACACACGTGCGCGTTTTACCCCAGCCTCTAATGCTACAATCTATTAACGAGTATGTCTTTATATGTCTAGAAGACTAGTTGTATTCATCACAAACGAGATAATATTAGGTAACTTTTGATAAGTCTTTTTAGAAAGAACTTTTTTAATAAGAATTGCATTCAACGATTTATATACAAAATTTACTTAGTCTCCATCCTGATAAAACTGGACTGATCATTAGAAATTAAATATGATCTTCGGTATAATTTTTACAAAGCTGGCACTATTTGTACTGACCAGTACAATAGCCGACAACAAAATTGACACTGTTTATACTTACCCGTACAATAGCCGACGACAAAGATGACACTATTTATACTTACCCGTACAATAGCCGACGACAATATAAAGTTGTACCCTTACAATAGCCGATGACTACAAAGCTGAAACTTTTTATACTTACCCGTACAATAGCCGATTACACTATTTATACTTACCCGTACAATAGCCGATTACACTATTTATACTTACCCGTACAATAGCCGATTACACTATTTATACTTACCCGTACAATAGCCGATTACACTATTTATACTTAACCGTACAATAGCCGATTACACTATTTATACTTACCCGTACAATAGCCGACGACACTATTTATACTTACCCGTACAATAGCCGACGACACTATTTATACTTACCCGTACAATAGCAGACGACACTATTTATACTTACCCATACAATAGCCGACGACACTATTTATACTTACTCGTACAATAGCCGACGACAAGATAAATATCAGAACGGAAACTGACACTCTGGATGGAATCAATGTTTCCAAAAACTTTAATTTCCCATTCAAAGTCATTCTTCATAAATAGATTAAATCTCGTTTAACTAAAACAGGCATTTTCAGAATTTTGTTTAAATCCATGTAACATTGATTCACTTAGGTTGCTAACTTAAATATCGAATCCGTTATTTAGAACTAAGAATTATGAATTACAATGAGGTGCAAAACCTTCAGTGAACTTCCGGGTCGCCGTTTAAATTTCCTATCTTCTTCTACGTATAGGTTTTACCTGATAGAATTGTCCAAATATACAAAACCTTGCATGGTTGGCAGTCCCAATAGTAGATTTGATTAAATGTTGGTTATCTAAAGTATCAAAAACCTTAATGTAACTTTGAAGTATTTAAAATCTTTTGATCGCAATTAATTGTTTAATATTTGGCGTTCCGATTTGAAGGATAAACAACATATACAAATTGTAAAATATATCTTTGTAACGAACTTGTTGTTTGTATGTATCCAATTGCATATTTTAGAGTTATGATAAATAAATCATTTATAAAAGTCATTATAAAAGAATTCACTTTGTTAAGAACTGGAACTTTTATGTATTCGGTTTCTCACTGGTGCAACATCCTGTTTTCAAAGGGGGTAGGGAATTTCTGATGTTGACCAACTTTCTGTCAAGTAACTTCTATATTCTATAGATTCAGTATCTGATCAATAGCAAATGTTTCATTTTGGATACTTTGGTTGTTTTTCCCATTTTGAATTGTTCCTGGCGAGATGTTACACAATCGCCTAAAATAACGCAGATACCCAGAACCAGATCTGCCAGCTTTAAAAATGGCACTAGAGCTCGTATTGTTTTTTATATATCACTTAGGTTCATTTTTCGTCTGACGTCCGTGTTGCTATTGTTTAACATTTTCAATATCTCTTTTCAAATATAGCCTTTAGAATAAGGTAACTCTGTTTTTTTTTTTAAAAGATAGTATTTATAATTCTGTCTTCGTCATGTTCGTTGTAATACTGTAGGGTCCGATCCCCGGATACGACCTTAGTGTTTTGTAGTATCCAAGGAAACATTTTTTTCTCATCGTCGAAATTTGCAACCAAATCATGCAGCTTGATCAGTTTACTGGTCTTGTTTTACATACTACTTAACACAAACTTGGTCGAATGAACCAATCTGAAACACGTGACGATGCAAGACACAGTTTCGTACAAACTACTAGTGAGTTTTACCAAATACATTAAACACAGGTAAGGGAATCCCTGTCTATTTATATAGTGAAGTGAAAATCATCAAATATTTTAAACTTTTATGATTGTTTAGATATATTTCTGTATTAAAAATGCCACAACAGGTTTATTTTCTTTTTTAATTTTTTTTATAAGCACTTCAGTGTGAAGGGAGACAACTATAAATCCCGCCATATTTGCAGACTTTTAAGGTAAACAAAAATATTTTTCTTTAGAGCTGGAAAGCGTATCCTTTTTGTTCCCATTTTTTGCCCTAAGTGACATGCTCTTTCGAGCGATCTATTATTAAGACTTGAATTTGGTCACAAGTCAGTGGAATTTAGCCTCAGAAATGGGATGACACCCATAAATTTTACACAAAACACCCCCTTTTTTGTTCATTTTGGACAGTTTTGATGAAATATTCAAATATGAATAAGTCTACTATGCAGGTTCCATTAAAAAGTGGTGAATTTCAGCTTTTTATTGATATATAGATGTCCATATTACAGGAAAATATCTTATTTCCATTCAAGCATGAAGGTGATGTTGCTTTCATCTGATGACGTCACTTTCCAAAACTATACCTTGCACCCTGAAGCTACATATCATGATTTTCGGAATAAAAATGACAACAAAGTTCCAGACAATAAATTTTGCTACGCCTGACGCGCGTTTCGTCTATTCAAGACTCATCAGAGGCGCTCTACCAAAAATATTGAAAATGCCAAACACTATATGATTATGAAGAGCATAGAACAGTAAAACCGAAAATACCAAACTGGGGAACCAAATTACAAATTTATTACTAAGATGATCAACCTATGTCTGGGGTAGGAAGAACCTTAGGGTTTAGACAATTTTGAAATTTAAACGGATAATTTAAAGCTTTGATGTGTTTTCCAACACAAAAGTGTTGGTGCCGGAGCGGGCTAACCTCGGGGATCGAATTAAAACTCCACCAGCAGTGCTAACCTTCACGGGTGTTCGAAATAAAAATGACAACAAAGTTCCAGACAGTTAAGTTCATTATATATAATTTACATTACTCTACGTCACAGAAAGTAACGTTAGAAGCACGATTCTTCTTAGTGATGACCTCATTTACAAGTACATATTGGAAAGGTAATTAATCAGACGAAATAATCTGTATTTTTTGAATGTTTATACAACTGAATCAATTTGTTTGTGTTTCAAGGGAGTGAAACAAAAACATTTTTCATAGGAAATTTTTGTGCTCTTTTATATGTTGCACAGTTATCATCTTAAAGTACATTTGTATGTGTATAAAATTTTAATCGTATTGGTAAAAATCCTGCATTTTGATTTTAGAACAGTCAAAAACTCTGTTCCGTTCTGTTCTGCTCTGTTCTGTTTTTGAAGTTAAGGTCTTAAATTTTTTAGAACCATCTTCAAATACTTTAAAACATGAACTCTACGATAGTGATAGTTTTTTTCAGCTCTTTTAGTTTTATTTATTCTAAAATACAGATGTATCTGTTTACATTCATACATGTATTTATTTTATTTTAAACACAGACCAAAAAAGTTATGACTGAGCCACATACAGAAACAGACCAAATCAATGATTGGCCCTACGTCGTACGGCAAAATGTTGTACATTTTTGGCCCAATATGGACAGTTAATAGTTTTTGACACTTACATCCCGGGTTGACTTGGCAAAGCATAACTCTCGCATTCAACCCAAATGAAGATATCTAAGATTCCTATTATTCAACATTTTTTTGTTTTAAATCAGCCACAAAAAAAAAATATTTTCTTTTTTCGTTTTCGCCCCCCCCCCTAATTGGTAAACAGAAAAGATGAGATAAAAAAAGAAATCTAACCCCCATTTGTATTTAATATATGATAAAAATCAACTTGCAAAAAAAAATCTAAATCGGACCATAGATAAAAAAAAGTTACATTTTTGTCGTTGCCCTTTCGGACTTTTGATACCCGAATGACTCATTGGTGCCTCTTTTGGGTCCCTAATTTCTAAACGAAACAAGTGGGGAACCCAAAATCAATCAAATTAAATCTTTAATGGTAAGAAACATTACTGTAATTTGTTTCCACTTTTGGGCCCCTAATTTTAAAACGAAATTATAAAATGATCCCAAAAGGAGAGGTGCACATCTTCAAGAGATATGTGTAAAAGTTTAGAAAGATCTAGTGTCTAGTTTTTGAGATTCGGATTACACAAGTCAGGCACCCCGGATACCGGAATAGCGCGACGGACGGACGGACGGACGGACATACGGACGGAGTGACCCGACTACTAGACTTGCTTGCACCTTCGGCGAAGCAAGTAAAAATGACAAAATTTAGGTATATTCTAAATTATATGTCCATTTAAACAATTTATCTCCTTGTTTGATTTCAGTTCTACCTGATTTTTAATGTCCAGAAACCGTATTCAGAAACTTCTATTTCAACCAGAATACATAGAATTTAAAGACAACCTTCTCGCCGAAGCTCCCTTTATAGAACTAGACAAATGCGGGGAACCAGTTAGACAGGTTTATCTAGGGCTCACTGAAAACTCGTTCATCATCGCGTATGAGAATGTCCCGGATTACCATCTACATCCGTCGGTAAAATATAACGCGGACATTGATGTTGACACGGATGGCATGGATCTAGACTGGATCGTACCCGTCGGTTTCATAGATATTGATGACGATTCACACCACAAGATAATAACTGTGTATTCAAGAACGGGATGGATTGTGCATTACATGATATCGAATATCTGGGGTCGGGCTCGAAAAGATTGGCTCATATGGCAAGAGGCTCTCCATGAAATTTATAACGACCCGAACAGCTACACGCGCTGGCTGTTTAAGAATTTCGAGATCCCCGACAAAATGTATGACCACAACAAAATAGAACGGCGGCGCAGTAAACTCATGCACAACAAGGCCCTAACTATAGAAATATTAACGAATAGAGTGATGACAAGAATGTATGAAATCCAAGAAGAAATAGAAGCTACGTCTGGTAAATCTGGTCAAAAATCGGAAATACAACTTGAACCGAGTAAGGAGAAAGGAAATTTTCTTTGTTACACAAAAGATCAAGGAAGCCAAACTGATATTGTACAGAAGAAAAGAAGCAAACGTTCTCTCAAAAAATTGATGCATATCCAAGAATTTATTGCATCTAAGGGAGACAACCCAATCTTATTAGCAAAGACCGCCAAGGGAGATAATTCAAAGATTATTTTCATTGCGATAAGGGGCAATGCCTTGTCATGGAATCCTGGTGTGCAATCATCGGTGACAACGCAATATTGGATAATAAAATCAATATTTCTTCTGAGTGTAAATATTATTGATAACGCATACTGATGAATTATCTTCTCCATTGTCAAATCAGTTTTACTTGGATATTTTAGGATTGAATAGTTATAGAAAATTGAAAATAGTCAGTGTAGAAATTTACTGAACGATTTGAAATTCTATAAAAATAAAAGATTTGAATTTTTATAAATGAATATATTTTCTCTTAAAATCCCGATGCCCAGAGGTAAAATCTATTCATCAAGTGTTGGGTTTAATGGTTGATTTTTTTTTCTGTATTGGATTGTTTTTGTGTGAGTTATAAGATATTAGGGACAGACCATTTAACTTGAAAAGGGGGCTTGGTTTTTTTGTATTTGCCAGAATTTTTTTCCACAGAAAGGGCAAAAAATAATTTGAATGCGTCGCAACATAATTTTTACTTTTTGAAGGCTTCAAAATATTTTTTTTTCAATATTAGTATTATTTTATAAAGCAGTAATCCTTCTTAAGAAATTTATTTTCTTATCATCTTCTGCCTAATTATTTTTTCATCAAAAATCATTTTCAAAATATTTTTTTACGGAAAAAATATAATTTTCAATATGTTTTTTTTTTATTTTGGAAAAAAACAAGATCCCCCTTTTAAGTTAAATGGCCGGTCTTTGATACTTAAATGGATTTAGCAGGTCAAGGTCCGACGCTTCTCAGTTTTATCAACTTTTTTGTGTGTTCATGTTTTAGGGCAACCATAATTTGATTTTAATGGTGGGGGCTGTGTCTTGCATTATATTTTCGTTAACACAATCTGAGTGTTACATATTCCGTTTTACCAAATTCATCTTTTTTGTGTTTTGTTGATGATATGTTTTTGCTTCTTTTTGTCGATTGTAATAAATCAGGGACTAAATTATATCTAAAAGTACGAAGATAATTATTATAGGATAGTCATATTGTACTTGGCAAGCTGTGCAAGAATCAAAGAAGAACCAACGAAATAAATTAATCAATGGCTAAAAATCAGATTACACAACAAGAAAACAACACAGACGACATGAAAATACATTCAAAATGTAGTGAAAAAATAAAACTCCCGTTTAACGGGTAGTCAGTTCCTTCTTATTGTAACACGTTCCTCGCGTTGAAAGATGTCAAAAATGATAAAGGACAAATGATAATACAAAAACAAATCTATGCCAAAACTACACCTGTAGTCATCCGAGTTGCTACACGTAAACTTGATACTGTCATATTGTATGTATTTCTAGTTTATATTTTGGTCATACAACTTTAGGCTCCAGTGTTTCTGATGAGTCTTTTAATGGCTAGTTGAATTTTGTCGTGTTATTGTGTATTTGTTTTCTCAGGGATCAAAAGTTCACATTTGAGAAATAAACTATTCTGACCAGTATATGTCTAAGTACACATTTCACGGATAAAACCTACTTTAAAGATCAGATCATTGTTTGGACAAGCGGTTATCTGCACTCCATGCAATATTTGTACAAAATAGACGCTTAAAAAAACTATACATGTTTATTAGTCATTTAAAAGAATTCAACACATCATCATTATTATATATTATTATTATAACAACTACGAAAGCTAAATCATCCATATACAATACAAAACAATTCATAAGAATAAATTATGATTATGAAATAAAGAAAGTTCATAACGGAATACTCAATTTCTTTCAACATTTTTCAGTTCAAATACCCTGACGATGGCGTTGAGAAGGGGGGTCACTTTCTTTTTCATTGTGCACGGGGGTGAAGCAAAATTTTGATATTTTTTTTCTGTACATGAAAAATTAAGAAAGATGTGCTTTATAATCACAGTTCATATTAAATCTTATGTAGAAAAATTATGTACTTGTTCATAATTATGTGTGTCAAAATCTCCGATTTATTTACTTTATTTTAATTAGCAGATTCTACTTACATTTGTTATCACTTAGATAAACAAATTAGTATGGTAAACGTCTAGATAATTGGATTAGGTCATAAAAGATAAATGGCATTAATTATATATATAAAACGGCTAACAAATACGGGTCATTAAATTAGGTTTATGTTTGAAGACAAGGAATATGTACCCCCCCCCCTTTTGGGATAAATAAAATTATATACAGCTAAAACATCCATTATTTACAATTGCAACTTAATTCATTTAAAAGTTCTATCTAGTTCTTCTTCACTGTGTTTTTAAGCAACTCCAAAAGTTTGTCGTGCTTCCGGATTTTGGTTGTAACGCCATGCTCTTTCAGAATCCTTTTTATGTCGGCTGATGATAAGTTCTCTAGATCGTTTTCGTCTTCTGGTATGTTTTCCTTTGAAAAATCAATGTCTGCTTTTTTTATTTCTTCGTCAATCGCCTTTCTTCTTCTCGAACGAGCTAAATGGATGGTGTCCTCCCAGTAATCTGTCCTCTGTTTGTTGTAACATCTTTTTTCGCGGACAAATGTTCCGGTATTTTCCACTCGCTTTCTAACCTTTAGGGCGTCCAGTGCACAATCATAACGGTTTGTCTTTTGATGGTGAATAGACTTGATTTCATCATTTATTTTTTCAGTAGGTTGACCGCTAAACTGCCTCAAGGATCCGTAATGGTGAATAAAATACGGTACATGGTACAAAAGACAGTGAATGTACGGTGTAACGTTCTTCTGTGCAAACCCCTTTCGCTTGCCTCCTAATGTCAGGAAAGTGTCAACCCAATCTTTTGCCTGGGTAAATATGACCTCTACGTTTTTGGTTTCACATATATCTGAGCAAATCAACTCGTACAACTTCCAGAAATCCTTCCAAATTTTGACGACAGTATCGTGCGTCTCGTGATTTATGATGAAGAAAAGCTTATCGGGCAAATTTCGTAGAACCTTCTTCACATCATTTCCTGTAAGTGAAGTCCAATCCAAGCCTTCGCCGCTTTTTGAAGACCATGTGTAAAAGGAAACGCCACATGATTTGATTTTTGCCACCAGTTCCGTTATGTTAGCCTTTTTCGACTTTCCATTTGAAGCTTCTTCTTTTACATCTTTATCTATAGCATCGTCGATTAAGTTTCGTAATAGTACATCAAATATGCGTAATAAAAGATGAAGTTCGTCCGGTATAATTCTACAAGGTTCAATGCAAATCAATGGTTTGAATTTAACGCCGAAAAGTTTTTTGGACTGCTCTGATATTTTTGAAATTTCTGTAATTGACCTTTTCATGTCATCGGAATGATAAAAGTCCCATACTTTTGAAGTATCGCTCCTTTCTGTCTTAGATACCTTGCACCAAGGACAAGCAAATTCTCCAGTGGATGATCCTAACCCTAAACATATTTGTAAAAATTTCATGTCTCCGCCAAAGAACATTTCGATTTTGACCTTCTTCTCGTTAAATTCTATTTCCTTTGCAGCATTGAGTGCATTTATTTCATAAAAGACTGGATTTAGACATGTTCCCAAAGTGTCATATTTTTCCGATGTTTTCACTATGGCCAAAACGAGTTGTTCAGAAGAAGATAATTTCGCAGATTCTTTTAGAAGAGAAAACGATAGTACGACATAATTCGAAATCCTGCTGACTTTCGTTCCATCTCCAGAAACCTTTATTTGAATTTTGTCAGGAATTTCTTTTTGTCTTCCAAGCACCCTTTTAATCTCCGACAATAAACTAACATATGCGCCTGGTGTGTTGCCGGGAGTCCGATGAATTTCAAAGCTATCATTCATTTCATTTCTAACGTTTACAACTGAGTGTAGCTTCGGTAGCGTTTCTGACATGACAGCAAGTTCATGGTATGCTTGGTCGCTAATCTTAAATCTGTCCATAATAAATAGTACTTCCTTCATTTTCTCGACGTCTCGGTGTCTCTCCTCTATATCTATGCAAACTGGGACTCCTGTCGAATCTCGAAAAGTAACTGATGACGGATGTAAGCCAAAAGTTTCAGAGAACCATAGTGCGTTTGTAACGTTTTGTTTTAAGTTCTGTAATTTTCTCGAACGCTGACTACTGCTAACCTCATCTAATAATTTTCCCTGGTTTTCATAATTATTTGTATTCGTTTCTCGGTGGCTAAGTGTTTTGAAAAGTTCGTGAACGCGATGAAGTTCATTTTGCGATGTTTCCAGTTTTTCTTCCAAAGTTTGAATTGTTTTTGCCGCGGATTGGTTTTCATTTTCAGCGATGTTCTTTTCTCCCAATGTCTTACTTAAATTTTCTAATAGTTGCCGACATTTTTCAGTTAATAATACATTTTCATGACTGAATTCATTGAGCCTATCAACTAGTTCATTTGAATTGACCACTTCCGTGCTGTAAATGGCAAGTTTTTTTATTTTATCATCTAACTTAGCTTTCTGCTTTCCACCGCTGTTCTTTGAATACGTCTGTGCAATAGATGACGAAATTTTATACAGTCTGCCTTCTAAACGTGAACATTGTACCAATTGAAGAACTTGAAGTTGGGAATTTAAGATTTCCGTGTAAGTTAAATTTTCGAATGAATTTTTCGCTTTATACAATTCTCGAAGGAACGAGTATTTAATGTCCAATGTTACAATGACAGTGTCTTTGTTAATAAAATCGGCGTTCAGGTTTGACGACCGTGAACCAACTTCAACTAAGTCACGAAATTTAATTTCGTCGTAAAACTTTAAATTGTCCGACATTTTTAAAAATCTGCAAAATCTTCTAATAAGCACACGTTGGTATGGTAAACTTTACTGCTTCATATGGCATTGACTTCTGAGTAACACGCATTTCATCAGACCGGACATACAATTTCTTGAAGCGTAAGGTCGGAGAAAGTCGCACTGGAAAGTCTACTGCATGACCTTGCCCGCGCGAATCTATTCTATAATACCATGACTCTATTAACGGCAATCTTTCAAAGTCTTTTAAACTCAACAGAACCGTTTCATCAGTTTGGAAACAGTATCTGTATATATCTAGATCAAATCGAGCAGTTACGGTGGCACATCTATTTCTAGGTCTCAGACGTTGCTGTACAATATCTTCTACACCTTTTGCTGCTGTACGGAGGCGATTTACATCGATGGTACTGGGAATATACTCAGAAAGAGAATAGTCGTCAATATGGCACCTTGGCTCCCAAGTGGATTCTGTTTCTGCATAGCCTGCCCATTTCACAAAGTACATCTCGCCCTACAATTAAAATATAACACTTTATAAAACTTTTAATCAAAGTTTGGTGAAGAAACCCTAAAATAAGACCAACCACTGTATTAATAGGGTAACAGTTCATATAAATGAAAGTTCATATACATTTATACCTTTCAAAGTTTGACGAATTATTCAGAGATCATCATTGTACTGGATTGAGTCTCATTGATTAGCCTTTATTTGAATTATTCCTATGTATAATGGTATTCTTTCCTTTACTAAATCCGTATTTGCGTACCGGATGACCAGTCTATATAAGTGTATGTTTTTTTTGTTTTTTTTTATTATTTTAATAACATTTGTAGACACCCAATTACGTATTGTAATATTGTATGTTAATTTATTTTATAATTGATTATGTAATATGAATCATTATACTACCAGAGGAGGTTGGACATTTTGTACACGGGACGCATATATCTTGTATATTACCGATTTAGTGGTCACATACTGGAAAAGTATACTAGGTTTTGGGATTAAATTGACACCGTGCATGCTAGACTAATATACAAATCATGGTACATGTCAGTGTGCCACGGGTTTATCTTTAGATTAAACATCTTAATTTTCTGTAGTCGGATTATGCTGTGCCAGAGGAAAAATAACATGTGTCTTGTAACTTTAAAAAGGGGGACTAGAAATGCAATAGTATATCTTATAAAATTTAATCTAATTCCTTGGTTGAAACATGGAAGTAATATAAATATAGGAGTCTATGTTACTTCCATGGTTGAAATAATTATAAAAAAAAATGCAAAGGACACCAACACCCTTTTCACATTGTTTCAGATGTCAATTTCAAGTAAGCATAGCAAGCATGCATATATCTGAGTTGACCTACAAATAATACTTAGTAATCATAATTTAAAGACAAAAAAATCAGTTTCACACTGTTATAAAACGGTATTAATATGGCTATTAAAACATTTATTTTAATACTTTAAAAAAGATAAAAATATCTCGTGTCAGTAGATTCCAGTGGGGGTTGTCATTAAGGGTACTTCACATCGAGACTGTGGCAAAACGTAACGTGAAATTAAGGTTGTTATCGATATTTAAGTTAATGTCGAGTCGCGTTATCAGTAATTCTGAACAAATCCAGATATCGATTGCGTAACTTAATAGTAATTAAGAACAAATTTACATCATTTTATTGCAACATTTTGGAGGTATTAATTTCTCGAAATAAGTTCTCAAGAAAACATATTAGGTGCAGTTCTATAAAAATAATTTGATGCTTTGCAGAAACAAAAAATGGTTAAAGCTAGTTACCAAATAAATAACAATATATTGAGGTCTTCTGCTTGACAGAAAAAAAGGAAATTTTAGGAACATGTCGAAATCTAAGGACACCATTTTCTAAAATCAAAAAATCATTAGAATGCAAGTATGTATTTACGGACGTAATTGACGGGAACTTTCCGGCTATAGTTACCGCTCGAATATATGTCAAAAAGACCAAATGCCCCTTCTCGCAATGTTTGGGACAGACGGAAGATCGGACGTACGAACGGACCCGAACACTTTATGCCCACTAATTTCGTAGATGTGGCTTAAAATGTACAGTGTTTGATTTTTTTACAAAGGAAAGGACAATCAGAGAAAATGATATTGGAGTGTTTTTTTTAACTTTTCTTGGCTAAAAATCATATATATACCGTAAATTGTTCTGTAGATATAGCAATACCCCGTGGTATTCAAAACGGACTTATTATAAAATTGACTCTGTGAAAGTAAATCCAGCATTATACATGGTGTTGTATATTGTATGTGTGTGGTTTTGTATTTGCTTTTTTTTTAGCTAAATCGCATAAAAATAGGTGTAATACCGGGGAATATCGGGATGTAATAGTTCAAATCAAAGATCGTCAAAAATACTACGTTAACCAAAATGTATTAATCTTATCGGTTAACCCGAAAATTAAAAACATTTGAATATTAAAAGCCGAAATTTCAGTCTTGCAAATCATAACTCGAAGTTTCCCCTCATCCCACACCCGATAAAATACAAGAACTTTATCATAGACCTGTATATTTAATATACAGGTCTATGACTGTATGTACTATAAAAAAGGACCAACATTTCGTCTTGAGTTTCTCCATAGACCTCTTTATTAGAATAAATAGGGCTATGGGTGCTCTAATAAAATACATGTTGACTATAATTTAGAAGATGATTTTTTATATTTTTCAGTGAGAAATTCATAGCCGACATTAGATAAAAAACAAAACAGCAAATTGTTTTTCATAGTCGGGTAGCGTATGAACTTGGACCCTTGTATACAAAGATAAAGATAAAGATATTTATTTACCAATTATGGTCCCACAGGGGGCTATTACAATTATAAACATCCATGATTTTAAACATACATAGACATAAGAAGATCTGTATACATGTATGACCATGGCAAAGAAAGCCCGTATTTTGGAATATAATTACACATTATCATTTAAAACTGAAGTTTCTTACCTGTTTTGCATCTTTCTTTTTTGAAATCAATCTTTCGATTTGGTATGAACCATCTAGAACTTCTCTACTGACAACTCTTTCTTTCTTGATGTGTGGCACAGGTTCACCATAGCAAAGTTTCTTCCAGTCTATAGCATTTCGTTTGCGAAGGTTATGTGGACTTGCCATTTTAAAGTTTTTATTTATAATGTGTACTTTCTTCCTAATGGGATGGAGAAAGATACAGCTTTACTACCAACTTCCGTATTAAGAACGAATCGTATTCGAAAGTTGGCCGCTGCACGCTGGGAGGATATTGGTGACAATTTTCTGACAATATACATGTCATACCTAATGCAAATAGATATAATAACCAAAATATTTGACACGAGGTTTGAATATGTGAATTATATAGGTATCAAAGAAAAAGAAAAAAAAAACATTAATAAATGTATTTTAAAACGAATTCCCGATCAGTTGGATCTCATTCGAATTATTTTTTCTTTGAAAAAAAATATAATTTTAGTCCTTGGTTTGTCTTTTTTTTTTTTTAATTTCAAAGATTTTTTTTAAACCAGAAATCTTGTACATATATGAAAAGCTACATATAAAGTTGAATTTTACTAATCAAGCATTATATTTACGTAAATAATACGGACATATACTAAACAGTTGTTTCAGAAATAAGAAAAGAAGGGCAGCTTTTAAACCAAAAAGTACGGGGTTGAAATTCATGATATATTTTTGAAAAAAATATGTTTCTAAAGCTTATTTATTAATCTTTCAAACGATAAGCGGGAAAATACTGAAATGTAATATTAAAAATTATTAATCGATCTGAAGACAAAGGCAGTACGTGAATGAAATGATGTTTTGCCATGTATTCTTTATAAATATTCTTTAAAACTTATGACAAAACTTTAAACTCAAAAGTACGGGACATTTTCTCAACTTATTTCATTTTTTCGAACACCATCAGAAAGATGAAAAAATAAATTTTATAATAACTACCGGGATAACATAATAATGTTAATAGTTTAAAAAGAGTTTATTTTTAAAGAAATAATCCTTAAGAAATCTATTGTAATTTCTCACTTGACATAATCAGTCGATTACTGTTTTATCTGACGCATGCGCAACAAGAGAGGGACAGATTCTTGGCTATGTTTCGGTTACTGTTATAGGGGAAATACCGAAACATTACTGGAGATGGAATGTACTTTTAATGAAACCTCATACATGAACATCTTTATCTGTAGAACTTGTTTTTTATTTAAAAGAAGCTTAAGTTTGATAAGTGATTACGTAAGCTTATTAGTGCCCAAAAATAAAAGTGATCTATAAATTGTATTAATTAATTGACACATTAAATCGAATTTGTTTCGTAATATTAAGTATTGAAGCGAAAATAAAATATTCTAACGATGTTACATTTTTTTTTACTCAGAATTTGGTTTCAGTACTTTCCAGAAACGGACGAGTTGTCCCCGCACTTTGTCTTCTTTTTATATCCAAGGAATCTCCCGAATGAATAGTTATGAATGGTTCATTTTCCCAGAGATCAAACCTGCCATCTATCTATTTTTACACAATAAGAGTACCACAATGTAAGCAGTGGAAGCAACTGCTTCCATTTCTATTTCGCAAAAAAAAAAATAAACAAATAAAAATGTACCCCGACATGAAATGGTTGAAAAGTAATCGTACTTTATAGTACTGCCTACCCAGTTGGCCTTTGTTTCTATCACACTACTTGTAAAATTATTATTTCATCATGTTCATGTTCATTTTATCACTCCTTTCGTGTTCATCTCCCTGTTCACTGCTTGGAGTTAAAACGATTATACTAATTACATTTTTAGCATAAACCAATCGTTTCGGCATGTTCGGTATGTTATTTGTCATAAGAATACGCGTTCAGCAGCACTAACCATTTAGGATTGCCTGTTACCTTTGCCGGTTTTAAACATTAAATTTATACGGATACTTTTTATGAGCAATGGGTATGTTAGTTGCTCCTGTGCTACTGATGAGAACAAGAAAATACAATTCCTTTTTGAAAAAGATGTAAAATCGATCCTTCGGAAAAGTTATTTACAGAAAGAAAACGCTATCTGTGATATTCTTTTATTATTGCTGTAATCCCAAGCATCGCGCATTCTGCATGCTACTTGATCAAAAAAACCAAAATTATCATGTGAAAAATTACATAGTTTTGTAAGTTCATCTTGGGAGTTCACAAGAAGAGTACAACCTTCGCTGTTCAATCTGAACTAGGGCGTTTGCCTTTACATTTTGATGTCATAAAACATGTTCTTAAGTTTTGGCTCACACGACAAGCTAAGTGCTGTTGAATGTCTGGCCAGTCTTCTGCCAAAGGGTCAAAACCCGCATGGGGTTAATGTAATAGTTTTAATTGTATTATTGAGTATAAAAGCGAAAATAAAATAATCCAACTATGTTTGATTTTTTTGTAATCAGAATTCGGTTTCGGTATACTAGAAATCTAACTTTTAAAAAGTTTCCAGAAACGGACGAGTTTGTTCTTGCACTTTGTTTTCTTTACTTATTCAAAAGTGGTTATGCTGATTCAAACCACCCTATAGTTCCCACATATATATCAAAGTCATTAACTTTAGTTTCTATATAAATGTTAAACTTCCGTGCTGCTGGTTTGTTGTTTAACATTTTTCATATCTTTGTTTCAGTAGAACACAAACTCATTCTTCAAAAATCGAATTAACACCTAAAGCTTAAATGTCATCTATCTATTTCTAAATAATAATAGGAAAATACAATACCATGCGTTTGTGACGTTGACGTTAACGTCACATAGAGTAACGTTAGAAACATGATTCTTCTTAGTGATGGCCTTTTGTTCATATCCGAACAAAACATTGAAAGGTAAGAGAAGTTCTATTCCTTATGATTTTAATAAATCAACGAAATTATCTGTTTTTAAAACTATGTGAAATGATCTGCCGTTAATTTGTCAAAACAACTTTTTCGGTATGTTTATGTTTCATACAAAAGAAAAACACGGGGAGGAAGAGGGGACAAACACATTGTTCAAATAACAAAAGACTTTTGTGCTCTTCATATTGCATATTAAAAAAGAATAGAAGCATTTAATAAACCTTAATACGGAAGCCCATTAGTGTCAGGTGGAGTTTTTTTTTTAAGTTGTGATCACAAGTTAGCTAAATCGTGATCACGACTTAGTAACTTGTGATCACAACTTAGCTAACTCGTTATCACGACTAAGCTAACTCGTGATCACCACTTAGTAACTTGTGATCACGACTTAGCTAACTCGTGATCACGACTTAGTAACTTGTGATCACAACTTAGCTAACTCGTGATCACGACTTAGTAACTTGTGATCACGACTTAGTAACTTGTGATCACGACTTAGTTACTTGTGATCACCACTTCGTAACTTGTGATCACAACTTAGTTAACTCGTGATCACGACTTAGTTACTCGTGATCACGACTTAGTAACTCGTGATCACAACTTAGTAACTTGTGATCACAACTTAGCTAACTTGTGTTCACGGCTTAGTAACTCGTGATCACGACTTAGTAACTCGTGATCACAACTTAGCTAACTTGTGATCACGACTTAGTAACTTGTGATCACGACTTAGCTAACTCGTGATCACGACTTAGTAACTTGTGATCACAAATTAGCTAACTCGTTATCACGACTTAGCTAACTTAGTCGTCATAACGAGTTAGCTAAGTTCTGATTACAAGTTACTAAGTGGTGATCACGAGTTACTAAGTGGTGATCATGAGTTAGCTAAGTCGTGATAACGAGTTAGTTAAGTTGTGATCACAAGTTAGCTTAGTCGTGATCACAAGTTACTAAGTGGTGATCACGAGTTAGCTTAGTCGTGATAACGAGTTAGCTAAGTCGTGATCACAAGTTACTAAGTCGTGATCACAAGTTACGAAGTGGTGATCACGAGTTAGCTAAGTCGTGATAACGAGTTAACTAAGTTGTGATCACAAGTTACTAAGTCGTGATCACAAGTTACTAAGTCGTGATCACGAGTTAGCTAACTTGTGATCACAACTTAAAAAAAAAACTCCACCTGACACTAATGGGCTTCCGTACCTTAAACATATCCTATACAATTATAGTTTTTTCTAAATCTTTTTAAAAAGACTATCTACACTTCATTTCCCTTGCTCAATGCAGCTTATAAAACCTCAAAATATCTAACTGTTATCATCGTATAGTTCAACTGAAAAAGATCTTATCACTAGTGTGGAGAAGGACAGTGGTCATGTGACTTGCCCAAAATAAAATTAAATTTGAAAAATATTTTGAGATTTTTGTGTTTTTAGAATCTTTATAACTAGTTTAGTAACATTTTATCAATATGATTAAAATTTGTATTGAAGTTCTTTAAAAAGTAAAAATTCTTAGCTAAAGTATGGTCAAGGGAGGCTATTTGTCAAAAATCATGAAAAATCATCGTTTTTGGCTCCTACATCTTTGCTTGTACATAAAAATCAAGGGAAGAAACCCCACTTCAGATGAATTGTTGCAAGATCTATAAAATGTCAAAAAAATGAAGGAATTCTATTGACATGAAAAAAAGGTAATGGAACATTTTTGTGTGTTTTTATGGCTTTTCCTATATAATTCATAGAAAATATTGCTACTTTAACTTGATATAACTCGAAAAGTAGGGAAGAAACTCATGAATTTTTTATCCAAATTATAAAAGATTACATCATTTTTGACATTTAAGCCAATTTTGAAGAAAATCTATTGACAAATTAATTCTGGTCCCAAGTGCCATGCTCTACCTTAAAGGTATTTAAAATAAAATGTAATAAAGTTGTAAAGACACAATACATAGAAGAATGGTAAAAAACCGAGAAACACTTGATAATGGTCAACTTGGTACAAACCTTTCTGTTATTTTTTTGGATATGCAAATTTTAGATATGAAAATTATTTGGATATGCAAATTTTAGATATGAAAATTACCTCTCTAATATAAAAAAAATGTTGAGCGGAGGAGAAAAAATACTTCTTTATGCATATCAGCACATTAACTTCAAATAGAACAGGGACTATCCCAGATTTTAAATTTCTAATGCTAAGATGACAAAAGTAAATTGATTTGGACACCCAGTAATGAAAATCAAGTTGTTCTTGAGGCCTTAAGAACCTACTTAATTATAACTATGACATAATATTTTCAATAAGAAGGATAATCATTATTGAAGACATATAACATTGAACACATGTAGGAAAATTCCTTTAAGCATCGTCTAATGGTGTCCCTTGATATATGTATTCAGCTTATTATTATTAATTTTTTTTCTACAATTTTGTTCTAGCCAATCTTCAATGGACACAAGTTGGAAACTACTTTAAGCATCGTCTCTTTGTGTCTTTTGTGGATTTTCTACTTTCATGACTTTATAATTATATCTTATGCATTTATTCACTATGAAATTGGGGCTTGTTTAGGGGAGGTACCAATATCCCATATCCCCGTAAATTTTTCATCAAATATCCCATATCTTAAAAAGTGTTTTTCCAGTATCCCATATCCCTGTAAATAAAATGGACTTAAATATCCCATATCCCAGTAAGTTTTGCCTCAAATATCCCATATCCCATGAAAAAAATTGTGTGCTTATCCCATATCCCAATATACCCTAAACAAGCCTCGAAATCATTTAGAAATATTTTTATCAGACAAATAACACTGGGTACAAGCAGTCCCCTTGAGGACCTTGATTCCAAGTAATGTATTTTGAAAACAAAATGTGGCCAAAAGACATGATTTGGTTTAATAAAAGTTATCTTATCTTATTATCTTATTAACCTTTTTATTTTAGGCCTATTTGATGTTTAATGTCCAGAAACCGCATTCAGAAACTTCTATTTCAACCAGAATATATAGAATTTAAAGACAACCTTCTCGCCGAAGCTCCCTTTATAGAACTAGACAAATGCGGGGAACCAGTTAGACAGGTTTATCTTGGGCTCACTGAAAACTCGTTCATCATCGCGTCTGAAAATGTCCCGGATTACCATCTAAATCCGTCGGTGAAATATAACGCGGACATTGATCTAGACACTGATGGGATGGACCTAGAGTGGATCGTACCCGTCGGTTTCATAGATATTGATGAGGATTCACACCGCAAGATAATAACTGTAAATTCAAGAACGGGATGGATTGTGCATTACATGATATCGAATATCTGGGGTCGGGCTCGAAAAGATTGGCTCATCTGGCAAGAGGCTCTCCATGAAATTCATAACGACCCGTACAGCTATACGCGCTGCCTGTTTAAGAATTTCGAGATCCCCGACAAAATGTATGACCACAACAAAATAGAACGGCGGCGGAGCAAAGTCATGCACAACAAGGCCCTAACGTTAGAAACACTGACTAACAGAGTCATGAATAAGATGTATGAAATCCAGGAAGATATAGAAACTAAATCTGGTAAAAAATCGGAAATACAAATGGAAACGAGTAAAAGAAAGGGGAATCTTCTCTGTTGCACAAGAGATCAAGGAAGCCAAACTGATGTCGTGCAGAAGAAAAGAAGCAAACGTTCTCTCAAAAAAGGATGTTTCGGTTTCTGTTACAGGGGGAAAGCCAAGCAGAGACCACCATAATAAAATGTGCTTTGCCTAAGTATACAAACATTTTCTAAAAAGAAATTTGATGTTGAAATTGAAGATTAAGTACAAACATGTAAAATAAACAGTCATTTTTAATATCCTGATTCACACTCTATTGAATTTTGATTTCCTAATTATTTTAGTATGTAACGTTAAATTAAAATTTTCCAAATACTGTATGTTTGAATTTTCTTACTTACAATTTAGTTCAATACTGGACATCAAACCGTCCAAAAGTTACCATAAATCGAAGAATCTCCTCGCACTTTTTCTTTAATTACCCCCCCCCCCCCCCTTGGTTATTTATGCTGGTTTGTTTTCCCAGAGATTAAACCACAAACACTTTAGTATGATATACCAAAGTTATTTCACCTCACGCAACGAAGTTGCAAAGGGTATAATGTTTTGACTAGTCCGCCTGTCCGTCAGAGAATCCGTCCATGATAAAAATTTCCGTAATTGATTTCTCAATAACTATTAATTGAAGGCTTTTAATATTTGGTATGTAACTTCATGTAGGGGTTGTGATTTCATGTCTGTTGTGATCGATCATCTACTTCCTGTTTAACGAGCGGACTGGTCCCGTCTTTCCGTGATCAAAACTTCCGTAACAGATTTTTTCAGCAACTATTAATTGTCGGCTTTTGGTATTTGGTGTGTAGCTTAAGGTAGGGGTTCTATATCGTGGGATGCGTTTTCAGGTCTGTCGATCATCTACTTCCTGGTAAACAAGCCGACTTAGATTATTTTCGCTTAATTTTCAAGTGGAATTTTTTTTTAAAAACAGATTTCTCAGCAATTATCAACAGAATGCTTTTGATATTTGGTATGCACATGTAGGTTCAGGTAAGGGTCCCAAATGGTAAGATGCTTTTTTTCATATCTGTCAATCATCTACATCTGACATAGACTTTTTTCACAAAATTTTCGTAACAGATTTCTCAGCAAATATCAATAATTGGCTTTTTATATCTGGTATGAAGCTTCAGGTACGGGTCCCATGTGGTTGGCTATGTTTCCAGGTCTGTCAGTTATGGGCTTCCTGTTTATCAAGACAACTTGGGAAACAACAACTCTAAGTAGATAACATCTATCCATAATGTGGACGCGTGGGGTATGAATGTTAGCGTGCTCACTAAGGTTCTTTCATTATCTTCAATTTCTTATCAATTTAAACCTTGTAATTATTTTCATGATCTATGATTTTATACCTTGCTCTAAATTTCTAAGACTTGTTCTTATTGGTTGCTCTTTAAATTCTATTTTGATTTGTACTTTTAAATTTTGGTTCAAGCGTCTCTGATGACCAAACATGTCAGTCACGGTTTAAAATTGTTCCAATTGACACTTTGGTGGATTTAAAAAAAACTGTGAATATTTGAAATGTATGAACTTATGTAGGATTTTGAACGCTTACAATATCGTTCTAGGTTTTTGTCTAAAAGATAAAAAATATCTTCATGAACTAGCATTTCCTTGAAATGCCTGCACGAAGTCAGAACCATTGCAAGCTTAAATTTCTCAAGTATGTCTTTGCATTTTTTGAAAATATGAGATTGATCATTCCAGCTCTTTAATTTTGTTATTATCTCTATTACATGTACTAATGTTTTGCAAAGAATTTCCATTAAAAAATGGTTTTCAATATTTTTTTTTAAATGATAACGACCATTGGTATTTGTACATTATATATGCATTGCGCAGGTTAAAAAGTTTTTTTTAGGGTTTACCACCATTTTATTTTTCTAATCTATTTTTTCTAGTATCAAATGTCTGCTCTAATACATCCTGACTGAAGACAAGACTTTTCCCATAATCCTCTTTGGCTTTATATACTTGACTGATTTAATTGGCTGGTATGGTTTCTTCACGGTGGATACCGGGTAATATGACTTCGGTGGCTGCTTTCTAACAAGTTTGTACACAAGTGTTATAGAGTCAACTCTTACACGGGCGTCGCGGTATTTCAGTACAAAAGCATGACCATGGTTGCCACCTGAGAGACCGAATTTGTTAGCAATATCTATTGCATCCTCTTGTTTACCAACATACGAATTAATTGTCTTGTCTTTTCCGACACAGACCTTCTTCAATGCATCACAATGCATTGCTGAACTCTTAGCGCATTTAGGACATGAAGGCGTCAGTTTGTATTCTACTAAAGAAGCTATCCTGTTTGAATATCCATCAATATTAAGATATCCTGTTATGCCTCTCGCCTCATCGTTCGGGGAGTGTCCTGTTTTGTTTGTAGGGGCGAAATCACCAGCGGGGTTTATACCTAAAGATTTCTGTTTAGTACGGAACAATTCCCATATGTAATCAACAAAGCAGTGATGGGACCAGAAGATGGGGTCGTGTGGACTTCTCTCAAGGTTGTTCATCTGCCCGTCGACCCAGATGTGAACCTGAGCGTGCTGGTCTTCCAGACTAAACTCGTCCAATGCGGTCTCCTCGGAAATCTCGGCAAACCTCGTTCTTGATAAAACACGTAAGATTCCAGTTTTGGTAAACAGAGATCCATCAGATCCGATATTACGGACCAAAGGACCGATTGGAGTAACAAATCCATTAAAAGGACCAGAGAGGACTTCTCCGAAGCCGTTCCCAAAGTAGTCCTCTGTCCAGATTTCTGATTCGACTGGATCTTCCATTTCATGATCGATAGTCGAGTCCCAGTACGGGATGGCGATACCTACAGCTGTTTCAAACCTGGAGAAATGTATATTCAGTTAGTTCATTTGTATCACATTCAATGTATTGTACGTCTAATTCAAAAGGCGTGATATTGGTGCTACAAAAGGTTTTTTTCTTAAGTTTTGTTATATTCTATACGGCCAAGGCAACCGTAAACCAATTAAAACACAGTTATTATGACTATTACCTGAAAAATGTTCATTCTCAGAATACTCAGTTTAATTGTGTTTGGTTTTGGATTAAAAAAAATGAATATACATGTATCGACTGTAGAATAAAAACTTTGTTGAAATTATTTTTTTTTTCCATTTTTTTTACTTTGTTCATTTAATTCTGCTCCTGTATGCTTTCTAAATTGAAATCAAATTTATTGTATGCCTATCTAATACATACATGACATATCTCGCTCAAGATGAATGGTTCCGTAATGCACCAGCCTAATACCACAAATACTTACACAAGCAGATAAAGCCTATGCCAGGGCAGAAAGTTAGGCCCACCGTGGGCTTCTTCTACTGCTATCCTGTGTACATCGGCAATGGTGTCGTATCGACTGGTCCCTGTCCCACTACTCTAAAGGGAAAGAAGATCTATGTTTAATATTGTATTTCCATAGACCAACATTTCCAGGATACAAAATAAAACAGAACTTATACTCTATATCTATAATTTTCGAGAAAAAAAATTATCCAAGTATATAAAATTTACTTTCCAAGCATAAGTACATGGACAGGTTAACACTATTCTCACACAGTGCTTTAATTAAATAATTAAAAGAAGGAATGGGTCAATGGGACCAAGATGCCCCCGCTAAGGACCCCAAACTGGAAGTAGAGGCCCAACAGGTCTTAGAATACAGTTTATCATACTGAATTTCAAATCATTGTCATTTTACATAATTTAAGAAAGGATATGGAGTAAATGAACATCAGACCACAACACATATGTTAACTCCAACTGCAATTACAGGAAAGCTTGACTGAAATTTTCATGCATTTTTTTGTATCGAGCCAGCCCAAACAGGAAGTAGAAGTACGACAGGCCTCAAAGTCGCAAAGGACGTACAGTTTGTAATACTGAACTACCCTGTTAAATTTTAAATCATTTCCATGTACGTCTTTATTGGATGTTTATAATTATCCCAGTTGGGAGCTAGTGTCCCCAATTTTGATAAACTAATGTATCTTCTAATTTGTTTATATCTACCATATCAAACTTTAGTCTTCTCACGGCGGCAGCATACTTTGCCCAATTACTCATTGGATCCCGCACTTCTCTTCTGACACGCTTCGGAAAGACCTCTAGCATTTTTGTATAGCGCTTGACCCTTTTTCCTGGCTCCTGGGTCAAGGATTCCGAGATGATCTTTCTGAATAGCGACTGAAGATAGTTTGTTTCGTCCTGGGTCATATTTTGCTGCACGCCTTTGCGAAAGAACATTTCCAGACAGTGTTTTTGGATTGTCTGTGCTTGTTTGTGTCCTTCTCGGGTGTTCTCTACCTTTTGGTCAAAACATTCGAGGAGAGACCGAGGGTGATATGTTCCATGAATGGCTGCCGAGCACGTGGCTATAAAGATGGCAACTGCAGAGAACACTGCCTTGCTCATCTGCAAGGTAAAATGGTGCAAATATACATTTTTAGTAACAATGCACAATTTCGGCAAATTTGGAATTGTTAAACCATTTTTCGGCATTTTAATTTTTTAATGATTTTTTTTCCTTTTTATTTTCAAGCGCAGATAATTTTTTCCTGCTTTGTTCATCTTTTGGGTACATATTTTAGCATGAATAGCAAAACCCTCACAACTGAAAGTGTTTTAATAGTGTATTCATTCAAGATAGAACTTAAAAGCCAAGAATTAAAAAAGTGGATACTAGTATATCTAAATATGGATATTTCTAGAATGTCAAGGGAATTCGAAGCCAGAGTAAAAGCAGATAATTAGCAAAGACATATTATCATAATTTATAAAACTGAAACAATGCGTATTTCAAATCAATGCATAATTTCAAGGATTTCTAAAACTTTCCTATTTAAACAATGAAGCTTAAAAAGCCTTCTTTATTCTGCTTACCTTGTTATACGGCCAAGCAAACACCATTAATGAACCATTAATTGTCTATAATACATACCAATCATTAAACACTAAATTATTCCGATTTTATAACACAGTTTCTGTTTTACGATCATATTTTCTTTTGTTTCTGTCAAATCTAAGTCATTTATGGTAGGTAGCTGTGATAAATGAGAAATTTTGGTAGAGAAAATTAGAAAGGAAGAAATGCTGATTTTAAGTCATATATAGGTTTGTTTTGGTTGAGTTGTTTACAGCTTTGGTACAGCTTTAGTCGTTCTTTGAATCGAGCTTCTGTTTGATTCTTTTGGTTTAATTTAGTCTCAATGAATATATTCTTTTCATTCCAATATATGATATATGTTGGCCACAATAATGTTGGCTTGTATCTCCCTCATGCCCTGGGACCCCGTGTGCGTCGACAGTGACAGAAATCATATAGTAAAAAGAGGAGACAGGATCTACATTGCTTAGTCCAAAGGGCGATCAAGGTCATGACCCTTGGTTACAAAAAGATGGTCCTCGTGTGAAGGGGTTGCCAGGTATTAGTACAGAAAGCCTTACGTTCTGTTGACTAGACTGAGCAAACGTGTGTAGAGTGTGCCACGCCTCATGCATGTAAATGATTCTTTTGTTGACCGCTAAGACTGCATCACATAGGCTAAATTTGCAGTGGTTCTAAAAACGTACTGCCCTATAGTTCTCATCATCATCTCATGTTCATTTTATCTTTCTTCTAAACTACATGTTTATTTCATAATATATAAAATGGCTCTTTGCGATTTTACAAAATGTATTATAGTTTAAATCCTATCCTGTTCAATTCCAATAAAGATTTTTAAAATATTCAGTTTAAAATCAGAAAAAAGTATGATGAAAATGGTGATAGTTCTTGGTATTCGTAAGAAATAGTAGACACACAGGCGGACAGATATCCAAATTAAAAACCTAGGGAGCAAAGTACTGTATTATGAACGAGTGGCCCCAAGAAGATGCTACTTACATTAAAACACCAAATTGTATTTATCGACATTGTTTTCAAAATAATTATAACATTCTTCCTCAGAAGAACATGTTCTATATATTTATATTTGTCCTTTTTTTGTAAGAAATACGTCTTTTTAATTAATCGTTTGTCCTTTTGATTAAGACATGCATATTTTTCAATTCTTTTTTTTTTCTAATTTTTTTAGTTTTTACTGTATTTTGAAGATGATTTCACTATTGCAAACAAACTCCTTAAAATATAATTAACAAAATATATTTCCACTATAAAGACTATCAATAATCTTGACTCCTTATAATAAATTATTAATGATTTAAGATGACATAAGAACTAAAGAATTTCAAATAATTCATTTTTACCCAAATCTTCTTCAATCTATCTAAATATAAATGTCAAATTTATATGTAAATAATAATACTCTATATTTACATCATTATGAGTGACATATATATTTTAGGTTCGAACTAGTCAAGATCTGGTTCATTTATTCTATGTCAAACACTTTACATATGGTATGAGAGCTGTAGAGGAAAACATTTTTCACCGGTTTTGTTTAATTTCATGAAAAAGAAGAGGTTATTTAAATAAGGTATTTCAATCTTCAAAGTTTTGTAAAAACAAAAAAATGGATCCAACCCTTCATCAAAATCACTAACACTATTAGCCCATGCATGGTTGAGGGCTATTTATGAAAACTAGCATATATATTAAGTTAATATTTCTGCTAAAGATGTGGATGGTTTGCAATGAGGGTCCAACTGCTCCAAATTCAGACTTACTGCGTCCTGGGGTTGAAAGAAAAAGTCTTGTTTCTTGGCTTTGCATTTTTGCCTCAAATTTGACACCAAGAATGTTCCCACGACTTTCCAAGGGAATCTCAGTTTTTTTGTTATTTCCTTTACTTTCACAGATGAAATTGGTCCGTAATATTCTTTTGCTGATAATATTTTCTGCAAGCAGTTCACATTCGATCTTATAATTTCAGGGTTTTTCAAGGATATTTCCATTTTTTTCAAATTCTGGATCTTTTCCTGGTCCTAAATCTTCAAAGGGAAATTCCAGTGATATTCCAGGTTTTAATGATGCGTGCAACTTGCCAAAAATGACGAATAACTTATGCATACATGTACAATAAATTGGGGACTTTTTGTAGAGAAACCACTTCCCTGTATAAGGGATGGACCACTTAACTTGAATGGGGGGGGGGGCTTGGTTTTTTGTTCTGGTCAGAAAAATTTTCAAAGGCGGCGCGACAGAATATTTTTTTCATTATCATCATTATTTTATGGCAGAAATCCTTCTTCAGAATATTTTTTTCTTACCCTCTGCTGCCAAAATATTTTGTTCATCAAAAATAATTTTCAGAATCTTTTTTTAGGAAACTAGAGGCTCCCAGGAGCCTGAATCGCTCACCTGATCTCTTACGCCAAAGTTCGAATTAATTACACAACCTTTCAAGAATACAAAGTTGCAAAACAATCCTTTCAGTAGTTTCAGAGAAGATTTTTTGAAATCAGTTTAAATAAATAGAAAAAAAAACAGTTAAAGGGCAATAACTCCTATAAGGACCAAAGCAATGGCGGCCTTGTTGGTTTGTCGACATGTATATAATTCACAAACTTGGTAGAGGACATCCTAAAGATCAAGTGTACCAAGTTTCAAAGCAATCCCTTCAGTGGTTTCAGAAAAGAAGATTTTTGAAAATCAGTGTAAATTAATGGAAAAAAAAACAGTTAAAGGGGAATAACTCTTAAACAGTTGATCTGACAATTTTGACCCTGAAATCATTTTCGTAGATCTGAATGAGCTTAACAATTCTGCAATGCTAACTTTTCCTCTAGTTCTAACGGTTTTCAAGATATAGTCCAAAAACTGAAAAAATGGTCAATTTTGATGATTAAAGGGCAATAACTCCTACAAGGAGTCGTTTCACAACTTTGACTCAATGGAGAGATTTGTAGAGCTTTTGATGCTGAACAAGGAAGGTTGCTTCGGATTTTCTCTATCTCTTATACTTTTCGAGTTATAAGCCAAAAACAATGGTCTGACCCCCCTGTTCTATTTTTAGCAACGGCAGCCATGTTGGTTGGTCAACGTGTATATAATTCACAAACTTGGTAGAGGACATCCTAAAGATCAAGTATACCAAGTATCAATGCAATCCCTTCAGTGGTTTCAGAGAAGAAGATTTTTGAAAATCAGTGTAAACTAATGGAAAAAAACAGTTAAAGGGGAATAACTCTTAAACGGTTGATCTGACAATTTTGACCCTGAAATCATTTTTGTAGATCTCAATGAGCTTAACAATTCTGCAATGCTAACTTTTCCTCTAGCTCTAACGGTTTTCAAGATATAGTCCAAAAACTGAAAAAAATGGTCAATTTTGATGATTAAAGGGCAATAACTCCTATAAGGAGTCGTTTCACAACTTCGACTCAATGAAGAGATTTGTAGAGCTTTTGATGCTGAACAAGGAAGGTTGCTTCGGATTTTCTGTATCTCTTATACTTTTCGAGTTATAAGCCAAAAACAATGGTCTGACCCCCCTGTTCTATTTTTAGCAACGGCGGCCATGTTGGTTTGTCGACATGTATATAATTCACAAACTTGGTAGAGGACATCCTAAAGATCAATTATACCAAGTTTCAATGCAATCCCTTCAGTGGTTTCAGAGAAGAAGATCTTTGAAGAAAAGTTAACGGACGGACGGACGGACGACGGACGGACGACGGACGCTTAACGATGACAATAGCTCACATGACCCTTCGGGTCAGGTGAGCTAAAAACCAAACCCCCCCCCTTTTAAAGTTAAATGGTGGGTCCCTAAAGGGTCTCTGATTCAATAAAGGTCAGATATATGGACTTTCAGATTTAGATTTTAACACATCACAACAAATAAATCACAAACTTTACTAGTAAACCATGTGAAAATGACCCACTTTACAACAGCTACTTCATAAATATTCTTCTTCATTGTGAAACAGCCCATTGTTCTATTTTCATTTTAATTTTTTAATCCTGCCACATTTTGTTTTAAATCCTTCATGTCAATTGTCATGGTTGTGCATTTCAAAATTGTCCCTGATTTCTGGAAGTTATGTTGCTTAAACTAAATTCCACATCCTATATTTATTGTTGACTATTTTCACATTTTTTGGATGGATTTCATGGAGTGAAATATATATATTTACAAGAGGCTCCCAGGAGCCTGAATTGCTCACCTGACATATGTGTCTGAAGTAAAGGTTATTAGGCATAACATAATAAGTTTGGTTTCAATTGGACTTTTTCAATGTAATCAGGAAATGCTGTGAAAATAATCAATAATCAATTTTGATGTTCTAAGGGGAATAACCCCTAAAAGGATAGGTCCTACAACATTGACCCTATTACATATTTTGTAGATCTTGATGTGCTTATCAATATGCAATTTAAAGTTCTCAAATATCTTATATAGTTTTCAAGATATTGAGCTTAGCAGGTGTAAAATTAGCAAAAAATTCACAAAAAGGGCAATAACTCCTACATGGGTTGTTGGATTTTCTTAAAAATTTCAGAGCAGGCAGATCCTGAGGTGTTAAATTCTTTTGTTCTCAATCAAAATTTAAAAATCTGTCACCGTTTTTGAGTTATTTGCAAAAAACTGCAATTTTCTCCTATGTTCTATTTTTAGCCACAGCGGCCATGTTTTACGACCAATCAAAAATCCACACATCAGTTTTATACACCTAATGCTAATAAACAACTGTACCAAGTTTTGTTCCAATTGGACTCAAAGTGTCAGAGGTGTTAACATTTTCAATGTAATAAGAAATGCTATGAAAATGCTCAACTTTGACGTTCAATGGGCAATATTTCCTAAAAGGAATGGTCCTACAACGTTGACCCTATTACATATTTTGTAGATCTTGATGTGCTTAACAATATGCAATTTAAATTTCTCAAATATCTTATATAGTTTTCAAGATATTGTGCTAAACAGGTGCAAAATTTGCAAAAAATCCTCAAAAAGGGCAATAACTCCTACATGGGTAGTTGGATTTTCTTAAAAATTTCAGGGTAGGTAGATCTTGAGGTGCTGATCACTTTTACCCCCATGCCAGAATTTTGATATATGTAGCAGTTTTTGAGTTATTTGCAAAAAACTGCAGTTTACCCCTATGTTCTATTTTTAGCCATGGCCGCCATGTTAAACGACAAATCAAAAATCCCCACATCAGTTCTAAGCACCAAATGCTAATGAATATCCATACCAAGTTTGGTTGCATTTGGACATATGGTGTCAGAGAAGTTAATGTTTTAAAAAGTTTATGGACGACGGACAAATTTTTTCAGCAAATTTGGTATGCAGCATCAGTAAAGGGTCCCATAACATGGGATTCAATAATATCAGGTCTGTAACTCTCCTACTTCCTATTAAACAAAATCCAGCAATTTTTCACTTTGAATAATTTTTTTCTACATATATCTCATTTGTAAATTAAAAAAAAATACATGTAACAATATAATACCAAAAAAACTTGTTTTTCAATTTTAATAGTTAACATAAATAGATAACAAAGTCATTAACAATATAATAAAAATAGCTGCACATAGAAAAATTTTGAGTTAAATTTTTGCTATAGAACCAATTCTGCATGTCATGTACAATGTCATCATGACTCCAACAAAGAAACATAAAATTATTAACAAATTGAACCACAACAATATATATCTAGTAGAAGTCAAGACTTGCCTGACAGGAAATTATAACATATTTTAAAAAAATTATTATTGAAATTTCTAGCTGACATAATTAAAAATTGTTAAAAGCACAGGTTTCTCTCCTTGTATTGCACATTGTCGATTTCATCAGTGCTGGATATGGCTTTCCTGTTCAAACCTTTTGGCTTCAAGTACTTTTCATTCAATATTTTCGGTTTTCAACCTGCCAATGTTTTGATTTAAATGCTGCTGATGAGAGGTTACTACTTCAAATATGCATATACAGCAAAACCAAATAAACCGTTCTATACCAACCAGTTTGGACATGCTTAAATTGAAATAAAACAAAACTTAATCTGAAATAAATCTTTTGGCGCAGTAAAATTAGAATCTTTCTTAACTTTTGCACACATAAAAATTTCAGTTTGGAAACCATCACTTCAGATTTAAGTGACATTGTCATGTTTTATCAAATTTTGAAGACATTTGATAATGACTAGATGTTTGCATAGATATTACAATAAGTGTGATTATAACAGCTGAATCTAAACCAAGCAGATCAATACAGTAAAGGCACAAATTTATGTCATATATCTATAACAGGGTAAAAAAAACAAATCAATAATTTGTTTATATCCGCTAATTGAAATTTTCACTAATAAACTAATATTTGTTTAAAACAGCTTGGAAACAAAACAGCTCAAAATGCCTTCTTGGTTGTATGTTTGTACTTGTCCAACTTCTGAATGGTTTATGCAGCCAATATCTGGTTCAGATTGATACTGAAATATTTGAAAGAAAGAACAAAATGCTTTCTTGGGATGAAGCTGATGTTTTAGTACACCACCCACTCCTCTCTGTGATATGTTACACTTGGGTTGTTATTTCCATATAATCTAGATCTGTGGGCTGACTCTGATCACATATAACCTGGGGCTTGTAAAACATTATATTTGGAATAGCTTAATAAGGCCACAGTTGCCGACTTGATTTGATAATGTCACACATACCCCACAGCTTGGAGTTTGTTATACTTGAAATATTTAAGCCATACCACAGTGGCTGACTTGATTTGATAATGTCACACATACCCCACAGCTTGGAGTTTGTTATACTTGAAATATTTAAGCCATACCACAGTGGCTGACTTGATTTGATAATGTCACACATACCCCACAGCTTGGAGTTTGTTATACTTGAAATATTTAAGCCATACCACAGTGGCTGACTTGATTTGATAATGTCACACATACCCCACAGCTTGGAGTTTGTTATACTTGAAATATTTAAGCCATACCACAGTGGCTGACTTGATTTGATAATGTCACACATACCCCACAGCTTGGAGTTTGTTATACTTGAAATATTTAAGCCATACCACAGTGGCTGACTTGATTTGATAATGTCACACATACCCCACAGCTTGGAGTTTGTTATACTTGAAATATTTAAGCCATACCACAGTGGCTGACTTGATTTGATAATGTCACACATACCCCACAGCTTGTAGCATGTTATACTTGAAATATATAAGCCATACCACAGTGGCTGAGTTAATTTGATAATGTCACACATAACCTGCGGCCTGTAACACATTACATTTGGAATAGTTAAGCCAGACCACAGTGGCTGATTTGGTTTGGTAACTCCCAATCATTTCAGCACTTGAATGACCTTCAACTCTGAAATTAGATATCAAATATTCAATTCTTATTATTACAATTAAAAGAATATGTGTTAACTTGCCTGTGACAGCTGAACACAATAAATGAAGTTAAAAATACCAATGTTGAAAGTGACTGTAGTACTGGTGATTACTCGAACATGTATCTGTTTGGCTCTTGAAATCGATGTGTACTGATGCTTGTGCAACGGCATAACTTGTTAAAATAAAACAAACTCCATAGGCCAAACCAGTGTAAAATCTCAGTCTACAAACTGTGACTGTAGGAGCATAAAGATGAAACTCCCTCGAAACTGATCTGTACTTATGTTAAAGTGACCCCTTACAAAATATCAATGGTGTACAATAACCTGTTCACATCAAACAGTTAAAGAAAAAACTTTAACAACAGTGGAATCTTCCACTATTGCTAATGTAATCACATTACCTAATTTAGACTTGCCTTTCATGCTGGTTACTTTACAATATACATTCTGTTATGAGTTTAAAACTGAAAATATTGCTGACTTACGCAGTGTTATTATTGCTGACCCCTTTTCTTACGTCCCACATCTTTATAGTACAGTCCATACCTCCTAAAACATATAGAAAGCATATCAATTATAAAACATTTACAGTGCATATTATTCAGCAAGAAAGTGTGGATGCAGCAGATGACCTGGTTTTACTTTTAGTATTGCCTTTTAGTGAAAAAATTCTCAGTTTTTGTAAGAAATAAAATGAATAAACAAGTGTGGCCACTAAAAGTATGTCTCGCCTGCCGGCACCATCACTGAAATCAACTACCTAAGCTTCCATTTCTTGATATAAATACAAAAAGTGAATGTATGCCTAATAACAGATGCCTAGTTATTATACTATTCAAGCAATCCATTGTCCACACAAGAATTACAAAAAGTTTTCTGTCTGAAAAAAAGACCTAAGTTCACAGAGTCACTGGAGCGTAAAAATGGGGTCATGGTCACATGGCATGGTGACAGTTGCATTGTCCATAATCGCAACTGTCTGTTTACCCAATATCAGATGCCTAGCTATTATAACTTTCCAGCAATTCATCATCCACAAAAGTCTTACAAAAAAGTTTTTCAGCCTGAAAAAGACCTGAGTCACTAGAGCGTGAAAATGAGGTCATGGTCACGCAGCATGGTTACAGTTGCGTAGACCATAACCTAAACTGTCTGTATACCTAATATCAGATGCCTAGCTAATAAACTTTTCCAGCAATTCATCGTCCACAAAAGTCTTACAAAAAAGTTTAAGGGCCTGAAAAAAGACCTAAGTTCACAAAGTCACTGGAGCGTGAAAATGGGGTCAGGGTCACATGGCATGGTGACAGTTGCGTAGACCATAACCTGAACTGTCTGTATACCAAATATCAGATGCCTAGCTAATATACTTTTCCAGCAATTCATCGTCCACAAAAGTCTTACAAAAAAGTTTACGGCCTGAAAAAAGACCTAAGTTTAGAGAGTCACTGGAGCGTGAAAATGGGGTCAGGGTTATACGACATGGTGACAGTTGCGTAGACCATAACCTGAACTGTCTGTATACCAAATATCAGATGCCTAGCTAATATACTTTTCCAGCAATTCATCGTCCACAAAAGTCTTACAAAAAAGTTTAAGGCCTGAAAAAAGACCTAAGTTCACAAAGTCACTGGAGCGTGAAAATGGGGTCAGGGTCACATGGCATGGTGACAGTTGCTTAGACCATAACCTGAACTGTCTGTATACCAAATATCAGATGCCTAGCTAATATACTTTTCCAGCAATTCATCGTCCACAAAAGTCTTACAAAAAAGTTTAAGGCCTGAAAAAAGACCTAAGTTCACAAAGTCACTGGAGCGTGAAAATGGGGTCAGGGTCACATGGCATGGTGACAGTTGCGTAGACCATAACCTGAACTGTCTGTATACCAAATATCAGATGCCTAGCTAATATACTTTTCCAGCAATTCATCGTCCACAAAAGTCTTACAAAAAAGTTTAAGGCCTGAAAAAAGACCTAAGTTCACAAAGTCACTGGAGCGTGAAAATGGGGTCAGGGTCACACGGCATGGTGACAGTTGCGTAGACCATAACCTGAACTGTCTGTATACCAAATATCAGAAGCCTAGCTAATATACTTTTCCAGCAATTCATCGTCCACAAAAGTCAAACAAAAAAAGTTTAAGGCCTGAAAAAAGACCTAAGTTCACAAAGTCACTGGAGCATGAAAATGGGGTCAGGGTCACACGGCATGGTGACAGTTGCGTAGACCATAACCTGAACTGTCTGTATACCAAATATCAGATGCCTAGCTATTATACTTTTCCAGCAATTCATTGTCCACAAAAGTCTTACAAAAAAGTTTACGCCGCCGCCGTCGCCGCCGCCGTCGCCGGAAAGTAATACCTATGTCTCGCCTTCCGCGACTATTCGTCGCAGGCGAGACAAAAATTACCATAAAACATTACAATCAGAAAATGATTGAAATAAAATCTTTAATATCAAAACTTACAGGTCATGATATAGAGACATTTAATTTGTCTGTATGATTAAATGCAATATATAGATATCGAAAATAAGAAACACATTACATGGAAGGAGCAGTGAATGTTAAGCATTGCATTAATCTATGACTATTTTCAACTATTTAAAAATTAAAATGACAATCCTAATTCTGCTGAAAAAAACTTTATTGATCAAGACTTGGACCTTGCTGAGATTTCCTAATGGAGACTACACACATGTGAAAATTACAACACAAGCTAATGTTCAACCTGATGCAAGCAGTTAATTTCTAAATGGGGACTATATTAATGTCATATATAATTATAACCTGAGGCCAGAAGCGTACAGTCTTTACTAAATGACAATGCATTGACTGTATCTGTATGTCCTCTCAGCTCTTTAAACAGGGAACCAGTATTTAGATCCCATACTCTTATTCTTCTGTCATCACCTAAAGAAACAATGACAAGAAATACTGTGACATATCTGTTACATAACTCACAAAAGGATACCTCTCTTTCCACTTAGTATTGAACTCTTCAAAGCAAAATAAGATACTGGTTTTGTCAAATTATATTTCCTGGATGATTTTAATAGCAATGGAAGGTCTTATGCAAATCTGCTTTTGATGTACATTATTTTTTCAAAATCTAATTAAATCCATTTCTAAAGGAGAAGTTGTACTTATGTTGTATTATTTTATACTCTACATGGAATAAAAATCTTGTTCCAATTATCTCTCCTGAATGGTATCTGACCGCAATGAAAATATTTCATGAAAAATTCCATATTACATACTTCCTTTATGTCAAGTTTCATATAAACCAGTCAAGCAATTGAGAAGGACTTGCACTTATTAGATATAAGGAAAGATGGGCAGACAAGACCAGGTGAAGCTGGTCTTTTTTGTTTTTGCTTACATCATTGTACATGTATTCATATAATCAATAGTTGCATGAAAGTAAAATGTAGTCCCTATTACATGTATTACAATCATTTACTTTCTTAATTACCGGTAAGTTAATTTTTCTACACCATAGTGGAATAGAAACAAGGCATTTAATTTTTACCAGCTGAAGCTAAATACTGTCCATTAGCTGAGAAAGCCAGAGCCATGATGGTTCCTCTATGCCCCTGCATCAGTCTGACACATTTCCCATCCTGTAAACTCCATAGTCTGACTGTCTTATCACTGGAACCTGTGGCTATATAGTTGGTGTTAGGGTGTATCTTTATACACTAAAAATACCAATATAGGACAATAGTTAAATAGTTATAACTTATACACCTTTTTTCATCCTATCAATTTTATTAGAAAATGCTGATTGCAGTTTAGGGCTTTTGTGTGTGGGTACTGTGTTGTGTTTTTTCTATGGTATTGTCTGCTGTGTCAAGTGATTTCCAACTTCTGACCTTTAATGCCCCATTTGGGATTTTTTGCTTCTTTGAGAATATCCAGAATAATTAATTAGAGAATTTAAATCTACTTTTTATACTTCGGTTTTCTGAATGAATGGATAATAAATGACAAACCCAGTATTCAGTTTTGTTTTTGTCAATAAGTTTGCAATCCTGATCATTGGTGATATCCTTGTTGCTGTATTTGGCCTCATGACACAAGTGTTCTTGTTGAGTGTTGATAATAAATACTTTTTTATTCATACATGTAGGTATATATTATGTACATTTTTGATAGGTATTACTCTATTCTATTGACCGGATTGGTCACGGGTCAATTATTTCGGGAATCTTCGTTAAAATCTTACCTAAAAGACTGAGAAATTTAAGCTCCGCCCAACCTTGTGAATAAAATAGAGCAATATAAATGTTCATATTTAAATTCCACTAATTTCCTCTTACATTTGCAATTTTAAAGATAAAGTTATACAGGATGCTGTGTCATGCATATTTATTTAATTCCACCTTCTTTCTAACACACTTACATCTACATCAGCAGTATGACCTATGACCTATGACACTTACATCTACATCAGCAGTATGACCTATGAACGACCTGAGAGGAAATATTCTGTCTGTACTCCAGAGTTTAGCTGTCTTATCCTGAGAGCAACTGGCAAAATAGTTGTTACCAATACTGAAGAAAAATAAATATGATCATGAAAACATTTTACATAAGTAGTTCTCATATGTTTATCATCTGTAATTGCAAGATTTTTAGATTTTGGTCTGTTCTTATAAACAAGTTACTACATATATGTATTTCATAATGTTGAAAATGTTGACAGGTTTTGGTCCTGTAACAGTCCAACAAAGTTAAAATTTTGGTGTTACAACAGGTAAACATGTAAAGTTAAAGAACAAACGAAACTAAATGAAATCAAAAGGTATAATAAACAAGAGACTCCCAGGTCAGCCTGAATCGCTCACCTGGTCCTTAAGCCATAAGGGTGTTTTCTTTAAGGGTCATCTGACAAATGAGACACAATGCAGACTTATGTGAATCTTTTGTAAAGAGCTGCATGTTTAAGCAAACAACATCTTTATTCTATCTGCAATAGTTTTAATTCTATAGGGAAAACACATTATTTTTCACCTGTAAGGGGTCATCTGACAACTTCAACCCAAAAGAGACTTTTGTGGAGCTTAATGAGCTGAACATTTAAGCAAGCAACATCGTTTCTCTATCTGCTATAGTTTTTATTCTACAAAGAAAAAACACTATTTTTCACCTGTAAAGGGCCATAACCCCTGTAAAGGATCATCTGACAACTTCAACCCAATGAAGACTTTTGTAGAGCTTAATGAGCTGAACATTTAAGCAAGCAACAGCTTTTCTCTATCTGCTATAGTTTTTATTCTACAGGGAAAAAACATGAAAAAACGCTATTTTTGATCATAAAAAGGCCACAGGACTTTTGTAGAGCTTTTCATTCTGAAGACCCTAAGATCCTTCGAATTTTTTCTATCTGCTATGGTTGCTGAGTTATAAGCCATTTTAAGTTATTTTACCCTGTGTTCTATATTTAGTAACAGCGGCCATGTTTTTTATCGAATCATTTTAAAATGAGGATCATTTATTGCCAACATGTCATATATCATACCTGCAAAGTTTCAGTTAAGTTGGTTCAGTCGCTTCAGAGAAGATTTTTTTTATGACACACAAGGACGGACAGACAACAACAGACGCATAGTGATGGCAAAAGGCCATGTGAGCTAAAAATGCCATAAAAATGTAAACAAGTAAATCTGTGAGCTAATGCTCACTAGTGATACCCCCGCTCCCCAAACTATGCCATGCATACAAGTTTAAATACTCGGTAAACAGGAAATAGTTGACCTAGGAACATAAAATTGGAATACACCATATGGGTTTATAGGATAAAGCTATATGCAAAATATCAGACCTTTATCTCTTGCAGTTGCTGAGAAAACTTTGACGAAAATTTTGCATTCATGTTCAATATGTGCAAAAATCAAAGCATTCGGTAAACAGGAAGTAGTTGAGCTAGGAACATAAAATCGGTATACACCATATGGTACTATAGTAGAAAGCTTTATGCAAAATATCAGACCTCTACATCATGTAGTTGCTAAGAAAACTGTGACGGAAATTTTGAATGTATGTACACTATGTGTAAAAACCTAAGTATTCGGTAAGCAGGAAGTAGTTGACCTAGGAGCATGAAATCGGTATACACCATATGGTAATATAGAAGAAAGCTATACACAAAATATCAGACCTCTGCGTCATGCAGTTGCTGAGAAAACTGTGACGGAAAATATGTTACGGACGGACGAACGAACGGACAGACGAACGGACGGACAAGGGTAAAACAGTATACCCCCCTCTTCTTCGAAGCGGGGGTATAATAATAATAACCTAAATGTTTCCAAATCAAATTATTAATGGATCATCCAATATTGTCCTTAAATTAAATCTAATATTAAAATTAGAAATGTGCCTTTTATAGCTAGTTTAGATGATGACCAGAAAAGGTCTAATGTTACCCGATATCCACGTCCCAAACAGGATAATTGTGACCTTTATAACAAACTTTGTTGGTAAAGTTCTCGAGTTCCCATAATCTCACTGTAATAGAATACACATTGAAGTAAATACAAATTTTCATAAATCTACTCTCATTATAACAGGAGCCTCAGTTGCCGAGTGTTCTTATGCTCTGGTTAAATAACACACTATTGATCAGTAGCCGATCAACTCTGAGGTGGTGTTCCAGTCCCGCTAGTTATTTACAAAAATAGGACTTCCCTGCTTGTATGTTACTAGGTTTATCAGTTACCTGCCCAAAGCAGGTTGTTTCCTCCAGGTACTCTGGTTTCCTACAACATTAAAGCTAAGTTCATCGAAAATAGCATTAAACCCTAACACACATACACTTTGATTATACCAGACAGTGTTCTAGGTTGTTTTGCGTGCACTCATTAACTAAAAAGCTTAAGGCAAAATACTTTATAAAAATCATTTTTTATTCCTTCGTTCAAGTTTTTGGGATAAACAGATGGTGAGATTTGCTTGCTGGCAAGATATTATCTTGAGCTGAAAATTATCTAAATCATCTCTATTGGGAACCACTATACAATACAATGTATCTAACCTGACCCATCTTCAGATGCTGATAATAAGAATGGTAACTCATGGAAGAAACAGGTTTTATATACTGAGCCATTGTGTCCTCGTAATGTTACTACCTCCTGATAACTGGTGGTACTAAATAAAACAAAAATCACTAAACATTTACAAAGACAGTAGTTAAATTACATGTACAATTACAAATATCATACTTCATCATATTCATGCTATAGCTAACTCTTTCTATCAAAATTAGAAATAACATGGTTATTGTATTTAAAAAATAAAACATCTTTCACAATGCAGGGATCGCGAGTTCCAAAATAGCCGCCATTTTACCTTGATTTTACTGGAAAACTTGTACCTACTCTGTGATAAAACAAACAGGGAAACCTTGTCCTTTCTCTCCAATCCCTTGGAAATGTTTGTTTTTATATTTCTTTAACCATTACAAATTGATGAACAAAACTTTTTATTCAATTTTATTTCAAATTTTCCTAAAATAAATTAATAAACATGTTGCTTCCATTGCTCCCAATGTTCTGACGTCAGATCTTACCTCAGTTGACCTTTGACATTTGGACATTTTAATATCCGGAATGTTCCGGAATGGATTAACTCGCGATTGGTCTATTCTGTTTTCTACTGAATTTTTGAATTAAATATATATAATATTCATGCTTTTGGAACAAAAGGAGTGTAGCAAAATGAGAAAGACATGAAAGAGAAAAAAAACAAAAATGTCCTTATCAAGTAATAAACCTGACACGAAAGATTATCATCTTACCAAAATGGCATATGTAAGAATCTGGTTCTTTCTTAATCATAAATTGTTCATATTGTGCTACCCCTTCTAACTTGTTAATATATTTAATAACCTTGTAAGAATACATGCATTGACATGTATCTATTGAAAAATACATTCTTATAAAATGTGGTCACATGACTGCATCTCAACTCTTAAACATCATTTTAGGTAAGTATTTCTAATGTTGACTGACCTATTGTCTGATTCTGTAGACCAGAAATCAGCAGCTAAGTTGATCTTTGCAGGATTTGGTTCTGTTTCCTTGCTTTGTAATGAGCCTGGTGATACTCTCCAGATCTTTATTGTGGAGTCTTCAAAACCAGCACTAATCAGACCTAGGTGTGAAGACAGGTCTACTGTACATAATCTGAAATCATAGATAATGATCAAAACCAGCACTTATCAGACCTAGGTCATGGGACAGGTCTACTGTACATAATCTGAAATCATAGATACTAATCAAAATTATCATCAGGGGTGAACATTTCTTGAAATAATTTTCTGACTCTCTTGACATCATTTGCAAGGGGGGTCATAAGAAATGACGCTAATCCTTAAGAAAAGAAGAAAATGAGTTGTCCCCTGTCTGGGGAGAGCAATACAACATTTACATAAAAGATTGTAGAGTTTCATACAAGGTCTAAAAAACTCTAAGGGCTGTTCCAGAATTAATCGTGTGGGGGCAGGGGTCGGGAAGAATTTCTATTACATATATGGTGGGTGGTGGGTGTTTTAGAAATATTTTGTGAAGAAAACAGCCCAAAGTGAATAACGCTTATCATGCCATACAACTTAATACCCCTGCCCAAAGGTGCTGCAGAGGTAAGCAAATATTAATATGTGTACTAAAGTTTTGTTGATGGATGCCACAGGAAAATTTGTTTAAAGTTTGTTAAAACTGGTTAAAGAAAATAACTTTATGTACCCCTGATGAGCATTAATGTATGTATAGAAACATATTGATGAAACAGTAGGTGGTCCATCCCTCATTGATTTTATGGCCTGTTTCAGTTCTCTCATTGATTCTGACAATGGTTTGTTTTCTGGTCTCTCTGTTTTAACAGGTAAGGTATCTTCTCTCAACTCTAATTGTTTTGGCTGGTCTTGTCCTGAAACTGATAAGGCAAGGATTTTAAAGATGTCACTTTGTCATACACACAAATGTTTCTTATGACATTAATCTTAAGAGACCTACATATATCTATTACACTAGTAAATCCAAATGGTTGGTTAGTTATACATGTATCATGCTACACATGCTACATGAGTGCATAAAATTCAGGTGAAAATTCACAGATATAAATTACACTAAAAAGGGACAGAGCTCTCAAGGGAGATAACTTTTAAATAGCAGTTGAATGTTTTAGTCAGTCACATTTATTCAAAGAAATAAAACTTCTTAGTGTTCAAAATTGGAAATTCTTAAACTGAATTACATATATATTCAATGAAAATCTTTTCAAGAAACCTGTGGTATGGTTTTCTTGAGATTTAGTAGATGACACAACTGCATTGAAACCTTGAGTGTCAGATACTTTCTTAAGTATATAAATACTCAGTACCAAATCTCATGTGGTTGGTACATGTGTAGTTAAATTTTACCATTGTATTAAGATTCACGAAGGCTGGAGCTTTATGTAATGGTAAACCTGAAGTTTGACAGACAAATGGATATTACAGACAAAATAAAAATGTATATATGCCTTTCAAAGTTTCATGCGTGTCCAAATATCTTTTAGATTAGCCTTTTTTTATTGTGTGTCTAAACTGTTCACAAACTCTGTAAGATTTTTTTAGTATTGATCAAATTTTGGTCACTGAAGTAAGCTAAAAGAAATGTTGATTTTTGTTTATAAACATCATATGCGCATTCGACATTCCCTCCCCGCGCAGCCTAGGTAGATTATTTTTCCCGGGTTGAAATATAATACAGAACATGGGTGACCTCTGTTTTGTAGGGGTCAATGATCTTTTTAACAAATAAAAGTGTACATTCGCAACCTAGGTTACATATTATATTACTACGTCATTACCCAGGTTGTTCTAGTTCTGCCCCAAGTGAGCCACATTTTTCCTACCTGGGGCTCCCTGGGTTTGAATGTCGAACCAGCCATAATGTGAGTGGGTTATCTACCTTGGATTTTTATAAATCTGTTAAAAGTCTGCACTATCACACTGTTTTCTTCTTGCTAAAAATAGAACAAATCTATTTATGGAATGTTTTTACACAAAATAAACAAAATCAAATTGTAAATTCTTCCAATTAATCTTTTGTTTTCACACATGTCTTAAATAAATGTAGTTTAAGACAATTAATGATGTGAAAGTTAAAAATTAATCCAGTGCTCATGTTTGGATACCTCCTTGATTTGTGGTTGTTAATTAATTAGAAACAAGAATATGTTCAAAAGACATAATGCCCCATCTTGCAACATTTTGGGATGGATACACAGAAGGATGAACAGACCAAAAAACTATATGCCCCTTACTTTCTTAGATAGGCCATTAGGGCATTAAAAGAATTAAATAATGCAAAATAAAATGGTATAAAAATACACCCAATCATTTAGCAGGAGCCCAGGAGCAGGAGTTACTTGTATAAGATATGTAAGATATGTGGACAGACAGACAGACTAAACTAAACTATACACCTTAATATATCTTCTGAAGTATTCTAAGGCATCTTGATCCATCTGTAACAGAGTTTTTGTTTCTCTGAAAAAAGTAAAAAGAATGATACTATAAAATGATTAAGTACATTGATTACTTATTTTAAATTGCCATTTATATATGTAATTTGTATATCCTACACTTAAAAAACATCTCATTTATATCTTGTACTGTATGTGTGTAATATGTTTTCTATTTTGACATTGAACTACCGGTATTTGGAAATCTATAAGTGGATCTATATCTTCATTGTGGGACCAATAAATTAACAGGTTTTTTTTAAGTTTTAAATTTGAAAAATCTAGAAATAGACAGCATTTTCACCCATTCATAACAAACACACTCAAGTGCTTAAAATTGCACATGCAAATTAAACTTTTAAACAACAGGTCTTCTATAATTTCAACATGAGTTCTCTGTGTTTAAAAGGTTGTCCTTTTTCTCTAAAATTTCATTGAAGAAAGATGTTCTCTTTCAGAAAAGTGGAGGATTTAGTGATTTCTGCACACTTTGATAATCATTTCTTTTTATTCTAACATCCTGGACAAGTCTTTGGGTGGCCATATGATTCAATCCACTCCAGACTGAAGGATGACCTATTTCTATGGTTTGTTTGTTGCTTACCTCAGATCGGACATTTCTTTACACGTGGAAATATCCAATCGGCCACTCAGTTTGGTTATCTGTTCCAATGTGGGTTTACACTTAGTATTGTGGTCAAACAGTTTGGAGTGACGACTGTAAAACTTATTGGCTGAAATAAAAGAAGCCAAAATTACATGTCCAATATTTATATCATAAGAAACCAAGGAAAATCAGGAAAATAGTGAGTAAATGTTGATCATTGTTTTGAGTGTTTATGTGTCAAACAGGGTGTTTATTTTAATTATATACAAAATGTAGGTTTAACCTATATTATATTTATATTAATCATTATTAAATGGGTTTTTTCCAATTAAGATGTTAAATAAAGTACTGAACCCTTGACTGGTTGATTTTCTTTCATGGTAGCCCCTAGGACACCCTACAGCATATCTTGTTATATGTACTGTGGATTCCTTTATTTTGGTGGGTACCAATTTTCGTTGCTTAGTGAAAAAAGGACCCTTTTGTGGATTCTTAAATTTGTGTTTCTGAAGTCTACAGCATATAGTTCAATTTTCCTTTTCTTGGGGTATCACATTTTGTGGATCACCCAGGAAAACCATGAAAATTGATACCTATGAATAATAATGAAACCACAAAAGTAAGCACTTACCTTGAACTTTATGGTTGTTAAACAGCAGTTCTAAATATAGATGAACAAATATTGGGAAAAGAATTTGCTGTAAGTCTTGCTTATAAGGCTCTGGGGAATCATTTATGTACTTTCTCAGTCTGAAAAGAATACCATTAAATCTAAACTTTACAACACAAGGAAAAGAGCGTATAAAAATATATGTAGTACATATTGAATAAAGGTAATAACAAAACTACCGAACTTGAATTATAGGTTCTTACATAAGTTCTTGGAAAAGACCGGCTGATCTTTCACGAGTGATAGAATTTTTCAGTCTTTTTGAGAGTGGAGCGCAGCGGAACGAGTCAAAAGATCCAAAAAATTCTATCACGAGTGAAAGAGCATTGCCCGTTTTCCAAGAACGCGTGTAAGTACCTATTTCTTCCGTAAGAAATTAAATTTTATATTCTGAAACCTTAGAAGACTTCATTCTAAAAACCGAAAGTATAAAATAACAGTGCATTTCATTGGTCGACATCATCGATCAATATCAGTACCAGCGGTTATTATTGGATAATTGACCAGTGCGAGATCGCTGCACGTGCTCGCATCTCAACCTGGTCATCTCACACTGAAAAGAGTCATTAACGGAAGAATGATCAATCTCACAGTCCAGAGAAAACGGCAAAAACGAATCAGTCATACCGGAGAATTGGTGGATCGCAATGGTCCTGACTTGGTACAGGCATTTCAAACGAAATGGTGGGTTAAACCAAGTTTTATGGCGCCAAACAAGAACAGCAAAAGAAAATCAAAATGTGTCATTGTAATTGTCATGACCATTTGATCAAGTCTCCAAGATGAAAATAAATGTATTACAAATCAGTTATAACATTAAAGAAAATGAAGCAGAAAGACATTTTCTTATCCTTCATGTACATGTACATGTCATGTGTATACAATTATACTACTACATGTATATGGCATAATCTAGTATCAGTACTGTGCTCATTCTATTTTACTTAGCATTATATAACATTTGGCAAGAGGTTCTTTGGTGAGTAGATATAAACATTGCAAAAATTGTGTGTCCTGGAATTTCGTTGTTATTTACAGCTCACCATACAAACCTATTAAACTGATGTTCTGTATGGGTTGTCTCTCCTGAAGGACTAGAGAATGATAGCATATTCTCTGAGGAACTTCCACCCTTCAGCATACTGTTGAAAGCAATGTCATCTACATTTTCTACAAGCTTGCTCTCTCTTCTGGAAATCTGTTCTGGTGACTGAATTAAAAGAAGAACATTGTTTTCAATTTGCAACATTTACAACATAAAAAAGACAGATTACATGTGGTTGTAATTGTATGTTGGGCCGAGAAAGTGCAAAGTTTACAATGCAAAATAACTACACTTACATGTATACTTACATTGTATATATATATCTTTTTATTAAATGAAAAGTTAATATCTTTTATAAGATTATTATACATGTAACAGTGCAAAATTTGTTACCAAATATTGCATACTTTTTGAGTAATGTATAACACATTCTTGTGTGTGACAGACAGGTTAACAAATAATATTAGTTCATTTTTTCTTAATTCATATCAAACATATGCAATTACTTTGATACTCTTGAAATTAACTCTTCATCAATATTAACTTTGATTTAAATAACTTTTAAATTGTGATGAGTTAAACGATAAAGTTTTAGTTATAAACTGATGCTTTCTGCTTAATTTGTGAATATCCATAAGCAGAGTAACTAAATTTTGTTTTTAATGGCAACTCTGTGATTCCATCATACTAACAAGTGCCAGAAACCTTTTCTTTCTATTTAAGAGTCACCCATGAAATAATGTTACAGTACTTGTAAACTATAGAGTTATTGTTGCCTATCAGTTTTTAATGAAGCTGGCTTGTGACACCAGGATTGGCCATATTTAAGCTCGGGATTCCGGGATTTGGACAATTTAAGTTCGGGATTCCGGGATAAAATTATATCAACTTTACCAGACTTCGGGATTTTCTCATTTTAAGTCGGGATGACAGGATTTTGTAAAAATTAGTTCGGGATTCCGGGATCAGACCCCCTCCTACCCCCCCCCCCCTCATTTGTAGTTGTGATTTGGGCAGTTACATCCCCTGTGAAGGTAGTATGAAATTGAGTCACTAGTTAGAGGGTTATGCTTTGCTCTTCACCATAAAAGATGCAAACAGATTGAAATACCTGTAAGGCCTTTTTGATTAGGGGTATTCTTTGAGGCTCCTGCCATATCCTTAAATAAACTTTAGAGTCAATTTTTTGCTTAAATTTTCTTTTTATACTACAAATTTTTTGACAATTTAGTTTGTCTACATGTAGATTGACTTCAGTATACATGTAGCTCATAAGTGATGTCATATTCACTAATTTGCATCTCATTAAGTCATTGTAAGTGTCAAATTGGATGGCATTAAACAGTGCAATAAACAAATATTGATTGATCATGTTGATAGGATAATTTCCCCAAATTTAAAATCCTCATACAAGTGTTATAAAGTTTTTGGTTGATAAGATAAAATGGTTCTGTAAACAGTTATCGGAAGAAGAACTTATTCATATTTACCATAATTAATTTTGAAAATGAGACTTAAAAAATAAATTTTCTGCAAAATTGTTTCCGAACCAAGTAAATTTTTATTGAAAATTTTAAATCAACATGATCAACCAAATTTTCGATCTTTAGAACCACTGAATATTTAATTTTAAAATGCACTACAAAAAGGATCTTTTTCTAAAAATCGTAGAACCAAAAGAATTTTTCAATTATCTTGAAAAACAAACATTGACAAAGAAGTTATGACAATTTAAAGACGTTTTCCAACACAGTTTCATTGTTTTTTGTCCTCCAAAAATATTCCATAGGTAAGCAATGACGTCACGGCGAACATTTAAATAGAGGAAGATATCTATCTTATCATGCTTATTAGATAGTAGGATTAAAGTTAATTTCTTTATTCCTTATTTAAGTTTTTTTCTTTTTTTTACCATTACCATGATTACTAATTATTATATTAATGAAATCCTAGTATTTTCATTATTCCCCTGGTTAATTTGTGGTTACTCTAAATGAGTTCTTTTCATGGTTATAGTGCTCTTAAGATAATTTTTGTATATTTATAAAATAGTGACATTTTGGCAGCTAGATGAACTGAACTGCAATTAATGATTCAGTGAATTTTTATTTTGTATATTTATAAAATAGTGACATTTTTGCAGCTATACGAACTTTTCCCGAACTTTCGGCGTCTTTTTAACGTTTTTATCTTTGAAAATTTTAGATGTCATTAAACGCTCATGTAACCCACAAGAAAAGCTAGTTTTTTTTTTATTTTCGAACCAAAAAAAATTAAATTAATTGAAACCTCGGGAGCGTAACAGGATTAACCTGCCTCATATTAAAATAGTGACATTTTGGCAGCTAGACAAACTGAACGGTGCAATTAATGATTCAGTGAACTTTTATAAACGTTTACTTTTGAGTCGTTATTCCTACCTAATGACATTGTATATACAGAATGTACATGTAAATGACATAAAGGAAATATGGTGATGGATTGCCAGTATGAATAACTAGTATTGCTATAATGCTACACTGTATATGCAATAATGGTAGTGGAAATATATAAATCAGAGGCACTTGGAACATGGATTTTATATACACCCCCTTTTTTCTCTACAACCCCCAACAAAATAATTCTTGATCAAAGTTACTTAAATAGTCATTTCTAATCATTTAATATTAAAATATTGCTGTTCTATACTTTCCAAAAAGTTTACCCACTAAGCCGTGGCAATATTTGATTACGGGAGCGATAAAAAGGGAGCGGTAATGGTATAAATTTCAACATTTTAGTTGTACTATGGGCTGAATGTTCCTTCAACGTCCGGTACAGCACCCTTGTTTTCCTGAACCTTCAGCATCTTTTTAATGCTTTAAGCATTGCAAATTTGGAACATCATCAAGCGCACATGTGACCCTAAAGAAAAGCTAGTTTGTTTTTATTTTCGAATATATTTTGTTTGAACATGTTGAATTCATATAGCATTATAAACATTTTGAAAAGTTGTTTTTGTAATAATTTTATCTACGTTTTAACTTCTGGAGCGTCACAGGTTAAAAACCTAACTTTGAACAAGATTTCATTTGTTAATGTTAGGGGTTGTAACAGAAAAACGGGTCTTCTCTCTGTGTAGAACTGGAGTACTAGTCGTTTCCGACTGTCTAAAGGGTGTATATAAAATCTTTTGTTTCAAGTGCCTGTGATTTGGGGGAGCAGGTTAAACCAGGTTTTAAAATGTTCAATAATGAGGTTGTATTATTGTTTGTACCAAATATTGTCGTCTTTTGAGATACTGCTGAACTGTTGCACCTATTTGTTCGTGTCTAACTCGCTTCATTCTCAAATTTTCCAGTCATTTAAAAGTTATCTGCCCTTGTTTGAGTTTAGTCATAAAACCAAGAAGACAATCCGAACCTGTAACGGAAAACGCGAAATTTGCCGCCCCCCCTTTCCAAAAAAAAAAGGAAAATACCTGCAAAAAATACACGTAAGCAGGAACGTATAAATATACGTTCCTGGTAATAATAAGAAAAAATCTTATTGTTACGGTCATAAATAATTCGGTCTCTGTCCCGTCACCCGTTCCCGATTTTCGTCTTTGCCGTAATCGTATCCTATCTATCTATCTATCTATCTATCTATCTATCTTCCTTGAAACGCAGGGCTCACTCTGGAGCATAATCGCACTGTGGTGCTGGGTGTATGTACAGGGAATCTCTGGTGCACGGACTATATTACAGTGAAGTGTGACTCAGTGCAGTCTGGAAACAGTGTGCTAGTTAAAAACGATAAAAACTGTGCGATGTCTATTCCGTCATGGCGAGCCCGGACTTAAATGCGTCCAGGGTCTTGGAAGTGGCCAGGTGTTCGGGCAGCTGATTCCAAAGTCTGACTGATCCTGTGCCTTTATACGTTCCTGCTTTTATGTAATATATCCATTTTCATTTGCTCAAGAGGAATTATATAAAAAAAGCTCTGAAAGCATTTTTTAAGTAGTTTTTTTTTCGTACCGCACATTGACTTTAACACAATATTGATAGAGGGGCCGGAGCAAGTCCCTGTGGTCCAACCCTCTAGTATTCATGTATTTGACCATACAATAATTAAACCAATATTATTATACGGAAGTGAAGTTTGGGGTCTTTTTAACCCAACAACTACTAAATTAGAAATGGTGTAGATTCATTCTATCAAATTTATTCAAATATCCCAGCAAAGAAACTTCATATTAAATTTCGTAAATTTATTTTAGAAGTTTAAAAAAAAGAGCACAAATTTTGCAGTTTTATCAGAACTGGGTCGATTGCCACTGTATTTTAATATAGTTAAATCCATAATCAAATACTACCATAGCTAAAACAATCTGATTGTAAGTTTCCAATATTATATAGATGCTTTTATTGAGTCAAAGACCATACACTGTATGTGATGAAAAAAAAACCACCTTGGTACATGTCTATTTTAGAGTTGAATAAACTACACAACTTAATCAAAATTTTTGTGAAAAAAAAATTAAGAAACTCCTTTCTGATAGAATGAAATAAACAACGCATACAAAACTCTGATGGAAAATCATGCTCTTATATTAAACCAACTTTGGATGAGAAAACTATCTCAAAATTCTGAAAAAAAATAATCCCCAGTTTGAGACGATATATTTAACCAAATTTAGAATATCTGCACATAAATTTTTAATCGAAAAAGGCAGATATCTTGGTATTCCCAAAAAATCAGAAAGTTTCTCCCTGCTGCTCTTACAATGAAATTGAGGATGAAATACATTTAGAATGCTATGTTTCACTTTTTTTCTACTCTATAGTATCAAATGTTTATTTTATTTTCTCTTATTTTAAAAAAAAAAACCAAATGATGGTGAGTAAATGCAAAAATGTCGTTGAAATGTTACCCGAAAGGTGTCTCATGATTTGAATCATTTATCTTTTTTATCTATTCACTACATGTACTAGGTATTCAATTACGTAAAGTAGGCTACAAGTATAATCAAAGAAGACGATGACCATACTTCGTTATATTAATTGACCAATCGATTAAATTTGAAGTCGAAAATATACATCATCAGTATACTGGAGAAATGTAGAAATTTCAAATGAAATGGCGGAGTGGATTAACAAAAATTACCAAAAGTTATTCATATACAAAATTATCCAGCACAAGCAAATAAATCGCTTCGGGCAAAGGTGTCAATTCCAAACCGTGAGCATTTGCAGACGTGTCGTGAAGCTGCTATCTGCACTAGATTTGGTGGTAATTAAGAAGCCCCAGTTTAAAATGATTTTGAATTGTTCCGGTTGTTAGACTAGAGTTCGATGATGTTGTTGATGGCGTTATGAAGGCTGTATTTTTTTCTGTTACCCACGTTGTTGAAGAGATGGTGAGCTAAACTGCATGCTCCAGCATTGATGTCTACTGGTCCAGTAGTTTTCAAAGACAAAAAGACAAAAATTGTCTTGCTTGGTGTAGGGCCCATGTTCGTACACAAGATGTGGTTGGATGTACGTAACATTCCCAGTTGGGGATGGTGCAGCACTCCTATAGAAGAAGTTGACTTTGATATTGTAGATGACCTTCAATTTATAACTTCTCTTGGTGATTTTTAGAAGGTGACATTTCGATGAATTTCCAAGTGGCCTGGGACATGATAAATAATCAAGACTCAATTCATTTGTTTGTTGGACCATCTGCCCTTTAGTGCTTAGTTGATTTTAGGAAGAAGTAAGACTCAGACTTGGATTCAAGAATAAAGTACTCACAACTGAGATTTGTTTTCACTTTCGTCAGTTAGAATAACATAACCTGTAAAATTTAACATACAGATGTACCTGATATAACCTTAAACTCATTTAATACACAGATAACAATATCTGTGAAATGTGTTTGAAAAAAGGGCTCCTAAATGAGATAGAAGATACGCGACACAACCTACACTATAAACAACAATTAATAAAATCCACAATGCAAAACAGCCAGCAACCTCCAATGTGACCAGCAGTCACTGCTCGCTGTAAAAATCAAATCGATAAAAGTTCAATGCAACAAGAGAGAACCTGAGACAAAAGGACAACAAGAAATTAACGGGACGTAGAGATACTATCTTGAGGACACTCGAAGTAACCGACAGATAACTAAGAAGCAGCTATCGACTGATGTAAAAAAAAATCAAGTATGTCGATTTCAAATCCGACATAACACGTCAAACAATTATTGATTTGGTGATGTATCATCACACAAAACCGACACACTTGACCGCTGTAATGCTAAAAAATGACATAAGTATAAAAATGCAATTAACGCTTTAAAGTAAGTATCAAGGATAGGATAGGATCATCTGTGGGCGCTGGTTTCTTCAACCACTGTATCCACCTCTTGATCATTTTGACTGACTATTTCTATTCTGTCAATCCGACCTCTGCTGGTGATGTCTAATTCAGGTTGGTGGTAAAATTTTATATCTTGGTGTTCGCAGTGTTTGTCAAGATAGATCTCAAACTGCTTGACTGTTTTGACATTTACTACTGCATTTGGTAGGCTATTCAAAAACATCAACAATCAAATTATCAATATTTTACCAAAAAAGAATAAATTCAAAAAGTTTACTTAAATTTCCATTTCATAACCTTTATTCAATAAATAGAAGACAATGAGATATGTAATAAGTGTACGCAACACAACCTACAATATAAACAACAATTAAAATCATCCACAACTGAAAACAGCCAGCAGCCTTCAATGTGACCAGTGGTCGCTGGTCGCTGTTTTTCAATTGGCCCTTGATTGAAAATAAAGTACATATGATTCAAGCCCAATCCTAAAGTGCAATGAAAGACCCTCTTCTTGACAAAAAAAACAATTAACATAAATTCGACGAAATACAAACATAAGCTTTGATAAAGTTTTAAGCCAGTTTTTTTTAATCCCAAAGGATTGTTTTTGAATTTATTTGCTTTATAAACAACATATATAAGATGTATAGCTGCTTTGTACACTGTAAAATGAATTAAGCCAGACTTTCATCCATATTATCTATTTTTTTTTGTTATGTACAAAAACATGTTATAAAAACCCAAGAAACTCTTTTTTTTTCTTACTTTCTTGAGCCGCAAAAGTCAGTTCCAAATTAGATGTAGATGTCGGAATGACTGAGACATTGGCACAGCGGAAGTTCCTGACATTGCATATCAATGTCCGCTCATTTGAGATAAATTCTGAACTTTTTTTCGAATTTGAGCTATTTACAAACATGACAAAGAGAAAGACAAAATAATACATTAGAATATTCTAAGAACGTGTGATTTTCATTAGAAAGCAGCCAGAATACGCATAATACTGGGTGGTTCATTTAATTCTTCGAAAATATCTTATTCATTCAATGGAGTTATTACATCTTTAGATTACATGTGAGACTTTTGGTTTACAACTATATAGCATAAATACTAAATTTGTTTACCAATTTTCTAAAAAGTCGATTTGAGGTTATCAAGAATGACACAGGTTCGATGCAACATTTTATATGAGGATTGAATTAAGTATTGTCCTGAAAAAGACAAAGTGATACCTACCTATGTTGTCTTAATGAGATCAAGGGTATCTTTGTTTTGATATTGTCTTATTTTGTTGGTAAATTTAAATATGAATAGACATTTGTTGTCAATGTAATAAAAAATGTACTAAGTCTAGTTTTTACAGGATAAGATGTTTGTTTCAATTTATACAATATAAAAAGGATTTTTAATTAGCCCCCCAAAAATGACGCTTATTTTATTTCAAGACTCTTTTTTTTTTCTCTTCTGGTTATCGGAACACTTACAGCTTGATTAGGACAGTTTATTTCAAAGGATGGAATTGAATCTAAAGCAGGTTAACCACGTTTATCAGTGCTATCTACAAAATGTACAATGTAAATATAGTCACGATAACTAGAAGTAAACTGCTGCTACCTTTTTATTGCATTTTGTATCAAATACGTGTATTGTTGAAAAATAAAATGCCCATTCAATTCTACTTTTTCATTATGCAACGACTCATAATCTAGTACTTTGTTATAAAAAAAATATTTGGACGATCTAACTTAAGCAAAGCCTTCAAAATTGGACGCACACACGAAAATACGTTTGTCTATGAAGACTGATTAATAAAGATGTATTTAAGGGAACTGTCATCTTTACATTTGGTCAAAACTTAACAGAAAATGGTTCTACATGAAGTAATCCTGCATAGCCTTATCAATATGTCGCCATGTGTTCGGGTTCCAAAGATTATACATGTATTAAATTTATTGATCCGACTTTGGAAGCACAATGGCTCTTAGAAAGGCTGTTTTTGGTTTCCTACTAAAACGACATACACAATTTATTTCTCTAGCGAGGTAAGATATAAATTTCTTTACTTTTTAACTACCAATATTGCAAACTACTTCACGTGTCTATCGTATAATGCTGCATAAAATGATACCTTATATGTAATTATATTATCGTCTTCCTTCGATGTTGCAGATAAATCCGAAATTTATCCGACACGAATTACGTTATGTACTTTTTATTGCAATTTCTAATTGACCTTAATCGAAATTGTTTAACTGCATATGCCTCGGTATCCTCGTTGCTGGATTAGGCGTTCTTTTCGTTGAAATTTTTTGGTTCGACCTTATTATGTTTTGATTCCAATGCTTCTGACGACGAGATGTTACTCCTTGAAATATGCATATACAGCATATAACCAACTTTACCGTTTTTATACCCACTTTGGTACATCATGCCGAGCTTTTCTCAATGAAGAGTTCAATCTGATGATAATGATTGAACCATGTAATTTTTATTGGCCAACGCAAGACGCTTTTCTTATAAATCAAATTATTAAGATACTTTCCTAACCACCTGTTAAATCATTATAACGTTAAGGCATTGAAACAATACTAGACGTAAAAGCTCGACATGGTATGTATGTAGTTATCAGAGAATATGTTTTGTTTTGGCTGTCTGGTGTACTGAAAAGATCACCCCTGTTAAATGCTGACCGTTCCTATAATGTGTCGTGGTTCGATTTTGATTCATTCTTTTTTACGCCGTTTTATTTTTTGTTTTTACTGGACGCTAAAATTACAGAGTAATACAACAAAAGTAAAGCCCAATAAACCTGGTTTATACCACCATTTATCCCGTCCATCGACTTATTCGTTTTTATTTGACACGCGGTTTGAATATTTGATCTAAACATAGAAATACCAGAAGATAAGGGATGTGGAGTATCTATGCATAGAGCAATACCGACTAAAAGCACAGGAACAGTCAGACCCATCTAAGATTATCAGCTTCATAAGTCCAATAAGAGGAAAACACAAAACAAGGCAAAGACATGCTTGAGAGATAGCAATGGTCCTGACTTGGTACAGGCATTTAAAAAGAAATCGTGGGCTAAACCAGGTTTTATGGCATAAACCCCCTCTCTCATTGCGATTTTAGAATTCGGTAGTAACACAAAACACATTAAGAATGTTTGGCACAATCAAAATGGTAGGGTGTAGTGATCATCTCAGTATGATATCCAAAACTATTTTTTTTCTTATAAAAGCATTTTAAAAATCAGGGTTAGCGACGGGAGGAGCACAGGTTGTGCCAACTGGAATGCCAATTGATGAAACATCTCTTTTAATTTTAGAAATATGTTGTCAACATTCGAACGTTCTTCAATCACTTAAGGGTTCCTGAAAATATTCATTTTATCAATAAACGTTTAAAATAGCGATTTTTAGGATAATTATGTCAAAGTACAATCCACTTCTTTGGGAGTGCAGTGGTCGAGTGGTTAAGGCACTAGACTATAAATCACAGGTCGACACCTCTATAGATTTGAGCCCCACATGTGTCAAGATTTCAGGGCACTTAATACTGCTCGTTTCACAGATATTCCAGCTTGGAATATCGCCCCCCACAAGACCGGCGACCATGCAAGGGCCTATATTATCCAAACGGTCGTTAGCCTTGTCGTTGGTCAACATGTTGATATATAGTCACTGATGTGCATTCACTGATGTTAAAAAAATATCACCTTTACTTTTACCTTTACTACTAGTCTGGTACATGTTTCCATCCATAAGTCTGAACAGCGCACCCTACATGATCAAAACTTCCTGTTGTTTTGTGTGTGTGACACCAATACATGTAAGCAATGGAACACTACAGGGTTAATTAATACAAATATAATCATTTCTTTGCTTACTGCCTTACTCACGTTGCATGTCTTACATCTAAAGACCTAGATCATCTGTTTCTTTTGACGTCACCCAGCTAAAGTGCAGTCCCAATAACAAGTGGTCACTTCAGTTCAAACATGTGCCACAAGATATGGTTTTGTACGAAAGAATTATTTCTCTTAATGTGAACAGTACATGTACTTTTCAACGAAAAGACCTACATATCTTACTAATCACCAATAAAAACACAACATTGCTGCGTAGGTTACCATTTACATTGTAAACTGTATCTGGCACGCGTACCTGTCTTTAATTGAAGATTATTCAACTTAAACTAATTATTTCAATTAGAAAAGTGTTCGTTAACTTAAAGACACATACAAAACACTCCGACATCTGCACCTGTCTGAGCAAACTCCGCAGAATGCTCGTTCTCGTTCTGTTCACTGGTGTAAGACAGAAAAAAAGATCTGGATGGAGCCGATCACTGAGCGGAGTTTTCTGTCTGAGTAAAAATCCCCCATTTGCCTACGAGTACACGATTTCTTCAGTGAAAACAACAACAGTGGAACAGCACACCTTTTTAAGAATTTTTAATTATATTACCTTGGACCAATTCCAAAATTGCAAATGGCAAGCAGCGACCTCTGGTCACATTGTAGATGCTGGCTATTTTCCATTTAAAGATTTTTGAATAACCGTAGATATATGTCAGCTGTACCCCATGCTCTTATGCTCTTATATTTCCACATCTCTCAAGAAACATGCCTTCTTTTATTTATAAGGCTGAATTCGACCTCTACAGACATTAATTATGAGATACGTATGATGAGGAGATCAGACATACCCGGGCTTTACGATCTACTGGCTGGAGAAAAATGGAATATGGAAAAATCCTACTTAGAATGTGTCTTTAACACAGACCCGACCGGCCTGGTAGTCGTAGTGAAAGACGATGGCGAAATTATAGGTAAAGTACAAATACAAATACGGGTATAAAAACGGGTAATTTGGTTATGCTGTATATAAAATAAGTTCATATTTACATCTAAAAAATAAGTTCATATTTACATCTCTCGTGCAAGTTAATCTAAAAGTGGAGAACGTATACAGGTAGACGGAATAGTAAGACGAAACCTTTTTGGGCATTGTAAATATACATGCAGTACCACCCCTAACTAAATCCCAAATGTGGAACAAAACTCTTGATATCATGCACAAGCTTATAGTACCTTGCTCGAAACACCATGCTGAAGATAAAAGATTTACGTATTTTCTGCAATGTTTTAACAGGTCATAATGGTATACTTGCCCACAGCCAACAAGTAGCATCCTCTGGAATGAATATTGTTAAAAATGGCTATCGGGAACTTGGAATAGGACGAAAGTTGTTCAAACAAGTAATGGATGTCATGGCGGAGAGGAATGTCGGCGGCACAGCCTTATCCAATCGGATCTCCTTTTACAAACAGTTCGGCTGGACGATTCCATCATTTACAGTACATTACAACCAGGGGAAGGTCAATCGCGAATTCGCAAGTGATGTACCTACTGGAGATTTTGAGGTGGTACCTTTGAAAGATGTCAGCTTTCATGACGTTATAGATTACGATACAGAAATTCAGACAATTCCTCGTCCGGTGTATTTGTCATTGTGGGCCCGGCATAGCGACGCCAATGGATACGTTGCCCTTAAAAGTGGACGGGTTGTAGGTTATGGCATACTCAAGGCAGCAGATGTTGGTTATAAGATGTATCCTCTATTTGCAGACGACCCGGTCCTGGCTAAGGCATTATTTTGCAGGCTCGTGTCACACATTCCTGAAGGTGAAGATTTGATCTATTCCCATATCATTGACAATGAAGCATCGTGTGGTTTCGTGGCAGCGAACGGCCTTAGTACCTATCTCTCTATGACAAGACTGTATAACAAGTGGGATATACCAGTCGACAGACGTAGAATCTATTCGGTCTCTAGCACGGAGTATGCCATCGCTTAGCCTTTATCTGCCATCATAAACATGTACTTAGGGGACTCTGAAAAGGGGACAAGAAGTTTGGTCGGGTCTCTAAATTTTGCGGATCAAAAACTTTATTTATCGCAGCTGCGCGGCGAATTTATTTTCTACATACTACATGTATAAAGAATCTTGGGACAAATAATTTTGAAAATTTTCAGGTTGGTTAAAGTCAGCTTGTTTATTTCCAACTTTTTTGAAAATTACGGGTCGAATATTTATTTGCAAGACCTTCCCTTTTGAATCACATGGTCGCCCCGCCCCATAAACGGTAAAATATTTCACCATTTTCAAATTAGCAATAAAAATTTTCTTCACAAAAATTAAATATTGATATACACAAGCGAGCTTATTATTTTTTTTACAAGTGCTGGGTTGAATATTTGAAAGTACCTGTAACAAGAACATTTACGATCTTCTATTTTTCTGGCCTGTCTTATTCTTGTTTTATCTTTTCCTCTTGGATTTTTGAGATTGATCGTCTCAATTCGGAATTTTTGTTAAATATAACTTTTGTTTTACATTGCATATTATTTCATCTCTTTCTTAACCTCTTCACTTTATAATTATGAACTGTCGGTCACTTTAATTTGTAGTGTTTCTATAATGTCTTAATTCGTACCAGATTTCGGATTTTGCAATACTCTGCTTTTTTACCTTTTCTTAAAAAAATATTTGTAATGGGACGGCTTTGTTGCAACCATTGGGAAATGCTTTCTCTCCCGGTGGACTCTCACGTCGACGTAAGCTGTCGTTACTAATTGCATTTATGTAGTATATGTGTTGCATTTGCATAGTGACACACAGAGGTACAAATGATGCATTCGTTCTGGTTATTGTGACAGGGCATTTTTCATGAATTTATACTTCTTGGTTCCGAGATTTGAATGCCACGTTGTACCTCTTTGTCTCATTTCCACCAATTTTATGATTCATAATTAAGTAGTGCACTGGGAATCATATTATGTCGATAAGTTAAGTTTTATCTTTTTAGCTCACCTGGCCGTCCGGATTGTCATCGTTAAGCGTCCGTCGTCCGTCCATCCGTCTGTTAATTTTTCTTTAATCATCTTCTTCTCTGAAACCACTGAAGAAATTGCTTTGAACTTTGTACACTTATTCTTTAGTTGTCCTCTACCAAGTTTGTGAAATTTGTGCATGCCAACCAACCAACATGGCTGCCGTTGCTAAAAATACAAATAGGGGTCAGACCATAGATTTTAGCTAATAGCTTATAATTTCGAAGCAATTTACCTTCTTTAACAAAACTCTACATTAATTAAGTCAAAATTGTGGGAAAATTTCTTATAGGAGTTATTTCTCCTTAATCATCAAAATTGACCGTTTGCACAGTTTTTGGACTTTATCACGAAAACTGTAAGGAAAAGTTTACATTAGAAAATTGTTAAGCTCATTGAGAACTACAAACATTTTTTTCAGGGTCAAAATTTTCAGATGACTCCTTATAATGGTTATTGCCTTCAAAGGTTAAAAATTATGTTTTCCTGTATTTGACCAATAGAGCGAAAGCTGTTACAGATAAAGAAAAGTGGTGCTAGCTCAGTTCAATTAGCTCTTCAAAAATATCCATTAGACTGAGGAAGTCAGATGACCCCCCTATAAAATTTATGACCCTAATTGTCAAGTTTTGGGTTATTGCCTTTCAGAATAAACCAATAAAATATTAAGAAAAGCTTTTGTTTGCTTGGATTTTTTGCTATATGGGCTCTACAAAAGCATTCATTATAAGGTGGAATTTGTATGATGATCCTTTATTGGAGTTTTTCACCTCAGGTACCTCAAATATTTTTCATTCCATCAGCCATTGAAGTCAGGTGTGCAATTCAGGCTCATGTGAGCCTCTAGTTCCTTTGTCTCATTTAATTCAAAATCATTCGAAACGCAAAATTTCTTTCTTTGTATTGCATATGGTGATATCCTTTATTTTATGTTTGGTGTCCTTTTTCGAACGGTTTGATCACGAATTATTTTAATTCTTCCAATGCTCATGATGTTTTTAACTTAATTTCGATCTTCATTTTTTTAAATGCTGTGGGTGATTATCGAATTATTCAAAATACAGCACGATAATCAAAGGATTCATATATTAGTTTGAATCTGTGTATATGTATCATCATAAGAAGTCGTTTAGCCATTTTATAGTAATTCTCAGCCTCTTAAGTAAATCACATTTGAAGCAATTTTAATTAGAAGTTAATAGCGAGCATAGCTCGCAAGCGGGCACTTCGTGCCCGCTCGAGCGGAGAGCTCTACGGTATTTGTTTCCGTGAGAAATTTGCTAATGCTGATTTAGATTTTTTATGGTCCGGAAAGGGTTATTATTTTTACAGGGCCGGAGTGAATGTTAAAATAATTTATAAGAAAAGAGATAATGCTTAAAAAAATAATAAATTGCGCTTTTTACAAGAAAATAATATTCTTAAAATAATAAATACACATAAGCTGCTCGTTTCGTTTTGGTTATATGCACGTACGAAACTAACGTGTCTCGAAGCTTAATCGCCCCATACCATCTCGCCCCAAAATAAGCAAATGGAAAAAAATGGAAATTAAATGATATACAAAAGAAAAGATAACAAATAAAACAGAACAAAACGTAGTATCTTTTAGCTATGCTCGCATTTAGGCAATGCCTACTCCATATTATTTTATTAAAACTAGAAAATGTTTCTATGAGCCACAGAATGGCCCTCCCCTTCTTGAAATATTATTTAAAACCTCCAATGTATATACCTAGGATATGGTTTACGAAACAACGAAGATTATGTTCCAGTTCGTTCTAGAATAGATGTGTGTGCAAAATCATTTATTCCGTCTACAGTATCCCTCTGGAACAACCTTGCACTCTCTGTCAGGAATTCTCCAACATTTGAAAGCTTCAAATTAAAACTTAAAAACCCTTTTCTTAAGCCACCTAAATATTTCAGCGAAAGGCCAAGAAAGATAAATATTATCCACACAAGACTACGTCACCGATGCAGTTCTTTAAATTATGATTAAATGTAACTGGAAATCCCATGCGCACTTGTGGTGCTACGTATGAAGATGCATCATTTTTTTCTTGAGTGTCCTATTTATGTACTCCAAAGGTATTCATTTTTTGATGTTCAGGATTTGAATATCGAATATATTCTTTTTGGAAATGAAAATGCCACATTTTAAGCAAATTCTTTACTATATAGAAAAGTCCGAGCGTATATAGGCCGAACCAATAGATTTCCGACAGGTCAATAGAGTCTATATCAATACTAAAATGTTTTTTTATTTATGTACACTGCATGTCGTTGTCAAATTTCTGTATTGTATATTCACGGAGAGGGTAATAAATAAGTTGGTATAACTTAAGTTTTACTTTAGTGAGGACACCTGACCCCAAAAACAATGCCGAATTTAAAATGTCCACTTTTTAAAATATATTAGTATTAGGTTTATACTTTATCTTGTGTAAAAATATTGGACCCCTTTTCCAGGCTTGTTTTCCCAAAATTTAGGCTCAAAGTTTTCCCAAATTATTATAGCTTATATAGGAAAGGCCAGAAAATTAGCATAAAATCTTTTCGCAGAAAAAATCCACGAATTTAAATTATATTTTCATTTGATAAAAAAATCAATGAAATACAATATATATTAAAATAAAACAATAAAAACTGGGAGTACCAGCTTACTTTTCTGTCTACAATACAAATCTTTGTAATTTTTGGGTCATTTTTCAAATCGATTATCTCCCTTGTTTTCTTTGAAAATTTTATTAATGAAGGAATGGTTGTTTTATTTGTATTAAAATTAATCTATTTTGATTAAGTTTTATGAAATGAAACTATTTGACACAAGTTTCAAGGTATTTGTGACATTTGCACTTGTTTTTTGCATTTTAATTGTTTTTGGTCACATGACAGGTGTACTCACTAACCTTAAGCTATTTTTTTGCAATCAAATATATGGGCTTTTACCAAGAAATTAATCTAAAGTATTCACGCGTAAAATTTAGGTCGCAGTGACCAAATTTCTACTGGCTGGTGTCGTGTATCCAAGACTAATCTTGTAGTTTGATGTAGTATCCGAGATATGGACCTTGGCCAAGAACTTAACCAAAGTCATTCATGCATAAAACATAGGTCACAGTGACCCAATTTTGATTGATTGGTGTATTATTTCCAACGACACATCTAGTGGTGAAATGCTATTGGCCTCCAACATGTAGTATCCAAGATATGACCTTAACTAAGAACTTAACCAAATTAAGCCATTCATGCATAAAATATAGGTCACAGTGACCTAATTTCTAGTGGGTGGTGTAGCCCTACCAAAGACCCATCGAGTGGTGAATCATCATTGACCCCAACATCTAGTATCCGAGTACATGCAATGGACATTAACAAAGAACTTAACCAAAGTGTGACGGATGTGCGTATTAACGTACGTACGTACGTACATACGAACGGACGGACAAATGTAAAACTATATATACAGTGTACTAGTATATCAACGAACGATCCACATACGTGATCGAGCCATAAAAAGAAACGAAAGAGTTTCGAAAGGAAAATGTGCAACAGCTCCAACAATACAAAGTTTAATATACAAATTTGAGAATTATTAGTGTTAGATCTGACGTCATTTTTTTGTCTTTTATAGGAAAAACGAATAAAGATGGGCTAGGGGGAATCCGTGACTTTGATCTCTTTGATCTTTTGTTTTTGTTAATAACAGTCTATTATATATTTAGAAACGGAATTATTATAAATTATGGATTTTTAATAGACTGTTTAATTTTAATAATTTGTAGCAGACGAACAAAAACTGTCACAATTGCCAAGTTATTAAAATGAGTACCAATTTTCAATTTTTCATATTAAGAGGGCACCCAACACTTACGCTAAACTTTAATTGTATTGTTTAATTTTCTTTAAAATTTGGTAAAGATGTAAGATGGGATAAATTTACCCCCAAGTTTTCAAGGACATCAAACTATAGGTCCCGTGAGAATTTTTTATTGAACACAATGAAGTTTTTATCCTTTCCTATTTTGATTACTAAGATGGTGGGTTTCTTTAAATATACATACGAACGGACGGACGGACGGACGGACGGACAAAGGTAAAAATATATACCATATATATATAAATGTTCGATCCACATAAGTGGTCAAGCCATAAAAAGAAATGAAAAAGTTTTGAAAGGAAAATGTACAATAGCTCCAGCAAGAACAAGTTGAATATACAAATTTGAGAATTATTAGTGTTAGATCTGACGTCATTTTTTATCTGATACCCATTTCCTTTATGTGCTGAGTACTCCTCAAATCATTTCTAAAATAATTATAGAAATAACAAAAAAGTTTTTTGAAATGCTTACTTCATGCACTCGGTTTATAACAATTTCACTTACTAAAAAGAAATACATGACAGATCAGATTGGCATGTAGTCTAATCCCTAAAGAGACGTAATACATGTACATGTAATAGTTATTACATCCCAGCTCCTTTGTTCTAACAGGGGTGATCTGAGCCGGATCATCCCTCGGAATACCCTGTTCTACTTTTTCAACTCTATTGTTCCTTTTCTTTTGTTTCTCAAAGCACGTTTTTTTTTAGAAATGTTCACTAAGTTGAACATAGGAAAATTATAAAATCAACAACAAAGTTTCTTTTGAAGACTGAAAAATAACATAGTTTCCACCGGGGTTTGAACATCGGATCTTACCTTCATATCCACAAGACCACGAAACCTATGAAAAGATTACGCTTAAAATTGTACATAAAGAATATTGAAGGGGCCCAATAAGGATACTCTATAATATATATTATAAAAATGTTTTCTATTTGATTCAAAATGCACAGAATGTATTCTAATCCAGGGGCCAATTGAAAAACAGCGAGCAGCGACCGCTGGTCACATTGAAGGCTGCTGGCTGTTTTCCATTGTGGATATTTAAAATATACATTTATCATGTTTATAATGTAGGTTGTGTCGCGTACACTTATTCCACATCTCATTTTCTTCTAATGTTTGTATTTAAATTTTACATGACATATTTTGAAGGCTGGAATGTAAAATAGTTATTACATTCGGACTTGGTGTGTCAGTAAGATCACCCCCTCCGGCCTCCGGCCGTCGTGGTGATCTTTTGCTGACACACAGCGTCCTCATGTAATAACTATTACAAAATTGTTTTTTTCGAATTAATTTTGTTTTCGAATTTAAATGGAACAAAATGGAACGTAAAACTGTTTGCACGTACTCGTCAATGCACGTGGACATGATGCGTCAAAGAGAACACAAGCTGTAACATGAGACAGGAAAAAAACAGACCAAATGTAATATTGTCTTTTAGATAGACCAGGACAATAACAATATTTCGTCACGAAAGTGTTATCAACACGAGATATAGGAAATTCGATCTCCAAGACTAATTAAGAAATAGTCCAGGTGATAATCAGACACGATATTGAAATTAACCAATAACTGACACTTCGACTGCATAATGTTCATTTCTAAGATGCAAAAGAACAATAAAGTAGATTTTCTTGAAGATCGGTAATTGTATTGATTACTTTACCTGTTGACAATTTTTTCTTGATTTTCGCCTGTCGTTGTCATAGAAACGTAAACTTACTTTGACGTAATTGAAATGAAATATCAATAACAATTCTACGAGCACTTGTTCTTAAATGGAGCTATACAGATGTGATGAAAGGAAGGGATTACATGGAAAACAGGTAGGGGCTGTTTTATACATCTACATTTGGTCCACTATAGTAATTATACATGTCCTCTCACCCATTTTGGAAACCAATATTTACTTCCAAGAAAGTGTTATTGTCAATAGGCTCATAGGCGACAGTAAATGGACAAACTCAACCGATAGATAAACTAATATTAAAATTTTCAGACTATATTGAAAAATCTTCTTTGTGCTACACATTTTCGATATCAATGTCTCTGCTAGACTTGCCTTCCCTGTCCGTTCCCTTTGTTTGTTCTTTTAGATTTTTTGTTGTTGCTTTTAATGATAACTGGTGAGCGCTTCAGCATGTCCAGGTTAAACAAATTGAATGATTAATTGATAACCACTTAATTACTTACTAACGGTTGGAAAAATCATGAAACAGTCCATTTCAAAGTCCAATTAAATAGATACGTTTTACTAACCTTACTCACTATTTCAGTCTTTTTGCAGTTCATCTTTAGTTAACTCGTCCTGTAGAGACAACGATCCGTTTTCATTCTTTTAATACTGTTACATGAATAGCATGAGACACAAATTTAATAATTGTACAGTCATGTAATTTTTGAGACAGCAGGGTGGTGTTCTCGGAGCATTCCTTTCCTTAGGACCCTTCCCAAGTCCTTCTTTAGAGGCTTCCTAAACTTAAGTCATGTTCACGAGAGTCTCTCAATTTGGGATACACTGTAATTTTTCTCCTTACTTTAGGGCACCTAGATATTTAACTTAGGACGTTCAAAACGTACGTCAACCCTAAATATTACCTAAATTATTTTTTTTTCTCAAACAAATTTAGCTAAAATGATATCATATCTATCAAGAAACATCAATAAACTTTAAAGTATTTGCATCATTAGAATAAATTACGAAACAAGAAAATGAAAGAAGAATACATTTAGTATAAGTAATGGGGCTTGTTTAGGGGGGTACCAATATCCCATATCCCCATAAATTTTTCATCAAATATCCTGTATCCCAAAAAATGTTTTCCCAGTATCCCATATCCCTGTAAATAAAATTGACAAAAATATCCCATATCCCAATAAGTTTTGCCTCAAATATCCCGTATCCCACTAAGAAAATGTGTGGATATCCCATATCCCAATATACCCTAAACAAGCCTCAGTAATACCATATTATTTTCTGTAAGAATATTTTTTTTATTAAGGTTTATTTTTTTCTTGAAAAGTTCACAGTTTTAATTGTTATCAAAAACTAAGACAAATAAAAATCAATTAATGATCGGAATATATATATATAGTGGTTCCTTTACCTGCCGTTTAAAAATGAATGAGAATAAAGTTTAGGATTGCCTAAGTTAAGAAGTTGATAAAAATGCTTTGAGAACCGCCCTAAGTATTACTTTAGTCATTCCTAATTATTTCCTAAAGTTTGTCTAAGAACTCTTCTTATGGTCATTCTTAGGAATGCTTCGAGAACACCACCCAGATAATTATTAGATGTAAAATACAAGCAAACAAACAAATAATTTTATAACTTATCAAGGCGCACAGGAACAACAAAATAAATACAACATACATAAGATAAATAAAGGAAATATAATGACACGCACAACATCTACAAAAAAAGAGAAAAGAAAACAGACAAAAAACCGGAAATGCCAACCTTGTAAAAACGTTGGTTTCCCTACCCACCCCTACTTGGGTACATGTAGACAGGAAGTAGAAAACATGCTTTTTTTTAAATAACAAAACAAAATGTTTAGAAATTTGAGAAATATTCTAGAAAGAAAATAATATTTTTGAATTAGCAAAAAAAATTGGAATAAAAAGCTTCGCCGAGCGCAGCATGATACGACCGCAACATGTTGAACCCTGTACGTTTTAGGCCTAATATGGATAGTCTATTGTTCTGGACACATGCAGCCCATGGTGGACTGACAAAGGTATTTGACACATGCTTCTCTGATGGACTTTCAACCCAGGGGCTAAAAATATAAATTTTGAATGTTGTATTCTACTCTTTAAAAGAATAATGTTTGGGGAAAAAATTAAAAATCGAACCAGAATTTTTTTTAAAATTATGATTACAGCCCCAAAAATTTATTCTTAAATTTAGAATCGCTACCTCACAAGAATAAATTTGCAAAAAAAATCTTCAAAATCGGACCACAAATAAAAAAGCCCCATTTGGCCCCTAATTACGTAATAGGGGGAAAAAGGGGGGGGTCGCAAAAATTAATTCTTAATTTTGTATTCGCTATTTGACAAGAACAAACATGCAAAAAAAAATTTCAAAATCGGACCAGAAATAAAAAAGTTTAAATTTCGGCCCCATTTGGCCCCTATTTACGTAATAAGGGGAAAAAGAGGGGGGGGGGGTCGCAAAAATTAATTCTTAATTTTGTATCCGCTATTTGACAAGAACAAACATGCAAAAAATTTTTTCAAAATCGGACCAGAAATAAAAAAGTTTCCATTTCGGCCCCTTTTGGCCCCTTATTACATAACAGGTGAAAAAGAGGTGGGGGTCGCAAAAATAATTTCTCAAATTTGGATTCGCTACTTGACAAAAATAAACTTGCAAAAAAAAATTTCAAAATCGGACCACAAATAAAAAAGTTTCGATTTTGGCCCCATTTGGCCCCTAATTATGTAATAGGGGGAAAAAGGGGGGGTCGCAAAAATTAATTCTTAATTTTGTATCCGCTATTTGACAAGAACAAACATGTAGAAAAAAATTTCGAAATCGGACCACAAATAAAAAAGTTTTTATTTTGGCCCCTTTTGGCCCCTAATTACACAACGGAGAAAAAGGGGGGCACAAAAATTCATCAGGTTCATTATTTTATTGTAAGACACATTCTTGACAAATTTCACAGCAATAGGCCAACTAGGACCAAAGTTATGGTGGAAACAAGTAAAATATTTGAATTTTTCCCCCCTTTTGGGCCCCTAATTTCGAAACAAAAAAAGGGGGGACCCCCAAAATCAATCCCATTCATCCTTGTATGGTAAGGAACACCACTGTCAAATTTCATAGCAATTGGATAACTAGAACTAAAGTTATTGTGGAAACAAACAAAAAAGTAGTATTTTTGGCCCTTTTTTGGCCCCTAATTTCTAAACGAAAAATGGGGGGACCCCCAAAATCAATCCCATGCATCCTTTTATGGTAAAGAACATCATTGTAAAGTTTCATAGCAATCGGATAACTGGAACTAAAGTTATTGTGGAAACACTAAAAAGTTAACAGACACCGACAACGACGACAACGACGACGACGACGACGACAACGACAGCATCATACCATAATACGTCCGCAAATTTTTTGCGGTCGTATAAAAATTACTTTTTTAAATAACAAAACAAAATGTATAGAAATTGAGAACTATTCTAGAAAGAAAATGATATTTTTGAATTAGCAAAAAAAAAATTGATATCTTTTTTCGGGGGGGGGGGGTGGTGGCTTATTTTGTGGGAAGGTTTCGGTGGAGGGGACACAAACAACATTTACCTTTGGCCCAATATTAAAATCAATATTGTTTGGAGGCAGATCAATGGTTTTTGCAGGTTGTCTTTCAATACATCACAGAGTGAAAAAAAAATAAAAAGCATTTGATTGAAAACATATTTATTATCCCTCCTATATTGTAGTAAAAACAAGACCCAGAAACCAACTAATACAGTCACAGGTTGTACCACTTCACAGCTATAACAAGATCATTGTACTGCAAACCAAAGCTGAAGTATAAACACTGCAGCAGAAATCAAAAAGATGACTACATGAGATTATAACGAAGACATCGACTGTAAGTTAACAATAACAAAAAAGATTGTGTGTTGCTTTCGTTTTTCCCCTTTCTTTAGTAAGTGCTGCACAGTATTTACAGAAATAAATGATTAAGTTTTGTTAAATATAAAAATTCAAATTGAAAAATACCACAATTGAAATAAGCCAGCATTCCTCATCATTCTTGCATTTCGTTTAACATAGGTAAAATATAATGCATACGATTAAGAAAATTTATATGAATGCATGTTCTTTTTTTTTAGATAAAAGATCAATGGAGATCTGAAGTGGTTTATTAAGATATCACGTATAAATGAAGATACTTAAAATTCAACTTTAAAGTTTTAAGAATATTCAATTTTTTTTTCAAAATGCCCTGGAAAATTTTAAACCTGGATTTAAACATGACTTTTCGCTTAATAAAAATACAAAAATTCGCTCCAATGAAAAGAAGGAGCATTTTCAAAATCTAGGAGGATTCTTGACCCACCGGATTCCAATTTGTCCTGTAACATATATTAAAAACCCATGGAAGAACCTTTGGTTTAGAAAAAATAAAATGCGCACAAAATAATTGGGTGCTATATTTATAAGGGATTTCATTCATTTCTACCTATCAAGTTTGCTTTGGTCCGTACCTCGCAGTTTGTAAAAAGGCCATATGTTTTGTCGAATTAAAAATTATATATCCAATCCTATTGGATGCGGTAAGAGACGGTCCATCTAATTTGAAGGCGGGTCTTGGTTTTTTGTTTTGGCCAGAATTTTTTTTCTTCTCATATTTATTTTTTTAATGCGTTGCGACAGATTGTCTTCATTTTTAGCATTATATTCTATAGAAGAAATCCTTCTTTAATTTTTTCCCCTTATCTTCTGCTGCCAAAAAATCATTTTCAAAATATTTTTTTAGGAAAAAATCAAGCCCCCCTTTCAAATTAAATGGTCGGCCCCTAAACAAATTTAAAATGATTGTTTCCTTGGTTGGATGGGAGGTTCCAATTCCTTTATATTAAGATGGCCTTTAAATACTAGATACAGTAAAGCTTAAACTAAACTTGTCTTTTCTAGATCATTTAAACTGTGGAATCCGTTGTTAAATTTCTCTTCAGTTTTTCTCCGTCTGGTATGTTTTGTGGTGCTATCATATGAAAGAGGGAGGCGTGGTGCAATCATAGCTGATTTTACTCGCAATTTGGTTTGATTTTTAATGCTTGTTCAAGTCAGAACCATGGCATCTGTGTCTTATTATTATGGACAATTCGATTTATTTTCTTGTGAGGCGCCTTCGAAAGAAACAGAGGTACCAATGGGATATCCGAATGTCAAAAGTCCGAAATGACAGAGACAAATCCAAGTAAACACCAACAATGACGGGACAAAAACAGACAACATGTAAAACATGGAAACACAAAAAAAAAATGAATATCAATCAACAACGCGAACTCTAGTCGAAACTAGAGTGTACTCAAGTCCTCCGGAAGAGTAAGCAGTTCCAGCACACCCGTCGTTTATACAATATACTAAACGGATTATACAATATACTATTTCAAATCTTATTGTCTTTTTTTTTCTGTTCTCCCTTTAAGTACTACGAGAGATACAAATGACAACAAAGTTCCAGACAATAAATTTTGCTACGCCTGACGCGCGTTTCGTCTATTCAAGACTCATCAGAGGCGCTCTACCAAAAATATTGAAAATGATAAACACTATATGAATATGAAGAGCATAGAACAATAAAACCAAAAATACCAAAATGGGGAACCAAATTATTACTAAGATAATCAACCTATGTCTGGGGTAGGAAGAACCTTAGGGTTTAGACAATTTTGAAATTTAGACGGACAATTTAAAGCTTTGATGTTTTCTCCAACTCAAAAGAGGATATACTATAGTAAGGTGCATGTGAATCCAAAATCAAACAAAATAGAAACCCAAGACCAATTTATTAACGTTGAACTAGACAATATAACACTTAAGCCTTTACCGGCACCACAAATTATTACGCCAAAGATGCCTCGGAGAAGAGTAGGAGTAAGTTTTATTGTTTCATTTTCGGTACGTTTTTGTCGATCATCATTATAAAGACGAGGGGGTAACTTACACGAGTATTAGTAAAATGTATCACAATGATAGCTAAATCCAAAAAAATTGAAACTTGTCATTTATTTGCTTCATTGCATCATTTCAACTACATTGTAGAGATCTTTACTATTCTACTTTTTTTGTTTGTAGTTTTACCAATATGAAGATCAAGGAAAGACTAACAAGCCAAGACTTTATACAACACAAGGATAAATTACTAATCTGCGTAAAATGAACCTGCACTCAGAAAAAAAACATGTCATTTTAACGATAACAACCAGTCATTACTGTTAATAAAGCCAATTCATAAGAATACTGACCACCAATAATATGTGCTAATGACGATCCAGTTCTAGGTGCATTTGTCCAGTTATAATGAGAGCATTTTGAACATTAAAAGATCGATCGAGTTCTAGGTGGATTTGTCCGGATATTATGACATCATCGTGCTGAGGATTGGTACATGAGGCCATTAAACAATTATGAATGAATCTAATCTAAAACATACTGTCCACTATGGCCAACTGGTGTTTCTAGCCTTATTGATCTGTATATTATGGGTGTTATGTTTTATTGGAAACATGCTGGTTTGTATTGTCATATACAAAAGTCGACGAGTTCAATCAACAACGAACTATTTTATTGTTGGTCTAGCAGGAACAGATCTACTATTTGCCGTAGCAGTGTTACCATGGATAACAGTTGGGCTTGTAGCAGAAGAGTGGCCGTTTGGTGACATAATGTGTCGGACTGTCCGTTTTCTGCAACATTTTTCAGTGGGAGTAAGTGCCTTTGTTCTGACGTCAATCTGTATAGATAGGTTCTATACTATTATCTATCCGCTGACATTTAAAATTACTAGAGGAACTTCGAAACGGATGATTGCCGTCGCTTGCTTTGTTTCTTTGATCTTTTCTAGTTTTGCGATATATTTTTATGAAGAAATCAGCTTAACTAAAGATAACATCACCTACACCGTATGTCCCATCTACGTAGAGAGTATGTCTAGTCAATGGACGGGACTATGGTTCGTCCTGTCGCTCCTGTTAATCCAATATTTATGTCCGATGATAATCATCATTGTTTTATATGCCAAAGTGTTCAAGTTTATATGGCACCCCATCGGGGTCTGCCTGCAGTTCCAAAGAACTACCAATTCAGTGCCAAGGACAAAAGTCAAAATGGTACGCATGCTCATGATTACCTCCCTTGCTAGTTTTATACTGATCACGCCAATTCACCTTCTCCACGTGACGTCTGGTGCTCTATATCCGGTTTTCATCGACCCTTTCTGGTACTATGCCTGCGTTGTCCTGCAATTCAGCTCAAGTGTGGTGAAACCGGCAATATATATGTGTTATAACTCAAACTTTCGCCGAGGTTGCAGAGAGGTATTCTGCATGTCTAACATGCAGTGCTATAGACAGGAGGCATACGCGATTACGAACGTTTCCTCCTTAGGCCGACGGAATCATATCGGGGTAATGAATTGTACATCACATAACAACTCTGATTCCCCAAGCAGAACATTTGACAGAGCTTTAAGAGATGAGAAAAGTTCATGGCCGCTAACGGAAAGAGTGCATTCAACATCAATTTAAACATATTTTAAACAATTTGAACAAATTTTACATCTTAATAATTAAGCGTCTACAAAGTCTAATGTCCGAATCCAGTTTCAATGACACAATCCTTAACAAGTTTTGTTTTTATTCAAAGTGCCTAATTAATTAATATAATTATTTTGAAAGATGAAATCAATAAAAATATCATGTCGAAAACGTGTATGAACATTAAACGGGACAAGCCAGTAGGTAATACATGTAATATAATGCCGCAATTATCGACTCGGCTGGAGGTATAAATATAGCTCATTTGGTAACAAGCTGGCTTGTCACTGGGTCGGCCCGGGTTCGATCCCCGGTGACAGTGGTATGGATCATGCTCTTCGGCTACATTTGGCGCCCAACTAAAAAACATGGCATCTTATGGGACATTAAATGATACCCCGCGACGATATTCGTCAAAAGTTAGATATATTTATATAATATGCTGTATATACTATACATCTATATAGAGACAGAAAAGAAATGAGTTATCTTTCTTAGACCAGAAAATTTCAACATTTTTTAATTGGAAAATTTACAAAGTGGCAAATCTTCAATAATGTTTTTCAGATCATCCTGAAAAATGAAATTGACCTGTATTTTATTGTACTTAACAGCTGTGCAAATATCATTCAAATCGTTTGGAGCCTGCTCCGGCACCAACACTTTTGATTTGGAGAAAACATCAAAGTTTTAAATTATCCGTCTAAATTTCAAAATTGTCTAAACCATAAGTTGATTATCTTAGTAATAACTGGTTCCCCAGTTTGGTATTTTTGGTTTTTACTGTTCTATGCTCTTCATATTAATATATAGAGTTTGGCATTTTCAATATTTTTGGTAGAGCGCCTCTGATGAGTCTTGAATAGACGAAACACGCATCAGGCGTAGCAAAATTTATTGTCTGGAACTTTGTTGTCATTTGTATTTTGACGTGTTTTCAAGTTATCATTCGGAAACCTTCGGAGGACGGACGGACGGACTGACAGAAACTGATGGTATAACATAATACCTCGCCACTTCGTGTGGCGGGGTATAAAACAATTCATACGGGTTAGAGATCTAGTTGTTAATTGTTAAGACGTTGATTGAGGTATGAAGACTCTCGGGGAGGGGGAAGTGTAACGGGACAACTCATTTGGTAACGAGCTTGCTTGTTACCAGTGCGGCCCCTGTTCGATCCCCAGTGACAGTGGTGTGGTTCATGCTTTCTGGTAACAATTATTTCCGAAAAGGCACTCGATTTGCGACATTCAAATAATCTTTTCCATTAATTCACAAATGCAGTTTTTCAGATTTTTTTTTCAAACGATTTCAATGTTGGACGGAATTAATGCTGCATGTAAAAAATGCTACATATAAAAAATGCTAAATGTAAAAAATGCTGCATGTGAAAAATGTTACATGTAAAAAATACTACATGCAAAAAGTGCTGCACGTAAATTATGCTACATGTAAAAAATGCTGTACATGTAAAAATGCTGTTTTCTAACACAATTAATCACTACTATTAATAAGCGCTTTAGATGGCGTGAAAGGGCGTTTATTATTTTACTCACAAGTTTCAAAGATGTAAGCTACTACGAAAGAAGCAGAGGTACGTATGGGGCATCCGAATGTTAAAGTCCGAAAGGACAGAGACAAAACCAGTAAACACAAACAATGACAGGACGAAGAAACAGACAACATATAAAACACGGAAACACAAAACAAAGCCCTATGACAAACCAACATCTGCACTCATCTAAGAGAAAGAAATCCCATATTCCTCTATGTAATATATATTTGTATTATGTACGATAAAGGCAATAACAAAACTTGTGTTCAGTGTGTTGGGGTGTCCAGCACCAACATATCACCCAAACGTACACGTATTGTCTGTCATTGTACTTAAATTTTGACATCTTATCCTATTTCACCATACAAAATTTCATTATGATCCATTGAGCAGCTTAAAAGAAACTGTCCGGATAAGTTCATGACCGGAAGAATTCTTTAAAACTATTACATGTATATCTCCCACACATGGTGTTTCGAAGATATAAGATCATATAACTATTTAACTTTACTCGCCAATGTATGGTTGTAAAGGTAATATCTGTGGAAATGTTGATTATAAAGCAAACAAAAACAAAACAATTATTTGACAATTGACTGACAACTTTATTGAGTAATAAAAGGGTATGAAATGAACATTTTTGTAAAATAATTGAATTAACTGTTTTTGATAGAAATATTGATAATTTGATACTTACTTTAAAGTGTTAATTGCCTTTTTACCAATCTGATATTAAAACCAGATCTATCAATTGTTCCCTTCTTTCTCTGCATGGTAGATCTGAGGACATCCCATTCTGTTTTCTGTTCTGATGACCTTTTTCGGAATCCTCTGGATTTATCGTAAGGCCTAATGCTTCCAAAATCTTGGAAGCTGCAATCTGATTGGTCAATTCAAAAGGTCTCAGAACAGAAAGTAAATCTACCATGCAATGACTGATGGGAATTGATAAATCTGACTTTAATCAGATTGCCTTTTTAATTGTGTCATTTTTTAGCATTACAGCTATAAAGCTAGTGTATCGGTAGAATGTGAAGTGATACATCACCAAATCATTTACTGTTTGAAATGTTGTATAGGATTCAAAATCCGTATTCTTATTTTTTACGCCAGTCTATAGATGCTTCTAGGCTACATGTGTAAATGTCAGTGACTTTAAGTGTTCAAAAGAGAGTTCCTCTTCGTCCCGTTTTTCTTTCTTGTTGTCTTAATGTCTTAGGTTCTCTCTTAATTGTAGAATTGAACTTTTATCGATTTAGTTTTAACTGTATTATTCTTTTTTATTTACTTCTATCGAAAATTAAAATTCATGATCAACGGATAAGCAATCAACAACAAAAAACACACAAAAGCAAGGCGGAACCTAATGACAACCCAATATCTGTTGTCTAAATCATGTTTGTACAATGACATTTTGTATATTTCATTAAAATACAAAAGGTTTGTTCTGACGAAGATATAAATATATTTAATTTTTTTTTTCTTTTTTGTCGCATAGAAAGTAAATGTCTATAAAAATCGATTTGTTCCGACGAACGCTTAAGTGCATCGTGTTACTTATATTAATGTAAAATACTATGCTGTATCAACAAAAACGTGTGCTCTTAATTCAGTAATTATAGTCTACAAATATCCATTAACTTAAAGGTAATTGAGTTGCATTATTTATATCAGCAGTACAATATTTTTCTCGTGCACAACTAATGTAAAAAAAGCATAAGTTTTGACAAAAAGCGACGTCGGTCAATCAGAAAATGTGGCGAAAAAAATATGAACAAAGTTTCAAGTCTGGAGTTGGTAAATGTCATTTTTCCCTTTATACATATTTTAACATCCCACCAGCAGCACTGGAATATAGATCGATCAAAACCTTACTATTTAAATCAATGTCAAATGTTAAAGTAAGTTTTAACTTGAAACTGTTAAAGGTGCATTAAACATCATACCCTAAACATATAAAGGTATTGATCAATTATTCAAGATTGAAATTTTGTTCTCTGGTGCAAAAAAATCTGCAATTTGTTATAGTGTCATCAAGTTGAAGCTAATTATCATTCATGAGTGGCCGTGATGTATTATGCATCGCCAATATACTTGAATGGAACACGAAATAAGGATAAAAGATAAAAGATAGAAAAAAATAAAAGAATATGTTTCCACAAGTTTTTATCAACCCACCGTAGATCACTCCTAGGAACACGCAAATCGATCCAGGTAATTTTTACTAACACTTTATATAGGCGAATAGAGTCTAAAGATTTTTACTAACATGTTAAGGAATTTTCATAACCCAATTTTATGTCGTATGGAGAGCCGTAGTGGATCTCCGCATTAACAATTTATTTACAATTGGTGTCAACGGGGAAATATTTAAGTTCCATGAGTTCGACAATTCAATAATTTGACGAACGTACAATTCATGTTTCGAACGAGTGCAGCCTTAATGAATATTAAGAATATTTATTTTATTCGATTTTCCTTGATAAGTATAAAGTTAATGCAGTTGATTAAAAGAGTAATATTTTGCAGAGTTAAGTACAAATTACCTGGATCGATTTGCATGTTCTTAGGAGTGGTAAATTGTATCATTTAAAGATTTGTTAGTCACTTAGTGATTGCAGCACGAATTTGTCCTCACCAGAAGAACACTTCACCACTGAAACGGACAACATTTTACTAAACAACTTCTCAATTTACTGAACTCTCAAAGTGTCAAGTGTTTTAAATGAAATTCAATATAAAACCAGTATATTTTTTTTGATCTTTTTGGCATCTTTTAGTTTTTTATTAATTTTTACCTTTTATTGTGATTTTCTTGTTTGGATTTTACCTTTTAAATGTGGTTTTACCTTCTAAACTATTGATTTGTTTACCTTTTAACTAGCCACTGTACAACACCTTTTAATATTTTTTTTTTGCAGTCAGCCAAGTAAAATTAAGATCATGTCAAGTAAAATACACTGGACCTTACTTGGTTAGGCGCTAAAGATTAAATACTAAATTTGATTTTGAACTATATTACATGTAACACAACAAAACAAAAAAACGATCTTCCAAAAGTGCCATTCCGGAACGTTCCGGATGTTAGAATAGGGGTCACGAGAGGTCAATGAGGTGTAACGGGGTTGCCCCCCTTCGTACATTAATTAGTAGATTTAAATAGCCAGCCTTTATCCCTGAACAAGGGAAGTACTTCTTTGGTTCAGAGGTAGAGCGCCTGACTGTAAACCTAGAGGTCCCGTAAAATGGCGACTTTTTTTCTATCCATCTATTAAATGTGTTTTCTTATGGAAAACAATCAATGAAATAAATTAATATGTTTCACTCGGAGGGCCCTTATGGAAAGCCAAAAGGGTCAAAATTCATCTTTCTTACCTTCTAATTTTACATTTGAGATTTTAATATTCTTATTCCATATTTCTTATTTCTCATCTCAATATCAAAATTATCCATCTATTATTTGGGTTTTTTTATTTCTTTCTTCTAATTTCACAATTATAAATTCCTGATTGTATTTTCCGTTTTTTTTATTTCTAAGCTTACCATTCTTATTTTCTTACTCAGATTTTCTAATTCTAGATCTTTATATCAAAATTTTACTTTTTGCATCACAAATTCTTAAAATTTTACTTTTTGCATCACAAATTCTTTAATTCGTCATTCTGACTTTTACCATTTTCATTTAAAAATTTCTATTGCTTGATTATACTTTTTGTCATGAATGTAAAATCTAAAATATACAATGAAGAATTAACATTTCACCAGAATACAAACGAAGCAAACTACTCTTAGTCGGTAAGACGTTTTATTCGTGGAAGCGCTTGTATCGTTCCTGAAATAGACTATAATGTTTTACTTTAAATACTGTTTATAATCTGAGTCTGAGAGTTAGAGTTAGAGTTACGACTTGGGTTCGAGTAAGGGACCGACCATTTAACTTAAAGGGGAGGCGCTTTGTTTTCTCCAAAGAAAAACATATTTTGAAAATGATTGATGAAAAACTATTTTGGCATCAGAGAGTATAAAATAATCTTGATAATGAACAAATTATTCTGTGGCGTCGCCTTAAAAAAATACCGGGCAAAAGAAAAAAGCAAGGCCCCCTTTTCAAGTTAAATGGTCCGTCCCTTAGAGTTTGGCTTATTTTTCGAGTTCTTCCCCAACTGTATGTGATAAGGTTTGTCAGTTACCTGCCAAAGGTCGGTGGTTTCCTCTGGGTAATCCTGTTTCCTCCGCCATTAAAACTGACCGCCATACATGGCCCAGGTGCGTCGATAAAGGGCGTTTCGAGTTCAAGTTGAAATTTGAAGTATTAAACTCAAAACAGTTATTTTCATGGCAATAATCGAGTTCAAATTAGAGAGTTTGAGTTACAAAAAGAGTTGCAAAGTTATTTTTATAGCATGTTTTGTAATTATTAATAATGCGGTTACAGAAAAAAAAATGACTGGACAATGTTTATATTTACATCGGCCGGGTGTTCATTTTTTTCTACTCAAATTAATCCATACATCTATTAAAATTACCAATGGATTTTGACAAAAATATTCTAAGTACGTGTAACACAGGGTATTATGTTACTCTTCGATGGCTGTTCAAGAAACGTAATACCCAGGTAGATAGGGCTCTCCGAAAGCAAGTATATCTGCGAGCTTTTGCTCACTAGTGATGGCCCCGCTTCCAAAGTTATGCCGCCCTGCGTAAACCCTAAGTATTACGTAAACAGGAAGCATTCGACCTAGGATCATTTAATTGCTATACACCATATGGTTCTGTAGTTGACAAGAAAAACTATGACGGAATTTTTGCATGAATGTCCACTATGTATTAAAACATAAGTATTCAACCATTTGATTTTTATGGAGGGGTGCTATGGTGAATTTCTCCGTCCTGCTTTTTTATTTTAGGAAAAAGCTGAGCTTGTTTTTTTTTTAGCGCTAGCGCGCGCAATTTATTTCATAACTACTATAAATTTTTCAGCCAAAATCACCATCCTGCCTTTTTTTTTAATTCAAAGCACTGTCTTGCCTTTTTATTTCTGGGTTTTTGCCAACCTGCCTTTTTATTTTAGATTTTACTATGGCCCCCCATAAAAATCAAATGGTTTCTCCCTAAGAATAACAGGAGGTAGATGACATAGGAGCATAATTCGCTATCCACCATATGGTATACTATTTGAAAAAAGCCATATAAAGATTATCAGACCTCTACGTCATGTAGTTGCTTAGAAAATTACGGAAGGACGGACGAATGAACTGACAATAGAACGGACGGGTGGACAAGGGTTAAAAGAATACACCCTCTTCTTTTAAGCGGAGGTATCAATGTGTGATTGCTATCTCTCAAATGAGTACCGATGTTGGTTTGTGATAGTTTTTTTTTCTCTTTTATGGCCCTGTCATACTATAACGCATAGTATCAGTGTTCGCCGACATGTTAGAAACGTTAGCGAATCTTGGCATACGTTGTTGCAACTGATCGTCAAATTTTGAACATGCTCGTAACACGTTGCTTGAAGTGTAGCTGGATCATTATTTATCTATTTATATTCATTTGTTTTGCTTAATTGCCGTTTTATCAAACTGTATTCAGATAACTACAGATTGTTTATAGTCGCCTGCCTTTCACAGAAGCGACATATATACACACATATATATTTATCTTTCTTCTCGCAGTTTCGTCGCCCCCCCCCCCCAGGGGCGGATCCAGAAATTTTCGAAAGGGGGGGTTCACATACTGGGTTCTGTGGGCCAAAGGGGGGGGGGGGGGGGGTTTCGGACCAATTTTGCTGAAAATCTACACAAAAATTTTAAAATTTCGGAGGAAAGGGGGGAGTTCCGACCCCCGGAACCCCCCCCTCTGAATCCGCCACTGACCCCCACGTTTTCAAAAGAAAATATGTTGCCAAAAGTCAACAGCCAAAGATGGAAAATGTGATTCAGTGCTACAAGTATAATTGCCTGCAGCTAAGTTTCATCGACCTGAGACCTAGGTTTCGAGATATGAAGGTACACACCAAACTTTTGATACAAATATACATATTATACATGTCTATTTTGAAAACTGTCAGATATTCAAAGTCAAGGTCAAAAGACAGGGATGCTGTTGTATAGGTCCAGTACCGAGGTATACATGTTTGTATACCAAGATTTATTATACCCCTTCTTTGGGTAGTATTGTGATAGGGGTGTCTGTTCGTCCGTTCGTTCGTTTACCTCAGATAATTATCACTTATCCACAACTCCTCTTAACCCCTCTATGGATTTTCATGAATCTTTCTCGCAAGATGCGCATATCCAAATTTTATAATAGAATAATTGGATTAGATTTTTCGGGGTTTCTCATGGCAAAGCATGACCGAAGCCATTAGACAACCAGGGGTATCCATCTCTTATTTGCAATTCCTTCTGAGCCCCGAAATAGATTTAAATGAAACCTGGATTAACAAAATTCGATTTCTCCCATCGGTAAACATTTAATATTTTCTTGCAATAATCTTTATGACATTATCTAGATATGTACATTTATTGGTTTTGTATCATACCTATTTATATACGAGTTTATTGCAAGTCCACAATCTAAAGAACAGTTGCACGTAATGTTAGACAACATTCATGTAATTGCACTAAAAATAATTCCACCTCGATTTTGTAACCCGAACTCTTACTCGACTCTAACTCTAACTCGAGTCGTAACTCGATTGTTGCCATGAAAATCACTGTTTTGAGCCGGGATGTTATTTAGTTCAAATTTCGACTCGAATTCGAGTCGTAACTCCAACCTTAGCTTGAACTCGATGATTACCTACTCCCCTAAAGACTTTAAGTACATGTACAATCATTTTCAAAATATGTTTTTAGGGGAAAAAAAACCAAGTCCCTACCCTTTCATGCCTTTAAGTAAAATGGTCGGTCTCTATTTACTCGAACTCAAGTCGTAACTCGAACTCTAAACTCTGACTCAAACTCGATCTCTATGATTATCTACAACCCTAAACAGTATTTTAAGTGCAACATTTATAGTCTATTTCAGGCGATACAAGCGCTTCCGCGAATAAAACGTCTTACCGACTAAGAGTATTTTGCTTCGTTTGTATTCTGGTGAAATGTTAATTCTTCATTGTATATTCAAGATTTTACATTCATGATAAAAGTATAATCAAGCAATACAGATGTTTAAATGGTTATGGTAAAAGTCAGAATGACGAATTAAAGAATTTGTGATGCAAAAAGTAAAGTTTTGATATAAAGATCTAGAATTAGAAAATCTGAATAAGAAAATAAGAATGGTAAGCTTAGAAATAAAAAACGGAAAATAAAATCAGGAATTTATAATTGTGAAATTAGAAGAAAGAAATAAAAAAAACAAAATAATAGATGGATAATTATGATATTGAAATGTGGAATAAGAAATATGGAATAAGAATATTTAAAACTAAAATGTAAAATAAGAAAGTAAGAAAGATGAATTTTGACCCTTTTGGCTTTCCATAGGCCCTTTCAAATCAATTCACTTGCACTTAAAAATTCCCTTTTACACGCAATTGACCTCGTCAACCAGTTATCCGGTAATTTGAGGTAAGATTTCGACAATTACCAAAAAAATCGAAATTGGAAGATCGTCTATTAAAACGTCTAGTGCAAACAAGAATTGTCAAGTACATTATGCTCGATTATGAGATTAACTAGTGCTTAAACTGAACATGGAATAATGGTGAAGAGAGAAATGAGATCGAGACTCAAATCCAATCGGGAAAAACGAACGTTGTGACTGCCACTGGAAAAGGATGGATGGGTAGAGTCTGATAATTAACACTACTGCAGATAGGGGTCCTAGGTGCCCAACTCTTTACATTTTGTCACCGTTTCAAACATGTGAGGAACGTGACATTTTCTCCACATTTGCACTATTACGATTTGGTTTCAGGTTTTCTGTATAATGGGTATTACACTTACCAACATGTTTATGAAAATTATAGTGTTAAGTATTCAGTATAATTTTGATGTGAAAATTACAGGCACTTTGGTGACTTATCATTCCTGTTAACAATGAACCAGATCGGAGATAGAGTATTCAAATATACTGCTTGAAATTTTTGACAACAGCTCCACTCCTAGGAACACGCGAATCGATTTATGTAATTTTTACTAAACTCCCAAAAGATTTCTCATATAATCAGCTGTATTAACTTTATACTTATCAAAGCAAATCGAATGAAATAACTTTTCTTAAAAATCATTAAGGCTGCGCTCGTTCGAAAAATAAATGGTACGTTCGTCAAGTTATTGAATTGTCGAACTTAAACACTGCCCCTTTGACACCGATTGTAAATAAATTGTTAATGCGGAGATCCACTACGACTTTCCATACGACATACAATTAGAATTATTAAAAATCCTTAGCATGTTAGTAAAAATCTTAAGACTCTATTCGCCTATATAAAGTGTTAGTAAAAATTACCTGGATCGAATCGATTAGCGTGTTCCTGGGAGTGAGCTCAAATATTCTTGAAATAGCAGGTATCCCAAGGGGGCGACAAAATAAAGATAAACTTAAAAACAGATATGGGTCATTACTGTAAGATTTCTGTAAAGGGCACAATTTCTTTATTTCAAATGGTAAACTCACAAGTGACAAGGAAGGAATTGTTGATTACTGTATAAGTAATGCTAATTTTGTAAAAAGTTTTCATAGTTGTCATATTTTAGATTTGTCTAAACTATTTACTGATGTGCATTGTCCATTGGCTATTTGTATTGGTACTATTGTATATGAAAATGACATAATCGACTGTAATAATACCCCTATTCAAATGAACTCAATGCTAAAAAAAAATGGGATTGCAGTAAAACTAATGAATTTCAGAGAAACGTTAACAGACGAAGAAAGGATGCTCTTTTGAATAAACTTGTTGAAGCAGATAATGTTAATACAACAGTTAATGATGTTAACACTTTGATAAATGAACTAGGAGAAATATTCATTGACAGTGCAAAGACAACCTTTGGAACATTTAAAAGTAATACAAAAAAGAATAGCAAGGTATAAAGTAAACTCTAAACCCTGGTTTAATTTTGAATGCAAATTAGCCAGGAAAAACTATATTCAATTTAAGCGTAAGTTTAAAAATCATAAAACCGAAATAAACAAGCTTCGGTTGAACGGACCATTTAACTTGAAGGGGGAATCCTTGTTTTTTTGTTTTTGTTTCGATCAAAATATCTATTTTTCGAAGGCGTCGCGACAGAATATTTTTTTTCATAATCAGCATTATTTTTTATAGCAGAAATCCTTCTTCAGAATAATTTTTTTTCTTACCCTCAGCTGCCAACATATTTTTACATAAAAAATAATTTTAAGAATATTTATTTAAGGAAAAAAACAAGGAAGGATACAAGTTTGAAGTTATTGTAAAATCTTTAAATTTGGTGTTTTTTGGTATAAATATTGATAATTTGATATAGTAACTCAAAAACATTAATCTTTTACTTTTTGACTATTGTATTGTTTCGAAGCATTACAGCGATCAAATATGTCGGTTTTGTATGATGATATAATACTAAATCATTTGTTGTTGGATTTAGAATCGATATGTTTGATTTTATTATATCAATCGATAAATGCTTCTTAGCTAGCTGTCAGTAACTGCGAGTGTTCTCAAGGGAGTTCCTTAACGTTTCGTTGTTCTCGTATAGTACTCTTGTCTCAGGTTCTCTGGTGAATTGAACTTTTATCGATTTGATTTTTAAAGTGTGTTATTTTTTTTGTGCTTTGTACAAGATAAACAATAGTGGGAAGGTTGGGCCCAAAAGACTCGTTTAACCCCGCCGCATCTTTATTATGTGCCTATCCTAAGCCAGTCAGGAATCATTGACAAAGCCGTTGTTTGTATCTGTCATCTTTATGTTGTTTGTTCTATGTTTTAGTGTATGTTAGTCTGCTTTGATGGAGATTGTCAAAAGGGGGAAGGTTTGGGCCCACAAAACTAGTTCAACCCCGCCACATTTTATATGTGCCTGTCCTAAGCCAGGTTCCCTTGTCAAAGCTTTTGTTTGTCCTTGTTTACTATCTGTTTTTTTGTTGTTTTATGTCTAGAAATGGGTCTTTCTTTGATATTCTAGGGATTTGTTTGAATCTTATTTATTGTATTTTTAGTCTTGGGCCAATGCAAGACGGCGAGCAGTGACCTCTGGTCTTGTTGAAGACTGCTGGCTGTTTTCCATTGTGATTTTTACTCGGAAGTCTTCGGCTTCCGAGTCTTGTCGGAGAAAAGATGAATGGAAGAAGGCGCGCCAAACTGTTACAACACGTTGTCACCTCGCTAACTCTCGTAGAAATAGAATATAGGTCAAAATAGGAACAGATTAGAAAAAGCGATGGCTTCAAAAGTCGTAAGCGGCCAACATGGCGACGGCAGCCTGATTTTAACAATCTATCTGAGACTGATACCAAAAAATATCGACATAATAACTATAGAAACTGAATTAAAACCAGACGATTTCGGTTTGTATGCATGCCCAGGAGTCTCGACAGAGGGAAATAGTGATTTTGTTATTGAAAAACTTGCTCCCACAACAAACATTCAAGCCGCTTCTGCCATTGAAAATAGACTTTACAAAAACAACAATGCCCAAAATACTACTATTTACTTTATTTAACTATTAATAAGCGGAGATGTATCCCAGAATCCCGGGCCAGTCAAATGCCCTTGTGGAACTTGCTCTAAACCAGTCAAAGACAACCAAAATGGTCTACAGTGTGAGGGTACTGAATCAAGTAATTAGAATACATGTAATCTATGTAATTCCTTGACTGAATGCAACTTTTGGTTTCATAGAAAATGTATCTAAATGAGCGTTACTGAATACAGACGTCTCTCCAACTCGGATGAAAACTGATATTGTTCCAAATGCTTGATGTCTACAGCTTTTTCATACTCATTTCTAGAAAACATTGTTGAGGACAATTTGAACAGCTATGACAACTGTACCAAACCTAAAAATGTGAGTAACAGGACACTTAATGACCAGACCCATAATTTGAAATGTTTTGAGAAAAAAGGACTACATTTTATATGCCTGAACGCCAGATCCCTTCTCCCCAAAATCGCAGAACTTCAGATGCTAGCCTATAAGAGCAAAGCCGCTGTGATCTCTATTACAAAAACGTGGCTCGATGAATCAATAACTGACTCGGAAGTTAACATAAATGGTTATGTGATACTCCGTAGAGACCGCAACCACTCAGGAGGCGGCGTATGTCTGTATGTCCGTGAAGATATAGCCTTTACACCAATGAACATTGAAAACCAACAGAATGACAGTGAAATTCTTTGTATAGAACTGTTCTTGCCAAAAACGAAACCCATTACAGTAGGAGTCTGCTATCGTCCACCCAATCAAAGTAACTTTAACGAACAATTTCAAGCTATCATTGCCCAGTTCAAACCAGAACATGAGACTGTGCTACTTGGAGACAAGAATGGACTTTTATTTTCTGCCTACTCTACGATCCTTAAGATGTTTAATTTAACTCAAATTATTAAAGAACCAACCAGGGTTACAGATACATCAAATTCTATTATTGACCATATTTTATGTAACAATGTTGAAAACATAAATCAATCAGGTGTATTAGATATTGGTCTAAGCGACCACTCTTATTATATATATTGTACTAGAAAATTGTCAAAACCTATCTATAATAAACATAATACTGTGAAAATAAGACATATTAAATCTTATAATAAAGATATTTTTATTTCTAAATTAACTGAAGCTTATAAACTGGGAAAAATGTTTTCTAGCAGACAATGTTAATGAGGCATGGTCAGTCTTTAAAGAGATTTTTACTTCTATTTTAGACTAGTATGTGGCTCCTTTAAAAGAAATTAGGATCAAACAAGGAACGGAGCCTTGGATGACGTCTGAAATTTTAACTCTCATCCAAAGACAAGATTTCTTTTTTGACAAATTTAAAAAATCTAATATTTCAGATGACTATAAAAATTTTTGTAAGATTAGAAACCAAGTACAAAGAATGTGTAAATCAGCCAAATCAGAATATTTTTCTCAGCAGATAGAAGAAAATAAAAATAACCCAAAAGAAATGTGGAACAATTTTAAAAAACCTGGTTACCAAAAACAGTCAAAATCTAACCCTAACATTATATTAAATATAGAGGGTGAAAATTGTTATGATGGTAGAAAAATATCAATTTTTTTAATGATTTTTTTACTACTATAGCCTCAAAATTGGTAGCAATGTTACCCCAGTAGCAGAGGTATTTATAATGCAACTTCAAAAATAATTAAATTGTTCTATAATAATAGAAAGAAATATGATGTAAGCTTTATCTTAAGGCACGTTACAAAAATAAAAGAATAATAAATTGTTGATATACATACATGTACAAGACTCGCTTACTCGCGAGGGTTTTAATGGGATCCTTTTGAACGTAATGGAGCAGCCGCCTTAAATGTACTTGTAAGATCAGGCATAAGATGTATTTTAACCAAATGCATGTACATGTATATACAAAGAAATTGTTGTATAAAATCCGAAATTTTTAATTAATGTATATCATGCATGCCTTGTGCATTTCAATTTTTTCCGTAGGTTATACCATGGAAGTAATAATACTTCCATGGTTATACATAAGGTATATGTTCCAGACCGTACAGGTATTCAGACCGTACGCGTACGGTCCGGACCGTACGAGTATACCTATATGGTCCGACCGTACGCGTACGGTCCGACCGTGCAAGTATACCCGTAAGGTCTAAAACGAGCTGGACCATACAAGTATTCAGACCATATAGGTTTTTCTCTAAATTTGCATTTATTCATATAATATTAGGAAATAACATTTTTATTTTCAACCTAAAAAGTGTTATTACCAGCTCCTACGGACAAAATAGGGAAACTCAAAAAAAAAAAAAAAAAAAAAAAAGAGGAAAGCAAACTTAAAATAATAAGACAAACAATATTAAACTTAAGTCAGAATTTGTAAATAGCTAAAATATAGAAAGGCGGTAGGTGAGGGAATTGGGAAATATGATGTTTAATGGTAGAATTTGTTAGTTTTTATTCTCTGCTATGTTATTGGATTTCACCGGTATATAGGGTCCACAAAAAATGTCAGACTTCGTGAAAATCATTCTAAAATTATATTCAGTAAAGTAAAGTTTGAGGATGACGACAATGCATTTAACTTAATATATCTGTAGAAAGTAAAATTGGCTGCACATAATATAAAAAATAAGAGTTCTATGGAACTTTTTTTTGCTAAAAAGTAGGGAAATATTTTGGGAAAACTGACGGACGAATGGCTTAAACATATTGCCGAAATCTTTGCTGAATCAGCCTCCCCAAGCACGTCTCTTTGTCTTCTCACGGGTAAACAAATGATTGGAAGGTCTGTCGACTAAAGTTCCTATTTATATTCCTCAAACTTTTCCTCCCAAATTTCAATGACTGTTTTAGTTGTTACAACTGACGTATATATTTAACAACGCTAAATTGATTTTAAATATTGTGTGAACACCGTACAAAAAATATACAAGTTAAATATAATACAATTAATGCATTATTACAGGGTCGATATATTTTATTGAATATTGATCTGGAAGATGCAAGTCAGACCGTACGCGTACGGTCCGACCGTACAGGTATTTTGAAAATATACTCGTACGGTCCGGACCGTACGCGTACGGTCTAAATACGCATACGGTCTGGAACATATATATTCTATCGCGGGCTCTGACTCAAAAGTGAGTAATCACTGACTCACCCACCCACTTTTCTAGATAACATACATAACTTAAAAATATGCTTGCATTAATGGGGTAATGCATTTTTCTTCAGAGACTGGAGTATCACGTCTTAACATAAATGTATAGAGTGGCAGAAAACAAAAGATGTGCCAGACGTGTGGTGTCGGATGCTTGGACTTGCATCATTGAAAATACCCTGAACTTAAAGCACCACTCAAAACAACGTATTGGCTGTCAATGTGCCGAAAGTGTCATAAAACATCGGGCCTTTATTATTATGTGTAATCAGGCTTTATTATTATGTGTATTAAATAAAAATGAAAATCTATGGAAGTAAAAAATGTAGAGCATGTACAACGATCAGCTTACTCAATTGATGAAATGTATTTTCCTACACTAAATTTGTTATAAACAAGTAGTTTGTATGCCATTATCATATGCATGTCGTGTTAATGATATTAGAATCCATTTGTACACATTTACTTGTTTCAGTGTTATTTAATTTGTTCTATTTTAACATTTTTCATTCGTGTACATTGATTTAATGGGTCCCCCTCTTTTAAGGGGCCATTAATGTTACATTCTTGTTTGTTCCCACAATGACTTTTATTCTGGTTAATCAAATGCTGTGAAATTTTATATTTTGGGGTCCCCCCTTTATTAGCTCACCTGGCCAAAGGCCAAAGGCCATGTGAGCTATTGCCATCACTTGGCGTCCGTCGTCGTCGTCCGTCGTCTTCGTTAACTTTTCTTCAAACTTCTTCTCCTCTGAAACAGCTGCACAGATTCAAACCAAATTTGGTCTGGTGGTACTTTAGGGTATCCTCCACAGAACTGATGTGGGGATTTTTGATTCGTCGAAAAACATGGCTGCCGTTGCTAAAAATAGACCAGGAGGGTCAGACTTCTGTTTTTGGCTTGTAAATCAAAAAGTATAAGAGATAGATGAAATCTGATGCCACCTTACTGCTTCAGCATCAAAAGTTCTACAAAAGTTGTCAGATGACCCCTTATAGGGGTAACAGCCCCTTAAAGGTAATAATAGCGTTTTTTCATGTTTTTGCCCTATAGTATGAAAAGTATTGCAGATAGAGAAATGCTGTTTCTTGCTTAAATGTTCAGCTCATTTAGCTCTTCAAAAGTCTATATATAGGGTCGAAGTTGTCAGATGACCCCTTATCGGGGTTACGGCCCCTGAAATAATGTTTTTTCATGTTTTTGGCCTATGGAATGAAAACTATTGCAGATAGAGAGAAGCTGTTGCTTGCTTAAATGTTCAGCTCATTTAGCCGTACAAAAGTCTCCATAGGGTCAAAGTTGTCAGATGACCCCTTATAGGGGTTACGGCACCTAAAATGATGTTTTTTCAGGTTTTTGGCCTACAGAAAGAAAACTATTGCAGATAGAGAAAAGCTGTTGCTTGCTTAAATGTTCAGTTCATTTAGGTCTACAAAAGTCTCAATAGGATCGAAGTTGTCAGATGACCCTTAATAGGGGTTACGGCCCCTAAAATAACCTTTTTCATGTTTGTGGCCTATAGAATGAATACTATAGCAGATAGAGAAAAGCTGTTGCTTGCTTAAATGTTCAGTTTATTTAGCTCTACAAAAGTCTTCATAGGATCGAAGTTGTCAGATGACCATTAATAGGGGTTACGGCCCCTAAAATAACCTTTTTCATGTTTTTGGTCTTTAGAATGAAAACTATAGCAGATAGAGAAAAGCTGTTGCTTGCTTTGATGTTCAGCGCATAAATCTCTACAAAAGTCTCCATAGGGTCGAAGTTGTCAGATGACCACTTATAGGGGTTACGACCCCTAAAATAACGGTTTTTCGTGTTTTTGGCCTATAGAATGAAAACTATAGTAGGTAAAGAAAAACTGTTGCTTGCTTAAATGTTCAGCTCATTTAGCTCTACAAAACATAGGGTTGACATCAAGACCAGGTGAGCGATTTAGGCTCCTGGGAGCCTCTTGTTCGTTTATAAACTAGGGGCCCTTAAAGGGCAAAACATTCAAACAAGGGGTTGCATTAAGTCGTACAGCCGCTCGACCATTTAGAAAACAGGTATAGTAGATGACCGAAATGACCTGGAAAGGGGAGGCTCGGCACAACTCATCATGCTTAAGCCAGTTAAGCTTTATACCAAATTTAAAATAAATCCCTTTAGTAGAAGCCGAGAAATCTGTTAGGGAACATTGTCTATTTTTGGTCTTAAAAAGGTTTAACGCGACTCTAAAAAACAGGATGTAGATGCGTAACTTACATAGAAAGGAAAGACACGGTACAACGCATCATGCTTAAGCTGTTTACTGAATTTGAAATCAATCCCTTCAGTTGAAGCCGAGAAATCTGTTACAAAAGTTTGTTACGGACGGGCAAACAGATGGATAATGTGATTGCAATACAGCTCCCTCTCTTACGAGTATGGGTAAAGTATTATATTTGGTCCCACAATAACTTTGGTTCTGGTTGGTCAATTGTTATGATATGTCTTACCATTACACCATAGATGGGATTGATTATGGGGCCCCCTTTTTTCAATAAGAAATTAATAACCATTAAATGGGCAGAAATGTTCCATTTATTTCAGGTCCGATTTTTTTTTTGCAATTTCAGTCTTATCAAGCAGTGGATGCAAATTGAAATATTTATAATTGCAACCCCATATTTCCCGTTACTTAATTAGGGACCATAAGGGGGAAAAGTGAAAGCGCAATTTTTTGGGGTCTGCTTTTACAAAAAAAGTTTTGAATTCCTTGTAAAAGGTGGGTGGAAAGTTCACCAAAGATGGCATGTGTTAAAACAACTTTATCAGTCTACCATGGGCATAATTTGCCTCAAATATATAACTTTCATGCATATCATGCTGCACTCGGCGAAACTTTTTATTCGCAAATAACTAAGAGATTTTACAGATATCAAATTTCTGTTAATAGCAAAAAAATATGCCAAAATATTTTTTCATAAAAAATCAGATACAGACCATATTTTTTATGATAAATAAACAATGTCTAAAAAAGACCTTATTTCATATAAGAGTCGTTGAAGCATAAAAATGGATCATGGTCACATGGCATTGAGACAGTTGCGTAGACCACATCCCCAACTGTCAGTATACCAAATGTTTAGGTATGTATATTATACTTTTCATGTTATTAATTTTTTCACAAAAGTCTACAAAAAGTTTATTAAACCAGTATACTATAGGATAAAGCTAATCGTACAAAATATAAGACCACTATCTTATGTAGTTGAATGTTAGAAAACCGTGATGTACTTTATATTTTTACAGTATACCGGTATTATTTTGGACGGACGGATTGACGGACGAATTTACAGTGTAAACAGTATACAGTCTTTGAGTGGGGGATTGCTCAGAAGACGACAAAATTAACATAGAAGGTGATATTTTTATAGAAAACACTAGTTTCAGAACTCAACTGAACATTTTTAAATCAGCATACGCTAACATTTAGGAAACATTCTGACTTCCGAGTTATTAGTACCAACGGTACTTTGATTTAAATTGCCGATCTTTAATGTTGGTTGTGTCGCGTACACTTATTCCACATCTATTTATCGTCTATTTAACACAGGGCAAATTCCCGATAGCTGGCTAGTGGGAAATATTAAACCCATTACTAAAAACAAAGGGGACAGTTTTTAGACCTGTTACATTTGGCACGCGTTAGTAACAAAAACCTGATAAACTACATTTATCGACAGTTAACAATAGTTTGCTGTTGATAAACTGGTTACAATAGTTACAATAGTCAGTTGTCTTGGAAAACTTTTAACTGCGGTATTAGGTGGAAGGACAGTGGTCATTTGACTTGCAAAAATAATATGAAATTTGAAAAATATTTTGAGATTTTTGTGGTTTTAGAATCTTTGTACCTAGTTTGGGCACATTTTATCAATATGATTAAAATTTGTATTCTAAAAGTAGTATTAATTCTTAGCTAAAGTATGGTCAAGGGAGGTAATTTGGCAAAAATCATTAAAACTCCTATCTTTGCTTGTACGCAAATTTCTAGGGAAGAGACCTCACTTTAAATTGATTTAAGATGATGAATTGTTGCAAGATCTATAAAATGTCAAACAATGAGGGAAATCTATTGACAGGAAAAAAAGTAATGGAACATTTTTGTAATTTTTTTAAGGCTTTTCCTACATAATTCATAGTAAGATATTGATACTTTAACTTGATATAACTCGAAAAGTAGGGAAGAAACCCATGAATTTTGAATCAAATTTTGAAAGAGTACATCATTTTGGACATTTATGCCAATTTTGAAGAAAATCTATTGACAAATTAATTTTGGACCCAAGTGCCACGCTCTACCTTAATAAATATTCAGAAGAATTTCAAATTATAAATGAAAATCAATGTGGCTTCAGACAAGGTTATTGTACCACAGACAATAAATTTACTCTACAGGCAATCTTTGAACTTCTGAAACTTAAGAAAAAGAAATTATTTTGAGCCTTCATAGACTTTGAAAAAGCCTTTGATAAAGTATAGAGAACTGGCATATTCTATAAGCTTGTGTTTAATAAGATAAACGTATGTTGACAGTCATTCAAAATATGTACAAAAGCATAACATCGGATATTGTTTACAACAACCACTTACTTTTTCTCCTGTAATAATGGAGTGAGACAAGGAGAAAATATGTCATCCTTTCTTTTTGCAATTTTCCTAAATGACTAGGAATCATTCTTAGAATTTCAAAATAATAACGGACTTACCTCGATAAGTCAAGATATTGAATCCAAGCTGGGAATATATTTCAAGATTTGCCATACTATATGCAGACGACATGCTATATATCGATATTTCAAGGAGTAACCTCTCATCAGTAGCATTATAATCAAAACATTGGAAGGTCAAATTCCAAAACTGTTGAAAACGAAAAGTACTAAAAACCAAAACGTTCGAACAAGGAAGCCAAATACAGCACCGAGGATATCGACCATGTGCATTACAAGGAAAGAAACCTGGTGTTTTAAACAATTTTGAATTAAAAAAATCGGAAATTTCAGCGAGAAAAATATTAGAAATTTTATGGTAAATTGTGTCAAACAAGTCTGACGACCAGGCTTGTGATTACCCTCGGGGACCTCTGGTTCACCAGCAGCATTTATCGCCCAGTTATTTCAAAATTACAAATACCAAAACGCGGGTATAAGCGGTTAATTTGAATAATAATGCTATATATCGATATTTCAAGGAGTAACCTCTCATCAGTAGCACTATAATCAAAAACTTGGAAGCTATAAGTTCACGTGGTGGTGACAGTAAATTTAGAAGTCTTCCAAACAAAGATTCAAAGATTTTTTTAATTTTTTTGCTAAACTTGGCAAAAGATTATGGTACATATAGAAAATGTTTAAAAGGAAAAGTTTTATAGAAGGTAATTTATCGTCCGTGTGAAATAGATAGTATAGTTCTTGGACGTTACATTAAAAAAATGATTTGGACAGCACACCCTAAATGCACCATTATTTAAACCTTAGTCATATTATATCTGGCTGCCCAATAAAATTTGATGATATGCCTTAACACAACAGCTTACATATAAATATTTATAATTAGTTAGTTATTGCTTTACTCAAAAGCAGCGCAATTTCGGCTATATCCAGGTGACGATGATGAAGATTATGAAATAATAATGAAATGAGGGAACACAACGCCGTTTTTACTGCCCTTGGAAAAAAGAGTGATTGGTAGGGACTGGCATTTTAGTAAAAATATTTTTACTTAATAAAACAACGCAAATCAATTTTATTACACACCTGGCATCGTTAGCAGACACGAATCTTAGACACTGATTTATTTTCAAAATATGTATTGACTGCGTGACGTGTTTGATGAATAAAAAGTACATGTAGTTCACCATAGGTTGGACAGTGCGTCAATATATTGTGTTAATGACGCCTAATTTACTGTCTGTAAAGGGTAGTCTGGAGAACAGAAATTCTTAGAATTTTTCTTTATGTCATAACTAGCACATTTGAAATGTTTGCTATTCTTATTGTTGCACAAAAACGTAACTAAATTTACAAAAAAGAGTGAAAGAAAAGCTTACCTCTAAGATAAATAAAGCCAAATCACTTTGCCCCCTTGTTTTTCCGTTGTAAATGGCAGCCATTTTTGGAGATGCCAAATTTTCAAAATCACTGTATCAAAGAATTTTACAATACTACTTTGACCAAAGAGGTATTTTGTCATCAACTTGTTATTGTTGACATCAGGGAGAGCATTTTGACGTCATATGACGTCACAATAAAAATTTGAGATTTTTTCCCGTACTTTTTTTACAATGGGAATTTCCCATTCAAATGTAAATATCTAGATTTTTAGAAAATATGTTTAAGCATTTTTAAAAGTTGTTATATTTTTAGTTAGGTCTTTTTGCTACTCATAAGATTATGTAAATAAGTAAAGGCTTACATTTTTCAGAAAAAATAAGTTTTGATTTTTTCATTCTCCAGACTACCCTTTACAGACTATAGGTGTAATCACAAACAAGTAGAAGTAATGATGTTTTCAGGTGAATTAGAAAATAACTACAGCTATGACGAATAACTAGTACATGTAGTTCACCATAGGTTGGACAGCGCGTCAATATATTGTGTTAATAACGTCTAATTCAGAAGTAATCACAAACACGTAGAAGTAATGACCTTTTCAGGTGAATTAGAAAATAACACCAGCAGGGGCGTAGCTAGGCAGAAATGAAGTATACGCAAACCTACGGCGAGGGGTCTGGGGGCCGCTAAAGGCCCCCAGTGGGTCCAGGGCAAAGCCCTGGTAGGGGGTCCAGGGGGGCGAAGCCCCCCGGAAGATCCTTTGATTTAGCAAAAACGAAGGCTAAAATCGTTGTTTTCCATGATAAGGAACTGACCATTTAACTTGAAAGGTGGGCCTTGGTTATTCCTAAAAAATATTTTGAGTACAAAAAATATTCTGTCAGCTGAAGTTGCTGATATACAAAATAATGCTTATTATGAAAAAAAATTGTCATGCCAATATTGAAGGCGGTTGGTTGTTTTAAATTGCCGCTTACTAAATATGCAGGTTGTGTCGTATACACTTACTCAAAATCTCATCTTCTATTTGAAAATAAATAAATAGTTTTTCCTTGCGCGAGAACGAAATCTTATTAGAAAAAAAAAATGCCTCCTTCCTACAAGTTGCATTGTCGGTCCCCAAATACAGACTTAGATAAAATCGAAAATTTTTGTATAGTTGTTTAATTTGATAAGAAATTAAAACTCTGTGTAGTCATGGTTTTGAGTTTCCTATACTGTAGAGATTTTTGACCTATGAATGTTTGTGTTCAAGACGGTATTTTTTTCTGTTTCATTTAAAATGCCAAAAGTAAATGCAGCACAACGATTTTATTTATAATTAAACAAGTCAACAAATTTATTTTTGAATTTATATTTTCAAGTTAAAGCAATGCAGACAATTTTTATGTAGATCCAAAAAAAGATATGGAAAGTTAGAGAGTCACTGAAATCACAATGTTTATGTTACTCAGTCTTACTCCTAGCTGTAGCTGTGTTCTGTCCTTACGGAATTCTGTGATCTGATATGGGCACTTTGATCATGGTATATTTATAGGAAACATCATGTGATCCTATACTGAAAATACGGGATTTCGATCCCCTGGCCATGGCTTCGTCTTGGTGATATGGATTTTGAAATTTTTATGCCCCTTTAATACTTAATAAAAATGGAAAACTGCACACACAAAAACATGTAAAGAACCACTCGCACCCCTAAGATAAAGCAGACAAACTTTCAACATGGGATGTGCACAGCTACATTAAGTTACAAAGATTGTGTAAACTGGGTTTCACGAAAATCCATGTGTATGAGTTGAGGATTAGGAAACGGTATACCCCGAGATTATGGGTGGAATGCTAACGGGCGTGCGTACCCTATCAAAAGTAGTTACATATACACTTTCAAGCGGAAGTACATGTATAAAAGATTGTAAATAGCAAAATTGAAAAGCCTCCTAACGACATATGGAGGGGTTAGCTCTAGTTTAAGTCTTTTTTTTTATTTTGGAAACGAAAAGTGTGCCCTTTGACAGTTATTATTACTTACATGACATAGGTGGGTAAAAAATGTAATATTTTTTATCAACAATTCTGTAGGGGGTGATAGTGGCCAGTGGAAAAAGGTGAACAGCAACGATGTATTGCTAAATTTGATTTAAAAACAAGTATTTTTTATTTTTGCTGATTTGACCATGTGTACGCAACTGCGTTTTTGCGTACGGGTTGCTACGCGCCTGACCAGCTACGTTCACGTGGTGATGACAGTCAATTTAGAAGTCTTCCCTACAAAGATTCAAAGATTTTTTAAAATTTTTTGCTAATTTTATGGCCCTGTCACACTATAACGTTTTAGCCAACGTGTGCAGACGTTTCAACACGCTGGTGTGCGTTGCGTAAGTTTTGTATACGTTATGAACACGCTACAAACACGTTAGCGAACGTCAGCGTGCGTTGGTGAACGTCGGGTGCGTCGCAAATTTTTCAACATGCTTAAAATTTCCAACGTTCGCCAACGTGTTAGAAATAAATTATTCGAACGCTAGGCATAAGTTATAAGGACGTTATACACACGCTGATGTACGCTATGTGGTCGTTGTGCGCACGCTGAAATGCGTTTGACGAACGCTAAGCTAAATGGAAACGAACGTGTCTAGCGATAATGCAGCGCACGTCTAGCGTCAGTCTAACGACCAAGAAACCTATTCAACGTGTTAACAACGTTTACAGAGCGCACAGAGCGTCATTCAACTCCAGAATTTTATAAGTTAGATTGAATTACAAGGGGGGGAGTCAATTTCAAAAGCTTCAAATTCTAATTTAAACCTGAAACTATTTTTTTTACAAAAAACAATGAACAAAGCCAAAAAAATCTTGAATATAACAAAGATAACTTAAACGGTCAGGAATTGAAAGTAATTCTTGCAAATTGTAATACACCTGTCGTGTTTTCGGTGGACATTTTTTTGGTAAAAAAATACTCAAATACAACGAGTAACGGCAGTCTAACTTCAATACTAATTTGAAATAATGTGTAATTTAATATTCAATAAGCACGCACGTTTTTCTCTATTAAAGACATCCGGCATGCTGTTGTCGATCATTTAGGATTAGTCAACGTTAAAAAAAGGATGCTAGGCAAACACTAAAGACCGTTATTTCTTACATGTAAATACTCATTTGAGATTTTGAGAGTTTGTTAACAAGTACCTGCATTCCTCTCTGTATATTTTTGAAATATCAAAATATAACATCTACACTATATTTTATTCCTTTAGAATGGGTGCAAAATCATCACTTTTGGTTAAAAAATGGCCTAAGAATAATTATACATTCATTTTACCAGAATGCTGAAACAATAATTTTATAACGAAACCATAGAACTGTATATTAAACTAAATTTACATGATGTATCTATAATGATTAATTAATCCAGCAATACATTTAAGCCAGATAATAAACCTATTTGGGCTATTGTGAAATAATACTAAAAAAAGAACAGAAATCCTAGGTCTTCCTACCGAGAGAAAAAATTATAAGTTAGACTAACGCTATGAATGCGTTCTGCAGTCGTCACACATGCACTAGGCAAACGTCAAGAACGCCGGACAAACGCTATAGATAAGTTTTGAATAAGTTTGTCGTGCGTTGCAGGTAGTTAGTCTGACGCTTTGTGGTCGTTCACCGAGATATTTTTTGAAACTTTTTACAGCGACTGCCAACGTGTTCCAACGTTTTAGAACATTATTCGAACGTTCGGCACGCGTTGGCTAAAACGTTATAGTGTGACAGGGCCATTAGCTTGGACAAAGATTATGGTACATAGAAAATGTTTTAAATTTTAAAGCAGAGGTCTATAGAAGGTAATTTATCGTCCGTATGAAACAGATAGTATAGTTCTTGGACGTTACATTAAAAAACGATTTGGACAGCACACCCTAAATGCACCATTATTTAAACCTTAGTCATATTATATCTGACTGCCCAATACAATTTGATGATATGCCTTAACACAATAGCTCTTACATATAAATATTTATAATTAGTCAGTTATTGCTTTACTCCAAAGCAGCGAAATTTCGGCTTTATTCAGGAGACGATCATGAAGATTATGAAATGATAATGAAATGGGAGAACACAGGTCCAATCGAGGAGGAAAGTTTTGACTGCCCTTGTAAAAAGAAGTGATTGGTAGGGACTGGCAATCAAGGTAAAAAATCACCTACTAAATTCTGAGTCTATAGATGAATAGAAAGAACATTTACATAAGGAACAAATGATAGAAATGCTCAATATTCTGTTATACTAGTAGATCACATATTTAAACCGTTTTGTGACGTGTTTTTCATCAAACAACTGTCACTATATGGGTATGAGTCGCTGGCCAATTTGTTTTTTTTTCATTCATATCAGGCGGACTTATTGTCTTATCATTAAATATCACTCTTCGTTATATAACAGAACAATCCTTGATGTGGTGGTTATTCATATTTCCAAAGACTTGAAATGAAGGACACAACAAATACTGGGAGGTCCGCCTGATATTTGGATATGTATCTCAAAATCAACGCACAATGAAGGCTTTTTTGAAAAGCTCCTTGACAAATGCAATTTATACAACTTTCCCCTTTTGTATTGCTTCTAGCTGTTTATTCAATCTAAAAAGTCTCGAGCCCCCCCCCATCCACCCTGCCCAATCACCATATTAAGGATTACAGATTCATGAAGTATTTCAATAGACCTGTCGTTGCTTATTTAAATGATTCCATGATTTTTCTACGTGATGTATTTATTAATACAGTCAAACCTGTCTTATGTGACCCTTCAAGGGAACCTCAAATTAGGGTCACATAGGACAGGAGGTCGTTTAAAACAGGTTTAATTTACAAAGAACGTATTATGAAGGGATATCAAAATTAGGGTCATATAAGACAGGTATTTGCTGAATAAAGGTGGTCGCTAAGGCAGGTTTGACTGTATGTGTTTTCATATATATTTTTTCTGAAAGGTAAGAGGTGGGAAATATGAATTACAATGCAACAAAGTTCCAGACAATAAATTTCGCTACGCCTGACGCGCGTTTCGTCCATTCAAGACTCATCAGAGGCGCTCTACCAAAAGTTGAAAATACCAAACACTATAGACTATGAAGAGCATAGAATAATACCAAAAAAATGTCGATCTAGAAACCAAATAATGACTAAGACCAACCTATGTCTGGGGTAGGAAAAACCTTCGGGTTTTTACTATTTAGGAATTTAAACGGATAATTTATAGCTTTGATGTGTACGTCAACACAAAAGTGTTGATGCCGGAATTAGGATTTTGAAAATGGGAATTAAAGTTAAAGGAATGTAATTGATTCCAATTAATGTATAACTTTACTAAAACTAAACTGTAATATGGCTACATTTGATCAAACATTAAGCAAGACTAGACTATTCCAAACTCAGTACTAGAAAGTGAATATACCCTATTAATGTTAACGGGGATTTCTCTTCCACTGTAGAGCCGTCTCATCTGCAGTTGTAGCTTTAATTCGTTTGCAGCAACTATTTGCTTTGAATTTTCATTATCTGCTGGATTTACATAGATAACGTTTTCTCCATTTGGAATGTGCTTTGCTAGTGTGCAAAACAATGCTTTTGCCACGTCCCCTGTATCTGCATATAGCGGGAACATCTTGTGATTAGTACCGGAAGTCTGTAAAACGCCATAACCGACGATTCCATTCTTATTTCTAGCGACATAACAAATAGCTGCTTTCCCTTTACGAGTCCACAGATCTAAATACTTTTCCCGTTTAACGGTATTTAAAGTTGCGTCATAGTTAACCACTTCTTCAAAATTCACATCGTTCAGAGATAGAATAGCGAATTCTCCCTTCGGAACATCTCTAATAAAGGAACTGTAAACTGGTCCCTTGTTATAGTGAACAATAAAGGAAGAAATAGTCAATCCAAATTGTTCATAGAAAGATAGGCGGTTTAGAAGAGAAATGCAACAGATGTTTCTCCCTTTATTGATATCTAACATCCTTTGAAACATTTTCTTTCCTACTCCTTTCCCTCTGTGGTCCTTCTGGATGATATTTAGACCAAAGGCAGCCACGTCCTCGCCGTGTTTTAGACTTGCAATATGACCTAAATTGTATAGAAATAAGTTAAAAACTATCCATTAAATGTTTTTTTTTCCATGGTCATATTTTTCGCCATAAAAATGCGTGCTGCTAAGTTAATATGCTTTGTTTTGATAACATGAACAATTTTCTGGACATCAGAAAATGTAGCGACATATGTTTTCGGTTCCAAGGATATAGGCTTATGCAATAGATCATGATTTAGATGTATTATCAAATGTTTTTCAACAATTTAATTTCTCAACATCTATTTCAGATTTTAATCTTACCTACAATTTGGCCACTCTCGGTGGTAACCACTATAAGGCCAGTGGGGTCTGTGTTGTAAATGAATTCTAGATACGACTTGTCCATATCCCATCGTTCTTCTTCTGTCAAAGCATGGACTGCATCAATGTCAGAGCGGACCATTTGACGGACTACATAGTTGTCACCCATAGTTCCTAGTTAGGAAAAGGCATCGACATTTATAAAATCTGAACAAACAAGTAAACATTGCGGATTTACTGTCTTTGATTTGGAACCGGGAAGTATAAAAACAATGTTCAAAATATCCATAAGATGTGCAATTGCCAACAGTATTTTAATCTGTTCGATGTTTTGAATTTGTCTCACAGATGGGCGATTTTCGAAAAAGAGAAGAAAAGTAGAAACGGTAACTGTTTTTTTTAATGGATCAAAAAATCCTTGACGCTGAGCCCCAGGTCAATTGTGTCAGGTACATGTAAAATGAACTTTTGACTTCTTTTATTTAAATTTTAAACACGATATATAACAGTTATATTTTAAGATCAAGTTTTAAAACTGTGTAGAAGCCATATATTATATTGCAACAAATATTTATCTTTTATTAGTAGAAATATACGTAATGTTATATAGAAGTTAGCTGCACTAGGCATGTCACGACCATCATGCAAAGATAAATTAGCCACCGTGTTGAAAACTTTTGGACGAAAAAGTAATATATAAGAACTATTCTATAAGTGCCTGATAAATACCTAAAACAATATTGTCATTTAAGCAAGGCATTACCGACTACAGTTTACAGCTGGCAAATTGAAGACAGTTAAAAAAACTTTAAGTATACGATGTTAGATTTTTTACAAAAAAGAGAACCGTAAGAGAAATAGGTAGACAGCAGACTATGATTAGGCTGCTGTCAATTGTTTCCTCCTATTGCCCTTTTCATTGTTAACAGTCATACACAGGTAATATTTTGGACCGTCCTCAGTTTCCCAATGTTAACCCTAGCCGGTAATACCCCGTGTTTATGCCACAAGAACGAGCATTTCGAAATTTTTTACGAAAAATAACGTTATCAAGTGCATAGACAAACATGATGCATACTTATCTGCGACAGGCTCAAGTTGTATGAAGTAAAAGAAAAAATACTAAATAAAACCTTACATTTAAGTCGAAAAATGTCCTGTTTCATGAAGCAATCACGGTAGAATAGATGACCCTCTTAATAGTCTTAGATATATCTCAAGTCCTCTCTGTATTATGTAAGTAACTACCATAATAGTAAAATAGATGACCCTCTTAAATATATGTAAATGACTCTTTGTACTGAATAAACTAATTGGTTGTTGAAGAGGTTCAATAAAAGGCCAGTCAGAGTTTATACTGTACTAAAAATCAATAGTAACAACACAGATCTGGTGAAATTGTACAGGAAGCAAAATCTAAAAGTGAAACTAGAGGTTCCCAGGAACACGCACGACATAAAAAGTTTAAACTGTAATGCGGACCCGAAAGGGGGAGGGGCGTGCGGCAGCCGGTCTTTTTGTATTTTGATACCCAAATAAATAGTATGGATGATAACACTGTCCACAAAAATATAGAAAATAAAATGCATATTTGAATTAATAGCAAATGCGACTTATTAATATTTACTGTTATTCATTTCTTTGTACAAAGTACACATTTTTTTTCTGTTAATAGAATCCAGTCTTGCAATAACAACTAAAACTTTGATTATTATGGCCTCATATCTACACATTATACATGCTTATATATTTAAATCATATGCATGTTTCTTATTATTTAGTCAAGGGCTAATTTTTCAGGAATATATACCGGAATCGATACTAAATATTACCCAGAATAAATGTCATATGTAAAATTCAACCCTAAACTAATACAAGAAGATAAAAAAGGGCACCCCAAATAAATACCGGAAATTTCAAAACTATTACTCAAATTTGCCACACGTCCCGGTATACTACCAATATGTAAGGAGTAACCTCCCCCCCCCCCCCACCCCCGGGAATTCGGACCACCTTTTGAGTTCAAGTTTGAAAACAAAACAAAAAAAGAGAACATGTTAAACCTTTGCTTCGGTTTCGAGTAATTGATCATCGGCTTACATTTTGTGACAATGTATGAAAATCATTGTTATGAATCATGGTTTATTCAATGTATTACATGTATAAACTGTACATGTATATTGCATGTAACGGAAGAGACATTCTACATTTAAGTCGTTAAACTTGTGTCTTTTTCATGTGTCCATGTTTCTGGAGACAATAAAATAGGTTAACCTATTGAGTCTACTGTATCCTATCCGCAAAACTCGGAAAAAGCTTTCATAGACTCAAATATATCATAGAGCCATAAACATAATACAAAATCAGACAATAGATGTGAAAGGGAATATTAAAAATAATAATTTGTTTTAATGCAAAATGATTCGTCGATTTAACACATATTTACGCTTGTAATATACTAGTAATCGGAATAAAATCGAGAGTACTTCAGGAAAAGCGCTTTAATTCAAAGTTAAATTTTGCTTCTTGGAAAAATAATATTGGATATATTAAAATTGTCAATATTTTTTCTGTATTATTCAACTACTCTAACATTTTAAAAACCTCGTATGTCACGTCTTTTAGTACAAGTTATAAACCCTGACTAACCATATTTATCAGAACTTTGCTGGAGAACTGTAAAAAGTGCAGAAAGTAAAGGACAGAGCATTTTGAATAGGGTTGCATCAGTATTTAAAAAAAAAAGTACACATAGAAATTCTATAAACAAATCTCAATCAACATTTTGTTTCTCCTACAAACATCTACAAGTATTAACATATTGATAGTACATAATTATCTTAATTACTCTTTACAATTCATGAAACAGAACATTTCCTATTTTTTATGACAAATCAGTTTTTCCTATATTTGGTGTCAAATCCCCTGCTTTTTACGTTAAAGAACAACTAATGAATAGGATTTTTGATTGATTGCTGACCAGAGACCATATAAGAAGTAATATGCCATGTCGTGCATAAAATGAGAGTTATATTGTGACAGAACTTTGACATCAGAAAATAATAAATGGCTATCTAGAGTCAGAAGCCATCCAAATGATATTCTTATGGCAAAGTAAGAAACTAATTAGATAATAAATGGAATTTAAAAATTAATTCAAACTTAAACAAAATTAAAAAAATAAATATTACTGAAACACAATATAAAAAAGGAAATATAGCAAAACTAAAAAGGAAATAGAGTAAAATCAAATACACATATACTACCTTACTTGTGACACAAATTCGATTGGTCGTTTTACAATTACCGTCGGATGTGACAAAGCGTTAACGAATAAAAATGTATCAGCCTAGGGCCTTTTGTGTTGATTGTGTGGATACTCGAATTTTTTAAATATGATACAAATTTTAAGTTTCTTTTCTTTTTTGGTATTACTTGCGTATCATAAAGAAAGGGTATCACGATTATATCATTTTCTGTTTTAAATATGCAAAAAAATGCTTCTTAAAAGATCGGAGAAAACATGTTTCACAAAATATCCATACAGTTTCTTTATAGTTATTTTCCCTTTAATGTATGATTTCCCAGGCATCTTAATTAATTTTTTAATTATTTTCAAAGACAAGATATTACTGACGGGTTGTTTGTTGTCTTTCTTTGAACAATCTATTGCAGCGAGTGCCCTACGTTTACATCATTTGCTAGATAACATAAGCTGGGTATAACATGTATAAAGACATGAAAGCAATTTGGTAGTTCAAGCACATCGAGTTTTAAAGCAGATCGTTTAACATATTGATTTAAACGTGGTGATGAAAGTCATGTAAAAACTTACATGTAGTTACAGTTTTAAGTAATATTGAAATTTTTGCAGTAATTTGGATGCACCCCCTTTCAGTAGGATCGTTTTGTATATTATGTAAAATATAATTTTAAAGTGTCTATTTTACTTTACTTTGTTAATGCAAAACATTTCCCCATTAAAAAGTTATTAATTCAAATAACAAATGTGAGATCTTTCCCTGAATTTTGTTAGCTTATAGACCTTTTGCTAAGGACTTTGTTGCCTTTGCTAAGAAAAAAATTAAAAGGTCTTTAAATTTTCATTTATTCACCAAAGTTATAAAACGAAAATCATTTTCACAATGTAAATTACAGGCAATAACTTAAAATCGACAAGTTTTTTTACGTTTTTTACATTGAAAACTTTCTTTGGTGTATTTCGACTAAATATTTTACCCTTTTACTTTCTGCTTTTTTTTTGTTTAAGTGTTTTTTCGGACTATAAAAACTATTATTATAATATTGTATAATTCAGAAACTGTTATTGGTCAAAAAAGGTCAGGTGACTGGTGTGCTATAGAAAGCAGGAACTGCTACCTCTTCTGGTGCACCTGGGTTGACCCTCGTTAAGACTTGAGTTTGTGGTGTTGATCACTTTTCAGTTGTTTTTCTGTTTTAATGTTTTGTGTTTCTTCGTGTGCTGTGCTCGCTCATTCGTGTTAAATGGTTTTGTCTTTGCCCTTTTGAATTTCTGACATTCAAATGCCCATTTGCCGGTACCACTTAACTTCTTTCTCTATGATGATGATGGGTATTTATAGTCGCGACTAGGGGAAAGCCCCTCTGCGTCGACTATTAGACTCGCTATGTGCCATGGGTCGTCCAGCCCATGACACACCACCGCTAGTGTTAGCTGCTCCAGAGTATCCTTTGTTATCGCTGGAGCAGGGCCCGTCTTCCACCACGGGGAGGTACTGGTCGGAATTCTGGAAGACCTCTTTCTCTATACTATTTGCTTGAATTTTATACGGTTTAAGCGTTACTAAAACTGCTTGGGGTGACGGCCATTTTGAGATTGTCTGCCATTGACCGTATATTTAAGTTATAAAGCTGAAGCTTGCTTAACTCGACATCAATTAGTATAGTTTTTGTGTAATCATGATAAATGTAATGGAATTAAGAAAAGTTTTCCCATTAATGTCTGCTTGAACAAGCTTTTATGTTTTGTTTTAGATATAATCAGATATAATCAGGTTTATCGTTATCTCTCACCTTGACTTATGACCATTGACTATGGTATGTTTGACTTTACAATTCAACCATACGTCAAAAAGAGAGTGACTCAATGCTCCTTACCAGGTCCTTAAAAAAATGCAATTTCTTCTTGTATCAACGCACACATTTTATGAGAACGTTTTTTTATCTAACGTATCATACATATAAGAATATTGAACAAAAACGTGTTAGATCGTTTAAAGTCAAATAAAAATGTATAAAGGTGGAGAAACCACAACACTTTATTTCTTTACAGTACTGTTACATGTAATCTACTTTTTCACTGTCCACTCGATTAACGTTGATCAAACTAACTTTCTTTTTTTTTAATTCACATGTTTTTTCTTCTGTTAAATGGTGCATACGTGCGTGTGCTATAACTTTGACGACTCAACGTCAAACATCCAGTTTTGTCTTAGGCTATTCGTGTCATCTACCTTTTTACGCCGCATATGTGTGCCATGTTTGTTATACCGTATACACATGTAAATAACATAGTTTCGCATTTTTCCTTTCGTGTCATCTACTGTTTAACAGCGCATATTTTATACTATTTGATTTACACAAATGTCATAAAAGTAGTTCTATACTTAAGTCTATAGTGTTTCATCTACTTTTTTGCTGCATAGGTGTGCTATTTGGACAACAAAAAGTCACAAAACAAGTTCTGTTTAAGGCTACTTTTTAGGTCGCATATAAAGGAACCATTTAAGATACACAACGTCAAAACGACGAAAAGTTATATTTCAAGCTATTACAGTTTAACGTCACCATTTTGAACTTCACAACTGTCTACCATCTACTTGTTAAAGATGCAACATGAACATGTCAACCGCTCCCTGAACCTCCTAATTCTCATAACATAGACGATGGGGTTCATGACAGGGGTCAGATACAATATTAAGGCGGCATAAAACTCAAAAACCTGAGCGGATCGATTGGTCGGATTGAAGTAAACCACGAAAACAGAAACAACTCTTGGAGTGTAGGATACAAGAAATATACCGGACAAAATCCCGAGGGTTACGGCTAGTTTCATCATCTGGTTTTCTCTATTCTTTGTTCCTTTTGCTTTGGGTTGATAATTTTCTGTCGATTTTCCAACGGTATAATCAGTCCCTGATGTTTCGTGTGTTGATGCAAAGTTGTTCTGTATTGACGATATTTCTGCCGGGGCTACGCCCGTGTTTCTTTTGGATCTGACGTTACCGGGGTTCACCCTTTTCCACGAGGAGTAGGTACGATAAAAGATGATAGTGTAGACTACTATCAAAGCAATGATGATAACGAGATAAAATGGATTGACGACAACGGCAGATAAACTGCGGTTCTTTCCAAGTAAAGTTACATATGAGCAAGCGCCATCTGTCCATACATCTCCAATAATGGCATAAAACGGTACGAAAAACAAAACGCATACACTTAACAAGATCAAGTAGACGACTGGGACAGGAGTTTTGAAGCTTTTTATCGTTGGAAACGTCGCCAATAGTCGCTCGATACAAATCCAGAATATCTGTAACACGGAGAAAACCCAGGTTGATGTTATTAGCGTTAGGTTGATGTAACAGAACATTTTTACACGGGAACCAGTCAGTTGGAAGGCAATGTTTCTCAAATTAAACATCACCATTAAGGTTGAAGTCACAGCATCACTAATGCTAAGTCCAATAACCATGGATTCAAAGCGATTTTCCTTTAGCTTTTTGTCCTTGAATAGAACGACCAGGCAGAATATGTTCAATGTTGCAATGAATGCATTTACTAGCAGAGATATTAACGAAACAGTTATACCACTATCGTCGAACGCAGCGACGGTGATGTTTGAACTATTTGAAGCCTCCATGGTCGGACTGCAAAAAACGAATGAAGAGCATGACTTTATATACAACATGGCAATCGCAGAAAATTCGGAATTTACAGAAATTAGTTACATTATTTTTTCAAATCGGAGATCATCATGATAATAGATAGAACAAATAATTGTGAAAATATTAAATTAATAAGAAAGAAAATACAATTAAATGAAGATTTCTATTAATTTGAGTAGAACTGGTAGCGAAACTAAAGCAGAAAAAAACTCTTTGATTTTTATTTTTTTATAATCAAAATTAATTTGGATAAAAAAGAAAGGGACGTTAAAGCGGAAAACCTTTTTTGATTATTAACTTTTTAGAATCAAAGATATCAAAATGCATTCGTTTTGTTAGCACGCTAATTGTCTTTTTGTTTATTTTACATCAGAATAAAATAGCATACTTCTTTAGTAATAAAATGTTTGGGCTCTATTTGTTGGGATTCATGGTATTTTTTTCAGCATCGTCTAAGCGCTTTTTTATTATACTTGGTGTAAAAATGCATTTAATTGTTATTTCTTTGAACTACTGTAGCAGTCTCTTTGCGACTCATAGTTTTTATATTTCTTTATATTGGCCAAAATGCAATAAGAATTTATATCTTAAACGCTTTTTTTTATGTCGAAACAAGCATTGTCGTATATACATTTATCGCATTTACTGCATGCTACGAATTTTTTAATTTATCGAGAAAGTTGCACGTTACTGAGTTTATTCGGGCACGTTAATCAAAATAATCGGAGAATTAACAGAAAATTCAGTTAATATTTTAAATTGTTTACAGTATGTTTATTTGAAATACAGAATTTCTAAAATTACATCTGTCTTTTTGTAATTCCCTTCCACCCATAGACATATAACCAAAATACTGCACCAAGGTATAGTTTAGCAATAAAACAGAAAGGCGTGTGACTCAAACTAAAATTTTAAATGTCATATTTTTGAACGGAGTAAGGTTTTTCCCTTGGAAATCCTGTATAATGATCGAATAGCACAAAAAATTTTTTATTAAAGATCATAAGTTAATGAAACATTCTGGAAATTTTGACACATTTTTGTTTTGTGAAAATACTTAAAATATATATTTTCCATGATTGTTAGCGAAATTTGGTCCATTAATGAGTAAGCGACGCCAATACTAACCCGTTAACCCTGCACGTTAATGAGTTAATAAAATGATTGTAGACAACTTCTGCTTTTGTTCAGATGTATACGTATTTATTTTTCGATGTTTAACATGTATGTATTCATCTTAGAAATCCCATGTTATACTTTACCAAGGACAACAACGAAGAAGCAATATAAACACGTGTAAGAATACTGGTTTAATCTATTTTGCTTGTATCAAAAGAGCACCATTAGGAGCTGCATTTTTTCTTATGTCTACCTTGTTCTGTCTTTGAAATGAGACTATATCACAAAACTCCAAATATTATCCACATGTCCAATAATAGCAACGAATCAGTCGCATTACACAAGCTTTATAAGAGGACAAAAGCAGCTACACCAAAATGAAAATTAATGAAGAGAAAGTTAGTTAACACGTTTGCAAGAGAGCTTCGTACAAAGTATTCATCTTGCGTCATTTAAGAGATGGATATCCATATATAATGTATCATGCAGATTTATCATGTTTATTTTTCAAACTGTATTTTGAAAACTACATCAAGAATTGCCACTTGATTATGTACATGTAGGTTGTGTCGCGTACACGTATTCCACGTCTATTTATCGTCTTTTTTATATCATTTCTTAATCTGATTTTAATATCATTGATTTGTTGCCTAAAGTTATCGCAAAAAGTAGCAACTGTATATCAAAACAACATTTCCAAGATGTGAGTAGTTTGAAAGTTTCTTCAATTTAAATTTCTTTAAAAAAAACTGAAGTCTACACATTTAACTGTTTTAACAAACAGTAGAAAGGTTCACATGGTAACCTATGTACATGTAGGACGGATTAAGAACACAATAAAAATAATCATACATCTACACGGGTTTTGATTAGCGTTATTCGAAAAGTCATAAAATCAGGAAATCATTATAGAATTAACATAATAAAGATTATATAGATGACATCAAATAAACCAAAATGCCATACTGTATGTAAACGAAATAATGACTAAGATCAACATATGTGTGGGGTAGGAACACCTTAGGTTTTTGACTATTTTGAAATTTAAACGGACAATTTATAGCTTTAATGTGTTCTTCAACCCAAAAGAGTTGATCCTGCAGTGGGCTGCATTGTAACAGCGTGGAATTAAATCTCGACCAGCAGGGCTAGACAACAAATTTTGCTAAGCCTGAAGCGCGTTTTGGTCTATTTAAGACTCATCACACTGAAAGTGCCAAACATAATATGAATACGTAAAACATAGAACATTAAATCTAAATGCCTAGCTGGAAACCAAATTATTAATGCGATTGGAAAAAGCACCACCAAATACTAGTATATCATTTCATAGTCAATAACAAATTTTGAATGCAAAATAATTCAAAAATTTCAGGTGAAAGAAAAGGTCAAAGGTAACTTTCATGATGGTACAAAAAAGGAAAAATATTCACTTATGTTTATTCGTGGTTAAAGAAGCCAGAAAACGGTAGATTTTTTGCTCAATTAAAAAAAAATTAACTGAAAATCGAAAACATTAATGTGGTGTCTGTTTCTTGTCTTCCTTCTTAATACAGGTGCCGGTAGTGGTCAGTTAGTCTGACCAGGAGAGGTTTGCCTGCTGTTACGGTGGTGACTCAATTTGTGGTGCGCTGTAAAACAACATATATTTTATATATAAGTTTAATTTTGTTGAAATGTTCGATCAACTATTCTTATTTTTGGTATGTTTGCAAAAATGGATTTGCCGGTTTTCCAAATGCCGATGGCTTTTCTTAATCGGCTTTGCAGCTTTTAATTTGATTGCTTTTTTGTGTCTGCTCTGTCGCTTTTATTTGATGGCTTTTCTTTGTCGGCTTTGTCACTTTTTATTTGATGGTTTTTCTTTGTCGGCTTTGCAGTTTTTAATTTGAAGGCTTTTTTGCCGGCTTTAGCGCTTTTAATCAGTTGATGGTTTTTCTTTGTCGGCTTTGCATTTTCTAATTTGATGGTTTTTCTTTGACGACAGACTTCCTTAACAGACTAAGATATGGGATTCCGTAAGAGTTTTTCTGCTTTAACTTCTGTACCTATTTTTTAAATTAATTTTACCTTACTGTTCAAAAAATAATTCTCATTTTTTTGTCTATTTGACGTATCTTTTCACGATTTAAATGTTCTAGCAATTTCAAAGTGTAAATTAAACAATAATTTAGAAGGTAAAACCACATTTAAAAAGTAAAAAACAAATAAGAAAATCACAATAAAAGGTAAAAATTGAAAAAAAAGATGCCATAATTTTCGGACTGTAAGTCCTTCCTCGGGGGCTAAAAGAAAAAGAAAGATGAAGACACATCAGCTGACCAGAACCAAATGGCGAATGTAGACCCTAAGTATACCACCTGTGGAGACGAGTTCGTTTGCAAAGACTTACAATAACAAAGAGCAAACACAAAATACGTCATCAAAATGTAAGATAAAATGAAACTGAGGATCAACAGGAGCACTATAATAAGTTTGTGTGTGAATTTGGGTTTTTGCCCCCGCAACGCCACACAGGCCACTCAAATGCGACTAACATGAAAAGGACAACGAAATGAACACGAAATGATGACGACAACTGAAATATGGGGGTGGTATGGGAACAAAGGAACAGCAAGTTCTAAGTAAACAACTGTCGTTTTATATTGATGCCAAAGGGTTGAAATGTCCCTAAAATATTTATTATTCTCTGTTCAAGAAATTGTCTTTGTTTCTCGCCAGAACAAGTTTCAAGGAGAACGGTTACCTGCATATCGTGGATGCTGTGGTTTGGCAAACAAAAGCTGACCGACTGGGCAATCTTCGAATTTAAGAACACCCCGTCTGTGTTCGGCGAACTTGTCTCCTAGCCGACGGTAGGTTTCCCCTATGTAGATTTTACATCACTTGGCACAGCGGATGGCGTAGATAACGTTTTCAGATATGCAGGTGAAAACGTTCTTCAACTTGAAAGCGTTTGAGGGACCGACTACAAAATGTATCTCCTCAGTCTCCCAGGTGAAGTTGCATTGTAACACATATACGTCGACCACAACCCCTGTTGCCTGAAAAATTGGAGCGAGGACGTCTAGTGGCATTGTTGTAAGAAGCAAAGGTGTACCAAAGAGGTTACAGTATCATAAAACCGTAAAGACATAGACAAAACCGGCAGACAAAAACTCATCACAACAAAACAAACCACATAACAACATAAAACACACACACATAACAACAAAACCGCATTCAGCAACGTGAACTCAAGTCGAAACGAGAGTGAACTCAGGTGCTCCGGAAGAGTAAGCAGTTCCTGCTTGCTATAGCACACCCGTCACGTTGCCAAAGATCGATTAAGTGTTGGTCAAATCCGGAAAGGATGACAAGAGCTTAAAACTAGATATTGCCTCAAATTCTTTCCCTTGCGGAAGGCAGTCAGGGGTGGCGAGGTAAACACAGTCGACATGTGTTCATCCTCCAGGACAATTGATTTAAAGTTACGTAGCAGAATATTCCGTATAGCCATGTTGTGAGGGTGGTATGTTAGAACCAAAGGTATACGGTCATTCCTGCGTCTAGTCCTGACCTCCAAAGCTTTGGACCGTGTCACCTGAGAGACAGAAATGATGGCTTTATCCAAGATGTTATTAGGATATCCCTCTTGACAAAGAATGATTTGATAGTACTACTTTGAACCTTGAAGTCATCCTCGTTGCTGCAAATACGTTTAAGTCGTAGAAACTGAGACCTAGGAATGGCATCTTCGCAACTCTGAGGATGACAAGATTGATAATTCAGGTAGCAATGCGCATCTGAAGGTTCGTAAAACATAAAAGTTTCTATTTTACCATTCCAAGTCAAGAAAGGAGAGTTTCCCTCGAATGACGGTGAAGGTATATTGGATAGCATGCTGATAGGAAGAGACAAAGCTTTTAAAGGAGTTAAAATCATCTTCAATATCAGAGAAAATACCAAAAACATCATTTAGTTTTTTGTGCTTTATCTACGAATATTGATAGGGGGAAGGTTGGGCCAAAAAACTAGTTTAACCCCGCGACATATTACATGTGCCTGTCCTATGCCAGGAATCTTTGACAAAGCTTTCGTTTGTACTTGTTTATTTGATGTTTTCTGTTCCTTGTTTAAGAAGGGGGTCTATCCGTGACTATTTCAGGGCTGGATTTGAATTATATGCATTTTATTTTGACCATGGGCCAATTGCAGAACCGCGAGCAGTGCCAAATGGCCTTGTTGAAGGCTGCTGGCGGTTGTCCATTGTGGTTTTTCTAAATTGCCATTTAATTGTGGGATGTGTCGCGTACACTTATTCCACATCTCATTAGTTTCTATTAATGTCCCGTTTGTATAGGTCTGGGACAGGACCAATGTATTTGGAAAACATTTTCTCCTCCAAATACCCAACAAACAGATAAGCGAAACTAAGTCCCATCTTAGTGCCGATGGTAACACCACCAGACTGGGAATAGAATTCTCCATTGAACTGGAAAGTGTTGAGGTTGAGGACAAGTTCTGCCAATTAACCTCAAGATAATATCATTTTTACATGGGGATTGGGTCTTCTGTCCAAGAAATGTTTCAAAGCAATCATGGCATCGTTATTAGGGATGATAGTATAGAGAGCAGTAACATCCATCGAAAACAATCGAAAGTCTTCTTGATTTTCTGGTTCAAAGAACTCTAGGATGTTCAGAGCATGTGTAGTGTCCTTAACTTATGTGGGTAAGTTCTCCACTTTTGACATGAAAACACTATGGAGAAAGATGGAAATGTTCTCAGTAGGACAAATACACGCAGAGACTATGGGTCTACCAGGGTTCCCAATTTTGTGGATCTTCGGGAGCATATATAATCTTGATGTCCTGGGTTGAGACACTATCAAGTTCTTGGCAAGTGTAAATTACTTTGTTTTCATGTAGATTCGGGATTCAGTATTGGGACCCATTACATATAATCTCCTCTTTTCTGCGCGTCAAAAAAGTCACAAACAGTAGATATTTTTGAAAGTGAAGAAGCTTGTGGTTGATCGCTTTATTCACTGCTTTGGTTTTCTGCGTTTATAATTGTATTTTATATAAATGGTCATGGAAAGTAATTAGGGTTTAGGGTTTTGGGTAAAGAAAAGACGTTCAGTTACCTTATGCTTGTCGTTCAAGGCGACCAAAATGAAAAGTTAATATCTTTGCATGTCACTTCTGCATGCCTATCAAAATCTTTTAAGTCTGTTGATTATCATTCTAATGACTCAAAACCTATTACAAATTGTGGATTTTTTTTTAAACCATGAAAATGAAGACGGATTGTTTTCTTTTTTCATTTAGTTTTTGTTACTCTTTGTTATTATGCTATAAACGTAAACAAAATGCAACCTTCGTGCCAAAACCAAATTACAGCTTACCATTAAACTATCGTCTTTCAAGTTTTTTACATATTGAGAAACACATTTTTTCACTTTTTAAAAAGATAAGTTTTTTCACCTTTTTCACATAAAAACGAACAGTTTTGCTAGTATATTAGTTTTCATTTTTATATCACAGATTGAAAGAACAAGTCGAAGAATGCCAAATACGAGTCTTTGACAAGGACAAAAATAGGATTGCAAGGATTGCATGCAAGAAAGAATTTTATAACAGTGTTAGGACCCATTAGGGCTCCAAGAGCGCCAAAGAAAAGGTCATATACGATAGATATTGGTGAGAGTGAAGAAGCTTCAAAGAACCGATGTTTAAAAGCACTAACTGACACTGAGATGATTACTCGTGATGAGATCCATATGCAAGAAGTGATCTTGACCACTTTGTGTTCAATTTTGACGAAAAGGATCTTATTATCAAATTTTGAAATTTTTAAATATGTAAACATTTCGTGTTCGGGTCTAATCATCATCATTGAATTAATTGTCTCATTATTTTCCAACAGAGAGGATTTTATAATGTTCATGTCCTCATTGGTTTTATATAACATTTTTTTTTCTCATTCGTTGTTTTCTTCTTATTATTTGGTTGCCATCCTTCTTCAACATTTAACTGTACATTTTAGGTCTAAGTCGGACTCCGTCAAACGGTATGGTATTCATTTGAAACAAACTAAAAAAAAAATGCTAACCTTTTTAATAAACCATTTTGATGTTGTTATCGTAGTAAAGAAGTTGTGATCATTATTTTGTTTTTTTGTCTTCAAATTGAAAGATGTCATTTGTGTAAGTTGTAAAATGCTTTGTTTTTCTTTTTCATTGTACTCGCTCCATAAAAGTTGTAAATAGATTAAAATTGCTTAATGTTACTTTCATGTGTCTCTTTTTCCCTAGCAATACGAATGTTAATTATTATTAATACGTTTCATTCAAAGGAAATTATACATACTCCCAATTCGTCTTCTTTTTTAGCTCACCAGGACCGAAGGTCCAGGTGAGGTATTGCCATCACTTGGCGTCCGTCGTCGTCGTCGTCGTTAACTTTTCTTTGAAAATCTTCTCCTCCGAAACGACTAAAGGGATTGCTTTGAAACTTTGCACACTTCATCTATGGGATGTCCTCTACCAAGAATGCACAAATGGTGACCGCCGTCTAAACAACATGGCCGCCGTTACTAAAAATAGACCAGAAGGGTCAGACTTCTGTTTTTGGCTTGTAAATCAAAAAGTAAACATGGTATAAGAGATAGATGAAATCTAATGCCATGTTACTGCTTCAGCATCAAAAGCTCTACAAAACCCCTTAAAGGTGTAAAATAGCATTTTTTTCATGTTTTTGGCTTATAGAATGAAAACTATGACAGATAGAGAAAAGCTGTTGCTTGCTTAAATGTTCGGCTCATTTAGCCCTACAAAAGTCTCCATAGGGTCGAAGATTTCAGATGACCCCTTAAAGGGGTTACAGCCCATAAAATAACGTTTTTTTCATATTTTTGGCCTATGGAATGAAAACTATAGCAGATAGAGAGAAGATGTTGCTTGCTTAAATGATCAGCTTATATAGCTTAAAAAAGTCTCCATAGGGTCGCAGTTGTCAGATGTTCCCTTATAGGTGCTTTGGCCCCTAAAATAACGTTCTTTCATGTTTTTGCCTATGGAATGAAAACTATAACAGATAGAGAGAAGCTGTTGCTTGCTTAAATGATTAGCTTAATAATTTAGCTCTAAAAAGTCTCCATAGGGTCGAAATTGTCAGATGTCCCCTTATAGGGGTTTCGGCCCTTAAAATAACGTTCTTTCATGTTTTTGGCCTATGGAATGAAAACTATAGCAGATTGAGATGAGCTGTTGCTTGCTTAATTGTTCAGTTCATTTAGCTCTACAAAAGTCTCCATAAGATCAAAGTTGTCAGATTACCCCTTATAGGGGTAACGGCCCCTAAAATGACCTATTTTCATGTTTTTGACCTATAGAATGAAAACTATTGCTGATAGAGAAAAGCCGTTACTTGCTTAAATGTTGAGTTCATTGAGCTCTACAAAAGTCTTCATAGGGTGATAGTTGTCAGATGATCCCTTATAGGGGTTATGGCCCTTAAAATAACGTTGTTTCATGTTTTTGGCCTTTAAAATGAAAACTATAGCAGATAGAGAAAAGCTGTTGCGTGCTTAAATGTTCAGTTCATTTAGCGCTACAAAAGTTTTCATAGGGTCGAAGTTGTCAGATGACCACTTATAGGGGTTTTGGCCCCTAGAATAACATTTTTTCATGATTTGGGCCTATGGTTACAGAATGAAACCATAGTAGATGGAGAAAAGCTGTTACTTGCTTAAATGTTCAGCTTATTTAGCTCTAGATAAGTTTTTATTGGGTCGACATCAAGACCAGGTGAGCGATTCAGGCTCCTGGGAGCCTCTTATTGTTAGTACTTCTTTGTGTTGCCTGGAATAAAGTACATGAGTTTCTGGATAGTCCGAAGAGTAAAAATGTTCTTTCTAATCCACTAAATCCTTGTTCGATTTTCATCATGATAAGTTAGTAAAAATATGAGCTTCAAAATATAATCGAAATAAAACATTTTATGAATAAACAGAATTATCGGTATCAAATGCCAACACCTTTTTTTTTCAGACAAAACAAAACAATATTATACAATACTAGCCTAAGAGGTCGGCTTTACCCTTGACTTGGTTCAGGAATTGCAAAAGAAATAGTAGTCTAAAACAGGTCTCATGGCATCAAATAATCTCTTTTTTGTTGGAAGGACAAACCACAACTCGGTTGTATAAAGACACGCCATTATGCAAAATTATATGGCCATTTTTCTTAATTAAATATTTTTGGCCAGGACCTAAAAGTTCTTCTTATCTACGCAGTAAAAGGCAGCGATGTGCATGCCCTTGCCTGTGGTATTCGAAGATATCTTTCAGACTAAGGGAAACCACTCTATCTGAAAATAATGACATGCAGCGAGCACACTGAATTTTCCATCAATTGTGGATTTTCAAATTGTCATTTATAAATTGTAGGTTGTGTCGCGTACACTTATTCCACACATCATTATTTTTATATTTACAGTCAGACTAAAATCAAACTAATTTAAATAAATTTTAATCTCATTATAAGAGTTAAAGGTCTAACTTTATTTATTGTTTTGAAAATATTCAAATTTTCTTACAAGTCGGAGTATTGAACAAGGCGTTGAGACATGAATCTATTTTGTAAAATTATTTAATTACAACATCATCATGTGAAAAGTTAACGGCATTATATTCATTCATACTTTACTCCCTCTTTTACAGAGATACAGAATATTAATGAAATTATGTTAAAAACAAATACAAAAAAAATCAAATTACAAAATTTTAAAACTGTTAAAGACAGTAAGTAAAGTAAAAAGATCATTGTCAGTCCAGGTCTAGTTTTATACATAAACAAGTATATCTAGCGTTTATTCATTAGGGACCGACCATTTAACTTGAAGGGGGGGGGGGTTTGGTTTTTTTCCTAAAAAAAATATTCTGAAAATTATTTTTGATGAAAAAAATATTTTGGCAGCTGAGGGTAAGAAAAAAAATATTCTGAAAAAGGATTTCTGCTATAAAAAAGAATGCTGATAATGAAAAAAATATTCTGTCGTGACGCCTTCGAAAAATAAATAAGCGCGGAAAATTTTTTTCTGATCAAAACAAAAAACCAATGCCCCCCTTCAAGTTAAATGGTCCGTCCCTTAAGAATGTACATCGCACATAAATTTTGAAAATGTTTCCATCTGTGGATCATTATCAGGGCAATGTTCAGATCAAATTTACCAAGAATGATATGTAGCAGTCTTTTGTAGTCATTGCAGTACAAGGAAAAGGTAAGTTTGTATGCCAAAAATGTCCAAAATGTTGAACCAATACTTTTGTCGTAGGTAGACGTTGCCGAACAAAATAAAACGGAATGTTCAATTGGGTTCTTTTAGTCAAAAGTCGCGTCGTTTACTTCTGTATTTTGTTCATAATGATTTTCATATCCTACATACTCTATTATGTTCGACTTATAAAATCTAATTGAAAATTTTACAGTGTCACACTATTTTACGTAAGTATATGTTATGGGTTGAGTAAGGCAAATTTTGCAGTGTCGCACTGTTCTGTGTGACTGTATGTGTTGTGGACTTGAGGGTCGCAATGGAAGAGGGAGGTTTGGTGCCATAAAACCTGGTTTAACCCACCATTTCGTTTGAAATGCCTGTACCAAGTCAGGACCATTGCGATCCACCAGTTCTCCGGTATGACTGATTCGTTTTTGTCATTTTCTCTGGACTATGAGATTGATCATTCAAGTTCGGTAGTTTTGTTATTACCTTTATTTACTATTCTAAAGTTCCATACCATCTCCCGTTTACAAATGCACACTGTGTGCATGAAACAAAATTACAAAATTGTTCTCATTAGTCTGTCTGTGTCGTTTGTGTACACGTATGACATGTGACTGAATTAGATAACGTCAAACCACAATAAAGGTCATCAAAGTTCATCCACTTTAAGTATTGTCTACTTTTACTGGTGCAATACGGTCAATATATCTTTGTAAGTCTATTTTTGTCATCCAGATAAAGGGTTGAATTCAGTAAATATGCATACGTCATTAAGATCCGCCCCTTTGTAGGAGAGCTTTCTGGTACGTAATTGACATCTTTGAGCTCCAGGATTGGTTGATAATTTTTCAAATAATTTTAAAAAAAATCTCTAGTATATGAACAAACTCCAAAACATAAAAAAGTTTCATTAAAAGTACATTTTGATTTTTTGCCAGTGCATTTATTGAGGTATGGATATTAAAGGAATTTACTGCGAAATTACAATGTTTACAAACAGTGACATGTGAAAAGTCAAAATATGCCGCATAGGTATATGATTTTATTAGTGCAAAAGAACCTACTGCATCTTATCTTCATCGAATGAAATATGAAAGACTTGGCATTTTAAAGATGAAATTTCTATGAATTTATTTCTAAAGTTGGTAATGCATTAAATCCAATGGGGCTTTCAATACTGGATTCAACCCTATATATGGACTGCGATAATTAATCTCGAGAGGTCATGATAAGATGGGTATTTTGTCGACATTAACAGTTTTTTTCCTACTGTTTACTGATGCAGCATCCACAACCGCTCTCGGAACCTCTTTATTCTCAGAACATAGACGACGTCAAAACACAAATAAAGGTCAACAACATTTATCCACCAAAGCAGTGTCTACTTGTACGGGTGTAACATTAAAAAGTTTGTATATCTATAGAAGTCTTTTTCTCTAGAAATTCTCTACTGTTTACTGATGCAGCATCCACAAGTCAACCGCTCTCGGAACCTCTTAATTCTCAGAACATAGACGACGGGGTTCAAGATAGGGGTAAGGTACAATATCAAGGCGGCATAAAACTCAAAAACCTGAGCGGATCGATTAGTTGGATTAAAGTAAACCACGAAAACGGAAACAACTCTTGGTGTGTAGGACACAAGAAATATACCAGACAAAATCCCGAGGGTCACGGCTAGTTTCATCATCTGGTTTTCTCTATTCTTTGTTCCTTTTGCTATGGGTTGATAATTTTCCGCTGTTTTGTCGATGGTAACGTTAGCATTAGAAGATTCGTTTGTTGATGTAACATTTTGTTGTACCGATGTTATTTCTGCTGGGGCTACAGCTGCTCTTGCCACTTTTCCAGGGTTCACCCTTTTCCAGGAGGCGTAGGTACGATAAAAGATAGTCGAATAGACTACGATCAACGAAATAATGACGACAGCGTAGAACGGGTTGACGATGATGGCAGATAAACTGCGGTTCTCTCCAAGTAAGGATTGATATGTACAGTCAGTATCGCCCCAGACGTCCGCAATGACAGCATAAAATGGTACAAAAAACATAACGCATCCGCCAAACAAAATGGAGTATACAACTGGAACGGAAGTTTTGAAACTTTTTGTTGTTGGAAACGTCGCCAATAGTCGTTCAATACAAATCCAGAATATCTGTAACACGGAGAAAACCCAGGTGGACGTGATGAGTGTCAGATTGATGTAACAGAACATTTTTACACGGGAACCAGTCAGTTGAAAAGTAATGTTTCTAATATTCAATATCACCAATAAGGTCGAAGTCACGGCATCACTAATGCTAAGTCCAATCACCATGGATTCAAACCGTTTTTCCTTAAGCTTTTTGTCCTTGAGTAAAACGGCAAGGCAAAAAGTGTTCAGTATTGCAATAAATGCATTCATCAGAAGTGATATCAACGAAACTGTAATGCTACTGTCGTCAAAAATGGCAGCGGTTATGTTTGAACTGTTGGAAGCCTCCATGGTTTGAAAGAAAAACTGTAGGAATATGCCTTTATATGCAAAATGAAAATTACGTCATAATGCAAATTTTGTCTAATTAGTGCCATTAATTATTTCACTTCAAATATAATCGAGAGAAGTAGCAATTGAAACCCTTTGATAAGATGTAATATATAATTTAATGAAGTATTTAATTAATTTAAGTCGAACCGAAATATAAAATAAATTCAGATCATACGATCTAAATGTAAACCTTGGATTTTTAATGTTTGAGAATCAAAGAAATTTTACTCATCATAAACAAATTGATGAATTACTTCTATTTTCATTTAAAAAAAAACAACTGCATTGTTCAATTATTAAAGATATGCATCTGGAGTTGCATTTTACATTGTATTTTGAGCGCAGTTGAATTGCGTGAGCGTTATGTGACAAGATGAAGGCAGATCGCCGATGTGATATTTTTGAGCTGACCTGTGCTTCGCTGGTAACATCGAAAACTGAAATGGAACTTAAAAAAATCATTGAAACGATTAATATCGTTATCGAAATATAATATCGAAACGACTGATTTTTGAGATAGACGATACAGAGATGTGGAATAAGTGTACGCGACACAACCAACATTAAAGAAACGGCAATTTAAAAAATCACAATGGAAAACAGCCAGCAGTCTTCAACATGACCAGAGGTCACTGCTCGCCGTCTTGCATTGGCCCAAGACTAAAAAGTCGTCCCGTTCCAAATCGATTTAAGAACTGGTCCCTGGGGTATGCAAAGGAGAATGCCCTTTTTACATTTAGTAAATTCGATATTTCCGTAGTACCACGGGAGATAAATTACCTAAATATGAGTTCCCGTACTTTATATGACCCAACGTGACCAAATATCAAATATACGACTCAGAAATGCAAACCTGGTGATATAGTGTAAAAATATATCTTGGACATGACCATACTTTCGACTTTTGACACAGTTCCAAGTAAGATAAGAATTGGAGTTGTATACAGGAAAAAGTCACGTTTGTGCCTTTTAACAACAGTTAGTCAGTCGATTTTGAATTGTCAACATGCTACGACTTTTGATTACCTTAAGTGTTTTGGTAGCTGTTGCTAGGGCCAGTATTTCCGGTCATATTGCCACTGGTACTTGCGTTTGTGTTACCGCCACAGGTGTCAATGCCCGACATGCAGGTTTGTTTTTATTTCTTGAGAGATTGAAACACTCAATGTTTTGCCTTCAGCTTGAACATTCGACGTGTTCGAAGGGAGAAAAATGCAATCGATAATAGTTTTAATTACTAAGGTAAGTAGGACATGTATGGCCGGTGCAAGATGTAAAAAAAACTAACATACGATGATATGTCTTTATAAAACCCCGGTTATATATTATATTTGTAGAATATTGTCGTTTACCTTGCATAAGCACAAATGTGGTCACTGATCAGCTTTCATTTATTATATTCTTAAGGACAATTGTGCACTTTTAAGCGGCGACTTAATGCATGTATCATGCACACGAAGGTTTGTAACATAACATCGGTTGTTTCCTTCCAGTACTCCTGTTACTTTTACCATTAAAATGTTCCGCCCTATATTATCCATGTGCACCATAAAACGTCATATACCCTCAGATGATTTAATGTTCATGTGTCCACATGTCCTTTAACCATGTAAATGATCATGTATCGAGCTTAAATACCTTTTGCTGTGTTTATTTCAACAGCCGGTCTGCATGGACACATCGTTGGGCAGGTGAACACAGGTGAATGTTATAAGTTTAATGGTGGAATTCACACCGTCGATGGCTACACGTGGTACCAGCTACAACACGTCCATGGACAGGTACATAGATTTTCAGTCAAAAGCAAACAAAACCAGCGACGTGGTTCATGCTGGTTGAAAGAAACCTCAGAAAGCAAACCAAACCAGGTTTGGTCGGTTTTGTCAACGCAACACATCAGGTGTTCTGACCTGAAGTATAGTGTAGTGTGGTTTGAGGTTTTTTTCCCATCCAAGTGAACCACGTTTTGCTGGCACTACACTATCAATTGGTCAGGCAAACGAAACCAGAAAAATAATCAAGAGATTTGCGCCAAGATAATTTTTGTTCAGTTGAGCTTTGAGTCCATCTGTACGACCTTGGCATTGATTTTGTAGTTATGATATGATTCGACCGAAAACACCTTTAATTTTTATCAACTGTTAGTCTAAATGCATTTTATTATTCTTAATTGTTTAGAAAATTAACTAATAATTGCTTTTGCTTCCGTATTCCAACCTTTTGGCTTTGAGTACTTGTCATTCAATAATTTAGGTTTTTGACCTTCGAATGTTTTGATTCAAATGCTGCTGATGAGAGGTTACTTCTTGAAATATCGATTTACAGCGTAACCAAATAAACCATTTTATACCCGAGTTGGTATTGTATTTTGCAAACGGCATTTACTTACATTACTTGTATGTAAGACACAAAGGAAATACCATTGGCACATTCCTATGTCGGGTGTAATTTTTCCCTTGCTATATACATTGATATAATTGTCTTTTAATTGAATTTTAAACAAGAGTGTTTAAGAAAGGCATTAAGGTTCTGTTAAAGACTAAAGAATTTCATTGTTTGTTTATGTATTCAGCTTGCTTGGGTAGCAGGGAGTTTTCTCAGGACGTCCACAGCTTCACATTGCAGCAGCACTAGTCAAACAGCATCCGGCCATTTTGCAACAGGTACATGATCAAATGCGAATTGGAGTGCCACAGTTCATTTTTCCTCTTTGTTTCCTACTTTTATTCCTCTTTTACAGAGATAAATATGAAATGTAACATGAATTTATGGAAAAACACAAACATATATGTTGATTAATTTTTTTATGCTAGCCCTGCTTCCAGGGGTGATAAAACAATTATCAGCCGCTAGGACATTCGGTATTGTTTGTTTCTTTTTAAATATCACTCTGGTGACTTTTATGAAATCTTTAACACGATGGGTTAAATTATTTTTTTCGAATTGATAAGGAAAAAATCTTATTGTGATTTTTCAGGAGTGGTTTCACAACATTGCCTTCAATGCATATGTAATGTAAGTAAAAAGTAAATAAATAGATGCAATAAGGAACATCTTTCAATAGCGTTTGAAAATGAGACAGGATGCGTGATGCATCAAATATAATAACTAGTTCCCGGAAGGCGACACTAAAGATTACACGGTTCAACCAACAAAGAAAATACTATGCCAAAAGAAAATAAAAATAGAGAAAACAGCTAGTTTGCGTTCTCTGTGTAAATAATGTTTGCAACGCATTTTAAACATCACTCTGTGTTGGTAATATGTATCATCTGAAAAAAAAATTACTGAGAAAAAGAAAAATCTGGCTTATGGCACGTAAAAGCAATACGTGATAACAATCACACTTGGTGTTTTATTTAAGCCAATAGGGTATAAATCAATAAATATTTACCATATCATCGTTAGCATTCATGTAACCTTACAATGCCTATAATTTTCCATCAACTGATTTTTTTTAGACCGAATCTGGATGCCGACCACTGAACTGTAAATGGGACGTGAACTCCAATTCCTGTGGTTACTTCCAAATCAAACAGGTCTATTGGGAAGACTGTGGAAAACCAGGGGGAAGTATGTATGTATAGGAAGACAAGAATCACCAATGGGGCATACCGATGTTTTATAGAATGGTCTGTAGGGTGCAGAGAAGTACCAACGGGGCATACCAATATATTTATAAGATAAACTCAGGGGAGGAAAGAAGCGCAAACGGGGCGTAAAAATGTATCTATAAGATTGACTCTCGCGGAAGGATAGAAGTTCCAACGGGGCATACCAATGTATCTGTAGGATGAACTCTCGGGGAAACCTAAGAAGTACCAAAGGGGCATACATACCAATGCATCTGTAAGAAGAAGAGAAGTACCAACGGCGCATAACAATGTATCTATAGGATAGACTATCGGGTTAGGAAATAATTTCCAACGGGGCATGAATACCAATGTATCTATAGGATGAACTCAGCGTGAAGCAGTGTGTAACCAAAGTGGTGTACTAATGCTTCTATAAGAGAGATTCATAGGGAAGAAATATAAATTACAGCAAAGTTCCAGACAATAAATTTTGCTACGCCTGACTCCTGAAAAGGAGTTTTCATCGGACATTCCAATCACAGGGACTTGCTCCCCTCTATCAATATTTTGTTAGGGTCACGGAAAAAAAAACTTGTTATTCCTAAAAAAACTAACCAAAAGTCAGGGTAAGGAGGTCAAAAGATGGGAATGCAACTGTGCTAAGCTAATATTGATGCATATGCATACCTAAGACTTATAGTTCTTGAGATATTTAGGTGCTCATAAAGCTTTTACATTGCTATTATATGTATTGAAAATTGTCAAAGTCACTCAGCTGGAAATTCAAGGTTGTGGTCAAAAAAGGGATTACATGTACTTGTAAAATGTGATTCAAGGTCAAAAGATGGGAATACAACTGTGCTAGCTACTACTGGAGCATATGCATATCAAGTTTCATCATCTTTGGACTTAAAATTCTTGAGTTTTGGAGGTGCTCATTAAACAATAACACAAACGTTAACGCCACCGACACCGCCCATAAAGTAAAACCTATGTCTTGTTCTGCTTCGAGGACAATAAAAAAATAAATACACAAATATTAACGCCGTCGCCACCGCCGATAAAGTAACACTAACGTCTTGCTCCGCTTCGCAGGCGAGACAATAAATAAATAAATACGCAAAGTTACAATATGGTCTAGCTACCTCATCTTGTTATATTGTTTTGCTTTGCAGGTCTGGAAGCCTGTTCCAAGGATCTACACTGTGCTTCTCAGTGTGTCCAAAAATACATGGCCAGATACATCAATCATTACGGCTGTGCACACAACTGTGAGAGTTATGCTAGGATGCACAACGGAGGACCTGCTGGGTGTAAACATACTAACACACTCGGCTACTGGTCACACATCCAATCACAAGGCTGCAGCGCCAACAGCTAAAATGTCGGAACAAATAAAAATTAAACAATTAAATTCATATCGTAGTTTTTAACATGAGACATGACATGAATAACCTTAACCCTGTATATTATATATCCAAATGCCAAGCAGTGTAAAATAAGCTGATAAGTTGTCGCTTATAGTGAAAATTTTGTTTAAACAATGTAATAAACAAAAACAGTTTAATTGCGCCATTCAAATAAAGTAGAACAGTTGACACGAATAGGACAAAAAAAAAAAATGAAAAGCTAATTAGAATTGAAGTCATCTAGAAACATTATAATGAGACTGGAAGAAGCAAACAGGTACCAATGGGCACTTTAGTGTCTTGAGTTCGCGTTGTTGATTTCCGTTCTCTTGATTTTGTGTTTTGTGTTTCTTCATACAGTTCTTGTTCGTGGTTTACGGTTTTGTCGTTGTCCATTCGAACTTTTGAAGGAAGCAAAGATCTCGAGGCACCCATGGGGCATTCGAGTGTCAAGAGTCCGAAAGAACAACGACAAAATCGGTAAACAAACAAGAACAGCACGAAGAAAGGTCTCATCAAATACTCGTGTGTTCTAGAAACACAGTCAGTTATTGTAAATCGATTCGATGAAGTTCGAATCCAATAAAGCATGATACAGAATGTGGCACACTTACATCAGAAATGCATTTCAAACGACTTCTTTTTCTCCAAATGTATCCATGTTTACTTTTAATATACTGATTTCCTTCATTTGTTTTCTTTTTGCTCTTATGTACTTTTTTGTTTAAACCTAAATTTGTGTATACTTTACTATAATTGCTGTCATCTTGATTATCATTTTGTATATACTTCATGTATGGAAAAGGCCCTGTAAATGGTACAGTGGTTATAACTTTGCCCAATCCTTTTGTATTTGTTTTAAACTTCAACATTATCGAGACAATAATGATGCATAAATATCTTGAATTTAGTATATTTCCCACGACCCTTACTACATAGGATGTCGTCGCTACAAAATAAGATATAGGCCAATGTAGGTGAAGGCAATATTTATCTCATATTGTGCTCAATGTTCTTTTTCTCTTTTTTTGAATTCTTGCTCGCCTAAAAAAATCTTTACTGTATTATTTTTTTTTATAGAAGCTCATTTAACTAATCATTCTGTAAGGTCGAAAATTTATGAAGTAAATGAGCTTTTCACAACAAGTCTAGTCCCATGAAAGGATATGGAGTAAATAAAGGTCATAACAAAATTACTGAACTAAGAGTAAATGAATATGAGACCATAATATATATGTAAACTCCAACTGCAATTAATTTTTATGAGCTGAATGGCCATTACGGAACTTTCTTCCTCATAAGAAACACTAGAACCCAAATATAGGAAATTTACAATTAAAAAAAGGTGTTAGAAATACATAAAACCAAATGAAATCCGAAGAATCATTATGGTATCCGTTGAATGACTACATTGTCCTGTTATTGAACTTACCCCCTAAAACATTTTATCGATAAGGACAAAATGCTTGCTCCTTTAATTTTGCTTGTTGTTGATTTTAGTTTTGTCTGGTGAAGTATTGGTTAGAAAGTTGCATCATTTAGATGTATAAAGGGCGATGAATCTTCCTACCTACCTATCTTCATCGCCCTAATGGGACATTAGGCCACCACCAGTTGCCTCCACTTCACTCTGTCCTTTGCCGTTCTTTGTGCCTGTCCACCGGATAGACCAAGGTCGTCTATATCAGAGTTTACTGTTTTTGGTCTGTCTGAATTTCCTTTTCCCTAACGTGTACAATTGTTCTTTTTTTATATAGTATGCGTTGCTATGGCATTCTCAAATCAAGCCCTAACCATCTGAATCTTCTTAATTTTATCTCTGCGTTGATTCATTTCTAGTTACTCTTTCTAAGTAATTCTATGTTTCTCACTTTGTAAGGCTAATATATCTTATCATTTTTCTTATAAAAGAATAAGAATAAGAATAAGAATATTTATTTGCCAATTATGGACCCTTTCGGGTATGATAAATTTACATTGCTTATACATCTGTTATGGAATACTGTTAGCTAATGCATGTCGCTGACAAAAACTTTCAACTATTCAGTTTCATACAGCAGGCTTGATAGACGATAAAGAGATGTGGAATAAGTGTATGCGACATAAGCCCCTGTCACACTACGCCACGATCACCACGACTCTACTACGATCTGTGCATTTTATAGATCGTAGCGCGGTCGCGACACAATCGGCTTGATTTTGACATTTTCAAGATGTGAAATAATGCTACGACGACTAAACTACGACGATACTACGATTTCACTACGACCTGACACCGATCTCATCATGACTAATCCACGACCTTATTACGACCACTGCGTTCTTACTGCGACCTTACTACGACTATCCCGATTGCACCACGACCTAACTAAGATTTCACCACGACTATACTGCGATTAAACTAAGACCTTACTACGATTTTGCAATGACGTCAATATACGATCTGGACTCGTTATAAATACTCTCCAATTGACAAATCATTTATTTCCGAAAGGTTCAACATGCCAGCAAAATCAAGGGCAATTAGAGGTCGTGGTCTTAAGGGCCGGGGAAGAGGTAGAGGTGTTCCATCGGTTAGCGTTATTGAAAGCGAAGTTGAAAAAATCGATGGACCGATTATACAAGAATCGCAACAAACTATTAATCAAACCCATACTAGGCGGTTGTGTGGTTTTTGTTTGCTGTTTTTTGCTTTTTAGCTCACCAAATTTGAACCAAACTTGGTCACTATCATCTCCGGGGAATCTAATTCAGAAATTGCCCAAATGAAAAAATGTCGGGCGGAAACATGAAGTCAGACAACTGTTTTTTTTTTGGCTTGTAAATCAAAAAGTACAAGGGATAAAGAAAATCTTTTGCAACCTTCCTTCTTCAGCATTAAAAACTCTACAAAAGCTGTGTGATAGAGGTTATGGCCTTTAAAGGTCAAAAATAGCGATTTTCATTTTTTGGCCTTCAGAATGAAAACTATTGCAGAAAGAAAAAAGCTGTTGCTTGGTACGAGTACACAAATAATCTAATTAGTATACTAATAACTTATTTTTAATTTCTTTATTTATCTTATAATTTCAAATAATATCCGAAAATGCATACAATTGTTAAATTCGTCGTCTTAATATCATACGTTCCTGCCACGGTACAGACCTTGCCGGGCTGTTGAAGTAAAGCTTTAAGTACTCTCTTTGTTTTTTGGCAATAATTGTGTCTCTATTAGGTCCAACAACATTTTCAACATCGTGCATGTTTGCATTGGTTCTCCAAAGTCCTGGAACCAATTTATGCAGATCGTCCTCTGTATCTAAAAGCGCATTTTGAAGTGTTGGATATCTAAGTCTCATCAAATTGTGAAGACAAATATATGACTCTGTTACAACACTCACAATGTCCGGACCCTGCATCATTGTTGTCAGCAAGACCTGCCATCACTGTGCCAAAATCCCAAATGCATTCTCCACTACACGTCTCCCTCTTAAAATTCTGTAATTTGTAATTGCTTGTTCCCTTGTCATACATCTAATAGAGTATGGTTTCATCAGGTATGACCTCAGTCCAAATGCATCATCGCCTAAAATGAAATAGGGGATGTCACGGTCATCCTTCGGCAGCGGATCGGGATCTGGAAAACCAATGGTCCCATCTTCTAAACATTCTTTTAACTCTGATGCGTTAAATATCTGGGCGTCAGACATAGAGCCGTACCCACCTAGATCTATCCATAAAAACTTATAGTCGGCATCTACCAGTGCAAGTAGAACCACAGAAAAGAACCCTTTGTAGTTCTGGTACAACGACCCGGTTTTCGGTGGACATCTCATGGCAATGTGTTTTCCATCTAATGCTCCACGTGCATGTGGTATGTTCCATCTTGTAACAAATTGTTCTGCAATGGCCTTCCATTCCTCTGGTTTTGTTGGACAGGAAATTACTTCATCCTTGTACTCCTGGACGATTTCTCTGCATACTTCGGGAATGAATGTACATATAGTATTTCTTGGGACTCTAAAGTCATACTGAAGAGTGGAATACCTGTCACCAGGAGCTAAATGCCTAATCGTAATTGCTAGTTTGAGACCTGGTTCTAAAGCCTTTCGAAATCGGGTATCATTCTTTTTGATGCGAGGACCAACCCTGTTCAGCAACTCATCAAACATGTTTGGAGACATCCTCATGAAGTTAAAGAATGATTGTTCATCCTCCATCCTCAGTTCATTCATAAGTTGATCATAATGTCCAAACTGTAGTCTTCTGTCAGCTGACAGCCAAGGGCGTACCCAACAGGACCTGCGTTGTCTAATCTTCCGCATTTTTCGTCTTTGTCTTCTTAGTAGGACATGAGATATGGTTACCTGGTCGTTAAGATATGAATAATTCATATGAAGGAAAGCTTGTAGCAGATATTCCTCGTTTTGCATCTCCATGATAACCAATCGACAGATTTTGTATGCTGTATATATACCCCAGTTGCATCGTGGTAAGATCGTTGTGTCATCTCAGTGCGCTCGTATTAAAGTCGGCATGATCGTAGAAAAGTCGCACTAGGGTCTTCAATGCCGTAGTGCAGTCCTGCTATGGTCGTAATAGATTCGTAGGCAAGTCGTAGTAGAATCGGGGGGTCGTAGTGAGATCGTAAAAGCACCTCGACGCAGTCGTAGTGTAGTCGTATCTCCATTCACCACGATCCCAAACCGATGCTACCACGACCTGTCAGATCTCACTAGGAGTCTTCGACGATCACAATACGACCCCACTACGACCAAATATGACCACGACTGTGCTACGATTTTTTTGAGCATGTTCAAAATTCTTCCACGACAATCACGACAATCAAGACCTTACTACGACCGAAATGCGACCCTACTACGATGGCCCCGATCGCACTACGATCTCCGTTTTTTGCTAGGTCGTAGTACGATCGTGGCCTAGTGTGATGGGGGTATAACCAACATTTAAGAAACGGCAATTTGAAAAATCACAATGGAAAACAGCCAACCGTCTTCAACATGACCAGAGGTCACTGCTCGCTGTCTTGCATTGGCCAAAGACTAAAAAAACAATACATAATTAAGATTCAAACAAAAACCCTAGATTATCAACGAAAGACCCATTTCTGGACATTAAACAAAAAAACAGATAGTTGACAGGGACAAACAAAAGCCTCGACAAAGATTCCTGGAAGAAGCAGAGGTACCAATTCGGTATCCAAATGTCAAAAGTCCAAAAGGGCAGAAACAAAACCAGTAGACATCAACAAGAACGGGTAAAAAAGATAACATGTAAAACATGGAAAATCAAAATAACTGAATATCAACCAACAACGCGAACTCCAGTCGAAACGAGAGTGAAATCGGGTGCTCCAGAAGAAAAAGCAGTTCCTGCTTGCTATAGCACACCTGTCGCGTTGCCAACAGTCAATTAAGTGTGTCAAATCCAGTAAAGGAAGACAAAACTAAACCCTATGACAAACCAACATCTGCACTCATCTGAGAGATCGAAATCCCATATTTGTCTATATACTATGTACTTTTTTTGTTTAAACTTAAATTTGCGTATACTTTACTATAATTGCTGTCATCTTGTTTATCATTTTGTATATACTTCATGTATGAAAAATGCCCTGTAAGTGGTACAGTGGTTATAACTTTGCCCAATCCTTTTGTATTTGTTGTTTAAACTTCAACACTATCGAGACAATAATGATGCATAAATATCTTGAATTTAGTATATTTCCCACGACCCTTACTACATAGGATGTTGTCGCTACAAAATAAGATATAGGCCAATGTAGGCGAAGGCAAAATTTATCTCATATTGTGCTCAATGTTCTTTTTCTCTTTTTTTGAATTCTTGCTCACCTGTTTTAATTGGGAAGTTGTCGATTATAAAAGATTTTAAATTATTATTAATTTTATCATGAAAAAAAATCTTTCTTGTACTATCTTTTTTTATAGAAGTTTATTTAACTTAACATTGTGTAAGGTCGAAAATTTATGAAGTAAATGAGGATAGGGTTAGGGTTAGGGTTAGAGCTTTTCACAACAAGTCTAGTCCCATGAAAGGATATGGGGTAAATAAAGGTGATAACAAAATTACTGAACTAAGAGTAAATGAACATGAGACCTTGATATATATGTAAACCCTAACTGCAATTATATTTTATGAGCTGTATGGCAATTTCGGAATTTTCTTCACCATTTGCAGCACTAGAATCCAAATAGGAAATTTACAATTAAAAAAAGTATTAAAAATAAATAAAACCAAATGAAATCCGAATAATCATTATGGTATCCGACCTTCTGGACTGTTCTACCGGAAATGTCATTTACGGAATTGAATGTACTTTATGTGGACTGTTGTATGTCGGTGAAACCAAAAATTCATTGCGTTCTCGCATGAATGGTCTTGGGTATGACACAAAAAATTCTTATTATCGGGTTTTGTATAACCACTTTAATCAACCTAAGCATGACCAATGTTTGAACATGAAAGTCCGGTTTATCGAAAAGATTTACCACGACACCAACAGTCCTAATCTTAGTACACCTCACCGTAAAAAACGAGAGCTTCACTGGATAAAAACTTTAGGTACTGAAATGCCTTATGGATGTAATGATAACATCAAAGGAGTAGGAAATCTTTCTAGCCCACAATGTAGTGAGGTGAATGTTATGAAACTGATTGACCCTAATGGTAGACACAAACGTAGTCATGGTCACAAACGATACAAACCGAGATCTGGTGCCAGTCAAACTGACAACAGATCTCTTTCAGACACGTTTGATGATCCGGTTACAAGTCTACAACAACCATTAGGAGTCCATCATGTTCGTACCACTCTCTATTCACTACGAGGCACGAAACTTAGACCTACGTGATCTTGGGTTAGTAAAAGCAGGTACTGATCCATTTTCTCCTTCTTACAGACTTACTAGCATTATCTGCGACGTTGCCCTTTTCCGTGTTTTTAAGCCTGTAAGAAGTGAGCCTCTTACTACTGAGGATAGGAAATTTCTCCATATTCCCTTTAAGAACAAATGGATAGATGCTATAAACATCAGCAATATTTTAAATCGTAAGGAAGTTACATCTCAAATTCCTCCATATTTCAAAAACCAGTCAACACCAATTGTTTCCTACCGCTACACTAAAACCATAAGTAGTAAAATTTTCAACCACAAAAAGGCATTGCAGGACCTTAACATTGAAGAATATCTAAAGTCCCCTCTGACATGTGATTGCTATGCTTCTCCCTTTGTCTATGGTCCATCTGGTCATGTCATCATGGGTGATCTTAAGATAATTAAAAATGATTTATTACGTAATGTGGTTTCCCATGGACCTACATTCAGGGAACCGCAACGTATAAATTGGAATCACAACTTTAAGATCATCATGGACGCTGTGGAGGACTATGCTAGAGCCTGGATAAAGAGGGAAAAGGACCAAGAACCAGAACTTGAATCACTGTCGGACTGGGTAAGGACTATCCGATCTCTTGTACGAAGCCGAATAGACAAACTTCGCAAATGTGTGAACCCCCGGCCTTCTTCTGTATTTAGAGATCGTGAAGCTCTCAATTGTCTCTCTTCCTTACATGACATGTATGTTGTCACGCCAGCAGACAAGGCTTCCAATAATATTGTTTTTGTATGAAAAGCACATTATTACAATTGTCTAATAAAAAAAATAGGCATTGATGGTAATACTTCCGCGAGTGCTACATACAAACGGACTACATTTAACAAAGATGAAATCATAGCCAACCATAGCTCTTTTATGTCCTCTTTCAATATTCCAATGAAAGAGGGACATAAAGAAGCAAAGGTGTACCAAAAGGGTAATCAGTATCATAAAACCGTAAAGACAAAGACAAAACCGGCAGACAAAAACTCATCACAACAAAACAAACCACATAACAACATAAAACACACACACACATAACAACAAAACCGCATTCAGCAACGTGAACTCAAGTCGAAACGAGAGTGAACTCAGGTGCTCCGGAAGAGTAAGCAGTTCCTGCTTGCTATAGCACACCCGTCACGTTACCATATTTGTACTGGATACCTAAACTTCACAAAAATCCGTACAAAGAATGGTATATAGCTGGATCTTCATCATGTTCAACTACAGAGCTGTCCGTTCATTTAACTAAAATCTTGTCTGCTGTCAAAGAAGGTCAACAAGCATACTGCGACACTATTTATAATCGTAGTGGAATTAACCATATGTGGATTTTGAAGAACTCAAAAGATTTGTTAGATCATTTTAAATCTAGATCATTTTCTGAGGTTCACTCTTTGAAAACGTTCGATTTTTCAACTTTATACACTACCTTGCCACACGAAAAACTAAAATGTCGCCTGAAAAAACTTCTTGAAAAAGCCTTTTCAAACTCTAGGAATTTTGTTGTTTTGGGTTATAATTCTACATTCTTTTCCAAAACATCTTTCAAAGATAAAATTTGTTACACACTGGAACAAGTTTGCAGTATGCTTGATTTCCTCATTGACAACATATTTGTCACCTTCGGAGAAGAGATTTTTCAACAACAAATCGGCATTCCAATGGGCACAAACTGTGCTCCTCTCTTCGCCGATTTGTTTTAATACTCTTACGAGACTGAATTTCTTCAAGGACTCATAAAGAACAAGAAGATGAAAGAGGCAAAGTCATTTAATCTTACATTCAGATATATTGATGATGTCCTTTCTGTCAATAACACTTCATTTGGTAGATTGATTCCTTCAATATATCCTCCAGAATTGGAGATTAAAGAGACTACCGAATCAAATTGCTTCACGTCTTTCTTGGATTTGCACCTCGAATTTGACCCAGGTGGTCATCTCAGTACAAAAATTTACGATAAACGAGACGATTTTAATTTTCAAATTATTAATTTTCCTAATCTACAGAGCAATATACCTACTTCCTCTGCATACGGTGTTTATATTTCACAACTTATTCGATATGCCAGAGCTTGCACACATTTCACAGATTTTTTTTTTATCAGACACCGATTTCTTCGTGACCGACTTTTGGAGCAGGGCTATAAGAAAATACGTCTCATACGATCCATAAAAATTCTTTCTTCGTTATCAGCCACTAGTAGAAAAGTTCAAAATTGACTTAAAAGATATGATAGTTAATTGTTTTAATTAGTGTTTGACTGGTCTGCTGTACTGAGATGATCACCTCAATATCCCTATTGGTTGTGTTCTATGGTCATTACCGGATCCTGAGGTCGCAATGGAAGAGGGAGGTTTGGCGCCATAAAACCTGGTTTAACCCACCATTTCGTTTGAAATGCCTGTACCAAGTCAGGACCATTGCGATCCACCAATTCATTGGTATGACTGATTCGTTTTTGTCATTTTTTCTGGACTATGATATTGATCATTCAAGTTCGGTAGTTTTGTTATTACCTTTATTTATTGAATGACTACATTGTCCTGTTGTTAAACGTTCCTTACACATTTTATCGATAAGGACACAATGCATGCTTCTTAAATTTTGCTTGTTGTTGATTTTTGTTTTGTCTGGCGAAGTAGTGGTTAGAAAGTTGCATCATTTACATGTAAAAAGAGCGATGTACCTTCCTACTTACATATCTTCATCGTCCTAATGGCACATAAGGCCACAACCAGCTGCCTCCACTTCACTCTGTCCTTTGTCTTTCTTTGTGCCTGTCCCCAGGATAGCCCAAAGTCTTCTATTTCATCGTGTACTGTTTTTGGTCGGTCTGATTTTTTTCCCTGACGTGTAAAATTGTGCTTGCTTTTGGTACAGTATGCGTTGCTATGGCATTCTCAAAACATGCCTTAACCAATCTGAATCTTCTTTATTTTATCTCTGCGTTGATTCATTTCTAGTTACTCTTTCTAAGTAATTATATGTTTCTCACTTTGTAAGGCTAAAATATCTTTTCATTTTTCTTATACATCTGTTATGGAATAGTGCTAGGTAATGCATGTCGCTGACAAAAACCTTTCCAACATTCAGTTTCATACAGCAGGATTGAGTTTCATTGCTGCGATAAATTCATTTTTTTTCAATTTTGACTAAACTGGTTTGAACTCCAGATTTGGTTTATTTTTGCAAAGGTTTATCTCAATAAAAGCAGCTCTTTGTAAAGTCAAGTACGCTTTTGAGTTTTTGCATAAGACTTTGAATTTGCAATTTGTAAACACTTCCAACCATCTCAATTTCTTTAAATGATAGTCAGGAATGTTTATCTATCGACAACTTTTATCTTAATGTAGTGAGTGGCCTCTTTTATAACACCAGTTTATTCTGACAGGGACCCTGTTGTCTGTCTATAAATGATTCTGTCATTTAAAAATTCATACACGAGTATTAAATGTATGAAAAAACACAAACCATGCATACATGGCATATGTAAGGCAATGTTGCAAAACGGGGCAAGGTGTCTTTATGCCATTCTCTGTAAGTTTATAGTAGTGTAAAGGTGTGGTGTTATTTCACATTATCAAAAAATCTTTTCTTAATAATATTCGTGTTTGTTTTTTGTAGTTTGCGTTGTAATAAAATCTGATATTTGATAAAAAGGTTCATCGTTTACATTCATAAATACATACGTACACTGTTTATAATATCTTGACCTACATTTTGGTTCATGTTTACATGGAGAACTTTGACATGTCCCTTGACCAGACTGATAACGCGGTCCAAAATTAAATTAAAATAGCAGACGACACATAAACAACCAAGATGGCCAAATTTATTGGGAAATGGAAATGTGAACATAGTACCAGTATGGAGAATTTTGACTCGTTTACCAAGGCTGCAGGTTAGATATATTTTATGGTTACAGCACGACTTACTGTCGTCATAAAGTATTACTCATGTCCGTCCGTCCGTCCGTCCGTCCGTCAGCTTGATTTCAGAAATTTAACTTTGACAGGGTGGTTTGGTATGAACTTTATGTCGTAATTCATATTCTTGTCAAATCTTAAAGAAATAGGAAATAGGAATAAACACATGATGCAAAAACACATACAAAAAGAGCAAATGGCTGCACTTTAGTTGCTTTCCTTCATTCTAAAGTCAAATGAAGCTTCAACGTGAAGCTCACACCGTACTGCTTGTTAAGGTTGGAGTCATCTCCAGTCTTCACCTATTGACACTTGCGCTTCCGTTCTTTTTGAAGAAAAATAATCTTCGTTTAATCATCCATGGCAAACTATATTTTAGTTGTGTATGTGAAATTGAAGCGTACAATGTGGAAAAATCTAAATATTTAATGTTTTTACAAAATGAAATGATATTGAGTTATTTTGAATCATTAAATAATATTGATATTTATTCGATAGAAACAAATGCCGAAATACTTTCGGAGATCGAATTTTATAACAAAACTGAGAGGATCAGTGGTACCTTTGTTAGACCCAGCAATAAAATTTTGCCTTAGGGATGGACTATTTAACTTGAAGGGGGCTTTGGCAACTTGAATTCGAACTGCCGATTGAGTTTCAGTTGTGTTTGTTTATATGTTATCTCTTTCTTTGTGCTATTTTCGTTTGTGTCGAAGTCTCCTGTCCAAATTTTCTGTCATTTGATTTCCTAATTCTCCATTCTTAGGAATCTTTGACAAAGCTTTCGTTTGTACTTGTCTTTTTGATGTTTTCTGTTCATTGATTAAGAAGGGGGTCTATCTGTGACTATTTTAGGGCTGGATTTGAATTATATGCATCTTATTTAGACCATGGGCCAATTGCAGAACCGCGAGCAGTGCCAAATGGCCTCGTTGAAGGCTGCTGACGGTTGTCCATTGTGTTTTTTCTAAATTGCCGTTTAATTGTGGGCTGTGTCGCGTACACTTATTCCACATCTCTTTATTTTCTATTACTTTTCTGCTTCTGTAATAAAAGTGTGTTTCCATTACATAGAAATGCCGACCGAAGCCATAGAGCAACTCCGTAGTGCAACATCCAGTGTAGAGTTCAGTCAACAGGATGACAAGACTTGGGTAGCATACGCCGAGTCTTCGATATCACCATCATTTAGATATGAATGGACGCCTGGACAAGAAGTCGTCACAACGGATATGTTTGGAAAAGGATATAAGGTACAGTTAAGAGGGGATAGAAAGAAGATGAGATACTAAGTGGAAGGGAAGGCAACCAGTCAAGGGTTGGAATCGGTTGAAGGGGGTATCTAGAAAATTGTGGCAAAATCAGGAGAGTGGATGGAACTGAGGCACGCAGGAAACAGGAGAAGACAGGAAATGATAGCCGAGAATGTGTCGGAAGTCTGATAAATATAAATACCAAAAACGGCTATAAAACTGTTAAATTTGGTTATGCTGTATATCGATATTTCAAGGAGTAACCTGCTCAGCAGCATTTGAATCAATTATTGCAAGATCAAAAACCAAAGGTTTTGATCGAAAAGAACCGAAACCAAAAAAGTTCGAACAGGGAAGCCAAATTTAGCACCGAGGATATTGACCATGTGTCAATCTTCTTATCGACTTCTGTCAATTCCCACACTAAGTATCTGTTTAATCTTACAGAACCCTTTGTATACGATCCCTAAAGCTATGCAGAAAACAAGCAAAACAATGCTTGCTTGCTTGATTAATTACCTAAAGTTTCCGTATTTGATGTAATCAAAGTGCATGCAATGTAAAAATCAACAAAACTAAACAACGATATTGCATGTTGATCAGTGGAAAATCCTATAGGGAAAAGATATTTTAGGCAACATGTGAAACATCAAATATGTAAGGGATCGACCATTTAACTTAGAGTGATGCCTTTGGTTTTTGTTCTGGTCAGAAATTAGTTTTCCGCAAGTAAAAATCACAGGGGCTTGAATTTTGGTCATTAATATCGACTTGAAAAAAATCGCTCCCTATCTATATAAGATACACATTATGAAGTAGGGGCGTTTTTTAAATGAATGACAAAAATGCAGGAACTGCTTACTCTTCCGGAGCACTGATTTCACTCATGTAACGACTTGAGTTCTGGTTGTTGATACTGCTATTCAGTTGTTTGTGAATTTCTGTGTTTTATGTTGTCAGGTTTTTCCGTCCTGTTCTCGTTTGTATTTACTGGTTGTGTCTCTGGCCTTTCGGACTTTTGACATTCGAATGCCACATTGGTACTTCTGCTTCTTTCAAGACCCTGTGGGAAAACATTTTTTCAATGGCGTCATGATAATTGTTTTTAATTATTGCATTACTTAATACACATGGGGGACTTCTTCATCAGAATAGGTTTTTAACATCTGCTGTCTTTTATTTCATTAAATATCATGATAAAATTTTCTTAGGAAAAACAACAAACCCCCTGTCAGGTTATACACAAGTTCCTTAAGCAACCCTAAGTATTGTAGAATTCATTTATATTGGTCTTCAAAGTTCACTATCAAATAAATGAGTTCCTTCTTTTATAAGTATACATCATCGTTTGATTCTGATAGCAAGATGACAGTTTTTGAAAGTGCTGAAATCATGAACTGGAAACCCGTCAAAACAACACGAGAGATCATTGGAAATATACTCACTCAAAAAAGTTACGCAACAATACAAAATTTCCCTATATATTCTAAATACACCTACCTAATTTTATTTTTGTATAGCAAAGCCATTTCTTAACCGATTTTAATGAAAAAAAAAACCAAGAGAACGAGAAATGATTGAAATTCATTTTTATGCTTTTAGAAAAATGGTCACTTCACTGATTTTTAAGATATCACAAGTAGAAATCAACGGTTAATTTTATTCGTCAACAACCCGTTTAAATCAACCAACATTTTCCGTGGAAAAACATTGGTTATGTTCTACTCGCGTTCTATCAAAAACCATAACAGCTAGGATTTTTCCCAAATCATAAAAAATTAACTTCACTTGTTTGTCTTTTTCTTGGTTTTTATTTGATTAAAAATGATTGAAAAACGGCTTGGCAATATCAATTTATAATAAGGTAGGTTTACTTAAAACATATAGGGAAATTTTCCACTGTTGCGTAACTTTTTTGAGAGAGTATACTATGATAACTGTAAGTTATATAAACAACAAGAGAGATCATTGGAAATACTTAATTACTGTAAGATTTCGAGAGATCATTGGAAATACCATGATTACTGTAAGTTTTGTCCAATCTTCACAGCTGTAAAAAACATTTCATAGAAATGTCAAACAAATAATAATAGTTGAAGTAAGCTTTACTCGTTCGGAGGCATGATACAATATGGTGAAAAAAACTTTATCACAATGCAGAAAGTAGGAAAATATACTCTTCAAAAAAAGTTACGCATAGATAGAAAATTCCCCTATCTATGCGTAACTTTTTTTGTAGAGTATATTCATTTGGACGCTTGAAGCTTATTTAACTTATGCTCCATATTTAGTGAATTTCTGTTCAGATCCATTTAAGTAAAACAAATAAAGTCATTAACAAAACCACCAAACTGATATGATCAATATCAAATATCCAAGAACAAAAGACAAAAACAAAGCATAACCTTACACTATGATTGGTTGCTGTCGATGGTTAAAGAAGCAAAGAGGTACAAATGGGGCATTCGAGTGTCAAAAGTTCGAAAGGGCAACGACAAAACCGACAAACTCGAACAAAACAGCACGAGGAAACACAAAACACAAATCAACCGAACAGTAAAAACGATATTTAAATAAAAAGTTTAAGGTATTAATGTCACCCACTGACCAAGTCTTTTAATAGTTATTTTAAACTTTTTGATTCCTTTTTTTTTGCCTTTCCAGACAAAGACACTGCCTGACGGAACATCGATGTCACAAACTTTTACAAAATATTAATAGAACCTTAAAACAAACCAAAACAAAAAGGTTATAAACAAGCAAATTGTATCTTGTGATAAAATATCAATACGGCCGGTTTATTACGTACGTGTTTATAATGTTTAATAGATTAGGGAAGAAGAGCAAGGTGGTTGAAAAAGACAACAAAGTTATTTGTGTTTAAAATTGGAAACAAATTATAAAGTTCTTCCTTCCACATCGATAAGGCATTTGATGAGGTTTTAAATTCCTGCTCATTAAGCCATGTGCAGCTCTGTCATCAACACGTTTGTGCTGAAGAACACTTCAAAACAACGAATTTATTTGTGTTACTTTAAAATTATCAAAGCTCTTAGGTACATGTACTTTCTACTCTAGGCATAGGTTGGTCTTAGTCGTTATCTAGATTCGATTTCGGAATATCTTGGTTTTATTGATCTATGCTCTTCTTATATATATAGTGTATGACATTTTCAATCATTTGGGTAAAGCACTTCTGATGAATCTGGAGCAGAAGAAACGCGTGTCAGGGTTATAAAAACTTATTGCCTGGCACTTTGTTGTAATTTAGATTTTGAACAAAATTTACAGGCAAATTTTGTCATTTTAAGCTGAAATTAACATTAAGTTCACGTGAACAAGAATACGATAAAGGAGCAATAAACGTTAAGTTACTGGACCCTAAGGTCACATTGGAACAGGGCGTCATAAAAGCTGGTTTAGCACACCATTTGATTTAAAATGGAAAGAATTGTGATCTTCATTTTATCCGGTATTTTTTATTGTCTTTTCTTGGACATTGATTTTAATCATCCCAGTTCAAGAAGGTGTAACTTATATATTCAATTTACTTAAAACTTTCAAATTTATTTATGATCATCTAGAAAAAAATACAAAAAGAAGATTTTCACATCAAATTAACATGATTTATACGTGAAATTTGCGTGAAATTCACGTAAAACCTAGTTCACCTTTAAAATTTTCATGAATTATGCACGTAAATTTCGCATGATTAAATTTTCCTTGTGTATTCAGCGTAAACATTTTTAAAAAAATCAGCTAATGGATAAAATGAAGGACGATCATTATTGCTTTGATAATGAATGTTTTTATTCTAGTTTATTATTGAACTTTTTGTTATTTTGGTTTTTAATGATTTGCAGCATAACTAAATATAAGAAGTGAAGGACATGTTACTTTCATCTTCAGAAGCTCTGTATTAGGTTTAATTTGAATGTATTTATTAGGAACATGTCATAGATCAAGTAAACTTCATTATTAAAGCTTTAAATAATCCATAGAAGAAAAACGTGCATCTGGATGCTTTGGTTAACCATTATCATATCTAAGTCTTTGTTTCCCATACTGAAAAAAAGAATAGATCACTTTACAAAAATGTAAATGACGAAAATAGTCAGACAATTACCTTCAAGGATCAAACGGCTTAGCAATGATGAAATGGGTAGAATATATAATCTACATTTTCATTATTGATATGTGTCTGTGAAGGACCGTTAAAACTAATAGATATCCCATAAAAAGTCATTATCTTTTTCCAGATGGTATCTAATTTTATCTATAAATGTCAAAGAAGTCGGTTTTCGAAAAATCAGAGAAACACAAAAGAAATTCTAATATCAAAGTCCGAAGAGTACAACAAACACTCTCGCCAAGAACAAATCAGCAAGAACGAGGAAAACAAACAAAAAGACCACAAAAGAAAAAAAAACGATAAAGACGATAAAAAGATGTGGAATAAGTGTACACGACCCAAACGACACAATTAAACAGCAATTTGAAAAATCACAACAGAAAACAGTCATCAGCTTTTAATATGACCAAAGGTCGCTGCTCGCCGTCTCACATGAATCAAGGTGCTCTGAAGAATTCATTCGAAAAGAATACACTGTGAATTTAGTGTACTAATGTGTCGTCCTCATAGGCATAGAAAAAATCTGTCCGCATCAAAGACAACCGAGGAAACAAACAAATAAAAAAACTAAAATTACAACTCAACTGAACCGAGAAACTGCAATTGACAACGTGGACTCGCGCCAAAATTAGTTGTACCAGTGAGAGTCCTGGTGTTGACCAATAGAGATGTCAAAAAGTACTTGAATAGGCAAAAGCATTGAAAGGTTATTTAGTTATCTATCTACTGCTTTAATCTCAATCAACAAAAGTTCAGCTATATCAGGGAGATAAAAAATAGAGGGGCGATTCATATTGGAAATGCAAAGAAGAATGGGAAGGAAAGGGCAAACGTATTCTAACTGCCAGTTAAAAATTGAGTGTTGGGAAATGTCGAGTATTTTAGTCTACTGTAGGTATAACTTCCCATATCGAATCTTACAATAGTGAGGAACGTTTTATTTTTGTCTCACGTGTGGCCTAATAACCAAGGAATTAAGAATGACAAGGTAACCTTACTCAAGAAAGTGAAACAAACATTCCAGTCGTTCTGAGAGCTCTTTACTGGGATTCAACGTCAAGTCTTCTATTTCCCAGTGGTTACATGTATAAAAACCCAATCAAACTAATTTTTTGTGTTCTCATCCATGTTCTCACTTTAATTATATCACTTTATTCTACTCGTCATTTGATCATCCCGAAAATCGCTGCAGGAGTAACGTACCAACTTTATATAGAATACATAAATATATTGTTGATTTAGAGCTGAATTGTTCATACAATTACACTTGTTGTTTCCAGTTTCAAGTTTTGTTGTGGTGGGAAAGAATATCATGAAACATGATACTGTTACTTATGTATCCTAGAGGTCTAACTGTGACTATTTCAGGACTTGATTTGAATTGTATCCATTTTATTTAGACCATGGGCCACTTGCAGAACGGCGAGCAGCGCTCCCACTGGCCTCGTTGAAGACTGTTTTGCCATTTCTAGATATAAGATGTGTTGCGTACACTCATTCCACATCTCATTATTTTGTAAGTTAAACATAAAATGTCACCAAATGCACACTTAGTTATGTAAGCCCTCTATGATATTTGATTTGACTGTTATTTTCCAATTTGTGTATCTCCCGGTTTGTTGTAGTTATTGTTGTTGTTTTGTTGTTGTTGTTGTTGAATCTAAAGATTCTGAAGCAAAACGAGTTTGCTGAAAACAGGACTGTACATTACTATTAAGAACAAACAGTAATCTGAGAAAACGACTTACTTGTCCAGTACCCGTCGCAGGTTTCATATAGCTATAGAGGGTCAAAATTACATAGTGTGAAATAATGCAACATTTTTTTAATACACTTATTTTACATACAAGCTAAACAGAAGCTGTACAGTTGCACGTAGACAAATAAAACTTTACAGATTCGGAAAATGTAATCTAAATATCACTATAAAAGGAAAAAATATGAACATAAAATTTCCAAACATACAAATTTCTACAGATACCATAATTCACGGCCTACGCACTGATAAAGTTAACTTTAGATCGATATTGATTATATTCAAAACAGAGAAACACTATAATATAGCGTGATTCTTCTAGTTTTTCATAACGGAAAGTTTATATGATACTTAGAATGAAAAATAAGATGTGTAAAGTTTCTGATGTATTTAATAAAGAATCAGATTTACTGTCAATGCCTGTAATTCTTTGGAAGTCTAGTTAATCCTTACTTACTACAAACTGGATTTATTAAACTTGACCATACTTTATACCATTCCGGAATACATTTTATTTTGATTGTGGGTTGTGTCGCGGACACTTATTCCACATCTCATTATTTTCTATTTATTGGATTTATTTACTAAAACAAAGTAAAAAAACCTGTAAAAACAATAAAGTACAAAATAAAACATAAAAACTGTCTTCAAGATTTAAAATTGCAAATTCAAATGTTTAACAATTAAATCTAAAACCATTGACAACTTATGAAAAAATATTCAGTAAATCGAAACAATCATTTAAAAATACACATAATTGCTCTATTTTATGATGAAAACAATGAAATCGGCTCGTTATTCCTCAATACTAATATTTAATGAAGAATCTCAAGCATCATTGTATGTATTTATCAATATCATAATTCATTATTAAGGATAAAAATGGATTTTATATTGTCTTTTATTTGGTTTTCACTCAAACAACTTCTTGTTTAATATGCGAAATGACGAAACAGAATTTAGACGTATGTAACAAATATTGATGCATTAGAATAAAAAGAATAAGATACTGAAGAATATGGAAATGTTTGGGTACTGAAGAAAAGGGAAATAAAGGAGGTACCGTAGAAAGGAAACATATCGAATACAATAGGAGGGAAAAACAATATAGAGTACAGTAGAAAAAGAAAAAAAGTAGGGGAAAATAAATGGCGTACCTAAGAAAGAGAAAAAGAATGGAGAACCAAAGAAAGGGATAAGAATGAGATACAGTAAGGATGAAAAAATGGGTTTTGGTAGAAGGGAACAAAGGAAACTGTAGAAAGGGGGAAAGAATTGGGTACTGAAGAAAGGGTAAAAGTACAGGATACTGTAGAAAGGGGAAAAAGACTTGGGTACTGTTGAAAGGGGGGAAAGAATGGGGTACTGTAGAATGGGGAAAAGACTGGGGTACTGTTGAAAGGGGAAAAGAATGAGGTACTGTTGAAAAGGGGGAAAGAATGGGGTACTGTCGAAGGGGGGAAAGAACGGGGTACTGTAGAAAGGGGAAAAGAATGAGGTACTGTCGAAAGGGGAAAGAACGGGGTACTGTAGAAAGGGGAAAACAACGGGCTATTGTGGAAAGGGGAAGGAGAATGGAATACTAGTATATGAAAAGGGGAAAAGAATGGGGTATTGTAGAAAGGAGACAAGAATGGGATTCTGTAAAAAGGATAAAACGATTGGTTTATGGTAGCAGGGAACAAAGGATAAGGTACTGTAGAAAAGAGAAAACAATGGGTACTGCAGAACTGGGGAAAAGGAATGGGTTCTGTAGAAAGGGAAAAGAATGGGGTATTGTTGAACAGGATAGTATGGAGTATTGTAGAAAGGGGGAAAAGAAAGGGGTATTGTAGAATGGGTGAGAGAATGGGATACTGTAGAGAGGGTGAAATGTATGGGATACTGTTGAACGGGATAAAGGAATAGGGTACCGTAGAAAGGGGACAAAGAATGAGGTACTGCAGAAGCTCGAACTTTAGCCAAGATAACCACATTCTCTTGACATGCTTAAGATATCGATGGACAAGTTTACTGAAAACAAAACTTCACATTTATTTTCATTGTTTCTTTCGTCTTATTAATCTTCCAATTATTAATCTCCCAAATCTTAATTTCCATTACCCAAGATTTTTATGGTGGATATTGGCAATTTTCTAAATTGTTAAAACCATCAATATGCTTGATTAAATCAATCCTTTGTCTAAATCAGTGTTCTTTTAATATACAACAAAAATATATTGTTAAATATCATGGGTTTTGGGGGTAAAAAGGTCTTCCAGGCAGTGCTTTTTTCAGTATCTGCTTTTTTAAAAATATGAAAATATATGGCTCAGAACGAATTTGAAAGAGGAGTCAAAGAAGTGTTCAAATTTCGTTCTTGGTATTTTTTATCAGAATTTCTTACTTTACTGAAAAATGTCATTTTAAAAAGGAAATGTATTTGAAATGTCAGATATAGAAGATAAAGAAGTCTTCGTTTTTCTCCGTTGGAGATTGTTTTTCTTTTCAATAACGTTAATGAGATATAAGTTTCCATGACTATTAACCTTTTTCTAATTTCCTGTCGTTTATAGCCTGTTCTGATATCTACCGCAGGGACCTCTCAGCATTGATCATATCGGAATAATCAAGTTATGAAGATTTCTGATTCCATCCGATTAATCAATTTGTCATATATAAAGATATATATGGGATATATATATAAGGAGTCTATATGACACAGATTTGATAAAACCTAAATATTCCCAAATATGCAATTGAAAATTTGCAGTCGTTTTACAGTCATTTAGTAGACTAGCTTAGAAAAGCTTTATATTATATATTAAATACAAACCCTTTTACAACAATATAATAGTTCTTGATGGAGAAAACAAAATTGACAAAGTAATTTGACGATTTCAAAAATGTTCCACTTCACATTTTTACAATTCAGGAGAAAATGTAAGCGAACGGACAAACGGACAAATAAAACGTAAGGCTAATCACTTCCGCTTTGCTGCCTCATTAAGAACAACATGAACATGTTTTTTTTAAGAATTAAATGCATGTAGCAAACGAGTTCGGCACATATTATATATGGTGGGATAATTTTGGGTCCACTTGCATTACGTTTGTTACCAAATACATAAATTTGTTTTACATCAAGTTAAAAAATCTTATTGATTTTAAACTTAGTTTAAAACTTAATTGAATTAGTTAGACCCCATTTTTTTGGTTTTGGAAACCAAGAATGAGCTGATGTTATTTGAGTAAAAGATATACCAGTGATCATTTTTCCCTGTTCAGAAAAAATGACTCAAAATACCTTACGAGGAGAAACCATTGAATTACTTTTGAATAACCTTTCTTTTGCTTTGCTCAATTCTTATAAGCAAACAAACTCGGTGAATTCTCTAGCCTTTCGATGTCTAACTGGCCTCGTTGTTTCTCCACGTAAGGCTGTTTTTTATTGTGGTCTTTTAAATCACCACTTGTTCATGTGGACTGTGTACACTTATTCCATATCTCCTTACCTTGTGCGTCCATCATACAATATAAGCAAAAAAAATCAAATCCACAATGGAAAACAACAGGAAACCTTCAATGTGACCAGTGGTCACTGCTCTCCGTTACCCTATTGGCTATAGATCAAAAATATAATGCGTACATGTATGATTCAAAACCATTCCTAAAATGTCATAAGACCCCTCCTTGACATTGAACAAATAACATACAGGCATCAGCTTTGATCCCTTGCATAGGACAGGATGACCCCGGTCATATAAAATGTTACGGGTTAAACTAGTATTTTTGAACCAAACCTTCCCCCATACTGACTTTCAGTAAGAAAGCTAAAAAATAAGATACATTTAAATCAGATAGATAGAAGTTCAATTCAACAATTTAGAACTTCTCGAAGTAAATGAAATATTTTTAATCAGACACAAGACTTCAAATGTTATTGATTTTGGTGACGTGTCATTACACCAAATGATCAATGCGCACTTAAACGCTGCTATGCTCAAAATAGCACAAGTATAAAAGGCAATAAAGATTTTAAAGTAAGTTTCAGAATATTAATACAAAAATTCAAAAATACTAAATTCAAAGATTTTAATAAACATTTTTTATTACATATTCGTTATTCCAAACAGTTTTTCATTCCCAAGGGATTTTTTAAATTTGTTTGCTTAAAAAACAATATTAACATTAAAATGGGGATAGATATTCCGTCGACGGGTACAATAATTTTTTTTTCAATAAAGGTATTATTGAAGCAGAGGTACCAATGGGCATCCGAATGTCAAAAGTATGAAAGGACAGAGACAAAACCAATAAACACCAACGAGAATAGGACAAAAAAAAGACAACATATAAAAGACGGAAACACAAAAACTACTGAATATCAATTAACAACCCGAACTCTTGTCGTAACGGTAGTGGACTCAGATGCTCCGGAAGAATAAGCAGTTCCTGTCTGCTATAGAACACCCGTTGCGTTGCCAATAGTCAATTTATATTAATAATATAATGTTGTGTGTTTATTATTGGATAATCAATCCATTTTCTATCTTTGTTATCAACAAATGGGTTTCCGAATTCCGGTATGTACACATCAAAAACAGCAGCATCTCAAACTTGTATCAAATGTGTTCTCATACAATGCTCACAGAAAGCAAATTGTGAATCAAGCAGGTCAAATGGAATTTCGTTGGAAAATTAAACTGAAGATTTGTTGCCTTTGAAATTCAGTTATTCTGTTTTAGAGGTAAAATGACAGGTTCAGTATTAGAAAGCTAACAAAAATATTACAGAACTTGGAGGATCAATCTCAAATGTTTAAGTGAAAATAAGCAAAATATGGCTGTCATCATAGTCATATTGGGAAATTAATGTTCACAATGGTTTGACTTGGCGCAGGAATGTCAAAAGAAATGGTTGGGTTTTATAGCTCGAAAAAACTCCCTCTTCCATGGCATTATTAACACAAAGCACAACAGGTTTGTAAAGACAATTGGGATATTGAAATGTTCATCTCATAACAACATCTCAGTACAACAACAAAACTGATATTGGATTTCCAAAACATTACTTTCTTGTCGTAACTTGTAATAAAAAGTAACGGTTTAACTGCAATCAACATTTATTTACTGTTACTTTCGTTTTGAGCTCCCACTGCGAATACTTGTATAAAATAATTTATAGACTATTAGTATTAGACTTTTTGTTTTTAATTTCAATTCCTTAATTATTAAACTGAGATTTGACATGTCTTCGCCTTTTTTGTTATCAGATATTAGATTAATTATTTACAATATTGTCAACCTCAAGCAAGCAAATACTGATTGCTTCTGCTGACAATACATGTATTTCCTGCTTGGGGACTCCAGCGCGGTATAATTTGTCACATAATTATATTATTATATTCCTCAATTACTGTGTAAGATTTGGTAACGAATCCTCCATAATTTTTTGGTAACTACGTCTTCGATCTTAAAAGTCAAGGTGTTTGTTTTACACCCACTTAAAGGCTTATCTTGAGACTTATAGACAATGGTAAACTGGCTGCGTATTAAAGATAACCTTAGCTTTTGTTATCTCACATTTTTTATGTTGTTAAGTGCCCAGAAGAGGGTCTTGTGTAAATAGTTTAAGGATTGGTTTGTACCTGGTATAGTACGAGGTCTATATTACCTCCATGGTTTATTATTATATATGTATATGAATAATATTTTATTTAGATATCACTTTGAACAGAAAAAGACATTAAACACATTGAAAAATTCAAATGCATTTTCTAGCGTCAACAGTCCAAAAGGGCAACGACAAAACCGGCAAACATGAACAAGGACAGCACAAAGAAATACAAAACATAAAAAACACAAAATAAACCGAACATAAATCAACAACACGAACTCAAGTCGTAACAAGAGTAAATTCAGGTGCTACGGAAGAGTATTTGCGGAAAAGAATGCCTTTGGCATTAGTCATAGTCAGAAATGAATATCATTTTCCTCATTCATATTCATGTATGCAAATTAGATTCTTATTATTCAATATAGAAATAATATTCATTTGCTCCTATAGCAAAAATGTTTACCGTAAAAGTTCCTGATTTTATCATATGCTAATAACACGAATAAGCAAATTGAAATTGATTTCTGGATATGTGCAGTTTATTGCTTTATGAAAGAACAGTAAAGCGTGGCTAGTTGTACCTTTTTGAAGGCAAATTTGCCAAAATGTTTAACAAGTTTGTACATGTGATATTTTGTGTGTGTGATCTAGTTGTGTTAAGAACTTTAAATCAGATTTTTTTAATCACTTTTGCTGTTTGGTTTTGCCGACACTATATCCAAATAGGTCTCAAAGCTGTCTTTTACTTGACTTTTGGTTAGTTAGATTTATTAATGTAAAGTCATGTTTATATTTTTTTTATTCCTGATAAAAATGTAGACGTGTTTAATATATTAAGATCTCGATTTGGTGACTTTCTGCGTCTCGTATTTCTCAGGAACTTGAGATCAAGGACATTTAAGTTTCTATGATGTTTCATATTTTGATTTACTTCTCGAAATAAACAATCTTGTACAAAATTATTCAATAGATATCGATTCCTTATTGAAAAATTTTAATTGTACTTGTCGACTTATCATTGCGAAGGGAATATCACATACTGATGTCTATGGTAATGTTTATAAAGCAAGCAAGTTCAAGGAGAAGTCTTTCAGTCAACATTCTCACTAGTGATAGCCCCGCTTGCCTTAAAATAGTCTGTCAGTGAACTGTGAACTAGAAATAGATATCAAATAGACCTATTGTCAAATAGCTGATGATGAGGAATAATTTTCCGAAATGGCCATACAACTCATAAAAATTAATTGCAGTTGGAGTTAACATATGTGTGGAAGTCTCATGTCCATTTACTCCATATCCTTTCATAAACTATCTAAAACAATACCGATAATGCATCAAGCGAATGTAAAGCTTGTTACCAAATATCAGCAACCTAGGAGTAATCGTAGTTAAGTAATAAGCAAATAAAAAGTTGTGACGAAAAAAAAAAAACGAAATGGGAAGTAGGAAACCGGAAGTAGATATCCGTTTGACCTTTAACATATACAACAATGTGAATGTCAATATAATAATTGTTACCAAAATGTCAACGACCATGGGCTAATAGTAGCTGCAATAAGAATAAGCAAGAAGTGAGACAGAAATTTTCATTGAGCATGGGTCTTCCACCCAGAGAAACACACTGTCATCGGAATCTCTGGAAATACAAACTATACACCCATGATCTAGATATTAGAAGATAGTGTGATGAACTGATTTTGATAGTAGTAGATAGTAGGAAGCACTTAGGTGCCGTCTTGAGTTAAAACAACACGATCACACAGCTCTAGTCAGACCATCACTAAAAAACGCCTCAACTACCTGGAATCCCAAACAGACCATTATAAGTTTAAAAATATCGAAAAGAGCTGCCAGATTTACATTCAATAGTTATCAAGACACCTCACAAGGTCATGTAACGACTAAAATTTAATTCATTTAAGTTTAGAAAAAAAAACCTGACCGTTACCTACAACATTCAACATAGAATGAGAGACATAGACCCAGCCATGTTTTACACAACAAGCCACAGAGGAACTATAGGCAGACATTAACCATAAACTGAGGCAGACCACCGCCAAGTGAGGAGCTTCCACCAACTCGTTATTCCCACGATCTATCAGACAGCCATGTGATGTTGCAGAGTCGACGTTCTTTGAAGACTTTCAGGCCATTTTGTTTACCATCCCCTGGTCTGAATTATACCACCTTCTAAGACCAGGACAGACCAATTTTAAATAGCTGTGAATAGTTTTATCCGGAATTTTGATAACTTTTTATAGCCATACTCATTATTCCTAGAAAGGACGGACTGTCTGAGTCACTAATCGAGTAAATAACACTCTAGGAGAGTCCGACAAAAAGGAAGAACTATACGGAACTACATAATTGTTTATGGACATTTGCAAACAGAATACTATCCCTTTTCTTCGAAGCGGGGGTATAAAAGCAATTGATTTAGGAATGTAAAACTTGATTAACAATTCATTCAAAGCAGTTATGAGTTAATTGTTAATTGTCTTTTTTTAAACTTGTGTCATTTCTTAGCATACACACGATCATGTGTTTCGAGTGTGAGTGATATCATATCATTAGCAGTTTGAAGTGCCGTATTGGATTAAAATCGATATACCGGTACTTAATTAGATTACATCAGTCGATTGATGCTTCTAAGTTAGCTATCACTGACGGCATGTGTTCTCAAGAGAGCTTTACTACTTCTCTTTATTGTCTGTTGATTTTATGTATCAGGTTTTCGTTTAATGAATGTTATGGATTTGATTTGGAATTTGTGTTGTTTTTTTTCTTTCTTACGGATTATCGGATTCTTAATAGGCCCAAAATAGGCTTCATTAAAACACCGCCACATTTTACATGTGTTTACTTAGCAAGGAATTCGTTTGTATTCATTGTCTTCGTGTAAGCAGCAACCACTGGTCAAAACTGACGACGGGTGAAAATTAAGAACAGTCACACAAGTCATTTATATTAACTGTAGGCTTCGAAAATTGAATTCCTAACTGGAAATTCTTTTCTAAGACACATTAACACACCGATATACCGATACTAAAAAACGATATGGCCTAAATAAGACAGAAGTATATTTCATTATCCTGTTCAGGTTACAAAATTAATACTGTTTAAAATTGATATTTAATGGTTTTATTATCAACAAACAAATATTGTTTTTGCAAATATAAATATGTTGAATTGACATGTTATGTAATATATCAGTACAGATCAATAAGTTTTCTCTACTTAACCTAATCATGGCCTATAGAAGTCAACCATTGTCGGATTCGTCCTTCTTTTACCTGCATATCATCGGTTATCATGGTAACAAGGTGAGAATTTGGGTCATCGTCATCATGGTCATACCGTTGTCGTTTCTGTTCGGAACTGTCATTCGGAATCAGTTCAAGCCCGGAATTGTTTGAAAGTTCAGCCATGCTATCATCACTGACTGTCGAATTGTCAAAGTTTTCCTTGATATTGAGATTGTTAACTGATTGTGTACTCCTTTGTACTTTGTTTTCTGAGTCCACTCCGTCCTTCTCTGGATTGGACAGGTATCTTCTGAGTAGACTTTGCTTTTGTTTGATCTGTTCCATTTTGTCTGTGAATTGTGTGCTGTCAGAGGACGAATCATTTGATATCAGACCAATACTTCGTGAAGTATACTCACTTGTCAAGGAAAGCGCGCTTCCAATTCTACTCCCGACACCTAAGGCATTCTGGGTATTTGACGGATCGAGCCATGAATTGTCATCGTCCGTTTGGTCATTGTTTAAACCACTAAATCCTTTTCTGTTCATACGAGGAGAGCAGTATATATCAATTTGGTTTTTAGATTCCATGCATATTCCACTACTAGATTGGAAATTTCTGGTCATTCCATTGTCAGATTGATAATCCAGGCACACTGCTAGCTCTCCGGCGGACCGTGAGTGGGGCATTTGACTCCCTATACCGTCAGCATTTTCTGTTCCATCAAGAATGATTTGGGGAACGGGTTTAATGAATAACGATTTGACCCCTTTTCGGTCTACGGAAACTTTCCTTTGAGTACTCATATCCAGGTATTATAAATACCAACCTTCCGAGGAATATCTACAATAACACTGTATGACAAAAGGCTGCAAGACACATCGTTTTTATATCCTTAAAATCTGTGCACAGCCACGAAGTGTTGATTTCGATTGTTTAAAGGCAAACTTCACAAATGTTGAAATAATTGGCTCTTTATCGTCAATCAATCTTTAGAAGATAACTTTTAATTAGTGAAACGACTACTTAGAATCAATAGTCCAATCTATTTTCTCACACTAATCCAATTTCTTTATCCAAGAATTGTCTTTCACTCATTGATCGGTGCATCTTTACTTTTTCATTCCTTATAAGCAATCCAAAACAAAATCCCAGACTGAATATCAATCGTGTTTTTTTTTCGAAGAGCAAGTCTAATTGATTTTATTTACATTCCTTTACAGACCAGGTAGATGTCTACATGTATATGTTATGATGTACGTCGTCAGCATCAAGCGGTTTTAGTCCGTTTCCACTGGGGTCTACTTTCAGTTTTGTAAGTAAATCAGTTGTGAGAGATATCTGTATTTTCTACAGACTTGATATTGATTTACACAACTGTTTTCACACAAACCTTAAACGATTATTGATCCTATGATGAGGAAATTGTATTCGCTGATTCAATAGTTTCCTTCCGAATCAGTATTATTGTTACGTCAAAATAGATATTTTTTTATCTTGACTAGGACTTATTCAATTTGATAGTTAAGCTTTGACTTGAAATGTTTCTGTTTTTAGAGAAAATACAAAATGCGCCATTTGTGTTAAAGATTTTTCAGATAGAATTTCTGTTATTGATTTGATGATTATATTTAAAAGAAATAAAAACACTTAAATGCATCGAAGAATATGATCTCTCTTTATTTAATATTTTTTTATGGTTTATAAAGTAATCGATAAACTAATACCATTTACATGATTTATAGAGAATATATTTACTCCACTGATAATTTTAAGATAGCTTTTTGAATTCAAAATATGAATAATTGATATGTACATATTTTTTTCTCAATTTGTTCAAAATGGGACTTAATTAGACTTCAAGTAGAGAATCGTCAACAAATTGGACCCAAGGCTGATGCTCTATATGTCCATTGGCTTTGATTTAATTTTGGCAGACATAAAATTCATGATACTTTTGTTTTTACCATAAATGATTCATCAGTGAGGAAAGATGTTTTGTTTGGTTTCCTTCTCCTGATTTTGAATTCACTAAATTTACTAGTTTTAACACAAATTAATGTACAAAATAATCTATATCCGATTGCTTTTTGGACTTAATGCAGATCAAGTAGCCATGGTAGGCTGAGTATAGTCGTTTGTATTTTTTCGAAAAATTGCAGACCCTCATTCTTATATAAATTCTTATAAAGCTTTGAGAACATTATAAAGCTGTGAAAAACTGTATTTGAAAATACAAAGAAACGTATAAAGCTGGATCATCATGTTCTTCTGCAATGCTGTTCCATACGTTACACCCACGAAGATCTTGTCTGCTGCAATGTTGTACCATACGTTAAATCCACGAAGATCTTGTCTGCTGCAATGCTGTTCCATACGTTAAACCCACGAAGATCTTGTCTGCTGCAATGTTGTACCATACGTTAAATCCACGAAGATCTTGTCTGCTGCAATGCTGTTCCATACGTTAAACCCACGAAGATCTTGTCTGCTGCAATGTTGTACCATACGTTAAATCCACGAAGATCTTGTCTGCTGCAATGTTGTACCATACGTTAAACCCACGAAGATCTTGTTGCTGCAATGCTGTACCATACGTTTAACCCACGAATATCTTGTCTGCTGCAATGTTGTACCATACGTTAAACCCACGAAGATCTTGTCTGCTGCAATGTTGTACCATACATTTAACCCACGAAGATCTTGTCTGCTGCAATGTTGTACCATTACGTTAAACCCACGAAGATCTTGTCTGCTGCAATGTTGTACCATACGTTAAACCCACGAAGATCTTGTCTGTTGCAATGTTGTACCATACGTTAAACCCACGAAGATCTTGTCTGCTGCAATGTTGTACCATACGTTAAACCCACGAAGATCTTGTCTGCTGCAATGTTGTACCATACGTTTAACCCACGAAGATCTTGTCTGTTGCAATGTTGTACCATACGTTAAACCCACGAAGATCTTGTCTGCTGCAATGTTGTACCATACGTTAAACCCACGAAGATCTTGTCTGCTGCAATATTGTACCATACGTTAAACCCACAAAGATCTTGTTGCTGCAATGCTGTACCATACGTTTAACCCACGAAGATCTTGTCTGCTGCAATGTTGTACCATACGTTAAACCCACGAAGATCTTGTCTGTTGCAATGTTGTACCATACGTTAAACCCACGAAGATCTTGTCTGTTGCAATGTTGAACTATACGTTAAACCCACGAAGATCTTGTCTGTTGCAATGTTGTACCATACGTTAAACCCACGAAGATCTTGTCTGCTGCAATGTTGTTCCATACGTTAAACCCACGAAGATCTTGTCTGCTGCAATGTTGTACCATACGTTAAACCCACGAAGATCTTGTCTGTTGCAATGATGTTCCATACGTTAAGCCCACGAAGATCTTGTCTGCTGCAATGCTGTTCCATACGTTAAGCCCACGAAGATGTAGTCTGCTGCAATGTTGTACCATACATTAAACCCACGAAGATCTTGTCTGTTGCAATGCTGTTCCATACGTTAAACCCACGAAGATCTTGTCTGCTGCAATGTTGTACCATACATTAAACCCACGAAGATCTTGTTTGTTGCAATGCTGTTCCATACGTTAAACCCACGAAGATCTGGTCTGCTGCAATGCTGTTCCATACGTTAAACCCACGAAGATCTGGTCTGCTGCAATGCTGTTCCATACGTTAAACCCACGAAGATGTAGTCTGCTGCAATGTTGTACCATACATTAAACCCACGAAGATCTTGTCTGCTGCAATATTGTACCATACGTTAAACCCACGAAGATCTTGTCTGTTGCAATGTTGTACCATACGTTTAACCCACGAAGATCTTGTCTGTTGCAATGCTGTTCCATACGTTAAACCCACGAAGATGTAGTCTGCTGCAATGTTGTACCATACGTTAAACCCACGAAGATCTTGTCTGTTGCAATGCTGTTCCATACGTTAAACCCACGAAGATCTTGTCTGCTGCAATGTTGTACCATACGTTTAACCCACGAAGATCTTGTCTGCTGCAATGTTGTACCATACGTTAAACCCACGAAGATCTTGTCTGCTGCAATGTTTTACCATACGTTAAACCCACGAAGATCTTGTCTGCTGCAATGTTGTACCATAAGTTAAACCCACGAAGATCTTGTCTGCTGCGATGCTGTTCCATACGTTAAACCCACGAAGATCTTGTCTGCTGCAATGTTGTACCATACGTTAAACCCACGAAGATCTTGTCTGCTGCAATGTTGTACCATACGTTAAACCCACGAAGATCTTGTCTGCTGCAATGTTGTACCATACGTTAAACCCACGAAGATATTGTCTGCTGCAATGCTGTTCCATACGTTAAACCCACGAAGATCTTGTCTGCTGCAATGCTGTTCCATACGTTAAACCCACAAAGATCTTGTCTGCTGTCACAGATGGACAGCAAACATTCTATGACACTAATTATTCTCGGACTCGAAAATACAAATACCAAAACTGGCGTAAATCGGTTATGAGCCAAATTATCAATACTATAAATTATAATTGCCAAAAAGGTCTATTTAACATATAACGACATTAAATAGTTTTTAAATGTAAAATTTTAAAAGCAAAAAGATTAAGGTGACCATGAGAACAACACAAATTACCTTACTTTTTTAAGGTCATTTTATGTCAAAAAGATCCTTTAAGGCACATATAATGGTAAGTGTTTCATATTACTAGTATGTACATAGATACATAAAAATACCAAAAATTGGCAAATTAACATAGTTTCCATGGTATCCAACTTTGAACGTATTTTCCAAAAACACAGAATGTTTCCCCAAAAAAGATTTGTGATATAATTTGAATATCATTCATTTTAAAGTCAGAAAAGTGGCAAAAATGATAATATCTTTGTCCAAATATTGCACTGAAAAATGCTCAATTTAATGACATATTTGATAGCTTCTTCTGACTACACATAATGTAAAGTATACAACCTGTTTATTATCATATCATTGTATATTATCATTCAGGCTTTAAATTAAGCCAATAAAAAGTTGTATTTTTTGTATTGAGCAATATACCTACTTCCCCTGCATACGGTGTTTATATTTCACAACTTATTCGATATGGGCTTGCACATATTTCACAGATTTTTTTATCAGACACCGATTTCTTTGTGACCGACTTTTGGAGCAGGGCTATAAGAAAAAAACTTATACGATCCCCCAAAAAATTCTTTCTTCGTTATCAGCCGCTAGTAAAAAAGTTCAAAATTGAGTTAAAAGATATGGTGATTAATTGTTTTAATTAGTGTTTGACTTTTGACTTGATCACCTCAATATCCATATTGTGTCTCACAACTATGTTGTGCTCTATGGCCATTACCGGATCCTAGATCGCAATGGAAGAGGGAGGTTTTGCGCCATAAAACCTGGTTTAACCAACCATTTCGTTTGAAATGCCTGTACCAAGTCAGGACCATTGCGATCCACCAATTCTCCGGTATGACTGATTCGTTTTTTGTCATTTTCTCTGGACAATGAGATTGATCATTCAAGTTTGGTAGTTTTGTTATTACCTTTATTAATATGTTCTGTTTTTCCCTGAATTATAGGAATTTGAAAGTTGCTTATTTCATGGCCAAAATGGCCACCACGGTTGTTATGGCAACGGTTGTCAATACTGACAAACAAGCATTATTTTTGAGGCTCAATGGTCAATATCAACTTAGCAAAATCCATGACATGCCGTGGCACAGTCACTTTGATGGTTAGGAAGAATTGGTTATAATGCCTTCATATTTTGTATTTTCAAATTTACCTTCAAAAATTCAGTGTGTATGTTCTGAATTCTACTTCAGGCATACAACGGATTCGTAAGAGAAAAACAAACCCCTGTGGACAATATACTGATGTTCATAAAATTGTGTAATCTAAGATTTCTCTTATTATAGGTCCCTGTTGAATCATCTCTTTTAAAATGACTTTTTAACACAATTATTATGACAACTTCGGGAGATTTTACTTGGTATATTTCATAGCTTTATGACAATGATTTAGAAATATTTAAAGGTTATAGAATAATAAAGACGGAAATTTATTAGAAATATTCTGAAAAAGAAGAGAGATGGCGCAAAACTCTCATCGCTGTTATGAAATTTTACCGACGCGACAAAGAAATGAAATGGTCTTGGGAGTCTTGGTGAAATGGAAATAGAGGTGTATTGCTCATATCGAATCTTTTTCATCACAGATGTTAATGCTTTTGAAAAGTTTATCGTAATTTTTCGTACTGAGATGAGCACCAAAGTCAATTTTGAAATGGCAAGCAGATTTGCTGATATCTTTAATCTCTAACTCTGGAAGATAAAGGAATCAATTTACAACAACAGATTAGACAAGCGTCGAGGACATCTTACGATATATATGCTGTATCACATAAGCTGGAGTTCGCGTTGTTGATTGATATTCAGTTGTTTTGTGTTTCCATGTTTTACATGTTGTCTGTTTTTGTCCTGTTCTTGTTGGTGTTTACTGGTTTTGTCTCTGCCCTTTCGGACTTTTGACATTCGGATACCCCATTGGTACCTCTGCTTCTTTCTCAAATTGAAATAAAATGACCTTCTTGTTCTTTACGAGTTCCTGAAATTATTCTGTCTCGTACATTTGTCATAAGAGAATAAAAAACAAGTCGGCGAGAACAGGAGTACAGTTAGTGCTCTTTGGAATGCTATCTTGTTGAAAAATCTCTCCTCCAAATGCGAAAAATGTGTTGTCAATAAGGGACCGTTCAATATTTATCAAAGAACTGGGCCGGTGCAATCTTTGTCCCCTCTTCAAAATATCTATGAGACACATCAGTAAACAAAACTTAAAGCCCAGTTTATAGTCAAACCAGAATAAAAAAGAATTGCCCAGCAAAACATCTTTTTTTTAATTAAGACCCTTCAGTTACTGGTAGGATGTCCAGAAGTACTACGACCATATTATTCATATTTATATCTTCAATCAATCAAAGTATAAACAAGGTCTTGAAATGATTTAAATTGGTTTCTTTTAACAAATAAATGATAAAAAAGTGACTGCCCAGCACATGTTCAATTCTTAAAAATCTTTATGCCCAGCTGAAAGAAGGTGCAAAAATCTCTTTGCCAAGTATGCAATTGCACAAACCCAGCACTTTGATAAATATTGAACGGTCCCTAAGGAAAAAGTGTATTGCAAAATGTGTAAAATTCTTATTTTTATAAGATGTTTGGACCAAACGTACAATTAAAGCCTTAAACAACAAAGTTATTAGAATTTAATACGGGTGTGCTATAGAAAGCAGGAACTGCTTACTCTTCCAGAGCACCTGATTTCACTTTCGATATGAGTAACAGTTAATGAATATTCAGTAGTTTTTGTATTTTCGTGTTTTAAATGTTGTCTGTTTTTCCCCGTTCTCGTTGGTTTTGTCTCTGCCCTTTCGTACTTTTGACATTCTGATACCCTGTTTCTTTGAAAGAAAAAAAAATCAGATTATTTTGTGTGGCAAGGTGGTGTACAAAGTTGAAAAATCGTAAGTTTTCAAAGTATGAATCTCAGAAAATAGCCGTGCTTTAAAATTTTCCAACAAATCTTTTGAGTTAAATTACCATTTGAGCCTCATCATTTATACCGTATGTATGATATAGAAAAGAATAGAAAACTGTGTATTATGTCCTGTACTTGCCTACTACAGAATGATTAGGCTACTTCCTGCTTTGCCGTCCCAACCTGCCTTTGGTTTGAGTTGCAGAGACGGAATAATTACTCCGTTTTCTAAAGCAGATCTTGGAAACCTACTTCGTAATCTTTTATAGTGCGCTGGAAGAACAACCCTTCTCAATTTTCATTTCACAGTCTCCGTCGAGGTGGTGCGACCTGCGCTTCAGCCGCTGGCTGTACAGACGCCGACATTTGTACAATAGGCAATTGGGCCTCTTCTTGTTATCGGGGGTACATCATGCATTCCACTGACATTCTTCCGTAAATGACTCTTTTCAGTGTGAGATGACCAGGTTGAGATGCGAGCACGTGCAGCGATCTCACACTGGTCAATTAACCAATTATAACCGTCGGTACTGATATTGATCGATGATGTCGACCAATGAAATGCAATGTTACTTTAAACTTTCGTTTTTTAGACTGAATTAACCTAAGGTTTCAGAATATAAAAAATTTATTTTTACGGCAGAAATAGGTACTTACACGCGTCATTGGAAAACTGGCAATGATCTTTCACTCGTGATAGAATTTTTGGGGTCTTTTGACTCGTTCCGCTGCGCTCCACTCGCAAAAAGACTGAAAAATTCTATCACTCGTGTGAAAGATCAGCCGGTCTTTTCAAGAACTTATCTAAGAACCTATAAATCTATACCACATTTCCAGTAAAATGGGTCTCTTTTGCAAAGATTTCAAGCCTTAGCTCCTTTGTACTTGTGTTTCTGTCATTAATGTAAAAAAAATTCTAATTTCTGTGCTTGGCATTGCTTCGCCTTGGTGCTAGTGGTGTTCCATATTTGTAGTACTATCATATGTTTTATGACATAATCTTTTTTATATGCGTATTTGCACTTAAACTTTGTTTGCGTATTTGCATATATATATCTGTCTATGTCAATCTTAACATTTAGTTCATTAAACACCACTTTTATATGCCAGCACAGACTTTAGCTTTTTTTTATTCAACTTGGTATGTAAGACTTGTCCCCCAGTGAATAATACACTTTGGTTTACCCCTGTTTGTCAGTTACTCCTTTTTTAGCTCACCTGACCTGAAGGGTCATGTGAGCTATTGTCATCAATTGGCGTCCGTCGTCCGTCGTCCGTCCGTCGTCCGTCCGTCGTCCGTAAACTTTTTAAAACGTTAACTCCTCTGACACCATAAGTCCAATTGCAACCAAACTTGGTATGGTTGTTTATTAGCATTCGGTGCTTAGAACTGATGTCGGGATTTTTGATTCGTCGTAAAACATGGCCGCCATGGCTAAAAATAGAACATAGGGGTAAAATGCAGTTTTTTGCAAATAACTCAAAAACGGCCACAGATATCAAAATTCTGGCATATTGTAAAAGTGATCAGCACCTCAAGATCTACCTACCCTGAAACTTTGAAGAAAATCCAACGACCCATGTAGGAGTTATTGCCCTTTTTGTGGATTTTTTGCAAATTTTGCACCTGTTTAGCTCAATATCTTGAAAACTATACTAGATATTTGAGAAATTTAAATTGCATATTGTTAAGCACATCAAGATCTACAAAATATGTAACAGGGTCAACGTTGTAGGACCTTTCCTTTGAGGAGTTATTGCCCTTGGAACGTCACAATTGAGCATTTTAACTGCATTTCCTTATATTGAAAATGTTAACTCCTCTGACACTTTAAGTCCAAATGGAACCAAACTTGGTATTATTGTTAATTATTATTAGGTGTATAGAACTGTTGTGGGGATTTTTGATTGGTTGTAAAACATGGCCGCTGTGGCTAGAAATAGAACATTAGGTTAAACTGCATTTTTTTGCAAATAACTCAAAAAGGGTGACAGATTTTTAGATTTTGATTGAGAACAAAAGTGATCAGCACCTTTAGATCCACCATATTGTCAGATGACCCCCTTATTAATCGTATGACCCTTTCAACGTTAAATAGACTTCGCCTTATAACCTTTACTTCAGGCACATATGTCAGGTGAGCGATTCAGGCTCCTGGGAGCCTCTTGTTATTCTTGGTCTCACTTATGCAGGGTGTTTTATTATTGTCCTATCAACCCCATTATTTCTCAGCATTTGTAGCATAGAACAAATTTTGAAAAATCGTAAGTTTTCAAAGTATGAATCTCAGAAAATAGCCGTGCTTGAAAATGTTCCAACAAATCTTTTGAGTTCTTAAAAATCCACATAATGACATCGATTCCACTACGATTAAGAAAAATGTCAAAGTATGTTTGTTGTCTTACGTTTACAACAGATAAGATTTTTGTGTGTTGAAGGGACAGCCAGCTCTGCAGTTGAACATGATGCAGATCCAGCTAAATACGGATTTTTTTAAGTTTAGTTATCTCATACAAACATGTTAAATCATGTTTCTTCTTCAATTGGATATTTAAAGAGGACATGAAATAGTTGTGGTTGTAAAGATCTCATTTTGGCAAGCAGAATCCCAGTGAATGTTGCACTAGCAAAAGTATTATCACCAATGCCTATAGTTATTTATTTAGACATTTGTAATAATGTTGTTTACATTACTAAAACTTGTTGTTGGATGAGTTTATGAGTTTTCTTGGCCCGCTGGAATACTTTTATAGCAAGATAAGTACGATAAATACATACGTTTTCATTTTTAATGTTACATTAAAGCAATAAATCTTTGTGGTCTGGGTTAATCTCCTTCTCTGTGTTTTTCTGTAACGTAAAATAAATACATTAAAAAGTGTTTCAGAGTGGTTAAACCGACGATCTTTTATGTTATGTTAAACGTAATGGTTGGTGATTGTTTTGATCAAATTGGCTGATTCCAATTTTATGTACTGAGATGATCATCTGATTATCCCTATTATGTCTTCACAGCCGGCTTTTGTTTTGTGTTATCACCGGACCTTAAGATTGCAAAGAAAGAGGAAGGTTTGGCGTGCCATAAAACCTGGTTTAACCCATAAATTCATTTGAAATGCCTGTACAAGTCAGGACCATTGCGATCTATAATTTGTCCGGTATGTCATCCATGTTTTTTCTTTTCTTTTGGAAATTGAGATTGATCCTCAGAGTTAGGTAATTTTGTTAATACCTTTATTATGCACATCTGAATATTATGTACAAAATGATAAATTAGCAGGACTTTGGAAGAAATATAGACACAACAACAAAAAACAATGCAGATATATTAAATTACTTCGGTGATATTCTTGTTAAAGAAATAACTTTACATGGTATTGATATGGTAACATTTGAGGTTACACTGACAGTTGTTAAAGGGTAAAAAGTTTGCATCGGGTTGCGATGGAACGATGATAGTGTTGCTTCGAACCATTACTTTGCTTGTATATCTTTCAAAACAATTTTTGACATTAATGACTGGTTTTTAACAGTTAAATCAATAAATACTGTTTTTAGCATTATAAAACTGTGCGAAAGATGAACCAGTACAGAGAAAAAGAAACCATTTACTTCTATACTATTAATGTGCTAAAAGCGAAACAAATATCTACATATGGCTTTAATTTCATAAATCCAAGAATCTGCCTGGAACGTATTCGAGTCATTAAATATACAACGTTGTACTGGAGTTTTAACATATCAAACTTTTATATCGGTATTCTACTTACACAAATATCAGGGATGTTGAATATGGATTGGTCTTTTATTCCTTGTGTGATGTCCATGTAATAGGTTATCTTCGTGTAGCTTCCTTCTGCATTTTTTTTAAAAACAGTTAAAACTGAACGTTAACAGTCAAAATGAAAATAGATTGCAATGGTGATAGACGAAACGAAAAAAGTAATGTAAAATAGAGATATTGACTTAACGTGCATAAAACAAAATGATTCCAGTTGTTTGACAAAGTATAAAACAGTGAAGTATATTTTGAGTAGGCACATCCCTTGCTACTTCCTATTTTGATTCAGCACATCAACATCTGTTAAGAAGCAGAAGTACCAATGGGGCATTCGAATGTCAAAAGTTCGAAAGGGAGAAACGAGAACAAGACGGAAAAAACAGACAATATGAAACTCCCCAAATATACAAAAACAACTGAATAGCAATTAACAACGCGAATTCAAGTCCTAAAATCGCTAAGGATTTCAAATGTTAAATAATACGCCTTGAACATGTTGAATATTTTTTCACTTTGAACTTAGTTGTGCCTTTTCTAATTAATTTAAATTCACACTACAAATTAATGGTTTTTTTTCTTTTTCTTCTGTTTGTCTTTATTATAACATGGACTTAAATTGTTTACAGCAGCTTCTTCAAATGCCAGAGTGTTACTGCTTCGTTTCTGATAAATAATAAAGTGGCCCTTCAACACGTGGGCTCATTTGCCTAAACGTGCTATCTTATTAGTAAACAATAGTTTATTGTATAATGTTTAAATATTTACTATGAACATATGTCTAAAAGTAAACATAAGTCGATTTTCCCTCTGAATGCACACATACTGACGTGTTTAATCGTTGGGATAAAGGGGTAACAAGGTAACAGCTTTAATGATTTAAGAGCTTGTTATTTTTGGTTGTTTTTTTTTTATTTTGAGGTGTTTTTTGGGGATGTATTCTGATCTGTTAACGGTTTTTCATCTTCGATTTTCCTTTCATTTATTTTTTTGCCTTTGAATTTAAGCAGTTAAGAAACATCCACATTATAAATAAGCGGTATAAAAATGGGATTCACTCACAACATTGTCTTTCAAAGTCAAGGTTTTCTGCTCAAATGTAAAGTGGATAAGAAAACATTTGTTTAGGAAGATGTCATATTTTGTCAACAAGACTTGTACATGTAGATACCCAAGCTAAGCTAATGTATAAGCTAACTTACGTTCTGTCCAATTAGGCATAGTTATTTCTGCTGTTATAGGAATGCATCCATCATCAGCAACAGTGTAATGAAAATGGGCACCGACAATATCCATGTATTTGTACAAGCTTACTGGTATAGCACTCGCTCCAGCTCCGTAGTGTTGATTTGAAATCATTGGTGGACCAGCTAAAAAATGTAAAAAGATGGTGCAAAATGCTTTAAAAATCAGTTTTTAAAGCATAAGATTAAACTGCCTGTGGTTGACTTTCATGAATGGTTATTGCAATTAGGTTATAGTGTATTCTTCACTTTAATTACACGGTAAAAATAAATAGCAATCGCTTATTTCAATGACCATTTGTTTTTTGTTTCATTGCTAGCTTTCATTATTTAAACTTGTTTTATCTTAATGTTTGGATTTTTGTATGCCTGTGTGTTTCACTGGGTTATCTTAAAGTTATTTTATTCTCTGTGTTTCAGAGATACAGTTCTACTGAAACAATCTACATATTAGACATCGAATTGTGTCATTGTAGGCACAAACAAATGTTGTGTAGCACACCTGGTATTCGGCATATGGAACCGAGAGAGACACACAGGCCATTTCCGGTGTTTTACTATGTCAATTTGCAATTTTTTGACATCAGGTTTTCTTCTTCTTCTTCCATATTAGAGCTGGATTCTCTGTGAGAATGTCTACGCTCTGCGGGAATACGCATGCTTAGTCACGGTATAAATATCGTCCCTTTAAGGCTTTGTTAAAATAAAATCGTAGTTCTGGTTAAAACTATGTACAACGTCAAGTTTGGTAGTTATTTGGTGGTTTGCTTAAGTCGAGAGCGGAAAACATCAATGGTTTCCGCTTGGGCGACATCAGCTGGCAGTGCATTTCAGTCACTGATGGTTCTGGGAAAAAATGAATTTCTGTAGATATCGTTGGTGATCCTCTGTTGGTAGAATTTGTGCCCTCCTCGGGTTCTACTGTCGCCACTTTTCAGGTAATTGCTCCTGTCGATATCTATCAGATCATTCTGAATGCGGTACATCATTACCAGACGGTTTTTCTTTCTCCTAGTTTGTAATGAATCCCATTCTAGTTGTTGGATCATATTGGTTACACATCCTGGTGTTCGAGATGTGTAATCATTCCTTACAAATCTTGCAGCTCGTCTTTGGATTGTCTCTAAGGTGTTGATATGTGCTTGTGTGGTAGGATCCCAAATTGTTGAAGCATATTCTACAACTGGTCTTACTATTGTAGTATAACTTGCTTCTTTTACTGGTTTTGAACATCCTTTAAGGTTGCGCCGAACGAATCCTAGAGTTCGATTTCCCTTGGCTGCAACATTTTCGATGTGTTTGTTCCAGGAGAGATTGCTTGAGATGGTAACTCCTAAATACTTTGCACTGTCTACTATTTCCAAAGATAATCCATGTAGTGTATACTGGTGTTGTTTTGGCTCTTTGTTTCTTGGTAGAATTCTAATGATATTGCATTTTGATGGGTTGAATTTCATGAGCCATGTGTGTTCCCACTTCTCAAGAGCATCCAGATCTTTCTGTAGTTGGTCTGTATCTTTGGTGTTACGAATTTCTCTGTACAGAAGGCTGTCATCAGCGAAAAGACGGACATCTGATTGTGTGCATCCAGGCATATCATTAATATAAATCAGAAATAATAAGGGTCCTAACATAGTGCCTTGGGGAACACCTGAGAGTACATCATCCTCTACTGATTTCGCACCCTCCAGTACGACTCGTTGTTTTCTGTTGGATAGGAATGACTTTATCCATGTATTAGTATTTCCTCTCACACCATAGTGCTGTAATTTATAAAGTAATATCTGGTGTGGTACCTTATCAAAGGCTTTCTCAAAATCTAAGAGTATAATGTCAACTTGATTTCCATTGGAGATGTTTCTGGCTATCTGATCTATTGTTATGATAAGTTGGCTTTCACATGATCGTTTCTTTCTGAATCCATGTTGATTGTTACAAAGAATATTTTGTTTGTCGAAGTGGGTCATAATACTACTATGGACTATATGTTACAGTATTTTGCATGTTATTGCAGTCAATGAAACTGGTCTGTAATTAGCTGGAATATGAGTGTCTCCTTTTTTGTAGAGTGGAACTATATTGGCATCTCTCCAATCTTGTGGGACTTGGTCTGAATCAATTGAGAATTGGAACAGTTTTGTTAGTGCTGGTGCTAGTTCTGATGCTGTTGCTTGTAATATTTTGGTAGGTAGTTCATCTGCGCCTGCAGCTTTGTTGGTGTTAAGATTCGCAAGTAGTTTATAAACTCCATTCTCTGTGATTTTGATATCTGGCATAGTGCGATAATTACTTTGGCCTTTGTCTGGTAGAGTACTGGTGTCTTCTCTGGTGAAAACGGATGAAAATTGTTCATTTAATATGTTGGCCTTACTTTGGCTATCACTTTTAAGAAATCCATCTTTGTTTATCAAAGGTGCAACTCCAACAGCCTCTTGTCCTTTACTCTTAAGGAATGACCAGCACTTTTTAGGTTTTTCAGTAAAACTAAGGCTGACAATGTCATTCAAGTAGTTGTTGTGTGCTCTTCGTATTTGCCATTGTGTCTGTTTTTGCAGGTGTTTATATCTATCTCTGTCTCTTTTCTTATTTGTTTTCCTTACCTTCTTATGTACTTTTTGTTTTCTTCTTATCAGACTTTTTGTTTTCTTCTTATCAGACTTTTTATTTCAGTGTTAATCCATGGGTGTGTAAATTTTGATGATGTCATCTTGCTTGGTACATTCTGGATCATTCTGTTCTGTTATGTCCAAAAGGCTCTCTTTAAATTCTTTCCACATATGTTCAATGTTTTCAAAGGTTTTGTTTTTAAATTCTTCTGCAAAGGACTGCACGTTCTTTCTCATCTCATCAATTTTTGCTCTTTTCCACAATAATATTTTTCTTTTTACTGGTTTTGGTCTTTGGGCTGTGATTGTTGTATCTATCAGGACAATGTCATGGTCACTGTTACCTATTGATGGGATAGGTTTGCATCTCTGTATGAAGCTGGGGTTAGTAGTCATCACTAGGTCAAGTGTTTTTCTTTCCTTGTTGGGAAGTTCACAACTTGCTCTAAATTGTTATCAGCCACAATATCAAGAAATGTCTTGTTCACTGACGAAGAGTACTGACTACCTACAATTGTCAGTTTTTCCCAATTGATGTCTGGTAAATTAAAATCTCCTCCAATTATTAAGATGTTTTTCTTTGCATTTTTCTTTAAAAGATTGAATTCCTCTACAGTGCTGTTCATATAGGAAGTATCTGTTCTATTTGGTGGTCTGTAGTAAGCTGCAATAGTTACTTTCTTTGAATTGACAGAAATATCACCACTGATGAGTTCAATGTCTTTGCTGGTTTTAACATTCTGTATCTGTAGATGTTTCTTTGTTGCTATAAGCACTCCACGGGATGATCCGTTGGTCGATCTGGCCTTTGTATTATGTACTCAAATTCATTTGGTAATATTTCGCTTGACTTTATAGAACTATCCAACCATGTTTCAGTTCCAAGAACTATATCTGGATCAGTGTCTAGAAGAATGGTCTTATAAGAAGCAGTGTTACAAAATTTACCAATGGGGTATCAGAATGTCAAAAGTCAGAAAGGACAGAGACAAAACCAGAACGGGACAAAAACCGACAACATGTAAAACATGGAAACGCAAAAATTACTGAATATCAATCAACAACGCCTGCGGCCCGCTGTGTCAAAAAGTCAAAATTGACCAATGAAAGTAAAAACATTGTTATCTGACAAACATCTTAAACCGGTCTTGTGTGCAGGATTTTGGATACACAGAACATGGTGGTACACACAAGGCCGGTACACACCATGTTCTGTGTATCCAAAATCCTGGCATGGTACATAAATGTTCGTGACACAACATATAATTTCTAAACAATAAGTGAATAAAAGTAAAAAGCGATGATACATACGAGGGGAACATTCTTGTTGTAACAGTGTCAGTTGATCAGATGTAGCACACTTTCCATCTTGTATTGTATATTCTTTATTCTAAAAAAAAATCAAGTAACGTAGTTTCATAATACTTTCATGTAAGTTCATTTCAGCAGGTAGCCATCATTCTTCGTGACCGACTTTTGAGCAGGGCTATAAGAAAATACGTCTCATACGATCCCTAAAAAAATTTTTCTTCGTTATCAGCCACTAATAGAAAAGTTCAAAATTAAGTTAAAAGATATGGTGATTAATTGTTTTAATTAGAGTTTGACTGGTCTGCTGTACTGAGATGATCACCTCAATATCCTAATTGTGTCTCACAACTATGTTGTGTTGAATGGTCATTACCGGATCTTAAGATCGCAATGGAAGAGGGAGGTTTGGCGCCATAAAACCTGGTCTAACCCACCATTTCGTTTGAAATGCCTAAACCAAGTCAGGGCCATTGCGATCCACCAATTCTCCGGTATGACTGATTTGTTTTTGTCATTTTCTCTGGACTATGAAATTGATCATTCAAGTTCGGTAGTTTTGTTATTACCTTTATTTACAATTTTAGCGCATGAAGTTTTGTTTTGTTTTACTCTTCATTTCTTTATATACGAATTGATTCCACAAAAAAAGTGTAGAAGTAAAGAGCAGCACAACCTTGTTAATTGATAGAAAGTGTATTTATAGTATAATAAAGTTTTTTTGACGTAGGTCGGGATTTTTCATTTTTCATTTGTTTTGTACGTGGTAAAGGTGAATAATTTTTTCAAACTATGCAATAAAATAAAACAGCAATTAGTTTTACTTAAGCTGTTATCTGTACATTGACATATTTTAAGGGTTGATTTGGCATTATACCATGGTTTATTATTTGCTTCTTTCATCACAACAGTACCATTAAAGACATCGAATACTGCCATAAGCAAAAAAGCATTTCGCCATAGCGGTTTGAGAATTCAGTCCAAAACTCTAGCATTTTTACTTTCCAATTAATACAGTTTTATGGGCAACGTCCATCCTATATAATAAATACGTGAATGCTTGCTTTGTTTCCTAAATCATTAATCTTACTTGGCTGAAATCTTGAATGACCACTCGCTCAACCGGAAGTCCCATGTTGGTTATGATGGATTGGTTGTAAAAGGTTAATTCTCGAGTGAAATCAAACGATACTCTACTTGTTGTCTGAAATATTGGTTTAGAAAATTTGCTTCAAGTGTGACTATTATCTAGCTAGACTTCAAAACGACTCATTTCTATCTGAAAGTACCATATGAAGTCAGCAAATTTCAATCTTTAACCAGTTATAAGAAATAGGAACTGCTTACGCTTCCAGAGCACCGTAGTTTTCTCTTGTATTGGCATGAGTTCACGTTGTTGAGAGCAGATTGGCTGTTTTGGTTAGTGGGTGAGTGATAGAAAACGAAGGAACGGTGGACTTTGAAAGCCACGGAAAAAGACGAAAGTGGTAATAGACGAAAATTGCGCCTATGTGGTTCATTTATGCGGCCCCAAATGTGCCAAAAAATAGTATAATCCTACCTCTTTATAAATCAAAGTTCCATTGTTCATGAGCCAACTAAGTGTCTGAAATGTACGACCCTCCCATTGTTTTGGAAAGCAGCAACCTCCGTCTACTGAAGGTATTAGCACAAGCAACAGGAAAATCATTTTAACCCCACCCGAAGGATCGATGCCTTTTATGTTCGTTATTAAACTGATACTAAATTTGATCACCTGCATATTATCATATTTATATCTGATGTATTATCGTTTTGTTTTGAAGCAAACAATTAAATCTATATATAAGTTTATATTACGTCAAATTTATTGTTTATTAAAATTGATTTTCAATCTCATGCATTTAGTGATACATCTGTTGGTCGTCCCCCAGATCTTTTGCCAGATCTCATTTATGTCCAGATGAAATATATTTTGTGTTTATCATAAAAGTCATCTACATTGTACATTTGTAAGCACAGTGAATTCAATACTTCGAAATCATGTAACCATCTCGCTTACATAAGTATTCATGCGAAGTTTTGCCGGATAAAGAGCAGGAGCGATAAGGCCCCGTTTTAGCCTAAAATGTGACTAAGGTTATGATTAAGTGTCCATTTCTGGATACAATATAGTGTAAACTTTGCCTTAAAGGAAAACATGTCAAAGCATATTAAAATTTAAAAATTATAGAAACCTTATAATGACCTCATAACTCTGGTAATTTAGCAAAAATGACAAAATCTGAGAGAACTTGGTCGTTTTTAATGTACATTTTGGACCAGAAAATATCGTCCGCACATAAGAAACAAGTTCATATTTTTAAAGAAGTTTTATATAAGCCATATTTAGCACAGCTACCTGGTGATTTTATCAGTATTTTTGCAGTCAACATTGTACATTATAACTGATAAATGGTCATAAAATATAAAGGCCAAAATCTAGAATATAACACGGAAACTTATCGTGTCTTTATCCAACGAAAAACTTTTTTTCTACCCTTTCACGGTTAATATTTAGGACATACAATGTAAACAAAAACTACTATTTAGTTCTGATCATACCGTAATGCTACATTATGCACGTAAACCTCTTTGTTCTTCTCTATTCTCTGGGCATTTATGCAGAATAACATTGCAAAATGGACCCGTCATTACCCAGAGAGGTGAATCTACAAAAGTACGACCGGATCTGCCAGACTACAACACTTCTGTGGATGTCCATTCTCACAAGCTAACTCGGCCAACAGCTCGGCCTAAATCTGAGTCCTCTAAAAGATGGATTGGGTTAGAAGATTTAAAAGAAAGAACAAAGGTAACTGTTATGTCGGTTATTTTATTTAACTATAAAAGAAGAGTATAAATAATTTGCTTTCGTTCGTTATACACATTTCTAATTCTAAAAATTATATTAAAGTATGTCATATTTTTGTAGGAAAACCAAATCACATCCCTTCAAGTAATATGAGTGAAATGGTCGGTCCCATTGAACATCTTGAAGGACTCGTAGTCGGTTTGCCAAGATTTTTGGCGTGTTGGGTTTAAAGAGTGTTGGGAATTTGCTAATTTTTGTTATCATTCAACTTCTACAATATAATAGCTTTAAAAGTGACAATATCTGCTCTTTAGCGCTCTAAATTATCTTTTTGACAACATTTTATATTCGTTTGGGAAGACAGTTTATTGCCAAGTCATTGGTATCCCCATTGGAACTAATTGTACTCCACTTTTTGCTGTTCTTTTTACATTGTTATGAATCCCAATTTATGGCGAAGCTTCAAAAGACCCAAACAAACACTCATAATAATACATACAGATATTTAGACGACATTCTTTCACTTATTTCCCACATTTTCTAACTTTTATTATGGAAATATATCCCAAGGAATTAACTTTGAATAAATCTAACCTTACCGGTGATATATGCCCATTTTTAGATCTAGATTTAAGTATTATCAATGGAAAATTACACACTAAGATATATGATAAACGGAATGACTTTTCATTTCCTATTGTTAATTTTCCTTTTCTAGAGGGAGATGTACCCCTTGCTCCGTCTTACGGAGTATATATTTAACAGTTTGCAAGATATGCTCGGATCTGCGGTGATGTGTCTGATTTTAATGATAGAAACCGGTGTATTACAAAGAAAATACTGAAACAAGAATATCGTTATCACAAATTAGTGAAGTCGTTTACTAAGTTTTATCATAAATATCTATACCGTATTGAAAAATTTAAATGAACACGTCGAATTTTGATTGTAAAAGGAATATATCCCGATGTGCCGGATTTAAGGTGGTATAAGAAAAATCCATCAGATGTTTGTTTAATTTTGCCAAATGAATCTTTGATAAACGAACCTTTAAAAAATGCAAAATTAATTGTGGGTCACGGACCTTTCTTTAGATTTATGACCTTGCGAAGTTGGTGGCCTAGAGTTCTGATTATAAAGGGAAAAGAGTTATTTACCATCACTGTGAACTGGAAACCCACCAGATTTTAGATATAATTCACAAATGACAAGCAACATATACTATCTTCTGAAAAACATGATAAAAGCTTTGGGTCACAGACCTTCTTTTTTTTTGATATTTTTCCTTACACATTTCTATATAAAAATTTGTCACACAGTTTTCCGGCCAATTACGGTATCTCCCCTGAAAATATAACTTTTCAGAAAAAGCTTAATTTCATTTTGAATATTTATGTTATATTTGTTTCATTCATAAAATAAAACAACGAATTAAATTCTGCTTCTCTTGTGCTATTTCAAGTCATTTTAATTGAAATCCAGTCTAAAAATTTCCGAAAAAGATGCTCAGTTTTATACTCCTGAATCACCTTAAAATCGACATACTTGATTTTTTTTCAGTAGTCGAGAGATCCTTCGGAGCTAGCTGTCAGTAACTTCGAGTGTTCTCAAGAGAATACCTCTACATCACGTTAATTTCTTGTTGTCCCTTGTCTCGGGTTCTCTCTTGTTGAATTGAACTTCTATCGATTTGATTTTACTGTGTGATAGTTTGTGCTCTGTTATTGATTATCAATTGGGGGAAGGTTGGCGCAAAAAAAAAAAAATAGTTTAACCCCGCCACATTTTAAACGTGCCTGTCCTAAGCCAGGAATCTTTATCAAAGCTTATGTTTGTATTTCCTCGAATTTATGGTTTTTTTTTGTCAAGAAGAGGGTCTTTCATTGCACTTTAGGATTGGGCTTGAATCATATGTAGTTTATTTTCAATCCAGGGCCAATTGAAAAATAGCGAGCAGCGACCACTGGTCACATTGAATGCTACAGGCTGTTTTTAAAAATGTCGTTTATATTGTAGGTTGTGTCGCGTACACTTATTCAACATCTCATTATCTTCTATTTTTATGAAAATAGAGAAGAACATTTTGTTTTCAGATAGACTTTTGTAATTTTATTGTTGTTTGATAGATTTTGTCCTCGTGTACATATGTAGACTGGTGTAATTGTAGGGTTCATTAATCCCAGAAACCCTAAAAGAAATGGACCAGGATCAAGAATTCCAACTCACTATGGAGAGACTGAAGACATTGGGACAAAAACAGATGGCGAAAGAAGAAAGGAAGAAAAGACAAAGAGCTCTTGATGATATTGGCGTCCCTAACTTTATACAGTTCTGGAAAGAAAAGGCTAAAGAAATAACAGGTTTATAACCTTGTGATACATGAATAGAACGATGTAAAATATCCTTTGATTACTGTAGAACTTTGTTTAAAATTACAAATTTTGGTAGACAGAATCAGGGTTTTGAAATTCTGAAGGTTTTCGGTTGTTTTTTTATTTTTGCGTGTATACATTGTTGATATATAGAATGTTAGTTAAAAAACCTTTTTATTCAAAAATGGATTGGAAAAAAATATTTGTTACAGTCCCCATTGAGCCTACTCCTATCAAATTCTACATAGGACTCCTAAACATGCATACAGGGTTGCCGCGCAGCCTTAAAACCTGGAAAACCCCTTGAATTTTATTTGTCATTTCAAGGTCCTGGAAAAGACCTAGAATTTTTGAAAAAATTGAAAATATCCTTGAAAAACCCTGGAATTTGATAGTTCCACATTCAAAGGTTCATGATTGAACTGTTACACAGAAAATTTCATTGGGGGAATGAAATTTTGTCGACTATTTTCATCCTTGAAAATGACTTAAATACCCTTGAAAAATCCTGGTAAAAACCTTGAATTTTGTAACAAAAAAATAGTGGTAAATTTGTGCATAAACTATTGCTTCCCCATCCTTTCTCGTAATCACTCTTGCAAAAAGAGAGACGGAAATTAGGTGGTAAGATTTTAACCCTGACGAGACTGGAAACACATACCTTGATGTTAGTATACCAGTATACCACTGACTTTCAATTATATGTTGTTCATGTGTTAATGAGTTCTTGTGAGCTTCTAACTTTAAAAAAAGCAAGCTATTCCAAATCAAAATGTTTGATGTTTGTAACTTTAGGAGAAAGACCTAAAAGATTGACTAGAAAACCCACAGAACAGTTACAAATAAATGTAGGTCTATACTGTAACCAGGCCTGTAACCACTGTCACGTGGAGTCCTCTCCCAAGAGAAAGGAAATGATGGACCAACCCACTGCAGAGAGATGTATTGAGATCTTGAAGAACAGTCCTGCTGTCAAAATACTAGATCTTACAGGTAATATGTCTAGCTTATGGTTATTTCAGACAAGGTCTAGTGCAACCAAAGTCGTCCCAAAGTCTTTAAAGATGTCCTACTGTCACTCACTCTATCTAGCAGGTGCGTGGTTATCTTAGACAATAACATTTGAAAAGTCCTGATGTGCAGATGATGGATTTACAGGTATCTCTTCTTAGCAGCTTCGACAATAACATTGCCCAGGCATTGTCTGGGTAACACAATCAACCGGAAAAGGCCTGTAGACAAAATACTGTTTCCTCCAGGCCTGCTAGTACATGTATATGGTCATCTTAGATAACTGATATTTAATTGATAGTGTTCTCATATCAATAGCCAGTCCTCGGGACAGCGAACTTCATTTGGGCGATCGAGCGAAAACAGTCTTACGTTTTAGCAAATTATGTTGTTTTTTCATTAAAGCTGAAAACTTTTTACATGTAAATTTAGTTATATAATTACATTTTTACACAGGTTAAGCCAGAAATCAGGTGAAAATTAGACCACAAAGTTTTTTAGTTAAATTTGACCAAATTTGAAACGTGTAAAACGTTATGAAAAATAGTCAAACATTCCTTCTATGTTTGATCCTTGATCTACTTGCTGCAACAATCGATAATACTTTTAAGCTCATCTGGCCAAAGGCCATGTGAGCTTATGCCAACACTATGCGTCCGTCGCCTGTCGGCCGTCGTCCGTTAACAATTTTAAAAATCTTCTTCTCTTTAACAACTGAACCAATTTAATTGAAACTTTGCAGGAATGATATATGACATGTTGGCAACAAATAATCCTCATTTTAAAATTATTCAATAAAAAACATGGCCGCTGTTACTAAAAATAGAACATAGGATAAGATCATTTTAAATCCATTTTGACTCAGCAACCATAACAGACAGAAAAAAAATGAAGGATCTTCAGAATCAAAAGCTCCACAAAAGTTTCCGTCGAAGTTGTCAGATGACCCTTGATAGGGGTTTTGGCCAAAAACAGGTGAAAAATAGCTTTTTCCCCAATAGAATGAAAACTATTGCAGAAAGAGAAACTCTGTTGCTTAAAAGGTCTACAAAAGTCTATGGGTCGAAATGGTCAGATCGCTCCTTATAGGGGGTTATGGTCCTTTACAGGTCAAAACTAGTGTTTTTTCCCTATAGAATAAAAATTATTGCAAAAAGAAAAAAGTCGTTGCTTTGCTTAAATGTTCAGCTCATTAAGTTCCAAAAAAGTCTCGTTTGGGTCGAAGTTGTCAGATGACATCTTATTGGGGTTATGGCCCTTTACAGATGAAAAATAGTATTTTTTTTCCAATAGAATGAAAATTATTGAAGATTGAGAAAAGTTGTTGCTTGCTTAAATGTTCAGCTCATTAAGCTTTACAAAAGTCTCCATTGAGGCAAAGTTGTCAGATAACCCCTTATAGTGGTTATGGTCCTTTACAGTTGAAAAGTAGTGTTTTTCCCTATAGAATGAAAACTATTACAGATAGATAAAAGCTGTTGCTAGCTTAAACATGCAGCTCTTTACATAAGATTCACACAAGGTGCGTTCGGTCTTATTTGTCAGATGACCCCTTGAAGAAAACACCCTTATGGCTTAAGGACCAGGTGAGCAGTTCAGGCTCCTGTGATTCTCTTGTTTAACAATTATACACGTTGTAGTGAGGGCTTATGTGATAACCCTATCATTTTCAATGGCGTCGACGTCCGCGTTCGCATCCAATTTCAGATGGATGGTTTGATAGGTACATCTAGTGATGATTTACACAATTCATGTTTCAGATTGTGGCTTTGACCTATATTTTCTGCATGGATGACCAATTACAAAAGTCATCCCCGCTCACAGACAAGTGTCACATCAACCATATTAATATGGTAGGTGCACCTAGGGATGCTAAGAACAAAGCTTACTTCGATATTTTGTTTCAGCATGTCTTTGTTGTTACTTTTCTCCTGTTCGATTGTTTTATAGTACACATGCTACAGAAATCGTGTCGTTTTTTTATCAGAACGTGTTGACGCATTCGAAATTCATTTACCGTATTGTCTTCTAGGTGGTGCCCCAGAGCTGAATTCCCAGTTCCGATACTTAGCATCTAAAGGACGAGAACTTGGCCGTGATGTGATAGTGAGAAGTAATCTAACATCACTTCTGGAACCAGGTATTACATCCAGTTATCCTTCTTTCGTCGTTAGCATCTTAATATATATTAAGAAGCAAAGTTTTTTCTTAAGGTTATTGACAACAATTTGCTGCTCGGTTTTCCGTGCATTATTAAGAAATTCTTTTTTTTCAAATGCCATGAAAAATTTTCAATCAATATCTCCATGTTGTTATAAAGATATGTTAAATTGTTTATCATCTTCATATATGCAATCGTGTAATTGTAGAAAACTTCAATTTAAAGCAAAGTTATGAATACTACAATACCTAGTTATGTAACAATAAAGATTATTTACGGTTATTCACCGTCCTTCGTTTGATATATAATGATTTCGATTCTCTTGTCATTCAAAAGACCAAGAAGATACTGCCCAATTCTTTGCCGACCATAAACTCCATGTCATAGCATCACTGCCATGTTACTCTGCCAAGAACGTGAACATGCAGCGAGGTAAAGGTGTATTTGACAAGAGCATCCAGGCTCTTATAACGCTCAATGAGCTTGGGTATGGCACCAAGGAAGATTTACAGCTAGATCTCGTCTACAATCCTATTGGTAATTACTTCGTTATTTTAAAATATATAAAAAACATTTTTTAGAAGTTAGGTCCATTATGATGCTATTTCTGTGTCTTATTTTTGTCTTTGTATTGAAAGGCAGTATAACATTCAGTTATAGATATCATATGAACCATCAAGGAGTTTTTTCTCTTCATTTGATCTTTCTTGAGATCGCCCATATGGTTGGCTCTGCTGATTGAGTGCCATCGTCTGTCCGGTGTCAGCCCACTACAGCACCAACCCTTTTGTGTTGGAGATGCTTGAAAATATCAATTGATAGTTAAAATACAGTTTCTAAATTATTAGAATCTGAAGCATTATCCAATACCTTGCATAGTTTAGCGTTAAATTTGAATCTTTAGTTCTTTATTCTGTATAGTTAAACCATGTGTTATGCTCTTTATTTTTGAGTCAATAAGGGACTTGCAAGAAGCAGAAGTACCAATGGGACATCCGAATGTCAAAAGTCCGAAAGGGCAGAGACTAAACCACTAAAACACCAACGAGAAGAGGGCAAAAACCACACAACATATAAAACACGAAAACACAAACACTACTGAATAGCAATCAACATCGCGAACTCTAGTCGTAACGTTAGTTAACTCGGGTGCTCCGGAAGAGTAAGTAGTTCCTGTTTGCGATAGCACACCCGTCGCCCTGCCAACTTTCAATTCAGTGTGTCAAATCCGGTAAAAGAACACTAAACAAAACCGTATGACAAACCAAAATCTTCGAAATCCCATTTTTGTCTGTGAGCGCATAATTTCTGCCTTAATTTTCTTGAGTGAATACAGCAACAGAGGAGCAATATAACCCAATGTGAGCAATTTTTTTTGTGTCAGACGTGACGCTCTGCTAAGGAAATCGATGTTGGTCCCGCAAGCTCTGGAATAACGACTCAATTGCATTAGCTGGAGCGCGGACGGAATGATGCTACACAAGAAGGAAAAGATGATGATTGAAAATTTGAATTCACCAAGTTTGTCATAGAGCTATGCTGAAGGTTTTTCTTTCGAGTCTATTTCAAGATGTATCAAAAAATGAAGCAGACTTTCCAGAATCCATAGTATCATCTATCTCAAGTTCTTGAGAGTTTATAAGATGGAGAAAGTCGTTGTTCAGTGAAACGACATCATAATATAAGGGAAAGGGAAATTAATAGAGAGAGCTAGTGTAAGATTTTATATTGTCCCTCATTTTATTATGTCCTTCAGACAATTTAAAATGGTATATACTGTCCATGGACATAATATTGTTATGAAATAATGTCCTGGACACTTCAAACCTATAAAATTGTGTCCATAGCTATAAAATATTGTCCTTCATATTAAATGCAGGAATAGACAAACAATTTCTCTATTTATACCTGAATACTTACTCAGCAATATAATACTTCATTGTTTTATGCTAATATTATGACATATCAAAATGGGGAACTTTATTTAATCTCAAACCTGAATCTATGAAATAATGTCCATGTCTATGAAAAATTGTCCATCATAATGTGGTAATAGTCATTTGACTGAGATTTGTTTTTCCAAATTTTTTATAGGGTTTTATTTAAGTAGCATTTTGCTTAAAATTCCTTCCCAATCCCTGCTGACTTTCTTGATCCTTTTTCTGGCATATTTTTTCATTTTGATGTGAACAATAAAAATCTGTTTCGAATGTATTGTATTAAGCATTTTAAAGAAATTTAGTTATACAATCACTGATTATTACATGAATGTTTAAGAAAGAATACTGTAATATTGTATGATGTCCACTAGGGCTGTAATTCTTAATAGGACAATTCTAAATGGCATTATAAGAAGATAAAAAGTGTCCTACTAATGGACACTATTTAATAGCAGGGGACACTTGAAAATAGCAACTTTTCTGGAAAATACTGTCCTCCTGGACACTTTATCACAGGACACTTTTTTGCCTTACACTAGTCTACGATCTTTTGTCTAGAAGTGATTTTAAGAAGTCTGATTCATATGAATGAATAGATAAATTAGCATGCAAAGGTACACAATAAGTGCTCATTTGAATATCTATTGTTTGCTGAAAAACACATCCACCTGTTGTCTATGAGAAAGTTGGGCATGTCGATTATTTGGTTTTCTGCCATTTTATTTTCTTAGACTCATTGATGACAAATTAAATATTAGTATAATCGATTACCGGATATTTGTACCTGCGTTTTCAATTTTTTTAAAACTGCGTTTAATCAGCTTTTGCAACGTTTGCTTTGAATGTTTCTGGTGGGTCTTAAATAGACGAAATACGCGCGATCAGTGCAGTTCAAAAATGTTCACAGTGACGTTTGTTGTGAATAAGAAGAAATGTGGGTTTTATTTATTTGTTTAATACTTTTGTTTGGTTTTAGGTGCCTTTTTACCACCACCACAGACTGAATTAAAGGAAAAATACAAAGAAGAACTATACCAGACGTTCGGAATAGATTTTAACGAACTTTATACTATTACTAATATGCCAATCAAACGGTTTGCCGATTTCTTAAACAGAAGGTAATAAAAAGAGAAAAAACTGCTCAATACATGTTATATGTTTTAAGGTTAATACAGACAGGTGTCACATGACTTTTGTACCTTTAGAAATGCAAAATTTAAGACCAGTGTCTATAAAATCAATAGTAAGAAATAGAATATTTGAATTTATTGAAATGGGTAATAAATATTCAATTGTTTAACAATTGCATCAATCGTTTCATGAATAACGCAATTTTTGACAAAAACAAAGGGAGATAACTCACTTCAAAATTACCCTAAATTTACAATGGAATTGAATAGTAGAAAAAATCTAAGCTGGTGACCCCCTGTTTTCTATGTTTTATTTTAATATATAGGTAAAAATATAACTTTTGACAAAATAAAAACAAGATCCTATTGTAAGGAATTTTTCTGAGACATGATTTTATGCCTAAAATTAGGCCTTTCCTATATAATTTATTGTAATTCAGGCATACTTTAACCACATATATTGCAAAAACGAGCATGGTGACCTATCCTTATTTTTATTTTAAATAAAGGATAATAATAACATGTTTCATTTTAGACCATAAAATCAAATGTTTAATGACAGATTTTTTTTCAGTATAGGTGTCCACATTAACCTTAAGAGCTCTTCGGTGATTTATTTTGCTCGGTTAAATGCATGATTGGTTAGGTAGCCTCTTTAAAGATTTCTTTACTGTATTGTACCGAGTCTAATTTGTGATGCAAGTATAAGAATGAGAAATGCCTTAAGATCTTTCTTCAGTTGTTTAAAAAAATCAGTCTCCTCGGCCTGCAAAGGAGCGAGAGGAACAACAGGTACAGATAAAGCCCTTTATTTTTTTTTTCTGTATTTGGTATGCAACCTTAGCATATAGTCCTATATAAAGATCTAAAATGTAAAGGCCGTCGTCCCTTTATTTTCATAGTTTGCAAGGATTTACTTAGAGATTTGTGGCTGACAGACAAATGTCTCATTTGAATAAGCAAAAGATTACATAAGAGGCATTCAAAGACCGTTACTGAGATAGTCTGAAGAAGTCAATTCAAAATCATTGGACACAAAGGACAAGATTCATGAAAAAACGAAACGTTCGACTTTGATAAAAAAAGAATCAAACAAAATTTACTTAACGGTAATCAGCAACTGAACTCAAGTTGAAACGTCAGGTGCTCTAGAAGTAACTTCTTGTGGCTGTTATCTTCCATTGTAAATACCTGTATATATTTATAAAGGAATGAGATGAAAGACTACATGGAATTATTGGTACGGAATTTTAACATTGACACGATGGAGCCTCTGATGTGTAGGAACCTTATCAATGTTAACTGGAATGGCCACATGTTCGACTGTGACTTCAACCAGCAGCTTGATTTACCATGCTTGGGGAAGTCAATGAGTTTGTATATTTATTTATCCTTGGGAATGCAATTAAAAAGCTCTCTCCAAATAACCAAACAAAAAGAGTATTGACTTGAACTTCTTTTGTTTAGGGTTTGCCTAGCATAAACTGTTGTTCAATCTACACTGAAGCACTGAGACGAAATTTGTTGTACAATATAAAAAAATGCTATTAAAAGAAGGCACATTAAAACTTTGCTTAAAATAAGGTTCAGATAATAAATTGTATTTAATATTTATGGAAAATGATTTTCAAAAATCCAATTAATTTTAATGCTTCCTTGAAATATCAATCATGCTATATTGTTTTGGTTTTGTTAATGTCAAGGATATTAACTAGCGAGGCATTAATATCTAAATCCTGTCATTGTTACTTTTCAATTAAAAGATGCAAAGTCAGAATATTTATCCTTCTAAATGATGGATCGAATTAGCATAAATATAATCAATGCCAAAATGATTGCTTTTCGTGATAGCCATGTTTCAGTTGTGTCAGTTGTATCATGAAAAATTATGATTTGCTTCTAGTAATAGCTTTGATTAAACTGAGACAATTCATATTATATATGAATTACTATACCCCCGCTTCGAAGAAGAGGGGGTATATTGGTTTACCTCTGTCCGTCCGTCCGTCCATCCGTCTTTCCGCAACGTTACTTTCGTAACAGTTTTCTCAGCAACTATATATCACAGTGACTTGAAATTTGGTATACGAGTTCAATGTGAGGTCCTTTATTGTGAGTTCCGAAACTAGAAATTTGGTATATGAGTTCAGTATCATTGAGGTCTTTTATTGCAGGTACCGAAATATGGTATGTTGGATATCTACTTCATGTTTACTGACTAAGAAATTTTCAACATTACAAGTCAATTGTTGAAAATTTTCGTAACATTTTTCTCAGCAACTACATATCAAAGTGACTTGAAATTTTGTATCGAAATTAGGTCTGTATAATAGCTACTTCCTGTTTACGGCATAGTTCATTTTGGGGTAGCAGGGTAATACAGAGTGAGCAGTAGCTCACAGATTCCTTTTTTTTTTCGAAATAGCTGTGTATCTGCTGAATATGATAATATGAATTGCTTTTTGTGATAGCCATGTTTCAGCTCAGTCATGATCAGTATGTTTTACTCTTCTGATAACCATGTTTCAGATCAATCTCAAAGGCCTGTTCCCGGTTCTGTGCTCGAGAGTCAGAGTGACCAACTAGAAAAGATTTTTTTTTGCTGTTCGCACTTTAACTTTCGACCCCAAATGCCGGGAGCAAGCCACTGGGGCTTTTAAATCATAATGTATTATTTGCTTTATATGTTTAAGCACAATCATAGTTAATACTATTTCTTTTTAAGAGGGTCTCACTGTTTTTGACATAGAATCTTTAGATGATATGGATGACGTAAGGATACGGACAGACAACCATTGCTTTGGCTGTACAGCTGGGATGGGCTCAAGCTGACAAGGGGTCACTGTCTAAGGTATGTTAAGATACGGACAGACAACCACTGCTTTGGATGTACAGCTGGTATGGGCTCAAGCTGACAAGGGGTCACTGTGTAAGGTATGTTAAGATCCACTGCTTTGGATGTACAGCTGGGATGGGCTCAAACTGACAAGGGGTCACTGTCTAAGGTATGTTAAGATACGGACAGACAACCACTGCTTTGGATGTACAGCTGATATGGGCTCAAGCTGACAAGGGGTCACTGTCTAAGGTATGTTAAGATACGGACAGACAACCACTGCTTTGGATGTACAGCTGGTATGGGCTCAAGCTGACAAGGGGTCACTGTCTAAGGTATGTTAAGATACGGACAGACAACCATTGCTTTAGCTGTACAGCTGGGATGGGATCAGGCTGACAAGGGGTCACTGTCTAAGGTATGTTAAGATACGGACAGACAACCACTGCTTTGGCTGTACAGCTGGTATGGGCTCAAGCTGACAAGGGGTCACTGTCTAAGGTATGTTAAGATACGGACAGACAACCACTGCTTTGGATGTACAGCTGGAATGGGCTCAAGCTGACAAGGGGTCACTGTCTAAGGTATGTTAAGATACGGACAGACAACCACTGCTTTGGATGTACAGCAGGAATGGGCTCAAGCTGACAAGGGGTCACTGTCTAAGGTATGTTAAGATAAATACAGACAACCATTGCTTTGGCTGTACAGCTGGGATGGGCTCAAGCTGACAAGGGGTCACTGTCTAAGGTATGTTAAGATACGGACAGACAACCACTGCTTTGGCTGTACAGCTGGGATGGGCTCAAGCTGACAAGGGGTCACTGTCTAAGGTATATTAAGATACGGACAGACAACCACTGCTTTGGCTGTACAGCTGGGATGGGCTCAAGCTGACAAGGGGTCACTGTCTAAGGTATGTTAAGATACAGACAGACAACCATTGCTTTGGCTGTACAGCTGGGATGGGATCAGGCTGACAAGGGGTCACTGTCTAAGGTATGTTAAGATACGGACAGACAACCACTGCTTTGGATGTACAGCTGGAATGGGCTCAAGCTGACAAGGGGTCACTGTCTAAGGTATGTTAAGATACAGACAGACAACCATTGCTTTGGCTGTACAGCTGGGATGGGATCAGGCTGACAAGGGGTCACTGTCTAAGGTATGTTAAGATACGGACAGACAACCACTGCTTTGGATGTACAGCTGGGATGGGCTCAAGCTGACAAGGGGTCACTGTCTAAGGTATGTTAAGATACAGACAGACAACCATTGCTTTGGCTGCACAGCAGGAATGGGCTCAAGCTGACAAGGGGTCACTGTCTAAGGTATGTTAAGATACGGACAGACAACCACTGCTTTGGATGTACAGCTGGAATGGGCTCAAGCTGACAAGGGGTCACTGTCTAAGGTATGTTAAGATACAGACAGACAACCATTGCTTTGGCTGCACAGCAGAAATGGGCTCAAGCTGACAAGGGGTCACTGTCTAAGGTATGTTAAGATACAGACAGACAACCACTGCTTTGGCTGCACAGCAGGGATGGGATCAAGCTGACAAGGGGTCACTGTCTAAGGTATGTTAAGATACAGACAGACAACCATCGCTTTGGATGTACAGCTGGGATGGGCTCAAGCTGACAAGGGGTCACTGTCTAATGTATGTTAAGATACAGACAGACAACCACTGCTTTGGATGTACAGCTGGGCTGGGATCAAGCTGACAAGGGGTCACTGTCTAAGGTATGTTAAGATACAGACAGACAACCACTGCTTTGGGTGTACAGCAGGAATGGACTCAAGTTGACAAGGGGTCACTGTCTAAGGTATGTTAAGATACGGACAGACAACCATTGCTTTGGCTGCACAGCAGGAATGGGCTCAAGCTGACAAGGGGTCACTGTCTAAGGTATGTTAAGATACAGACAGACAACCACTGCTTTGGCTGCACAGCAGGGATGGGATCAAGCTGACAAGGGGTCACTGTCTAAGGTATGTTAAGATACAGACAGACAACCACTGCTTTGGGTGTACAGCAGGAATGGACTCAAGTTGACAAGGGGTCACTGTCTAAGGTATGATAAGATACGGACAGACAACCACTGCTTTGGATGAACAGCTGGAATGGGCTCAAGCTGACAAGGGGTCACTGTCTAAGGTATGGTAAGATACGGACAGACAACCACTGCTTTGGCTGTACAGCTGGGATGGGCTCAAGCTGACAAGGGGTCACTGTCTAAGGTATGTTAAGATACGGACAGACAACCATTGCTTTGGATGTACAGCTGGGATGGGCTCAAGCTGACAAGGGGTCACTGTTTAAGGTATGTTAAGATAGGGACAGACAACCACTGCTTTGGATGTACAGCTGGAATGGGCTCAAGTTGACAAGGGGTCACTGTCTAAGGTATGTTAAGATACGGACAGACAACCACTGCTTTGGATGTACAGCTGGGATGGGCTCAAGCTGACAAGGGGTCACTGTCTAAGGTATGTTAAGATACAGACAGACAACCACTGCTTTGGATGTACAGCTGGGATGGGCTCTAGCTGACAAGGGGTCACTGTCTAAGGTATGTTAAGATACGGACAGACAACCACTGCTTTGGATGTACAGCTGGGATGGGCTCTAGCTGACAAGGGGTCACTGTCTAAGGTATGTTAAGATACGTACAGACAACCACTGCTTTGGGTGTACAGCCGGGATGGGCTCAAGCTGACAAGGGGTCACTGTCTAAGGTATGTTAAGATACGGACAGACAACCACTGCTTTGGATGTACAGCTGGGATGGGCTCAAGCTGACAAGGGGTCACTGTCTAAGGTATGTTAAGATACGGACAGACAACCACTGCTTTGAGTGTACAGCTGGAATGGGCTCAAGCTGACAAGGGGTCACTGTCTAAGGTATGTTAAGATACGGACAGACAACCACTGCTTTGGATGTACAACTGGGATGGGCTCAAGCTGACAAGGGGTCACTGTCTAAGGTATGTTAAGATACAGACAGACAACCACTGCTTTGGATGTACAGCTAGGATGGGCTCAAGCTGACAAGGGGTCACTGTCTAAGGTATGTTAAGATACGGACAGACAACCACTGCTTTGGCTGTACAGCTGGGATGGGCTCAAGCTGACAAGGGGTCACTGTCTAAGGTATGTTAAGATACGGACAGACAACCATTGCTTTGGATGTACAGCGGGGTGGGCTCAAGCTGACAAGGGGTCACTGTCTAAGGTATGTTAAGATACGGACAGACAACCACTGCTTTGGCTGTACAGCTGGAATGGGCTCAAGCTGACAAGGGGTCACTGTCTAAGGTATGTTAAGATACGGACAGACAACCATTGTTTTGGATGTACAGCGGGGTGGGCTCAAGCTGACAAGGGGTCACTGTCTAGGGTATGTTAAGATACGGACAGACAACCACTGCTTTGGTGTACAGCCGGGATGGGCTCAAGCTGACAAGGGGTCAATGTCTAAGGTATGTTAAGATACGGACAGACAACCACTGCTTTGAGTGTACAGCTGGAATGGGCTCAAGCTGACAAGGGGTCACTGTCTAAGGTATGTTAAGATACGGACAGACAACCACTGCTTTGGGTGTACAGCTGGAATGGGCTCAAGTTGACAAGGGGTCACTGTCTAGGGTATGTTAAGATACGGACAGATAACCACTGTTTTGGATGTACAGCTGGAATGGGATCAAGCTGACAAGGGGTCACTGTCTAAGGTATGTTAAGATACGGACAGACAACCACTGCTTTGGGTGTACAGCTGGGATGGGCTCAAGTTGACAAGAGGTCACTGTCTAAGGTATGTTAAGATACGGACAGACAACCACTGCTTTGGATGTACAGCTGGGATGGGCTCAAGCTGACAAGGGGTCACTGTCTAAGGTATGTTAAGATACGGACAGACAACCACTGCTTTGGATGTACAGCTGGAATGGACTCAAGCTGACAAGGGGTCACTGTCTAAGGTATGTTAAGATACGGACAGACAACCACTGCTTTGGCTGTACAGCTGGGATGGGCTCAAGCTGACAAGGGGTCACTGTCTAAGGTATGTTAAGATACGGACAGACAACCATTGCTTTGGATGTACAGCTGGAATGGGCTAAAGCTGACAAGGGGTCACTGTCTAAGGTATGTTAAGATACGGACAGACAACCACTGCTTTGGCTGTACAGCTGGAATAGGGTCAAGCTGACAAGGGGTCACTGTCTAAGGTATGTTAAGATACGGACAGACAACCACTGCTTTGGATGTACAGCTGGGATGGGCTCAAGCTGACAAGGGGTCACTGTCTAAGGTATGTTAAGATACGGACAGACAACCACTGCTTTGGATGTACAGCTGGGATGGGCTCAAGCTGACAAGGGGTCACTTTTTAAGGTATGTTAAGATACGGACAGACAACCACTGCTTTGGATGTACAGCTGGAATGGGCTCAAGCTGACAAGGGGTCACTGTCTAAGGTATGTTAAGATACAGACAGACAACCATTGCTTTGGATGTACAGCTTGGATGGGCTGAAGCTGACAAGGGGTCACTGTCTAAGGTGTGTTAAGATACAGACAGACAACCACTGCTTTGCTGTACAGCTGGGATGGGCTCAAGCTGACAAGGGGTCACTGTCTTAGGTATGTTAAGATACGGACAGACAACCACTGCTTTGGCTGTACAGCTTGGATGGGCTCAAGCTGACAAGGGGTCACTGTCTAAGGTATGTTAAGATACGGACAGACAACCACTGCTTTGGATGTACAGCTTGGATGGGCTCAAGCTGACAAGGGGTCACTGTCTAAGGTATGTTAAGATACGGACAGACAACCACTGCTTTGAATGTACAGCTTGGATGGGCTCAAGCTGACAAGGGGTCACTGTCTTAGGTATGTTAAGATACGGACAGACAACCACTGCTTTGCCTGTACAGCTTGGATGTACAGCTGGAATGGGCTCAAGCTGTCTAAGGTATGTTAAGATACGGACAGACAACCATTGCTTTGGCTGTACAGCTGGGATGGGCTCAAGCTGACAAGGGGTCACTGTCTAAGGTATGTTAAGATACAGACAGACAACCACTGCTTTGGATGTACAGCTGGGGTGGGCTTAAGCTGACAAGGGGTCACTGTCTAAGGTATGTTAAGATAAGGACAGACAACCACTGCTTTGGCTGTACAGCTGGGATGGGCTCAAGCTGACAAGGGGTCACTGTCTAAGGTGTGTTAAGATACGGATAGACAACCACTGCTTTGGATGTACAGCTGGGATGGACTCAGGCTGACAAGGGGTCACTGTCTAAGGTATGTTAAGATACGGACAGACAACCATTGCTTTGGATGTACAGCAGGGATGGACTCAAGCTGACAAGGGGTCACTGTCTAAGGTATGTTAAGATACGGACAGACAACCACTGCTTTGGATGAACAGCTGGGATGGGCTCAAGCTGACAAGGGGTCACTGTCTAAGGTATGTTAACATACGGACAGACAACCACTGCTTTGGATGTACAGCTGGGATGGGCTCAAGCTGACAAGGGGTCACTGTCTAAGGTATGTTAACATACGGACAGACAACCATTGCTTTGACTGTACAGCTGGGATGGGCTCAAGCTGACAAGGGGTCACTGTCTAAGGTATGTTAAGATACGGACAGACAACTACTGCTTCGGTTGTACAGCTGGGATGGGCTCAAGCTGACAAAGGGTCGCTGGTTAAGGTATGTTAACATACGGACAGACAACCATTGCTTTGGCTGTACAGCTGGGATGGGCTCAAGTTGACAAGGTGTCACTGTCTAAGGTATGTTAAGATACGGACAGACAACCACTGCTTTGGATGTACAGCTGGGATGGGCTCAAGCTGACAAGGGGTCGCTGGTTAAGGTATGTTAACATACGGACAGACAACCACTGCTTTGGATGTACAGCTGGGATGGGCTCAAGTTGACGAGGGGTCGCTGTCTAAGGTATGTTAACATACGGACAGACAACCACTGCTTTGGCTGTACAGCTGGGATGGGCTCAAGCTGAAAAGGGGTCACTGTCTAAGGTATGTTAAGATACGGACAGACAACCACTGCTTTGGCTGTACAGCTCGAATGGGCTCAAGCTGACAAGGGGTCACTGTCTAAGGTATGTTAAGATACAGACAGACCACCACTGTTTTGGCTGTACAGCTGGGATGGGCTCAAGCTGACAAGGGGTCACTGTCTAAGGTATGTTAAGATACGTGACAACCACTGCTTTGGATGTACAGCTGGGATGGGCTCAAGTTGACAAGGGGTCACTGTCTAAGGTATGTTAGCATACGGACAGACAACCATTGCTTTGGATGTACAGCTGGGATGGGCTCAAGCTGACAAGGGGTCACTGTCTAAGGTATGTTAAGATACGGACAGACAACCACTGCTTTGGATGTACAGCTGGAATGGGCTTAAGCTGACAAGGGGTCACTGTCTAAGGTATGTTAAGATACAGACAGACAACCACTGCTTTGGATATACATCAGGGATGGGCTCAAGCTGACAAGGGGTCACTGTCTAAGGTATGTTAAGATACGGACAGACAACCACTGCTTTGGATGTACAGCTGGAATGGGCTCAAGCTGACAAGGGGTCACTGTCTAAGGTGTGTTAAGATACAGACAGACAACCACTGCTTTGGATGTACAGCTGGGATGGGCTCAAGCTGACAAAGGGTCACTGTCTAAGGTATGTTAAGATACAGACAGACAACCACTGCTTTGGATGTACAGCTGGGATGGGCTCAAGCTGACAAGGGGTCACTGTCTAAGGTGTGTTAAGATACGGATAGACAACCACTGCTTTGGATGTACAGGTGGGATGGGCTCAAGCTGACAAGGGGTCACTGTCTAAGGTATGTTAAGATACGGACAGACAACCACTGCTTTGGATGTACAGCTAGGATGGGCTCAAGCTGACAAGGGGTCACTGTCTAAGGTATGTTAAGATACGGACAGACAACCACTGCTTTGGATGTACAGCTGGAATGGGCTCAAGCTGACAAGGGGTCACTGTCTAAGGTATGTTAAGATACGGACAAACAACCACTGCTTTGGATGTACAGCTGGGATGGGCTCAAGCTGACAAGGGGTCACTGTCTAAGGTATATTAAGATAAGGACAGACAACCATTGCTTTGGATGTACAGCAGAGATGGGCTCAAGCTGACAAGGGGTCACTGTCTAAGGTATGTTTAATAAGATACGGACAGACAACCACTGCTTTGGATGTACAGCTGGGATGGGCTCAAGCTGACAAGGGGTCACTGTCTAAGGTATGTTAAGATAAGGACAGACAACCATTGCTTTGGATGTACAGACGGAATGGGCTCAAGCTGACAAGGGGTCACTGTCTAAGGTATGTTAAGATACGGACAGACAACCACTGCTTTGTGTGTACAGCTGGGATGGGCTCAAGCTGACAAGGGGTCACTGTTTAAGGTATGTTAAGATACAGACAGACAACCACTGCTTTGGCTGTACAGCTGGGATGGACTCAAGCTGACAATGGGTCACTGTCTAAGGTATGTTAAGATACAGACAGACAACCACTGCTTTGGCTGTACAGCTGGGATGGACTCAAGTTGACAAAGGGTCACTATCTAAGGTATGTTAAGATACGGACAGACAACCACTGCTTTGGATGTACAGCTGGGATGGGCTCAAGCTGACAAGGGGTCACTTTCTAAGGTATGTCAAGATACAGACAGACAACCACTGCTTTGGATGTACAGCTGGGATGGGCTCAAGCTGACAAGGGGTCACTGTCTAAGGTATGTTAAGATACGGACAGACAACCACTGCTTTGTGTGTACAGCTGGGATGGGCTCAACCTGAAAAGGAGTCACTGTCTAAGGTATGTTAAGATACGGACAGACAACCACTGCTTTGGCTGTACAGCTGGGATGGGCTCAAGTTGACAAGGGGTCACTGTCTAAGGTATGTTAAGATACGGACAGACAACCACTGCTTTGGCTGTACAGCTGGGATGGGCTCAAGCTGACAAGGGGTCACTGTCTAAGGTATGTTAAGATACGGACAGACAACCACTGCTTTGGATGTAAAGCTGGGATGGGCTCAAGCTGACAAGGGGTCACTGTCTAAGGTATGTTAACATACGGACAGACAACCACTGCTTTGGATGTACAGTTGGGATGGGCTCAAGCTGACAAGGGGTCACTGTCTAAGGTATGTTAAGATACAGACAAACAACCGCTGCTTTGGATGTACAGCTGGGATGGGCTGAAGCTGACAAGGGGTCACTGTCTATACGGACAGACAACCACTGCTTTGGATGTACAGCTGGGATGGGCTCAAGTTGACAAGGGGTCACTGTCTAAGGTATGTTAAGATACGGACAGACAACCACTGCTTTTGATGTACAGCTGGGATGGGCTCAAGCTGACAAGGGGTCACTGTCTAAGGTATGTTAAGATACGGACAGACAACCACTGCTTTGGATGTACAGCTGGGATGGGCTCAAGCTGACAAGGGGTCACTGTCTAAGGTATGTTAAGATACGGACAGACAACCACTGCTTTGGATGTACAGCTGGGATGGGCTCAAGCTGACAAGGGGTCACTGTCTAAGGTATGTTAAGATACGGACAGACAACCACTGCTTTGGATGTACAGCTGGGATGGGCTCAAGCTGACAAGGGGTCACTGTCTAAGGTATGTTAAGATACGGATAGACAACCACTGCTTTGGCTGTACAGCTGGGATGGGCTCAAGCTGACAAGGGGTCACTGTCTAAGGTATGTTAAGATACAGACAGACAACCACTGCTTTGGCTGTACAGCTGGAATGGGCTCAAGCTGACAAGGGGTCACTGTCTAAGGTATGTTAAGATACAGACAGACAACCACTGCTTTGGCTGTACAGCTGGGATGGACTCAAGCTGACAAAGGGTCACTGTCTAAGGTATGTTAAGATACAGACAGACAAACACTGCTTTGGCTGTACAGCTGGGATGGACTCAAGCTGACAAGGGGTCACTGTCTAAGGTATGTTAAGATACGGACAGACAACCACTGCTTTGGATGTACAGCTGGGGTAAGCTTAAGCTGACAAGGGGTCACTGTCTAAGGTATGTTAAGAAACGGACAGACAACCACTGCTTTGGCTGTACAGCTGGGGTGGGCTTAAGCTGACAAGGGGTCACTGTCTAAGGTATGTTAAGATACAGACAGACAACCACTGCTTTGGATGTACAGCTGGGATGGGCTCAAGCTGACAAGGGGTCACTGTCTAAGGTGTGTTAAGATACGGACAGACAACCACTGCTTTGGCTGTACAGCTGGGATGGGCTCAAGCTGACAAGGGGTCACTGTCTAAGGTATGTTAACATACGGACAGACAACCACTGCTTTGGATGTACAGCTGGGGTGGGCTTAAGCTGACAAGGGGTCACTGTCTAAGGTATGTTAAGATACGGACAGACAACCACTGCTTTGGATGTACAGCTTGGGTGGGCTTAAGCTGACAAGGGGTCACTGTCTAAGGTATGTTAAGATACAGACAGACAACCACTGCTTTGGTTGTACAGCTGGAATGGACTCAAGCTGACAAAGGGTCACTGTCTAAGGTATGTTAAGATACAGACAGACAACCACTGCTTTGGATGTACAGCTGGGATGGGCTCAAGCTGACAAGGGGTCACTGTCTAAGGTATGTTAAGATACAGACAGACAACCACTGCTTTGGGTGTACAGCTGGGATGGGCTCAAGCTGACAAGGGGTCACTGTCTAAGGTATGTTAAGATACAGACAGACAACCACTGCTTTGGCTGTACAGCTGGGATGGGCTCAAGCTGACAAGGGGTCACTGTCTAAGGTATGTAGATACAGACAGACAACCATTGCTTTGGCTGTACAGCTGGGATGGGCTCAAGCTGACAAGGGGTCACTGTCTAAGGTATGTTAAGATACAGACAGACAACCACTGCTTTGGCTGTACAGCTGGGATGGGCTCAAGCTGACAAAGGGTCACTGTCTTAGGTATGTTAAGATACGGACAGACAACCACTGCTTTGGATGTACAGCTGGGATGGGCTCAAGTTGACAAGGGGTCACTGTCTAAGGTATGTTACGATACAGACAGACAACCACTGCTTTGGCTGTACAGCGGGGATGGGCTCAAGCTGACAAGGGGTCACTGTCTAAGGTATGTTACGATACAGACAGACAACCACTGCTTTGGATGTACAGCTGGGATGGGCTCAAGCTGACAAGGGGTCACTGTCTAAGGTATGTTAAGATACAGACAGACAAACACTGCTTTGGATGTACAGCTGGGATGGGCTCAAGCTGACAAGGGGTCACTGTCTAAGGTGTGTTAAGATACGGACAGACAACCACTGCTTTGGATGTACAGCTGGGATGGGCTCAAGCTGACAAGGGGTCACTGTCTAAGGTATGTTACGATACAGACAGACAACCACTGCTTTGGATGTACAGCTGGGATGGGCTCAAGCTGACAAGGGGTCACTGTCTAAGGTGTGTTAAGATACGGACAGACAACCACTGCTTTGGATGTACAGCTGGGATGGGCTCAAGCTGACAAGGGGTCACTGTCTAAGGTGTGTTAAGATACGGACAGACAACCACTGCTTTGGATGTACAGCTGGGATGGGCTCAAGCTGACAAGGGGTCACTGTCTAAGGTGTGTTAAGATACGGACAGACAACCACTGCTTTGGCTGTACAGCTGGGATGGGCTCAAGCTGACAAGGGGTCACTGTCTAAGGTGTGTTAAGATACGGATAGACAACCACTGCTTTGGATGTACAGCTGGGATGGACTCAGGCTGACAAGGGGTCACTGTCTAAGGTATGTTAAGATACGGACAGACAACCATTGCTTTGGATGTACAGCAGGGATGGACTCAAGCTGACAAGGGGTCACTGTCTAAGGTATGTTAAGATACGGACAGACAACCACTGCTTTGGATGTACAGCTGGGATGGGCTCAAGCTGACAAGGGGTCACTGTCTAAGGTATGTTAACATACGGACAGACAACCACTGCTTTGGATGTACAGCTGGGATGGGCTCAAGCTGACAAGGGGTCACTGTCTAAGGTATGTTAACATACGGACAGACAACCATTGCTTTGGCTGTACAGCTGGGATGGGCTCAAGCTGACAAGGGGTCACTGTCTAAGGTATGTTAACATACGGACAGACAACCACTGCTTTGGATGTACAGCTGGGATGGGCTCAAGTTGACAAGGGGTCGCTGTCTAAGGTATGTTAACATACGGACAGACAACCACTGCTTTGGCTGTACAGCTGGGATGGGCTCAAGCTGAAAAGGGGTCACTGTCTAAGGTATGTTAAGATACGGACAGACAACCACTGCTTTGGCTGTACAGCTCGAATGGGCTCAAGCTGACAAGGGGTCACTGTCTAAGGTATGCTAAGATACAGACAGACCACCACTGCTTTGGCTGTACAGCTGGGATGGGCTCAAGCTGACAAGGGGTCACTGTCTAAGGTATGTTAAGATACGGACAGACAACCACTGCTTTGGATGTACAGCTGGAATGGGCTCAAGTTGACAAGGGGTCACTGTCTACGGTATGTTAAGATACGGACAGACAACTACCGATTTGGCTTTACAACTGGAATGGGTTCAAGGTGACAAGGGGTCACTGTCTAAGGTATGTTAAGATAAGGACAGACAACCACTGCTTTGGCTGTACAGCTGGGATGGGCTCAAGTTGACAAGGGGTCACTGTCTAAGGTATGTTAAGATACGGACAGACAACCACTGCTTTGGCTGTACAGCTGGGATGGGCTCACGCTGACAAGGGGTCACTGTCTAAGGTATGTTAAGATACGGACAGACAACCACTGCTTTGGCTGTACAGCTGGGATGGGCTCAAGTTGACAAGGGGTCACTGTCTAAGGTATGTTAAGATACGGACAGACAACCACTGCTTTGGCTGTACAGCTGGGATGGGCTCAAGCTGACAAGGGGTCACTGTCTAAGGTATGTTAAGATACAGACAGACAACCGCTGCTTTGGATGTACAGCTGGGATGGGCTCAAGTTGACAAGGGGTCACTGTCTAAGGTATGATAAGATACGGACAGACAACCACTGCTTTGGCTGTACAGCTGGTATGGGCTCAAGCTGACAAGGGGTCACTGTCTAAGGTATGTTAAGATACGGACAGACAACCACTGCTTTGGCTGTACAGCTCGAATGAGCTCAAGCTGACAAGGGGTCACTGTCTAAGGTATGTTAAGATACAGACAGACCACCACTGCTTTGGCTGTACAGCTGGGATGGGCTCAAGCTGACAAGGGGTCACTGTCTAAGGTATATTAAGATACGGACAGACAACCACTGCTTTGGATGTACAGCTGGAATGGGCTCAAGTTGACAAGGGGTCACTGTCTACGGTATGTTAAGATACGGACAGACAACTACCGATTTGGCTTTACAACTGGAATGGGCTCAAGGTGACAAGGGGTCACTGTCTAAGGTATGTTAAGATAAGGACAGACAACCACTGCTTTGGCTGTACAGCTGGGATGGGCTCAAGTTGACAAGGGGTCACTGTCTAAGGTATGTTAAGATACGGACAGACAACCACTGCTTTGGCTGTACAGCTGGGATGGGCTCAAGTTGACAAGGGGTCACTGTCTAAGGTATGTTAAGATACGGACAGACAACCACTGCTTTGGCTGTACAGCTGGGATGGGCTCAAGCTGACAAGGGGTCACTGTCTAAGGTATGTTAAGATACGGACAGACAACCACTGCTTTGGATGTACAGCTGGGATGGGCTCAAGCTGACAAGGGGTCACTGTCTAAGTTTTGTTAAGATACAGACAGACAACCGCTGCTTTGGATGTACAGCTGGGATGGGCTCAAGCTGACAAGGGGTCACTGTCTAAGGTATGTTAAGATACGGACAGACAACCATTGCTTTGGATGTACAGCTGGGATGGGCTCAAGCTGACAAGGGGTCACTGTCTAAGGTATGTTAAGATACGGACAGACAACCACTGCTTTGGATGTACAGCTGGGATGGGCTCAAGCTGACAAGGGGTCACTGTCTAAGGTATGTTAAGATACGGATAGACAACCACTGCTTTGGATGGACAGCTGGAATGGGCTCAAGCTGACAAGGGGTCACTGTCTAAGGTATGTTACGATACAGACAGACAACCACTGCTTTGGATGTACAGCTGGGATGGGCTCAAGCTGACAAGGGGTCACTGTCTAAGGTATGTTAAGATACGGATAGACAACCACTGCTTTGGATGTACAGCTGGAATGGGCTCAAGCTGACAAGGGGTCACTGTCTAAGGTATGTTAAGATACAGACAGACAACCATTGCTTTGGCTGTACAGCTGGGATGGGCTCAAGCTGACAAGGGGTCACTGTCTAAGGTATGTTAAGATACAGACAGACAACCACTGCTTTGGCTGTACAGCTGGGCTGGGCTCTAGCTGACAAGGGGTCACTGTCTAAGGTATGTTAAGATACGGACAGACAACCACTGCTTTGGCTGTACAGCGGGGATGGGCTAAAGCTGACAAGGGGTCACTGTCTAAGGTATGTTAAGATACGGACAGACAACCACTGCTTTGGATGTACAGCTGGGATGGGCTCAAGCTGACAAGGGGTCACTGTCTAAGGTGTGTTAAGATACAGACAGACAACCACTGCTTTGGCTGTACAGCTGGGATGGGCTCAAGCTGACAAGGGGTCACTGTCTAAGGTGTGTTAAGATACGGACAGACAACCACTGCTTTGGATGTACAGCTGGGATGGGCTCAAGCTGACAAGGGGTCACTGTCTAAGGTATGTTACGATACAGACAGACAACCACTGCTTTGGCTGTACAGCTGGGATGGGCTCAAGCTGACAAGGGGTCACTGTCTAAGGTATGTTAAGATACAGACAGACAACCACTGCTTTGGCTGTACAGCTGGGATGGGCTCAAGCTGACAAGGGGTCACTGTCTAAGGTATGTTAAGATACGGACAGACAACCACTGCTTTGGATGTACAGCTGGGATGGGCTCAAGCTGACAAGGGGTCACTGTCTAAGGTGTGTTACGATACAGACAGACAACCACTGCTTTGGCTGTACAGCTGGGATGGGCTCAAGCTTACAAGGGGTCACTGTCTAAGGTATGTTAACATACGGACTGACAACCACTGCTTTGGATGTACAGCTGGGATGGGCTCAAGCTGACAAGGGGTCACTGTCTAAGGTATGTTAACATACGGACAGACAACCACTGCTTTGGATGTACAGCTGGGATGGGCTCAAGCTGACAAGGGGTCACTGTCTAAGGTATGTTAACATACGGACTGACAACCACTGCTTTGGATGTACAGCTGGAATGGGCTCAAGCTGACAAGGGGTCACTGTCTAAGGTATGTTAAGATACGGACAGACAACCATTGCTTTGGATGTACAGCTGGGATGTGCTCAAGTTGACAAGGGGTCACTGTCTAAGGTATGTTAAGATACGGACAGACAACCACTGTTTTGGATGTACAGCTGGGATGGGCTCACGCTGACAAGGGGTCACTGTCTAAGGTATGTTAAGATACGGACAGACAACCACTGCTTTGGCTGTACAGCTGGGATGGGCTCAAGTTGACAAGGGGTCACTGTCTAAGGTATGTTAAGATACGGACAGACAACCACTGCTTTGGATGTACAGCTGGGATAGGCTCAAGCTGACAAGGGGTCACTGTCTAAGGTATGTTAAGATACGGACAGACAACCGCTGCTTTGGATATACAGCTGGGATGGGCTCAAGTTGACAAGGGGTCACTGTCTAAGGTATGTTAAGATACGGACAGACAACCACTGCTTTGGCTGTACAGCTGGGATGGGCTCAAGCTGACAAGGGGTCACTGTCTAAGGTATGTTAAGATACGGACAGACAACCACTGCTTTGGATGTACAGCTGGGATGGGCTCACGCTGACAAGGGGTCACTGTCTAAGGTATGTTAAGATACGGACAGACAACCACTGCTTTGGCTGTACAGCTGGGATGGGCTCAAGTTGACAAGGGGTCACTGTCTAAGGTATGTTAAGATACGGACAGACAACCACTGCTTTGGCTGTACAGCTGGGATGGGCTCAAGCTGACAAGGGGTCACTGTCTAAGGTATGTTAAGATACGGACAGACAACCACTGCTTTGGCTGTACAGCTGGAATGGGCTCAAGCTGACAAGGGGTCACTGTCTAAGGTATGATAAGATACGGACAGACAACCACTGCTTTGGATGTACAGCTGGTATGGGCTCAAGCTGACAAGGGGTCACTGTCTTAGGTATGTTAAGATACGGACAGACAACCACTGCTTTGGATGTACAGCAGGGATGGGCTCAAGCTGACAAGGGGTCACTGTCTAAGGTATGTTAAGATACAGACAGACAACCACTGCTTTGGATGTACAGCTGGAATGGGCTCAAGCTGACAAGGGGTCACTGTCTAAGGTATGTTAACACACGGACAAACAACCATTGCTTTGGATGTACAGCTGGGATGGGCTCAAGCTGACAAGGGGTCACTGTCTAAGGTATGTTAAGATACAGACAGACAAACACTGCTTTGGATGTACAGCTGGGATGGGCTCAAGCTGACAAGGGGTCACTGTCTAAGGTGTGTTAAGATACGGACAGACAACCACTGCTTTGGATGTACAGCTGGGATGGGCTCAAGCTGACAAGGGGTCACTGTCTAAGGTATGTTACGATACAGACAGACAACCACTGCTTTGGATGTACAGCTGGGATGGGCTCAAGCTGACAAGGGGTCACTGTCTAAGGTGTGTTAAGATACGGACAGACAACCACTGCTTTGGATGTACAGCTGGGATGGGCTCAAGCTGACAAGGGGTCACTGTCTAAGGTGTGTTAAGATACGGACAGACAACCACTGCTTTGGATGTACAGCTGGGATGGGCTCAAGCTGACAAGGGGTCACTGTCTAAGGTGTGTTAAGATACGGACAGACAACCACTGCTTTGACTGTACAGCTGGGATGGGCTCAAGCTGACAAGGGGTCACTGTCTAAGGTGTGTTAAGATACGGATAGACAACCACTGCTTTGGATGTACAGCTGGGATGGACTCAGGCTGACAAGGGGTCACTGTCTAAGGTATGTTAAGATACGGACAGACAACCATTGCTTTGGATGTACAGCAGGGATGGACTCAAGCTGACAAGGGGTCACTGTCTAAGGTATGTTAAGATACGGACAGACAACCACTGCTTTGGCTGTACAGCTGGGATGGGCTCAAGTTGACAAGGGGTCACTGTCTAAGGTATGTTAACATACGGACAGACAACCACTGCTTTGGATGTACAGCTGGGATGGGCTCAAGCTGACAAGGGGTCACTGTCTAAGGTATGTTAACATACGGACAGACAACCATTGCTTTGGCTGTACAGCTGGGATGGGCTCAAGCTGACAAGGGGTCACTGTCTAAGGTATGTTAACATACGGACAGACAACCACTGCTTTGGATGTACAGCTGGGATGGGCTCAAGTTGACAAGGGGTCGCTGTCTAAGGTATGTTAACATACGGACAGACAACCACTGCTTTGGCTGTACAGCTGGGATGGGCTCAAGCTGAAAAGGGGTCACTGTCTAAGGTATGTTAAGATACGGACAGACAACCACTGCTTTGGCTGTACAGCTCGAATGGGCTCAAGCTGACAAGGGGTCACTGTCTAAGGTATGCTAAGATACAGACAGACCACCACTGCTTTGGCTGTACAGCTGGGATGGGCTCAAGCTGACAAGGGGTCACTGTCTAAGGTATGTTAAGATACGGACAGACAACCACTGCTTTGGATGTACAGCTGGAATGGGCTCAAGTTGACAAGGGGTCACTGTCTACGGTATGTTAAGATACGGACAGACAACTACCGATTTGGCTTTACAACTGGAATGGGTTCAAGGTGACAAGGGGTCACTGTCTAAGGTATGTTAAGATAAGGACAGACAACCACTGCTTTGGCTGTACAGCTGGGATGGGCTCAAGTTGACAAGGGGTCACTGTCTAAGGTATGTTAAGATACGGACAGACAACCACTGCTTTGGCTGTACAGCTGGGATGGGCTCAAGTTGACAAGGGGTCACTGTCTAAGGTATGTTAAGATACGGACAGACAACCACTGCTTTGGTTGTACAGCTGGGATGGGCTCAAGCTGACAAGGGGTCACTGTCTAAGGTATGTTAAGATACGGACAGACAACCACTGCTTTGGATGTACAGCTGGGATGGGCTCAAGCTGACAAGGGGTCACTGTCTAAGTTTTGTTAAGATACAGACAGACAACCGCTGCTTTGGATGTACAGCTGGGATGGGCTCAAGTTGACAAGGGGTCGCTGTCTTAGGTATGTTAACATACGGACAGACAACCACTGCTTTGGCTGTACAGCTGGGATGGGCTCAAGCTGAAAAGGGGTCACTGTCTAAGGTATGTTAAGATACGGACAGACAACCACTGCTTTGGCTGTACAGCTCGAATGAGCTCAAGCTGACAAGGGGTCACTGTCTAAGGTATGTTAAGATACAGACAGACCACCACTGCTTTGGCTGTACAGCTGGGATGGGCTCAAGCTGACAAGGGGTCACTGTCTAAGGTATGTTAAGATACGGACAGACAACCACTGCTTTGGATGTACAGCTGGAATGGGCTCAAGTTGACAAGGGGTCACTGTCTACGGTATGTTAAGATACGGACAGACAACTACCGATTTGGCTTTACAACTGGAATGGGCTCAAGGTGACAAGGGGTCACTGTCTAAGGTATGTTAAGATAAGGACAGACAACCACTGCTTTGGCTGTACAGCTGGGATGGGCTCAAGTTGACAAGGGGTCACTGTCTAAGGTATGTTAATATACGGACAGACAACCACTGCTTTGGCTGTACAGCTGGGATGGGCTCAAGTTGACAAGGGGTCACTGTCTAAGGTATGTTAAGATACGGACAGACAACCACTGCTTTGGCTGTACAGCTGGGATGGGCTCAAGCTGACAAGGGGTCACTGTCTAAGGTATGTTAAGATACGGACAGACAACCACTGCTTTGGATGTACAGCTGGGATGGGCTCAAGCTGACAAGGGGTCACTGTCTAAGTTTTGTTAAGATACAGACAGACAACCGCTGCTTTGGATGTACAGCTGGGATGGGCTCAAGCTGACAAGGGGTCACTGTCTAAGGTATGTTAAGATACGGACAGACAACCATTGCTTTGGATGTACAGCTGGGATGGGCTCAAGCTGACAAGGGGTCACTGTCTAAGGTATGTTAAGATACGGACAGACAACCACTGCTTTGGATGTACAGCTGGGATGGGCTCAAGCTGACAAGGGGTCACTGTCTAAGGTATGTTAAGATACGGATAGACAACCACTGCTTTGGATGTACAGCTGGAATGGGCTCAAGCTGACAAGGGGTCACTGTCTAAGGTATGTTACGATACAGACAGACAACCACTGCTTTGGATGTACAGCTGGGATGGGCTCAAGCTGACAAGGGGTCACTGTCTAAGGTATGTTAAGATACGGACAGACAACCACTGCTTTGGATGTACAGCTGGAATGGGCTCAAGCTGACAAGGGGTCACTGTCTAAGGTATGTTAAGATACAGACAGACAACCATTGCTTTGGCTGTACAGCTGGGATGGGCTCAAGCTGACAAGGGGTCACTGTCTAAGGTATGTTAAGATACAGACAGACAACCACTGCTTTGGCTGTACAGCTGGGCTGGGCTCTAGCTGACAAGGGGTCACTGTCTAAGGTATGTTAAGATACGGACAGACAACCACTGCTTTGGCTGTACAGCGGGGATGGGCTAAAGCTGACAAGGGGTCACTGTCTAAGGTATGTTAAGATACGGACAGACAACCACTGCTTTGGATGTACAGCTGGGATGGGCTCAAGCTGACAAGGGGTCACTGTCTAAGGTGTGTTAAGATACAGACAGACAACCACTGCTTTGGCTGTACAGCTGGGATGGGCTCAAGCTGACAAGGGGTCACTGTCTAAGGTGTGTTAAGATACGGACAGACAACCACTGCTTTGGATGTACAGCTGGGATGGGCTCAAGCTGACAAGGGGTCACTGTCTAAGGTATGTTACGATACAGACAGACAACCACTGCTTTGGCTGTACAGCTGGGATGGGCTCAAGCTGACAAGGGGTCACTGTCTAAGGTATGTTAAGATACAGACAGACAACCATTGCTTTGGCTGTACAGCTGGGATGGGCTCAAGCTGACAAGGGGTCACTGTCTAAGGTATGTTAAGATACGGACAGACAACCACTGCTTTGGATGTACAGCTGGGATGGGCTCAAGCTGACAAGGGGTCACTGTCTAAGGTGTGTTACGATACAGACAGACAACCACTGCTTTGGCTGTACAGCTGGGATGGGCTCAAGCTTACAAGGGGTCACTGTCTAAGGTATGTTAACATACGGACTGACAACCACTGCTTTGGATGTACAGCTGGGATGGGCTCAAGCTGACAAGGGGTCACTGTCTAAGGTATGTTAACATACGGACAGACAACCACTGCTTTGGATGTACAGCTGGGATGGGCTCAAGCTGACAAGGGGTCACTGTCTAAGGTATGTTAACATACGGACTGACAACCACTGCTTTGGATGTACAGCTGGAATGGGCTCAAGCTGACAAGGGGTCACTGTCTAAGGTATGTTAAGATACGGACAGACAACCATTGCTTTGGATGTACAGCTGGGATGTGCTCAAGTTGACAAGGGGTCACTGTCTAAGGTATGTTAAGATACGGACAGACAACCACTGTTTTGGATGTACAGCTGGGATGGGCTCACGCTGACAAGGGGTCACTGTCTAAGGTATGTTAAGATACGGACAGACAACCACTGCTTTGGCTGTACAGCTGGGATGGGCTCAAGTTGACAAGGGGTCACTGTCTAAGGTATGTTAAGATACGGACAGACAACCACTGCTTTGGATGTACAGCTGGGATGGGCTCAAGCTGACAAGGGGTCACTGTCTAAGGTATGTTAAGATACGGACAGACAACCGCTGCTTTGGATATACAGCTGGGATGGGCTCAAGTTGACAAGGGGTCACTGTCTAAGGTATGTTAAGATACGGACAGACAACCACTGCTTTGGCTGTACAGCTGGGATGGGCTCAAGCTGACAAGGGGTCACTGTCTAAGGTATGTTAAGATACGGACAGACAACCACTGCTTTGGATGTACAGCTGGGATGGGCTCACGCTGACAAGGGGTCACTGTCTAAGGTATGTTAAGATACGGACAGACAACCACTGCTTTGGCTGTACAGCTGGGATGGGCTCAAGTTGACAAGGGGTCACTGTCTAAGGTATGTTAAGATACGGACAGACAACCACTGCTTTGGCTGTACAGCTGGGATGGGCTCAAGCTGACAAGGGGTCACTGTCTAAGGTATGTTAAGATACGGACAGACAACCACTGCTTTGGCTGTACAGCTGGAATGGGCTCAAGCTGACAAGGGGTCACTGTCTAAGGTATGATAAGATACGGACAGACAACCACTGCTTTGGATGTACAGCTGGTATGGGCTCAAGCTGACAAGGGGTCACTGTCTTAGGTATGTTAAGATACGGACAGACAACCACTGCTTTGGATGTACAGCAGGGATGGGCTCAAGCTGACAAGGGGTCACTGTCTAAGGTATGTTAAGATACAGACAGACAACCACTGCTTTGGATGTACAGCTGGAATGGGCTCAAGCTGACAAGGGGTCACTGTCTAAGGTATGTTAACACACGGACAAACAACCATTGCTTTGGATGTACAGCTGGGATGGGCTCAAGCTGACAAGGGGTCACTGTCTAAGGTATGTTAAGATACAGACAGACAACCACTGCTTTGGATGTACAGCTGGGATGGGCTCAAGCTGACAAGGGGTCACTGTCTAAGGTATGTTAAGATACAGACAGACAACCACTGCTTTGGTTGTACAGCTGGAATGGACTCAAGCTGACAAAGGGTCACTGTCTAAGGTATGTTAAGATACAGACAGACAACCACTGCTTTGGATGTACAGCTGGTATGGGCTCAAGCTGACAAGGGGTCACTGTCTAAGGTATGTTAAGATACGGACAGACAACCACTGCTTTGGATGTACAGCTGGGATGGGCTCAAGCTGACAAGGGGTCACTGTCTAAGTTTTGTTAAGATACAGACAGACAACCGCTGCTTTGGATGTACAGCTGGGATGGGCTCAAGTTGACAAGGGGTCGCTGTCTTAGGTATGTTAACATACGGACAGACAACCACTGCTTTGGCTGTACAGCTGGGATGGGCTCAAGCTGAAAAGGGGTCACTGTCTAAGGTATGTTAAGATACGGACAGACAACCACTGCTTTGGCTGTACAGCTCGAATGAGCTCAAGCTGACAAGGGGTCACTGTCTAAGGTATGTTAAGATACAGACAGACCACCACTGCTTTGGCTGTACAGCTGGGATGGGCTCAAGCTGACAAGGGGTCACTGTCTAAGGTATGTTAAGATACGGACAGACAACCACTGCTTTGGATGTACAGCTGGAATGGGCTCAAGTTGACAAGGGGTCACTGTCTACGGTATGTTAAGATACGGACAGACAACTACCGATTTGGCTTTACAACTGGAATGGGCTCAAGGTGACAAGGGGTCACTGTCTAAGGTATGTTAAGATAAGGACAGACAACCACTGCTTTGGCTGTACAGCTGGGATGGGCTCAAGTTGACAAGGGGTCACTGTCTAAGGTATGTTAATATACGGACAGACAACCACTGCTTTGGCTGTACAGCTGGGATGGGCTCAAGTTGACAAGGGGTCACTGTCTAAGGTATGTTAAGATACGGACAGACAACCACTGCTTTGGCTGTACAGCTGGGATGGGCTCAAGCTGACAAGGGGTCACTGTCTAAGGTATGTTAAGATACGGACAGACAACCACTGCTTTGGATGTACAGCTGGGATGGGCTCAAGCTGACAAGGGGTCACTGTCTAAGTTTTGTTAAGATACAGACAGACAACCGCTGCTTTGGATGTACAGCTGGGATGGGCTCAAGCTGACAAGGGGTCACTGTCTAAGGTATGTTAAGATACGGACAGACAACCATTGCTTTGGATGTACAGCTGGGATGGGCTCAAGCTGACAAGGGGTCACTGTCTAAGGTATGTTAAGATACGGACAGACAACCACTGCTTTGGATGTACAGCTGGGATGGGCTCAAGCTGACAAGGGGTCACTGTCTAAGGTATGTTAAGATACGGATAGACAACCACTGCTTTGGATGTACAGCTGGAATGGGCTCAAGCTGACAAGGGGTCACTGTCTAAGGTATGTTACGATACAGACAGACAACCACTGCTTTGGATGTACAGCTGGGATGGGCTCAAGCTGACAAGGGGTCACTGTCTAAGGTATGTTAAGATACGGACAGACAACCACTGCTTTGGATGTACAGCTGGAATGGGCTCAAGCTGACAAGGGGTCACTGTCTAAGGTATGTTAAGATACAGACAGACAACCATTGCTTTGGCTGTACAGCTGGGATGGGCTCAAGCTGACAAGGGGTCACTGTCTAAGGTATGTTAAGATACAGACAGACAACCACTGCTTTGGCTGTACAGCTGGGCTGGGCTCTAGCTGACAAGGGGTCACTGTCTAAGGTATGTTAAGATACGGACAGACAACCACTGCTTTGGCTGTACAGCGGGGATGGGCTAAAGCTGACAAGGGGTCACTGTCTAAGGTATGTTAAGATACGGACAGACAACCACTGCTTTGGATGTACAGCTGGGATGGGCTCAAGCTGACAAGGGGTCACTGTCTAAGGTGTGTTAAGATACAGACAGACAACCACTGCTTTGGCTGTACAGCTGGGATGGGCTCAAGCTGACAAGGGGTCACTGTCTAAGGTGTGTTAAGATACGGACAGACAACCACTGCTTTGGATGTACAGCTGGGATGGGCTCAAGCTGACAAGGGGTCACTGTCTAAGGTATGTTACGATACAGACAGACAACCACTGCTTTGGCTGTACAGCTGGGATGGGCTCAAGCTGACAAGGGGTCACTGTCTAAGGTATGTTAAGATACAGACAGACAACCATTGCTTTGGCTGTACAGCTGGGATGGGCTCAAGCTGACAAGGGGTCACTGTCTAAGGTATGTTAAGATACGGACAGACAACCACTGCTTTGGATGTACAGCTGGGATGGGCTCAAGCTGACAAGGGGTCACTGTCTAAGGTGTGTTACGATACAGACAGACAACCACTGCTTTGGCTGTACAGCTGGGATGGGCTCAAGCTTACAAGGGGTCACTGTCTAAGGTATGTTAACATACGGACTGACAACCACTGCTTTGGATGTACAGCTGGGATGGGCTCAAGCTGACAAGGGGTCACTGTCTAAGGTATGTTAACATACGGACAGACAACCACTGCTTTGGATGTACAGCTGGGATGGGCTCAAGCTGACAAGGGGTCACTGTCTAAGGTATGTTAACATACGGACTGACAACCACTGCTTTGGATGTACAGCTGGAATGGGCTCAAGCTGACAAGGGGTCACTGTCTAAGGTATGTTAAGATACGGACAGACAACCATTGCTTTGGATGTACAGCTGGGATGTGCTCAAGTTGACAAGGGGTCACTGTCTAAGGTATGTTAAGATACGGACAGACAACCACTGTTTTGGATGTACAGCTGGGATGGGCTCACGCTGACAAGGGGTCACTGTCTAAGGTATGTTAAGATACGGACAGACAACCACTGCTTTGGCTGTACAGCTGGGATGGGCTCAAGTTGACAAGGGGTCACTGTCTAAGGTATGTTAAGATACGGACAGACAACCACTGCTTTGGATGTACAGCTGGGATAGGCTCAAGCTGACAAGGGGTCACTGTCTAAGGTATGTTAAGATACGGACAGACAACCGCTGCTTTGGATATACAGCTGGGATGGGCTCAAGTTGACAAGGGGTCACTGTCTAAGGTATGTTAAGATACGGACAGACAACCACTGCTTTGGCTGTACAGCTGGGATGGGCTCAAGCTGACAAGGGGTCACTGTCTAAGGTATGTTAAGATACGGACAGACAACCACTGCTTTGGATGTACAGCTGGGATGGGCTCACGCTGACAAGGGGTCACTGTCTAAGGTATGTTAAGATACGGACAGACAACCACTGCTTTGGCTGTACAGCTGGGATGGGCTCAAGTTGACAAGGGGTCACTGTCTAAGGTATGTTAAGATACGGACAGACAACCACTGCTTTGGCTGTACAGCTGGGATGGGCTCAAGCTGACAAGGGGTCACTGTCTAAGGTATGTTAAGATACGGACAGACAACCACTGCTTTGGCTGTACAGCTGGAATGGGCTCAAGCTGACAAGGGGTCACTGTCTAAGGTATGATAAGATACGGACAGACAACCACTGCTTTGGATGTACAGCTGGTATGGGCTCAAGCTGACAAGGGGTCACTGTCTTAGGTATGTTAAGATACGGACAGACAACCACTGCTTTGGATGTACAGCAGGGATGGGCTCAAGCTGACAAGGGGTCACTGTCTAAGGTATGTTAAGATACAGACAGACAACCACTGCTTTGGATGTACAGCTGGAATGGGCTCAAGCTGACAAGGGGTCACTGTCTAAGGTATGTTAACACACGGACAAACAACCATTGCTTTGGATGTACAGCTGGGATGGGCTCAAGCTGACAAGGGGTCACTGTCTAAGGTATGTTAAGATACAGACAGACAACCACTGCTTTGGATGTACAGCTGGGATGGGCTCAAGCTGACAAGGGGTCACTGTCTAAGGTATGTTAAGATACAGACAGACAACCACTGCTTTGGTTGTACAGCTGGAATGGACTCAAGCTGACAAAGGGTCACTGTCTAAGGTATGTTAAGATACAGACAGACAACCACTGCTTTGGATGTACAGCTGGTATGGGCTCAAGCTGACAAGGGGTCACTGTCTTAGGTATGTTAAGATACGGACAGACAACCACTGCTTTGGATGTACAGCAGGGATGGGCTCAAGCTGACAAGGGGTCACTGTCTAAGGTGTGTTAAGATACGGACAGACAACCACTGCTTTGGATGTACAGCTGGGATGGGCTCAAGCTGACAAGGGGTCACTGTCTAAGGTATGTTAAGATACAGACAGACAACCGCTGCTTTGGTTGTACAGCTGGGATGGGCTCAAGCTGACAAGGGGTCACTGTCTAAGGTATGTTAAGACCACTGATTTGGATGTACAGCGGGGATGGGCTCAAACTGACAGGGGGTCACTGTCTAAGATATGTTAAGATACGGACAGACAACCACTGCTTTGGATGTACAGCAGGGATGGGCTCAAGCTGACAAGGGGTGACTGTCTAAGGTGTGTTAAGATACAGACAGACAACCACTGCTTTGGATGTACAGCTGGAATAGGCTCAAGCTGACAAGGGGTCACTGTCTAAGGTATGTTAAGATACGGACAGACAACCACTGCTTTGGATGTACAGCTGGGATGTGCTCAAGCTGACAAGGGGTGACTGTCTAAGGTATGTTAAGATACGGACAGACAACCACTGCTTTGGATGTACAGCTGGGATGTGCTCAAGCTGACAAGGGGTCACTGTCTAAGGTATGTTAAGATACGGACAGACAACCACTGCTTTGGATGTACAGCTGGGATGGGCTCAAGCTGACAAGGGGTCACTGTCTAAGGTATGTTAAGATACGGACAGACAACCACTGCTTTGGATGTACAGCTGGGATGGGCTCAAGCTGACAAGGGGTCACTGTCTAAGGTATGTTAACATACGGACTGACAACCACTGCTTTGGATGTACAGCTGGGATGGGCTCAAGCTGACAAGGGGTCACTGTCTAAGGTATGTTAAGATACAGACAGACAACCACCACTGCTTTGGATGTACAGCTGGGATGGGCTCAAGCTGACAAGGGGTCACTGTCTAAGGTATGTTAAGATACAGACAGACAACCACTGCTTTGGCTGTACAGCAAGAATGGGCTCAAGCTGACAAGGGGTCACTGTCTAAGGTATGTTAAGATACGGACAGACAACCACTGCTTTGGCTGTACAGCTGGGATGGGCTCAAGCTGACAAGGGGTCACTGTCTAAGGTATGTTAAGATACGGACAGACAACCACTGCTTTGGATGTACAGCTGGAATGGGCTCAAGCTGACAAGGGGTCACTGTCTAAGGTATGTTAAGATACAGACAGACAACCACTGCTTTGGCTGTACAGCTGGGATGGGCTCAAGCTGACAAGGGGTCACTGTCTAAGGTATGTTAAGATACGGACAGACAACCACTGCTTTGGCTGTACAGCTGGGATGGGCTCAAGTTGACAAGGGGTCACTGTCTAAGGTATGTTAAGATACAGACAGACAACCACTGCTTTGGATGTACAGCTGGAATGGGCTCAAGCTGACAAGGGGTCACTGTCTAAGGTATGTTAAGATACGGACAGACAACCACTGCTTTGGATGTACAGCTGGAATGGGCTCAAGCTGACAAGGGGTCACTGTCTAAGGTATGTTAAGATACGGACAGACAACCACTGCTTTGGATGTACAGCTGGAATGGGCTCAAGCTGACAAGGGGTCACTGTCTAAGGTATGTTAAGATACAGACAGACAACCATTGCTTTGGATGTACAGCTGGGATGGGCTCAAGCTGACAAGGGGTCACTGTCTCATGTATTTATGTTCAATGTGATGAATGATAATGGGACAAGTGAAACTTCAATAGTGTAATTGAAAACATAAAAAAATGTTTCTGTCTTCAAACAGTCATTTACTTATTCTATATTGTTACCTAAAATTAGCAAAGGTGTACCAAAGGGGCTGTCACATATCGTTACTCCGTCAAATATCCTTAATCCGAAAAGACAAAGACAAAATCGGTAGACATAAAATCATCAACAAAACAAACCATACAAAAAAAAACGACAAACAACCATGACAATCAAACCTCAATCAGCAATGTAAACTCAAATCGAAACGAGAGTGATCTCAGGTGGTCCAGAATAGTAAGCAGCTAAATCACACCAGACCATACGCCTTGAGTATCGGAATTCGCTTTCATTTTCACACAATTTTGCACTGGTAGTTGCAATTTGTTGCATTGTCTTTGGTGCTAAATGGTTTAATCTTAATTATTGTTTTTTTACTTCGGCATTCAATTTTGGTATGCACATTTGATATGGTTTAAATTGTAATTTTTGCTTCGTTATTACTAGTTGAGTACTTTCTGAATATTGCAATAATCTCTCATCATTTCTATCATTGAAGCATTGACAGTATCACAACACTTTAATGCCCACCTGCGATATAGTGTCCGTGTCCGTCTGTTCGTCCATACTTTCTTCTGTCTTAGATCAGGTGTACCTTAAGGTTGAAGTTATGTTTCCATTTTAGAAGGTGAGGTATCAAATCTTTTGGTCATAGTGTTGTTTTTCTCTTTCAGACCAGACGCCTAGGGTGTTTGTTGACTTAGACAGTGTGGAAAAAGACTTTCACTTTTTATTGTGCTAAGCTTATCAGTCTTTGTATGACGCTATCTAATATAATCCTTGGTAGGAAATTAGAAGGCTGAAACCTAAGACTTCAACATGGTATTTTATTTTCTTGTGCAACATTAGATATGCCTGAACTTAAGTAATTGTGTTCTTGGCTAGTAAATAACTGAGCATACATTATGCTTAATGTATTATAATAATCAGATTATTTATGTATGTTTTGAATTAATTCATGCATGTGTTAATTGTCATTTGCTATATATAATTCGGCTGATAAGAACTTTATGAACATGTATTTTTTAGTTATTTTGTATAAATGAAGCATGTTTATTCATTTGATTTATTTTTGCTTCTTTAATTTAGAGTTTTCATAATTTAGTGATGCGGGTTTTTTCAAAATCAAAGTTTAAAATCAGTATTTAATTGTTATTGTATTCATACATTTTGTTTACTTTTTTTCTGAAAGTTATGCTTTTTTGAAAATTTCTAGTCCAGATTTTCTGTTCATTTAGACTTTGTTTTAAGAATTTCAAAATGTATACGATCTATGTCCTCAAATACATGTATGTGTATGATATACACTTAATATGTTAAACTGCCTCAGCTATTGACTGCAGACAGTCTCAGGTTTTGACAGCTAGGTATGGTGCTTTATGATGTGCATTGCTTTTGTAAAATTTTGTTTGTGAGCTTACCAATTAATTAATTGTGTTCTGTTTTTTTTTGGTATACTTTTTATGAGTCTGTCTCATCTAAGTTTATTCTTTTTCAGCTATAGGGTTGTGTATATTCACAGTTTATTTTTGAATGTGTTTTTTTTCCTTTGAATATACTAGTATAGCAGAAACTCAAAAGTGCTACAGTTTATTTCAGTTTATTTCAGTATAAAGTACAGCATAATAAACGTATTGAAACAAACTGTTCAACTACTCAGGTTTGATACTGTAATGAACTTGATATAAGAAACTCTGTCATACTTATCCTGTTTTTCTCCAATAAAAAGCTTTACCCATTACAGTTGTCAGTTTTGTTGTAACATGTGGCTACCACAGTTTTGTCTCAAAGCTTATTTAGAGATACCAAAGGGACATCAGAATCTCTTAAGTATATAAAGCAAAGACACAGTCAGGAGACAATGAGGACAAATAACAATATGTAAAACACATAAATACAACCACACTGGGGGCGAATTACACTTTAATTGTAATCGCAAACTTCAGTAAAATCGAAAGTACTCTCTTGGAGGGTTAGCAGTGTCTGATTGTTTCAGCACACCAGGGGTCTTACTTTCTAAGCCATCGTAGGACTAAGAGACAGCTAATTAACCTCCTAAACTACATCTTAGTCCTAAGTAAAACTTTGATACGTGTCCCAAATTACCAATTTCCTTATGATTGTCTTAACTTTATGAAGACAAATAAGGTGACTTAGGAATTTCCTTACTTTAAAGAATCCTAATTTTAGATAAAATACGACAATAATATATATCTTTTTGTGGTATGTTATCCTAAAATCATGAGCCATCTTCATATACTAGTATTTTCCCGCACTCTTGTTTTTAAGCATAACATTAGTTGCTTTAGCCTTAAAAATTGACTGACTTACCAAGATGAAGAAAAAAAAACAAGCATTTTTTTTTCATTTAATTTAGCAAAATTTTAGCAAAAAATCCACCTCATTCACGCTGAATCTCACACTCAAAAACATTGTTTTCACAATGAGATTATAAGAAATTTTATTTTTATACAAATGCTGCATTAAGGAAACTTATGATCATTTTATATTATTGTTAACAATTAATTTTGCTATTTGCTATTGTTTGTGAATAAGAAAAAAGACGTGCTTTATCATATTCATTTAAAAACTTAGCCATAGTATTTCGTTACTTAAGAAATTTGTTATAACAAAGATAGGAATTACTAGCCGGGAAACGACTAAGAAAGCTTCGGTACAACTGTTAGGACGTTCAAAGTTTCGAAAATAATGCCCCTGATGCATTGGCAGTTATTATTTTTGGAAAAATCTGGTACCTCTCTGTTACAAGCTAGCATAGTACTGATAGATTGAAATTATTCTTGATACATTGTATTTATGTTTTCTTTTTCGTCATCCGCCGTGTACGGAGTCTATTTAAATGGAACACTATATTCCATATACATTTGTATATTCTTCATATAATAAAAGATAACAAGATGTGGAATTAAGAAAACGCAACAAAACCTACAATACATGTATAAACGACAATTTTGAATATCCACGATGGATAACAGCCAGCAGCCTTCTATGTGTCCAGTGGTCACGATTCTCGCTGTTTTGCAACTGGTCCTAGATGAGAAATATAATGCGTATGAATCAAAACCAATTTATAAATATCAAAGAAAGACGCCCTTCTTGACAAAGACAAATAACATAATTTTGTATCATTATTACCAATACTGATTCATTAACAATTAGCACACCTTTAATAAAAGAAAGCAGCATAATTTGTCTATGGATCTAGTTTTAAACACAAAATTAGGTAGAGGTGAACATCTTAAGGAGTAATGTATTATATGAACAAAACAATGAAGAACTAGGAAATCGACTACAATACAGAAAACATGAAATGATCAAGATTGAATACCAAAAAATATTGAGAACTACATGAGCGACCAAAATGTTTTTTAAAAACATTTGCAAACAAAATCTATGGAATAAATGAATTTCAAAACAATGCTATCCATAAGGAGGCTTGACTTTTTGACTTGGGAAACAAATGATTATGAATTATTAAAATCTTTGATGGTACAAGGTCCGCATGTTAATAAATTCTACTTCATATAATATGTTTAAGCCTCGAGCAATTCAGACATATACATAAAACATTACAAGTACAATTTAAATAGTCTTAAATGTTCAAGTTTTATTACGTTTGAATAACATCGTGTTTGAAATTTATAAATCGAAGAAGAAACTTATTTTATATATTTGATTTATCGTTTATTATTTGTTTAGAACAGTCCCTCCTTGTGTGAGAATGTTAATTTTTGTAATTATAAAAGTTTAATAATTGATTGTGTAGGACATTTAGTAATATTTGTCATTGTACCATGTACATGTATATAACAACTGTTTCCTTGAGACCTTAAACCTGTCAAGCAAATATGTAACAATACAAATTTTAATAATTGACTAGTAGCTGGCTCCGGTTTAGTTCCTGCTACAATAATTTCTAAAAAAAAAAATCTATATAAAAATATTGATTCGACGATCGATTAATCGATTAAATAATAATTTAGAAAATCAAAGGGATTGGGTGACCCTTTGGAACTCTCTGTGTTCTCTTCACTTTCGACGCTCTGTACTTAGTGACTGTTAAAGCAAACATATCTAAGATTAAGCCAGGGTCAACATCACGGTACATATGAAATGAATGCTCAAACAAGATATTTAATAACACGGCCACTCAACTCTTTAAGCGAATACACGTATGAGCTTAGACCTGGCTTTCAAATCCAATATTATTGACAAGAATTGGCAGTAAAACATAACGATAGTAGCTGCTCAAACAGAAAATGATTGGATGGATTTGTAGTCTGCAGTGCATTTTAACTAACAGGTTGGATAAACCTAACAGATTATAGAGAGCAACTTGCATCTTCCATGGCCATCGAAGAGACCTGTAGTATTGCTTTATTTGCAAAGATTTTAGAAGCTAGATCGCCTAAATACAGTACATTTATACAAACTAAAACCTAGGTTTAAACTATATCTTTGCTGAGATTTATATTCTACTAATGAAAAATAGATGAAACCCACCGAAAAATAAATAAGACAAAGAGACTATATTACTTGCTCTTTAATGCTTTTCTTTGAGGTTCTTACATTTAAGAAACACAATGTTTGAATAATTTTTACACTTTTCAAGTTAAAAATAATCGTATTGGTACATTTCCTAGACTTTTAGTGAGTCAGTGTTTTTACACCCTTGCAACATTGTAGAAGTTATTTAAAGGCGACGAACATGAATATTATGATAAAATGAGCATGCAATTATGATGATGAGAAATATGGGGGTGGGTGGGAATTAAAGGAATTAACAAATACTTCCAGAATTAAATTCCGCACAATTTCTTTTTCTTCGTGTTAAATATTGTTTAAAACATAAACCAAATGTCTTGCAGTCTTAAGAAACCTAAAAATATATTTATTTTCATTTGCTCTATTATATACATTAAGATCATGAAAGCAAAAGCTGATTACAAAATGAAGACAATGCTTGCTTAAGAAACTGAATTTGCAAGTCCGAAATGGAATCCCTTACGATAAAAAGAAGCATTAGATTATATACCTGCTCGAGATTCTACTCTTATTCAAAATAAGAATTAAAAAACATCAAAATTCAATGGAGGATTGTCTTAAATGAAATGGTATAAAAAGCAAGAATAAACTTGATGTAAAAACAACCATAAAAGGCCTCCATAGAAATGTGAGTGGAAAACTGTGTTCAACGAGATTGCAATATTAGAGTAAATAGGCTCTGATTTATCTTTGGTTACAAAACCAACTAACTTAAGCAAGTTTTTTTTCAAAAACTATTACTTGATATCTTTATCATTATTTTACATGTATTTATATTTCTGTGAAGAGGAAACTAAAAAAAGATGTGGAATATCTGGTTGATTGTTTTCTTAATATTCCAAATATTGATTTATATAAACGATAGATCTTGATAAATAAATGTCAATATTTATGGAAGACCTGTTTTAAGATTTTTGCCCTTAAGATAAAAAATGAAAGATTATTTAGTGAAATAATTATAATAAAAAACATATTGACATTTTAATCACTGCACGTATCAATATATTGTAAATATTGACATCGGTGCAGTATATTATCGGTATTCTGCCCGGGAGGGGATCGCGATTTCAAATTGTCCGATGGCAACATTAGATATCCATATTCAATTCTGTTTAATAACGGGTTATTAAAATATTGTATGCATGATAAGATCAGGATACACGTATATCTTTAGATTTGCAATACACTAGCTAGCATTGTAATATTTTTCCTTGGGTATTGAATTAAACGGGTTTAAAAAAAGAAATTGAGCATGTTTAATGCTTTTTCGTTCATGTATATTTCAAAATCAATGAAATTGTTGAAAATTTCAATATTTGACGATTAATTTATGCAGGATAGAACAACAAAAGATGTTCACATGTATCTCGACGCTAAGAATGCATCAATTTACCCTTCAATATTTTTTTCAGTTGGTACATGTAATAAAAATGCCACCCTTAACAAGAATATAATTATTAAAATCATCTTTTGTTTAAACGACAGTTTTACGGTCGTCTCGACATTTGATCGGGGTCTATGTCCTAACCAAACCGGTTTTCATAAAAGTAAGATGAATTAATACTTCATCGAACAATACTTTGTTGTGCTCCACAGTATGGCAGTACTGGGCATGACAATTCATACAGCTACCCTACAACATCGTTCAAAACCAAATTTTATCAAATTGAATATCAAGCAAATCTTTCTTCAAATTCACGCGGCCACCTCCTTGTTTTAAGTATATATCATTTTTTCCCAACTGAACAAAGATTGTAAATTTTAAAACCAATTAAAAGGTTGAAGTTTTATCATTTTTCCCCATTATTCTTATCTTGACAAAGGAAAAAAACAACAAAATGAACACATATAAACTAAAAATGGAGGTATAATGTCCTGATTTTGTGTCATGCACATATATGGAGTGTATGACATTTTACATATTGAGGTAAAACAAAGCAGAGGATGATATGAAGCCAATATCAAATCATTGTATAAAAATCTCGCGGTTCTTACTTCTACGAAAACAATAGATCTACTCATATTTGACAAAACTAGATTGTTTTCCGTCTTCTAAAAGTTATCAGATTTGAAAACATTGTTTCTATAATTATTTTTCTTTCCTCGTGTTCGTACTTAAAACAAAATTATTAATTTATTTGATTTACATGACACAACTTGTTTTCCAAAAAACGAAACGCAATGGAATCAACTACCATGCAGGGTGCAAGCAGTGACCACATGAACCAGATGTCACGGTTTAGTTTCAGTTGAGACCAGAATGGATTACATGTATGCGCAAATAATCTATTGTAAATATTTTCGAAATTATAAAATAAAGAACCATTTTCCTAATTGTAATGAAACCCAAACACTTTTCCAGACCGATCAACAAACATAATTATATGCATGGACAAGACAAGTACAAACTTAAGCTTTACCAAAAATTCTTTGCACAGGAAAAGACTACAAAAATATTGGTAAAACTAAGAAAATAAATCCGCTATTAGATCATCGAAAACATTAAAGTTATACGGGGTCGTCAGGCTATTATGCGGAAAACATGACCAAAAACCATGGTATAGTGGTGCACTATGTCGGGAAAATGTCAAGTTCCTTGCTCGTTACAAAACCCTGCTGCATGTCTCGGTAAGCGTAGGACACGTAGGAACCCCATACAGGAGGCCAAATTACCCATATTTTTTTTTCCAATGGCAGTCAAATCTTTCCTCCCCGATTAGCATTGTGTCCCCCTTTCCTCCACTTCATCATCATTGCATGTTCATTTTATCACACATCCAAGTTCATCTTCCGGATAAAGCTGGAGTCGCTCTGCTTTGGAAGACAGCAATAAGTAACTAACTTACTAACTAAACATATATAACTAAAAGACAATGCTGTATGTTCCTTGTTTAAATTAATAAAGCAAATGTATAAAAAAAAAATTATTTTAAAGGATTTCAATATCCTGACAAATTAAATGATGTTTTTTCTTTATTATTATTACTGAACGTTATGTGACTAATGATTGTCAGATATTATTTTCGTTGTATTTTTACAAGTTTATAATATTGAATAAAAAGGGGGATCAAAGTTCAGAAGTCTTTAGCTTAACAGATAAAATAATAAAGAAAGGCAGAGTACTTTTTATTTTGTTTGACAGTTAAATGCATGGCAAAATATTTTCAATTGAAAGATCAGACACTGTCAAGTCTTTTTTCCCCATCATGATTTACAGAAATTTTATTTATTCTGTCAGTGTATTTTTTTTTCATCTTGTTCACGAAATTTAATAAAAAAAAAACATAACATTGATTATAAAACGTAAAGATACAGTTTGAGAAGTGGCCAGAGACGATGATAAGAAAAACCGTTTATATATAAATCACGTTTGTTTTACAGAGAAAATAGTTGCACTGCTAATATTAAAACATTCATTAAGGACAAAGTTTAACTCTGCTTACATCATGAACATGTAAGCAACGTAAAATGTCAAACGAAGAGCACACACTACATTAAATCAAAATACATCATGTACATAATATACAATGCACTAATATAGAATACATAAATAGGCACACATACACAGCTGCAATGGAATCATATTTTCTAGGTAATCACTTTTTATTCTGTTTTGTTATATAAAACACATCTATAAGATTTACTTAAAAGAACATTGAATGCATTCTAAAATTAATATTCTCTTTGACTTAATTTAACAATGCAATTCCTGGTCTTTGAAATCGTCAGAAAATAGGAGATCTATGTTCAAAATTGAAAACAAGTAACATGGAGTAAATATGTATGACACAAACTAACGATAGATATTGACACAAACAAAGTAAATGTGCAACGCCTCTGTTGCTGTTTTTTAATCTCAAAACTCTTGGTAGACGGATTTTTTCTTAGACGCGAAACAAACATGCGTTTTGGAACAACCCAAAGCACCCGTTTAAGCGCTGCGTATAATCTACATTTGATATACCTGTCTCTATTAAAGCACGAGACTATTGTATTTAACTTTTTTACTTCCTTCGTTATTTCTATTAGATACATTAAATCTTTATCCCTTTGCAGTTTCAATCTATCTAGATATGTTAGCCTTACAATTAGTTTTCTATGCAAGAAATGTTGTCTGGCAATGCTGCATAAGTATGCAAAAAATGTTAAACTTTTTTTCATTTGGAATTATTGTTGCTTTATTGTGGTTTGCCATTGCACTGATATTACTCGAATACATGTTACAGGGTATGCACAAAATACAAGCATCAAGATAGCAGTTAATGAGTCAAAATGCTAGAAAAAAAATCTTAATCCTAAGTAACATTCCATGTACCTTAACCTACAAAAAAAGACGGAACACTTTACAAATTGACACTAGACGTGTACACATCAGCTAACATTTACCAGTACCCATTCATCATTTCTGGTCGCTAGCTTTATCATTCTGGCACGCCTAACATTGCTTATCCGTACAGGTACCTCAATTCATACTCAACTAAAAAGGAACTATTTTCTTGTCTGACATAGTAACATCTAGCTAAGTATATGTAATACACACTGAAAAAGCCATTCCTAAAGGCAATACACAACGACAATTCATTTTATATGACGTAGGCTTGTCGACAAGTTCACTACTACCGTGCAATATGGCTAAGTATGGCGAAAAAAGGTGCATGCTTTTTTGGATTCGTTAAGAACCTTTGTAGTTGGCATGTGATGGAGAAAACAATGACTTTGGTTCTGTGGATGGAATTCGTCTATTTTGTTTATAAGGTTAACGAAACTAAGGTAGGATTTATAACAATTCTGAGAAAATCAACGTGGCCACCGATATACAAAATGGCGCCATTTCCCAGAAATGAGGCATTATTACATATTCTAAGGTTTTTGCAGAAGAATTAAGTGAATTTCATAATACATTATCAAAATCAAGCTTGTTTAAAATAAACTATCTGAAACATCTAAGCAAAATCCATCGAAGTCTCTTTTTTTAATCCACCATTGCGAATAAAAACCCATGAAATCTAAGAAAATAAAATGAGATCGCATATATTGTTTTAGATTATTTTCAATGTAAAGCTAAAAAAAGACACCGTAACTTTTTGAATGTTGGAAAAAAAACTTGAAAATTAAGTTACTCAATTTCCCGCCTTCGGACATTTAGTTTAAAATATGTACATCATATTTTTTGTTTTGTCTAGAGGTCAATGTTATTTGCAACTGACCAATCAAAATCGACCTGAATGACCTTAACAATAATATTTTTTGTTGCACTTTCCTTGGGGTCATTTTGCCATGTGGTCAATCTTTCTGATTGGTCTGTCAATAAGTGACCATTGTTATGCAAAACGAAATAATTGAAATAAAAGGAGAAAAAATTCAGAGCAAGGTCATCCTCCAACTGGGGTCTTCTCCAGTAACCAACCAAAGGAGGAAGAAAAACCAACAGTCCCAAAAAGTAAGTAAATACCTTTATAAGTCTTTTATTTTGATATTTGAAAATCTGAATTTTTAAATGATATTATTCATTTTTTCTTTCTTATAAGATTTACAGGCTTTTTTAAAAAAAATGTTTTAAGTTAAAAAAAAAATTAGATTTTTTTGTCCTTCGTTAATTTCATTCTGTAAAGTAACAGTTTTTATATTCATTTATACTAATCAAAAGGCATCTTGCAATATTTTAGTTTTAGTTTGAATCCAGAGCCCGAGAAGAAGCCAAAGAACTTGCAGAGATATTTATGTGGAAACGCTCAGTAAGTTGATGGGGTCCCAGGTTGTGATTGATCCCGGGACTACGTCAACTACTTGCCTGTGTTCCACGCATGCTTCACTAACCAAGAGCAGACGACACGAACGGAAACCCAGTCATCAAAAATTCAGAAGTGAATAACTTATCCCGCACTGAATTTCTAATGTGAGAATGGCGTCAATGCTTGTCATAAACGTCAGGAAACTTACACATATATTATATTAATTATACCATATGTCAATCATAAAGCTTTCTTAAGAAATATAATCGAAATCGAATCACTTATTCTTTTTCCAATCATCCACGAGAGCAGATGTACACGAAAACTGAAGAGCGAAAAAAGGCGGCGGGAGTCGCGGGTCGTGGGGATACCACTGTAGAATACATAGGTGGATTTCCCAAGATCCGTGATTTCAGTTTGTCTGTAAGCAACATGTGGATGGCTTGATGGATTACATGTCGTTTTCGTATAGATCCATGTCGTTATAAAACATGGACAACTGCCTAGGACTTGTACACGTCTATATAAAACAAGTACACGACGCCTTTAGGATTTGCCTTGTGAAACAACCATATGGTTTAACTTGACTAGGAAAGTTCTGTATTCCCTATGGATCTATTCTTATTTAGTTGGATTCCTGAATGTTTTCTATCTCTATTTGTAGTTTCTTTGGATTATATGTATTTCTTTTTATCTTTTTTTATTCCTCTGATTCTCTAGACATGGTGATGAGTTTTAAACCTTTTTTTCTATTTAGCTGAAACTGTTTAACATATTTCATCTTTTCATTCAAACAATACGGAAGTTGTAATATATATAACTTTTATTTTTTTTTTTTAGTTTACTTTCAACTTTCGCAGAATATGAATTAAAAATGTATTTATTTTTCAGCATTGGTTTAATGCTTTTACAGCTACACTTTTCAACAGATTTTAGTTCGCACCGCTAACTTACTGTTTCCTTTCAGAATATGGTACCTTGCTGTTATATGCTTTTTTGGGCGGTCACATCGATAAATGTTTAAACGCTTTCATTTGTTTGCAGACAGAGAGCTTTTAAGATTTTATTTTTTAACATTTCTTCTACTTGTGTTCATTATTTTGTAGATATTATAACATCAAAAGAACCAGTTCACAAACATTTTTTTTTCTTTCAGTTCATTTATTTGTTTTTACTTTTGTATATTTTGGGTTTGTTTTCTAAAACGATTATCCTAGGCCTCATATTGAAGATTTTTCATACTTCTTCTTAATAAGTTTTTATCGAACCTTTAAACAAATATTAAATTTGAATTATTTTGTTTAATTGTAGTCGATTTCCAAAGTTTCTTTGATATTATAAATCTTTAAATTTTGCAAACCCTTTTCATATTAGGAAGTTTTTTTCAGTCTGTGTCCAATTTCGATTTTATTTGGATTCTGGAATTGGCTAACTGGTGCCGTTTTACTTCAATTTTTTAAACTATTAAAATAGCTGATGATTCACATTCTACAGTCGTTTAAGGTTATGTTTAGTTTCAAAATATAATACCATGAATATTTATTTAAAAGACATGTTTTTTTTTCAATGTCACCAAACAAGAATTTATAAAGACCTACAATTAGACCACCGTACCATCACATTACAAGGAACTGGCCTTAGTTTGTCCTTCATTATAAATTCATACACACACCCTAAGACTTGTCTAAGTACTTTTTCAGATTTGATGATCAGTGAAGCGTGAAGAAAGCCAGCCATATTAGGCCTATCTGTCATGTGTAGACATATTAAGCATCTATCAGCCCAAGGCCTACATGGTTATATGTAAATGTACGTGTCCTGTCATGATATACATACTTATAAATCAAACTCAACACAAAACAAGCCTTTTATTCATTGTTGCTTACGTGGCAAGTTGTTTAATTGCCTTTTAAGAAAAAACAAACTTTGGTAAAGATATCTCATGATTATATTATCTCAATACTTCCTGTACATGTATTTTCTTTATTGAGAAATGACACCTATACGTTTTCCTAGACTTACGGTAAAAGAAAATAAAAAAATCTACATTAGTTTTGCTTTAAACCTAGCATGAATATATTAAAACAAACTTAAAAAGATAATACACCAAAACAAAGGTACGGAAATTTTTTTAATGCCCCACAGTCAAAAAGTTTACAATTGGATACAAAATTGAACTACAGGAGAACCATCAGTGTTTTTCGACAGATTGTATGCAAGTCTCGGCGTACGCTTAAATACTTTTCAAAAATCTTCAGTGGTTTTAGTTTATCAATAAATGTGCATCGTCAATCCAAGTTTTCAACTTAACAAGAGGCTGTTTCATTGTATTACCTGGAAAACCAAGGTCATTTTCAAAATTGATAGATATGTCTGCCTTAGATCTGAAATTCAAAAGCATAAAAACCCATTTATCCATGCTACAAAAATATCATATACACGAAACAAACAGAAAAACAGAAAACTAACTAAAACTGGTATTTACTTATACCAAATATATATAGCAACCGTTTTAGGCCCACGTCAATATAAGGTAAAGAAATGTGGAACAAGAGAACGCAACACAGTTCAAATGAAAAAGTTGCAATTTAAAAATACCACAATGAAAACCAGCAAGCAACCTTCTAAGTGGCAATTGCGCTGATCGCTGTTTTGCGATTGGCCAAAGAATAAAATAGAATGCACACAATTCAAGCCTAGTCTTGAAATAGTTGAAGAAAGACCCCCTTTAAACAAGGAATAAAAAACACCAATTATACCCCTCTAAAACATCTGAAAACTTGTAGAAAAATCTAGATATTATATTGAACCATACATTGGTTAGATACTATGGAAAGCATCGAAGGACCCAATCTCAAATCCTAAGGTCAATCATTGCATGGTTTCTGCATAAAAAAAATTAAAATGTTTCATTCCAAAGCCATTCACTTGCTGGTGAAATACAATAACTCAAGTTGTATTGGTATTCTATTATAAAGATCAAAGCGGCCCAGGTCATCAACTTGTTGGTTCAAACAAGGAGAACATAAATCTATGTCTGTTATTTAGGTTGTTTCATTTCTGGGAGAACAGAATTCAACCATGTAAAATTACTTGTCAAATCGTCTTCAAAAGATAAGTTTGACATGACGCTGAAAGTTATTTTAATGCCCTTCTTTGTGCAATTATGAAAAATGTAAAATATTTTCGCCTACGTAAAATATTAAAATTAATATTAAATAAATACGAAATATACAAGTAACAGTTTGTGAAAGCTTAATTGCTTTAGCTACATAATATTATATGTTTTTCATGAATTGATTAAATGATTTATTAATTTTTGAACATGAACATTTTGCCATATATTGTGAATATAGCGGGAAAAACAGAATTAAGCTGGAATGGTCAATCTTCAACATGCGTTCAAACGCCCCCCCCCCCCCCCCGTTTGTACTTCTTTGCTTCTTTCAAGAAGACTAGACAAGAAACGACTATTACATACCGACTAAATGTAAGATCATAATGGTGACTTGGTACAGAAATTTTAGATGGGCTGAGTCAGATTTTATAACGCAAAACATGTCTGCGGCTAAATGGTATAGAAGAATATTTATCCAACTTGTCATTGCAAGTTTAAACCAAGACCTACATACATTTGTTTTAGATAAGAATCAAACCCCAAAACACAACGAAAGACGAGAACACAACCAGATTTGAGAATTTTGGTGTACTATAAAAAAAAAACGGCAGACGTTTGCAATATTTAGTTCGAGTTAAACATGCACCTTTTTTATCAACAACATCATTGTAGACCTCCATTTAAGTTTAGTTTTTTTTTTTCAAATATATCGAGTCTATCCGTGCATTATCAGTCCCAATAAAGAAACGCTGTATTTGTTTCATTTAAAGACGAGTTTCTCACACTCCTGTAGATTACTGTAATTTTTATTAGCATTATCACACTATGCCATGTTGGTACTCTATGAAATGTTATTTCCCGTGCCTTGTTATTTCCCCAATTGTGCATCACGTGGTTTTCTCATATTGATTACCGACACCTAAATTTAAAGATTCTGAAGCAAAACGGTATTGCTAAGCTGTAAAATGGAAAGTATATTACTTTTATGAACATTTCAAATCAAACCTTTAAAAATTGAAAAGTAAAAATGTCTGTGTAAACTTTTCTTTGATATTTCTTGCTGGAAAATTAGCACATTAACTGAAATATTTGATTGATTGTCTCTAAAAAACAAATAAAACAATGACCATGCATTAAATCATGAATAAAACCTTTTATAAAAATCATTTTTCTTTCTTTCTCATGCGTTTTGATATCGACATCGATATTATTTGTTGTGATTTTCAACGATTAGTTGCGGTGGGTAATTTTAAAATTGTACTGTTATTTCGCGTGGCAAATATGCATGAGGTACTGTTATTTCCTGTGGTTTGGTACTGATATTTCATGTGATTACTTAAAACTTTGTTCAAATTTTTTGCAAGAATTGAAGGTTAACAATTGAACAAGCATTCTGAGAGTATTGCAAAACAATACATAGTCCCCCTACCGGCGTCATATTTCAGTCTCTGGTAAAAAATAGTGTTAAACTTGATCAGTTTATTATTTACAAAAGTGTTAATAAAAAAAGTGCAGTTAACAAACTTCAGTAATTTCTTAAAGTTCAAAGGACCCGTAAAAATGCGCAAACCGGATCAAAACGCGAACTTGATCTGTAACTCGTTATGGTAGACTCACATATAAAAAATAAGTTCATTATCTGCAAGGGCTTAGTACAAAAAGTGCGGACAACTGAGGCGTGACGGACAGCTAGACGTGTAAACCTTTAGTCCCTTTAGTCCCTTTCGACCGTCGCCGATAGGGAACTAAAAAACACTAGATATTCTAGACAGTGCACCTAAGTTTGTGAGGTGGAAGACCAATTCATATGCACATGACCATTATTTTGCGACTCGTTACCAAAACAAAACAGTTTACCTTTAAAAAGTAAACCAGAGGTTCTCTCAGTCTAGATTGTTCTATGTAGCCCAGGTCCGCCTGAGTTCAGACCAAACCATATTTAGAGCGGACCGTGAGTAGACCAGTCTCGAAGCAGACCAGATTAGAATTAAGAATGAACTTTTGATCAGACTGTGACCCGCCAATTACAAATAAATACTCCCCCCCCCTTTCCCACAAAAAAGAAGATAAAAACAACAACCTAAAACAACAAACAAAAACAAAAAATAAGTAACGAGATAAAATATTCAAATAGAAAGTTAACGTACATATCAACATGTATTATTGAAAGTCCAATGGAGATTTATTAAGAGGTTAATTAGGCGTTGTGAATAACAGAGTAAGATATTTATCAGACTTAATTATAGAAATGGTAAAGGAGATGTGCATATACAGAATGTCCACAAAGGGGTCTTTTACGTCCATGAAGCGTGGCACTCTCCACACACGTTGGCCCACTATGATCGGCGGTCAGGGTTTCCGTATAATAGACCTGACAACCCCTGCGGACGAGGGCCACCCTATTCAGCCACCTAGGGTACACACTTGGTCGCTCTGTGGGCTGAGCACTGACCCGACGTCAGAATCCCAAGACCCTTAGTCGCCTCTTACGACAAGCTAGGCTTTGCTGCGGGCCTATTCGCCACCCGGGCCCCGCACGGGACCGCCAAGTAGTGCACCACATAGGCTAAATTTTCCGCCCCTACCCACATCTCCCCTTTTCCTGTGGTTCTTCAAAATTTACCGGTCCTTTGTGTCCCATCCCACCCCCATATTTCATTTATCATCATTATTTCATGTTCATTGTATCATCCTTTTCATGTTCATCGCCTGTAAATAACCTATATAGCGTTGCACGAGCGTAAAACACCAACTCACTCACTCACTCACTCTACAGAAGGTCACACAGATTGTTTAAATGTTTCATATATACCAATAAAGTGGTTGATATAAAAGTGTAACTCAAAGGTGTCACGGACGTACATTTCTATCACTATATTATCGTCATAATTTAGCGAGGGCATAAAATACAGTTTCCCTTTTACAGGAAATAACAGTACCATAGTAAATTTTCTAACCAGAAATAACAGTACCATACCACATTTACCACGCGAAATAACAGTACAATTTTAGAATTACCCACTGCAACTAATCGTTGAAAAGCACAACAAATAATATTGATGTCAATATCAAAACGCATGACAAAGGAAGAAAAATGATTTTTATGATGGGTTTAATTCATGATTTAATGCATGGTTATTGTTTTATTTGTTTTTAAGAGACAACCAATCAAATATTTCAGTTAATGTGCTAATTTTCCAGCAAGAAATATCAAATAAAAGTTTACACAGACATTTTTACTTTTCAATTTTTTAAAGGTTGATTTGAAATGTTCATTTAAATAATATACTTTCCATTTTACAGCTTAGCAATACCGTTTTGCTTCAGAATCTTTAAATTTAGGTGTCGGTAATCAATATAAGAAAACCACGTGATGCACAATTGGGGAAATAACAGTACCCGGCACGGGAAATAACATTTCATAGAGTACCAACATGGCATAGTGTGATTATTACAAAACGCCCATCATAAAGTTTATTTTAGAGTTACATTTGGGTTTCGAAAATTTGATATACATACAGATGTAAATATTCTGCAACAACGACTGAAAGTTGATGTAGTTTTATAGCACATCCAGCTCTCACTTTCTTTTGCATTAGGGTCCGACCATTTAATTTGGAGAGGGGGTCTTGGTTTATTGTTTTGCCTAGAAAACATTTATTTTGAAAGATGTCGCGACAAAATATTTTTTGATAATAGAATTATTTCATATGGCAGAAATTCCTCTTCTAAATATTTTTTCTTCATCTTTGCTGTCAAAATGTTTGGTTTTTTCATCAGATCCAGAAAAACAAAGACCCCCTGCAAGTACTTAACTGAATCCGACCTGTATATCTTTTTAAGTTTCTTCATATTCATGTATTAACACCTGGAAAAAAGTTAACCATCCCCATGATTTTTTTAAAATCATACATTTTCAAAACACTTTTTAACCATTATTTAACTAATAGTCATTGTAAATTTTTATTGCAAACTAAAATATGCCCTGTTTAGCACAATCTAACATGTTTGTAACAAACAAAAAGACATCCTTTATTTACATAACACGACATGGCAAAAAAGATGGCTTTTGTACATAAACATGGTCCAGTTTTTTCACCTTTTGCACGAATGCCTGCTGAAATCCTTGTTATTTTACTACCAGTTTTGCGTTTTGTTTCCTAAAGAGTTATCTCCCGTTTTTCAAGGTAACAATGTCTTTTAGCCGAAAGCTAACATCCTTCCAGTCACATATTGAAGAATTAGAACTGACCAAACTCATGAAAATTAGAAATTATTTCAAATCATCGAAAAGCATAAACAGTCTAGGGGTGCTTTACTTTTTTCAGGTGTATAGGGTGTTTTTTTCGTTCTTATGACGATATGTACCAGACATACAGTAGAGTATACGTTAATTTGATCTGTTGGGCATTTTTACCATAAAAGGCATTGTATGATTAAATCAACCCTTATACAACAAAAATACTTTATTAGAAATATTTGTTTGAACATTCAAAGTTCGACTACTCAATGTTTCTAATATCTCTGTGAACGGCCTTTGACTTTCCACATCGGTATTTGAACCATCCGTTGCACCTAAATAAGAGAATGAGAACAAAATCTTTCAAGAACCTGCCCAAAAGGAACCACTAAATTTATACATTTAAATACTTTAAAAATGTTATGATGCGTAAATCAAATATATCATAATGTAAAAACTATTTTAATGTTTATCATGTTCATTATTTGTGTTTCGCTCAATAATGCTTGATAATTTTAGGTAATTTTGTTATGTCATAATAATTATTCTGTCCGATCTTAGCTCACTCCTTAAGACTTAAGACATAATTTATTTTCCAATTATGGTCCCTCAAAGGGCAGCATCATTACAATGATTACATTATAACAGAGAATAGAATAAAGTATAAGATTATAATAAATAGATAGCTTAATGCAGATACTATATATATACTTGTTCAAAGAGTCTGGATACAAAAAAAACAAAACAATATTTCATTATGCTACATGACAAATTACAAGTAAAAACAAAAACAACAAAAAACATTTGTTATAGCAGTCCTCCCCGTGCTCAGATCACACATACAAGATTTATAAAATGATATAGTCATATGCATGCTATGGTCACCAGGGGACGGTGCTTTAGGACTGCGAAACTTATAACTACTTGTAGCATTGATTTATACACATACTGTACAGTTCTCCCCGTGATCAAAGCACCCATAGAAGTTAAATGTTCTATGAATGCTGTGGTCACCAGGGGGCGGTGCTTAAGAACTGCAGTAGTGCATTTTAGTCATATATAAATATATTCTCAGAACTCCTAAATAGAACAAAGAATGTACCATCAATGTGGCAGACCAGCAGATATTAATTCAATATAGAGGATTAAAACAAAACACCAAACATTATATGTGTGCCAGGAATGAACATATTAGATTAAGAATTTCTAAATCCTCATTAGTCAATAACCATATGAGTTTTGTCTTAGATTCTAGAGATGCAAAATTTTTACATTTTCTATGAGCAGTAGTTTCTAGCTCTTGACGAATATTGTTCACTCGAGGACACACACACAAGAAATGAGTCTCATCCTCCACAACATTTAAATCACATCTTGTACAGAGTCTATTGTGTCTGGGAATGCCCTTGTATCTACCTGTCTCTATATTAAGCTTATGAGCCGAGATTCTGAATTTGGTTAATCTACATCTCTGTTCAAAGTTTTTTATTATCAAAAGATATTTTTCCAATCCAAAATTTGTTTTAAAAGTTGAGTAAGTACATAATTTACCATCAGAAACTTGATCTAATCTTTGTTTCCATTCTTTTAAAAAGAATTCCAAAAGAGTTTTATTTGTAATTTTCATATTCACATTCAAGGAAGTCTTTATCTTATTGATAATAACTCTGACAGATGAATACCATGATAAGTGCTTTTTTGAGTCAATTGAAATAGATTCATTGTATGCTGCATGCAGCAGGGGAAAGCAATCTTTAACTTTAGCAAGTCTGTCATGATACTTAAAAGACTTGCAGTCTTACCACAGGGACTTGCTCCCCTTTATCAATATTTTGTTAGAGTCAATGTGCGGTACGAAAAAAAAGCACAAAAACACAATGTGTTTTTCTTTCGTACCGCTTCTTTGACTGTAACAATATATTGATAGAGGGGAGCAAGTCCCTGTGGTTTAACTGTCGATGAGATATCTGTACAAAAGACAAGAGGCTCCAAGGAGCCTGAATCGCTCACCTGGGTTGATGTTGACTCTATACTTTTGTAGAGCTAAATGAGCTGAACATTTAAGCAAGCAACAGCTTTTCTCTACCTGCAATAGTTTTCATTCTATAGGCCAAAAACACCATTTTTTACCTATAAGGGGCCATAACCCCTATAAGGAGTCATCTGACAACTTCGACCCTATGAAGACTTTTGTAGAGCTAAATGAGCTGAACATTTAAGCAAGCAACAGCTAATCTCTATCTGCAATAGTTTTCATTCTGTAGGCCAAAAACATGAAAAATGGCTATTTTTCAGGGGCCGTAACCCCTATAAGGGGTTATCTGACAACTTCAACCCTATGGAGAATTTTGTAAAGCTAAATGAGCTGAACATTTAAGCAAGCAACAGCTAATCTCTATCTGCAATAGTTTTCATTCTGTAGGACAAAAACATGAAAAATCGCTATTTTTCATGGGCCGTAACCCCTATAAGGGGTCATCTGCCAACTTCGACCCTATGGAGAATTTTGTAGAGCTAAATGAGCTGAACATTTAAGCAAGCAACAGCTTTTCTCTACCTGCAATAGTTTTCATTCTATAGGCCAAAAACACCATTTTTTACCTATAAGGGGCCATAACCCCTATAAGGAGTCATCTGACAACTTCGACCCTATGAAGACTTTTGTAGAGCTAAATGAGCTGAACATTTAAGCAAGCAACAGCTAATCTCTATCTGCAATAGTTTTCATTCTGTAGGCCAAAAACATGAAAAATGGCTATTTTTCAGGGGCCGTAACCCCTATAAGGGGTTATCTGACAACTTCAACCCTATGGAGAATTTTGTAAAGCTAAATGAGCTGAACATTTAAGCAAGCAACAGCTAATCTCTATCTGCAATAGTTTTCATTCTGTAGGACAAAAACATGAAAAATCGCTATTTTTCATGGGCCGTAACCCCTATAAGGGGTCATCTGCCAACTTCGACCCTATGGAGAATTTTGTAAAGCTAAATGAGCTGAACATTTAAGCAAGCAACAGCTCTGCAATAGTTTTCATTCTGTAGGCCAAAAACATGAAAAATTGCTATTTTTCAGGGGCTGTAACCCCTATAAGGAGTCATCTGACAACTTTGACTCTATGTAGAATTTTGTAGAGCTAAATGAGCTGAACATTTAAGCAAGCAACAACTAATCTCTATCTGCAATAGTTTTCATTCTGTAGGACAAAAACATGAAAAATCGCTATTTTTCAGGGCCGTAACCCCTATAAGGGGTCATCTGACAACTTCGACCCTATGGAGAATTTTGTAGAGCTCAATGAGCTGAACATTTAGGCAAGCAACAGCTAATCTCTATGTGCAATAGTTTTCATTCTGTAGGCCAAAAACATGAAAAAATGCCATTTTTCAGGGGCCATAACCCCTATAAGGGGTTATCTGACAACTTCGATCCTATGGAGACTTTCGTAGAGCTAAATGAGCTAAACATTTAAGCAAGCAACAGCTAATCTCTATCTGCAATAGTTTTCATTCTGTAGGCCAAAAACATGAAAAATGGCTTTTTTTCACCTTTAAGGGGTCGTAACCCCTATAAGGGGTCATCTGACAACTTCGACCCTATGGAGACTTTTGTAGAGTTAAATGAGCTGAACATTTTAGCAAGCAACAGCTAATCTCTATCTGCAATAGTTTTCATTCTGTAGGCCAAAAACATGAAAAAATGCTATTTTTCACCTTTAAGGGGCCGTAACCCCTATAAGGGGTCATCTGACAACTTTGACCAAATGGAGACTTTTGTAGAGCTTTTGATGCTGAATCAGTAGCGTGGCCTCAGATTTCCTCTATCTCTTATACTTTTTGATTTATAAGCCAAAAACAGTAGTCTGACCCCCCTAGTCTATTTTTAGTAACGGCGGCCATGTTTTTTAACGGATTGAAAATCAAAACACAAGTTTGGTGCAGGACACCCTAAGGATCATTCATACCAAGTTTCATTAAATTCTGTTTGGTAGTTTCAGAGGAGAAGATTTTTGAAAAATTGTTAACAGACGACGACGACGACGACGACAGACGACGACGACAGACGACGACGACGACGGACGCCAAGTGATGGTAATAGCTCACATGGACCTTCGGTCCAGGTGAGCTAAAAAAGGGACAGAACGGAGGAATGAAGCGTTTGTCATGATTTTCACAAAGCAAATAGATAAAAGTAGCTGTTTTTAGCTCACCTGACCCGAAGGGTCATGTGAGCTATTGTCATCGTTAAGCGTCCGTCGTCCGTCCGTCGTCCGTCCGTCGTCCGTCCGTTAACTTTTCTTCAAAGATCTTCTTCTCTGAAACCACTGAAGGGATTGCATTGATACTTGGTATACATGATCTTTAGGATGTCCTCTACCAAGTTTGTGAATTATATACATGTCGACAAACCAACATGGCCGCCGTTGCTAAAAATAGAACAGGGGGGTCAGACCATTGTTTTTGGCTTATAACTCAAAAAGTATAAGAGATAAAGAAAATCCGAAGCAACTTTCCTTGTTCAGCATCAAAAGCTCTACGAATCTCTCCATTGAGTCGAAGTTGTTAAACGACTCCTTATAGGAGTTATTGCCCTTTAATCATCAAAATTGACCATTTTTGCAGTTTTTGGACAATATCTTGAAAACCGTTAGAGCTAGAGGAAAAGTTAGCATTGCAGAATTGTTTAGCTCATTGAGATCTACAAAAATGATTTCAGGGTCTAAATTGTCAGATCAGCCGTTTAAGAGTTATTCCCCTTTAACTGTTTTTTTCCATTAATTTACACTGATTTTCAAAAATCTTCTTCTCTAAAACCACTGAAGGGATTGTATTGATGCTTGGTATACATGATCTTTAGGATGTCCTCTACTAAGTTTGTGAATTATATACATGTCGACCAACCAACATGGCCGCCGTTGCTGAAAATAGAACAGGGGGTCAAACCATTGTTTTTGGCTTATAACTCAAAAAGTATAAGAGATAAAGAAAATCGGAAGCAAATTTTCTTGTTCAGCATCAAAAGGTCCTTACAGAAGTTAATTCCCTTTAACCGTTTTTTCTATTAATTTAAACTGAATTCCAAAAATCTTCTCGGAAACCACTGAAAGGATTGTTTTGCAACTTTGTATACTTGAAAGTTTGTGAAATTTATTCAAACTTTGGCATAAGAGATCAGGTGAGCGATTCAGGCTCCTGGGAGCCTCTAGTTTATTGATAGAGTAATTGCAACATGTTTACAACTTTGATGCCCAAATATGTTCTTCTCTCTGTTATACATTATAGCACGGAGACATTTATCTCTTGTACTAATTAATCGAATATAACTAAGAATAGACACTTGTCCGTGATGGGCCGTGTTCTTAATGGTCATTCTAAACCCAATAGTTCTATATTATCAATGGTTCTATTGAAAGAAAGCTTAACTAATTTAACGAGGAAAAAACTCGGATTATCGTAATGACCAATAAAGAATAAATGTATAATGTGCGTAAACACTGGTTAGAATGTCCTGGTAATGTAAATAAATGGAAAACAGTTTACATGTAAATACAAAAGACAAGGTTCGGTTAGTACTAAATTCGACATTACTTATAATTTGCACTTCTTCAACTGTTCAAAAAACATTAATGCACTACGATATTCAGTAGATTTTGTGTTTCCGTGTTGTATATTTTGTCTGTTATTTTTCGTCCTGTCCTTGTTGGTGTTTACTGGCTTTGTCTCTGCCCTTTCGGACTTTGATATTCGGATGCCCCATTTTTACCTCTGCTTCTTTGATTTTAATGCTGTCAACTTTGTAACGGAACCAAAAGCGTTTGGCCCAATCAAATGTCGCTCAAGTAACAATACTAGAGTTCATAATATGAAATAGGCAGTGCCTAAATGCGAGCACAGCATAATTCTGTTCAATAAAAAAAAATGATTTCGAATCGATGCAGTCAAATAAGATTTGAAACCATCGTAATTATTTTTGTTTTGGTTAATTTTCTAGAACGTTCAATTTGGGGACGAGATCCTAGGGGCGATTGAACATTAAATAGAAAAGTAAGAAAAAAATCGATTAAAATTTGGTTACTACAAAAAATGTAGCAACTCGTCGTCATCAGAATATTTTTCTCTTTTTACATTATTAAATAGATAATTTTTGGAATGCGACTAGCCAAATGGGTAATTATTTTCAAATTCACTCCGTTCCTGTAAAAATTTGAGAGCCTTTCCGGACCATGAAAAATCAATATCAGCATTAGGCAAATTTTTCGCGGGAACAAATACCGTAGAGCTCTCCGCTCGAGCGGGCACTTCGTGCCCACTTACGAGCTGTGCTCGCTATAATGAACCTTCCAGTAAGAGCAGATATCTCATTGACAGTTAAACCACAGGGACTTGCTCCCCTCTATCAATATATTGTTACAGTCAAAGAAGCAGTACGAAAGAAAAACATATTGTGTTTTTGTGCTTTTTTTTTCGTACCGCACATTGACTCTAACAAAATATTGATAAAGGGGAGCAAGTCCCTGTGGTTAGACTGCAAGTTATATGTGCGCTTGTGTTAATCTTTTGTACCTTCATGTTACAAAATGTATACCCTTAAATAGTTTAATTGTGCGTAAATGGTTTTGCTTCCTTAATTTTTCTATGACGCTTGTTTGTTTCGGTCACCGTGAGAATTTTTAGCTCTGTCAGATTTACTTTTTTTGTTCGATTTTCTAAAATACTCTATAAACTTACTTCCATTTAAATCGTTTATCCAAAACAAAGTCGTCTACTTCTGGAAGGAATCTGTACAAACCATTGTCTACAACTGAAACAAGATTATCTGTTCGTTTGAATTCAGATGTGATATTTATTTTCATATCAATACAAAACCTGTTGGTCTCACCTTAAGCTTGTTGACCCCCCCCCCCCCCCCCCCCCCAAGAACTCATCTTAAATTGTTCCCATGTATCTTTGTTTTGGGATGTGTGGTTTTTTTTCTTTTCTTCTTGGTTATTTGAGATCGATCAATCAAAGTTTGGAAGTATATTGTGTACCTAAATTAACGTAAAGGCTAGCTACAAATGTCAATCACATGTTCATGAAATCATTATTATTTGTTAAATTTGATCATGTTTGCACTTTAAAGATAAATTACAACTATTCCGTTTATGTTAAATTTATTTGTAAATTATTTTTTAGCACGTAGATAGAATTATATCCCTTAGTACAATTGCCTCGTTATGAGTTTTAATGCCATGCTTTTGCAAGTTGATGCTGCTTCACATTGACTTTTCTCGCTTTCTTTCGCATTGGCCATGGATTTATCGGAATCAGATAAACTTAGAGACATTGTTGAAAGCCTAAGAAGTAGCAAAACTAAGAAATCGGACTTAAATGACATTCAGGAGTCGGATGACGATGAGTTTCATGATTCGATCAACGTGTTGCCAGATGATGGCGGCCATAATGCCGATGAAGCATGTGCGGACCCTAATAGCGAAATCAAAGATCTCGAAAGTCAGCTACAAAACATTCGCATTGAGAAGAAAAAGGCCGAGCTTCGATCCGAGATCGTTAAAGAGCAGGAAGGCCTCCGAGTATTGCAGAATACAACAATGAAATCAAGCGACATTGGACGACGTTCTTCATCAGAGATCCGGTCGACTACCGGTAGACCACCCAAACAGAGCTCCTTAAATGCAGGTGAGCAAACTTTTTCTCATTCAACTGGTGACAAAGCCTTAAACATTTTATCTTTTATATGGCAAGATCCACTTGAACAGTTTGATACTTTTTCGTTAGGAGGCGAAGTGGAATTTCCAATCGGTAAAAGAAAAACTTTAGACAAGATTACAATAGAGGAATGGGGCTATGCCAATACCAAGATCATGCAAGAGTTGATAAGGCAGAACCGACTTAAAGACATAAACGGTTATCTCAATTATACCGCGGACATTTACCGTTTAGCATCCAGAAACATATGGCATTCCGTGTTGCTATACGACAACGAATATCGTCAAAAACAGACCGAGGAGTTTTTCGAATGGGGGTCATATCGTCAGGATCTACGCGACTTTCAACTGGTACCGAAGCGTGACAACCCTACCATGCGTGCCATGTCGGAAGCAGGTTCCAACAGCGGGAACAGTCGACTTCGAAACAATGACCGTCGGAAGGGCCCATTTCTACCGGATGGCCGAGAAATTTGTCGTAGTTTCAATTACAATTCATGTTTTCGTACTGAGTGCAAAATGGCCCATCACTGTGCGATATTTTTCTCAAAATCCCATTCCGCGTCGAATGGTCATACCCAACCGACAGTGAATCCAAAAAACTTGCAGCTTCCTCCAAGCCAACATTAGAGCCGTGCTCTGAGTCGACTCCGTTTGTAAATTCACTTAAATTCGAGGCTTGGGGTCGCCTTTTACCTTTAAATGTAGATAACCGCTTGGAAATTCTAGATGGTGTTAAACATGGATTCCGTTTATCAACAAAACATGGACCACATTCTTTAGTTAATCGCAAAAACTACGCTTCAGTTTTCCGATTTCGAACCGCCGTTCAAAATCAAATTAGAAAGGAAATTGAATTGGGCAACTATATTGTTACAAAATCTATTCCAACTATTGTTAGTTCATTGGGGGCAGTCCCGAAACCTAATGGTGACGTCCGTATTATCCATGATGCAAGCCGGCCTTAATTCGTTTACAAGTGATACCAATTGTTCTTACATGGATATGCGACACGCATTGAAGTTGATAAAACCCAATAGTTATTTGGCAAAAGTCGATCTTAAAAGTGCATATCGATCAGTGCGTTGTCATACGTCCGACCACGATCTTACAGGCCTTAAATGGACCTTCGATGGCGACGACAATCCTACTTACATGCATGATGCAAAATTACCCTTTGGCCATTCGAGAAGTCCTAAAATTTTTCAACAACGTAGTGAATGTGTTTGTAAAATTATGTTTGCTAAGTATAATGTTATATGTATAGCTTATTTAGATGATTTTCTAATTATTTCTGACTCTAAAGATTTTTGTGCACAGGGGTTATCATTGTTAATTTCCACTTTGCGTGAACTTGGTTTTAATATTAATTGGTCCAAAGTTGAAGGACCAACACAGCAAATTATGTTTTTAGGAATTATTATTGATACCGGTGACTTGACACTTTCTATGCCGTCACAAAAGCAGACTGATTTTTACAATGTTATTAAATCCTTTAGCGGCCGAAAACGCGCAAGTGTTAAACAAATACAGTCTTTGTGTGGGAAGCTAAATTGGGCTTGCCAAATGATAAAAGGAGGGAGAACCTTTTTGAGAAGGTTAATAGACTCTATGTCAGATATCTCAAACAGGAACGATAAAGTTTTGCTAGGTACCGAGTTTCAAGCCGATATAGATTGGTGGTTAGATTTTATGAAGGTTTTTAATGGGACTGTTAAATTCATTGACTTAAATAAAACTGAGTATTTGCAAACTGATGCATCGTCCGATGGTGGTGGTGGATACTATAATGGGGACAATTTTTATATTAACTGGTGTATTGACCTGCCAAAATTTGAAGCAGAACATATTAATACTAAAGAAACTTTATCTGTTGTCATGTCCGCGTGTCGTTGGGGACATTTGTGGCAAAACAAGACCGTTATAGTTTTCACGGACAATATGACCACGAAGTGTGTACTAAATAAAGGGTCGTCAAAGAATAGAGTAGTAATGAGCTTGCTCAGGGACCTGTTTTGGATGTCCGCTATGTACAATTTTGATATTCAAGCCCGTTTCGTAAGTGGTAAAGACAATGTTATTGCAGACGCCGCTTCCAGATTACACGAACAAGGACAATTGTCGAAATTGTACAAAATTATATGTAGTTATGAACTTATGCCTTTTACAAAACACGAACTATTGAGACATGTTTCTTGTGCATTTTTTAATTCCAGATGGGGAGAACGAAGTGACGGCACTCGAGTTAACAGTAGAAAGACTGAAAGGCAAGGGGTGGGCTGAATCGACGTCAGCCACGTACCGGACGCATATGAAAACCTACACAACTTTTTGTGATGCGTACAACTTGAAACCGGTGCCGTGTGACCAGAAAACCGTGGAACTCTATATTGCGTATTTGGTGGACAAAAAACACCTAGCTTATAGCTCTATCCGATCTTACGTTAATATTATCTCAATTTTACACAAAATGCACAATTAAGCCGATCCAGTTGTTGATTCGTGGAATATTAAACATTTGCTTACTGGCGTTAAACGTGAACTAGGTACAAGTCAGTCATGTAAAGCGCCCGTGACGCCTGAATTGTTATTGTATATAAAAAATGTACTTGATTTTTCTAATCATAATAATGTTGTATTTTGGGCCGCATGTGTTACTGGATTTTTTGGTTTTCTAAGACCCAACAATTTTCTTGTCAAAGGTGTTTTTAATCCTGATATTAACTTGCGTCGTATAGACATCTTGCCATGTACATGGGGCATGCTTCTTAGATTAAAAGTAACCAAAACTATGCAATTTCGAGCTAAACCTGTTGAAATTGTTTTGCCATACCTTGATAACCATCCACTTTGTCCCTTTTTTGCATTACACCAAGTGTTAGCCTTGCCCGGGGATCCTTTAGATCCACTTTTTCGTTTATCAGATGGTTCTTGTTTAACTTACATCATTTTTGTAAGTGCCTTTCGTTTAGCTTTAGAAACCTTACACATAGACCCTGTCGTGTATGGGGGCCATTCTTTTCGTCGAGGTGCCGCTACTTGGGCTAAAAAGGCGGGTTTAACAGATAGTGCCATCAAATTGCTGGGTTATTGGTCAAGTGACTGTTTTTCCCGTTATGTAGATTGCGATATTGATGAACGTTTAAAAGCTATCACCACTTTTAGTTCCACCTTACCTTGTTAACTGAACCCTATTTTTGGGTTTGGGACTTTTATCTGTTTATTACTTAATGTCACTTGATGTTGTTACTTGTTTTGTAATTGTGTTTTAATTAAGCTCGCATAAGATAGCTTGGCTTATTTGTAATAAATGTTTTGCCACACTACATATTGCTCTTAGCTTATTTATATAATTCAAACCAAGAAAGGTAAAGTTAAATTTATTTGTAAATTATTTTTTAGCACGTAGATAGAATTATCTCCCTTAGTACAATTGCCTCGTTATGAGTTTTAATGCCATGCTTTTGCAAGTTGATGCTGCTTCACATTGACTTTTCTCGCTTCCCACCCACCCTCCCAGTAGCATTACAAAGGGTGTGTTTATTTGCTTAAATCTGCATTTATTTGTAAAAGGTGTTTTCTGTATGGACTTTTTATCTGTTTATTACTTAATGTCTCTTGATGTTGTTATTACTTGTTTTGTAATTGTGTTTTTATTAAACTCGCATAAGATAGCTTGGCTTATTTGTAATAAATGTTTTGCCACACTGTATATTGCTCTTAGCTTATTTATATAATTCAAACCAAGAAAGGTAAAGTTACTAGGACCAACAACTCGTACATATTCTATGGACATTTTTGCTTTTATAAATCAGGATTTTAACCCCGTTGTATCGCCATTTGTATTTGTGATTTGACATAAATTTAGAGGTTTTGCAATGATCAAAGCTCATCAAATTAGCTGTTTGGACATTCTCTGTTAGCGTTTTTCATGTACAAGCTTTACGATCAATCCCTTGCAACAATATTTTACTATCACTCTAGCCGCATAATTTGTGCCTTCAATGAAATAGGAGGAAGCTTGACTGTTTTCACTCTCTGTTTTTCAGGGTGTACCATTTTTTATGTTTCACTCCAGTTTGCAACACCTATATCTTCCGGCGGCTGACAGGAGTTACGGGAAATTTATACGAAGCTGTTCCTAATCAATGTCCTGCTAATGTTCATTAATCGAAGCAATTAAACCACAGAGTATATTTACCATTCGTTGGTAGTTTAACACAATTTTTTACTCTTCTCATTAATTTGAACACACAGTGTATTTGAAATTGCACAATTTATACTGGAAATAGATTTCTCTATGTTCCTGGTTTAATAACTGCAGATTAATTGATTAGTATACCGTTAACGTTGTTAAATAAGCCAGAATTGGTCTCTATAAGAGTACATGTATGTTTTTTGGTTATTTTTTTGTGTGTGTGTTATTTGCTTTTTTTTTCTGTAATTATTACTTGATTTAATCAGCTCTATGTAGGGCGCATTTAATTTGCAAATAAAACTTTGTTTGTTTGTTTGTTTGTTTGTTGTTTGTAGAAAATCAGCATTACCAAGACATGTTCCAGGAAAAATGAAGAAGCAACTTTCACAACAACAACAAGAAAAAAAACACACAGACACAAAACTAAAAATATCTTATTTGAAGACATTTTCGAGAAATTAAATGACGAAAAAAATGAAGAAGTTTATTGAACATGTCTTTTGAACATAACTTTCCCTATAATTGTTTCTGCCGATGGAGTTTGAATTTACCAATTCTGCAACCAAAGTCCGTATGTTCGTGGTATATAAAAGTCAAAATTTTCAATGAAAATGGAAACAAAACTTACTTCAACAATTTTGTCTTGGAGGGGTTCTTAATATGAAAAAACGTACAAGAATACCATAAAGTTTTTAAGATATCAAAACGGTATTTGCCTCTTAAGCATAAAACTAAGGCTTCCATTGCGACTACGTATCGACTGTTCATCTTGTTACGTCTGTTAATTATTTATCTATACATAAATACCTGGATATGTCTTAGCCATCTTTGCTACTACTGTAAACACTGCCAGGAAAAGTAGGAAGGATTTGGTCTTTGTATACATCTGAAAAGATTACACACAATATAGACTATCAACACAAAAAGTGTCAACATGGTAAATTATATTATAAAGGGGTTTGCACAAGTAAGATAACAAAGTACTTAACAGAAATACAAAAATTGAAGCAAACACCTCTCCCGGACTTTATTGAAATTTGCAAAATGATTCTGCCTGTATCATTTTGACTCAATAAGGAATGATTGTATCTCATAATGTAAAACGTAGTTTCAAGTTAGTTCAAGCAATGATAAGTCTACAAGTTTAGCTTTTCTCGATCTCATGGCTGCTTTACAATTTTTTAATTCAAAATGCGGATTCAGAGAAATTAGAATAGTTGCACAAACCGAGATCGTTGCTTCATTGTATGGTCTTTTAGGCTATAATCCAAGTAGAAAATGTAGATTACAGCCAGCATCCAAAACATGCATTGTGCTAAGCATTTGGGGATGGCAATATGGTTCGTGTAGCACTTGTCAATAAAAGAAATTGGTTTCTGTAAAATGTCATTCATTCAGAAAATGTTGGTCACAGCAAAGGCATGTATTGTGCTAAGCATCCCTTGATTCGTGTTTCTTTCGAAAAAGGGTAAACTAAATTCTGTATGCAATCCCGATTCAATCAAAGACTTTATAAAAAAAAAGCAGCACACATTTAAGTGTTCAACCCTGTCAAATACATTCCACGAAACTATGGTTTTTTAACATATGACACCGCTTCCGATAATCATTTGCTTGTGAAAATTCTAGTATGCATGCAATAGAAAGAAATGGTTTGAATACTAAATATGACAGATAAAATGAGTGAAAAACAGTCATTTCGTGCAAGTTTAATTGCATTAAATCTTTTCTATTAATTTGAAATGGTGTTTTAAGAGATAATTTCGTGATAACAATTCCAAAGAGACGATTCAATTTTCTGCATTTGAAACTAATACAATAACACTAACGAAATTATTAAATGCCATGCAAAGATTAATACGTAACGGTAGTTCATATTTGAACGCATAATTCTAAATTTCAAAATGCACAGAACACGACGGGTAGTTGGATACGTAAAACTAGGTGCATGAGACAAGATAAATGACAAAAACCTTAATACGTCTTTATACCCGTTTTAGCTTGAAGTCTTCACGTTGCATTCCCTTTAAAAAAATCACCATTGCATGTATATAATTTAGACCAACAGAGCACACATTACACTAAAACTCACAAATAAAATATTCCTTCGAACATAATGTAATGTACTTTATAAAAAAAAACAAATGCTTATGAAAAAGTACGTTTATCTTACTGCTGCATTTTACAAGTCTATAAGGATTTTATAACTAGATTGAACTGAGTGGCAGAGGCATTTTAACTAGGTTATAAATACAGGAATTAAGTTATAGCTTCAACTGATTAAGTAAATAACATATTGTCTGCTCTTTTTGTCAAGGATTAAATTAAATACAGATAACATTCAAATCTTGACAAACAATTGCAATTTTTAACAGGATTTCTCTAAGGAAAATTTTACAGCAAAAGAACTAGGGAAATGCTGTGAAAATGAATCCCTGACACGTCCATGTTTTCAAGTGCAATAGAAGAATCCAAAATACAACCAAATCAAATTTTGAATAAAATAAGAAGTACACATAAAAACAGTGGTAAAAATGTTGTGTTGAAGTTTACTAACAATTCATTGAGTGTTTAATTTTTTTGGCAAGAGATGGGTATCTTGAATTGTAACGGACACATCATGCGCATGGAACCAAAGAAGACAAACCGGCAAACCGATCGAACGGACACTCGTGTCACTAAATAGATACAAAACAAAAACAATCAAGTTTTCAAGTTGTTCTTGTCGTAAATGGGTTACCTATACTGCATTTCTACAGTATATAAGTTGTGTGAAAAAGCCACAAATTTAAGTGATGGGATCAAATCGTTCTGGTTTTCTTTTTGGTTTAAAATCGTATTTCGCAAATGAATTTCAATAAGCTGAACACATCAATATTGAAGTTGAAAGATTTCCACTTACAATGTACTGTCCTTTTTGGTGTTTTTATACTTTTGAATCAAGATGGCTTAAAATTCTTTAATGAACACAAATTGCCGAGTTACTAGTGTTAAAAGCTTGCTTTTAGCCCACGATTTAGAAGGAATTATAGCATGTTACAAAGACTGTTCAATAAATCAACGATGTCCCTAAAGTCATTTCTTAGAGACTGTAAATTTACTCCAAATAATTACTCTTCATTGTACGAATTTGCTTGTCTCAAATATCTTTTATCTAATCAGTACCGTAAAACATTTAGTGTGAGGCATTAAATTCTTATTATAATTAATTCAATATTTAAGTATACGTCTGTCTGGCCATATACAGAAAACCCATTAGGTTAATCTTAAAATATGATGTTTTATATTAGTGAAATTTGAAAAAAACAGACAAGACAAAGTGTAACAGGAAACAAACCACTGGATAAATTAGAAAAAATGAATCTGTTTTGTGAAGCTAATTTATCGAGATTAAATTCATAGATTAAATTCATGTAACCTTACATATATTTCTTTCTAAGGGACAGAGCAATTAAATTTGCTTTACAAAAACGAATTTGCGTCGCTGTTTTCATACATTTGCAACAGTAAATCTGAATACGGGCATGACGAGGCTGCTATTTTTATAATGGCGGCACAAAGATGAAAAAGAACAAAATAAACTTTTGTTTTTGACTTTTAGTTGGCCCAAAAAAACTAGTTTAACCCCGTCACTTTTTGTACTTGTTCTTGTCGTTTTGATTTTTTGTTCCTTATCTAAGAAGGTGGTCTTTCTTTGACTCTTTAGAGAATACATTTTATTTAGTATGACCTTTGACCAAATGCAAAACAGTGAGGGCGCCTACTGGTCTTGTTGAAGGTTATGTTGGCTGTGTGGCATACACTCATCCCACATCTCATTGTCTTTTTTTTCAAGAAAAATTGTCTGCGTAGTTATCAAAGAGACTGAAATTCAGATCTTCAAACACATGGTCTCTTCCGCAAAATTTGGAGACAATAACTGAGTGTCAACATAACCACGTGTTGGCTATTTGTGTTTAAGACCAGACGCTCCTACCTCCTGCAGTATGTGGAATAACGAATCAGAGTAAAACTTTATTAGGCAGATTTGACGAAATGTTGCAAAAAAAGAAGTGATTTGCCTAGCCTTTTCCAGCAAGTGAAGTAAAAAAAAAAACCAAAATAACTAAACATTATGATCCATGTTCAAAATGATAGAAGACAAGAAAAAGCATGGGTTTTTTTTTTTTTTTGGGGGGGGGTGTTAACCAGAGAAATAAAATCAACATTTTGCATTTGCATAACAAGTTTTGCTAAGTGGGAGACCTGAAGAAAGCAGGGTAAACATTTTTACTTTTCAGAAACGCAGTTTGGTATTTCTTTTTGAAATTACCACATGTAGGTCCAAAGTGAAATTGGACAGAATGCTTGTCAGACACATACATGACATAGTTTGTTTAACATTTAACTAAAGCTGAAAATTGTTGAAGCACTTACTTATGTTTTTTCTTATATTGTAAATTGTTGATGACCTTGTTGGTGAATTGGACTTCTCTTTTGGATTGTTCTTTTTCTTGAATATTTCTGGCTCAAATGACGTTTCGAAAACCAATTGATCAAATGTAACCAAACCTTGTAGGATAATTGTTGATGGCTTCTTTAACAAAATTTTCGTCTAAATTCTAGATATGACCGTCGCTACTTTTTACTATGATTATAACCTTTACTAAAAGCTATAAGATACAACTGCATGATAAAACAAAATACTGAGGTCTTATTAAACATGTTAAGTCATAGTTGTGAGATTATCACATTATAAGGATATGGAAGACAAATTACTGTTTTGTAATTTTTTTTCCTGCCTTATGTAATGAATAAAGAATGATAACTAGATAGAGAAAACTGATAGAGAATAGCTGTTGCTTGCATGTGTTATGTTCGACTCAAGATGCTTTGTAAAAGACTTCATTTGGGTCAAAGGGGTCGGATGACCTCTTGAAGGAGTTAAAGCCCTTGATAGTGTTAAAATCATTCATTTATCTAAAAGAATGGTAACTTTTGCATATTGGGAAAAACTTTTCTCTCTGAATTGTTCGGCGCAAGAAGTTATAAAAGTCTCCATTGAGTAGGTCAAATATCATGTTTTGCATCATCGCAAACAGATTTTAAAATTGATCAGCTCAAAAAGCATAAAAAATATGGATTCAATTGTCGAAGATGACAAAAGGCCTGATTTAGGGGTTTTATTTCTTGGTCATACATGTAGGTCGACATTAGTCATAATGTGGGTTCCAGTTCGTCGTGTTTTATGCTCTTCATATTCCTATAGCCTTTTTAGCTTCTTGTCTAGAGCGCCACTGATGAGTCTTCAATAGACGGAGAGCGTATAAAAAAATATTGCTTAGAACTTTATTGTAATTTCTGTTTGATTAAATTTTCAGCTAAAGAAGCTGTTTCTCCGTGTACAGACATAGATAGTATACATGTAGCATTGGCCAGAAACACGGCCTGGTTCATCGTAAAATGTGACTAAGGCTCTGGCGGCGGGTCAGTGCTCAGTCCAAGGTAGCTGGTAAGGGTAGCCCTCGTTTGCTGGGGTAGTCAGTTCATAATGAACAAAGCCTGACCGCTGACTAGTGGTTCGAATTGTGGGGAATGCCACCACTGATGTACACAAAAGAACGCACTCTTTGTAGATCGCCATGATTGCAACACATAGGCTCAATTGTTTTACCATTCCTATAACAATACTGTTCACTTGTTTTCCATTCCATCCAAAAACTTTTCATCATCATTTCATGCTCATTTTGTCATCCTTTTGCATGTTCATCGTCAATATAACTTATATAATATACTTATATATGTACTTTTGAATGATACTAGGGCGTAAATCATCAAGTTGCTCACTTATTACGCAAATAAATACTAGTATTGTGAAAGGACGTTGTTTTAGGCGTAATAGTTCTTAAAGCATTAATTGTTTTCCTGTCTTATATAGAAGGAAAATACTCTGCTCCCAAACTACCACAGCGATATACCTTTTCGTTCAAAGAAGCAGAGATCTGAATGTCAAAGTCCGAAAGGGCAGAGACAAAACAAGTAAACACAAAAAAGGACAGGACGAGAAAAACAGACAACATATAAAACACTGAAACACAAAAAACACAAAAACTACTGAATATGAATTAACAACAAAAAATGTATCTATCATTACACTTAGTTAATACAGACACATGTATCCTGCCCTTTTTATTGCCACCCAATTTCGTATGTTGCAGTTGAAGGGAGTATATGTTATCAACACCATCTTTTTCCGGACAATAAGTCAAATACACTACGAAAGTGTTGAAATAGAAAACAATTATCATATTCGACACGAATTATATCATGATATTGGTGGTACCCCAAATTATTCAGGCTCTGTATTAAAAACTGTACAAAACATTGTATTTTTGAAACTAGTAAGAAAATTGTTTAGTTATTGTGGGAACAAGATTTCATAAAAAAGTAATTATATATTTTTTTAACATTTACATGATATTTGGGTCTAAAGAAAACCAGAACTTTTACTAGACCGTGGAGAAGCAGACTGCAAAGTTATTATAACAATCATACAAGAAAATCTGAGAATAAAAAGGTTTTTCTTTAAACCCTTGTATATTGAGTTTTATTCAAGTTGCATCTGTGGGCTTTCACATAATCACTTGCGCTAATCTTCGGGAAGTCGAGCTTGGTGGCTGGGAAAATCAAAACCTCGTACGAGCAAGAATGCACATTGTCCATTCAAGCTCGATTCACGTGAAACTCATGTGAGCCAAATTTGCCTGTGTATAATGGCCATATGGAACATCCAAATTCCCGTAGCTTCAAGTTTTTACTTTTCTTAGCTTTCGCCTTTTGACTATATATTTGTTCATATAAATAGTATATTTTTATAGCTAAAACCCGTATGTTTTCTCCTCTTCATTTGATAATCATCTTATCACCATGTCGTGCTCATCATTGTTGTTTTTTGTATGTTTTGATGATGTCCCTCGCTAGTGCTTGAATGTTTCTCTGTGGAAAGATTCTCCCGGTGATAAAATCTTATCGACCGGCAGCTTTTTTATTCTCAGATTTTTTGTAATAACTTAAAATACATAATTTTATACCACTTTTTTAAGTTTTTCATTCAAAGCTTAGTTTTGAATAACGGTAGCAACAAAATTACCAAACTGGGGTGATCAATCTCATATTTCCATGAACAAAAGACAAAACAAGGCAAAGAAATACCAGAGAAATTAAAGACCGCAATGGTCCTGACTTCGCACAGTCATTTCAAAAGAAATGGTGGAATGAACCAGGATTTATGGCGCCAAACCTCCCTCTTCCCTGAAATGTTTCTTTTCTCAACTATATTTACACAATAACTTTCTGATTCTGCATTTGTCATTCATTTATAAACTGAAATTGAAAACATTTGTTTTTGCTTTTAAGCAAACAGTTTAGTCTCCTTAACTTATTGTTCGTGTACTAATTCTACCATTAATTGTTAAAGTAACAGTGAAATATTAAATAGGTTTATTGTCTAAGTACTACAAAACTTTTAAGAAAGGCAAAAAATAACCAAACAAACAAACAACAAAACAAAGCAAAACAAAACATTAAAAAAACATTTTTTTTTCATTCTTACCTTTTTTGGTGATGTTGAGCGATGAACGTCCACAAGAAAAAAACCCAAGTGATGAGCAGCGAGTTGATACAAATATGCTCTAATTGTAAGGCAGATGAGACAGCCCTGTCATCAACCAATAACAAACTAGAAACAATATTCTTCTATCAAATTGGAGAAATTTATTTGATTTGCTTTGAATTAATGAAAATAGCATGGAGTCAATGGGGAAAAAATTATAGAAAAATATTTATGGCACTAGGGTTAATAAGCTGGAATTATATTGATGTTTATAAATCCAGTCGGAGCATTTTTGGAAAAAAATGTAAATCTAATTTGTTAAGAAAACATTTAGATAGTATTCATGTTCAACTACATTAGGAGAAATAAAAAAAGAAAAAGGCAGATTTATTTATTTATTTTTTTTTTTTTTGAGTGGGGAATTTTTCTAGCCCTTGAGTATGTAAGATGTAGAAGATTGATTTTTGGATAGTATCTGAAAATTGTCACAGATTGCTTTTGGTATTATTGAATGAATCCGTGCAGTGGCGGATCCAGGGGGGTTTCCGGGGGTCGGACCCCCCCCCCCCCCCTTTCCTCCGAAATTTTTTAAATTTTCGTGTAGATTGTCAGCAAAATTGGTCTAGAACCCCCCCTTTTGGCCCACAGAACCCAGTATGTTGACCCCCCCCCCCCTTTTCGAAAATTTCTGCATCCGCCCCTGTCGTGTTTTAGAAATATTTGCGTTTAGTCATACATGTATGAAATCGCCTTAATATGCCAATGTTGAAAACATATTTTAGACGTTATTTTCATTTTGTATTTCCTACTGAACAACTGTCGTTACATTTTCAAAATTGTCTAAATCCTAAGACTCTTCCTATACCCCAGACGTAGGTTGATCTTAGTCATAATTTGGGTCCCCACATCTGTATTTATTGTTTACATTGTTCTATGCTCTTCATAATCTTACAGTGTTTGGGTTTTCGAAATTTTGGGTAGAACGCCTCTGATGAGACGAATCGCGCGTCAGGCGTAGCAAAATTTATTGTCTGGAACTTTAATGAAATTTTTATTTGAGACACGTTTGACTATTTTCCCAGATATGTCTGATTTCAATATAAATACTTTTTAAAAGAATGAACCAAAAACATAAATCATGTTTATGGGGAAAAACAAATTGTGGGAAACGTATTTTGATTTGTAAATAATTTCTTAATACTGAAGGTCTTATTGAACTTCATTTTCTTGCTTTTATTGCTTCGATGTGTTTCAACACGAAAGTGTTGATGCCGGAGCTTTCAACTTTTCGTAGAGCGCCTCTGATGAGTCTTGAATAGATGAAACGCGCGCCAGGCGTAGCAAAATTTATTGTATGAAACTTTGTTGTAATTTTTATTAATAACATCCGTGATGGTTAGCGCTGCTGGTGGATTTTTAATTCTCTGAGGCTGCCCGCTCCGACATCAACACTATCGTGTTGAAGAACAAATCAAAGCAATAAAATATCCGTTTAAATTTCTAAATTGGTTAAAGTCATAATGTAGTTTCTAATTCAGCAATTTTTGGTATTATAGGTCTAAGTCTTCATATTTATATAGCGTTTGGCATTTTCAACCTTTTGCAGAGCGTGTCTAAAGAGTCTCGAATACACGTAAAACGAATCAGGCGTAGCAAAATTTTTTGTCCGGAACTTAGTTGATTTTTTTTATTTCTTAGATTTTAATGACACAAACTTTTATCAAAACTCGTTCATTTCGTTTATTTCATTACTACATGAAAATCGATAAAGGGCTTTGGATTTTTTTCTCCTGCATTTGTTTTTTTTTATTTTGATTTTTTTTGGGGGGGGGGTCGGAGCCTGGATTATTTTTGCTGTTTCGCGCGCCTTTTTTACTTTCATGCAATTTTTTTCGAATTTACTGTCATAATTTTCAAAACTTCTCTGAAACGACTGCATCAACGAGAATCAAACTTGGTTTGATTGTTTCTTTTGGTATGCTGTCTAGAACTGAAGTGGGGATTCTTTAATGTGTCAAAAAAACATGGCCTCTGATACTAAAAAATAGAACATTGATAAATCACATAAAATAGCATATATCACAGACACTTTAACATGTAGAAAATATCTGAAGGATCTAGGGCTCTTTACATGTAGAATCAAAAGCTCTACAAGTCTACATTGGTTTCTCATATGATTCCTTACATGGGTTTTGGTACTTTTATCAGGGCCTAGGATGCGAAACGGCCTGCAGCAGAGTCTAGCTTGTCGTAAGAGGCGACTAACGGTCTTGGGATTCTGACGTCGGGTCAGTGCTAATCCCATAGAGCGACCAAGTGTGTACCCTAGGTGGCTGAATAGGGTGGCCCTCGTCCGCGGGGGTTCCGCTGACCATGTTGGGCCAACGTGTGTGGAGAGTGCCACGCTTCAAGCAGTAAAAGACCCCTTTTATACCGCCAAGTAGTGCACCACAGAGGCTAAATTAATTTTCCGCCCCCTTCCCACCTCACCCCTTTTCTTGCGGTTCTTCAAAATTTACTGTATCCCACCCCATATTTCATTTATCATCATCATTTCATGTTCATTTTATCATCCTTTTCATGTTCATAGCCTTTAAATTGCAAGGGTGTAAAACACCAACTCACACCACTATGGTACTTTACATGTAAAAACAGTGTTTTTTTATGTTTATCCCTTATAAAATTACTATTGCAGGGTGGGAAAAGCTGTTGCTTGCTTACACCTTAAGCTCATTAAATGCTACAAAAGTCTTCATCGGATGGAAGTTGTCAGATGACCCCTAATAGGGGTTATGACACTTCATATGCCAAAAACAGTGTTTTTCATGTTTTCCCTTGAAGAATGAAAACTATTGCAGATAGAGACGAGCTGTTGCTTGCTTGATTGAACCTTCAGCTCATAAAGCTCTACATAAGTCTCCATTTGGTCGAAGATATTAGATGACACTTTAAAGGGTTTAGTGTCCTTAAGAAATTTTAAAAAGCGGATTTTTTTGTTTTTGATCTTAAGAATGAAAATTATTGCAGATAAAGAAAAGCCTTCGCCTGCTTAAACCTTCAGCCTAATATTTAGTTAATTACAAAGGACTCCAGATGACCCCTTACAGAAGATACCTGTATGGCTTAAGCACCAGGTTAGCTTCTTTTTGTTTTAAGGTCAAAGCACTGTCCTGGCTTTTTATTTACCGAATTTTGACACACAATAAAACATTCTGTCTTCACCATAGCCCCCTCTCCATTTGTTCTTATTTACAGAAGCAGAGGTACCAATGGGGTACCCAAATGTCAAAAGTCCGAAGGGGCAGAGACAAAACCAGTAAACACCGACAAGAACGGGACAAAAACAGACATGTAAAACACGGAAACACAGAAACAACCGAATATCAATCAACAACGCGAACTCCAATCGAAACATGTGGAACTCAGGTGCTCCGGAAGAGTAAGCAGTTCCTGCTTGCTATTGCATACCCATCTTAGAAACTGTAGGCAAACAGTTCGAAAGACCAAGGATAATTGTTTTAAGACCAAAAGTGTCAAACAAAATGCTAGTACATTTTTGCATACAGTTTGATCAAAGGAAGACAATTCAAATATAATCATGGACGTGTATTCTATGGTAAGGTAATTATTATTGTGTTAAAAACAGTATGACATGGTTTATATTTTTTGTCAGTAGATAACAATCAAAGTCCAGTATGTGAGAGTGTATTGTATCAAAATATTTAGAGAGAACTTATAAATCATAATATGTTAGGTGTTGTCTGTTCTATAGGAAATGTGACCAATGAAAGTTGTACACAATTTATCTTAAATAGATTACATAACATTCAAGGATATTAGACTATTAGTCATGTGTTAGTACTAAAGGTTATAATTTACAAAACTACCGAACTTGGAGGATCAATCTCAATGTCCAAGAGAAGAGACAAAACAAGGAAGACATACCGGGAAAAATTTAAAATTGAAGATTGCAATGGTCCTGACTTGGTGCAGGCATTTCAAAAGAAATTGTAGGACTAGGTTTATGGCGCGCCAACACTCCCCTCTTCCATTGCGATCTTAGGGTCCGGTAGAGCCACTTATCTTATCAATACATCAACTAACACAAAACCAAATCACAATTTATTCATTTTGAATAGGATTTCTGTAGATCAGGGATTTGATGATAAATTCATCCTGAAAATGCCGGATGAAATAAACCTTGTAGGTACGACCGAGCTTGTCCTGTAAATCTCTGCAGCCCTTTTCCAGTTCCATGAAACCGAGAGGGTCTTTGCACAATTGACGTAACTTTTGACTTTGTCGTTTCTACTTGTTTATCTGGTATTGTTGTAGGTTTTTGGTCAATCAGTGCTTGCACTTGAACTGGAATATTTGTTTCTTTGCTACCAACTGATGGTTTGCTCTGGTGTTCTCCATTTGCGTGTTCTTCGTTGTGAGTATTCCCTACATGTACCCCTGTATGTCCCGGAACTATAGTATCTGTGCGCACGCAAACGTCTTCTAGACATCCGGTACACCTTCTGCCATGATATACAAAGTACGAAACAACAGCACAATGATTTTCTGGTCTATGGTGTTTTCTACAGTTCAGACGAGGACATAAAACATGACCACCTAGAAAAAATATATGATGATATGATATAGGTAAAACAGTTTATGTATTACAGTTCTATAAATAACAATTTCAACCCTTGATAGTAACAATCATGGCATGCTCTTTGGTAGAAGTTTCATTATCTGTTTAAATATGTGGCAGCCCTTTCAAGCAAATTTGGGGGTCTGGTAAAAATAGAATTGCCCTATACATTCGAACAGTTAATAATTAATCGTTCTTATTTCTCTTGTTTCTTATAGTATGCTGTAAAAGGCTCTTATTCTACAGTGTTAAAATTTGTTCGTTTAGCGGTTCTTCCTTAAAAAAACTTCTTCACCAATTAATAAGACTTGTCAAACTAGAAATTCAAAAAAACTATAAACCAATGTGATAGGAGTGTGCATGCATCTATGACTGTTTCATTTTATGTTATATATATTACAACAGCAATTAAGGTTCATATAACTTCATATAACTTAATGTGCTTTAACTGGTCAAAATTTGAAACTTTCTCAACGAAAATGACAAACAAAGCCGCCATACAAGAAAACAGAAAGATCTATAATCTAGTAAGGAATTGTAACATGACAAAAATGAAAGGCCATTTTGCTCCGAGAAAGCAATAAAAGCATTGTGATGTCCTTCATTTTTTTCTTGGATTTACTTCAATATTGATAATGAGATTTAGTTCCATACACACGTACTCCACATCCCTTTCATTTTCAATGTTTACTCGGAATTATTAATAAAAGTAGCCTTAACTTACGAATTGCACTAGGAGTAGGTAGAACTCCGGTACCACTGCAAATATCTTCCACACACCCATCACAGACCTGCCCATTGTACACAAAGTGAGTTCTTATAATACAATTTTCATGGTTAGGAAACTCATGCAAGTGGCATGACATGTCTGGACACTTGGAATTTGCACTTGGACTGTTGGTAGGGAACTGTCTTCGGTCTAAAAAGATGCATAAAATGTCAGTAATACAATATGATTACTGTACAGTATCTGGTAAAATTCAATTATATACATTTGTTATAAGACAAAATTAATGTAACCTGGCGAGTGTTCAATACTCTGCTAACGTGTAATCTTCTTGTCATAAATCTTTCAAAGTATGAAAGTCAAAATGACAACAAAGTTCCGGGAAACAAAAAAAAGACGATACATTTGCCTTTTAGCCAGTGCATAATACTATTTGCCTCAACAAAGATATTGATCATCAAAATACAAATGCCAAAACGATTATAGAACGTGGTAATTTTGTTATACTGTATACGCATATTTCAAGGAGTATCCTCTCTTCAGCAGCACTGAATAAAAAATAAGTAGTAAACATAAAGCATACAAACCTCCAAACGCGTTTTGGCGCCCACCACTAAGTAAGCCACCTCTTATTCTATCTATTTGATTGAATCTGTTCACACCAAACCGTCGAATACTTTCCTGTCTGTGTCTAGGGTCTAGCTCTGCAATATGGTTCTGTCTGTTAGAAATGGCTTGTAGCCCATGGGTAGCCTCGTTATGGATTTGTGTTTCGGCTCCGCGTACGTCGCCATGGCTATCTGTCAATGCTTTCGCTATACCATGGGTACGTGATTCCCCTTGTATATGGCCATGGCTATCTGTCAATGCCTGCGCTATACCATGGGTGCGTGATTCCCCATGTGTATGGCCACGGCTATCACGGTGAACATCTGTGTGTGTACCGCCTGCACTGGTTTCACTCGGCCGGGAGTCGGGCACTGCTGTGTCCGTCCGCAAACATATATCTTCGAGACAGCCAATGCATCTTCGTCCTCGATGTATAAAGAACGATGGTACAGCACAGCGGCCTACTGGAACATGATGCTGATCACATTCTAACTTTGGGCAAACTATTTGCATTTCTATAAAAGCAATATCAAACTTGTATTAAAACGTTTAGGCAGTGCTTATGCATGCTATATTTTGCAATGTCATGTTCTTTATAGCTTTGTACATTTCTTTGTCTTTATTAGGATTTGAATAAATTTATTTTTATAACTATTTTCTTAATAAACGAGCATTTGACAAAAAAACTATTGTAATATGTGAATTAAGGATTAAACATATATATAATACTATGAAAATTTCTTTGAACAAAAACACATGACTGGATGATGTGGGTAATATGTTGTTTTTGACACTGTATTAAATGCTTATATAAAAGCAATGAACTATGTGTTATATCAATAAACATTGATAAAAAAACAGATTGAACACATATTAATGTTTTATTAAGGGAAAATACTTATAACAAATACCAGTTACTGTAACAATATTACCAACAATCACATGCACACAGTTCTACTATATCATGGTAAGACAAAAGGGGGTGCAATTGTTGTACTCTTACCAACAGGTGATTTTATACATGGCATGTGAAAACCCTCAACCATGACAGGAACCTTCCCAGTGATTAGACGGGAAAATATAAATGACTTGGAAAGAATACATGCAGAGGGTTTGCGTAGTTACCTCTTAGACGCTGACGACGAAGCCGGAGCATATTTCTCATGATAAAATTAGCCGGATCTAACAATACCATGTGATTTCCTTCCCTGCGCATGTTTCGTAATCTTGACACTCCATTAAACCGATTCCATTCTCGGGAGTGGGTGTGGAAATTTGGGGACGATGAAAACATACCGTTATTTTGGGATATTTCAGCTCTAAGACCACGTGATTTGTTGCAGATGTCCTCCACGCACCCGTCACAGACGACGCCATTGTATTCAAAATAAGTCCGTACGATACAGTTTTCGTCTGGAAACTCGTGTAAGTGGCAGGACATATCAGGACATCTTGTTGAAGCTGCTTGGCTGCCAGATTGGCCGGTATGCTGACCTGAATCATATTAATATAATGTTACTTTGAAGAACTATAAAAGTCAAATGATTGTTATTTTTTAGTGCGATTCTGAGGTCGAAATAAAAGCCAAAGTTAATAATGCAATTAATAGTAAAACTATGATAAAAGGTTAAACTTGCTGCATATAATGTCTCAAATAAACCATACAAACTCAGGCCCAATATTCATATAAAAATTCATATTCACGAAAAAAAAGTTTTATTTCTTCAAGCATAGATATATTGGTAAAAATTGGGTTGATACATGATTTTTTTTGTTCAGATATAAAAATTGGCCACTTTAAATCAAAATTTATATATACTGTAAACATTGAATGACAAAGATCTTCAATTACTTAAAGAATGTTTATTGTTTATATTTATAGTGTATTGAACTGTTTTGTTTAATTCTTTTTACTTGACTGTATAAATAGTACATGTTTGTGATCTACACTCTCACGTAACCTCCTTAGTTTTGTGAGTCTGTGATGTATAGTAATATGATAGACACTTAATTCCCATTATATACTGTGTGAGGGTTATGCAAAATAACCGAGATGATGGATTGTGACATTTTGTATATTGCAATATCATGATGCATAATAAAACAGCAATTAAAGGTGTTGATCAAATAATAGTTCATTGTACTGGTATATCAGATCTGTATTAATATTCTGCGCATACAAAACAATATTTAACATGTTTTAGATACTGTTAGGTAAATTTAATTATTCTAATTTTTTGTGCATAAATTAAATGTACCTTGCCGCAAAAATGTAATGGGTTTTAAAATATTTCTATGCAAAACCTCTTATGATTTAGTGCTTAAATTGTGTATATGTGTGAATGCTTCACTGGTCTTATTTGAAATAAAAAATACAGAATGATTGATGCTGAATCCAACCATGCCAGACCACAAAAACTTGAACTTTTTAAATATTATATAGATTGCTCGTATTTGTAGGGACTTCTATGTCCAACACGATCTAACACAAACTATTTTAGAAAAAAGAAAACGCAGGAATTCAAGCCTTAGGATCATGATAGAAAAAAGCTAAAAGCTAAACACATTGATATTACAGGCACTATACGTCCTGATTCTCCGAGCTTCATTCGGTGTTATTGTTTGGTTATTGTTTGAATTACTGTAATTGTAATTCTGAACTGTAACTGTTTCAAAATACTGTTGATTCAAAGAAACTGTTACCTTTTGTGTGTAAGCATTAAGTTAGTCTTAGAAAAACTTACCCTCCAAAAACAGGGGTAAAACAAGTGTTGCACATACAAGCATCAGCATAGCTCCGTTGTCAGTAAAGAAGAATTTTTATGTTGTTATTTATGCAAAGATTTGTAAATGAATTTCCGTGTATTTTTTTATGATATAACTTTCAATCCATTGACCAAAACCATATTTTTACGTCACAAATAATTGCTTGTAGTAAACGGTAATTTTACCTACGGCAAAAATTTCCCACAAAAACATTCTTAACCAAATAAATCGATCATTTTAATTTATTTACGGGGGTTCAACAAGGCTATCCTCTTCTAACCTTTCTTTTAATTTATCCTTTGAATTATATTGAAAAACATCATTTACTTATACACTTCATTTTCCTTAGTAAGACCTTTTAAGAACGTGATCTGTTTTCATTACCACATGGTAACTACATGAAGTTCCTAACAATCAAAATGTTTTTTTCTCTCTCTCTCAATTCTACAGATAAATTTACCCTAAGTGCAAAAGCTTTTCAATTTTATCATGTTTTGTGGTTTAAATCGTGGTATAACTTCACGTTTAAATTGGGAAGTTATTCGTCTCTTGTATGATTTAATGTATATTTTCCGGAATAAATTGCACATGTATCTTTGTCTGTATATAGTAACATTAAGTTCCTCATTTCAAATGATTGATCTGTGTACTTATACAGCAATGCAATTACGCGATGAAACTTTGTATTTTATGAAAAAGCAAGAAAGTCAGCAGTTTAAAATCTTTAAATTTGGTGTTTGAGGTAGAAATATTGATAATTTGATAGTAATCTTTTACTTTTTGACTATTGTATTGTTTCGAAGCATTACAGCGATCAAATATGACGGTTTTGTGTGATGATATAATACTAAATCATTAGTTGTTTGAAGTGTTATGTTGGATTTAGAATCAATATGTTTGATTTGTTTTTACATCAGTCGATAAATGCTTCTTAGCTAGCTGTCAGTAACTGCGAGTGTTCTCAAGATAGTTCCTTTGCGTTTCGTTGTTCTCGTATAGTACTCTTGTCTCAGGTTCTCTCTTGGTGAATTGAACTTTCATCGATTTGATTTTTAAAGTGTCTTATTTTTTGTGCTTTGTGACAAGATAAACAATAGGGGGAAGGTTGGGCCCCAAAAAACTAGTTTAACCCCGCCACATTTTATAAGTGTCTGTCCTAAGCCAGGAATCCTTGTCAAAGCTTTTGTTTGTCCTTGTCAACTATCTGTTTTGTTTTTTTTTTAAGTCCAGAAATGGGTCTTTCGTTGATAATCTAGGGATTTGTTTGAATCATATGTATTGTATTTTTAGTCTTGGGCCAATGTAGGACAGCAAGCAGTGACCTCTGGTCATGTTGAAGACTGCTGGCTGTTTTCCATTGTGATTTTTTAAATTGCCGTTTCTTTTATGCTGGTTGTGTCGCGTACACTTATTCCACATCTCTTTATCGTCAATTCCAAAGATACCATATTTGTTCATGTCTGTGCTATTACGTAAAGTAAAGATAACAAAACGGCTCCACGAACTGGGATGGCCACTCTCATACATCCAAGAAGAAAAGACAATACTAGCTAAATACATACCGGATAAGATAAAAGATCGCAATGACACTGACTTAGTTCAGGCATTTCAAAAGAAATGTTGAGTTCGAAAAAAAAAACAGATTTTATAACACCAAAGCGTAGTAACGCAAATATTTAGAGATTCGTTCGTGACAATCACGTTGAATGCTGCTGTTTGTGTATACGTTGTTTCGTGTACACTTATTCCACATCTCATTAATCTACGTCAAGTATAGACCTGGTCAACATCAACACTGAAACTGTTGATTTGCTCGTACTTTAAAACATAACAGCGACTTCAAAAGCATGAACATTTTAGAACTAAACATTCGACACACTTCTTAGTATATCCCATTAGAATTTCTATCAGCTCTGTTTGGAATGACTCGAAACTTTAAGGAACCTTTTTAAACTCTGATTTTGCCTTTTATTTTACTCGATGCTTTAGTAGTTTAGATGTATTGAATATTGATGGCGTGTTGGGAAAAATAATATTTCAAATGCAAAACTTAAGATCAACTTGCCTTGAATTTTCATGTCCTTTTTTAGTATCAATAGGAGATAGAAATGAATCATAATGGGGATTAGTTTTCTAAATGAATCATATTGGGGATTAGTTTTCTAAATGAATCATATTGGGGATTAGTTTTCTAAATCGGCATAAAGTGTAAAAAAAAAAACATGTACCACACCACTTTTATTTTTTAGCAGTCTCGATTAGATTGTTGTGGAGATTGAAAGTATCCTTTGAAGTCCTTACTGTCACTTTAGAAGCGCTGTACATGTTCCTTTGCTTTGTTGCTTCATTTCATGTCAATATTTATAATGTGATTTTTTTTGTCGTTTATGGATACTCAATATCACTTTATTTTAGAAGTACATTTAATTTAGAAAGAATATAAGTAGAAAGCACACTCCCCTGTGGAGTGAAGTGGGATGTCTTTTTCATAGCTTTTGAATTTTGAATTGTTGTTGGTGTTGTTGTTGTTGTTGTTGTTGTTGTTGTTGTTGATATTTATTTTACGGTTTTTTTTTAGTTTTTTTTTTTTTCATTATTATCATTATTTTAACTTTATTATTTCTTTTTTGTAGTACATGTATTAAGCATCATAAGCTTTCATTAAAAGATTAAGTATAAGAAGATAATTTGGTGTATGTATATGTACCCTGTGGTACGGTTAAATCATTAGAAAGAAAACTAGATATTTTCATTCCTTATGATGTTTTTTACGGATGTTTTGGGTTTTTTTTTTTTTTTTTTTTTTTGGTTTTTTTGGTTTTTTCAGTTTGGCAAATGGATCGGTATGGTGAAAAATCAATATTTCACTGAAGTCGAGGAGGTCAATGGATTGATTCGCATAATATTGAATGTTCCAACTTCCATGCTATTCTTATTACAGTCTATATTCATCTTTGGAAACGTTCATCATTACGAGGATCTTTTTTTTCAGGAAACCGTTCCGGTCATGCATCTTAGTTTTAGGTTTATCCCTATAGAGTTATCGCCCCTGTAACAAATATCAACAATGATCTTTCTACCAAGGGAAGTATTTTGACAATTTTCAAGAAACAAACGAAATGACATCGCAGGTTACGAATATATTACTGTTTCTCACACACACCACACTTTGTTTAAAGCAGTTTTATCCCGAAGAAATTGTTAGTGTTGTCGAAAACTCGTGTTTGTTGGCCCATCTAAGTGATGACGTGTTACTTCCTAAAGAACATTTGGATCTACTGGAAGTCATGTCACAAGAAACTTATGAACTAGAACCTCTAGTTACAATAGGATTTATCAGATTTGATTCATTTAGGTGGCAGAATAACCAAACATTAAAAGAAATAGCAAATGAAAAGCTAAATATGAATGATTTTGTTTTATTTCTAAAAAATAAAAAGGATAGAACTTGTTTGCTTCAACCTAAATCACCTCCACCAAAAGTGATTAAGTACACAGGCCAATTAAAAGTCATCATGATCATAGATTTCATTAATAATCACTGCAATACTTATCGAAAAATAAATGGAGGTCTGTCGAATGAGGGACTGCATAGAAATTACATTTTAGATAACTTATTCTCAGTCTCATCGATGTCATCTATTAAATCTGAAAACATTTTTACACAACAAGATGAAAAAATGTTTTGTGAAAAACATTCAGACAATGACTTTGTGCAACATGATTGCAGTTTACAAGATGAAAATCGAGTTTATTCCATTCCAAAATGCCCAAGAATCAAAGTTCCCACAGAAGGAGAATTCTTTCATGAATATCTTAAATTATCAAAGCCTGTTATAATTGAAGGTGCTGTTAAGTCTTGGAAAGCATTTCAGAAATGGTCAAATAAGTTTTTAAGGAAGGAATATGGTGATAAAAATGTGCACATTAAATTGACTTCTGCGGGGGAATTTGAAGGAGTAGAGCCAATTGAATTATGGGATAATTTTAGAACATTTAAAATACCAGATCAAGTGAAGAAGCATCTTGAATTTCAAGACCTTGTAGTAGTTAGACCAGCAACATTACATTTAAAATTTTCTGAACTTGTTGATTTGATAGAAAATGTTTCAGATGGAATCATCAAAAATGTGTCTGCGTATTTAGAATATTCATCAATACCAGAGCACCTGCCAGACCTAGAGGATGACATTGAAGAATTTAGATTCATAGCTAATCTTCTGGATAGAAAACATTTAAATATTTGGTTCAGTGATGGGAATACCTTAGGAAAACTTCACTTTGATCCATTTGATAATTTGCTTTGCCAAGTAAGTGATCAAAATTTTTGAAATACATGTACATGTACATCTCAAAGTTTGTGTAACTTTTTTTTAAAGTGTTTTGACAGTCTTTGCTTTATTTCTATTTTGTTTTCTATTCAATGTATAAGCTTTAGGAGACTACAAAACAAAAAGTTATATTTATATCGAGTAGAAAAAAACATGTTTAAGAGTTAACATCTATTCAAAACACGGGACACTGAATATTGTATTATTGTATTATTTAAGAGTTTTTGAATGGAACATTTACACCTCAATATAGAGGAAATTTTTAGATTCAAAATGACCAATTGACATGATGGAACAGAGTATAAACCAAACATATTAATTACTTAAGAAGCACAGAACAACAGCAATTCACTTCATTTTGTATAAGAATATATAAATAAGAATTTTTAATTTTCCAGATAAGTGGAAGAAAGCAGGTTATATTATTTGAGCCACATGACAACCAAAGATTGTACGAGGGCCACATCCAAGAAGCCATGTTAAGCTACAATATAACTGCTCAGAAATTCTCCCGGAAAGAATTGATGCAAAGTACTTCAATGGTCATGTCACCTGTTGATATCAAAAATGTCAATTATGAAGTAAGTGGTCCTTGTTGAATTTAAAATAATATATCTGAAATATGCTTTGTGTATTAAAAGTTCTGCATTTTACTGATTTCTTTTCTGTCTTGTTTTTTATTAGATCAGAGCTTTAAAATCTTTCTATATTTTTTTCCAGTAACCTGATATTCTAGTCGGAAAGACATTTGTTGCTTTTATTATAGTAATAGTAACAATTGAATGAATTATATGTTTTTTTATGTCTCTTCTTGAATGCTCCACCTAGTTGGCACCTACATGTAATTCTTGTTTAGTTTTCCGTTTCAACAGAAGATACCTTTTGACTCCTAAAATGATGAAACCTTTTTGGCTAGATTCGGCAAAGTGAAAATCTAGGTCTTTTAGACTAAGTTTTTCTGTAATTTGATCAAATGGGTAATTTTCTTTTACTTCATTTTATCACAAAAAATTTTCACATAAAAAATCTTGAATATATAAAAATTAGGAATGACTTTCTTTGAATAAATAAAACCCAATGATTAATTAAGGTTCATCTGTACCTTTCGTTAAAAATGGCGAACTTTTCAACCTATTTTTTAGTATATGCAGAACAAAATCTACAAATAAAATAGTAAAATAAAGCATAGCTGGACCTAGATATGGTAATTTCTGATTCAATTTCTATCAATTTTTCATTTTAAATTCCTTAAAAATAAAGATCTCTTTTTTTTCCTGTTCAGATTTTAAATTGAAAAAGGACAAACTATCCCTATTGTGCCTCTTTCATGAAACAAGGTGAACACTTTTAGTTAAATCCCTTATTGAAAGTTGCATGAAATTTGAGGCCACAAGAAAGGGTGAAAGTGATATTAGCCTTAAATCGGGTGTTTTTAAAAGCGGAGAAAAAAGAGATCTCTTAAATAAAGGATTTTTTCGGGAACACTTCATAGAGAAAAGGTAAGAATTTTTAATATCTAGGTCCAGCTACACTTTATATTTCAAATTTATGTGCAGTTTTGGTGGTGCATATACTGAAAATATATTAAAAATAACGCCATGTTTTAAAGAAAGGTACAGATGAACCTCAAAGTTTTTTTTTCAGCACATACATGACATGTTAAACTTTTAAAGTGTTAAAGTGTGATATTTAACCCACATATCAAGCTGGGATTTACTAATCATGTGTTAGCCTCCTACATGTATTTGAAAGCACCTGTCATTCCCTTGTTAATTTACAATTGATATATATTTATGTATTCCAATGATTCTTTTCCATAAGAAGCTTACAGAAATATCAGACTCCATAGATAAACCATGGTAAGCAAAAGAATTGTGGTAAAAGTCCTCTTTCCAGTGTTTAGATTTTTCCCAGCATGGAATTGACATAACCAAAATAATTTGAATTTTTGTAGCATCTAAAAACAGGCCCTGCAGCTATTAATTTGCATTGTTGAAAATTAAAGCTTAACAAATGTCACTTTTTTCAATGTATAAAATATTCATTAAATAAGTTAACGTTTATCATGTTTATTTATTTTTAAAAGTTTTTTTTAAGTTTGTCAACATAAAACATTGATCCACTCAGTTGCTTAGATTAATCATATCAGAAAGGTGATTGGTGTATTTATAATATTTAGTATTTACATTGTATATGCATGGTGGGTTTATATTTAGTCAAAATTGTACGTATCATTTATAAAATGATTCATGTGAAAAGAAACATGATTTTAGTCAGTATATTAATGTTTTAATTAATTTATGTTTACCAATCTTTTGAAAAGATTAAAGAGTGATTTTTTTTCAAATATTCCTTTCAAAAATTCTTTTTTTTTAAAACCTCCTGTCACAATAATTAATTAACAATTTTAGGTCATACATATTTTGGAAACTTTATTTTCAGTTTACCTTTGAACACATGAATATTAAGAATTTGAAAATGGCATCTACTAAACTGTAGGAAGCCTATTATCTCATTTTAATGGGGATCTTTAATTGAAGAACCTTTGCAATTGAATCAGTCTAGTTATATTCAAGACATGTTTTCTCAAAATTTATTCATCAATCCAACTTTCAATTGTTCAGATTGAAAATAAATCCATGAAATAATATACAAAAAGAAAATGTAAACATGAAAAATTGTGAAAAATGTATATTTTTTATTTTTTGTAAACCTATTTTAATGAAATCTTTAAAATTCTGATGCATACATTTTAAATGATCCTTTATAAAATATTTCTATTTTATTTCTAATGTTTTAGAGATTTCCCAAGTTTAGAGACACACACCCCCTGAACTGTACCCTAGAGGAAGGGGACGTGTTGTTTATGCCTGCTTTCTGGTGGCACGAGGTTCAGTCCTTCCCTAATAAACAACAGAAGAGGAATTTAGCTGTCAACTACTGGTAAGAATACATCCTTATTTCACAATCCTAATTTGTAAATGACATATTTTTCTCTTCTGTACTTCTTTTTTTATTTATACCACTTACTGCTGAATTCTTTCAGATGTTACATACTAATATTTCTTTTCTGAATGTCTGGAGTAAGAAAATTACAAATACCAAAACGCCTGAATAAACAGTTAATTTGGATATGCTATATGTCGTTATAATAACCTCTCATCAGTTGCATTTAAATCAAAACATTGGAAGGTCAAATTCCAAAACGGTTGAAACTAAAAGTACTCAAAACCAAAACATTCAAACAAGGAAATTCATGCACAAAACCATTTGAACAAAAAGTCTATTTGTTAAAGAGAATAGTTCTCCAAAATGTCAATAATTACAATTTTAGTTATGATTTTCTAATGTTGTATGTTCTTGTAATTATGATACAATAAACAAGTTTACCTTCAAAGTTACAACTCAAAATTCTTGGTTTCTAAACTTAGAAAGTCTAGGTATATTTTTCATTTCTGTGGGTTTTATTTTCAGGTATGAACCTTTCTTGACCAAAGAGTTTCCATGTCCATCATGTAAGCTGGATGTAAACCCCAAGTACAGACATTTACTTTAATAAAGAATAAAACAATATGTTATTTTATTTAAAAAAAAACATTTTCAGTGTGTGGTTGGCATTTTCAACCTTTGGGCTTGAGCACCTCTGATGAATCTTGAGTATGTCTATGTCTATGTCTACGAAATACTCAAGCTTAGTAAAATTTATTTGCTGCAACTTGATTGTAATTAATTTTACCCAACACTGCGAATTTGCCATTCCAAGAGTAATTTTTTTACTTGTTCATCTGTCTTTTTGTGCCACAGTTTTAGTAACAGATCCCAGCATTTAATGATTGTAGACTTTCCATATTTGGCAAGCAGCTTTGGAAGGGGTCCCATATGGTGGGATGCGTTTTCAGTTCAGTTCTTGCAAAGTCCAAAATGTGGATGGGCGTGATCCCTAAGGTTCCTTCATTTTTATTTTTTACTGTATGTACAAAATGTATTACAGTTACAAGCTTTTTTAGCTCACCTGACCCGAATGGTCAGGGTCAGGTGAGCTATTGTCATCGTTAAGCGTCCGTCGTCCGTCCGTCCGTCCGTTAACTTTTCTTCTGAAACGACTGATGGGATTGCTTTGAAACTTTGTACACTTGATCTATAGGATGTCCTCTTCCAAGTTTGTGAAATTTGTGAACGTCCACCAACCAACATGACCGCCATTACTAAAAATAGAACAGGGGGGTCAGACCATAGTTTTTGTCTCGCCTGCGACATTAGTCGCTGAAGGCGAGACATAGGTATTACTTTCCGGCGGTGGCGACGGCGTAAATTTTTTTGTAAGACTTTTGTGGAAAATGAATTTCAAGAGAAGTATAATAGCTAGGCATCTGATATTTGGTATACAGACAGTTGGGGTTATGGTCTACGCAACTGGCACCATGACGTTTGACCCTGGCCCCAATTTCATGGTTCAGCGACTCTGTGAATTTAGATGTTTTTTCGTACCCCAAAACCCCTTTGTACAAGGCCGTAACTAGGGTTAAGTTATTAGTGAGGCAAACCTGATCGCCGAGCGAAGCGAGGTGGAAAATTTTTCGGCAGGGGGTCTGGGGGCCGCTCAAGGCCCCCGGAAGCTCTAGGGTAAATGGTGCGAAATCCTGCATTCTGGGCGTCTCCTGAGAGCTAATTGAACCTGAAGCAAGGTTGATTAGTTGATGTCTTTTAGAACAATTAAAACGATAAATGAGTGAAATAAACATGGCCAACTTTCTTTATTACTATTTCATCGGACCATCGGAATTCTAATAAACACTGGTTTTGTACAACTGATTTGTTCCTTTATTCATTTAAAGCAGACTTTTAACTAAAAGCCATCTTAAATTTCCCTGTCCTCCACTCGAATTTAATCGCTAGTGGCACATTTCTTTATAATAACTATGTCTAAGAAGTCTTAACGCCATATCAAACATTTCGTGACTTCAAGTTTCCAATTGTCAACGACCCTTTATTGAACAATGTCATTCAGGCTTAGGCTTTGAAAGTTTAAGTTTCAGAACTTTAATTTACATTATTCCAGAGCATGCAGTATGCATATAACTTTATCTTAAATAGACCGTAGCATCCGAAACAATAAGCTACAAATAACATTGTTTAAACTATTTTTTGGCCTTCATTCACTTTTAGAAAGACATCATGTACAAATAGACAGTGAAAAACTGAACCAATAAGACATTCAAAGTTTAAAAGACAAAGACAAAAACAGATTACAACAAAAGGCTCCCAAGAGCCAGAATCGCCCACCTTGTCGTTAAGCAATAAGGGTCTCTTCTGTGAGCTATTATCCCTATAAAGGGTCTTCGACAAATGGAGACTTTTGTAGAGTTTTGAAAAATTGTTAACAGACGGAGACGACAGATGCCGACAGACGACCACGGACACCAAGAAATGGCAATAGTTCACGTGATCCAAATCACACACATATAAAAATTGCTACAACGACAGACATAGCAGTCTAGATAAACCATACTCACGGTCATGAAGTATTGCAAACCCGAAAAGGGGCGTTTGTTTTTCCTAGAAGCAAGAGCATCTAGAAAAGGACCATAAACATCACCTACTAGTGACTCAAGAAGGAGAACAAACCTTACGTATTCATGGTTAAAACAATGGGTATTGGTCCCCAAACTCACGAAACGACAATCTTTATTTGATTATAAATATTTTTTTTTAAATTGTCAAAATTTTTAGTGAGGCAATTGCCTCACTTGCCTCAATGGTAGTTATGTAAGTTTTTTTGTGGAAAATGAATTACAAGAAAAGTATAATAGCTAGGCATCTGATATTTGGTATACAGACAGTCGGGGTTATGGTCTAAGCAACTGGCCTCATGACGTTTGACCCTGGCCCCAGAGTCATGGTTCAGCGACTCTGTGAACTTGTATGTTTTTTCGGACCAAAAAAACTCTTTGTAAGACTTTTGTGCAAAATGAATTACAAGAAAAGTATAATAGCTAGGCATCTGATATTTTATATACAGACAGTTGGGGTTATGGTCTACATAACTGGCACCATGCCATTTGACCCTGACCCCAATTTCATGGTTCAGTGATTTTGTGAACTTAGATATTTTTAGGGCCAAAAAAACCCTTTGTAAGACTGTGAAAAGTATAATAGGTAGGCATCTGATATCTGGTATACAGACATTTAGGGCTAAGGTCTATGCAACTGGCGCCATGGTGTTTGACTTTGACCCCATTTTCATGGTTCAGTGACTCTGTGGACTTGCGTAAATTTGGGGGCCAAAAAACTTCTTTGTAAGACTTTTGTGGAAAATGAATTAAGTGTAAGTTTAAAAGCTAGCCACCTGATATCTGGTATACAGACACCTGGAGTTATTGTCTATGCAACTGACACCATGTCCTGTGACCTTGACACAATTTTTACAGTTCAGTGACTCTGTGGACTTAGATGATTTTTGGTGACAAATAAAACTTTTGTGGAAAATAAATTAAGTTAAAAGTATAATAGCAAGGCATCTGATATTTGGTATACAGACCTTTGGGGTTTTGGTTTACACAACTGACACCATGTTGTGTGACCCTATCCCCATTTTCACAGTTCAGTGACTTTGTGAACTTATATGATTTTTGGGTGGAAAATGAGTTAAGTGAAAGAAAACAATAATATTATAGCTAGGCATCTGATATTTTGGGATTATGGTATATACAACTGGCGTCAACATGTAATGTGACCTTGACTCTATTTTCATGGTTGAATGATTTAGTGAATGTTGGTCTTTTTTCATTGATTCTCAATAACTATGGTATCTAGAACACACTTCAGACATTTTTTGTGATGGTTGAGTGGAATTCTGTCACCTGTCACATGACCTGACCTTAACTTTTCTGAAGGCCCAGCTAGACCTTCAATGAGTTCAGTGATAATGCCGACAGGCGAGACATACTTTACTGTCAACTCTTGTTATAGTCCATTTGAGTTCTATAAATCAACGAAAATTCTTTTAAAGTTTTTTGTCTCTAAAATAAAAGTTATTTTTTAAACAAAAATAAGCTTTTTATTAGTATACGAACTCTGAGAACAAAAACCAAGATATTATCTTCTAAAACAAAAAAAGTTTTCCATATGGTATTATGGTAAATATTTCACTAATTTTAATAATATCTAAAATGGTGTGTTTCTCTGACGGAACAGCCAGGTGTTGGGCCCACCTGAACATAATTGAAAGGACTAACAATAGGAGATTAGATGACCAATTAGCTCCACAAAGGATTTTTAAAGGTATTTGGAGCAAATGCTGTTCCTAGTCACTAGGTTGTACTCCCATGGATTTCTATGAATTTTTGGTCCATTTTTTGTCTCGCCTGCGACGAATGTCGCAAAAAGCGAGACTTAGGTATGGTGATTCCGGCGGCGACGGCGGCGGCGGCGGCGGCGTCGTCCACAATTGGTTAAAGTTTTTGCTTAAGTCTGTTTTATGTGAACTAGTTATGTTACACCATTGATATTTGGTATGCAGTTGCATCAGCATCAGTACAGATCAGTTTTAAAAGGATTTCACCTGTATGCTCCTGCAGTCACGGTCTACTGACTTTGAAATTTTACACTGATTTGGCCGAGGTTAACCTTATTTCTTAAGTCTGTTTAACATGAAGCAGTTATGTTACACCATTGATATTTGGTATGCAGTTGCATCAGCATCAGTACAGATCAGTTTTAAAAGGATTTCACCTGTATGCTCCAGCAGTCACGGTCTACTGACTTTGAAATTGTACACCGATTTGGCCGAGGTTAACCTTTTTTCTTAAGTCTGTTTAACATGAAGCAGTTATGTTACACCATTGATATTTGGTATGCAGTTGCATCAGCATCAGTACAGATCAGTTTTCAAAGGATTTCACCTGTATGCTCCTGCAGTCACGGTCTACTGACTTTGAAATTTTACACTGATTTGGCCGAGGTTAACCTTTTTTCTTAAGTCTGTTTAACATGAAGCAGTTATGGTACATCATTGATATTGGGTATGCAATTGCATTAGCACCAGTACAGATCAATTTCAAAAGTATTTTGTCTGTATGATCCTGCAGTCACAGTCTACTGACTTTGAGATTTTACACTTTTTAACTTTTTACTTATGTCACGAGTGTTTTTTATAAAGCAGTTATGGTTCACCATTTATATTTGGTATGCAGCTGCTTAAGCATTAGTTAAGATCAGTTTAAGGAGGATTATTACTTCATTTTATACTGTGTCCAGTTGCGACAGGCGAGACATGTCTCTGTGTTAACAGTTTATACTATTAAGGTCTATGGAAAACATGTTTATTAATCATGCAAAACTTATGAAATTTTTTTTTTGCCTGAGTTCGTATGCCATAAAGGAGACATGACATACTAAAATAGTTAAAATATTTTGCAAGACGTAAATTTACAAGCCATTTTTCGTTGATTTATAAAACTCGAACGGACTAAAGCTTATAGGTAAAAAAGTATAGAGAAAGAGAAAATCCAAAGCAACCTTTCTTCTTAAGCATCAAAAGCACTACAAAACTCTTAATTGAGTCAAATTTGTGGGACGACTCCTTATAGGAGTTATTTCCCCTTAATCGTCAAAATTGACAATTTTCACAGTTTTGGGACTTTTTCTTGAAAATTGTAAGTGCTAGAGGAAAAGTTAGCATTGCAAAGTTGTTCAGCTTATTGAGATCTACAAAAATGAATTCAGGGTCAAAATTGTCAGATCAACCGTTTAAGAGTTGTCCCCCTTTAAATGATTTTTCTATCAATTTTAACTTATTTTTGAAAATCTTTTTCTCTGAAACCACTGATGGCTATTGCTTTGAAACTTTGTACTCTTGATCTTTAGGATGTCCTCTACCAAGTTTGAGAAATTTTGTGAACGTCGACTAACCAACATGGCTGCTGTTACTAAAATAGAACAGGGGGGTCAGACCATAGTTTTTAGATTATAGCTCAAAAAGTATAAGAGATAGAGAAAATCTGAAGCAACCTTCCTTCTTCAGCATGAAAAGCTCTTCAAAACTCACCTTTGAGTCAAAGTTGTGGGACGACTCCTTATAGGAGTTATTTCCCCTTAATCGTCAAAATTGACCATTTTCACAGTTTTTGGACTTTACCTTAAAAGCCATAAGAGCTAGAGGAATAGTTAGCATTGCAAAGTTGTTCAGCTTATTGAGATCTATAAAAATGATTTTGGGGTCAAAATTGTCAGATAATCCTTTTAAGAGTTATTTCTCTTTAAGTGTTTTCAATCAATTTTAACTTGTTTGTTGTAGTTTTTTTCCAAATGGAAAACTTTGTAACTTTGTATTCTTGATCTTAAAAGTGTTTTTTTCTATCCTAACTAGTTTCTTTAATGTTACTTACCAAGTACATGTAGACCAAGTTGCCTACTTGGTAAGAGGCTTTAGCATATAAGAGATCAGGTGAGCGATTCAGGCTCCTGGGAGCCTCTAGTTGTTTTTTTTTTTTTTTCATGTCTCATCCACGAAAGTAGTGGGGCATATAGTGTTTGGGTCTGTTCGTCCATCTATTCGTCCGTTCATCCGTTTGTCTGACCCTCCCAAATCAGGTGTACCTACAAGTTGAATTATTTATGAAAGGATATTCATGAAGTTAGTTTACTAGTACCATGAAATAAGTTTGGTATCATCATGAAACTTTGTACACATTTACATCAGGATATGACAACATAATTATCATCATAAGATTGTACATGTCTCATCAACTTCATGGTTGGTTGGTCACTGAAAAAAGGGGGGTTATAGTTAGGGTTACCTAAAGGATGAAGTTACCTGACCATATGAAGGAAGTGTGGCCCCATCATGAAACTTTATAGACATATACATCAGGATATGAATAAACACAAATCATCATAAAATTGTACCTATCTCATCAACTTAATGGTTGATTTATCACAGAGAAATGGGGATGTTTTTCTTAGGTTTACCCATGGATTGAATTTACTTTACCAGGAAGGGAGTATGGTATCATGGAACTGTATAAATCATCTAATCATCATAAGATTATACTATTGGAAGAAGCAAAGGGGTAATCAGTATCATAAAACCGTAAAGACGGAGACAAAACCGGAAGACGAAAAATCAACATAACAAAACAAACCACATATCAACATAAAACACACACACACACATAACAACAAAACCGCATTCAGCAACGTGAACTCAGGTCGAAAAGAGAGTGAACTCAGGTGCTCCGGAAGAGTAAGCAGTTCCTGCTTGCTATAGGTCACCCGTCACGTTGCCAATGATCGATTTAGTGTTGGTCAAATCCGGAATCAACTTCTTGGTTTGGTGATAGCGGAGAAAAATAAATGTTGCGAGAAGGCGGATTATGTCTATGGACATATTCTAGGTTGCAAAGTGCTGTGAGGCTCGACTGCTCATTTGATATTTTCGCTTCCTTCAAGTTGTTAATATGCTCAATGACCGCCAATGTTTACAAATCAACAATACTTTAATATGCAAGTCTACGGATACAGCTAATTCGTGGCATCTCTTCTATGTGACCGATTTTTACATTGTTTTTTTTATGTAATTAAATGCATTACCTAAGCTTTGACATGGGATTTCTTGAAATACACAGATTGACCAGATTTGTAATGAAACTGTGTACTCTTATACAATTTACTCTGTGGGATTTTCAGAACTCTATACATACTTCAGAAGTCTCTACTGGTTAGTTAGTATCATGCATGATCAGGTTTACTTTGCGTTTAGGTTCTCAAAATTTGCAAGTTGGACTTCTAGGAAACTTTGTACTAATCTAAACTACTGGCTTAAAGGGTTAAGCTCATAACATTAGGATATTTTGTCTATATCACCCATGGCATCATTAAAAGGTGTGATTGTGCGTTGGTTTAGATTGTATTTACATGTAATTAACATTTTTTTTGTTAACTTTGAAAACTGACAAGTAATACATTATCGCATGAAACCATTTTTTTTCAATAAAAAATGAAAAGCATACCCATTGTTATACATGTATGAAATTGTCCTAAGATTATACCAGGTTTAATTAAAAAAAACAGAGTACAATGTATGTCCGAAAGACTTAATGCCCTATCCTGCAACATTTTGGACGTACGGACAAACAGACCCGAACACTTTATACCCCCTACTTTCGTAGATGGGGCATAAAAATCCCCAGACCCTTATTGTTTGCACATCTACGTACACTTACCCGCTAAACGGATAAATGGAAGGAGGTGATGTGAGGTTGTTCATAATGCGCCATATATGTACGGCTTGTGGTCTCAAATGAGAACCAAATAAAACAATATACATAAGAACCTTTCAAAAGGATTACGGAGACAATCTTTTCGGTTGCGTTTTTGTCTGTACAGTTAAACACGCGATGCTTTCCATTAATTTCCAACATTATTTCAAACTTTTGCTCAGAAAATGCATTTTAAAAAAAGTTAGCAGGGTAAGTGCAAAATTTAAGATGTTGAAAATGGACGAATCATTCTTTAAATGTTGCACTTTTTGATTCCTAGCAGAAACATATCAAAAATTCATTTGAAGTTTGAAAATCAAAATTATAAGATGAAGCATACATGTACTGAAAAAAAATGATAAGAAAGCATAGAATCATGCTGCGAGAATTTCACTTATCAAAATCGACAAACTGGAACGTATATACGATACTATCAAACGATCGGTGTGCATTTTATGTAGATATCTAGTGCTTTTTTAGACCATCATGTTTCCAATGCATTTAATTTATTCTCTCTCACGAACTGAATTGTCCACAGCCTAACATGTGACATAAGGTTCATTGTTTCTACTCCTTTCTTAATCAATTGTTTTTGATTTTGAGTCACTTGGGCCATTTTGGGGTCTTAGAACAAAACAATACCTTAAATGTGCCATTTAAATATTTTAAAACATTTAGAAAATCTTTTAGTTTTGTCTAAACCATTTCAATAACTTTTCAAAATTGTCTTATGATGTGTATAGGCTTAAAGAGTTTAGCTCTATCTCCAATAGCTCTATCTTTGATCCTCAACTGACCCTCCTTATAAATCGTGTAGGTAAAAGACAAAAGGACCTATATCCAATCAATACTAACTTCGTTTGAAATATTTATCTTCTTTCATTTGCAATCCTCTTTGAAAATGGCTTACGTTGTAAGGACAGTGCTCCTATGTCTTATTATTGTACATTTTACATTTGTAACAACCCAAGATGAGAATATTTCATCAACTACCACTGCTCAGAAAATACCATCAGTGATTGCTCAATATGGAAACAGCCATCTTGCCAGAATCTTCTTCTCTCCCCAATGGAGGGAGCTTTACAACTATTTTGAGAGACAGTGTACCACTCAGACCCCCAACACGGTTATAAAATGGACAGAGGACTGCGTGTATATTTGTTCTCCAGAAGGTGACCCACTGTTCCTTGACAGACGCGATAACGAGTTTTCTGTTGGCATAGGAACAGTCGCCTTACAAAATGGAGCTGGAGAAACTAGACCAGACGGGGATGACAGTCTGTACGTCGGTGACCAGTGTCCTTCCTCGTTCCAGAAGGAATCTGTTATTGAATTTACCTATGACAACGACAGGGGCGATCACCTTGTATGGATTTGTAACGAAAATTCGACTGTAAGTACTTGTACATGTATCGGTTTGTATGAACATAATCATCAAATTGTTTTAAAAAGTTCAATCAGCTTAAAATGCTACCTTAACAGATACTTAACTGAGGTCAAATGTAAAATCTCTAAATTTGCATGCGTTTGTTACTTTCATTTAAAAACTTTTATTCCCTGTTAAAACTGCATGAGTATTTTCTTCTATTTTACAAATTTGGCATCTAAGTAATTTTTATCGCCATGAATATGCATTTCAATGTGTTTGGAAAGTCAGACAGACAGAAATTTTATTTTGAGTCGGATATGATAATTTCAAACATAAGCTCTGTAGAGCTTTTATGCCGACTAAAGATTTTATAAAAGTAACATGGGGTTCGTTCCGAGGAGACATTTGTGTTGTCATGTCGGCAAACATGTGTAGTTTCTTCTCTAATTGTAATGATCAGCATTCATTCATTCATCTTCCAACAGGCTGAAGTATTATCAATCAAGCACAGTCGTTGTCCTAGTGGTACGTCATTTCCGGAGGAAGAGGAAGTTCCAACCAATGAGATTCCCGGCGGAGACTGTATGGGACTTGACCTGAATACAACCGTCGTCGATCTTGCCCACAATGACTTCACATTTACCTTCCTGTTTGCTGGAGACGACAACCTCTGTACCTTCCGGTACTGTTGTGATGCTGTTATCCGCTCGCTGATTGGTGGTTGTGAATTGAAAGACTTTTGTGCTCGGGTAAGGCCTTAAGTTTTTATCTAATATGGTGTTTCTTGTGCTGTCATATAACTGGTTGCTATCCAAATCTGTTCTACATAAGTTGGCATGTATCAAAGAATTCGGTTCCGAATAAATACACTACTCTCGTGACATTTTATTGTAAAAAAAATAAACCTTAGATCAAGAACAATTTGTTCTTAAATTTTGTTTGTTGTCCCCTCAAATGTTACAGCACCATATTTTCGAATAGAATTGTCCTTTTAACATAATGCTGCTTTGCGTTACTTCGGAAACCTTAAGTGAAGCTTGCCGCCTAAAGATCTTGTTCAACGCACAACGTCTGTTGAAATGCCTGTACCAATATTGCAGTGTTGTTTCTCTAGTTTTCTATTGCATTATTTTGTTCCGTTCGGTAATTTTGTTAGTCACCCGACTTTAAACGCTGTTGCTACTTAAAAATATAGTTCCGGTGTGTGTCTTCGTTGTGCTGTTTTTGGTGTTTCCATGGACAGTTAATTTGTTTAGAATTGTGAATGATTATTCTTTAAGTATTTTTTTTATTACAGGATGTGAACTAAGGCTGGAAGTATGCTGATATAAATTGCACTTGAAAAATAAATGTTTTGTGTTTTGTATATGGATTTTTATTTGGCTTTGCATAAAAATTTATTTGGTTGACGGTAGCATTATAATATTGAATAGATGTTTGGTGGTCTGGGGGTTGCAATATAAACATGAAACTAATAAAAGGGAAGACGGGCAACCAATGAAATTCATTGGCAAATAACCGTTTCGGACTATAATTGTTAAACAATTCTAAACCAGAAAGTACTTGCACATCTATATACAATCATTAACTTGCTTGGTGTATTACCAATTCCCTGGTTTTATCCATAGGCGGATCCAGGGGGCGGGGGGGGGGGGGGGGGCTGGAGGCCGCCCCCCCCCCTTTTGGCGGAAAAATTTGTTTGCATATATATATTTAATCATTGATGCGTGACCAAAGCGGGCCTCTCTTAGGCCAGTCAGTGGGCCCACAATTTTATGCATGTTTAAGCATTACCATTTTAAGCATATATACATACAACCAAATTGCTATTTTAAAATTTATAGTTTACATCTAACTTCGTGTGAGCTGTGTCGCGTATACTTATTCCACATTTTTTGCATATACACTAAAATGTACCACAAAATAAAGGGGTGCGTGAGTGAGCTGGGTGTTTTACGCGCTGCAACACTATATAGGTTATTCAAAGGCAATGGACATGAAGAGGATGATAAAATGAACACGAGATGACGATGACGATGAGAAATATTGAAGTTAGTTGGGAAACAAAGGGAACAGCAAATTTTGAAGAACCACAGGAAAAGGCGAGAGGTAGGTTGGGGCGGAAAAGTTAGCCTATGTGGTGCACTCAGTGGGTGCACTCACTACTTGGCGGTCCGCAAAGGGATCTTTTACGTGCATGAAGCGTGACACTCTCCACACACGTTGGCTAACTATGGTTTGCGGTCAGGTTTTCCGCATAATAGCCTGACAACCCCGGTATTATTTATGACTGGGCTGCTCCATTCAACCACCTGAAACACACATCCCAGTCGCTTTATTGGCTAAGCAACCTGACCCAATGTCAGGTTTCTGAGCGCTCTTTAGTAGATTATTACCGACAAGCGTAGCGCTGCTGCGGGACTATTCGCCTACCGGGCTCCGTACGGGACACAAAGTAATGAAGTTTTATTCATTTATGCATAATAAATACGAAATATAATAACAAAGCCTATAACAATGCTAATAAACAAAAGTATAAAATCCACCAATACACAAGAAAAATAATGCTTTGGATAAAAGTAATTATAGACCAGTGAGCATTTTACCATGTATCTCAAAATTTTTTGAACGTGCAATTTATAACCAATTAACTTCATATTTTGATAACATTTTTCACCCATATCTTTCGGCTTTCCGCTCTGGCTATGGCTGTCAAACAGCTCTTTTGAAAATTATAGAGGACTGGAAAAAGGCCCTTGATGAAAATAAATTCATTGCAGCTATACTTATGGATCTATCCAAAGCATTCGACTGCCTCCCACATAACCTCCTTCTTAATAAATTAAAATCTTATGGTCTATCAGACAATGCTCTTAAACTTCTCCAAGACTACCTTTCTCATAGGAAACAGTGTGTCAAATTGGGAAATTCATTTAGTAACTGGGATAAAATCTATAAGGGGGTACCACAAGGATCCATACGTTGGTCCTGTGCTTTTTAATATTTTCTTAAACGATATCTTTTATTTTATTAAGGACAGTTCACTCTACAACTATGCAGATGACAACACTCTTTTTTATGAGGGATATGATCTTGACAACCTTATTAAAACTTTGGAAAATGATAGCCTAAAATTAATAGACTGGTTTTCTTTCAACCAAATGAAGGCAAATCCTGATAAGTTCCAGGCTAAAGCAATTGGCAACAAAACAAAAGATAAAAACATAACTTTTGATTTAAATAACAACCAAATCAAATGTGAAGATGAAGTAAAGCTTTTAGGAATCACTATTGATTACCAACTTAAATTTAATACTCATGTAGCAAACTTGTAAAAAGGCCTCAAGACAACTAAATGTGCTAAAAAGAGTAGGAAAATACCTGAACAGGCTGGGCAGATTAACTATATACCACTCTTTCATCCTAATTACTGCCCAGTTACCTGGCACTTTTGCAGTGAGTCAAATTCTAAAAAGGTGGAAAGAATACAAGAAAGGGCGCTAAGATTTATATATGAAGATACAAATCGCTCATATGAAGAACTACTAGTGAAATCCAAACTGCCATCTTTAAAAATAAGAAGAATACGAGCTATAGCCACTGAAACTTTTAAAATAATACATAAAGAAAGCCCAGTATATCTGCATGACCTCATAGAAATTAAACAACATAAATACTCTTTCAGATACCAAAATACAGCTACCCTACCAAGTGTTCGAACAACAAGGTATGGCATAAATTCATTTAGATATTTTGCTGCTAAAACCTGGAATGATCTGCCTGACCACTATAGGAAAGAAACCTCTTTTTCACAGTTTAAAAACCTAATAAATTGCTGGAACGGCAGATCATGCCACTGCTCATCCTGCTCATCATAACTACCTGCTTTTATCAATAGCTGCTGTTCTAAATCTTTTTAACTTTTATCATGTTTATTTTAATTTACTTTTGCATGAGTTAGTACAGCTTTTTGCATACTAGATTTTAGAAGCTTGCTTTTGCTTAATGTGCATTGTCTGTCTGCTTGCATGCAATTTATTATTTGTGTAGTGCTATATATGTGTGATTTTCCAAGCTTATGATTATGTGCTTATGCATGCTTTGTGTTATGAATGTTTTATTGTGTCTTATGTAATGTGTATGTCTTGTTTATATATATGTAATGTCGGCATAAAAGCTCATTAGAGCTTGTGTTTATACTGTTATGCATAACCGACTTTAAATAAAGCTTTTTGACTTTGACGAAAGAGGAATATAAATCTTGAATAACTAAGTGTGATTGAATGAGTGAGTGAGTTGGTGTTTTACACCCGTGCAACGCTATATAGGTTATTTACAGGCGATGAACATGAAGATGATGATAAAATGAACATGAAATGATGATGAAAAATGAAATATGGGGATGGGGTGGGAACGGTAAAGAACCACAGGATAAGGGGAGAGGTGGGTTGGGGCGGAAAATTTAGCCAATGCATGTGGTGCACTACTTGGCGGTCCATGAAGGGTTCTTTTACGTGCATGAAGCGTGACACTCTCCAAACACGTTGGCCCACTATGGCCAGCCGTCAGGGTTTCCGTATTATATGCGAGCGAAGCGAAGCTCACTATTGTAGAGTCTGCCAAATTGCACGAGACTCAAAATAAGATGGTTGAAAATACATTCTGTCATCATTTGGAAGGCATCGGACCTTTTCGAAAATACCGGGTCTCGCGTTAGCGAGACCCTTTATTTTCGCTTATTTATTTACAAACGGTAACAAAACAAAACCTTTTCTTGTGGTTGATGACAATAACTTTCTTCTATAAATAATAACTATCTAACGAACGAACACTAGTTGTTTTGTTTTTACACAAATATGGCTTTCTCTCGCGAGAATTCGATACTGTAGTGACCTTTTACCCATAGTGCATAGTCATGCGCAGAAAAATGGTGGGAAATATCATCACATCGTCCTTAATAAGTTCTGTCAATCAATTTTCGGAACTTTTCATAACACAGATTCATTAAAATAAAGTGATCAGCAACTGTTTTTCTACATATGTATGATAATTTGGTCCTACCTGATCTGAAAATAAAATCCTAATCCATCCTTATCCTATGTGGTCCCTCAAACTGACAAAGTTAAATGATCAGTCGCCAATTTTCACCAGGTTTCTAAATCAATCTTTTGCAGACGGTACTTGGCAATTATAGATACGGGTATACAAAAAAATATAATAAACCTTGCAGAAGAGCGGTGACATTTTCATGTCTTCATGTTTACAGTCTGCTTGTCGAATGATATGACGTCACTGAAGGATCGATTAAGTTATGGATGATGTTGTCCCGGCTGCAAACCATATTTTGGCGTTTTTACGGATAATGCATTTTTTTTTCAATTTTTTTTTTATCCAAAAGTGGACCCTCTTAGCTATTAATCCAGCCGAGGGTATTTTGACATTTTTTCCAGATCCAATTAAGGTTAAACCAAGTATTGGTTGCATCTATTATGTATTATCATATTGATTTTGTATCTTCGCGAGCTTTTAGGGCAGAGCCATTATCATACATGTATTAGACCTGACAACCCCCGCGGACGAGGGCCACCCTATTCAGCCACCTAGGGTACACACTTTGTCGCTCTGTGGGCTGAGCGTTGACCCGACGTCAGAATCGCCTCTTACGACAAGCTAGGCTCTGCTGTGCGCCTATTCGCCACCCGGGTCCCGCACGGGACGGTTGTTGTCAATAATACTGTCGTTTTGTTGTATACATGGTATATGCGTATTTCAAAGAGTAATCTCTTGTCAGAAGAATTCCAAATTGGAAGGCTTAAAACCAAAAGTATCGAAAGAAGAGACGTTCTCGTCACTCAAATTGTTCGATTAAGGAAGTTGAGTCAATTTTGACGATATGACTCGTTACTACTCTCGGGTTTCCTTAATTGTTCACAAGTAGTGGATTCAAAATAAAAAGAACAAAGTGGGTATCAATAAAACTGTTTAGAAAAATATATAAATAAATGACAAAAAGACAAAACTAGGCTCAAAGACAATAAAACTAAAATATACGTTACACGATTCAATCATACAGCAGCCTAGAGCAACCATAAATCGCCTCAATTTTCATAAAGGTAAACACCTTTTCATACGACTGTCTGCAAAACAAAATGCGGATTATAGTATGATGCAGTCGTTGTCGTAATTCTGTGTCGCCTTGTGTCGTCCTATGACGTCTGTTAACTTATAAGTTCCCACAATAACTTTAGTTCTAGTTATCGAAGCGCTTTGATATTTCACAGTGATTTTCGTTACGTTGAAATGCTGGATACATGTAATTATGCAGCAGAAATATATGACATAATACATTTTGTGTAACAAGTGTTCCCCTTAAGGTTTTGGAGTTCCCCCTTTTTAGAACACCTCAAGAAGTTACGGGTCTTATGTAATACCATGATTGTCGGCGTCGTCGTCAGAATAAATAAGGTCTATTTCAAGTTACTGAATAGTGCCAAATCAGCGTTACTAGAATGGAAAGTGCAGCCAATGATGATGGCAATTTACAGATTCGTAGGCGTCCGTATCCACTTACAGAAGAATGGTTAAGGTCCATACCCAGTTACTTACAAGGGCCACATCAACCATATTGGTATGGTAGATGCACCTATAGTGATGCTAAGCACAACGCATACATTGGATGCTGGCTTTGACCTTCATACCGCATGAATGACTACTAAGAGAAAATGGTTAAAGTCCATAACTGCTTACTGACAAGTGCCACTTTAAGCAAATTGATATGGTAGGTGCACCTAAAGATACTATACACAATGCATGCTTCAGATGCTGACTGTGACCTACATTTGCTTTATGAATGGCCATGCAACTACAGAAGAATGGTTTAAGTCCATTCCCACTTACGGAAGGGGTGCCACATCAACCATTTTGGTATGATAGGTTCACCGACGGATGTTAATGCATGTTCCGGATATTGGCTGTGAACTATGTTTTCAAAGCTTTAGGTGCTGGCTGTAACCTACATTTTCTGCATGAATGACTACTTCCAGAAGAATGTTTAAAGTTCATTCCCTCTTACTGACAAGTGCCACATTAGGCATATTGGTGTTGTAGGTACACCAAGGGTTACTTAGCCCAATGCATGCTTCAGATGTTAGCTGTGACCTTTTTTTGCCCGAATGTTCACAATAAATTGTACAATAATGTTTCTCAATACAAAAAACATAAAATCTTACTTTAAAAAGAACCGCAATGATCTTGACCTGGTACAGGAAATTTAAAAGAAAGAAATTTGAAGTAGGTGCTTTGGCATCAATTTATTTTTAGCTTTAATTGAAAAACTTTTTGAAAAACAGACGAGCAATAAGGGTAACTAAGGTGATGAACCAAGTAGCTGAGGTCCCAAAAATTAAAACATGTGGGTTATTTTTAACAACTTTACTATTCACTAGTAACAGTAACTGTTAACGTTTTTGCATTTGACAGTTTTTCCAAAACCTGGTAGAATTATATTAAAATTTTAATCCATTATCTCCTTTAATGAAAAAAAAATCTTTTAAGATTTTGTCAGATGATTGTTTTAAAGTGAGTGGCATTCCTTCGTTTGTTTTGTTGATATCGCCTCTAACAACCATATTCTTCTTTTTTTACCTTTGTACTTCCGGGACCACACAAGGAATGTATTGTAAACTGCGCATCATTTTAACCTGGTTCAACCCACCATTTTTTTTTTTTTAAAAGTCTGAGGTAGTAAGACACAGTTCGGTTTTGTTTACAAGTTAATTTCGGAGAGTGACATCCTAGAATTTTTAAAGTAAAATACAAAGGTCGAATTTAAGTAGCCATAAATTAAGAATGCCTTATGATTTAGTAACGAAAGTGTGCTCAACTGATAGGGAATCTTTCAGAGATAATATTTTTAACAAAATATAAAAATATTCGAAAAAACGGAAGTTTAGCGTCCTTTCTCCGGCATGGTGTCATTGTTATTCTACCGATCTTTTGAACGTTTTTATTAATGCTTGTTTTTAAGGTAACAAATGCGTCGTCATTTCTTGAAAAAATAAGCCGGTCGATGTATAGGTTTTTTACTTTTAATAAACAGCCAGGTTTATGTACTTTCAGAGCATGTATAGCACTATAGAGGATTTAGTGCAGGTTTGAGTCTAATCTAGGCTTGAAGTATGGTAAAAATGTGTAAATTTTAGTGTTTTTTCGTGTATAATTTGTTTTCGGAGTTTTTGGTTTGTAATTAAAAGATCTTATTTTTGCAAGAAACAACTAACTGGAAGATAATCTATGGAATATAAGGATTTCAACGATGTATGATAAGTGTTTATAAGGTTAAATATACTTTTAGAATAGTTATTGGTAGAAGCATATGTGCTGCAAAGTTATGAACGTTTCTGACGTTTTACCTAGAAGTGTGTTTTACTACCTGAACCAGGTCTGAACCATTGTGATCTGTAAACAATTACCTTGTTTTCTAGTTTAAAGCCCGTAATGGCAAAGACAAAACAGTAGACAAAAAAAATCATAAAAACAAACACCAAAGCATACAAAAACACATATAACAACAAAACACCAATAGGCAACGTTAGGGTTAGTACACGTTTCCTATAGTGTAACTGTTACGTTGCGAACGATCAATTAAGCGTTGGTAAAATCCGACAAAGAACGACAGTATTTACTCAACCAACACCCAAGGTGAAGATAATAACAAAATACAAACTACTACAGTGGTATTAATAAAACGGTAACTCTATTTAGGCTGTATATGTAATTTCAAGGAGTAATTTCTCATCAGTGGCATTTGAATCAAAACATTGGAAGATAAGTACTCGTACCTAATTGATGATTGTTGAGTAAAAGAAGGGTTGAACAAGTCATTGTAATTGGTCCGTTTTATCTTAAGTTCTTTAGAGTTGTTGATGTACATTCTATTTTTAAATAAAAACTATATACTTAAAGGACTTAGGTAGACAATTATGTGCCTTTCCTATTGCATTAACCATAACATTTTGATGGAAAACCCTTTTATTAACCACCTTTCCAATTAATAATAGAATTTTTGGGATCGGGTTCACTCTTCCATTTGTTAATGGCCGAACAGTCTCTTCTGATGGTATTGACAGCCGTACAGACCATCTTACAGTTCTGACTGATGGGGTAGGAATCTCCTATAGCTAAGGCTTTGTCAAAGAAACTACAAGCAGCTGGGATCGTAGTGGTTATTTCTGGGAGTGTGTTATCATTTTCTCCTGATGTTGATGCGTTTGAAACATAAGTTTGGTTATTAGTCATGCCGCTTGTCGTTGTCTTATTAATCGTTGTAACGCTATTTGAATAGGAATCAGTGCTAGTTCTGACATTGTCAAGTGTATTTTGTTCTTCTGATGGTTGATTGCTCTGAATTATGACTTGTGTATCCTGATCACTTTCTCCTGCCGATATCTTGTTTGAAACCGCTTCATTTTTGTGATTTTTTGATTGGTCACCGGAACAGTGTCTTGTCATAAAGTCTTTCCCTGAGCAAACCATTTTACAAGTGTATGAAATTGATACCGACTGGCCAACAGCCAAATCAATGTCCATGAATCGACATGCCATAGGATTCGTTGTAGTTGTGATTACGTTGCTTGACTCTTCATTTGTAAGTTCGTTTGCCTCCTTTGTTTTGTCTGCGTTGACTACCGACCAATCTGGCTTTACTACGCCATTTAAGACGTCATCGCCAATTGAATTATTTGTATCACCATCAAAATTGTTCTCTGCATTATTTTGTTGATCATGTTTATTTTGTTGATCATGTTCTAACGTGCTATTTTTGTCTGTGTTTATCTCGTCGCGTAGAACATTTATTTCTGTATTACTTAGTTCTGATGCACTTTTTGCTTGAATTACGTCTGAAGTAGTAGTTTTAATTGGCAGTGATTCAGATGACGTTGTGTGTGCAATAGTACTTGTACTTGATACTAAATGATCATCAAGCCCAATTGAAGACTTGCTTGAAAGAATGTTATCGATATTTTGAACATTTTCAATTTTGACATCATTTTGAACTTCCGTTTCATCTTTCATCATCCGTGTTGTCGGTTTTTCTATGATACTGAATACGGTTGTCGACTGTTTTGTCGAATGATCGAACGATCCAGTATTTACGCGATCGTTAATGAAGACATTTTCTTTAGCACTCAGTGTTGATGGTTTTTGAATGTCGTTCTCCTTAACAGAACTTAACTTTTGCTTAGTTGTCTTTGAAGATACATAGATGCGTTCCTGTTTGTCGTTCTCGGGCTGTAAATCAAGGTTAATACCATTAATTACCTCTTGTAAGTGTTGATCTAGTTTTTCTTGTGAAATAAGACGGTCCGGTTCTGTTGTTTTAACCCCTTGTTCCGAATCCTGGACAGAATTGTCATAATATTTGTTTTTATCACTTGGTGGATTGAAAAAATTATAAATTCTCATGCTAGTTGTTGTCGGCGGTGGTAGCGGTGTTGGTACATTGAATATTGGCCTTCGTCTTTCATCATCAAAATTTCCATTATTAGCATCGAGTCCGCTAGAAAAAGCTCGATGTTCTTGCTTATCAAATCCATTGTTCGAAAATTTTGGTCTTTTGTAGTAATTATTTGGATTTTGCCACTCGGGTAAACGTTTGTCAGCATTTCTGTAGTTGTTTCTCCGCTCCGGTGGTTCGTATTGGTTACGATTTTCAACTTGATAGTTAGACTCTTTTGAGCCGTAGCCGTAGCCATTAAATTTTCCATCAGAATTCTGCTGTTGATCCTTTATAGGTTGTCGCCTTTCAAAGTCTTCGTCTCCCCAAAATGTCTTTTGTCTTGCCTGTTTTGCCAACCGGTCAAAGTTTGACTCTACCTTCTCCTCTGGTGACTCGTGATATCTCTGGTCTTTAGTCATGATAGACAACACTTGATCTATCCCACAATCTAGATAGGCGTCCTGTGAATTCCCAAGAGTTAATATGAGGTTTCTCTGTTGGCAGTAGCACTCCCATGTAAAATCGTCCCTCTGTCCACATCTGATTTCTAGACTTAACGACCGACGTTGTCGAATAGGCACTGAATGAAGAGCCCGAAAATGAAGGACAAGAACTAAGCAAAGCCTTATCCAAACACTTAAATTTAAATCCATATTTTGTAACTTTGCATTGGTTTCAATGTCAACAAACTAGGTAAAAAAGCTAGTCCACTTGAATAGCTATGTCATTGATCATGGCTTACATGCATATAGTTTCAAATAAATTATACTTTTTTCCTGTACGTAATCATTACAAGAATGTTTATCTTAATTTTCTTCTTTTGAATTTCCACTTGTTTTGTTGAACAAATGTTCATTTTATTTCTTTTTTGCTATCATATAAAAAGTTTATTGACATACACAACCATGATATCTCTTTTTTATCCATTGATGCAGTATTGGACAATGCAGAATTGATCAGGTATCAGATTTGAACATATAATCCAGTAAAGGATGGGTCAACATATGTTACAGATATCACATATATGAATATTGACTAGGTTTTGTCATACTAATTTATTCAGTAACACAAAAATGATGTAACTCACTGAATTTTTTTTCAAATTAAATATAACAATGATCAGTCTTTGCCTTTTCTGTATGAAACATTAACACATGTACCAGTCATTTCCATTTAATGCATTTTCTTACGATAAGAATAGTACAGAAATATATTTCTTATCTAGAAAATGTATTCATTTAGAGGAAAGGTGTATGTTTTGGGTTTTTTTTTCAGATTTTGTTGTTGTTGATTTTTTCTTTAAAGAAAGCGTTGAAGAGCTATTGGATAGCCTAAAATTTTGCAAGACGTCCGAAAAAGATGCTTGGACTTAGACCCCCCCAACTACCTTAAAGACTCCAAAGCCAATACTTTTTTAAACATTTCTTTTCACAAGCATCTTAGAATTTATAAACCAAAACTAAATTTATATCAACGCACATTCTTTTTTTTAGTATTTTCATGCACAGACATAACATAAAATATGTTATTGAAAAAGAATTTAAGAAATCTCATTAACGCACCCTTCAAAAGAAGCAGAGTACATTTGTACATCGTCTAAGCAATTATAAATCAATTATTTCCCTCTGCCAGAAATTCATCCTATTATATAGATAAACTCTGTGTAAACAAACATAAAAAAATCACTTATTAATCTCGTTAACTTAATCCTCACTTAATCCTAACCTTTTCTTTCATCCAAACTGATAAAATCTAAAGCTGTAATGGCTAAAGGTTTCATTACATTGGTTTGTACAATATCTTCCTTGCTGATGATGAGATACCCAAGTATGTCGGATCCATTTATGTCGAATTTTGTTTACCGTTTGAAGCAAGATTGGGGTTCAAAAGGGGAGCAAAACCGTAAAATCCATATTGTTTCAGATTTATAACTATTCTAAATGGTATAAATCATATTCACATTTAATATCTCTTGTGAGCATCTGTCTTGGGGTAATTGTTGAAGTCGATATGTTTTTATATCTCCAAAACAATCCCTGTAACGAACCCCATCTTTTTGGGGGAGTGAAAAATTCATATAAAATCTGACAAGGTAAAAGTTCATTCACTTCGTTCTTGTGCAATCAGTCACTTGTTCTTTGTGTTGGATCTGAACATCACTGAGGGTAAGAATAACTTAAAATACTACCGATCAACATTTTGTAGATATTTTTCCAAATTTTATTTGATTCTTTGATTATTTATTTTAAAAGTCGAAGAATTTTTTTTTGCCAAACTACTAGTAGTTTTATTCTATTTCTGCGATATATTTTTGTGTGAAGTTGCCGAGTTTATATCGCACAGACTATGATATTAATAATTGGAAATAATAAATGATCTGTTTATCGAGACATAAATCCACACATTTTATCTCTTTAAGAATTTTAACTAATATTTTTTTTTTTGGTTTATTGAACCATAACCTAAATTTTTCATGGTGCACATTAATGAATCCGCGAAGCGGAATATGTATGAGATATGCACCATGAAAAATTTAGTTCGTGGTTCAATAACCTTTACGATATATATAAGACGTGCTTTGAGTGATCAATCAAATTCTTCCGATTTTTTTTTAAGTACAGTATTCAAGAAAATGAAACAAATTTTCTTTCAACGCATATGTTACTAATAAATTTCTAAAATTTATGATTTGAATTTTATCAAGTCAGCATGGACACCTGTAGAGTATTGACAACTGTTTAGAAAAATTCATAGACTTTATGAGAGATAATGATCCAACTACTACATAGGTGTCATATAGGTTCCTGAAATGTTTCCAAGGACCAGCATCATTATGTATATATAGATTTATTTCCGTCACCGATTTCCTTGGCATTTTCCTTGTGACTACTAAACATTTTTGTGTTTTATATTTATTAGAAATTATCTCCAGAACCCAGTGAACATAACAGAAATTCAATCATTATTTTAGCTCTACATGCTTAATATTGCTTAATAGCTGGTGGTGCTTTTTTTCCTTTTTTTAATTGTATTTGGTTTAAGGACATTGTGTCATGTACACTTTCTATAATGTACGTAAAACACAAACATGTACGTAGTTAAAATATAAAATGACTTAAACTTCTATGACCTCGCCTTGGTATTGTTTACACAAACATTGGAATGTGTTTTCTTCAAACATAAACAATTCCTGTATGAGTCATTGCACTGTAAGATAGCAATTCATACTTCCTACACACGTAATGAATTCAAAACCTCTGCCAACTTTTCTACATCGCAGTAATTAATAAAGCACCCGCTTAAGCTGCTGAAATATTAAAACAGACAAGAATTGTAATGTATTTTGATGCATACGATCTGCATATATCTGGCATGAGTAGTGTACTTGAAATATAATCAAAGACCGAATTCCAATAGCCAAGGCGAGGTATTTCGAAGAGTTCGGTCGAACTACCCTTTGAAAAGAAAATGATCATTTACTATAGCTATTTCCACTGCAACATTGAATGCGCACTATAAAGTCTGAAAATTTGATAAAAAAAAAACACCTTTCTAACCCTTCCTTTAACATTTCAGTCTGATTTGAACAACAACAAAAAAACTTCTCTCTTTTTTTGTGTTCGCTGTTTAGAACTAGCTATAAATAAGGAAAACAAAACTACCGAACTTTGAGGTACGCGGAATAAATAAAAAATAGATGAGACAAATTTCGGGAAAAATGTATTATGAAGTATGTAAAGAAGGGATGGGTTTATACTTATTGGCATTTTTATTCCAGAGCTATGCCTTTTAAGCCACCAGAAAGATCAATATGTCCCGCATGCGGAAAAGCTGTGTATGCCGCCGAGGAAAAGTTGGGAGCCGGTAAAAAATGGCACAAAATGTGCTTCAAATGTGGTAGGTTTACTTAAAAAGAATTCAGCCATTAACCATTATGAAAAAGTTTCTACCAGGGATATTGGATTTGTTTTTTTTTTCATGATGCCGACATTATTGTCATAATCAATAAAATTTGACTTTGGTTTCTAACCTATACTTTATATATTTTTTATCTTTTTATGTGTTGGCTATTACGGCATTTTGGTCTTAAAAATTGAATATCTGTTAGCCGTCGTGTAATTTTGTAGTTTTCTAATTCTGATGTGCCATAATCAAACGCTAACGCCGTATGTCATATATGTTCCTTCTATTTATGTCTTTTACTGATTGTCTAATTATCTGTATAGGCATGTGTAATAAGATGTTAGAGAGTACAACAGTAGCTGAACACGAGGGGCGTGTCTTCTGTAAAGGCTGCCACGGAAAGAAGTTTGGTCCTAAGGGATATGGTTTTGGACAGGGAGCAGGAGCCTTGAGTATGGAAACTGGCGCCCAGTTTGGAAACAGAGATAGTGAAATGTCGTATGTATCATGTCAGATCTAATAAAAACGGAAAATTCTAATCAATATTAAATATCAAGGGAGCATATGGGTACCAATGGGGCATTTGAATGTCAAAAGTCCAAAAGGACAAAGATTAAACCGGTAATCACGTACAAGAACAACACGAAGAAACAAACAACATAAAACACACAAAAACAACTGAATAACAATCAACAACGTGAACTTAACAAGAACTTGAAAAGAGGGTTTCATATCATTCAAGGTTATAAATAAGCCAGATATGCGATACCAATTATTGAATAGTTTCTATTACCTGATTCTGTAACCGTTAAAGCAACCAGTCATGTAGTGGAATCACACAAATCATTATATTTAACAGTTAAATGTTGTTGAGATCAACCATGTATTTTCTCGTTTCGCACATTATTCTCAGGGAAGATATAATAAAACAAACGTAAATCTGATACAAGGGTATGTACTTGAGAAAAAAAAAAACAACACGAAAAAGAAACAAGTCGAACACATAAAACATAGGCGGGCTGGATTTACTGTCCACTCTATGCCACTGCGGCTGTGTATGTTAATTTTTAATGTAGAGGTCTGATAAAAATATGTTTCCTTAAAAAACACGAGAGAACTCTTTTATATTAACTGTACTTAAACGTTTGCGTGTATCCGGTATCCATAATTTATTTGCAATTTATATCCTAAAACATTTTTTTTAGAAACCGTCCTACCGAGACCCATGTTGGACCTTCATCATCAGGCCCCGGGCCTCACTGTCCTAGGTGTGGTAAAACTGTGTATGAGGCTGAAAAGGCAATCGGTTTAACTGATGTAAGTATAGCTAAAATCAAGACGCATATTGAATGTACACGGTGGTGGTTTTAACATTGAAAACAACCAACTAAAACATGAAATGTTTTGTAACAGGATTGGGTTTTTCGTCTAAATTGACAAAAGATGCACTATTACTCCGGTTGTAAGACAAACACTAAGGTGATTTACTGTAAAACAATATCTTTGTCCATTTTTCACATATCTTAGCATTCAACATCTCAAATTTGCGGTTTTCTTTATCTTGAAATCTTATAAGGTATTTCTGATCTTTTTAAGCAAATTCAAAATTTAGGAATTCCTCAATTTGATTTATAAAACTCGGGTCAGGATTGATACAGAAATAATAAAAGTTTCTGGTTTTATTGGCAAAAGCTTAGGTTTGCATGCCCGAGACGTCTTACCACAATTGGAAAGATTTTAGACATTATGATATCACATGAAATTGCAGATAATCCTAAGAGAAATTGGTATACCTATGCAAGTTTTTTTTTCAAAATTCCCAAACTTTATATTTCAGGCTTGGCATAAATCTTGTTGTAAATGTAGGGAATGCAATAAGCCAGTAGACTCAACAACTCTGTGTAGACACGAAATTGAAATATACTGCAAAGGTTAGTGACACTTATAATGAGTAATGATTATTTACTGGCCAGCACGTTACTGACACCAGACTATTCGTTGGCGACGGACAAGATTGTTGCAACAGCAGAAACTGCTTGAAATCATCCGGACGCCTCATTCGCTCGGGTTTTAATGCGAATTACAAATAACTGAGAATAAAACAGTTTTATTTTTAACGCATCAATTTTATTTTTTATTTTTTGTTCTACTGTACTTACGTATGCAAAAAGCATGAACAGTGCGGTTCACTAGGGTTAAAAAATCAATGTCTGACACACACTAGCAGTGTGCTTATTCCAAAGTTATAAGACGTAAAAAGGAAAAGAATTTGAAATATATACAATGTAGGGATGACAAAAATCATATATGTTATTGAAACACATGATATTGAAATGAAAAAAAATACCAAAACTGCATTGCCTCAACCCTAAAGTCAAAGACCTTAAGCAGACACTCCCACAATGTCCTTAGATACGGTTGAAGTCATCTTTGTTTATAAAAGTCGATAACACTAAGAAAACTATTCATGTATTAATAAAATATTCTTTCTTTCAGGTTGCTATGCTAAGAATTTCGGTCCTCATGGCTTTGGTGTTGGAACTTTGGCTTCTTAGAAACAGATCAATGCTTTTTATTCCAGCAACAACTGATGAACACCTGATCAAGTGATCAAAAATCAACAACCTTGCTTTAATGCTGACTTGCTTGTCATACCTAAGCTTAACAATTCTTCTTTTTAATTTAGATCATAGTATTATTTATTGTGTTTAACGTTAATCCTTTATTTATGTTTACAATTTCCATGGAAATTTTATAATAAAAGTTTTTCAAATTTGAGTGTGACATTATTACATGCAGATAAACAAAACACTTTCAATAACAACTAAGGTTTTTGATGAACGCCGCTTTCTATTATTGCTTGCCCGTTATGGATTAGGGGTTGGACCCGTACTTTCTTGTTCAACCCTTCCTTTTTAAACGTATGTACAGCGTCAACTAAGCATTTTCAATTCTTCAGTATATGCCTCCTGAAATTGGTGAAACTCAAAACGGGACATTTTGCTTGATCTTACTTCATTTGAATGAACACGAGTTTAAGATTGCTATTTATGACAAGCCATAATCAAGATAAAAAAAATAGATGAATTTTTGGCATAATAAGTCTTTCATACGTTGTAAGTAGGGTTTCTTCTGTAATTTACGAAATCATTCCTACAGCATCGCTGATGAGTTTAATGTAGACGAAACTCTGATTGGACATAGTTTATTTTGTGCTTTGTGTTTTCTTGTGCTATTCTTGTTCGTGTTTACCGGATTGTCGTTGCCCTTGTCGTTTGACACTTGAATGCCCCATTGGTGCCTCTGCTTCTTTAGAGACTTTTCTTCGTGCATTTAATTGTATTTCTGATTTAATGTTATAACTGAAAACTTATTTGTTATTTCCAGATTTAAGATGACGTTTTAATAGCACGTTTATTAACACTATACATCTAATGCATGTTCGGTCGTCCGTCGGTCCTAAATAAGGATAACCCAAGGTTTAAGTTATTTTTCATAATGAAATATGATGTCATCATGAAACTTTATACACAAATACATCTGGACATGAGAATAACAAATCATGATAAAATTGTGTCCTTGGTATCAACTCCATGGTTGATAGGTTGTTGAAAAAAGAACATGTTGTGAGACGGGACACAAGGCTTGAAAATTAGTTTTTTTATTTTCAGTAAAAGGTATTGAAACTGTAAGTCATTCAAATGCAGCTAGGCAAAGCAAAAGCAGACGGTGAATATTTTTTGTACCACTTTCCTCCATTTAGACTAATGATAGATTTTTTTCATGAATGGTCCGTAGTTAACTCTTTTATTCATCGGACCTTTTGCTCCGTGAAGCACCAAACTACGACGGGAATGTGTACATTCCTTTCTGGTCATGGTTCCGTTTTTACAAATCAAGGTACACCCATGGCGCTCCATAGTTTCACCATTTTTGAGAATTTTATCGAACATCTCACAAGTTGATTTTTGCTTTGCAATTATTTTCGACTGTGTTCCTGGTGTGAATGGAAATAACAAGTTGTCCGACTTTTGGATTTCCGATTTTACTAAACTTGACATTCCGGAATAGTTAACCTTTGAATGTGTTGAGCTCGGTAATGAGCTCGGTTTAACGCCAATATGTCCATATGCCTTACCAGAAGTAGATGCCGATTTAGTTGATGTCTTTTGGACGTTGTTTGAAGTGTCCTGACTGTTTTGTACCGGAAATGACGAAAGCGATATGTATTCAAGCTCCGAATCTTTGTTGCACATCAGCATAATTCCACTCATAGATTCAACGTTCATCCCCAGTTGTTTTACACCGTTTGGGCAACTGCACTTCCATGTTTGTGTGTTTGTCTGCAGCTCACAATGAATGTCCAGTGAGTTGGTGCTTTCACAGACATGCAAATTATACATGAACACTGCTACTATCAGAGAAAAACAAATTTTCATTGCCATTTTCGTGTAATCCTAGATAATATTTGTTAAGTACTAAAGAGAAAGGCAACAGTTGTTCTCGGTAAGGTGTGGAAATTAAAGGAATTTATCAAACGAAGCATTTAGAATTTGAATATATTATTTAATAATGTCTAAGCTGTCGCTATAATATATTGTCGCACAAACTTTGATACGATCAGCACAGAGTTTCATTATTAAAATTATAGCAGGTTCTTTTAATAGCGTTAGACTTATCCCTCTTACATTGCTAAACAATGTATTTTTAGTTTATCTGTGCTAGTATATCAAAATACAAGCTCAAATATTTGAAAACAGTGTCTTTTATTGAAGATATCTACAAAAATAAATTGCCGACAATGGGTTCTTTTCGTTGAACCAAGCTTTTGTTCCTGTCGTCTTCAACATTTTGATTCACTGACCTAAACTCTTTCTTTTAGACGATTTTATGGTTAGTTTTTATAATGATTTAAAGTGAAGCCTCAGAAAGAAACAAATTACCAGGCTGAGTGTCAATCAAGCAACTTAAATTTCGGCATGCTGTGAATGCAGAGTACTAAACTCTCATTAGCACCATTAGAATCAAAATACAATGTAGTTGCATTCCAAAAGTATCGGTCGAAAAAGATGTTCTCTATCGCTGAAAAGTTCAAATTCAGCACCGAGAATATCGACCATGAAGAGAATTAAGCTGCATTGCGTTTTTCATTTAGTATCTTTAAACTACTCAACCGAACTCGAGCATTATGTTGCTCCTATTTTAAATAAATCCAATTACCTTCCATTCAAGACAAAAAGTGCGCTTTGTATGGAGTTTTACCGACTGCCGTAAACACTGGAAATCTGAAGACAGTCCAAAAAAATACCAGAGCATGATTTTTGACAACTAAAATGATAATTGGAGAAAATGGTAGACAGCATCCTTATCATTACCTGATGTCTACCATTTTCTCCAACTGTCCTTTTTTTGTTAAACATCATACACCATTATTTTTTTGGGACTGTCTTTACTTACTTACTTGGGTATACTTGGTGGGTGAAAAGGATCTACTGTCGATCCCCTCTCATCTTCAGGGTTCTCTTGAAAGAGGATAGGCTAGTTGCTTGGACTGTCGCTTCACTGAGACTATTCCATCGGTCCACCACACGGTTACAAAAGTAAAACTTACTGATATCTGTTCTGCTGTGTTCCTTGCTGAGTTTTAACGAATGACCTCTTAGCTCACGTATTGGATGACTAAACAGAAAGTGAGATGGTGTTTTGACCAGACCATGCAGATATTTGTAAGTTTCCACCATATCGAAGAAGTTTCTTCTAGATTTAAGAGAAGGCAGTTGTATATCAGTCTTCGACAGATCCAAGCATCTTTTCTGAATCGATTCCAGTTTGTTTATGTCAGTTTTTAACCACGGGCTCCACACTGGGGAGGCATATTCGAGACCCGGTCTGATTATAGAAGTATGCAGTGTTGTTATTTTCTTTCGAGTTAGAAATGTAAAGCATCGTTTAATGAGTCCAATTTTCTGGTTTGCTTTCATAGAAACTTTATGAATATGTTCTGACGTTTTGAGGCTAGAGTTAATATATACTCCAAGGTCCTTTTGGGTAGTGACGCTCGATAGATACACTCCATTTAACGAGTAGAAAAAACGGACAGACTCACGTATTCTTAGCACCACACATTTCTGAGCATTGAAATTTAAAAGCCAAAGTTTTGACCAGGCAGAAAAGTTGTTTAAATCTTGATTTAGATTTCAATTGTTAAAGATAGCCAGTAATATCCGGTGTTTTGGTATATTGAAATGTTTGTCTTTAAATTTTGGTTTAAATTATGACACAATTTGTTGATAATATTATTACAGTTCTGTATAAACCTATAGGTGTCGATCCAATAGATAAAGGGTGACAATGATCTACTTTATAATCTGAACTGACCTTCGAGTAAATGGCAATTAACCAGGTGGGAAAGTAAGTCAATATCTATTTCATATGTTAATTAATATATGGTGTCTTTTTATTGTTTCTACATATATTTTTGCTTTCAAATACGATGTCTGCTTTATCTTTATTCTTTAAATATTGACACAGGCTTCGATCTTTGACCCTCCTTGTCCTCGATTATGAGTCTAATTAACCAATAATGGGAGATGTGAAACTCAAAAATTAAAAACAATTTTAAAAAAACAGGGTAAGCGTTGCAAAAACGCATTTAATAACTGACCCAATTTTTTATAAATATTTTTAAATGTCATTTTGGTAAAAAATCTTTTGCACATGAAGCCCAAATAAACCAAGCCTTATTATTTGCATCTTTTTTTTATTTTTAATATTGATTACTCGTTTTCTCTGACTTTTAAATCCATAGTCATTAGTCAAAAATACAATACACCATTCGTCAATAGGTAGTAAAACCTTGCTTCTGGGTTGAACTTTGAACAAAATGTTGGCGTCAAACATTCAATACACCATTCGTCAATAGGTAGTAAAACTTTGCTTCTGAGTTGAACTTTCAACAAAATGTTGGCGTCAAACATTTAATACACCATTCGTCAATAGGTAGTAAAACCTTGCTTCTGAGTTGAACTTTGAACAAAATGTTGGCATCAAACATTCGATACACTATTCGTCAATAGATAGTAAAACCTTGCTTCTGAGTTGAACTTTGAACAAAATGTTGGCATCAAACATTCAATACACCATTCGTCAATAGGTAGTAAAACCTTGCTTCTGAGTTGAACTTTGAACAAAATGTTGGCGTCAAACATTCAATACACCATTCGTCAATAGGTAGTAAAACCTTGCTTCTGAGTTGAACTTTGAACAAAATGTTGGCATCAAACATTCAATACACCATTCGCCAATAGGTAGTCAAACCTTGCTTCTGAGATAAACTTTGAACAAAATGTTGGCGTCAAACATTCGATACACTATTCGTCAATAGATAGTAAAACCTTGCTTCTGGGTTGAACTTTGAACAAAATGTTGGCATCAAACATTTAATACACCATTCGTCAATAGGTAGTAAAACCTTGCTTCTGAGTTAAACTTTGAACAAAATGTTGGCGTCAAACATTCGATACACCATTCGGCAATAGGTAGTAAAACCTTGCTTCTGTGTTGAACTTTGAACAAAATGTTGGCGTCAAACATTCAATACACTATTCGTCAATAGGTAGTAAAACCTTGCTTCTGAGTTGAACTTTGAACAAAATGTTGGTCTCTAGTGAGCTTGAAACATGTTCAAATCAATCCAAACGTTAAAAGTTGATTTCCATTATTCGAGTTCCATTAATATTCCTGAAAGTAATCACCTCCGCCGTCATTTCCGTTTTGAAATTGGTAAGATTAATCCACAGAACCCCAAGATGTATAGCTTATATGTCTGAAACTGTACCGATTCGACAATAGGCGTTTTATGCATCGCATGAATCAAGTTAACGTTTTCATATATGTAATTCTAAGTTGCTGCTTTTTCACTTTGAAATTAGAACCAGATATTGGAAACTTAAGAATAGTTTTGGTTTATATAAGGTAAGTTGTATGATGTAGTATTTGAATGTATAGTTAGTTGTAACTTGTGGTTAATTTTTTAAGACAAAATCATTTTTGATACTACTTGATAAATTAGCTTAAACCTTTATTTAAGAAAGGATACGAGTTGAAAATTTCAGTAAAATCTTTTTGGTGTTTTTATTGGAAATATTGAAAATTTGATAGTAACTTTTGATTATTGTATCATTTTAAGGGGTGTTTTGTAGGGTTCTTTCTTGTTAAATTTGGCTTTTGTCGATTTGATTTTTAGCGTGTGTTATTTTTGTGCTTTGTGCAAGATTATCAAAGGGGGTGGTTGGGTCCAAAAAACTAGTTTCACCCCGCTACACTTTATATGTGCCTGTTCTTAGCCAGGGTTCTTTGTCAAAGCTTTTGTTTTTCCCTGTCATCATTGTGTTTATTGTTCTATGTCCAAAAATGGGTCTTTCGTTAATTATTTTGGGATTGGTATTGAATCTTGTGCATTGTATTTCTAATCTTGGGTAAATGCAAGACGGAGAGTAGTGCCCAATGGTCATGTTGAAAACTGTTGGCTGTTTTCAAAATTTGTGATTTTTAAAATTGTCGTTTCTTTATGCTGGTTTATTCCACATTTCATTATTCATGTACTAGTATTCCATTGTTATTTTTAAGTTTGAAGTTGTTTGATAAGTTGACTTTTTCCTAACAAAATAAAATATTGATATAATTTGGTTTTTATTTACAATATATGTATATCCAAATAAGATAAATCTTTGATAAAACTGTGTTTTAAAGAGAATCCTACCAGGGTATGTTTTTGTATGTGATATTATCTTAAAAGATATATAAAAGCTCAAAAGTACAATTCAAAACAGCTTTAATAAATTAAGCATAAAAGTACATGTTAGTTTTAAAATAGACTTTAAAAAAGCAATGCTATATCCTTTGAAACATTATATGACATAATCTTGAGTTCACTATACTAGTATGTAAATATCAAATGGTTGTTAATGTAGAGGACATACGGGTATACTGCATTGAAAAGAATTCCAATATTACTGAGCAGGCTTTATACTATAAAGTTGATAACAAAACTACACAACTGGGACAATCAATCTTTGGTGTTCAAGAAGAAAAGACAAAACAAGGCAAAGACAGGCAAAACAAGGCAAAGACAGGCAAAACAAAGCAAAGACATACCGGAGAAATTGAAAGATTCGCGGTACAAGGCATAAAAAAGGTTGGGTAAAACAAGATTTTTGGCCACAAACATAAAAATAATGTCAATGTGTGGATCGTGTCTTTCTGGCACATATTCCATATTCTTTCTTTTTAAAATGTACATCTTCCGTTAAAAATACGGTTGTGTACAAAAGGGGTAGTGTTGGATTGATGGAAGTGTTCAATATTGAAAGCGTTTTTTAAAATAACCATACTAAAATTAGAAAATATTTCAGGCCCCAGTTTCATAAAACATCTCAAATTTGAGATTTTCTCTAATCTGTCTTCAACTCAAATATTGACCAATGAAATTGCAAGAAATCTCATTTGAGGAAATCTCAAATTTGAGATGTTTTATGAAACTTTGGCCTGGGCATATTTTTTTTTACATCTAAGGGTTATATGTTTTATAAGGGGTCATATTAAAAAAATTATTAACTTTATGCAGTAAAAGCTAAACATTTTGATAATCGAAACGCTTTGCTTCTATTGTTTGAAAGCTGTAAGAAAAAACAAAGTTATTTTATAGGACCATGACTTCTATAAGGGATCACTCGAAGACTTTGATCCAATAGAGAATTTTGTGTTACATACATACTTATTAACAGCTAAACCAAGTTTGATTGCAATTGAACTGATGGTGTCAGAGGAGTTAATGATTTTACTATAATGAGGAAAGGCTGTAAAATTCTCAATTTTGACGTTTTCAGGGGAATAACTCCTAAAAGAAATGGTCCTACATCTTTGACTCTGTTACATCTTTTGTAGATCTTGATGTGCTGAACAATATGCAATTTCAATTGCTTAAATATCTTTTACGTTTTTTAAGATATTCAGCTTCAAAAGGTCAAAAAGTGTAAACAAATCATGAAAAAGGGCAAAAACTCCTACAAGGGTGGTTGGATCTTCTTTCAAATAGTCTTTGTGTCGATCTTGTCGTGGCCTTTTTGGACATCCAAAATTCAAACGTCTTCAATTCGGTACATCTTTGCAGCAAGTTTGCTTACTACCTTTCATTTATTATTGTACTTGATATTTAAGATCAGGTACCGAAAGGTTAAATATCTTTTCGAGTTGATGTAACAATAATTACAAATAACGTGTTTTTGATATGTTTTACCTTCCTTTGTAAGTCGGACATACAATGCGTGGGGGAGGTTACAATAAAACCTTCACCCCTGATCTCTTTATAGTGTACATCTATGTAAAACCCCTAACATACCTTTATTACTTTTGTCCTTTATTGAAATTTGCCCCAAACCAATTACCAGGTTACGGGGGATCTTGATTTTTGTGTGAGCCGTATAATTTAGAGTGGAAAAATCAGATGAAACATGTACCCTATTGTTGACAATTCTTCAAACAGGTGCACCCAGTTGTGTTCACAACACCAACCCCTTCCAATATCAAGATGAACGTAACAAAGACATTTTACACTTGACAGGAAGCAACACAAATAAGGTCAATCCGTGGTTTTGGTGGATGAATGAAAATGTTCGTTACTTTCATACATGACAACACTAATATGATCGATCCCTGGTTTCGGCTGTATCTACGTACAAACATGACTTTCCCCTTTCTCCGTTATTAAATATCAACCGTAAAAAATAAGGGTGAATAAAGACCAATATGAAAATCTTGTACCGCCTTTGTAGATACTTATGGATATTGTATTAATCTTTTTGATTAGTCTACATTTCATATAAACAGCCTAGGGGTCAATATGTTGGACAGATCTGGGATATTCTGCCATTGATTTGCATTACTTTTATTGAAGGTTACAGCTCCTAATAGATTAAAACTATAGACAATATTAGTTCCTTAAAAGCTTTAAACAATAATTCCCAAATATATCATATAATTATGTTGAAACGTTTGTGAAATAGAAGGGTAATTTCCCCGTATTTATGACAAGTAAATAAGCACACACAGCACACACTTATTATTTTACCATTTAGCTATGGTCTTTGTGGTCATTTCGTAAAATTAGCAAGAAAACTAAAAAGTCGTAATTGTAAACAATAAGTTTGAATATGATTTTGTTTTCTTTTTTCTTGTTTTCTAGATCACCAACTCTTAATGATCAGGTAATGAAGATTGTCAAAAATGAAAAATAGAACTACTTATGGTTGACCATTAGGGACACATGAAAATTGGTTAAAATGTGACAAAATTTAATGTCATTTTAATAAAAGATAAGATTAAGATTTTCAGGGCTTCCATGGTTCTTCAATCGAATGCCATTGAAGCTTTAAACACTTCCTACGGGTCTTCCAATATGGTTTGATTTCATTTTAGTTTCTAACAAATTTTGCATGGTTTTAAGAGGGATTCTGTTTTCCTACATTACATAAAACATGATTGAGATGATAAAAAAACGCTCTTATTTGAATTCAATTACAGCAGAAATAAATCGTAGGATTCCTATCCCACGTTGATTTGCGTGATCATGACAAATTTAAACGACTTGAAAAATTAAATGTGAAAATATAGGAGACGCTTCATCAATATTTAAATTCAATATTTGATGAACAAGGAAATTTATATTCTTGAAAGTGAACTAAAATAATAGTTTGTCCTAAACAAGCTAAAAATTCAGTATAACTGAGATTGAAATAAATTAAGTTAGGTGAAGATTTGTTTAAATTTAGAGCTAAAAACCACATTCAGATTTTAATAGTTTGATTACCAACGCATGTCCATGTCTTAAATACAATACATGTAAAACAATAGGTCATAATTAAATTTCAAGTAATGATCTTTCATAAAAAAAAGTACTGGAAACTGTCACTCTGTATAGATCTTTGATAGTTAATTGTGGAAGTTAAGGATATCTTTTAAATTTCTGTAACAGTAAGTTTCATTAAGTTAAAAGTACTTTAAATTTCCTGCAGCTTAAAAACTTCAAGTAAATTTAAAGCACTTTGTTTTAGGGAAACTACAGAAAGTTCAAAGAAACAAAGGTGTACCAAAGGGGTAAACAAACACCATTATTCCGAAAAGATAAAGAGACAATTGGTTGACAAAAAATCATCACAACGAAACAAACCACACAGTTAACACAAAACACGCATAACAACAAAACCGCAATTAGCAACGTGAACTCAAGTCGAAATGGTTTAAGAAGGCTACATACTTAAGCTTAAGAGAAAGGGGCCAAGAGAAAGCTGCTATTACATGTACTTTAATTTACATGTAATAGCAGCTTTCTCTTAAGCTTAAGTATGTAGCCTTCTTAAACCATTTAGTACCAGTAATGCTTACTCTTCCGGAGCATTTGAGTTCACTCTCGTTTCGACTTGAGTTCACGTTGCTAATTGCGGTTTTGTTGTTATGCGTGTTTTGTGTTAACTGTGTGGTTTGTTTCGTTGTGATGATTTTTTGTCAACCGATTGTCTCTTTATCTTTTCGGAATAATGGTGTTTGTTTACCCCTTTGGTACACCTTTGTTTCTTTGAACTTTCTGTAGTTTCCCTAAAACAAAGTGCTTTAAATTTACTTGAAGTTGCAGTTTTCCTAAATTTTGAATACAAGTACATTAAATTTTCTGCGGCTTTCATCAAATTAAAAGTACTTTAAATTTCCTACAGTTTTCCAAAACAAACAGTACTTTGAATCGCTACAGTTTTCCTACATCTTAAAGCACTTTCAATTTACTTCGGCTTTCCATAAAGTTAGAGTACTTTGAATATACTTCGACTTAATTAACATGAAATACTTTTAAATGCATATTGCATGGACCTTGGTCTTGAAATAATTTGAATTTATTACAGCTTTTTAAAAACATAAAGTATTTTAAGTTTTTTAAACTGTGTCTTTCTTGAAATCTTAATGTACAGTACTTGAATTTACTACAGCTTTCCTTAAAAAAGTATACTTTGAACTAACTTTCCTTAAACTAGAAGTAGTAAAAGTAGCAATTATCCTTCAGTTTTTTTTCTGTAACTTATTTAAAGTATATACAATTTCTTGTGTCTCATGATTTCATTGGTTATTAAAGCTAGATCTGTTCTTATATCTAAAATGTGTAGTAATTCAAACGAAATTGGTTTTGTTTCAATGGAAATGAAAGGTGTGGGCGGCAAATAATTATGACTTAAAATATGTAAACGAAATGGAATATTTGATTGTACAAATTGTACAATTTATATTCAATTATGATATCAGAACAAAGGAAGTCTTTTTTTCTATGTTGTTATTTCGAATGACATCTGATCAATATAGGGGCATGCAGGTCATGAAGGCAAATGATGTTTGTTTGTTACAGAAATATACTGAATATAATAATAGTAAAGTATTGGTGTACCTTCAATACTTAAGGATGACTGCTGGTCAAGTTTTGAAATTTCTGTCAGATTTTCGGAATCCTCTTGATTTTACCATTTAAATAAGGATAATATTTTTGCCCAGCAACCCCCTAATTTCATTTCATAATCTGGTTTCTTACCTTGAATCATTAAGAGCTTATTTATAAAGTTTTAAAATTTTCTTGTTGTTTCTTCATAGGTTTATTCAGTAAAAAAGTTTATTGCTAAACCTTTGAAAAATTCAGATAAAGCCTTTTCCCGCCAAATTTTGAAGGTTTATTTTCTCAAAAAAACGAGTTCAACAACCCATGATTTTTTTAAGCTTATTTTGTACCGTCACCAAAGGTCTTTCCATCAAATATATAAATTTGTATACCTTGTTATTTTCAAACTGACCAGCTAACATCCTCAAGGATCTTCTTCGCTTGTTTGGCCGAGTTTCTTTATCTTTTAAGGGTGTTTTTTTTTTTGCTACTGTAATATACTTGGTGTAGCCTATAAGACAAGTAAACAATTTGGTTGAAAAAAATTAGTCTAGGTACAGCAAATACGGCACATAACAACAAATAGTTACAGTGTATAATGTTGTTCTTTCTGCGACGCGAAGGTTGCTAACCTTATTGCATAGTTCTCTCTCAATCGAAGTTAAACGATTCGGTTTTCTATGTAGTCAAGTTTCTTTCATTTGAAGAATATTTTAGAAAATTATTCAAAATTGATAACAAAGAAGTATTTATGTTATGTTTTATCCTTTTGTAAAAAGTTATTAAACTTACTATTGCAAATAAATGCCATGCTGTTTTGTTGAAGTAACCCGAGTCTTCATTCAAGGAAAACTTGTAATTATTTCTCCTTTTAACAAACGTCAGATACTGAGAATTAATATAAATGTTGTATTAGTTACAGCACTATCTTTTTCACAGAATAATTCATTCTAGTTTGTCTTCGATCTCACCAACACGACCGACTGATATAGTTCTCCGGTAGATGAAACAGTTTGTTTGGGCATTTGTCTTTTATCTTGCAAGTTGTATTTGTAAACAGTGGTCAACAATTAGCAAGAATGCCAAAATATGAACATAAAGAATTAACTCCGATAGAATCATAGTGCCCTTCAAAGGGAGGCTGCTATACCAGCGTTTCAGGTTATATAAAATGTTTTGGATATAAAATGATTTTATGATTTTTTTTTATTCAGAAAGTCGCACATATAGCGATGTTTTACTTACAATAAACCTGAAATTCAGAGGTTATTAAAAGGGATAATCTCCAAAATGCAATATTCGAAACGTGTAATAATAGGAATGTCCCATATTGTTAAATAAGGACAAATGGATGTTTTTGTTGAAAATGACTCCATCAAAAATCAATTTATTGATTTTGAGGATGATTTAAATTTAGAAGGCGGGTGAAAAAAAATGTATTTAAATACAGAAAGGTAGAAACTTTGAAGTACTATTTTATTGCTGCGATTGGTAAGAGTAGAAATCGGATATAATTTCTGTGCATAATCTAAGCATATTAGAATTTCTGTTCTGCCAAAGGTATGGTTTTAAACTTTTTATTAGTGTAGCCTTTTCAAACTGAATAAGTTGCTTGCTATTCAGTTGTTTTCGTGCTTTATGTTCTCTGTTTCTCGATGCTGTTTACGTTCGTGTTTACTTGTTTTGTCGTTCGGACTTTTGATATTTGAATACCCTGTTGGAACGTTTGAAATTATAATGAAAACATAATTTTTCCTTTTTAATTCAACTTTTAAGGCCGGTTTACTTGCTTGCCACTGCTTCCGTTTATCACCCGTCCGTCTGTCTGTCGATATACATTGTTGTTAAGGCTGATTCCCCGTGGAAACATGATTAGATCACTCTGAAAATGTTTAGAATCATAAAAAGATATTGTACAAAAGGATTCCTTAGTTAAAACATATCTATTTATAATTGATTAATTAATTCATAAGCGTATACCATCCCCGCAAAAAAAGTGTAAAAAGAGAGCATGAAAATTGGTTCGCTGAATAGAATATCCAACTACGGACCTACGTTAACCACTATACCACCGGTTCTCATATAGCTTTTGGTGCATTTATCTTTTATTGCTTTCAAAACACTAAATTTACAAAAGTACGTTTGTTATTAGCAACATGTACATGTATATGTATACAATTATATCATTACAAATGATAACTTATTTATAAAAATCAATTATCATTATCATTTGTAGTAAAATATACATGAACTAGCTTCATGTAGTCTCTACATTAATCTGATTATTCTTTCGCATCGCAGTGTGAAATTGTTGCTAAGTTGTTTTGGTATAGGCTAAAGGGGAGATAACTTGATTAATGCGGAAATAATGCCATGATAAATTCAAGGAGTTAGAATAATTCGTTGCAAAGTAAGCCTCTTCTTTCTATTATTATCACAATGAATAATTTTAAAATGTTAGGGTAAACAATCACATTGATATTCTGCATTTTGTACTTTGAGGACAAAAATTAAAGTCCTCTCAATTTCAAAAAAAAGTTTTAAAGTACCGACCATTTAATTTGAAAGAGAAGCTTTTTTATCTGGTCAGAATCTAATTTTAAAGGTGTCGAGAATTTTTTTTTCAATATTAGCATTATTCACAGGACTATATTATATATGACAGAAATCCTTCTTCATAATATTATATATTTTCTAAATCTCAGCTGCCAAAATATTTTTTCATCAAAATTAAATTCAAAATATGTTTTTTTATAAGTCCTCCCCCCCTTTCAAGTTAAATGACCGTTAACTTACTTCTACTTATAAGATATCTGAATGAGCACACAAAGTCACTATGGAATAGCTTTTTCTGACTTTTTTTAGATTTAAGTGATATTCATTTTATTTCGACCATGGGCAAATTCTGTTTCAGAACCGCTAGCAGCACCTATATAGCTAGCTACTGGCCTCGTTGAAGGCTGCTTGCGGTTGTCCATTGCGGTTTTTCTAAATTGCCGCTTGTTATGTGAGTTGTGTTCACATCTCATTATTTTCTATTTGTCAAAAAACTTTTACCACTTTCTTCAACTTTTCTCAGACAACCTGTAATTTTAAGGGAGTCTTGAAAATAGGCATGGATGATCTAAATTGATTGATTAATAAATATAAAGTTATAATATTTGGGGAAATAACATATTGTTATGTTTTGACACTTTTGAATGATACTGTCAGACTAAAAAATATATTTTTTATCATCCAAAGTGTTTGATACGCAGGTTTGATTCATTATTCAATATAAATGTCAAACTGTCTCAAAAAACAATTTCTTAACTACCATGATATAAGTTTTGTCATAAGTTGAGGTCAATGACTTGTAATGAAAATAAGACGCGGTGTGCGTCACAAAGACATCACCACGAAGGACCAACATTGTGTTTACATGTGGCATGTATCGTGGTTTGTTTGTATTTCATCATTCCGTGGTTTTTTTTTCAAATTATTGATGACCTTATTTTTCAAAACTTCTCGGAGGTTTTACCGTCAGAAACCAGAGAGAAGATTTTTAGCCATTAAGGAAGAAATTAGTTAATTACTAATATAGTTAATAATATTTCTGGTCTTTTTATTACTACAAATGTAGTAGACCATACCTGTAGCCAGGGGGATTCCCCCCTTGGACAAAAAAAATGATAAAAATAGGGAAAAATCAGGTAAAAAATGGGTTAAGCACTATTAACGTCAGAAAAAAATGGGAAATCGAACCCCCCTCTTCACATTTTCGAACCCCCTGTTGAAAAATTCTGGCTACGGGTATAGAGATGTATATATTTCGATTCAAGGCTTACGATATCTTATATATATATATATATATACTATATTTTATTCAATATTAACCATTGACTCATATCTGTTTTGAAGGAGTTAACATCTATGCAAAACCTAATTCGATTTGCAATGCCGGCATGCTCATGATGCTGTTGTTGAGCATATGTCGAGATGTCACAGAGTGCATATAGTAAATAATTTACAGTTCGTGTATTACCGATAATGTAACATTTTAACGAATTACAGAATCCTTGGCGTCCTTTATTCCGATGAGAGAGATGATCTGAAATTTATTTGTCTATAATGATGCTTCTTTGATTTTAACTTTTGTGTTCCCACTATCAAGTGAGTCACTACATGTTCAATCACAGAAACTTTTCAATCTCTCAATTTTCGTGCCGTGGTAATTTTTCATCATTGAAGTACAGTAAACAAAAGGTAATCCATTTTGTACCAAATAAGTTGTTGCAACAGGGCTCCATATATTCGACTTGTTCCCAAACATTAGACGAAAGATGCGATTCTTTAATGCATAACAATATATACATGCTTGTTTTATAGCCAATTAAGTAGATTTTAAATACCAATGAACCTTTTTTTCAAAATTCTGGTAATTAAAGCTTCCTCTGTTACCATATTTTATTAAGGAACAGGTGCATAACAGAACAGACTATCTCCCTGCTCTGTCTGAGTGTTTTGGGTCTGTCCATGAATTATGTATAATTTTATGATTACTTTGATTTTATAATGTTTATTGTCTTCAATCATGTAAACATAGGTTCATATTTTTTTTGCACCAATCAGTGTGAATCTTAGTTAATACATGTCACAGCTGCATCAACTTTAGTCACACATGTCACAGATTTCATGTTTTAAAAAAATCAAAAGTCGTGAAAAGAAATAATGTCTTGATTACAGTAGCTTGTCATCGGTTTTCTATCATTTACTATCGATAGCAAAGGAAACAAAGTGACATCTCAAATGTCAAATGAACACCATCATCAAGATAGAATGAAACTTAAGCTTTGCTTGAAATCAAACTAATGGATTAACTAAAGAGGAAAATTAAAACTTGGAAGTGAATTCTTCCTTGACTTTCTACTGTGTGATTCAACTTTAAGTTAGTGTTCAAAAATAAAATGTAAATTATGGAGTAACATGGTTCATTCAACTTTAAGTCAGTGAAAAAGTAAAAAACAAAGAATTTTATCTCAGATTGAAGTGCTGTGGTTTTAAAAATTCAACTTTAATTTAATGTAATGCTCATGCAGTTATAATACTCTCTTCCCCTGCACTCTGAGGCATGGCGGAGAGGCATGTTCTTTACTAACTTATTAGAAAACAGTCATACTTGTCAAATATGATACGTTTATGTTTTAATTGACGGAAAACGTATGAAAAATTCAATGAAATTTGCACGATGTATGCATTTATGATGAAGGTGTAACAAGGAAATGTTTTAGCAGTGTTGTGATTTCTATTGTAAGATGTGTAATGTGGGGATGCGGGTCTCCGCTAGTATGTTTGAGTTTGGGTTCAAACCCGACCCCCCTGGTAAAGCCATCCGGGAAGTCACCATAAAGGTTTGTTGTTGTTTTTTCACTTTTTAAAATTGGCTAAGCAAGTTAAATACGTTAATTCGCTTCATAAAAGTAAATGGTTTTTAACCATTTTAATAATTTATTTTTACCTAATGAATACGTTTTGTTTCATGGCATTGATTTTAACGGAATTGTTGTTTTCGTACAATGTCTGGTTGTTGATATTGATACATATTTTGCTAGAATTGGCTACTCAGTTTAGATATCAATAACTTTTACTTTAATGGATATCTATTTAAAATGTAGTTCTATGTTTCAAACTTTAAATAATAACAAATTTCCATCGGCATTTTTATGATAAAACATAATTTGGTAGTAGGTAGCCACACATGGCATATCATCTACAGGTTGTCCATTGTGGTTTTTCTAAATTGCCGTTTAATTGTGTGCTGTGTTGCGTACACTTATTCCACATCTCTTTATTTTCTATAACATCTACACGTGCATGAGAGAAAATGCAACTAAATTAACCTTTTACATGCATGACTATGGCATGTTAGGGTTTAGGGCCATTGATTTGTACTCTTTGTCTCTCTGCTTTGGCCACGAGGAGGAACACTATTTGTTTTAAAAAAAATAAAAGTGTTTCCTTAAGCACCGTCCCTTGGTGTCCATAGCTGAGAGATGAATATCTATATCATTAACACACTGTACATCTATTCTTATTAATATAGTCAACCATGCTTGTTCCACACAAACACACACATGCATTATATATTTTGCATTACAATTAGTTTATATAAACAATTGCTAGTATTGCTAAGCTATGTCTGTTATGTACTGTTTTAAATCATAAATGTTAATTGTCATTGCCTGCAAAGGTCCTTGATTGGCTGAAATAAAATAATGTCTAATGTCTAATGTACTCTTCCCGGTACTCTTATTTTTTTTGTTTCGTACACAGGGAAATTTTGTTCACGTGAAATTCACATGAAATTAATGTGAAATTCACATGAAAAACTTAACGTGAATTTCACGTTAAACGAGCAATTTAACGTGAAGTTCACGTTAAAATAATCACGTGAATTTCACGTGAAAAAATGTTCTCAGCATTTTGAATGTTCTATACCTTTCATGCAATTCTACAAATATTTAGGAAAAATTCTCATTTTTCCGAATTTTCATGTGAAATTCACGTGAAAAAGTTCACGTGAAATTAACATGAGTTTCACATGATATTAACGTGAATTTCATGTGAAATTCACGTTAAATACATTTCACGTGAAATTCACGTTAAATGGCTCGTTTAACGTGAAATTCACGTGAATGTTTCACGTGAAATTCATGTTAACCCTGATTTCACGTGAATTTCACGTGAACAAAATTTCCCTGTGTATCTGCGAAAGAGATTTACTATGCATTTTGTCCGTTATAAACTTAAACCTTTTTAATATTTACAATGAATGTCAACGAAGCAGCTTTCAAATAAATATAGTATGCAATTGTCCGTTATAAACTTAAACATATCAATATTTACTATGATGTCAAAGAAACAGCTTTCAGTCAAAGATAGTGGCCCCTGAATTTGTTAGTGAAATCGACAGTATCCGTTTCATATGAAAACTAAACGGAAAATCAATGGAGCACATTTCTAGTAAATGAAAGACAAATATCAATTAAATATAACACCACCGTAATTTGTTAGAGAGACGAAAGTTTGTTTTATTCCATTGTAAATAATAGCAGAAATTCAAAACTTAAATGGCCTTTTTAATTTACAAATGAAAACCAGATATGCACATTCGTTTATTCTACTCTGTACATCATTAGACAAATATTTGTTTGTTGGGTTTATATTTCTTTGTTTTGTAATCATCGAATATTTTTCAAATCATACACATCCAAATAGATACCATAGACGATAAAGAGATGTGGAATAAGTGTACGCGACACAACCAATATTAAAGAAACGACAATTTAAAAAATCACAATGGAAAACAGCCAGCAGTCTTCAACATGACCAGAGGTCACTGCTCGCTGTCTTTGATTGGCCCAAGATTAAAGATTCAAACAAATCCCTAAATTACCAACGTAAGACCAATTTCTGGACAAAAGCCTTGACAAGGATTCCTGGTTAGGACAGGCACATATAATATGTGGCGGGGTTAAACTAGACTTTTGGGCCCAACCTTCCCCCTATTGTAAATCTTGTACAAAGCACAAAAATAACACACTTTAAAACAAACGACACCTAGATAAATTAAATTTTTCTGGTAATTTGATTGCTACTGAACTGGTTTCAAATGAGTTCATCGTTCGTTTTCTGTTAAGATAAACAGTGGACCAGCCTTAGCCTATGGAGGTATCGTCTAGATTGAAATGATGCCCTCATGGGTGGACCCTACCACTTTATGATATGGTTAAAAGTTTTTGAAAGTGAATCAACGTTACACGCAATTCTGACATCCCTTTTAAAACACAATCAAAAGTAATTTACAATTTTAAAGTACATAAAGTATGCAATTTTGTTTTTTCTAGCTATAATCCTTTTCACTTAAAAGACAAACATTACATCATCATGGCCATTGGCAATACATTATTAATTCATAAATGATAAATGATGTTTTGAAATTATAATGCACATCATTTGTAAATATTCAGACGGGGAGTGAATGTAAAAATTCTTAAAATTGACGTATGTATACCTTAATTGGCATTATTTGTTTTTACTGAATTCTGTTATTTTGGCAACATGTAAAAATGTGTTTTTATTTTACATATATAAATGATGCTTCTGTATCATAAAGTTGTTAAGAAATTGCGAATACGATTGCTATGCATACTTTTATACACCAGTAATATGATATTATAGGATAAAGCAATACTACATACTAACATGCAAAGTATCAGGCATCTGTATTATATAGTCTCTGAGAACACTGACGAGAATATTTCGTTCAGGATGACCGACGGGCGAACGATCACAAACAGACGAACAAACGAGCTAGGGAAAATCAGTACCCCCCCCTTCTACTTCAATGCGTGGCTAGAATGACTAAATTCAGTGAATCTGGATCTATATTACTTAACAGCTACTCGAGCCATTCCTATACTACGGTCCACGTGTCAAATGATACTTTTCGATCTGTTGCAATTAGCATGATCAGATGGAATTACGATTTTTACGTGGCCTTATTAGGTTACATAAGAAAAACTCCATTGATATGAGTACTGCTGCTGTCAATTATATCTTCAATTATTCATAAGAAATTGAAAAGATGTGAGTGAAATTGTTAGTTATGTGAAGTTTATTGAAAGATAAGCTGATTGGTGCTGCCTGATAGTGAGTCGATACAGGCTAACGTGATGCTTATTGTCCTAAGACAAGAAATTATTAGATTTTATGAGGGGGAGTCGGAAAAGGGGAATAATCTTATTTGGACTTAATTCATAACGAGGCCATCATCTGAATAATCAAAGCGCTAAAGCATTAAAAGGCAGAGCTACATAATGTAAATCTAAGCACTAACAAAAGAACGATCTGTGTTTCATAAACTTGAAACATACCACATCAGTTTTGTTTGTTAGCTCCGCTCACTTACACATTTGTTAAGAAATCTGTAATTTAGCTCCGCCCACTTGATCAAATGTCAAAGGTCAACAATGCTTAAGTAAACGTCAACGAATATTGATACACGATATGAAGTGCACATTTATATCGCATTTATGTTGGGGTATAAATATGTACCTCTTATCTTAGACAATCCGCATAACATTTAAAAAGTACAATGCACGATTAATGTTCTGAATAGATCCTCTGGTAGCAATATTGACTGACCGATTTACTCCGTCTAGACGGAAAAAAAACGCGAAAATCAGATAGCTATATGACTCTATAAGGCTCTGCCTAAAAATGAGTTTGCTATGCGTCATATATGTTTTTTTTTTAAAGATTCTATAAGTGGGTTATTGAAAATAATATTTTGTCAGTTCTTTATTTAAGTGTTCTCTTTATTTAACAAGATTCTGTTCTAACGTTCAGAGATTATTTTTCGTCAAATAAAGACAAAGAAATACCAGAGAATAAAAAATCGCAATGGTCTTGATCGACTTGGTACGTTCATTTCAAAATAAATGATGCGTTAAACCGAGTCTATCCTCTTCCATTGCCATTCCGAACACAAATACAAAACACGGGTCTGTGAGATATAATAGGAATAGTTACATGTTAGTAATTATCTCTATTCAATTAATATCCAAAAACTGCTTAAAACAATCAATTCGGGGGACATAATTTTGAATTTTCTACCAATGTCTGATATCGAAAGAGAAACTTTCATTTAGTGCCACTGCAAAACCACGAGCAGCGACCACTGGATTCATTGAAGACTGCTTTTTGCTTTCGCTGATTCGTGTAGGTTTGGCTTCGGTTGTCTTCACTTATTCCACATCTTATTATCTTCTTTTTATTGTAGTCTCGTTACGAATAGAGTTCGCGTTGTAAATTGATATTCACTAGTTTTTTTTGTGTTTCCGTGTTTTATATGTTGTCTGATTTTTCGTCCTGTTCGCGTTGGTGTTTACCGGTTTTGTCTCTGTCCTTTCGGACTTTTCGGACTTTTGACATCCGAACCTCTGCTTCTTCTATTTTTATTGTTTCATGGACAGAACGCGCAGGTCAGGTGCAAGTATTTCTTGAAGACAATTTGGTGAAACTTGTTTTGAAATAGGACTTGGTTTTTGTCATTCGCTATCATTGTTTATTAATTTTAAAGGTCAAAATAAATTAAGTCTAACATTATAACGTATCATGTACTAAACAGAAACACGTCGAGACGTTTACAGTGTAAAGCATCGTAGAATAAGAAATTACATTAAACCAAACAGAACGACAACTTCTGAACGTTTCCTATTTGTTATCAAATAAATTGTCCTTCCATTTCGTCACTAGAATTCAATCAAACTCAACTTTATTGTTCCGTATGCCAATCTTCAGTGAATTTAAAACTAATTTGTCTCTACTAACCATGTGAATGAAAATAAGCGATAACAGATTTTAAACCGAATTCCATAGAAAAAATGAATCAAGCCAAAGAATAGACTGCCAACCAGTGTATCTGCATGTACAAAGTTTTTGTTCACATACATGTATGACCATAAACTAACGTTATAGCACAGACGAAACAAATAAAAGATTGGTCAATGAAACTATCGCGGCATGTAAAAATTTGTAAAACTTCTGTAAAAAGACTAGAACGAAGAAGCACAATCCTGTGTTATTGTTTTTTGTGCACTCCTATCGAAAATAATCGAAAACGGCCTATACTGGTCTCGTTGAAGGCTGCTAGCTGTTTTTCTTTGTGGTCATTCTAATTTACCGCTTCTTTGTGTCGCGTACACTTATTCCGCATTTCTTTATTTTTCTATTTATTAATAAAGAGACGGAATAACTATGTATTGTAGATGTAACTACATGCATGGCATATCTGTTCGCTTTTCATGTTTATTTTGAGATATTGTATATAGGTGTCACCTTAATATTTATACGTCATATAGTTACGTTGTGACGTTCTTTCATGGGTTTGGATAGAAATTAATTGTTGAGCAACCCCAATGTCCAGAAGCGTAGCAATTAAGACGATATAATTGTTTTACAGAATCTGATTACCTGTTAATTATCTCATTATTGATTTACTTAAAATAGAGGTTTAGCCGTTGCGATACCCTTAATATAATTGATGTACTACAAGGGCATTCTCAATTAGGTGTGAAATTACAGGACTGTGGAAAACAAGACAATGTCAAAAATGTTATGGTATATATGTGGTCTAAATAGTTTTAGTTTCGAATATAATGTTATATTTGTATTTAAACGGTACATCGGAGTGGCAAAACATGTGTTTTAAGCAATATAGCTCTAGATTGGATATTATTTCTGTCTGAACATGCATTCTTACAAATGTTAAACATAAACTTTTATGTTCATTTAACAAGAAACAGCATTAACATCCGTCTTGGTGTGGTTTGGAACGTGACAAATTTATATCAAATTGTTTGAAAGTGGTCAGGTGTGATCATTTGTGTTTCAGCGTTCAAAATGAGAGTTTATGTAAGTTAAAAACAAACTTTTATACTAATGAAAAAAAAAGTTTATGTGATTTCTGTGTAAACCGTTTCAATATAAAAATTTCGGAGCTTGTATTTGTGTTTTCACATTTAATTACACATAATGGTAAAACTTTTGTTTGTTAGGACAAAATTATGGAGAAAGAGAAGGACACGTTGACTCCCGCTCAGCATTATATCCGGAAAAAGTCGTTTCCATTCCAGCATGAACACAGTCTCCACTCCAACCTATACACACATCATGGTGCCAGAAGACCGTCCGTCGCTTACAGAGCAGTCAAAGTAAGTGTTGTTTTTATTTATTTGACTTAATCCAATTATGTATAGTTCTGTTTGTAAAAGTATTTAACAAAAATATTCTACATGGGACCCCAAATTGTACTGAAAATTTTATCCCATGAAATCATAAAATCAAACTTAAAAATACCTATTGAATATATTAGTTTCCAATATTCAAGAGGTATTGGCAATACAAGTCTTAAAAAAAAACCGTACGTGTTTTTAACTGAGAATAAACACTTTCTCAATTGAAAGTTCCAAGAAAATGTAACAAGAGGTTCCAATGAGCCTAATTCGCTACTTCTTGTGTAGCAACATTCCGTCCGCTCCAGCTTATGGAGTTTACGTATCTCAATTGATTCGTTACTCCAGAGCGTGCGGGACTTACATCGATTTCCTTGGCAGAGCGACACGTCTGACGCAAAAATTGCTCACACAGGGTTATGTTGCTCCTCGGTTGCTGTCTTCACTCAAGAAATTTTACGGAAGACATCATGCACTTGTAGACAAATATGGGATTTCGATCTCTCAGATGAGTGCAGATGTTGGTTTGTCATATGGTTTTGTTTTGTCTTCCTTTACCGGATTTGACACGCTGAATTGACTATTGGCAACGCGACGGGTGTGCTATAGCAAGCAGGAACTGCTTACTCTTCCGGAGCACCTGAGTTCACTCTTGTTTCGACTGGAGTTCGCGTTGTTGATTGATGTTCAGTTGTTTTGTGTTCCCATGTTTTACATGTTGTCTGTTTTTGTCCCGTTCTTGTTGGTGTTAACTGGTTTTGTCTCTGCCCTTTCGGACTTTTGATATTCGGATACCCCATTGGTACCTCTGCTTTTCTCGCTTACCTAGTTCTTAAGCTATAAGGTTCTCTTCTGTGAGCTGTTACCCCTTTAAGGTGTCATCTTATATCTTTGACCCAATGAAGACTTTTGTATAGTTTAATGAACTGATGGTTTAAGCAAGCAACAGAATTTCTCTATCTGTACCAGTCACATTCTATAGAGCAAAAACATGAAAAAACGCTATTTTACCTTGAAAATGCCATAGTACCTAGAAGGGTCATTTAATATCTTCGCATCAACGGAGACTTGTTGAGCACATTGATCTGAGGGTTTAAGCAGCTATCTTCAATAGTTTTAATTTTATAGGGCGAAAATATGAAAAAAACCGCCATTTTGTTCCTTTATAAGACAATAACCCCAGTACAACAATGGAGACTTCTGTACACCTCGAGTACCTGAAGGTTAAAACAAGCAACAATTTTCTCCATCTGCAATAGTTTTCATTATATCATCCAAAAACATGAAAAAAATGCTACTTTTGAGCAGTAAAGGGGCATAATCCGTGTAATCTCGTGTGAGACTTTTGTAGAGTTTTTGATGTTGAAGAGAAAGTTTAATCAGATTTTCTATATCTGTTATACTTTTTGATTTACAAGTCAAAATGAGTAGTATGGACCCCCTGTTTTTTTATGTCGTACTGTTCAATAATGTGGATCTTTTGTCTATATGCGAAGTTTACTTCTAACAATTATTATAAATGGTTTACTTCGTCAAATTGGAATAAACAATTGCATTTGAAATGGGTTTTTTTCTAAAATCATTTGAAAATTACCATGATAGGTTCTAAATTGTTTACATTGAGAGTAATAAAACATGGTTTACATCAGTTTTATCAATCAAAATAAAATTAGACATCGTGCATCATTTCTTTGTGGAAAGCATAATGTTTATGTTATTTTAATAATATCCTTAGAAACACAAAATCTTCAATACTAATCACTAATGGGAGGTCGTAAAATTTAAATTGTTTGATATTTCAAAGACGTTTTTAAAAATTATATTAACTTAAATGTATTTTTTAACAAGTGGCTTCTTATAAAGCAAACATGTTTTTCAGTTGTGTTGATGCCAAGCAAATGAATAAATTATAGCTGTAACTTGAAATTCCCATAAAAAAGACATTTTAACGAAAATGAAGTTGATAACATTATTGCTAATTGCCTTCTCATTAAAGGACAACTTGTACTAAACAGTGTTATTTTCAATTGTCTTAACAGCTGCTTAGGTCGTTCAATAGACTACTATCAATTATCGATTAGTTGGCAATGGTTTTGCATGTACCCTCAATTTATATCAAAAGTATCTCAGAAAATATTATGATTGATACCGAAATTTTATTGATGGAGCAACTAAGACGCAATTTATCGTTTTTAAAAAAAAATAAGCTTCTTTGAGCTACTTGTTTGCGTATTTATTAATTACTGTTAATTAAGGAGGATAACATTTAATTTATGATCTTAACATGTGTTTTTCAATAAGATGCTTAAGGTGAGTTGTTTGTTGACTTTAATACAACTAAAATTTGATTGACATGATACAAAATAAAAGAAATCAGATAAAAGTTCTGTCAACTTTTGCAGTGTTTTCCTTTGCATATATAATAGCAATAAAGGTTTAATTCAAATATTATGCGCTTTTAAAAAAGTAAAAGATAAGTTATAATTTAAGATGTGATAGAATATGAGAAATTGAAAAAACGAAAACAAGTTATTGTCTTGGGTTGTTCTGATTTCAAACATGTTTGTTAATAAGTTTCTTTTTACTTACAAATAACTTCTCACTTGACCTTATCCCTTAAGGTTTTAGGGTAAAAAGGGCTTGTGATCAGTCTCTTCTATCAGTCTACTTTACTGTTTCTGTCTCAGTCCATCAACTTTCCTTATGCCTCATCGCTAGAAATTCTGCCTGAGTAAATATTTTAAAAATTCAGATTCAGATTCAATATTTTATTAAAGTTTCACCACTTGTAATACATGATGATTCTTTACAAATTAATTAATTAATAATTGACAATCTTTTCTTAACACATAAGCAATCATCAGTTATCAGATGATAGAAAAATATCACATTATTTTCTTTTAATTTCTATTTAAAATGAAGATGATCTAAAGGTTAAAAAGGCTCTTCAACTATAACCTTTTTCTGTTTCAGGCAGTTGAAAATGTTGCTCGACGAATGTCCACCCCTGATTTCTCCATTGACCGAATACAACAAGATCTAGAGGAAGAACTACAGAGGGAATCAAAAGAGCCAGAGAAATTAGCAGATATGTAAGCTCTTCATTATAAAGCCGCCACAGAACATTCTTATCATCACTTATACCTATACTTTAACTATTGCATTCAAGGTATTTAACTAAAAACAAGTTTTGCGGGATTTATAAAAAAAAATAACCACGAAACTGTTTATCTGAAAAGTCCCCATTCAAAACGTCTATGTGACCCTTACTATTGTTATCATTGGTGACCAAAACATCGTTGAAAGTCACTTGTTTCGCGGTGTTTTGGCTGAAGGACCAAAATATTGTTAGCCAAGACATATCAACTGGAACATTTACTTCAAAACAATTGTGGGTTCAGTTGAAGAATATGCCAGACATTTAGCCAAGAAAGAACATGAAAACGATAACGAAGTTTCGTCGGAATCGATTTAAGTTGTGGAGTTGATTAATTTTGAAAAGAACCAATTCTATGAGCAGCTCAATAAGCACTAAGGCAACATTCATTTTCAAAAACGCTTATGATGTCAAAATACTGTCCACTTTATATGACAAATATTTTGTTGTGTCTGAAAACAAAGTAACGAACAACATCATTTATGTGGGCAAAACGTTTACTGAATAAGGAGTTGTTTGTACATGCAAAAGCACCACATACACAGCTACGACACTGTCCAGGGAGGAAATAATTGACAATTATAAATTGGTCGTTTCCACCATTAGCCTTTCTGTTGTTGCTGAGAAATAAAAACATTCCATGCGTGTATTGGATTCCTAAATAACATAAAAGTCTATACAATGACATTTAATTGCTAAGTCATCCAAATTTACCACTAAAGTTTTGTTGCCTCCAGAAATATTTCGATTGTTGTTTTTCTTCAAATGACGTCAATCAAATACATGTATAGAAAAATCAAATCATTATTGGCACAGTTGATCAAACATAGTTTTTTTTTTCTCCTCAAAAAGATAGAAAACGCAGGTGCAAACACCTGGTGGTCTATTTCGCAAAGTCTTACTTACGTCCTGCATGTGTCTTTGATAAAGAAAAAAAGAGAACTAGTTTACCAACATGCTAAACTTTCTTATAGACAATTTGTTCAGTTCAGTTGTCGTGTTTTCAGCAAACTATCGGTATATTAATGTGTGCTAAATATTTATTTTTTTGTTTATATGTAACATACTCTTTACAATCACTTCTAGGCAACAACAGAAAGAACCATGCACCTGCTCTTTTTTTAGCCTCTCTGTCGGTAACTTTGTTGTAATTTATATATTACATTGATGAAGTCCTTTCACTGAACACTCCTATATGTTTGACGACTTTTTTCTTCTCATACATCCCCCGGAACTTGAGATAAAAAACACTACGGATGCATCTCTAAAAGTAAACTCAAGGAAGACTGCCAACAATACTCTAAATGTGCGACTCAGGCTTTCAAGTCGTAAACTTTCCCTTCTTGTAGAGCAACACATTGTCCTCTTTAGCTGATAGAGATTACACTCACAGCTGATTCGTTATTCCAGAGTTTTTTTGGACAAAAATTGATTCCTTTATACCGGTAGAGCGTAACGATTGACAGGCAATTACTACCACTAGGTTATGTTGCTCCTCGAAAATTGCCTTTACTTGAGACATTTTATGGAAGAATCATGCGCTCATAATATGGGGTTGCTATCTATCGGATGAGGACTGATGTTTGTTTGTTTGTCATAGGGATTTGTTCTGGTCTCCTTTCGTTCTTCTTGAATTGACTGAAAGCAATGCGATGGGTGGATTACACCAAGCAGGGACTGCTTACTCTTCCAGCGCACTGGAATTCACTTTTGTTACGAATTGAGTTCGTGTTTTTGATTGCTACTCAGTTGTCTTTTGTGTTTTTATGTTGTCTAATTTAAAAGCTGTTCTCGTTTGTGTTTCTGACTTTGTATTTGCTCTCTCGGAATTTTTTATTTCCTTGTACTGCACATGATCGATAATCTCGGTGCTGGATTTGACTTTCCTGTTCCAACGGTTTTCGTTCAATACTTTGATTTGTGACCTTCCAATGTTTTGATTCAAATGTTACTGATGAGAGATTACTCCTTGAAATATGCATATACAGCATAAACAAATTATTCATTTTACCTGCTTTGCCATTTGTATTTTGTAACATTCGAATGCCCCATTGGTGCCTGCCTCTCTGCCTCTTTCATTTCTCACTGTTTGTCCCCTAGTGTTTTGTAAAGGTGATAAAAGACGAGACAATTGTCATCTTACTACTGTTATCTTAATTTGTTTTCTTTTTTAACTTAAATCTGAAAAAAAATAATATGAAACAGTTTACAGAATTTTCATATGATATCTTTAACAAGAAAAAAGTAGTATAAAATTTCAGAAAATCTCAAAATGTGAAAAAAGTTACATCTCATGCAACATGCTACATGATTTTGAAAATGTTATCTTAGGAAAAATGCACTGTACGTCAATTATTATTTTTATATACCTACATGCAAATTATATTAGGATTCAAACTCGACGAAGTTGTCAAATTTTATTACGAAAGACTGATGTTTTTTTAAAGAAGATTTAATTAAACTAAACAGAAGCATATCATGTCAAAATTCTGTTAACACCATGTCGTATTTAACGACTGAATAAAGACGGTTAAAAATTAATTTGCTTCTAATGAACAATTTTCTTCATAATAGTCCAACATAAACCTTTATTTTTTCAGATTGAGACGGTCTGGAGAAAAGCTTTTACACAGCAAGAAAATCTTGTTTCTCATTGTTTTACTCAACATTATAGACTGTGGGTTAGTTTTAGGGGAACTGATCCTAGATATTCACTTCATTAAAGGTAAATATTATAGACTGTGGGTTAGTTTTAGGAGAACTAATTCTAGATATTCATTTCATTAAAGGTAAATATTATAGACTGTGGGTTAGTTTTAAGAAAACTGATTCTAGATATTCACTTCATTAAAGGTAAATATTATAGACTGTGGGTTAGTTTTAGGAGAACTGATCCTAGATATTCACTTCATTAAAGGTAAATATTATAAGCTGTGGGTTAGTTTTGTGAGAACTGATTCTAGATTCTAGATATTCACTTCATTAAAGGTAAAGATTATAGACTGTGGGTTAGTTTTAGGAGAACTGATCCTAGATATTCACTTCATTAAAGGTAAATATTATAGACTGTGGGTTAGTTTTAGGAGAACTAATTCTAGATATTCATTTCATTAAAGGTAAATATTATAGACTGTGGGTTAGTTTTAAGAAAACTGATTCTAGATATTCACTTCATTAAAGGTAAATATTATAGACTGTGGGTTAGTTTTAGGAGAACTGATCCTAGATATTCACTTCATTAAAGGTAAATATTATAGGCTGTGGGTTAGTTTTAGGAGAACTAATTCTAGATATTCACTTCATTAAAGGTAAATATTATAGACTGTGGGTTAGTTTTAGGAGAACTAATTCTAGATATTCACTTCATTAAAGGTAAATCTTATAGACTGCGGGTTAGTTTTAGGAGAACTGATCCTAGATATTCACTTCATTAAAGGTAAATATTATAGGCTGTGGGTTAGTTTTAGGAGAACTAATTCTAGATATTCACTTCATTAAAGGTAAATATTATAGACTGTGGGTTAGTTTTAGGAGAACTAATTCTAGATATTCACTTCATAAAAGGTAAATCTTATAGACTGCGGGTTAGTTTTAGGAGAACTGATCATAGATATTCACTTCATTAAAGGTAAATCTTATAGACTGTGGGTTAGTTTTAGGAGAACTGATTCTAAATATACACTTCATTAAAGGTAAACATTATAGACTGAGGGTTGGTTTTAGGAGAACTGATTCTAAATATACACTTCATTAAAGGTAAACATTAAAGACTGTGGGTTAGTTTTAGGAGAACTGATTCTAAATATACACTTCATTAAAGGTAAACATTAAAGACTGTAGGTTAGTTTTAGGAGAACTAATTCTAGATATTCATTTCATTAAAGGTAAGTCTAGATGTCAAGGACCGAAACATTACATGAAACATATTTGACTGTGTTTCTAATAATTTACCAATAACATTAAGAAGACAGGACATATGTTTGCTTGCACAAACATGACCATCAATGTCTTTGTATGTCTTGTGAAAGCACCTGGAAAAATGTCTTAAAGACATCAGCTATTTCTTCAAGACTTGTCTCAACACCGAAATGTCTTAAGATGAGTCCGTTTCTGATTGATTTAAAAATAATCCCTCGATATCAAATCTACATATACTTTATGAATTAACCGTTCAGCAAGCATTTTTTGGCTGCACTCTAATACATGTATTTATGAAAGTGTGATATAACATCAAAATGTTAGATCTATCTTTAATAGCGAACACAGCTCGTAGCGGGCACAAAGTGTCTGCGAGGGCGGAGAGTTCTACAGAAAGTTCCCGCGAAAAAAATGCCTAATGCTGATATTGATTTTTTTTCTAAATTATCTAAGTAAAAATAGAACAAGGAGAAAAATATTCTGATGACGATGAGTTACTACATTTTGTTTTACGTAAACGATTTTTTTTTCATTGTTTTTATTTCTTTTTTACGCTCATTCGCCTCAAGTACCTCGTCCCAAACTGAACGTTCTAGAAAATGAACTGATCAAAATATAAAACAACTGCTTCAAATTCAAACTTTTTATTTGTTCATGAAAAAAATCTTAACAAAAACGCTTAATATTTAAGACATTGTGTCTGCAGCTCTTATTAATCGAAACAATTCATTCGGGTGAGTCGTAGCTCTGGTTCCGTAGGCCAGCTCTTAATGAGCTTTTTTGAAATTTTCTGATTTGGCTGTGCTCGCATTTAGGCAATGCCTATCTCATATAATATCATTCCTAAACCACTTTCCTGCCTCTTTGTAAATTGTATAAAAAGCACAAAATCTAGCCAAAATATCAAGTACACAGTTTAATGGTTTACTGAATATGAAGAAGATTGGAGTAATGATCGACCTAATAGATCTTTGGTGATGTTACTTAGTATTTTAATTATAATTCGCATGGGTTATAAATATTATCTGATTAAATTTATATCACTTGATAGTAAAGAAAATAATCTCCCCGAGTGTCTTGTAATTGCTTAAGCAGATGCTAATTTTTGTGCTTCAGGCTGGGGTTTTAGTAAGTCGCTTTTTGCTTCGTTTTTCAAAAGCAAATCTGCGTATCGTGTCTGATATAAAATTATATCTTAAATCAACGGTGGATAGGTGTAATCTTTTCAAATAAAATGTATACAAAACAAACTATGAATCCCTAACATGTAATGATTTCTATATGATCTGAAAATAGAAACATTAATTAATGTCATTTGAATGTAAAAACTAGTGTTTAAAGCATGTACAAGTGAATTAGTTATGTATTGCACATTTCATATAAAGGACATATCTTTTTACATGTTTTAAGTAATGTCAACTTGATACCTCATACCTTTTTCTTTTTATTTATGTTATAAAAAACATCAAGCGAGCGAACATTTTCAAAAAGCGAGATTTTCACTTATTTCAAATTAGCGATATGTCGAATCAGCAACAACAGCGACATTTATCTGGAGGTTCTTGAATATATTAGAGATACAAAATAAACTAAATTAAAAGATGAAATGGAATCAATATCCAACAGACATATACTCAACTGATCAAAGGACAATAAATGATAAATGTCCAAAAACCAAAAACTAACAAAACCTGACTAAGGTGAATTTGTGATATGGATACTTAATATACCATAATTCAGCATTAATTATAGGAATTGCATGTTTAAAAGTATTCAGTTGAAAAATAAACGTTATTTCAAACTTTCATTACTTTAAGTTTATCTCATGAAAGAGGCATATTTAAGTAAAAGATACAAATAACAGTCCCCTTCGATCTATCAAATAAAATTTCTATGCACATTTTGTTTAATCTGATGGCGTTGTTTCGATATTTGATTTTAAGAAAATCTATTCAATATGTCACTATTTCCATACAGACAATATCGCTGTTTTGATTGTCGCTGCTTTGATATAGCCTCCTAGAGACATTTTTATTGGTACCAAAATTGGGTAAAGTTAATCATCAAGTTCGAATTCGAGTTCGAGTAACGACTCGAGTTTGGTTTTAATTTCGAGTTTTTCGAGTTCAAGTTGAAATTTGAGATAACTCGAAATGGAGATTTCTCTGGTAATAATCAAGTTCAAGTGAAACTCAATATCGATGATTACATGTACATACACCCACAAAATTAATTGCATAAAAAGGACGCGGCTTACTATTTTCGTCTGTGCAGTAGGATGTTATTTGCTATTTGAGGGAAAAAAAACAAGTCATTTGCATTTGTCTTAGTTTTTTAATTAATAATCAAAATAAAAAATACTTTGACAACACATTTTACATTTTTAAAACGTAAATAAAAAGTTTACCCTTGATCTGCACCTATCTGTTCTAATTTTTCATGCAAATTAAGAAATTGTTCTACGAAGAGTATTCAAAGATACCTCTTTGAAAATGCTACGCGTAGGTGAAACTAAACTAAAATTGGAAAGAAAAAATAGATATAAAAATCATTCTACTAAATGCCACATAAATCATGTGACAAATGTAAATAAGAATGATTTATAGTGCATGATCATGGTAACTCGTTTCTGATTTTAGGCAAATATTCCTACATTAATGATAAACTGAAATAAATCGTCTAGACAAACACTTTGGATAAAAGATAGATATTAAATGTCATTTAGAAACTAGGATTTCATTCTATAAAGGATATCTATCGATAAATGGTCAGTAAATCATAAAGCTAACAAATATTTATGGTTCTCAATACTATGAAAATACCAGACGGTCTGACAACACGAAATTTGTTTCTCAATATTTTTGTCTTCATTGGGCAAACGATTCTTTCTGTTTATTGGTCTGACGACTATTTAATAGAAAGAAATTTTGTTTTTGATTAGCAACTTAATAGAAGCAAAAATGCCAAACGTTCAAATTTAATTTCAAAAACACTGTCAAAACATAGTGACTTTTAAACTAAAACAGACATAATTTATCAATAAAAACTAGCTATATCAACGTAAACTTGGGACAAAAGCTTCAGTCCCTCACAGATGTGTCTTGGGCTGGGACGGGGGTGTTTTGGTAAAAGACAGTAAAGAAATGGACAAATGTGGATCATAAGGAAATTATAAGACCTGATGGGGATTCTTATCTCTTAATCAGTTTCATCCTGTAACAGCATCAAAACTTTCGATTTCTATACACATTATACTTCTATTCCCCAAATTCACTCAAATTACGATTGGCACAACTGATTAAACGCTATTTTTCAAAAAAGAATAGAAAACGTAGTTACAAATATCTGGTAGTCGATTATACGATGACTTACTTTGTCGTCAATGAGTCTAAGAAAAAAATTACAGAGGACTGGAAAGTTGACATGTCCAACTTTCCTATAGACCATATATTTGTTCAATTTTAAATTCACCGTTTATACCCGAGTTTTGGTATTTGTAATTTTGGTGTGGTCGCGTTTTTCAGCAAACAATAGGGATTTCAGTGGGCACTTATTGTACACCTTTGCTTGCTCACTTGTTTCTTCATTCATATGAAGCAGACTTCTAACAATCGCTTCTAGACAAAAAAAAATCGTAGACTAGCTTTCTCTTTTAACCCCACGTTCCGTTATATTGATGATGTCCTTTCACTGAATAATTCGCGATATGGTGATTCTCATATATCTGCAATAACACAAGACACAACGGATTCTAGGAATTCTGCTTCATATTTGGATCTGTATCTCGAAATAGACTTTCAAGGAAGACTTTAACAAAGCTCTTTGACAAACGTGATGACATATACTTTCCAATTGTCAACCTTCCCTTCTGGTGTAACAACTTTCCGTCTGCTTCAGCATATGGAGTTATTGTATCACAATTGAATCGATATTCTAGAGCTTATGGGACTTACATCGATATCCTTGGCAGAGCATCACTCTGAGACAAAAATCGCTAACACAAGATTATGTTGCTCCTCAGTTGCTGTTTTCACTCAAGAACTTTTACGAAAGACATCATATGCATGCACTTAATGTTTTGTCTTCATTTACCGTATTTGACATACTGTATTAGAAATTGGCAGCGCATAGGGTGTGCTATAGCAGACATGAACTGCTTACTCTTATGAAGCACCTGAGTTCACTCTCGTTAGGACTTGAGTTCGCGTTGTTGATTTTTGTTCTGTTAATTTTGTGTTTGTTTTTGTTTTGTGTTTCTTCGTGCTGTTCTAGTTCATTTTTACTGCCTTTAGGACTTTTAATTCTCCAATGCCCCATATGTGCCTCTTTGCTTCTTTTAGAAAAAAAACATTTTAGGGAGAAATTAAAAGTAAGATAATGACATTCAATGAAAAACAGATGAGCACTGTTCTCTTGTAAACTTTAAATGCCACAGCAAACACTTGTTACTATGGGCACCCTAAGGTAAGTCTTTACAGGGTTAGAACAATTAGAATAAATCATATCAGCGCATTCTTTGTTTCAGATATGGTCAACGATTCAAGGGCATTACTTTCTAAGTTCATCTCATTGTTAAGTTCCCTGTTTCCTGTTATATTTGGATCATTTGACACTGGCAACCTCCCAGCATACTTAAATACTGTGATAAAAACTATAGCAAACGCTGGTGACGTCAATCGGACGTTTGTTAACGATACAAGTGTATATAGTGCGTTCTCTCGTGACGATATGCCGACGTTTCTGAATCCTACTGGTACGACTATAGAGGAGGATATATCACATGCGTTTCATAAAGCTAGTATTGCAATACTTGGATTTCTATGTCTTGTGGTACGTATTATAAGCTATTCCTCTATTTGATTGTACGCTTTACGACAAAAAGGCTCTAACACCACCAGAATGTTTTGCTAACATTGTTCAGTAGTATGTTGGGCTCTAATCCTAAGTTTTGAAAATCTAAAGAACAGCATTCTAATCAGAACTACTGTGAATTTCAACTGAAATAATATACAGATACAAAGAAGCAGAGGTACCAATGGGGTATCCATATGTCAAAAGTCCGAAAAGGCAGAGACAACACCAGTAAACACCAACAAGAACGGGACAAAAACAGACAACATGTAAAACAAAATAATTGAATATGAATCAATAACGCGAACTCCGGTCGAAACAAGAGTGAACGCAGGTGCTCCGGAAGAGTAAACAGTTCCTACTTGCTATAGCACACCCGTCGCGTTGCCAATAGTCCATTCAATTATTGTTCGCTTCGTATATTCTGACATATAAAAACAGTTCAAGAATTAAAAATGGAATTTACTTTTATTTGTGCATGTGTAAGTGCTGCAGTTGACAATTGAATATAACTAAACAAAATAATACCCCCCCCCCAAAAAAACAAAAAGTGGTTGAGCTGCATATTTTGCGTACATTGCAACTCTGTGCTTAAAATTAGTACATAAAGATTTTGAAGGGCCCAATAAGGATTTTCTATATTGTATATTTAAAAAAATTCTTCTTGATTCTAAATGCTCAGAGCGTTTACATATTTTGAAGGCTGGGATGTAAGAAGCAAAGATGCACCGATGGGGCATTTAAATAGATATTACATTTGGACTTAGTGTGTCATTAAAATTACCTCCTCCTGCCTCCGGCCGTCGGGGCGATCTTTTACGGACACACGCATCATCATGTTATAACTATTACATACTACCTAAACTAAGTCTCTGGATACATGTAAGGTTGTGAATTCAACTCATCTTTATCATGATGAACTTTTGTTATTTTACTTTCATCATTCTGTTCAAAGCTTTTTTTATGATTTTTTTTTGTGTTTTACTAGTACATATAAAATATTTAGGTTTTGTACAAACTTGGTTCGTTATATAAATAACCATTTTTTTCTATTGTTTCACCAAAAGACATATTTACTACCATTTTGCAGACTATACTTAAAGTATTTTGTTACGGAAAAGATATTCTAAAGAAAAAATTGGAGGTAAGACTCGTTTATAAGCGTTATTATAGTGAATTTTGTGGAAACTGGAGCTGAAAAGAATCATTCACTTCATTAAAGAGAATGCTTAACAAATACATGTGATGAAACTCTCAGTCAATTCTCAAAATTTGGTGAAAATGATAAAAATAATTTTCAAGTAGCAAAAAAAGTTGTCTGGGACTTTGTTGTCATTTCCATTTCAAAGATTATAGCAACATTTCGCCGTTTATTTTTCCGGGAGGATTTTCGTGACTCAATATCAACCAAAAACTTTTCAGTACAGCTACGTGTATTTTGCATTTTAACTTGGTGAGTTAAAACTAGAACATTTACATAGTGCGAAATTGTATTTGAATAATAGAATTTAAAAAGAAGAGTATCGATTGGGCATTCGAAGATCGTAATTCCAAAAATTATTTAATTTGAAAACCGCTGTATCCTAAGTAAAAACTAAGTTTTTTTTTATTTCAGCTATTTGATGGCTTCATTGTCATGCTCTCCTTTGCTCTCGACCTTGCATTTATAAAAGGGATGATGGACTATCCCTTAGAAGATGCAGTTGTTATCCTGGCCTTTCTTATACCATGGAGGGTAATAAGAGTTGCAAATAGTAAGATTTCTGTCTAGATTTCTACAAAATGCATTAATCTTTATAATAAAGAAAAAACTGGTACATGTACATGTAGATTGGTGAGCATACGTGTATCCTTTAGTATCAGTATTCATACGATTTGCATAAAATGTTGTTGCAGTTTTTGTTTTTCATTTTATAGCTGCGATCGAGTAACACTTGTCACATTGGAGGCTAATGGCTGTTTATCGTTACAAAATATTTAAAATTATCACTGATTTATTTAGTTTGTGTTGCGTTCCTTTACTCCACGTCTCATTTTCAAACAAAAATTAAATTTATGTTTGTTTGTTTGTATTTGTTCTTGTATTTTGTTAGCCAAGACTTTTAAAAATCAATCTTCAAAGATTAATAGGTCTGCAAAATAATTTAAGACCTTTTGATACTGAAAAAGACTTAACAAAAACTGCCCAGATCTGTTCAGACAGTTAGTGTTAAGACAAAGTGTCTTCCAAATAATTCAGACGTGTTCAGATAAAAATGTGTGAACAAGTCTTAATTGACTGCAAAGATACACGTCTTAAGACAACTGAATATCTTGACGCTTCTTAACAATATATATATGACTTATCTTGTTTTGTATTACCTTAATTTTCCGTTTCAGCCACGTTTTAAAGTACTAGAATTCCGCAGTGTATTTTTGTCAACTCTTTTGTAGATTATCTAATTAAAACCTCCCAATCTTCTAATTTTACCAATTTTGATGCATATCTTCCAATTTTTGTTTAAAATGCTGTTTTTCTCCAAATTTTTGCATTAAATATTTTGTATGCTTTACGCTTTTCTCGTTACTTCTGTATGTATTGTCCAATTTATTCTGTCGACTTTATCGAATATTTCTCTCAATCCAGGTTTGGTTGTGTCTGTCACTGACCAAGCTCATTTACAACTGAAAATTATCTATTCTCAAAAGAAATCAACAGAATCCAGATTACAGTTTAGTCAGCAACAGAACCAATATCACAGAGTAAGTCATCACAGCTAGGTTTGTAATTCTTCTCCAAGAAAAATCGTAGGGGATTGAAAGACACTTTGTTTTTTTTTCTTGTTCTGTTCTGGAAGGTGATTAAACAGCAATGTGCATTAATGTGTATATGAATATCAAACAGAACCAGCATCACAGAATCCTAAGAATTCGCTTGGTTTAAAAACTATTCCCGCATAAAATCGTATTATCAAAAGGGGCGAGAAGGCATGCATTTGTATTATATTTTATGGAAGGTGATTTTTTTTTAACCATGATGCACATTAATCTGTTCGAAAATTGATTATCACTGTTTGTGTGGTTGGATATATACTTTTTTAAATGTGACTACCAGTTCACCTAACCCTTTACTTTTTTTTCAGGATAGCATTCACAAGAGTTAATGGTCCTGATTTAAGTCCATTTAATGTGTTTGCTTAAATTTTCATAGCATGGTCTTTAAAGTATTCTGGTTGTGTCTTTGATCTTGTGGACGTTTAAATAAGACCTGCCTCTAGACTATCAAATTTTAAACAAACTGACATAGTCAACGTTTTGTACAAAATCAATCATAACACTTTTTAGGGGAAGGAATTTGGGTTAGGTCTTTTTTAAGATGAATGCATACATGCACGTGTTGTGTCGGATTTTAAATCCACATACTTATTTTTTTTACATCAGTCGATAGATGCTTCATAGCTAGCTGTCAGTAACTTCGAGTGCTTCGAATTTCTTGTTGTCCTTTTGTCTTAGGTTCTCTCTTATAGAATTGAACTTCTATCCATTTGATTTTTACTGTGTGTTAGTTTGTGCTTTGTAATTGATTATCAATAGGGGGAAGGTTTGAGCCAAAAAACTAGTTTAACCCCTCCACATTTTAAATTTGCCTGTCCTAAGCCAGGAATCTTTATCAAAGCTTAAGTTTGTGTTTCGTCGAATTTATGTTAATTGTTTTGATTTTAGGTCAAGAAGAGGGTCTTTCATTGCACTTTAGGATTGGACTTGAATCATTTGTGGTTTATTTTCAATACAGGGCCAATTGAAAAGCAGCGAGCAGCGACCACTGGTCACATTGATGGCTGCTGGCTGTTTTCCATTGTGTTATTTTTAATTGTCGTTTGTATTGTAGGTTGTGTCGTGTACACTTATTCCACATCTCATTATCTTTTAAAATTTTGAGATTTTTGTCTCATGATGAACAATCTTTTACTATAATAACATGTATTTGCTTTAATTCAGGATGTACTAAACAGAGTTAAAAAGTTGTGCGAGGAGGGTGGTATAGCAGAATGGAAAGTCACAAGTGCAATAAATGAAATACGTATGTCACTTTTTATGATTTAAAGTATAAGGATTATAAGAATACAGCCCACCAAACCATGCAAGTAAATCAGTTTTTCAATTTTATTATTAGTATATGTAGCAAAATTACCGAACAGAAATGAACGATCTTAAAGGACATACTAGAACGAAAAATATAGTCTGTCAATAACATGTCGATGAAAATGAAGACTATAATGGGGGAATTAATCAAATACAACTCACAAAGTACTGTTTTATGTAGTTACACACAAAACATCACGACTTCAAAACACGTTGATCATTTAAAATTTTTGATACAACAGATAAAATATCATAGTAAATATCATGTGATATTTTTTTTCTACAAACGGTAATCCTTGATTTGAAAGCCGGTTTTCAAGACAACTGTATTGGGTCAATATTGAGAAAACATTGTTACATGTCCAAGATAATCGTATAGCAAGATCTTCAAAACAGTTTGTTTTAAAGAGGGTTGATCGTGTCAAAACTCCAAAAACTAATTTGAATTATATTTCATTACATTGCTTGTTGAACAATGAATTCTTTATTGATAATTGTAGCATTTCCACGCAAAAAGAGGTCGAAAAAATTTGGATTATCAATTAAGAAAAGAATCGACAAATCTATTAACTGTATACGGTTGAATGACCCACGTGTTTCTCTTCCATATGGAGATCCAAATATACTGACAAATACCGAACATGAACATTCAGATACAGAAGACGATGACGAACCTAAACAGAAAATGTTCCCTGTGCCTTCTATACATATTATTGAACCGTCAGACATTATATATGAGTCAGACGAAGATGATATGAACGATGAAAGTTTTTCTGGCAGCGAAGAAAATGACAATGATGAAGACTATGACGATTTGGAAAAGAGATAATGTGATGAAATACTAATGCAATAATGATTGGCAATTGTCTCTTTCTTTGTAAGCTCACACATTTCATGAAAGCTTTCATTTGAATTCATTCGTTTTCTATCACGTTTTTATTAATTATCATACAAGTATGGACTTAAATGCATATTGCCTAGCAAGCCGCTATGGACACAAAAAAGCAAAGGTCTGCTTTAGTAACATAAAAAAAGACTTTATTATTTCTAGGTCCTGCTAAGGTTTATTGTTGAATTCTATAAGTAGCCTTTGTTGTACACATACTATAAAATCAATCTAAAATTAAGCCATTTTAAGATAAACATGTTGATGAATCTAAGTCATGTAAGCGTTTATCCTAAACATTATTTGTTTTTAGATCAAGTACATTGTACATGTAGGTTTATTATCTCCTATTTAGTTTAAAATAACTGCATCAAAGTTTGGTTATGTTAGTGGATGAAATAGGAAACTATTGCAGATAGAGAAAAGCTGTTGCTTGCTTAAACCTTCAGCTCATCGAGCTCTACAGAAGTCTACATTGGATCATAGATGTCACAGTCTATTGTTTATAGGTCTTGATATATACTTATAAATCAGCTTAATGTTTAAGTTTAAAAAAGTTTCAATCTTCAAATTATTCTGAGAACAAAAGCTACCAACGGGATTCTGGGAATACCGAAGACGAAAATCAAACATTTATTTTTTGCCTAGAAATTTTTACAAGTTTTGTTTTATAATATTACTATTTTCAACATTTAGTTGCATTCCAAGCATGCGAAGATAGTAAAAAAAATCGTACATTGTTATTTTGACTTTTTCCTAAGTGTGACCAAAAGGCAAACTGGACTCATCCTTTTTTTGTATTTTTAGTCTTGGGCCAATGCAAGACGGCGAGCAGCGACTTATGGTCATGCTGAAGACTGCTGGCTGTTTTCCATTGTGATTTTTTAAATTCCCTTTTTTTTATGTTGGTTGTGTCACGTACAATTATTCAACATCTATTTATCGTCTACTTTAATGGTTATCATTTGTCAGATCAGCCTATGATTTTGAAGTATATAATATTATATGAAATAAGTTTAAACCAAATGTAGATCTCTTTATGAAAATTTGCAATGTACATGTATGCCTTTAGATTTTTTACGTTTATTAGCAATAAATTATATTATAACTCAAACAGGGCCAGATCCAGAATTTTTTGAAAGGGGTTGGTCCACAGAAAGTCCGCTGTGGACGAATGACGAAAAGGGGGTGGTTCCAGACAAATTTTGCAGAATACCTGCACGTTACTTTCGAAATTTTTTGCGGAAAGGAGGAAAATTCCAACCTCGGAACCCCTCCCCCCCGCATCCGCAACTGCTCAAATATTTTTGATTGTCACCTATTCAAAGAATGTCCCTCCTTTATGATAGAGACTAAAGCAAACTTATACAGGAACGTTGCAATCCATGTTCCGCACACAGGGGGTTGGATTCTCGTCATTTATATTGACTTAAAAAAAAATCGACCCCCTACTCTATAATCCAAGCCCCTGTGGTTCCGCACAGTTAAAATTATTTTCTGACATGCTTGTAAGACAAGTGTGGCGACCAAACTGACATGTTTGTAAGACAAGTGTGGCGACTTTGGTCTCTGTGTGGTGAATCGACAAAATTGTCAAGCAATGATAACATTTTCGAACAACCAATAACTTGTGACAAATAAGTTTATTTTTCCGGATCCCGCAATAGCTATGTGAGAAATACATAAAATTATTCATCCTTATTAAAATGACCTAGATCAAGACAGACGAATGACCCAATGTGGCTATTTTGTCATTTTCTAAAAATCAATAAAATGCTTGAATTGTGTGTGTCTGATTGACCTATATTTCTGTCTGTGATAATCACGTGGTGATAATAAACTATCTTCAATGAATTAACATTTTGCAGTCAAAAATTTATAAAGAAAGTACGCTTAAACATGTGCACAACCTGATAAAGTACGCTACATGATCTAGTTGAATCGCATTGTTGCTTTAAAACACCGCCAAATAAAAGCATGAAATACGAAGATGCTGTGTACAACTTTTTTGCAAGATTTAACTTATTTTTGGTGTCCGATTAGTATTTTTGTCCTTTAAAACTTTATTCAATTAAGTAAATTTTCGCAATCCAAAATCAAATATCCATTTATACGCTAAAGTTACGCAAGATATGCTACACTGACTAAAATATAATCCGAAGCGGAACACATAATCTACTGGTCGCGGCCATATTGTCTTGATGGGAATCCGAAGATTGAGAATCCGAATATAGCCACCGAGTGAAAAGTGAAAGTATGTACATTGCAAAGAGCTTTTGTAAATATAGAAACGACGGAAACAAACGACCTAATTGATGTATCGCTGACAATCTTTTTATAATAGGTAGTAAATATCGAACCATATTACTTTCAAATTGTAACGTAAATGTCCCTATCTATCAGATTGCAATATGCTTTGAGAAGATATAAAACATATTTCTGTACATTGAACTCTTTTTTATCCTGTAGTCATCAATTCCTTTGAGCACATTTATTTTTAAGTTTTTTTTATTATGGTACATCATACTTTTTGATTTTTTTGTCAGTTTATTTTAGTTAAGCATGTATTTTTATTTCTTCACATTTTAGTTGAGGGTAATGTGACCAAACTGCAACTGGTCTCAAATACTGCTTAGATTTTAATATTTTGTCAGACATTGTCACTAGCTATTGTCATAGACCTGTATATTATACAGGTCTGTGCTAGTGTGTTTTAATTATTTAGGATTTCCTATAGATCTTCATTTGAATTTTCTTTTCTTTATCAATATTTATTTTCAAAGCATTTAAAACGAGAAATTAATTATCTAGCATTGCTCACAGATTTGCAAGTTCAACTATTTTGTAATTACTTATCGATACAGAAGTTAATATCTTATGGATACATTGTGTGTTCATATGAAAAGTCCCGGAGATACATGTTCATAGAATATTTTGCATTTTTATTGTATTAGGATCACTGTTAAGAAAAAAATGAAGGGCTGATACAATATCTCATACATGGTCCATACATATGATTGCTGCTGTTCTCTCTATGTAACGTCGACTAGGAACAAGCACATGCACAGCATTTTTCTAGCATCCTGCATATTGACTCAAAACCTCAAATGCCAGAAGCAAGCCCTGTGCCCTAAAAATTTAACTAGAAACCTTTTTCTACATGTAGCATGGTGTGTGGACTCTTAACCTCATATATCAGGAGCAAACCCCCAGTGCTCTAGACTTTTACTAGAATTTGTTATCCATTGCTTTTATACATTTATGGAAAATAATGAGATGTGGAATAAGTGTACGTGACACAGCTCATATAACAAGCGGTAATATAGAAAAACCACAATGGAAAGCCATCAGCCTTCAACGCGGCCAGTAGGTGCTGCTCACTGTTCTGCAATCGAAGCAAGGTCAAAATAAAATGCACGAATTCTATTTCAGTCCTGAAATAATCAAAGATAGACACCCTTCTTTAATGTAAATGTATGAAAAATAAATGTATCTTTATGTAAAATACTTTTATGTTAAGTTTTAGTGGAAGATTACATATAGAATATAGGACTTTTTTATTTTGAGATCGATTTTATCATTTGTTTTGGTGAACCCGAAGGGTGAACCAAAAAACAAGTGATAAAGTCGATCTCAAAATCAAAAAGTCATATATTCTCTTTATCGGTAATTTATAATTGTGACGTAACGTACTGACCCGATAATTTCGGTGATACACACCTGTTCGTGAGACAGACTTTATCAGCCAGTACATATCAAAGGAAAAATGTACTAATTACCGATAAATGACTTTCTAATCGTTATGTTATTTTAAAGAAACATGACAGTATTTATAGAATTTCTATGCAAACAGACTCCATGCATGACAAGGATTCGTGTGTTATTGTATTTGCTTGTTAAGTATCGCAATGAAACCTGTCCGTTTTAAAAACTTTTTTGTTTACACAATTTAAGCATAATTGAAACAGTATAAAAAATGCGGGTTAAATAGCATGTCATAGCCTTTTTAAAATATCCTTTCTATAAAGGAAGATATGAACTTAATTAGATAAAAAACAGTTGTTTTTAATAAGTTTAACATGTGAACTAGAAAAAAATGATTGATTGCGGTTTTTACGTTTGATCTTTATAGGATATATATTTGATAAAACACAATGTTATACCTCAGGAGGATCAACATGTTTATTATCATTCCATAATAAAATTGTACCATTTACTCTTGTGTTTTATTTTGCACAAAATTCAAGTCTAGTCCGATGTCGCCCTATATCGGCATCCCAATGGACACTTATTGGTGTCATTGCTTTATAATGATTTGTTTCATTAGAACTTGTTGCATTTTTAATCGGTTAGGAAATTATTTTGGTACATTGTAAGACCTAAAAATAAAGTAGGACCCGAATACTACCAGGCATTGTTTAGTCATAGCTTTGCTTTGGTATCCTCTTTGATGCATTTACATATGGTTTCTACTATGGTTTTCATAAACATATATATATTCTAGTTGGTCATGGCATAAATATTGTATAGAGCGTCTCTGGAGAGTGTTGTCAGTGTGTCACTTTGGTCATCGTAGTAATAATGTGATTTTATTTTGAGATCACCAGGATTTTTTGGGGGAGCTTGCTCCAATCTTTATAATATGCTCTTTATATTCAAGGTGTTTTAGGGTCACGCATAAGACATTTGGAAAGTGCGTTTCTGATGTGTCTTGTTTAGACAGGACACAGTTTAAAAAAATAAAATCGCAGATACACATAACTTTGTCTTCAATGAACAAACTCACAGAGGAAAAGCTATCGGCATGCTCAACTTTCTTATAGATAAGATATTTGTTCAGTTTGGTGGACGTGTTGTACAGAAAACATATGTGATTCCGATGGGCACTTATTGTGTACCTTAACTTGCTGATTTGTTTCTTTATTCATATAAAGCAGATTTTTTACAATCACTGCAAGACAAAAACATCGTAGACTAATACTCTCCTTTGACCTTTGATAAAGTCCTTTAATTCGTTGAACATTTCTCAATTTGGTGACTTTCTACATCTCATATAACACCAGGAACTTACGATTAAGGGTACAATAAATTCTGCTCAATATTTAGATCTACATATCGAAATATACTCTCTCCAGGAAGACTTGTATAAAAGCTCTATGACAATGATGATGACTCCAACTCTCCAATTGCCATCTTTCTGTCTGGAGTTTACGTATCACAATTGATTCGTTATTTGCTAACAGAGTGCTTTTTTGCTTCTAAGTTGTTGTCGTCATGTAAGAAAATTTATGGGACACAAAATATGTGCGCATAGAAAATAAAGGTAATAACAAAACTACCGAACTTGAATGATCAATCTCATAGTCCAGAGAAAATGACAAAAACGAATCAGTCATACCAGAGAACTGGTGGATCGCAATGGTCCTGACTTGGTACAGGCATTTCAAACGAAATGGTGGGTTAAACCAGGTTTTATGGCGCCAAACCTCCCTCTTCCATTGCGATCTTAGGATCCGGTAATGACCATAGAACACAACATAGTTGTGAGACACAATAGGGATATTGAGGTGATCATCTCAGTACACCAGACCAGTCAAACACTAATTAAAACAATTAACTATCATATCTTTTAACTCAATTTTGAACTTTCTACTAGTGGCTGATAACGAAGAAAGAATTTTTTAAGTGATCGTATGAGACGTATTTTCTTATAGCCCTGCTTCAAAAGTCGGTCACGAAGAAACCGGTGTCTGATCAAAAAATCTGTGAAATGTGTGCAAGCTCTGGCATATCGAATAAGTTGAGAAATATAAACACCGTATGCAGGAGAAGTAGGTATATTGCTCTGTAGATTAGGAAAATTAATAATTTGAAAATTAAAATCGTCTCGTTTATCGTAAATTTTTGTACTGAGATGACCACCTGGGTCAAATTCGAGGTGCAAATCCAAGAAAGACGTGAAGCAATTAGATTCGGTGGTCTCTTTAATCTCTAATTCCGGAGGATATATTGAAGGAATCCAACTACCAAATGAAGTGTTATTGACAGAAAGGACATCATCAATATATCTGAATGTAAGATTAAATGACCGTGCCTCTTTCATCTTCTTGTCCTTTACGAGTCCCTGAAGAAATTCAGTCTCGTAAGAGTATAAAAACAAATCGGCGAGGAGAGGAGCACAGTTTGTGCCCATTGGAATGCCGATTTGTTGTTGAAAAATCTCTCCTCCGAAGGTGACAAATATGTTGTCAATGAGGAAATCAAGCTTACTGCAAACTTGTTCCAGTGTGTAACAAATTTTATCTTTGAAAGATGTTTTGGAAAAGAATGTAGAATTATAACCCAAAACAACAAAATTCCTTGAGTTTGAAAATGCTTTTTCGAGAAGTTTTTTCAGGCGACATTTTAGTTTTTCGTGTGGCAAGGTAGTGTATAAAGTTGAAAAATCGAACGTTTTTAAAGAGTGAACCTCAGAAAATGATCTAGATTTAAAATGATCTAACAAATCTTTTGAGTTTTTCAAAATCCACCTATGGTTAATTCCACTACGATTATAAATAGTGTCGCAGTATGCTTGTTGACCTTCTTTGACAGCAGACAAGATTTTAGTTAAATGAACGGACAGCTCTGTAGTTGAACAAAAATATGGAATTTATAATGCTCAAATTGGCGTTTTCATACTTTACTGATTTTGATACTCTGAATTGATCATTGGTAGCGAGACACAGTCTCTTTAAAGCATGGACTGTGTACTCTTTCGTTACGATTTAATTACGTTATTAATTGCTATTCAGTAATTTTTGTATTTTTATGGGTTTTTTTGTATTTCTTCGTGTTGTTCTCGTTCGTGTTCACTGGTTTAGTCTTTGTCCCATTGGTGCTACGTTGCTTCTCTCAGACGCAATTTAAAGTTAATCATTTTGCTTAGACTGTAGTTTATATTTCTGTGGGGTTGTCTGCTGGTAAGTCTTGTATAATATAAATAAAAGAAATAAAAAAAATTACCGAACTTGAATGTTCAATCTCAAATATGCAAGACAAATCAACGAACTACACACCAGAGAAGCACAAGATCACAATGGCCCTGACTTGGTACAGGAACACCCGTGTCAAATTCGAGATGCAAATCCAAAAATAATGTAGAGCAAAATCGAAGATATCTTATATCATCATCGACTCTGAATGATAAGTTAAAAAGTAATTTATCTCGCAAACAAATCGCTGTTGACAAAGGACATAAAACGTTCGTGATATAACAAACAGAAACTGCTTACCTTTTCGGAGCATCCGTGATTTTTTACTTAAGTTTACGTTACTGGATGCAGTTTTCTAGCTAGCTCACCTGACCCGAGGGGTCATGTGAGCTATTGTCATCGTTAGGCGTCCGTCGTCCGTTAACTTTTCTTCAAAGATCTTCTTCTCTGAAACCGCCGAAGGGATTACTTTCAAACTTTGTTCACTTGATCTTGATGTCCTCTACCAAGTATGTGAAATTTATGACCATTTTCACTGGTTTTGGACTTTATCTTGAAAACTGTAAGTGTTAGAGGAATAAAGGTAATAACAAAACTACCGAACTTGAATGATCAATCTCATAGTCCAGAGAAAATGACAAAAACTAATCAGTCATACCGGAGAATTGGTGGATCGCAATGATCCTGACTTGGTACATGCATTTTAAACGAAATGGTGGGTTAAACCAGGTTTTATGGCGCCAAACCTCCCTCTTCCATTGCGATCTTAGGATCCGGTAATGACCATAGAACACAACATAGTTGTGAGACACAATAGGGATATTGAGGTGATCATCTCAGTACACCAGACCAGTCAAACACTAATTAAAACAATTAACTATCATATCTTTTAACTCAATTTTGAACTTTTCTACTAGTGGCTGATAACGAAGAAAGAATTTTTTAAGTGATCGTATGAGACGTATTTTCTTATAGCCCTGCTTCAAAAGTCGGTCACGAAGAAACCGGTGTCTGATCAAAAAATCTGTGAAATGTGTGCAAGCTCTGGCATATCGAATAAGTTGTGAAATATAAACACCGTATGCAGGGGAAGTAGGTATATTGCTCTGTAGATTAGGAAAATTAATAATTTGAAAATTAAAATCGTCTCGTTTATCGTAAATTTTTGTACTGAGATGACCACCAGGGTCAAATTCGAGGTGCAAATCCAAGAAAGACGTGAAGCAATTTGATTCGGTGGTCTCTTTAATCTCCAATTCTGGAGGATATATTGAAGGAATCCATCTACCAAATGAAGTGTTATTGACAGAAAAGACATCATCAATGTATCTGAATTTAAAATTAAATGACCTTGCCTCTATCATCTTCTTGTTCTTTACGAGTCCCTGAAGAAATTCAGTCTCGTAAGAGTATAAAACAAATCGGCGAGAAGAGGAGCACAGTTTGTGCCCATTGGAACGCCGATTTGTTGTTGAAAAATATCTCCTCCGAATGTGACAAATATGTTGTCAATGAGGAAATCAAGCATACTGCAAACTTGTTCCAGTGTCTAACAAATCTTATCTTTGAAAGATGTTTTGGAAAAGAATGTAGAATTATAACCCAAAACAACAAAATTCCTAGAGTGTGAAAAGGCTTTTTTGAGAAGTTTTTTCAGGCGACATTTTAGTTTTCCGTGTGGCAAGGTAGTGTATAAAGTTGAAAAATCGAACGTTTTCAAAGAGTGAACCTCAGAAAATGATCTAGATTTAAAATGATCTAACAAATCTTTTGAGTTCTTCAAAATCCACATATGGTTAATTCCACTACGATTATAAATAGCGTCGCAGTATGCTTGTTGACCTTCTTTGACAGCAGACAAGATTTTAGTTAAATGAACGGACAGCTCTGTAGTTGAACATGATGAAGATCCAGCTATATACCTTTCTTTGTACGGATTTTTGTGAAGTTTAGGTATCCAGTACAAATATGGTAACTCTTTATGTTCCTCTTTCATCGGAATATTGAAAGAGGACAAAAAGAGCTATGGTTGGCTATGGTTTCATCTTTTTTAAATGTAGTCCGTTTGTATGTAGCACTAGCGGAAGTATTACCATCAATGCCTAGTTCTTTTATTAGACAATTGTAATAATGTGCTTTACATACAAAAACTATATTATTGGAAGCCTTGTCTGCTGGCGTGACAACATACCTGTCACGTAAGGAAGAGAGACAATTGAGAGCTTCACGATCTCTAAATACAGAAGAAGGCCGGGGGTTCACACATTTGCGAAGTTTGTCTATTCGGCTTCGTACAGGAGATCGGATAGTCCTTACCCAGTCCGACAGTGATTCAAGCTCTGGTTCTTGGTCCTTTTCCCTCTTTATCCAGGCTCTAGCATAGTCCTCCACAGCGTCCATGATGATCTTAAAGTTGTGATTCCAATTTATACGTTGCGGTTCCCTGAAAAGTAAGCCTTTCAAAATTGTTCAGCTCATTGAGATCTAGAAAAAAGATTTCAGGGTCAAAATTGTCACATCAACCTTTTTAAGAGTTATCCCTCTGTAACTGTTTTTTTTTATCAATTTTGACTGATTTTTAAAAATCTTCTTTTCTGAAACCACTGAAGGAATTGCTTTCAAACTTTGTACATTTGATCTTTAGGATGTCCTCCATAAAGTTTGTGAAATTTGTGCATGCCGACCAACCAACATGGCCGCCGTTACTAAAATAGAACAGTGGGAACATACCATAATTTTTAGCTTACAGCTCAAAAAGTATAAGAGATAGAGAACATTTTTAGCAAACTACCTTTTTCAAAATCAACAGCTCTATGAAACTCTAAATAATGTGAGACGACTCCTTTTGGGAGTTATTTCCCCTTAATCGTCAAAATTGACCATTTTCACAGTTTATAAAATTGTATCTAAAAGCTAGAGGAAAAGTTAACATTTCAAAATTGTTCAGCTCATTGAGATATACAAAATGATTTCAGGGTCAAAATTGTCAGATCAACTTTAAAAGTTATCATCCTTTAACTGTTTTCAATCAATTTTATCTTGTTCGTTTTTTTCAAACGGAAAGCTTTGTAACTTTGTATTCTTGATCTTAAGAGTGTTTTCTATCCTTACTAGTGTTTTATGTTATTTACCAATTACATGTAGACCATGTTGCCCACTAGGTAAGAGGCTTTAGCGTAAGAGATCAGGTGAGCGATTCAGGCTCCTAGGAGCCTCTTGTTTTTTTTCTGACTGTTCTCTGTTGCGTATCTTAATGCTGGCGTCACACTATCCCGATTTTGAGCCCGATGGAAACACGATTATGGATGTTTTTAAAATCGGGAGTGATCGTATTCAAATCGCGCTATTCGTGTTGGCATCTTTTACCATCGGCTGAAATATTTCAACTTCGGGAGCAACTTCGTAATGCCTTCCTAATTTTTTAACATGTTAAAAAACTCTCGAAGGTTCGTGCGAAGGTCTCCTTGTTCGTGTTGTGTTCGTTAATCCATCCTTTCTATCGTGACGCCTTCGTGAAAGCATCTTCTGATTTCGTGTTACCTTCTAAGTGTCGTCGGCTTAATTTATCTTACGATGGCAGCACGAATAAAACAAGAAGCTCTCCGAAGGTGGTGCGAAGGAAACACGGCGTCGCAAAGACCTCGCTTTGTATTCGTATATCCGTCGTAACTAATGTAATGGCATAGAGTAATGGCATGGAGATGGAAACATGGAACTGGTCAAAGCAGTACGATTTCTGAAAAAAAAATATCAAACGTGTCAAAATTGCCTTATAGGGACATTTATTAATCCATTTCAGTTAGGGGCGTGTTACAATAAATCGTTTAGAAAAAGAAAAGTAAGTACATGTATATAGCTATGTTTCCCCCCCCCCCCCCGCTTAATTAAAATGCAGCAGGAGGAAGGCTTACAAGACAGCAGCTTGAGATACAAGTATCCTCATTAATTCTTTATTCATATTTTTTTTAGTTTCGAAAAATTGATAAAGGAAATTTTAAAAAATGAAACTAGAATGATCAGTCTCAAAAGTATAAGAAGAAAAGACAAAACAAAGCGAAGACAGTCTGGATCTAGAATCTTCTCAGTGACGCTTTTCTTTTCGTCCTGTTCTTTCCAGCCAGGCGCTTCTCTCAATCGCGTCCTCGTCCAGGCTTTTGTGGCACCTTTTAATACTTAAATTTCAATATCAGAAATACAGGTTTAAACATTTTAAACTTACTTTAGTTTTTATCAGTCCCCTACCGACAAAAGCCGAAGGGGACTTTAAATTTGCACTCCGTCTGCCCGTTTGTGTGTCTGTCCGGCCCGGCCCGGTCGTCTCGCTGTCACAATAACTTTTTCGCACTTTTTTAAACCTTATATATAGAAATTAAACTTTAAACTGATTTTTGGTATGTGAGTCTTACCATGATGAGTTAAGTACTACTTTTTCTAAGGATCAGGCAGATACCATTATTAGGGTGGCACATCGATAATAAATACACAAAAAAGTTTCAACAGAATTAGGTAAAGCAACCCCAGTAAACTTTGTTTTGACCACTAAATTTTTCAGTCTATCTTGGGTTTAGGAGATATTAACAGTCAAAATTTAGTTACATTGTGTAGTGAAAAGTACGGGAAAATTTCCCGCCATATTTTTTTCCTATATAACCAGTCAAAAAATATCTAAGCACCAAATACATATTAAGATGTAAAAACTGAATTGGGTTTGTTTTTATGGTAAAATGAATGCATCTATACCCCAAAATCTGAAATTGGAAATTATCGATGTGCCACCCCCTGCCTGATCCTTATGTGGAATAGTACTTAAAGATCAAGTTAACGCGTTGTTCCGGTCCGCAATTTTTTACAGGGTTAACATGGTTAAGATCCTTAATATTTCTTGAGTGATGACAACAACCTGGGAGCAACGTACCCCTGTGTTAACCGGACCCTTTGAACTTTGGAATTTCACTAAAATATCAGTTTCCCTCACTTTTTTCTTAACCCTTAATTATAGTTATTAAACTGCTTTTTGGTATGTGCTGTATGCCAGTTCACAATTACCGGTTACTGAGATCAAGTTTACATTCCGTTTCGGTACGCAAATATTTACGGGACCTTTGGACTTAGATACCGGTATAGGACCGGTAACGAAGTTATGTATTATAAGGTGGACACGCTTTGTTCAAGAATCATTCGCAACAGCTAAAATTTTGAACTTTCTACATAGTTACAACATATTCTTCTTGTTTTCAGATTATGTGTGCTTCGGTCAACTCACACGAACAAAACAAGATAAAGTAGCGTCATCTTTTTTTTGCTATCTTAACAGGCTCTACATATTAGCTTTAATATATCAAATGGTTTATCTACTCTTACTGATCGACATCAGGGACAGCAGGGGTTTGCTTGGAGAGCCATCGTTTTAACTTGTATTTATATAGACTAAATTATATAAACTTATTGCAAATTGCGTTATTATATTTCATATTTCGTATACCCATCGTGATGCTTCGTAGACCCATCGTATGCTAAACACGACGTCGTATAGCCGTCGTATAAATTCGTGTCTCCTTCGGATCTAATATACCATTTTCCAATAAATGTCGGATTTTTATTCCGTGATCGATTTAATTTTACTGTAAACATTACCGTTATGAAAAATCATGTTGGTTTCCAAATGGATAGAAGAAGGACAAGCCTCGGATTTTATCGTGTCGTCTTGGATAATCCACGTGAAAAATTTAAACAACTAACAGAGATTTAAAAGTTTTTAACGCCATATTCTTATAATGTATACCACATCATTTCATACTACGCTATCAAAATCATTCAAATTTGCTTTGATTAGTGTATTTGGTATATCGGAATTGCATTGAGAGCAAGCGATGTTCAATTCCTTGTCCGGTGACATGTTACTGAAGGTAACAGTAAAATCTGGCAAAATATGACTAAGTAACCAAAATAATCAAAGTGAACAACAATTGGCAAATGCACTATTCTCGACTAATCTTGATAACATCGTAATAACTTCGTTAATCGGTTCGCAGCTATTCTTATGTGCTACTTTTCCGATCGCTTAGCCATCGGTTCTAATCGTATATCTGTAGTCGGGTTCGTTCAGAGTAGAAATAAAACAAACTCCAAAAGGTTTAACCTTATTATAACAGATATAAAGATGATCTAAATCTCTGAAAGATACAAATCAACAATTATGTAAAATTAAATGACAATTTAATTCATGAAAAGCTTAATATAAAACCTCCAATATATTTATCCATGAAATTACAATTAACTTGTACTTAAAGTACTTATCAAAAATGTTTTTGAATTAAAATATAAAATATAAAATAAAATATAAATATAAAAACACTTTCAAATACTTTACAAAGAAAATACTAAACTACTATGAAAATAATAGTTCAAAAAATCTCATTCAATAATTGATAAAAATGAAATAAAATATACCATACCATCAGTGTGACAAGATTACATCATGAAAATGTGGAGACTCTGATGGTAAATCTACAAATGAAAACTCTATGTTTTACAAAAATGCAAATACTGGATTTCCAAAATAAATAAAAATAAAAACCACAATGAACCAAATTTATCAAAGATGAATTTAACCTATACTATAAAAACTTTTATATCAAAAATTGAACTTACTAAATAAGAAAATGAAGAGTATGAAATATGAAAAGTAGAAAAATAGACTTTATCCTTTATCCAGAAAAGTAAAAGACTTCAAAAACTTGTAACATATTAACTACTTACAATGGAAGAAAAAATAAAGATCCAAAATAAATAGTAATGCAGTTAACAGTTGAACATCAATTTTGTGTCTGATATAAAACTCAAAAATACTGGGCCAATTGCAGAACCGCGAGCAGTGCCAAATGGCCTCGTTGAAGGCTGCTGGCGGTTGTCCATTGTGGTTTTTCTAAATTGCCGTTTAATTGTGGGCTGTGTCGCGTACACTTATTCCACATCTCTTTATTTTCTATTATCACTTTATACTCTTATACAAAAACCAGTTTGACAAGAATACTTCAAAAGAACCTTCAGGAAGAAACCATATAAGTAAATACAAGAACACCCGGGTTAACCCGAGATCGTGAAGTCGGTGGTTATCGTGAACTCGGTTAGGCAAAATGTAAACAAACGAGAATTAACCAATGGGAAAAGAGAAATTTCGACTAAAATGTAGTCGTTAACGAGGTTAATGTTATCGTTCAACCCGGTTTGTTCCTTTTTACTGTTATCGTGAACCGCGAATTTGTATAATGTAATATGTACCAAAAGCTTCTTTTTCTTATCAAATAGTGTTAGTTTAGATGTTTGAAACCTTTGTTAGTGTAACAAATTAACTTTTTGGTCTTTGAAATTAGAAGTATATCTCATTGCAGATTAAGGAAAGAAACTAAAAAGGGTAAATATAGGTAAAATTACCGGACTATTATAAAATATAATAATTATATAGTAAGGTTGTCAACCATATGCAATTTACCACTCTCTAATTAATTACAGCCGGTGTTTGGGAAACTTGGGGTATATACATGCGTCCGATTATTTATTTCTGACCCTGTTAAAGTACTTTATAAAGAATTATCTTACTTTTTTTAATTTACTTTTCCATAACAACTTGGTTTAATTGTTTTGGTCGTGGTCCAAAATCTTGGAACTAAATATAAACGGTATGGCAAATTGCAACTTCGAATTCGGGTTTGATTTTTAAGCAAAAAAGGTTCACAAAATCCTTAGACGGACAGACAAACGGACACGAATAGATATCATTAACATAATAAACAAACAGCTTATTCAATATTGGCACTATATACATGTGTAGTACAAATGTACGACTAATTAACTTTGTTAATAAAAAAAATGTCAAGACATAGTGACCGTCTTTTTGTTATACAGAGTGACAGACCTAAAATCATATGCAATCCCAATGCTCTGATGGGACTGCATACTAATGCTACATACCAAATATCAAAAGGCTGCGATAAGTAGTTGTTGAGTTAATTGATTTTTAACTTCGTGGAATCCAGCAAAAAGAGGGACGTTTGCGACCCTTAATCATATTATTGACCTTAATAATTAATTATCAATCTTATGGCAGTCGATATGTACAGAATATTTAACATGAAAAGGGCTTCACCTGGTTCCGAATCCGTGCGGTGCACGGGAGGCGAATATGGCCCACAAAGGCGCAAAGCTTGTCGGAAAAAGTCCACTTAAGAGCGCTTAGAAACGCCTGACATTGGATCCGTTCGCTTAGCCCATAAAACGACTGGGATATGTGCCTAAGGTGGTTGAATGGGACAGCCCTGTCATAATGAATACCGAAGTCATCATGCTATAATTCGGAAAACCTGACCGCAAACCATAGTGGGTCAAGGTGAGTGAATAGGGCCAGTGGCTGATCCAGAAATTTTGAAAGGGGAGGGCGCGCAATTAGGAGTCTTTGGGACTTCTATTTAATACAGTTCCTAACCAAATTTTCCTGTAAAACGGGAGGGAGTGCGCCCGCCACGCCAGTCCTTAACCCACCTTTGATTAGTCATACTTCATGCACGTAAAAGATCACTTTGAGGATCGCAAAGTAATTCATCAAATATAAGCAAAATTTTCCGCCCCTAACCACCTCGCCCTTTATCCTGTGGTTTTCGAAATTTACAGTTCTTTTGTTTCCCACCCAAACCCTTTTTTGTCGCTCAGTGTGTGTCGGTTCAACAGGATTCAGTATTGTATCAGTAACCCGGCAGATAAGGATTGCCTATGTGAACCTGGTTAAGGGTTGGCTATATCCCACTCTGTTAAGTGTTCAAACTAGTTTATGACCTCATTTCAGGTAAGGTTTCTTCATTGTCAGTCACCATAGGTTAAAGTTTCAGATCATGCGATTTTTTTTAAGGGGGGAGGGTTTAGTTATTTTCTGGGTACATTGGCCTATAGTGCATTGGGGGTACATTAGTCTTATGAGTTGGTACATTTCCTTCTCGTTTATGGTCGTACATTAGCATTTTCGCATGGCATACATGACTAAATATTTTTATTGAATGCCTTATTCTTTATATAGCAGAAATCCTTTTCAATGTTTATCTGAACCTGTGCTGTCAAAACATATTTCTAATAAAAAAAAGATTTATCATGTTTTTGTTTTTTTATCGGAAATGATCGGTCACTGTGCAAAAGTATGCTGTTAAAATCGTATACAAATACTTTAAGTGTGTAGGTCTATGATAAAGATTTACTGGCATCGCAATAATGTTAAAATATAAGTATTTCGGTAAAACTGGTTTTAGTTTGTCATCAAAACAATGCTCGTTTGATTCAGTCCAGAAAAGCAAGAGGTATAGGTTGTACACGGTTTTTTAATTTGTGATTTTAGATTTGTTTTATTTTGTCACAACAATTTGTATATTGTATGAATCTGCACACTCCGTTTATTATTTTATGGGGTGTTAACAACTATTAAGGAAATACCTTTTATGTATTTTTTTAATGATGATAAAGAAAATACTTCATAAATCGTTAGCGCACAAATCCAGGAATTCCGTTCCAAAACGTTCATTTTAATTCTTTTGTTTTAACAGTGTCATTAAAACATATGCAGTACGTTTTAAAACTAGAAGTTACCGTTGAAGGCATATGTGACCATGTTATGTTGACGATAACTTAAACCGAGTTACACGATAACAGCTTTGATTTTTAACCGCGTTAACGACTACATTTTAGTCAAAATTTCTCTTTTCCCATTGGTCAATTATCGTTTGTTTACATTTTGCTTAACCGAGTTCACGATAACCACCGACTTCACGATCTCGGGTTAACCCGGGTGAAGAAAGAATGACCAAATAAGGAACATGGGGTGATATGCACATAGCCACTGGACTGACACATGAAATCTGATCACATGTGCAACAAAGCATATCTGTTGAAGAAAAATATAATGATAAGTTCAAAACATGAAATTCAATATAAAACATCAAATAATCATATAATCAAATACAATCATATATATCCTGAAATATAAATATAATAAATATCAGAATATCAATCTGAAATATAAAATATGAATGATATGCATATCTACTGCAATACACATCAACCTGTCATAAACAGTAATATAAAGAGCAAAGAAGGATAACTCTAACTTACCTATATGACCATATAGTCATCAGCTATCAAGAAGCTACAATAAATCAATCATGACAAAAATATATATACAATGAAATAAGAAATAAAACACAAAGATCAAAATCTATGCCGGTCACACAGGCCTACGTGGGCGCCATTTTGTAGCCGGGTTCGATTAGTGGGAAGAAATCAAACAAAACTCCATAAGGTTTAACTTTATTATAACAGATATATATTAAGATGATCTAAATCTCTGAAAAATACAAATCAACAATTAAGTAAAATTAAATGACAATTTAATTCATGAAAAGCTAAATATAAAGACTCCAATATATTTATCCATGAAATTACAATTAACTTGTACTTAAAGTACTTATCAAAAATGTCTTTGAATTAAATATAAAAACACTTTCAAATACTTTACAAAGAAAATACTAAACTACTTTGAAAATAATAGTTCCAAAACTCTCATTCAATAATTGATTAAAAAAAAGCATAAAACTGTGTGGCCGGCATAGATTTTGATTTTTGTGTTTTATTTCTTATTTCATTGTATATATATTTTTGAAACGGAATGTAAACTTGATCTCAGTAACCGGTAATTGTGAATTGGCCATACAGTACATACCAAAAAGCAGTTTAATAACTAAAAGAAAAAAGTGTAGGAAACTGATATTTCAGTGAAATTCCAAAGTTCAAAGGGTCCGGTTAACACAGGGGTACGTTGCTCCCAGGTTGTTGTCATCACTCAAGAAATATAAAGGATCTTAACCCTGTAAAAAATTGCGGACCGGAACAACGCGTTAACTTGATCTTTAACTCATCATGGTAAGACTCACATACCAAAAATCAGTTTAGAAATATTAAGGATCTTAACTCTGTAAAAAAATGCGGACCGGAACAACGCGTTAACTTGATCTTTAACTCATCATGGTAAGACTCACATACCAAAAATCAGTTTAAAGTTTAATTTCTATATATAAGGTTTAAAAAAGTGCGAAAAGTTATTGTGACAGCGAGACGACCGGGCCGGACAGACACACAAACGGGCAGACGTAGTGCAAATTTAAAGTCCCCTTCGGCTTTTGTCGGTAGGGGACTGATAAAAACTAAAGTAAGTTTAAAATGTTTAAACCTGTATTTCTGATATTGAAATTTAAGTATTAAAAGGTGCCACAAAAGCCTGGACGAGGACGCGATAGAGAGAAGCGCCTGGCTGGAAAGAACAGGACGAAAAGAAAAGCGTCACTGAGAAGATTCTAGATCCAGACTGTCTTCGCTTTGTTTTGTCCTTTTTTCTTGTACTTTTGAGACTGATCATTCTAGTTTCATTTTTTTTTAATTTCCTTTATCAATTTTTCGAAACTAAAAAAAATATGAATAAAGAATTAATATGGATACTTGTATCTCAAGCTGTATCGTGTATCCATCGGGGACAAAATCGGGATAGTGTGACGCCAGCATTAATAAATGTCTATATAAGACACTTTTGACACGTTTGATATTTTTTTTTACTTCAGAAATCGTACTGCTTTGACCAGTGCCGTGTTTCCATCTCCATGCCATTACTCTATGCCATTACATTAGTTACGACGGATATACGAATACAAAGCGAGGTTTTTGCGACGCCGTGTTTCCTTCGCACCACCTACGGAGAGCATCGTAAGATAAATTAAGCCGACGACACTTAGAAGGCAACACGAAATCAGAAGATGCTTTCACGAAGGCATTACGATAGAAAGGATGGATTAACGAACACAACACGAACAAGGACCTTTGCAAGAACCTTCGGGAGTTTTTTAACATGTAGGCCCAAATCATGAAAAAAACGTTATTTTCTTTAATAATTGATAAACTTATTTGTTTGGTCATTGTTGTAATATTTTTTGGCTTCTGTTTTTGTTTTATCAAATCTAATATACTACAGGTTTTCCAAGTTTTTTTTCCTCCTAGCGTGTCATCCAGAAAAGCGCTTCTCACGCAGTGAAATTTTGCATTGTACATTTATCAAAATCATTTCAATGTGTGGATCGTGTCTGTCTGGCACATATTCCATATTCTTTCGTATTTAATATTTAATTTGACCCTATGAAAACTTTTGTAGAGCTAAATGAGCTGAACATTTAAGCAAGCAACAACTTTTCTCCATCCGTAATAGTTTTCATTCTGTAATCCAAAAACATGCCGACCAACCGACATAGCCGCTATTTCTATATAGAACAGGGGGGCTGACCATAGTTTTTGTTTATACCTCAAAAAGTTCAAGAGATAGAGAAAATCTGAAGCAAGTCTTCCTTTAGCCGAAGTTGTGGGACGAATCTTTATTGAAATTATTTCCTTATTTCCCCTTAATCGTCAAAATTGACATTTTCACAGTTTTTTAACCTTATCTATAAAAACTGTAAAAGCTAGAGAAAAAGTTAACATTTCAAAATTGTTCAGTTCATTGAGATCTACAAAATGATTTCAGGGTCAAAATTGTCAGATCCACCCTTTAAGAGTTATCCTCCTTTAACTGTTTTCAATCAATTTTACCCTGTTTGTTTTTTTTCAAACGGAAAGCTTTGTAAGTTTGTATTCTTGATCTTAAGAGTGTTTTCTATCCAAACTAGTTTTTTTAAGGTTACTTAACAATTACATGTAGACCATGTTGCCCGCTAGGTAAGAGGCTTAAGCATAAGAGATCAGGTGAACGATTCAGGCCCCTAGAAGCCTCTTGTTTTTTTTTTGGTTTTTTGTCTGACTGTTCTCTGTTGCGTATCTTAAGGATTTCGTTTTTTAGATATTCCTCGTATTTTATGTCTACTGATTTTGTCTTGGACTTTTTTAGACTTCCGATATACTACAGATTGTAGGAGGTCCGCTTCATATTTGGATTTTTTTCTCGAAATTAACAAACTAGGAAGGCTTTTGACAAACGTGATGACTCCAACTTTCCAATAGTTAACTTTCCCTTTCTATAATAAAATTCCGTCCGCTCCAGCATATGGGGTTTACGTATCACAATTGATTCGTTATTCCAGAGCATGTGGGGAGTTCAAAGACTTCCTTGATAGAGTTACACGGCTGACAGGCAGATTGTTAACACAGGGGTACGTTGCTCTCAGGTTGTTGTCATCACTCAAGAAATTTTACGGAAGACATCATATGCTTGTAAACAAATACGGGATTTCTATCTCTCAGATGAGCACAGATGTTGGTTTGACATAGAGTTTAGTAATGTCATCTTTTCCGAATTTGACGAACACTAAATCGATCTTTGGCAACGTGAAGGGTGTGCTATAGCAAGCAGAAACTGCTTACTCTTCTGGAGCACCTCAGTTCACTTTCGTTTCGACTTGAGTTCACGTTGCTGAATTCGGTTTTGTTGTTATGTGTGTGTGTATGTTTTATGTTGTTGTGTGGTTTGTTTCGTTCTGATGATTTTTTGTCTACCGGTTTTGTCTTTGTCTTTACGGTTTTATTATGTTGATTACCCCTTTGGTACACCTTTGCTTCTTAAACGCTTTATTGTACCTCCTTTGTTCCCTTCTTTGGTGTTTTGCATTTTTATATTTTAATTCAAAACAGTAGAGTATATTTGTCAGTATGCTCCAGTAATTATGCAGTACGTTTGAATATTTTTTTATCACCTAGATTAATGCAATTTTTGTTCCAATGACAGCAATGTATGAAGCAAAACTTTGAGACATTTTTATTTCTTTTTTGCCATTTAAAAGTAAAAACAATTTATTCATATTTTAGAAACAGTTTTATCAACATGTAGTACCCAAATAAATCGTGTATGTGATGATACAAAAAAGTTTACCCTGGTCTTTTTATTTTTTTTTTTTTTGCTTGTTTGGATATTTGTTTTAGCTTTTTTTCAGAATTCCCTCAAAATGCTGATTTTCTTCATTCATTACAAAATAGGGTTAAATTTCATTAGCTGTGTTAATATTCAACATAACTTTCAAAAGGCCAAAAATAAAAGCCTAAAAATAATATATCCATTATCCATTTATCCAAAAAATATATCTTTAATCCGTCTGCAATTCACGAAATAGAGTCCAAATTATTTTATTTGTCTTTGTTCTTTGCACAAACTTCTTATTTAAAACCATTAAACTATGCTTGTGTAGTAACGATTCAGAACTGACTTTACTTTACACAAAGCTCATAATTAAAAATTTAAATTTCAGACAGTCTAAAAAATTGAAACAGAATATAAAAGAGTAAAACACTTCTAATTCACTTTGTAAAGAAATAACTTCTGATCCCAGTTTGTCACACGAATCCGATTAGTATTCCTATCATATTCTACTACTGATGGACGAATTAACCCATCTTTGTCAGTCAACAACACGCAGTGACGATCACCGTCTGGTGATATAACGATAACGTTCTTGGAGTGACATCCAACAACGTACACGTACCCGTGAGTATCAATGGAAATTCCTACAGGTGCACGCAAGACCTTTTCGTTCTTAAACACCCACTTTGCTGTGCCGTCCACGCAACAACAGGTCACGGTATGTGCATTATTGTTAGTATAGTAAAGTTTGTCTTGATGTGTTGTGATGTAGGAGAACGGTGACATGTCAGGTATCATCTTGATCGTCGTTATCTCCCCACTGTCTATATTCGTTTTACATATTCCGACATCTCTGGCACAGTAGATAAGGTCTCCGTCCTTGTATGTAATGCCGTAGTTCGTGGTGTTGGTCGGAATAGATCGGATAATCTTTCTTGTGTCTATGTTGACTATATTAATAAAGCGTTTGTCGTCCCATCCCGTTGTTACTGCCAAGGTATTGGTGGACGGTATATGTGTTATATCGATGATTATATAAGGTTTGACATTAATATGGCAATCCACTGTACCATCCTCTGTCACCAATACGATGCATTTATCAGCATTACTTGTAACGGCAAATCTACCATCAGGAAGGAAACAACATCCATACAACCAGTTTTTCTTAACGTCAATGGATCTGATAAGATCAAGCCTTATACTGTCAATAGACCTGACACTGGGAACATGGAGCTGTGCCTGTTTATGTTTTCTTTTCTTGAGAACAATCTTACATGGAGTAGAACTCATGGATACGCGACCGAACGTTGGTAAATATTTTTCTATCTTTGTTAAAGCCAATTCGGCGGAAAGAGAAATATGTTCTAGATCTCTACTTGAACAAATATTTTCAAGGTATTCATTATTAGACAATGTAAGCTTCTCCGTTTTCTTCATTGAAAGGAAGATTTGTAGATCGGACGCGTGATCTTTCAGAGTTGATAAACTACACTGCATCTCTACTATCTCTTTTTCTTTCTTTTCTAATAATACAACCAGGCCTTGGATTTTTGTGGTGTGAAGTTTTTCTACTTCTGTCAATTCATGTAATATTTGAGCTTCAAGTTTGTCAAGATGGTCGTTAACTTTCTTTCTCGTTTCTTTTATTTCTGTCTGAATCTTGTTCTTTTGCTTTTGTATTAGCGATAAGTTTTGTTGTCGATCTGTAATGATCATTGAGATGTTTTCTTTGTTTTCCTTTAAGTTTGCCTCGCATTCTGCAAGAGCATTGGAATTCTTCACCTCGCCCACTACTTCATCAACAGGTAACATGCCCTTACATTCCTTGTGTTTTCCCAAAATACATTTCAGACAACAGGCACACTCGTGTTCGCCACAGTAGGTTTGATATCGCTCTTTGTGTTCCGGACAGGTGTGAGATATTTTCAGTACGTCGGGAGGAAGCTGTTTGTATACTTCGATAGGGGTCATCTGGTGCTCGTTTGATCCTTTAGAGGCTAAATGTCGCTGCTGGCAGTCGATGCATAACGCCTCGTCACAGTTAACACACCAGACTGTGGATGGTACCGAAAATCCGAGAGTCTCACACACCCCACAGAGAGTACAGTTACTTGCCATATTCTGAAAACATAATTGATGAAAAACTAAATCACAATGTCAATGTCTTTTTTATATTTTTACATTCAAATACTCTATCGGTTCCTCTCTGCTTGTTACTAATGATTCTGTTTTCCTCTTTTACTTGTGTCTGCTTTGTGTTTTGAAGTTATCTTTTATTATACGAGTTAAGTATTTATACATTCTATATAAAACTATGACACCCTGTTTGGTGTTTTTTTTATTTTCAATTGATTTTGTTTTTCTGTTTTTGTTATAATTTATTGATTAAGGTAGAGATTCTCTGCCTACAACAGTCGTATTAAGTGGTGGTATTGAGTCTACCCATTTTATTTGATCGTTTATTGATAGATATGCGCACATCAGCTGCAGCCTAGATTCACAGCCATCATTCGGTTCCGCGAGTTTGTGCCTCGTGAAGGAATCGATGACGATGGCAAAGTGTAGAAAGCCGCTCGACAAAGGAGGACCCAAAGTCCTAGTGTTGTATGGCAGTCTCCATAATATACACCTCGCCAAAAGTTAGGCAACACCAACTTTTTTAAACCATAATCATTTTATGGCTTGAAATATTCGCATAATAAAAAATGATGGAAAATCAAAAAGTAATCACTTCGATGTACTGACTCTAATTGTGTATTGGACTAAAGATGTTTTATCAGAAATGTTTGCAAGTCATGGAAATCCAACTTTTCGAAAATGGTATAAAAACTAAGATAAAAAAGCGTTTAAAAAGTTTAACTTTCAATATCAATTGTAGACTTATAACAACTTATCAATGCACAAAAAGTATGAAAAACGCTAAAAAGGCAACATTTTTGCAAACGTGTACGATATTTTGTCTAAAAAAAAATTCATTGTTTTTCCTAACCCTAAAACACATGTTTTAATCAAAAAGATGTCTTAAAAGCATTTGAATTGCTTGAATTCCTACCAGAACATATCCGTAAAAAGGGGGGTTGGATACTTAAAATCTGTTATTGGCATGAAAATATGCAATTCTTAAGTTTTTGTGTAAGGCAAAACTTTACCATTGGTGTAAGTTACCACATCCATATTGATAAAATGTCAAACTTAACTTCTACTTCCGGCAATAGAAGCAAACCTTCAAAAGGTCACAATAATGCCTTTAAACGCAAATATCGGAAAACTGAAAAATATCCATTATAAGTTTCAAATATGAGATTTTCGGAACGGTTTTATGAGTATCATTTGTTATGAGTACCAAAATGACACCTTTAAAATCAATTAATGTAAAAAATCTGAAGTCAGCATTTTGTACCATGCAAAAACCATGCAAAGTAAGCTTTCCTTTCTTTACAATGTTTAGGTCTCAAACCGGAAAAAAAACAATCCAAAAATGCTGGAGGTGATATGTTAACAGCCTAATTGTAACAACAGAGCAAAAAACAAACTCTAAATTTACGCAACTCAAAAGTTGTAACTGAAACAACACTTTTTGGGTTGCTAGATTTGTTTGCCAATATTGAATATTCTACAAAAGCCGAAAATTATGCGATGATTGATTAGAATCAGAAAATGTTGTAAATGTGTGGAAGAAAATATAGGCCAAGTTTCAAGATATTGTTTAGAGAAATATGGACGCTGTACTAACGTGAGTACAGGTGTTGCTTAACTTATGGCGAGGTGTATATATACAATCCGAAAAAAGTTAAGCACCACCCTATTAATTCTTTAATGTGTACCTTTTAAGCCTTATTTACAAATCACAAATGAACTATTTAAAGCCCAATTTTTAAGTTATATCTTTTAGAATGTGTTCTTAATGTTAATGTCCACCAAAATTTTTGAACAAGATACGGTCAGCCGCTTTGAAATGCCATAAAAAAAATGACTAAAACCATCTTGAAGAAAACTTTCAGGGAAAAACGTGTTTTTGTACATTTAAAATTTTGCATTCAAACAGACGATCCAATATCCAATTGGTTAACATACAGGGAAGAGAAATTTGTACAAAAAAAGAAAAAACAAGTAATACGAGCTCACAAAAGGATACCCCCCGCTTCATATTGGACTCAAATCTCAAGTCCAGTTATCTCCCCTCAATGATAACTAAGAACAATACAAATTCTTCATGCACATCTACTGATGATGTACTTTCTTCATGTAAAGTTTCATCAAAATCCATCATGCCGTTTAGGAGGAGTTGCGCTTACGGGGTCTCCCATTGAATAATGTACATGTATTTAATAAGTCTAAGTCCAATTATCTCCCCTGAATGATGTCAGAGTGCAATGAAAATTCTTCATGCACATCTACATATGATGTACTTCCTTCATGTAAAGTTTTATCAAAATTCATCATGCGGTTTAGGAGGAGTTGCGCTTACGGGTCTCCCATTGAATAATGTATTTAAAAAGTCTAAGTCCAATTATCTCCCCAGAATGATGTCAGAGTGCAATGAAAATTCTGCATGCACATCTACTGATGATGTACTTCCTTCATGTAAAGTTTCAGCAAAATCCATCAAGTGGTTAAGGAGGAGTTGCGCTTACGGTGTCTTCCTTTGAATAATAATCATTTATTTGCACAACTTACATCTTACAATAAGATCAAAGGCACACATACAATACACATACAATAATTCTGAATGGAATAAACAGTAAACATTATTATACAAATCACAGTAAAATATATATTTATATACTTATTCCACCAGACTAACATTCATACTTGAAAATCAAATGAAACTTTTATTTGGCCCCTGTACTCAGTTCTAAAGACTGCTTTATAAAAGAGCCTAAACATTTCACTTGCTGTGTTGTTAGCGGGTTTAAAATATTTTGTATTTTAGAATTTGTATAGTTACTCAGAAAAGTAGGCCTTAAAGTTTTGTTAATACTACAGTTAAACAAGAAATGGCTTTCATCATTCAGAACCCCAATAATGTATTTACAAAGTCTAAGTCCAATTATCTCCCCTGAATGATGTCAGAGTGCGATGAAACTTCTTCATGCACAACTAAATATGTTGAACTTCCTTCATGTTAAGTTTCAGCAAAATCCTTCAAGGGGTTTAGGAGGAGAAGCGCTTACAAGTTATGTGGACAGACGGACAGACGGACAGACAGACAGACGGACAGACGGACAGACAGACAGGGTGTTTCCTATATACCCCCCAAACTTTGTTTGCGGAGGGTATAAAAATCAATTGTAAGAGAAAACGAAGATTATATATTCTGTTAGGATGAATTTTCCGCAAAAAAACCCAGAAAAACGCAATTTTCTCAACAGAATTTAAACTTTTAGGCTCAAATGTTTTGTAGAATATTTTTTAATCAACTTATCATTACTGGAGATGAATGGCGTTGTTCTACATTTCCACTATAATCCATTTTTCACATTTTGATTTTTTTGAAAAAAAAAAAATTAACTAAAATGTCATTTTTTCTCGTATAAATTTAAAACAAAACTGTCCTGTAATTATTCAAAACATGTTCACATTTGAAACATGCTTTACGGACATGTTTTCTTTTAATTGAAAGCTGTGAACTATCTATCAGACGGCCACCAATCGCACAAACTCATATCCAAATGCTATGAAAGAATTTACGTTAGCGGGACATCCGGATATGAGTGAGCGGAACTTTTTCCTTTCGACTGGAATGTAAGTAACCTTTATTCTCTCTTATTTTTGCATATATTCATAAAAATCGAATGTCATTCGACGTAGTTTAATAGTTCTAGTCCAGTATAAAAAGTCCCAGTGTAGACACCAAGCGTTGCTAAAAAAATAAGATATTCTGTGTTTACGCCCTGCAATTTTGAGGGGTCGGTTCGTAAAAGGGTTCATTACATAGCTCCAGTGATGCAGTTGTACCATGTTTTTGTTTTTAATGAGTTTTAAAGGATAACAAAAGACGAGGCTGTTCTCAGAATCCACACTATCAATAAGAATGAATGAAAATCGACACAAAAATGCAAAAATATGAGTTTGCGGGACCTACTCTGAGTTAGCACACCGGCTATGAGTTACCGACACTTACAAGTGTGATGCAGTTGTTGTTACAATAGTCATTTATGTACAGCATTAAGCAATAAATTTAAAAAAAAACTTAAGTCTACCTCGTTTACACTGAACATACTAAAGGTTAGAAAGAGGTTTTCGCATTGGTGACCTACGTAAACCCGTATTTTTATACCTTTTTCTATTTACACATAGTGTAAACAAAGTTGGCAAACAGGAAGCACTTAAAGGACAAATATCGATACCTCATACTGAAGATATTAAATTTGAAATAGTGTGATGAATAGTTCCAAAGTAGCATGAGTTTTTTGTCATCTTTATCTTCTTAAAAAAACGACGTTTTTAAAGATATAAACTCAACCCCTATAGACAGTTCACAGCTTCCGTTGTCGACCCCCTGCCCCCCTCCCCCCCCCCGAGGAACAATATCGCGATACCGATGGATGCGAGATTGAATGTTTTATAAATCTACATGACTGTGATGATGAAGATATCGTTTTGCATATTGGAACATTAAGACCCAATTTAAGAGAAATTTCTTTCATTAACCAATTTCCTACTCATTCTATGTACCATTAGATGTTCTTAATAAACTACAGTGCAATTAGTAACCCTTTTATATGGCTGAGTGAGTGAGTTGGTGTTTTACGCCCGTGCAACGCTATATATGTTATTTACAGGCGATGAACATGAAAAGGATGATAAAATAAACATGAAATGATGATGACAAGTGAAATATGGGGATGGGGTGGTAAACAAAGGAACAGGTGAGAGGTGGGTAGGGGCGAAAAATTCAGCGTATTTGGTGGCACCGTGCACTACTTGGCGGTCCACAAAGGGGTCTTTTACGTGCATGAAACATGATGGCACGATACACACACGTTGGCCGCCTATGGTCAGCGATGAGGGTATAAATAAGTGTAAACGAAACAGAAATCCACCCAAAACGAAAGTAAAAACATTTTCAGTTTTCCTTACCTTACGACGAAAGAATTTATTCAGTAAGATAAGATTGTTTTACACAAAATCATGAAAATGAATTGTTTCTATAACGATCATGTTAAAGCACTCACATTTTACGTCTAGACTCATCACATTCTTCTTCACGACTTACATGACTTAGGGTGTATTTGGGTATTGTACTATCTGATTTATCTATCACGTGATATAAAAGTAAAACAAATTAAATGCGGTTAGATTTGAAAATTACAAAATCGAATCAAATGATAACCATATACTAGAACACAATGTATATCAAAGGTGTGTGCTTCCAGTGGAGGATTTAGAAAGGGCCCAGGCCCTCTTTTTTATTTTTTCCCTAAGTCTTTTATTCAAGTGTTGTTTCTAAATACATTGTATATAGGAATCAGTAGCGTAACCAGGCATGCGCACCTCTTTGGCATGAGCACCCGTTTCTTGCTAAATAACCCTTTAAGCCACATTTTAAATGTGCATATCCTGAGACAGGAATCCTTCTCAATGCTTGAATGTCTCTGTGCTATTTCGTGTTCATTGTTCAATGTCTAGAAATGTTGCTCCCGCAGGGTTAAAAACGACGGCTTTTTAAGGGCGACTTCCGACCTACACTTCATAAAATCGACCTATGCCAAAAAAAACGACCTGCGACCTCCGCCAAAATAATATGCCTTTTAAAAGCGACCTTGCGACCTCAGGTCCCTTTTAAAAGCGACCTTGCGACCTGAGCAACAACTTTTCTCCATCCGTAATAGTTTTCATTCTGTAATCCAAAAAAAACATGCCGACCATCCAACATAGCCGCCATTTCTATATAGAACAGGGGGGTCAGACCATAGTTTTTGCTTATACCTCAAAGAGTATAAGAGATAGAGAAAATCTGAAGCAACCAACCCTCTTCTGCATCAACAGCTCTACAGAACTCTTCATTTAGCCGAAGTTGTGGTACGAATCTTTATTGAAATTATTTCCTTATTTCCCCTTAAACGTCAAAATTGACATTTTCACAGTTTTTTAACCTTATCTTAAAAACTGTAAAAGCTAGAGGAAAAGTTAACGTTTCAAAATTGTTCAGCTCATTGAAATCTACAAAATGATTTCAGGGTCAAAATTGTCAGATCCACCCTTTAAGAGTTATCCTCCTTTAACTGTTTTCAATCAATTTTACCCTGTTTGTTTTTTTTTCAAACGAAAAGCTTTGTAACTTTGTATTCTTTATCTTAAGAGTGTTTTCTATCCGAACTAGTTTTAGCGATTCAGGCTCCTAGGAGCCTCTTGGGTTTTTTTTTTTTTTTTTTTTTGGGGGGGGGGGTTCTGAATGCAGTTTTGTTGTTATGTGTGTGTATGTTTTATGTTGTTGTGTGGTTTGTTTCGTTGTGATGATTTTTTGTCTACCGGTTTTGTCTTTGTGTTTACGGTTTTATGATATTGATAACCCCTTTGGTACACCTTTGCTTCTTAAATGTTTCATTGTACCTCCTTTGTTCCCTTCTTTGGTTTTTTGTATTTTTATATTTTAATTCAAAACAGTAGAGTATATTTGTCAGTATGCTCCAGTAACTATGCAGTACGTTTGAATAATTATTTTTTATCACCTAGATTTTTTTTCCAATGACAGCAATATATGAAATAAAACTTTGGGACATTTTTATTTCTTCCTTTTTTGCCATTAAAAAGTATAAACAATTTATTCATATTTTAGAAACAGTTTTATCAACATGTGGTACCAAAACAATTCGTGTATGTGATGATACAAAAAAAGTTTACCCTGGTCTTTTTTTTTTTTTTTGGCTTATTTGGATATTTGTTTTAGCTTTTTCAGAATTCCCTTAAAATGCTGATTTTATTCATTCATTACAAAATAGGTTAAACTTCATTAGCTATGTAAAATATTGAACATAAGTTTCAAAAGGCCAAAATAAAAGCCTAAAAATAATTTGTCCATTATCCATTTATCAAAAAAAATATCTTTAATCCGTCTGCAATTCACGAAATAGAGTCCAATTTATTTTATTTGTCGTTGTTCTTTGCACAAGCTTCTTATTTAAACTCATAATACTATGCTTGTGTAGTTACGATTCAGAACTGACTTTACACAAAGCTTATAATTAGAACTTTAAATTTCAGACGGTCTTAAAAAGTGAAACAGAATATAAAAGAGTAAAACACTTCTAATTCACTTTGTAAAGAAATAACTTCCGATAATTGTTTGTCACAAGAACACGGCTAGTATTCCTATCATAGTCTATTGCTAATGGATAAATTAATCCTTCTTTGCCAGTCGACAGTTCGCAGTGACGATCACCGTCTGGTGATATAACGATAACGTTGCTGGAGTGACTTCCAACAACGTACACGTACCCGTGAGTATCAATGGAATTTCCTTGGGGGTTACGCAAGACCTTCTCATCCTTAAATTCCCACATTGTTGTGCCGTCCATGCTACAACAGGCCACTGTATGGGCATTATAGTCAGTAAAGTAAAGTTTGTCTTGATGTGTTGTGATGTAGGAGAACGGTGACATGTCAGGTATCTCTTTGATTGTCGTTATCTTCTCACTGTCTATATTCATTCTACATATCCCCACATCCATGGCACAGTAGATAAGGTCTCCGTCCTTGTATGTAATGCCGTAGTTCACGGTGTTGGTCGGAATAGATCGGGTAATCTTCCTTGTGTCTATGTTGACTATATTAATAAAGCGTTTGTCGTCCACTGCCGATGTTACTGCCAAGGTGTTGGTGGACGGTATATGTGTTATATCGATGATAATGTCAGTTTTAATATTAATCTGGCAATCCTCGGTACCAGTCTCTGTCACCAAAACGATGCATTTATCATAATTACATGTAACAGCTAATCTACCATCAGGAAGGAAACAGCATCCAGTCAACGTGTTTTTCTTTACGTCAATGGATCTGATGAGATCAAGTCTTATACTGTCAATTGACCTAATTATGGGTACATGTAACTGTGCCTGTTTATCTTTTCTTTTCTTGAGAACAATGCTACATGGAGTAGCACTCGTTGATACGCGACCGAACGTTGGTAAATATTTATCTATCTTTGTTAAAGCCAATTCGACGGCAAGAGATATACGGTTTAGATCTCTACTTGAACAAATATTTTCAAGGTATTCATTATCAGACAATATAAGCTTCTCCGTTTTCTTCATTGAAAGGAAGATTTGTAAATCGGACGCGTGATCTTTCAGAGCTGATAAACTACACTGCATCCCTACTATCTCTTTTTCTTTCTTTTCTAATAATACAACCAGGCCTTGGATTTTTGTGGTGTGAAGTTTTTCTACTTCTGCCAATTCATGTAATATTTTAGCTTCAAGTTTGTCAAGATGGTCGTTAACTTTCCTTCTCGTTTCTTTTATTTCTGTCTGAATCATGCTCTTTTGCTTTTGTATTAGCGATAAGTTTTGTTGTCGATCCTTAATGATTATTGAGATGTTTTCTTTGTTTTCCTTTAAGTTTGCCTCGCATTCTGCAAGAGCATTGGAAATCTTCACCTCACCCACTACTTCATCAACAGGTAACATGCCCTTACATTCCTTGTGTTTTCCCAAAATACATTTCAGACAACAGGCACATTCGTGTTCGCCACAGTAGGTTTGATACCTCTCGTTGTGTTCCGGACAGGTGTGAGATATTTTCAGTACGTCGGGAGGAAGCTGTTTGTATACTTCGATAGGGGTCATCTGGTGCTCGTTTGATCCTTTGGAGGCTAAATGTCGCTGCTGGCAGTCGATACATAACGCCTCGCCACAGTTCACACACCAAACTGTGGACGGTACCGAAAATCTGAGAGTCTCACACACCCCACAGAGGGTACAATTACTTGCCATATTCTGAAAACATAATTGATGAAAAACTAAATCAAAATGCCAATGTCGTTTTTATATTTTTACATTCAAATACTCTTTCGGTACCTCTCTGATTCTTACTAATGTTTCTGTTTCACTTGTGTCTGTTTTTTTTTTTTTTTTTTTTTTTTGAAGTTTTATTTTATTATACGAGTTAAGTATTTATACATACTATATAATAATAAGACACCCTGTTTGTTGTCGTTTTTTATTTTGGTTTTTTGTGTGTGGTTTTTTTTTTTTTGGATAATTTATTGATAAAAGGCAGAGATTTCTGCCTACAGAGGTCAACTGATTTAGCGGTGGTATTTAGTTTTGCCTGAGAAAACCCTCCTATTAAATACGAAAGAATATGGAATATGTGCCAAAAAGACACGATCCACATATTGAAATGGTTTTAATAAATGTACAAAAGTCATTTTATTTTTATAGAAACATGTAGAAATGCGCACATCACCTGTAGCCTAGATTCCCAGGCAGCATTCGGTTCCGCGAGTTTGTGTCTCGTGAAGGAATCGATAACGGCGGCAAAGTGTAGAAAGCTGCTCGACAAAGGAGGACCCAAAGCACTAATGTTGTATGGAAGTGTCCATAATATATTATACATTTGGTAAATTTTACACAATATCTACAATACTAGAACAAAATTAAAGAAAATAGTAATCTGTCGTATGCAAAAAGAAACAGATTAAAATGTTTCACCGATTTCGAGAAAACGCTAATAGCGATACTGTACATGTAGCATTTTAGGGTTGTATATTTGTCATTTTATTGCAAAGAGCTTAAAAAATAGATAGATTTTATGTTTATCTGATAAAGCATTATAACATAGACTGGTTGTGCTACCAGTTGACAAGTGATCTGAATTGAAGAAGCTTTAGAATATAAAGAAAAAACATTTTTAGTAAAAAAAAAGTTTCTACTCATGAAGAATGTGGCGACAAATTAGGATTGTATATTTTATGAAGCTCTCATGAAGTAGCAGCTGAAAACGGCCTTAAAGTAATAAAAGTCAAATCAAAGAAAATAGATACATCAGGATTCCTCTTTATTTCGCAATATAATGTTGATAAAAAATACAAAATATTTACTTAAAGTTGTAACAGATATGGACATCTACTTCAACCTTACATGCCTGAAAGGTCATATGGGAACTGTGCATGTCATGAACTCTAGAAATCAACTTACTCGTATACATGTTTATGGCTACGTTATTATAAATCACCCACGTCCGAGAAGAGTTGGGTATAGTGCTTAGGCTCTTAGATGACTACTTTGGAACTATTCATCACATCATTTCAAATTTAATATCTTCAGTATGAGGATCATTATCATGGCACGGGTATCGATATCTTCCTGTTTGGCGACTTTTTTAATGTATCTACATAAACATCATTATCTCTATTATCATATCTCACAACTTATCACATTTTGAAATAAAGTAAATTTATTTTCGTTAAACTGAGATGCCTGGCCGCCTAAGAATTATAGGCTCTTCAAGAATTGTGTACCAAAATGAGATTTTTGGGAATACATAAGCATTAATTCGTAAAGCAAAATGATTGTTTAGGACCGACCATTTAACTTTATAAGAAGCGGGTGGGTTTTTTTATTTTGGCAAGAAAATTTGGCAGAGCGCGGGAAAAAAAATGTTGAAGACGTCATGACAGAATTTTTTTTTTCCATTAATAGCAGCAGAAATATTTGTTTCTAAGTCAGGAGACAAATTGAAACCAGAAAATTATCGTGGAATATCTATAAATAATAGTCTAGGAAAACTATTTAATTTAATATTAAATAATCGATTTAATGAATATTTAGAAGAAAATAATCTTATTCATGAGACTCAAATTGGCTTTTGTAAAAAGGCAAGCACAGCTGACCATATATTTGTTTAAAGATGTATAATAGAAAAATACCTAAAGATTGGTAGTAAGAAACTCTTCGCATGCTTTGTAGACTTTCGCAACGCATTCGACACAGTTATTCATTCAGGGATTTTTTACAAACTTTTACTGAATAAAATTAATAGCAATTTTTATAAAATCATAAAATCTATGTATTCCAAAGATATGCTGTGTGTAAAAATAGGTGATAAAATAACAATTTTTTTCTCCTCAAAAGTAGGGGTGAGGCAAGGTGATGTTCTTAGACCCAACCTGTTTAAATTTTTCTTCAACGATTTACCTTTTGAGCTTGAGCGAAACACAAACTCTATATTGATAGACAATAAAAAGATTCCCTGTTTGTTATACGCGGATGATTTAGTGCTTCTGTCAGATACAAAAGATGGTCTACAGAGAAAACTAGATTTATTGAATGAATATTGTAAAGAATGGTGCCTAGAAATTAACTTTACTAAATCTAAAGTCATAATATTCAATAATAATGGAAAAGTTATAAAAGATAGTTTCCGTATAGGAGACAATTTTATTGAATGTGTTAAAGAGTATAAATACCTTGGTTTAATTATTGAAAACACAGGGAAATTTAATGAAGCCAGAAAACAACTTTATAAGAAAGGTATGAAGGCATGTTTTAAAATGTACAGTGATTTAAAATCTGCTACTTCCAATGTTAAACTTTATTTTCATTTATTTGACCATTGTATTAAACCTATTTTGCTGTATGGTTGTGAAAATTGGGGTGTTGTAAATGTAACTGAAAAAATGAAATCCTTATCATTGTATGACATTTTTAAAGACTGGGAAGCAGAAAAGCTAAATATAAAATTCTGCAAATATGTTTTAGGGGTTTCAAAACAATGTACAAATATTGGTGTTTTAAGTGAGTTAGGAAAATACCCCTTATATGTAGATATTATCAAACATTTTTTGTTATATTGGTATAAGCTAGAACACAACCCCAGTGAGTTACTACAATCTGCATACAATGAGTACAAAAACAATCTAAAGACAGGTAGTAGCTGGTACTCCACATTATTATTATATTGTAATAAACTTAACCTGGATTTAAATGTATGTAGAGAAATGAGTAAAACTAAATTTAAATTATCACTATTAAAATGTTTAAGGAATAATTTGTTGTGTAGTTGGAATAATATAAGGAACAGTACCATAAATGATTCTGGAAAACTAGATACTTATTTTGGATTCAAAAGTATTTTTTCCTTTGAAGAATATTTGAATATTAGTAATTTTAATAAAAGAAAAATTATTACTAGATTCAGATTAAGCAATCATAAACTACGTATTGAGCTTGGTAGACACGAACGAAGACCAAACATTAATTCTGGAAAATTAGAAAAATTAGCAAGAACAGACAGAATTTGTCTTTATTGTAATACAGGAAATATAGAAGATGAAATTCATTATTTGTTAACATGTCCTTTATACTCTAGTTTGAGATCAGATTTTCTAAACACTTTACAAAATAAATTCCCTTCATTGATATCGCTTAACTCTATTAGCTTATTCTGTTGGATAATGACAAACGAAGACTATGATGTTAACTATAAACTGGCTGAATTTTTACAAATATTATATGAAAAAAGAGATAACAATAACAAATAGAGATGTATGTGTAATTTAACATCATGATGTCATATGTAATTGTCTTTTGTTACAATACTTGTGTATTTTTTATGTTTTGTTTCATTGTAATCATTGATATACATTGTGATTGTCATGCTCTATATAGGGCCCTATGATTGGAAATAAAGATTTATTATTATTATCTTAACCTCTGATGCCAAAACAACTACAAAATGCGCGGGAAACCGATATGCTTGATAACCGAAAAACAACAAGAACGAAAAAAGTCCCCAATATAAATTTGTATTCTGCTTTCTTATGTGCTTTGCCATGCAATATATATCATTTATATCAGAAATGTATATTTTATAAATTTTTACTCTATATGTAACTTATAGAAGCCTCGACGTGCCAAGAACAAAAAATATTTAACTCGTGTGCACGAGTTACAATCACCTTGTCCATCCGTCTGTCAGTCTGTCCGTCCGGTACAATATCTCGGCTTCTACAGAAGGGATTGATTTCAAATTTGGTAGCTTAAGCATGATGGGATATACATTTTCCCCACTTTCCAGGTATGTCAAAGATCTACATCCTGTTTTCCGAGCCGACTTAGACTATTTTAAGGTCAAAAATGGAAAATTTTCGTAACAGTTTTCTCAGCTTCTACTAAAGGGATTGATTTTTAATTTAGTATACAGCTTCAGCATGATGAGTTGTACCGTGCATCCCCTTTTCATGTCAGTTGGTCATCTACTTCCTGTTTTCTGAGCTTAGACAATTTTAAAGGTCAAAAATGGAAAAACAATTTGTAGCAGATTTCTCGGCTTCTAATAAAAGGATGAATTTCTAATTTGGAATATAGCTTTAGCATGATGAGATGTACTGTGCCTTCCCTTTCCAGGTCAGGCGGTCATCTATGTCCTGTTTTCTGAATGGTCGAGTGGGGGTATGCTTAGCACGACTTAGTGCAACCCCTTGTTTTATCTTATTTTATTTTTGTTTGATGTGGAACAGTTCCATATTCATGTATGTAAAATGAATAGGATAATACATGTACATGTAAATAAGAACTTGTTCCCAATTCGATATTCGAACTGTTATCTAAAGCTTCAAAATTCACCCAACACGAACCATTCCCTTCTTTTTCGGTGAGCTGCTTTCTATACGTTGCTTCCGTTGTCGACCCCCCCCTTTCCACGGGGAACAATATCGCGATACCGATGGATGCGAGATTGAATGTTTTAGAAGTCTACATGACTGTGATGATGAAATATAAATTACAACAAAGTTCCAGAATAAAAATTTTGCTACGCCTGACGCGCGTTTCGTCTATTCAAGACTCATCAGAGGCGCTTTACTATAAGCTGAAAATGCCAAACATTTTATGATTATGACGAGCATAGAAAAATTATACCAAAAATGTCGAAAGAAGGATCAAATTATATTAAGACCAACCTAAGTTTGGGGTAGTAAGAACCTTAGGGTTTTGACAATTTTAAAATTTATACGGATAATTTTTAGCTTAGATGTGTTCGTCAACACAAAAGTGTTGATGCCGGAGCGGGCTAACCTCGCGATCGGGGAATTAAAACTACACCAGCAGCGCTAACGATCACGGATATTACAAATATGAATTACAACAAAGTTCCAGACTAAAAATTTTGCTACGCCTGACGCGCGTTTCGTCTATTCAAGACTCATCAGAGGCGCTCTACCAAAAGTTGAAAATGCCAAACACTATATGATTATGAAGAGCATAGAAAAAATTATACCAAAAATGTCGAAAGAGGGACCAAATTATACTATGACCAACCTAAGTCTGGGGAGAGAAGAACCGTAGGGTTTTGACAATTTAAAACTTATACGGATAATTTATAGCTTTGATGTGTTCGTCAACACAAAAGTGTTGATGCCGGAGCGGGCTAACCTCGCGATCGGGGAATTAAAACTACACCAGCAGCGCTAACAATCACGGATGTTAGAAATTTAAATTACAACAAAGTTCCAGACAAGTAATCTTGCTACGCCTTACATGAAGATGTCGTTTTGCATATTGGAACATTTGGACCCAATTGAACACATAACCTTGATGCAGCAGGACAAAACATGAATAAACAAGACTTCTGAGGAGAAATTTCTTTCTCTCATTGACCAATTTGCCTACTCTGTTAGTACCATTAGTTGGTCTCAATAAAATACAGTGCAATAAATAGCCCTTTTATATGGGTGAGTGAGTGAGTTGTGCAACGCTATATAGGTTATTTACAAGCGATGAACATGAAAAGGATGATAAAATGAACATGAAATGATGATGATACGTGAAATATGGGGATAGGGTAGGAAACAAAGGAACGGTAAATTTTGAAAAACCACGGGAAAAGGGGAGAGGTGGGTAGAGCGGAAAATTTAGCGTATGTGGTGGCACCGTGCACTACTTGGCGGTCCACAAAGGGGTCTTTTACGTGCATGAAACATCTATGTCCTGTTTTCTGAATGGTCGAGTGGGGGTATGCTTAGCACGACTTAGTGCAACCCCTTGTTTTATCTTATTATATTTTTGTTTGATGTGGAACAGTTCCATATTCATGTATATAAAATGAATAGGATAATACATGTACATGTAAATAAGAACTTGTTCCCAATTCGATATTCGAACTGCTATCTAAAGCTTCAAAATTCACCCAACACGAACTATTCCCTTCTTTTTCGGTGAGCAGCTTTCTATACGTTGCTTCCGTTGTCGCCCCCCCCCCCCCTTTCCGAGGAAAAATATTGCGATACCGAGTTGTGTGAGATTGAATGTTTAAGAAGTCTACATGACTGTGATGATGAAATATAATTTACAACAAAGTTCCAGAATAAAAATTTTGCTACGCCTGACGCGCGTTTCGTCTATTCAAGACTCATCAGAGGCGATCTACCAAAAGTTGAAAATGCCAAACACTATATGATAATGAAGAGCATAGAAAAATTATACCAAAAATGTCGAAAGAGGGACCAAATTATACTACGACTAACTTAAGTCTTGGGAGAGAACAACTTTAGGGTTTTGACAATTTTAAAATTTATACGGATAATTTATAGCTTTAATGTGTTCGTCAACACAAACGTGTTGATGCCGGAGCGGGCTAACCTCGGGGAATCAAAACTCCACCAGCAGCGTTAACAATCACGGATGTTAGAAATTTAAATTACAACAAAGTTCCAGACAAGTAATCTTGCTACGCCTTACATGAAGATGTCGTTTTGCATATTGGAACATTTGGACCCAATTGAACACATAACCTTGATGCAGCAGGACAAAACATGAATAAACAAGACTTCTGAGGAGAAATTTCTTTCTCTCATTGACCAATTTGCCTACTCTGTTAGTACCATTAGTTGGTCTCAATAAAATACAGTGCAATAAATAGCCCTTTAATATGGATGAGTGAGTCAGTTGGTGTTTTACGCCCGTGATACGCTATATAGGTTATTTACAGGCGATGAACATGAAAAGGATGATAAAATGAACATGAAATGATGATGATACGTGAAATATGGGGATAGGGTAGGAAACAAAGGAACGGTAAATTTTGAAGAACCACAGGAAAAGGGGAGAGGTGGGTAGGGCGGAAAATTTAGCGTATGTGGTGGCACTACTTGGCGGTCCACAAAGGGGTCTTTTACGTGCATAAAACATGATGGCACGCTACACACAGGTTTGCCGCCTATGGTCAGCGATCAGGGTTTCCGTATTACAGACCTGTCAACCCCCGCGGACGAGGACCACCCTGTACAGCCACCTACGGTACACACTTGGTCGCTCTGTGGGCTGAGCACTGACCCGACGTCAGAATCCGAAGACCCTTAGTCGCCTCTTATGACAAGCTAGGCTATGCTGCGGCCTTTTCACCACCCGGGCCCGCGCGGATATATATGGAAGCCCATGCATTTTTTATATAACCTTTTTGTAGAGACCATTTTATAGTATGCTCAATGGGGGTTCGCTACAAACACTCGCAAACTGCAACCTGGAGTGGGACTCGCATACGCATATAGCTTGTTTCCAAATCTGGTGTAAATAAGTTTAAACGGGACAAAAATCCCCCCAAAACGAAAGTAAAAACATTTTCAGTTTTCCTTACCTTACGACGAAAGAATTTACTCAGTAAGATAAGATTGTTTTACACAAAAACATGAAAATGAATTGTTTCTATAACGATCATGTTAAAGCACTCACATTTTATGTCTAGACTCATCACATTCTTCTTCACGACTTAGGATATATTTGGGTATTATACTATCTGACTTATCAATCACGTGATATAAAAACATTTAAATACCTGTAAAACAAATTAAATTCGGTTAGATTTAAAAATTACAAAATCTAATCGAATGATAACCATATACTAGAACACAATGTATATCAAAGGTGTGTGCTTCCAGTGGAGGATTTAGAAAGGGCCCAGGCCCTCTTTTTTATTTGTTCCCTAAGTCTTTTATTCAAGTGTTGTTTTTAAATATATAGGAATCAGTAGCGTAACCAGGCACAAGCACCTCTTTGACATGACCACCTGTTTCAAAATAACCTTTTAGCCACATTTTATATGTGCCTATCCTGAGAAAGGAATCCTTCTCAAAGCTTGTTTGTCCCTGTGCTATTTCGTGTTCATTGTTCAATGTCTAGAAATGTGTCTTTCGGTAAAAATTAGGGGATTAGTATTGAATCTTTTGAATTGTATTTTAGTCTTGGGTCAATGCAAGACAGCGAGCAGCGACCTCTGGTCATGTTGAAGACTATAGCAATTGGTCATTGTGGATTTTTTAAGCTGCCGCTTGTTTATGTAGGTTGTGTCTTGTACACTTTTTCCACATCTCATTATATATCGTCTTCAAACAATCCACTATAGTTAGTATACGACCATTTGATTTTTTATAATGGGGGACAATGTTGAAATTTGAAACGAAAAGTCAGGCCATAAATCAAGAAATAAAAAGGCAGGCTGTCATAAATCAAGAAATAAAAAGGCAATATAGTGTTTTGAATTTTACGTAAGACATTATATGCTTGTAAACAAATACGGGATATCTATCTTTCAGATGAGCACAGATGTTGGTTTGACATATAGTTTAGTAATGTCATCTTTTCCGGATTTGACGAACACTAAATCGATCTTTGGCAACGTGACGGGTGTGCTATAGCAAGCAGAAACTGCCTACTCTTCTGGAGCACCTCAGTTCACTTTCGTTTCGACGTTTTGTTGTTATGTGTGTGTGTGTATGTTTTATGTTGTTGTGTGGTTTGTTTCGTTGGGATGAATTTTTGTCTACCGGTTTTGTCTTTTTTACGGTTTTATGATGTTGATTACCCCTTTGGTACATCTTTGCTTCTTAAATGCTTCATTGTACCTCCTTTGTTCCCTTCTTTGGTGTTTTGCATTTTTATATTTTAATTCAAAACAGAAGAGTATATTTGCAGTATGCTCCAGTAATTATGCAGTACGTTTGAATAATTATTTTTTTATCACCTAGATTTTTTTCCAATGACAGCAATGTATGAAGTAAAACTTTGGGACATTTTTATTTCTTTTTTTTGCCATTTAAAAGTAAAAACAATTTATTCATATTTTAGAAACAGTTTATCAACATGTGGTACCAAAAAAATTAGTGTATGTAATGATACAAAAAAAGTTTACCCTGGTCTTTTTATTATTTTTTTATTTTGCTTATTTGGATATTTGTTTTAGCTTTTTCAGAATTCCCTAAAAATGCTGATTTTCTTCATTCATTACAAAATAGGGTTAAACTTCATTAGCTATGTAAAATATTGAACATAAGTTTCAAAAGGCCAAAATAAAAGCCTAAAAATAATATGTCCATTATCCATTTATCCAAAAAAAATAATCTTTAATCCGTCTGCAATTCACGAAATAGAGTCCAAATTATTTTATTTGTCGTTGTTCTTTGCACAAACTTCTTATTTAAAACCATAATACTATGCTTGTGTAGTAACGATTCAGAACTGACTTTACTTTACACAAAGCTTATAATTAGAAATTTAAATTTCAGACGGTCTAAAAAATTGAAACAGAATATAAAAGAGTAAAACACTTCTAATTCACTTTGTAAAGAAATAACTTCTGCTTTTCGTTTGTCACAATAACACGGTTAGTATTCCCATCATAGTCTATTGCATATGGATAAGTCCACCCTTCTTTGCAAGTCAACAGTTCACAGTGACGATCACCGTCTGGTGATAAAACGATAATGTTCTTGGAGTAACATCCTACAACGTACACGTACCCGTGAGTATCAATAGTAATTCCTTGAGGGTTACGCAAGACCTTCTCATTCTGAAATTTCCAGATAACTTTGCCGTCCATGCTACAACTGGTCACGGTATGTGCATAACTGTTAGTAAAGTAAAGTTTATCTTGATATGTTGTGATGTAGGAGAACGATGACATGTCAGGTATCTTCTTGATCGTCGTTATTTTCCCACTTTCTATATTCATTTTACATATCCCCACATCTCTGGCACAGTAGATAAGGTCTCCGTCCTTGTATGTAATGCCGTAGTTCACGGTGTTGGTCGGAATAGATCGGATGATCTTCCTTGTGTCTATGTTGACTATATTAATAAAGCGTTTGTCGTCCCCTGCTGATGTTACTGCCAAGGTGTTGGTGGACGGTATATGTGTTATATCGATGATAGTGTCAGTTTTGACATTAATCTGGCAATCCACTGTACCATCCTCTGTCACCAATACGATGCATTTATCCCCATTACACGTAACAGCTGATCTACCATCAGGAAGGAAACAGCATCCATACAACGAGTTTTTCTTAACGTCAATGGATCTGATGAGATCAAGCCCTATACTGTCAATAGACCTGACACTGGGAACATGGAGCTGTGCCTGTTTATGTTTTCTTTTCTTGAGAACAATCTTACATGGAGTAGAACTCATGGATACGCGACCGAACGTTGGTAAATATTTTTCTATTTCTGTTATAGCCAATTCGAAGGAAAGAGAAATATGTTCTAGATCTCTACTTGAACAAATATTTTCTATGTATTCATTATCAGACAATGTAAGCTTCTCCGTTTTCTTCATTGAAAGGAAGATTTGTAGATCGGACGCGTGATCTTTCAGAGTTGATAACCTACACTGCATCCCTTCTATATCTTGTTCTTTCTTTTCTAATAATACAACCAGGCCTTGGATTTTTGTGGTGTGAAGTTTTTCTACTTCTGCCAATTCATGTAATATTTGAGCTTCAAGTTTGTCAAAATGGTCGTTAACTTTCCTTCTCGTTTCTTTTATTTCTGTCTGAATCATGCTCTTTTGCTTTTGTATTAGCGATAAGTTTTGTTGTCGATCTGTAATGATCATTGAGATGTTTTCTTTGTTTTCCTTTAGGTTTGCCTCGCATTCTGCAAGAGCATTGGAAATCTTCACCTCGCCCACTACTTCATCAACAGGTAACATGCCCTTACATTCCTTGTGTTTTCCCAAAATACATTTCAGACAACAGGCACACTCGTGTTCGACACAGTAGGTTTGATATCGCTCTTTGTGTTCCGGACAGGTGTGAGATATTTTCAGTACGTCGGGAGGAAGTTGTTTGTATACTTCGATAGGGGTCATCTGGTGCTCGTTTGATCCTTTAGAGGCTAAATGTCGCTGCTGGCAGTCGATACATAACGCCTCGTCACAGTTCACACACCAAACTGTGGACGGTACCGAAAATCCGAGAGTCTCACACACCCCACAGAGAGACCAGTTACTCGCCATGTTCTGAAAACATAATTGATGAAAAACTAAATCACAATGTTAATGCCTTTTTTTATTTTAACATTCAAATACTCTTTCGGTACCTACTTGATTCTTACTAATGTTTCTGTTTTCCTCTTTTACCTGTGTCTGCTTTGTTTTTTGAAGTTATCTTTTATTATACGAGTTTAGTATTTATACATACTATATAAAACTAAGACACTCTGTTTTGTGTCGGTTTTTTTTATTTTCAATTGATTTAGTTTTTCTGTTTTTGTAATAATTTATTGATTAAGGTAGAGATTCTTTGCCTACAGCAGTCGACGTATAAAGTGGTGGGATTCAGTCTAGCCATTTTATTTTGATTGTGCGCACATCAGCCGTGTAGCCTAGATTCACAGCCATCATTCGGTTCCGCGAGTTTGTGCCTCGTGAAGGAATCGATAACGGCGGCAAAGTGTAGAAAGCTACTCGACAAAGGAGGACCCAAAGTCTTAGTGTTGTATGGCAGTCTCCATAATATATACACTCCGAAAAAAAGTTAAGCACCACCCTATTGATTCTTTTACGTGTACCTTTAATGCCTTATTTACAAATCAAAAATGAACTAACGCCCAATTTTTAAGTTATGTCTTTTAGAATGTGTGCTTAATGTTGAATTTCCACCGAAATTTTTGAGCAAGATATGGTCAGCCGCTTTGAAATGCTAACTCGAAGCAAACCACCAAAAAAAATGACTAAAACCGTCTTGGAGAAAACTTTCAAGGAAAAACGTGTTGTTGTACATTTAAAGATTTGCATTCAAACAGACGATCCAATATCCAATAGGTTAACATACTGGGAAGAAAAATTTGTACAAAAAAAAGAAAAGAAAAAATCAATTGTAAGAGAAAAGGGAGATTACTCTGTTAGGAAGATATTTTCCGCAAAAAAAAAACAACAGAAAAACGTTATTTTCTCAACAGAATTTAAACTTTTTGGCTCAAATGTTTTGTAGAATATTTTTTAATCAACTTATCATTACTGGAGATGAATGGCGTTGTTCTACACTTCCACTATCCATTTTTCACATTTTGATATTTTTTTTAAATTAACTAAAATGTCATTTTTTTCTCGGATAAATATAAAACAAAACTGTCCTGTAATTATTCAAAACATGTTCACATATGATACATGTTTTACGGACATGTATTCTTTTAGATGAAAGCTGTGAACTGTCTACAGGGGTTGAGTTTATATCTTTAAAAACGTCCTTTTTTTTAGAAGATAAAGATGACAAAAAAATCATGCTACTTTGGAACTATTCATCACACCATTTCAAATTTAATATCTTCAGTATGAGGTCCATTATGATACCACGGGTATCGATATTTTCCTGTTTGCCGACTTTTTTTATGTATCTACATAAACATCATTATCTCCTTTATCATATCTGACATATCTTACAACTTATGACATTTTAAAATAAAGGAAAATTTATTTTTGTGTAACTGAGAAACCAAAATCGGCTCTTCAAGAATAATTATTGTGTACCAAAATGACATTTTGGGGAAAACGTAAGCATAAATTCGTTAAGCAAAATAATTGTTTAGGACCAACCATGTAACTTAAAAGGGGGCTTTGTTTTTGTTTTGTGTGTTTTTTTAACAAAACTGTAATTTAGCTCCGCCCACTTGATCAAAGGTCAAAGGTCAACAATGCTTAAGTAAACGTCAACGAGTATTGATACACGATATGTAGCGCATTTATGTTGGGGTATAAAAATGAATCTCTTACTTTAGACAATCCATACAATACGCGATTAATGTTCTGTAATAGATCCTCTGGTAGCAATATTGACTGACCAATTTACCCTGTCTAGACGGGGAAAAACGCGAAAATCAGATAGCTATATGACTCTATAAGGCTCTGCCTAAAAATTGTCTCTCTTAACCTCTGATGCCAATTAAAACAATAACAAAATGCTTGATAACAGAAAAACAACAAGAACGAAAAAAGTCCCCAATATAAATTTGCATTCTGCCATCTTATGTGCTTTGTCGTGTAATATATACAGTACTCTTAAAAAAAGTTACGCATAGATAGAAAATTCCCCGTAGGTTTAATGCAAATCGAAACAATTTCAAAACATTATTGCCGAGCTGTTCTGCAACCGATTTTCACAAAATAAAATCCAGTAGAAAGAAAACAAAATAAAGATTGTTTGATTAATTTTGACCAAAATCCTAACTTCAATGGTTTTTAAGAGATTGTGAGTAGAACACGACTAATGTTTTTCACGAAACATTTTGCATTGATGTTAACGGGAAATTGAATCGTAAAATGTACACTTGAGTTCTACTTGCAATATCTTAAAAAGCAGCGATGATACTATTTTACTCAAAATTAAACAAACAATCTTTATTTTGTTTTCTTTTTACTGGATTTTATTTCGTGAAAATCGGTTGCAGAACAGCTCGGCAATAATGTTTTGAAATTGTTTCGATTTGCATTAAACGTACGGGGAATTTTCTATCTATGCGTAACCTTTTTTGACGAGTATATATCATTTATATCAGAGATGTATATTTTATAAATTTTTATTCTATATGTAACTTATGGAAGCCTCGACGTGCCACGAACAAAAAATATTTAACTCGTGCGCACGAGTTACAATCACCTTGTCGGTCCGTCTGCCTGTCTGTCTGTCCGGTACAATATCTCGGCTTCTACTGAAGGGATTGATTTCAAGCATGTAGGGATTTACATTTTCTCCACTTTCAAGGTCTGTCAGTGATCTACATCCTGTTTTCAGAGCCGACTTAGACTATTTTAAGGGTCAAAAATGGAAAAAAATTTCGTAAAAGTTTTCTCAGCTTCTACTGAAGGGATTGATTTTTAATTTGGTATACAGCTTAAGCATAATGAGATGTACCGTGCATCCCCTTTTCAGGTCAGTTGGTCATCTACTTCCTGTTTTCTGAGCCGACTTAGACTATTTTAAGGGTCAAAAATGGAAAAAAAAATTGTAGCAGATTTCTCGGCTTCTAATGAAAGGATGAATTAATTTTCTAATTTGGAATATAGCTTTAGCATGATGAGATGTATTGTGCCTCCCCTTTCCAGGTCAGTCGGTCATCTATGTCCTGTTTTCCGAATGGTCGAGTGATGGTATGCTTAGCACGACTTAGTGCAACCCCTTGTTTAATCTTATTTTATTTTGTTGTTGTCTGAGAAAAAAAAACTAATGTTTACGAGATCAGTGTCAAATTGGTTTCTCATTCCTGGTTCGAATTCGATTCGGGAACTATGGAAGCCCCGACATGCCACCAACAAAAATATATTTAACTCGTACGTACGAGTAACAAACTGGTGCGCACGAGTTTCAAACTGGTGCCCACGAGTTTTTTTATCTTGTGCCCACGAGTTTCAAACTTGTGCGCACGAGTTTCTAACTTGAGCACACGAGTTTCAAACTTGTGCGCACGAGTTTAGTAACTAGTGCGCTCAAGTTACCAACCCACAAGTTTCAAACTGATGCGCACGAGTATCAAACTGGTGCGCATTAGTTTCAAACTGGTGCGAACGAGTTTGAAACTGGTGCGCACGAGTAACTAACTGATGCGCACGAGTTTGAAACTCCTGCGTACCAGTTGAAACTCGAGCGCACAAGTTAAACATTTTGGTGTTCGTGGCACGTCGAAGATTCCATAGGGAACAGTTCCATATTCATGTATATAAAATGAATAAGATAATACATGTACATGTAAATAAGAACTTGTTCCCAATATATAATCGAACTGCAATCTAAAGCTTCAAAATTCACCCAACACGAACCATTCCTTTCCTTTTCGGTGAGCAGCTTTGTAAACGTTGCTTCCGTTGTCAATCCCCACCCCTCCGAGGAACAATATCGCGAGTGATGTGAGATTGAATGTTTTAGAAGTCTACATGACTGTGATGATGAAACATAAATTACAACAAAGTTCCAGACTAAAAATTTGCTACGCCTGACGCGCATTTTGTCTACTCAAGACTCATCAGAGGCGCTCTATTATAAGTCGAAAATGCCTAACACTATATGATTATGAAGAGCATAGAAAAATTATACCAAAAATGTCGAAAGAAGGATTAAATTATACTAAGACCAACCTAAGTTTGGGGTAGTAAGAACCTTAGGGTTTTGACAATTTTAAAATTTATACGGATAATTTATAGCTAAGATGTGTTCGTCAACACAAAAGTGTTGATGCCGCAGGGAATTAAAACTCCACCAGCAGCGCTAACCATCACGGATAATAGAAATATAAATTACAACAAAGTTCCAGACTAAAAAGTTTGCTACGCCTGACGCGCGTTTCGTCTATTCAAGACTCATCAGAGGCGCTCTACCAAAAGTTGAAAATGCCAAACACTATATGATTATGAAGAGCATAGAAAAATTATACCAAAAATGTCGAAAGAGGGACCAAATTATACTACGACCAACCTAAGTCTGGGGAGAGAAGAACCGTAGGGTTTTGACAATTTTAAAATTTATACGGATAATTTATAGCTTTGATGTGTTCGTCAACACAAAAGTGTTGATGCCGGAGCGGGCTAACCTCGCGATCGGGGAATTAAAACTCCACCAGCAGCGCTAACAATCACGGATGTTAGAAATATAAATTACAACAAAGTTCCAGACAAGTAATCTTGCTACGCCTTACATGAAGATGTCGTTTTGCATATTGGAACATTTGGACCTTATTGAACACAAAACCTTGATGCAACAGGACAAAACATGAATAAACAAGACTTCTGAAGAGACATTTCTTTCCTCTCCTTGACCAATTTGCCTACTCTCTCTAAGTACCATTAGTTGGCCTCAATAAAATACAGTGCAATTAATAGCCCTTTTATATGGGTGAGTGAGTGAGTTGTGCAACGCTATATAGGTTATTTACAGGCGATGAACATGAAAAGGATGATAAAATGAACATGAAATGATCATGATAAGTGAACTATGGGGATGAGGTAGGAAACAAAGGAACGGTAAATTTTGAAGAACCACAGGAAAAGTGGAGAGGTGGGTAGGGTGGAAAATTTAGCGTATGTGGTGGCACCGTGCACTACTTGGCGGTCCACAAAGGGGTCTTTTACGTGCATGAAACATGATGGCATGCTACACACATGTTTGCCGCCTATGGTCAGCGATCAAGGTTTCCGTATTATAGACCTGACGACCCCCGCGGACGAGGGCCACCCTGTACAGCCACCTAGGGTACACACTTGGTCGCTCTGTGGGCTGAGCACTGACCCGACATCAGAATCCCAAGACCCTTAGTCGCCTCTTACGACAAGCTAGGCTATGCTGCGGGCCTTTTCACCACCCGGGCCCGCGCCGGACGGACCCCTTTTATATGGAAACCCATGCATTTTTTATATAACCTTTTTGAAGAGACCATTTTATAGTATGCTCAATGGGGGTTCTTTATAAACACTCGCAAACCGCAACTCGGAGTGGGACTCGCATACGCATATAGATTGTTTCCAAATCCGGTATAAATAAGTTGAAACAAAACAGAAATCCCCCGAAAACGAAAGTAAAAACATTTTCAGTTTGCCTTACCTTACGACGAAAGAATTTATTCATTAAGATAAGATTGTTTTACACAAAATCATGAAAATGAATTGTTTCTATCACGATCATGTAAATGCACTCACATTTTATGTCTAGACTCATCACATTCTTCTTCACGACTTATGGTGTATTTGGGTATTGTACTATCACGTGATATAGAAATATTTAAATACCAGTAAACTATAAACTGAAAAACAAATTAAATGCGGTTAGATTTAAAAATTACAAAATCTAATCAAATGATAAACCAATGTATATCAAAGGTGTGTGCTTCCAGTGGAGGATTTAGAAAGGGCCCAGACCCCCATTTTCCTTAAATCTTGACACGGGAGTCACTTTAATGGAATTGTGAATCTTTTATTCATATATATTTTATACACAGTGTAGGAACGGAAGTGTACAGTTTTAGGGCCTATAAACACTTTTTCAAATAACACAAAAACGAAGAAGATATACGATTGCCGTTCGCTTCAAATGTTAAGAAGACATAACATAGAATATGATATAACTCAATTACCTGTAATTGTTTGTGATGTCAAATAGAAATTTCAATCTGCACACTTGATTTTTCAAAAGTTCACTCCAAATTGATGTAAATAATCGGTTCGTGAACATAAATTGCATGAGTATTTGAAAAAGTTTGTGTAAAAATAAAATAAACTGTACAATCTAGAATGGTTCATTTCACCATTTCTTTATAGGTCGTTAAACTGTACACTTCCGTTCCTATACTGTGATATATTTTGTCTTGATCCAATTACAACCCGCCCAATTTAACTATGGACTTTCGATTGACACAACAATGAAAATCGGTAACAAAAACCGCAAATCGTCACAGTAAGAAAAACCAACGTCAGCCAGACTATTCAACAATGTTCAATCAAATTTAATGTTTGCACGACCCATTCATTCAAACAATGTATTTTTTATGTCATCAAATGTAACGATTTGTGGTTTTTGTTAACGATTGGCTTTGTTCATGATGATGTAAATTGTCATTGTTGTGTTTGGACACTTCACTTAACGCTACAATCAATAGTCCATAGTTAAATCGGACGGGTTGTATACATGTATAATCATTGTATTAAATTATTATGCCCCTTGAGGACCTTAATTGGAATAAACAATCTTATCTATAAAGAAATCAGTAGCGTAACCAGGTACGAGCACCTCTTTGGCATGAGCACCTCTTTGAGATGAGCACCTGCTTCTTGCAAAATAACCTTTTTAGCTACATTTTATATGTGCCTGTCCTGAGCCAGGAATCCTTCTCAAAGCTTGTTTGTCTGTTTGTCTCTGAGCTATTTTGTGTTACTTGTTTTATGTCTAGAAATGGGTCTTTCGGTAAAAATTAGGGCATTGGTATTGAATCTTTTGATTCGTATTTTTAGTCTTGGACCAATGCAAGACAGCAATCAGCGACCTCTGGTCATGTTGAAAACTACAGCAATTGGTCATTTTCCATTTTGGATTTTTAAGCTATACCGCTTGTTTATGTAGGTAGTGTCTTGTACACTTTTTCCACGTCTCTTTATCGTCTTTAAACAATCCACTATAGTTAGTAAACAACCATTTGATTATTAATGGGGGGACAATGTTGAAATTTGAAACGAAAAGGCAGGCCATAAATCAAGAAATAAAAAGGCAGACTGCCATAAATCAAGAAATGAAAAGCAATATAGTGCTTTGAATAAAAACAAGAGGCTCACAGGAGCCTGCATCGCTCACCTGGTCTTGATGTCGACCCTATAAAGACTTTTCTAGAGCTAAATGAGCTGAACATTTAAGCAAGTAACAGCTTTTCTCTATCAACTATAGTCTGATTCTGTAGCCGTAGGCCCAAATCATGAAAAAATGTTATTTTAAGGTCCATAACCACTATGAGGGGTCATCTGACAACTTTGACCCTATGAAAACTTTTGTAGAGCTAAAACTGGACATTTAAGCAAGCAACAGCTTTTTTCTATCTGCTATAGTTTTCATTCTGTAGCCTCATGCCGAAATCATGAAAAAAACGGTATTTCAAGGGACATAACCACTATAAGGAGTTATCTGACAACGTTGACCCTGCTGAACATTTAAGCAAGTAACAGCTTTTCTCTATCTGCAGTAGTTTTCATTCTGTAGCCGTAGGCCGAAATCATGAAAAAAACGTTATTTTAAGGGCCGTAACCACTATAAGGGGTCATCTGACAACTTTGACCCTATGGAAACTTTAGTAGAGCTAAATGAGCTGAACATTTAAGCAAGCAACAACTTTTCTCCATCCGTAATAGTTTTCATTCTGTAATCCAAAAACATGCCGACCATCCAACAGAGCCGCCATTTCTATATAGAACAGGGGGGTCAGACCATAGTTTTTGCTTATACCTCAAAAAGTATAAGAGATAAAGAAAATCTAAAGCAACCAACCCTCTTCTGCATCAATAGGCGCTACAAAATTCTTCATTAAGCCGAAGTTGTGGGACGAATCAAAAAGTATAAGAGATAGAGAACATCTAAAGCAACCAACCCTCTTCTGCATCAATAGGCTCTACAAAACTCTTCATTTAGCCGAAGTTGTGGGACGAATCTTCATTGAAATTATTCCCCTTAATCGTCAAAATTGACCCATTCTCACAGTTTTTGAACCTTATCTTAAAAACTGTAAAAGCTAGAGGAAAAGTTAACATTTCAAAATTGTTCAGCTCATTGAGATCTACAAAATGATTTCAGGGTCAAAATTGTCAGATCTACCCTTTAAGAGTTATCCTCCTTCAACAGTTTTCAATCAATTTTACCCTGTTTGTTTTTTTTATCAAACGGAAAGCTTTGTAACTTTGTATTCTTGATCTAACTAGTTTTTTTTATGTTACTTACCAATTACATGTAGACCATGTTGCCCACTAGATAAGAGGCTTTAGCATAAGAGAACAGGTGAGCGATTCAGGGTTCTAGGAGCCTTTTGGTTTTTTTTTTGTTTTTTTTTTTTTTTTTTGGTTTCTGACTGTTCTCTGTTGCGTATCTTAAGGGTTTCGTTTTTTAAATATTCCTCGTATTTTATGTCTACTGATTTTGTCTTGGACTTCCGATATACTACAGATTCTAGGAGGTCCGCTTCATATTTGGATTTATTTCTCAAAATTCACAAATTAGGAAGGCTTTGTACAAAGCTCTATTACGAACGTGATGACTTCAACTTTCCAATAGTTAACTTTTGAGTTGGAGAAAACATCAAAGTTTTAATTATCTGTCTAAATTTCAAAATTGTCTAAACCCTAAGGTTCTTCCTACCCCAGACATAGGTTGAATATCTTGGTTCACCAGTTTGGTATTTTTGGTTACACTGTTCTATGCTCTTCATATTCATACAGTGTTTGGCATTTTCAATATTTTTGGTAGAGCGCCTCCGATGAGTCTTGAATAGACGAAACGCGCGTCAAGCGTAGCAAAATTTATTGTCTGGAACTTTGTTGTCATTTGTATTTCCCTTTCTATCTAGCGAAATTCCGTCCGCTCCAGCATATGGAGTTTACGTATCACAATTGATTCATGTGGGGAGTAAAACGACTTCCTTGATAGAGTTACACGGCTGACAAGCAGATTGTTAACACAGGGGGACGTTGCTCCCATGTTGTTGTCATCACTCAAGAAATTTTACGGAAGACATCATATGCTTGTAAACAAATACGGGATTTTTATCTCTCGGATAAGCACAGATGTTGGTTTGACATAGAGTTTAGTAATGTTTTCCGGATTTGACGAACACTTAATCGATCTTTGGCAACGTGACAGGTGTGCTATAGCAAGCAGATACTGCTTACTCTTCTGGAGCACCTCAGTTCACTTTCGTTTCGACTTGAGTTCACGTTGCTGAATGCAGTTTTGTTGTTATGTGTGTGTGTGTGTATTTTTATGTTGTTGTGTGGTTTGTTTCGTTGTGAAGATTTTTTGTCTACCGGTTTTGTGTATGTGTTTACGGTTTTATGATGTTGATAACCCCTTTGGTACACCTTTGCTTCTTAAATGCTTCATTGTACCTCCTTTGTTCCCTTCTTTGGTGTTTTGCATTTTTATATTTTTATTCAAAACAGTAGAGTATATTTGTCAATATGCTTCAGTAATTATGCAGTACGTTAAATAATTATTTTTTATCACCTAGATTTTTTTCCAATGACAGCAATGTATGAAGTAAACTTTGGGACATTTTTATTTCTTCTTTTTTTGCCATTAAAAAGTAAAAACAATTTATTCATATTTAAGAAACAGTTTTATCAACATGTAGTACCAAAAAGATCGTGTATGTGATGATACAAAAAAAGTTTACCCTGGTCTTTTTATTATTTTTTGTTTGTTTGGATATTTGTTTTAGCTTTTTAAGAATTCCCTCAAAATGCTGATTTTCTTCATTCATTACAAAGTAGGGTTAAACTTCATTAGCTATGTAAAATATTGAACCAAAGTTTCAAAAGACCAAAATAAAAGCCTAAAAATAATATGTCCATTATCCATTTATCCAAAAATATTATCTTTAATCTGTCTGCAATTCACGTAATAGAGTCCAAATTATCTTATTTGTCTTTGTTCTTTGCAAAAAACTTCTTATTTAAAAACGTAATACTATGCTTGTGTAGTAACGATTCAGAACTGACTTTACTTTAGACAAAATAATTAAAAAATTAAATTTCAGACAATCTAAAAAATTGAAACAGAATATAAAAGAGTAAAACACTTCTAATTCACTTTGTAAAGAAATAACTTCTTCACCCGGTTTGTCACAAGAACACGGTTATTATTCCTATCATAGTCTACTGCTAATGGACGAAATAACCCATCTTTGTCAGTCAACAACACGCAGTGACGATCACCGTCTGGTGATATAACGATAAGGTTGTTTGTTTCCCTTCCTACAGCGTACACGTACCCGTGAGTATCAATTGAAATTCCTACAGGTGCACGCAAGACCTTTTCGTTCTTAAACTCCCACTTTGTTCTGCCGTCCATACTTCAACAGGTCACGGTATGGGCATTATAGTTAGTAAAGTAAAGTTTATCTTGATATGTCGTGATGTAGGAGGACCATGGCATGTCAGGTATCTTCTTGATTATCGTTATCTTCTCACTGTCTATATTCATTTTACATATCCCTACATCTCTGGCACAGTAGATAAGGTCTCCGTCCTTGTATGTAATGCCGTAGTTCTTTGTGTTGGTCGGAATAGATCGGATGATCTTTCTTGTGTCTATGTTGACTTTATTTATAAAGTGTATGTCGTCCAATCCCGTTGTTACTGCCAAGGTGTTAGTGGACAGTATATGTGTTATATCGACGATAATATAAGGTTTGACATTAATCTGGCAATCCACTGTACCATCCTCTGTCACCAATACGATGCATTTATCAGCATTACTTGTAACGGCAAATCTACCACCAGAAAGGAAACAGCATCCATACAAGTAGTTTTTCTTTACGTCAATCGGTCTGATAAGATCAAGCCTTATACTGTCAATAGACCTGACACTGGGAACATGGAGCTGTGCCTGTTTATGTTTTCTTTTCTTGAGAACAATCTTACATGGAGTAGAACTCATGGATACGCGACCGAACGTTGGTAAATATTTATCTATCTTTGTTAAAGCCAATTCGAAGGAAAGAGAAATATGTTCTAGATCTCTACTTGAACAAATATTTTCTATGTATTCATTATCAGACAATGTAAGCTTCTCCGTTTTCTTCATTGAAAGGAAGATTTGTAGATCGGACGCGTGATCTTTCAGAGCTGATAAACTCCTCTGCATTTCTTTGATCTCTTGTTCTTTCTTCTCTAATAATACAAGAAGGGCTTGGATTTTTGTGGTGTGAAGTTTTTCTACTTCTGTCAATTCATGTAATATTTGAGCTTCAAGTTTGTCAAGATGGTCGTTAACTTTCCTTCTCGTTTCTTTTATTTTTGTCTGAATCTTGTTCTTTTGCTTTTGTATTAGCGATAAGTTTTGTTGTCGATCTGTAATGATCATTGAGATGTTTTCTTTGTTTTCCTTTAGGTTTGCCTCGCATTCTGCAAGAGCATTGGAAATCTTCACCTCGCCAACTACTTCATCAACAGGTAACATGCCCTTACATTCCTTGTGTTTTCCCAAAATACATTTCAGACAACAGGCACATTCGTGTTCGCCACAGTAGGTTTGATAACTCTCGTTGTGTTCCGGACAGGTGTGAGATATTTTCAGTACGTCGGGAGGAAGTTGTTTGTATACTTCGATAGGGGTCATCTGGTGCTCGTTTGATCCTTTGGAGGCTAAATGTCGCTTTTCGCAGTCGATGCATAACGCCTCGTCACAGTTCACACACCAAACCGTGGACGGCATCGACTGTCCGAGAGTCTCACACACCCCACAGAGAGTACAGTTACTTGCCATATTCTGAAATCATAATTGATGAAAAAACTAAATCACATGTCACAATGCCAATGTCTTTTTTTTATTTTTACATTCAAATACTCTATCGGTTTCTCTCTGCTTCTTACTAATGTTTCTGTTTTTCTCTTTTACTTGTGTCTGCTTTGTGTTTTGATTATACGAGTATTTATGCATACTATATAATAATAAGACACCCTGTTTTTGTGGGTTGTTTTTATAATTTATTGATAAAAGGCAGAGATCTCTGCCTACAGAGGTCAACTGATTTAGCGGTGGTATTTAGTTTTGCCTGAGGAAACCCTCCTTGTCATTTTATTTTTATAGAAACATGTAGAAATGCGCACATCACCTGTAGCCTAGATTCACAGCCACCATTCGTTTCCTTGAGTTTGTGTCTCGTGAAGGAATCAATAACGGCGGAAAAGTGTAGAAAGCTGCTCGACTAAGGAGGACCCAAAGCCCTAATGTTCTACGGCAGTCTCCATAATATATACACTCCAAAAAAAAAGGCACCATCCTATTAATTCTTTTACGTGTACATTTTAAGCCTTATTTACAAATCACAAATGAACTTAAGCCCAATTTTAAGTTATCTTTTAGAATGTGTTCTTAGTGTTAATTTCCACCAAAATTTTTGAACAAGAAATGGTCAGCCGCTTTGAAATAACAACTCGAAGCAAACCACCAAAAAATGACTAAAACCGTCTTGAAGAATGTAAACTTTCAAGGAAAAACGAGTTTTTGTACATTTAAAGTTTTACATTCAAACAGGCGATCCAATATCCAATAGGTAAACATTCAGGGAAGAGAAATTTGTACACAAAAAAAAGAAAAGGAAAAAATCAATTGTAAAAGAAAAGGGAGATTACTCTGTTAGGATGAAATTTTCCGCCAAAAAAAAAAACAGAAAAACGCAATTTTCTCGACAGAATTTAAACTTTTTGGCTCAAATGTTTTGTAGAAAAACTCATGCTAATTTGGAACTATTCATCACACCATTTCAAATTTAATATCTTCAGTATGAGGTATCGATATTTGTCCTATAAGTGTTTCCTGTTTGCCAACTTTTTTATGTAAACATTAACATAAATATCATTATCTCCCTTAACATCCTTAATATAGTCATATCCACTTTATCAAAATTATTAAACTCCCTTTTTGAAAAAATGTAGGGAGATTCTTACAAGCAAGAATTAAAGAAATAGAACTTGCAGGAATAATTTAATTTTACTATACAATGTTCTCCAGGTCACAGTGAGGTCTCTGATGCCTAATTGTGTGTGCTTGTAATATATGTTGTATGTCTAATATTTTATGTGTACTTTACTCAAATCACTTAATCATATATGTTTAGTAGTATTTTATTGATTGTACTGCCCAGTTTTGGGCACCTTGATTGGTTAATAAAATTATCTGTATCTGTATTTGTATCCCTTAACATATCTCACAACTTATTATATTTTGAAATAAAGGAAATTTATTTTTTTAAACTGAGATGCCTGGCCACCTAAAAATTATAGGCTCTTCAAGAATTGTGTACCAAAATGACATTTTTGGGAAAACGTAAGCATAAACTCGTTAAGCAGAATAATTGTTTATGACCGACCATGTAACTTAAAAGGGGGCTTGTTTTGTTTTGTGTGTTTTTTTTTTTTTTTTTTTTTTTTTTTTTGCAAGAAAATTTGGCAGAGCGCGGGAAAAATATTTTTGAAGGCGTCATGGTAGAATAGTTTTTTCATCAATAGCAACAGAAAAAAAATGCCTCTCTTAACCTCTGATGCCAATTAAAACAATAACAAAATGCGCGGGAAACCGATAAGCTTGATAACCAAAAAACAACAAGAACGAAAAAAGTTCTCAATATGAATTTGCATTATGCTTTCTTAAGTGCTTTGTCGTGCAATATATATATCATTTATATCAGAGAAGTATATTATATAAATTTTCAGTAATCTATATAAATTGAATTACTATATCAAACTGAATCATAATTTTTTCAATTTTAAAAATGATGTTTTTGTAGCATTTATTTACTTTTCACCAGAAACTCATCAGATTCGTCAAAAGATATTGAAGAAACTTTCTCCATTCTTTCACAAAAAATAGAAAAATACTCCTCCTTAGGTGAAATTTTAATTCAGGGAGATTTCAATGTATATACATATACTAATGCAGATTTTATTGAATCTGATGATTCACCATATCCAAATTTTGATGATGTTAATTATTTTATTGATTCATGTTCATCAAGAAACAATTTTGATAATAAAAAACCAAACAAAAGTGGTAAACTTTTATTAAACCTGTGTAAAGAGACTGGCATAAGAATACTTAATGGTAGAACCAGTGGTGACCTTTTTGGAAAATTTACCTGTTATAAATACAATGGTTCAAGCACAGTTGATTATGCAGTTGCATCTGCAAATATATTACAAATTATATGTAACTTTACTGTTCACAATTTACTACATTGTCTGATCATTGTGCTATTAGTTGTACTATTTTGACCTCTTTCTATACTAATTCTAACTTGGATCAAGCTAAAACCTATCCTCATATTGGAAAATTCCTATGGAATCAAGATTCAATTAATAGATATGCAATTCAAATGCAATCAACTGAGACTAAACATAAACCACAAATGAAATTTAGTAATAGTGATGAAGCTGTAATTCATCTTAATAATATACTCCTGGAAGCTGCAAAATCCTCTGCTAAATTCATCAAAGGCAAGGTTAAAACTAAATGTAATAAATCAAAAAGAAAACCCTATTTTACAGAATCTTGTAAAGACCTCCAATCTACTGTTAAAAACTATGCTTCTTTAACGAATAAATTCCCTTTCAATGGATCATTTCGTAAAGAATACTATTCGTATCTCTCTAAATACAGAAGAAAGTGTAAGCAAGAAGAACATCTTTACAGAAATAAAATTAACGAAAACCTACACAACAATATGAGCACTAATCCAAAATTGTTTTGGGATAAACTTAACAAACTTAATAAAAGTTCTAATATGAATAACTCTGATGAAATCAGAAATCAAGAAGAGTTTCTAACATTTTTCAAAAAATTAAACACAGGTGAATCCTGTGAACTTAAGAAACCCTTTCATGAAAATGTCATGTCCAAACTGACAACTCTAGCCAGTAGCACTATAACTGATAGCACACCTTTCAATAACCCATTTACATCAGATGAAATACTTAAAGCTGTGAAATCATTAAACAAGAGGCTCCCAGGAGCCTGAATCGCTCACCTGGTCTTAATGTCAACCCTTTGAAGACTTTTGTATAGCTAAATGAGCTGAATGTTTAAGCAATAAAAAGCTTTTCTCTATCTGCAATAGTTTTCATTCCAAAGCAAAAAACACTATTTTTCACCTTTAAAGGGCCAAAACCCCTTAAAGGAGTCATCTGACAACTTCGACCCTAAGAAGACTTTTGTAGAGCTAATTAAGCTGAACATTTAAGCAAGCAACATCTTTTCTCTATCTGCAAAAGTTTTCTTTCTTTAGGCCAAAAACACTTTTTTATGCCTGTTAGGGGCCGTAACCACTATAAGGGGTCATCTGGCAACTTTGACCCTATGGAAACTTTTGTAGAGCTAAATGAGCTGAACATTTAAGCAAGCAACAACTTTTCTCTATCTGCAATAGTTTTCATTCCATAGGCCAAAAACACTATTTTTTCCCTTTAAGGGGCTGTAACCCCTATAGGGGGTCATCTGACAACTTCGACCATAGGAGACTTTTGTAGAGCTAAATGAGCTGAACATTTAAGCAAGCAACAGCTTTTCTCTATCTGCAATAGTTTTCATTCTATAGGCCAAAAACTCTATTTTTTGCCTTTAAGGGGCCATAACCCCTATTAGGGGTCATCTGACAACTTTGACCCTATGAAGACTTTTGTAGAGCTAAATGAGCTGAACATTTAAGCAAGCAACAGCTTTTCTCTATCTGCAATAGTTTTCATTCTATAGACCAAAAACACTATTTTTTGCCTTTAAGGGGCCGTAACCCCTATAAGGGGTCATCTGACAACTTTGACCCTATGAAGACTTTTGTAGAGCTAAATGAGCTGAACATTTAAGCAAGCAACAGCTTTTCTCTATCTGCAATAGTTTTCATTCTATAGGCCAAAAACTCTATTTTTTGCCTTTAAGGGGCCATAACCCCTATAAGGGGTCATCTGACAACTTTGACATTATGGAGACTTTTGTAGAGCTAAATGAGCTGAACATTTAAGCAAGCAACAGCTTCTCTCTATCTGCAATTGTTTTCATTCCATAGGCCAAAAACATGAAAAAATGCTATTTTTCACCTTTAAGGGGCAGTAACTCCCATAAGGGGTCATCTGACAACTTCGACTCAATGGAGACTTTTGTAGAGCTTTTGATGCTGAAGCAGTAGCGTGGCATCAGATTTCATCTATCTCTTATACTTTTTGATTTACAAGCCAAAAACAGTAGTTTGACCCCCCTGGTCTATTTTTAGAAACGGCGGCCATGTTTTTCGACGAATCAAAAATCCCCACATCAGTTATGTGGGGGATACCCTAAAGTACCACCAGACCAAATTTGGTTTGAATCTGTGCAGCCGTTTCAGAGGAGAAGAAGTTTGAAGAAAAGTTAACGACGACGACGACGACGACGGACGACGACGGACGACGACGACGGACGCCAAGTGATGGCAATAGCTCACATGGCCTTTGGCCAGGTGAGCTAAAAATGGAAAATCTACCTCAACAGACTTAATATCGAATGAAATGATTAAAATAGGAATGCCAGTACTTATACCCCCACTTCTGAAATTATTTAACATGATTTTTAATCAGGGTTCTTTCCCTAAATTATGGAATGAAAGTCTGATAACTCTGATACATAAAAAGGGTAATAAACTTGACCCAGCTAATTATAGGGGAATTTCCTTAACATCGAATCTGGGTAAACTTTTTAATAAAGTCATATTTAACAGGCTAACAGAATTTGTCAACATAAATAAAATACTTTGCCCAAACCAAATTGGTTTTAAAGAAAAAGCCCGTACATCTGATCATATATTTAGTCTCAAATCTATTATTGAACACAACAAAAGTCAAAATAAAAAAGTTTTTGCTGCATTCATTGATCTCAGAAAGGCTTTCGACACAGTATGGAGATCTGGTTTATTTTATAAACTTCTCAATATAAATATTCCCTACAAAATTTTTAAATTCATTCAATCGATGTATCAAGACACATCATGTAGATTAAAATTCCCAAGCGGATTAAGCAAGAAATTTAACTCCTCTTGCGGAGTAAAACAAGGTGATGTATTGAGACCTATGTTATTTAATATATACATAAATGACTTGGTGAAAGATCTTGCTCATAATACAGTTGATCTATTGGTAATTGGTAACACAGTAATAAATTCGCTTTTATTTGCAGATGACATAGTCCTCCTATCAAATTCAGAAAGGGGACTTCAAAAATCTCTTAATGTCCTACAAGGATTCTGCAATTCTTGGAAACTTCAAATTAATTCTACAAAGCCTAAAGTGATTGTATTTAACTCTAATGGTAAAACCCATAAAAACTTTTTTCAAATATGGTAACAACTTTCTAGAAACTGTTACTTCATACTGCTATTTAGGCATTACTTTAAAATATACAGGTAATCTTAAAGTATCTGGAACTATGTTAACGGAAAAGGGTCGAAAGGCTCTTTACAAAATAAAAAAATTAATTGGATTAAATAATCCATGTAGCTTGCTAGAAAAACTTTTTGACACTTTAGTTGTCCCAATTTGCCTCTATGGGAGTGAAATTTGGGGATTTAATTCAAGCCCTAGCTATAAAATTTATTTATTAAATTTCTGAAAGATATACTAGGAGTAAACTCCAACGCTGGATGTTTAGCAGAACTAAATAGACTACCCCTTAATGCAAAGATCACAATTCAGGCTATCAAATATTGGTGTCACATTCTTGAATCAAATGGTACTCTTGTACAAAGTGTATACGAAGCAACAAAAGAAACAAATTCTTGGGTAAAACAGCTGAAAAAATCTTTGAACAACCTTGGATTTTCATACATTTTCAATAACCCATCTCTACTGAAAATTAACATTCCAATCATTGAAAGACGAATTAAAGATGTGACCCTCCAAAATTTAGAAAATGATATTAAAACAATAATAAGCTATCTTTCTTTAATAACTTTCACTCATCTAATATCAGACCTTAATATGTTGACCTTTGTAAGTTTAAAACAGATAGATCAACTCTGGCAAAACTAAGAATAAGTGCTCATGAATTAGCTATAGAAAGAGGTCGATATCAAAACATACCTAAACAGAACAGACTATGTCTCTGTTGTAATAATGGAGAAATAGAAGATGAAATCCATTTTTTTATTAATTGCAACATATACAACAACATAAGAAACAATTTTATTGCTAAACTAAATAGAATACTCTTATACATAACAAAAATTAATAATTTAAGAAACTGTATTATTTTCAAATTACTCAAAAGCAAATCCCCTACCATACTAAAACTTACTGCTAACTTTATACAAGAATGTCTATGCTCTTATATATTTTCGAGTACTGGAATGTGTGTTGGAAAGACACAGTTTACATATTTCCAAAATTTGACAACGTTTGGCTATTTCTTTAAAAATTGATAAATTTATCTGTTTGGTCATTGCTGTAATATATTTTGGCTTCTGTTTTGTTTTATCAAATCTTATATTCTACCGGTTTTCCAAGGTTTTTACTCCTAGCGTGTCTGATGAAGGTTAATCCAGAAAAGCGCTTCACACGCAGTGAAATTTTGCATCGTACATTTATCAAAATCATTTCAATATGTGGATCGTGTCTTTCTGGCACATATTCCATATTCTTTCGTATTTAATATTATTTCAGAGTTTGGCTTTAGTGCCGTGTGGAGGTCGTAGAAAGCTTCCCCGTGCTTCAGTTGTATGCTCTTATATATTTTCGAGTACTGGAATGTGTGTTGGAAAGACACAGTTTACATATTTCCAAAATTTGACAACGTTTGGCTATTTCTTTAAAAATTGATAAATTTATCTGTTTGGTCATTGTTGTAATATATTTTGGCTTCTGTTTTGTTTTATCAAATCGTATATTCTACCGGTTTTCCAAGGTTTTTACTCCTAGCGTGTCTGATGAAGGTTAATCCAGAAAAGCGCTTCACACGCAGTGAAATTTTGCATTGTACATTTATCAAAATCATTTCAATATGTGGATCGTGTCTTTCTGGCACATATTCCATATTCTTTCGTATTTAATAAAGTAGGCAAATTAAACTTAAAAGGGGATAATGAATTGATTTTCTTTAATTCTTCTACAACAAATATCTACAACACTGTATAATTATAATAACAGCAGTATGATTATGTCTTGTAATAAGATTAATCTCAATCTTTCCTCTGTCACTCCAAACCATTATAATTGTAGTTTTTAGTAACCATTATGTTTGTAGCTTTTAGTTTTAAAATATGTTAGCAATGACCATTTATTGAAAATGTGTTTCGCTAATAAATTATGTCTTATGTCTTATGTCTTATATCGACTCCTAAACGGGACTTTTCATTTTATTTTACTAGTATTTTATTTTGTTGTTGTCTGAGAAAAAAATGATTTAATTTATGAGAGCAGCGTAAAGTTGGTTTCTTATTCCCGGTTCGAATTTGAATCAGGAACAGTTCCGATATTCATGCATATAAAAATGAATAAATGCATGTACATGAAAATAAGAATTTGTTCCCGATTCAATATTAGAACTGCTATCTAAAACTTTAAAATTCCCTCAACATGCTCAACACGTCGAACCATTCCTTTCTTTTTCGAGCAGCTTTCTATACGTTGCTTCCGTTGTCGACCCCCTGCCCCCCCCCCGAGGAACAATATCGCGATACTGATGGATGTGAGATTGAATGTTTTATGAATCTACATGACTGTGATGATGAAGATGTCGTTTTGCATATTGGAACATTAGGACCCAATTTAAGAGAAATTTCTTACCTCTCATTAACCAATTTCCTACTCTCTCTAAGTATACCATTAGATGTTCTCAATAAACTGCAGTAAAATTAATAACCCTTTTATATGGGCGAGTGAGTGAGTGAGTGGGTGTTTTACGCCCGTGCAACGCTATATAGGTTATTTACAGGCGATGAACATGAAAAGGGTGATTAAATGAACATGAAATGATGATGATAAGTGAAATATGGGGATGGGGACGGTAAATTTTGAAGAACCACAGGAAATGGGGAGAGGTGGGTAGGGGCGGAAAATTTAGCGTATGTGGTGGCACCGTGCACTACTTGGCAGTCACAAAGGGGTCTTTTACGTGCATGAATCATGATGGCACGCGCTACACACACGTTGGCCGCCTATGGTCAGCGATCAGGGTTTCCGTATTATAGACCTGACAACCCCCACGGACGAGGGCCACCCTATACAGCCACCTAGGGTACACACTTGGTCGCTCTGCGGACTGAGCACTGACCCGACGTCAGAATCCCAAGACCCTTAGTCGCGTCTTACGACAAGCTAGGCTATACTGCGGGCCTTTTCGCCACCCGGGCCCGCACGGGACCCCTTTTATATGGAAGCAAAATGCATTTCTTATATAACCTTTTTGTAGAGACCATTTTATAGTATGCTCAATGGTGGTTCGCTACAAAGGGGACTCGCATAGGCATATAGCTTGTTTCCAAATCCGGTATAAATAAGTTGAAACGAAACAGCTAGAAATCCCCCAAAAACGAAAGTAAAAACATTTTCAGTTTTCCTTACCTTACGACGAAAGAATTTACTCAGTAAGATAAGATTGTTTTACACAAAAACATGAAAAATGAATGGTTTCTATAACGATCATGTTAAAGCACTCACATTTTATGTCTAGACTCATCACATTCTTCTTCACGACTTGTGGTGTATTTGGGTATTGTACTATCTGACTTATCTATCACGTGATATAAAAACATTTAAATACCAGTAAACTATAAACTGAAAAACAAATTAAATGCGGTTAGATTTAAAAATTACAAAATCGAATCAAATGATAACCATATACTAGAACACGATGTATATCAAAGGTGTGTGCTTCCAGTGGAGGATTTAGAAAGGGCCCAGGTCCCCATTTTCCTTAAATCTTTTCACGGGGGGTCACTTCATTGGAATTGTGAATCTTTTATTCATATATATTTTATAACTGAATGTAATCTTTATGAACATTTGAGATACAATCTGTATTTAGAATTAGATAACTTATTATAAACTTAAGAACTTTAAATAACTCCTCCAAATCTTTATGGCTGTTGTCAAATGAAGATATAAATATTACAACTCTAAGAAGAATGTTTTGAACTCAGAAGAATTTATTGTTAATTTAATATAATACTGATATGGCTCTGAACAGACTACACATATATATATATATGTATTTTTGTTTTGTCTTGGCCCAATTATACATGTAAAATCATTGTATTTAAAATTATTATGCCCCTTGAGAGACCTCAATTGGAATAAACAATCTTATCTTATCTATATAGGAATCAGTAGCGTAACCAGGCACGAGCATCTCTTTGGCATGAACACCTCTTTGGCATGAGCACCTCTTTGGCATGAGCACCTCTTTGGCACGAGCACCTCTTTGGCACGAGCACCTCTTTGGCATGAGCACCTGCTTCTTGCAAAATAACCTTTTAGCCACATTTTATATATGCCTATCCTAAGCTAGGTATCCTTCTCAAAGCTTGTTTGTCCATGTGCTATTTCGTGTTAATTGTTCTATGTCAAGTAGTGGGTCTTTCGTAGAAAATTAGGGGATTGCTATTGAATCTTATGAATTGTATTTTTAGACTTTGGCCAATGCAAGACAGCGAGCAGCGACCTCTGGTCATGTTGAAGACTATAGCAACTGGTCATTGTGGATTTTTTAAGCTATACCGCTTGTTTATGTACGTTGTGTCTTGAACACATTTTCCACATCTCATTATATATCGTCTTCAAACAATCCACTATAGTTAGTATACGACCATTTGATTTTAATGGGTGACAATGTTGAAATTTGAAATAGAAGGCAGGCTGGCATAAATCAAGAAATAAATAGGCACTATAGTGCTTTGAATAAGACGACTCCTTATAGGAGTTATTTCCTCTTAATCGTCAAAATTGACCATTTTCACAGTTTTTGAACTTTATCTTGAAAACTGTAAGTGCTAGAGGAAAATTTAGCATTGCAAAATTTCAGCCCCTTGAAATGTACAAAAATGAATTCAGGGTTAAAATTGTCAGATCAACCTTTTAAGAGTCATCCCCATTTAACTGTTTATTTTCTATCAATTTTAAATATTTTTTAATACCACTGATGGGATTGCTTAAAACTTTGTACAATTTGTCTTTTGGATGTCCGCTACCAAGTTTTAAAAATGTGTGAATGCAGACCAACCAACATAACCGTCATTTCTATATAGAACACGGGGGTCAGACCATAGTTTTTGCTTATACCTCAAAAAAGTATAAGAGATAGAGAAAATCTGAAGCAACCAACCTTCTTCTGCATCAACAGCTCTACAAAACTCTTCATTTAGTCGAAGTTGTGGGACGAATCTTTATTGAAATTATTTCCCCTAATCGTCAAAATTGACAATTTTCACAGTTTTTAAACCTTTTCTTAAAAACTGTAAAAGCTAGAGGAAAAGTTAACAATTCAAAATTGTTCAGCTCATTGAGATCTACAAAATGATTTCAGTGTCAAAATTGTATGATCCACCCTTAAAGAGTTATCCTGCTTTAACTGTTTTTTTTTTCAATCAATTTTACCTTGTTTGGTTTTTTTTTTTTCAAACGGAAAGCTTTGTAACTTTGTATTCTTGATCTTAAGAGTGTTTTCTATCCTAACTAGTTTTTTTATGTTACTTACCAATAACATGTAGACCATTTTGCCCACTAGGTAAAAGGCTTTAAATAGCATAAGAGATCAGGTGAGCGATTCAGCCTCTTGTTTTTTTATTTTTTCTGACTGTTCTATGTTGCGTATCTTAAGGGTTTTGTTTTTTAAATATGTCTCGTATTTTATGTCTACTGATTTTGTCTTGGACTTTTTTAGACTTCCGATATACTACAGATTCTCTAGGAGGTCCGCTTCATATTTTGATTTATTTCTCGAAATTGACACATTAGGAAGGCTTTGTACAAAGCTCTATCACATACGTGATGACTTCAACTTTTCAATTGTTAATTTTTCCTTTCTATTTAGCAAAATTCCGTCCGCTCCAGCATATGGAGTTTGCGTATCACAATTGATTCGTTATTCCAGAGCATGTGGGGAGTACAACGACTTCCTTGATAGAGTTACACGGCTGACAAGCAAATTGTGAACACAGGGGGACGTTGCTCCCAGGTTGTTGTCATCACTCAAGAAATCTTACGGAAGACATCATATGCTTGTAAACAAATACGGGATTTCTATCTCTCAGATGAGCACAGATGTTGGTTTGACATTTAGTTTGCTAAAGTCATCCTTTCCGGATTTGACGAACACTAAATCGAACTTTGCCAATGTGATGGATGTGCTATAGCGAGCAGGAACTGCTTACTCTTCCGGAGCACCTGAGTTCGCTTTCGTTTCAACTTGAATCGATATGTATGATTTTTTTTACATCAGTCGATAAATGCTTCTGTCTTGATGAATTGAACTTTTATCGATTTGATTTTTAAAGTGTGCTTTGAACAAGATAAACAATAGGGGGAAGGTTGGGCCCAAACAACTAGTATAACCCCGCCAGGAATCTTTGACAAAGCCGTTGTTTGTATCTGTCATCTTTATGTTGTTTGTTCTACGTTTTAGTGTGTGTTATCTTTGATAGAGATTGTCAATAGGGGAACGGTTTGGGCCCACAAAACTAGTTTAACCCCGCCACATGTTTGAAATGCCTGTACCAAGTCAGGAACATTGCGAACGACCCATTCTCCGGTATGACTGTTTCGTTTTTGTCATTTTCTCTGGACTATGAGATTGATCATTCAAGTTCGGTAGTTTTGTTATTACCTTTATTTTTATGTGCCTGTCCTAAGCCAGGAATCCTTGTCAAAGCTTTTGTTTGTCCTTGTCTACTATCTGTTTGTTTGCTTTATGTCCAGAAATGGGTGTTTCTTTGATATTCTAGGGATTTGTTTGAATCTTATGTACTGTATTTTTAGTCTTGGGCCAATGCAAGACGGAGAACAGTGACCCTTGGTCATGTTGAAGATTGCTGGCTGTTTTCCATCGTGACTTTTTAAATTGCTGTTTCTTTAATGTTGGTTGTGTCGCGTACACTTAGTCCACATCTCTTAATCGTCTATTGAGTTCACGTTGCTGAATGCGGTTTTGTTGTTATGTGTGTGTGTGTGTGTGTTTTATGTTGTGGTGTGGTTTGTTTCGTTTTGTGATGATTTTTTGTCTACCGGTTTTGTCTTTGTCTTTACGGTTTTATGATGTTGATAACCCCTTTGGTACACCTTTGCTTCTTAAATGCTTCATTGTTCTGTTCCCTTCTTTGGTGTTTTGCATTTTTATATTTTAATTCAAAACAGTAGAGTATATTTGTTAGTATGCTCCAGTAATTATGAAGTACGTTTGAATAATTATTTTTTATCACCTAGATTCATGCAATTTCTGTTCCAATGACAGCAATGTATGGAGCAAACCTTTGGGACATTTTTATTTCTTTTTTTTTGCCATTTAAAAGTAAAAACAATTTATTCATATTCTAGAAACAGTTTTATCAACATGTAGTACCAAAAAAATTCGTGTATGTGATGATACAAAAAAACGTTTACCCTGTTCTTTTTATTTTTTTTTATTTTGCTTATTTGGATATTTGTTAACTTTTTCAGAATTCCCTAAAAATGCTGATTTTCTTCATTCATTACAAAATAAGGTTAAACTTCATTAGCTATGTAAAATATTGAACATAAGTTTCAAAAGGCCAAAATAAAAGCCTAAAAAAAAATATGTCCATTATCCATTTATCAAAAAACAAATATCTTCAATCCGTCTGTAATTCACGAAATAGAGTCCAAATTATTTTATTTGTCGTTGTTCTTTGCACAAACTTCTTATTTAAAACCATAATACTATGCTTGTGTAGTAACGATTCAGAACTGACTTTACTTTACACAAAGCTTATAATTAGAAATTTAAATTTCAGACAGTCTAAAAAATTGAAACAGAATATAAAAGAGTAAAACACTTCTAATTCACTTTGTAAAGAAATAACTTCTGCTTTTCGTTTGTCACAAGAACACGGTTAGTATTCCTATCATAGTCTATTGCTAATGGACAAATTAATCCATCTTTGCCAGTCAACAACTCGCAGTGACGATCACCGTCTGGTGATATAACGATAACGTTGCTGGAGTGACGTCCAACAACGTACACGTACCCGTGAGTATCAATGGAAATTCCTACAGGTTCACGCAAGACCTTTTCGTTCTTAAACACCCACTTTGTTGTGCCGTCCACGCAACAACAGGTCACCGTATATACACCACTGTTAGTATAGTAAAGTTTGTCTTGATATGTTGTGATGTAGGAGTACCATGACATGTCAGGTCTCTTCTTGATCGTCGTTATCTTCCCACTGTCTATATTCATTCTACATATCCCGACAACTCTGGCACAGTAGATAAGTTCTCTGTCCTTGTATATAATGCCGTAGTTCTCGGTTTTGGTCGGAATGGATCGGGTAATCTTTCTTGTGTCTATGTTGACTATATAAATAAAGGCATTGTCGTCGGATCCCGATGTTACTGCTAAGGTGTTGGTGGACGGTATATGTGTTATATCGATGATAATGTCAGTTTTGACATTAATCTTGCAATCTACTGTACCAGTTTCTGTTACCAATACGATGCATTGAACTCTATTACATGTAACAGCTAATCTACCATCAGGAAGGAAACAACATCCCCTAAACCATTCTTTCTTTACGTCAATCGAAGATATGATAGTTAATTCTTTTGATTAGTGTTTGACTGGTGTGCTGTACTGAGATGATCACCTCAATATCCCTATTGTGTCTCACAACTATGTTGTGTTATATGGTCATTACCGGATCCTAAGATCGCAATGGAAGAGGGAGGTTTGGCGCCATAAAACCTGGTTTAACCCACCATTTCGTTTGAAATGCCTGTACCAAGTCAGGACCATTGCGATCCACCAGTTCTCTGGTATGACTGATTCGTTTTTGTCATTTTCTCTGGACTATGAGATTGATCATTCAAGTTCGGTAGTTTTGTTATTACCTTTATCTGATGAGGTCAAGGCTGATACTGTCAATAGACCTGACACTGGGAACATAGAGCTGTGCCTGTTTATGTTTTCTTTTCTTGAGAACAATCTTACATGGAGTAGCACTCATGGATACGCGACCGAACGTTGGTAAATATTTCTCTATTTCTGTTATAGCCAATTCGACGGAAAGAGATATACGGTTTAGATCTCTACTAGAACAAATATTTTCAAGGACAAAGTAAGCTTCTCCGTTTTCTTCATAGAAAGGAAGATTTGTAGATCGGACGCGTGATCTTTCAGAGTTGATAAACTACACTGCATTCCATCTATCTCTTGTTCTTTCTTTTCTAATAATACAACCAGGCCTTGGATTTTTGTGGTGTGAAGTTTTTCTACTTCTGCCAATTCATGTAATATTTTAGCTTCAAGTTTGTCAAGATGGTCGTTAACTTTCCTTCTCGTTTCTTTTATTTCTGTCTGAATCTTGTTCTTTTGCTTTTGTATTAGCGATAAGTTTTGTTGTCGATCTGTAATGATCATTGAGATATTTTCTTTGTTTTCCTTTAGGTTTGCCTCGCATTCTGCAAGAGCATTGGAAATCTTCACCTCACCCACTACTTCATCAACAGGTAACATGCCCTAACATTCCTTGTGTTTTCCCAAAATACATTTCAGACAACAGGCACATTCGTGTTCGCCACAGTAGGTTTGATATCGCTCTTTGTGTTCCGGACAGGTGTGAGATATTTTCAGTACGTCGGTAGGAAGATGCTTGTATACTTCAATGGGTGTCATCTGGTGCTCGTTAGATCCTTTAGAGGCTAAATGTCGCGTCTGACACTCGATGCATAACGCCTCGTCACAGTTCACACACCAAACTGTGGACGGTTCCGAAAATCCGAGAGTCTCACACACCCCACAGAGAGTACAGTTACTTGCCATATTCTGAAAACATAATTGATGAAAAACTAAATCACAATGTCAATGTCTTTTTATATTTTTTACATTCAAATACTCTATCGGTTCCTCTCTGCTTCTTACTAATGTTTCTGTTTTCCTCTTTTACTTGTGTCTGCTTTGTGTTTTGAAGTTATCTTTTATTATACGAGTATTTATGCATACTATATAATAATAAGACACCCTGTTTGGTGTCGTTTATATTTTGTTTTTGTGGGGTTTTTTTTATAATTTATTGATAAAAGGCAGAGATCTCTGCCTACAGAGGTCAACTGATTTAGCGGTGGTATTTAGTTTTGCCTGAGGAAACCCTCCTAGTCATTTTATTTTTATAGAAACATGTAGAAATGCGCACATCACCTGTAGCCTAGATTCACAGCCACCATTCGTTTCCTTGAGTTTGTGTCTCGTGAAGGAATCGATAACGGCGGCAAAGTGTAGAAAGCTGCTCGACTAAGGAGGACCCAAAGCCCTAATGTTGTATGGCAGTCTCCATAATATATACACTCCAAAAAAAAGGCACCATCCTATTAATTCTTTTACGTGTACATTTTAAGCCTTATTTACAAATCACAAATGAACTTAAGCCCAATTTTAAGTTATATTTTAGAATGTGTTCTTAGTGTTAATTTCCACCAAAATTTTTGAACAAGAAATGGTCAGCCGCTTTGAAATAACAACTCGAAGCAAACCACCAAAAAATGACTAAAACCGTCTTGAAGAATTTAAACTTTCAAGGAAAAACGAGTTTTTGTACATTTAAAGTTTTACATTCAAACAGACGATCCAATATCCAATAGGTAAACATACAGGGAAGAGAATTTTGTACACAAAAAAAAGAAAAGGAAAAAATCAATTGTAAGAGAAAAGGGAGATTACTCTGTTAGGATGAAATTTTCCGCCAAAAAAAAACAGAAAAACGCAATTTTCTCGACAGAATTTAAACTTTTTGGCTCAAATGTTTTGTAGAAAAAATCATGCTAATTTGGAACTATTCATCACACCATTTCAAATTTAATATCTTCAGTATGAGGTATCGATATTTGTCCTATAAGTGTTTCCTGTTTGCCAACTTTTTTATGTAAACATTAACATAAATATCATTATCTCCCTTAACATCCTTAATATAGTCATATCCACTTTATCAAAGTTATCAAACTCCCTTTTTGAAAAATGTAGGGAGATTCTTACAAGCAAGAATTAAAGAAATAGAACTTGCAGGAATAATTTAATTTTACTATACAATGTTCTCCAGGTCACAGTGAGGTCTCTGGGCCCGTGTCAATGAAACTATCCTAACATATATCTTAAAACATCGTTTAGGAGTTACTTTAGGATGGTCTAAGAACCATCTAAAGATATTGGGTAGGATGTACATCGAAGCTGTCTTAAGACATTCCTATATTTAATGGTGTAGGACCGTCTTAGAATTACTGATATATGCAATTCATATTTAAATAATTTTTAAAACAATTTCATAGCATATCAAAATGCATGATAAACTTCTACATTTATATAACAATGTGTGAACAATATATTAAATCTTAATTTCTTTTTTAGTTATTTTTTGTTTTGTTTTAAATAACGTAAACAACAATACAAACTTCAATACTAAGGTTTATACATGTTCCCGTTCATTCATAAATAAAATCGGTATTTGAAATGAAAATGAACGAAATCTCATCCGAAAACTCGATTGCTTTAAAAAAAACACACACGGATTTTTAGATTGAAGGTAGTTTAAAATTTGATTTAAAATCCGGCATCAACTTTGTCAAAATACACTTTCAAAAATACCAAAACTCTGAACTTCTTCCCACATCGGGAATAGAGTGGTCTATTATTGGTCATAATTTATCTTCGGAAACTAGATTGCCTAGAAAGAAGCAGAATGTATTTGAATCAAAACATTGGAAGGAAGAAAGAAGAAAATTAGTGAAAGAAAAGTACTCAAAACTAGAGCGCCTCTTATAAGCCTTGTATAGACTAAGAGCGAGTCCGGTGTTATAAAATATGTTGCCTGAAACTTTTGTGTACTTCTTATTTAAACAATGACCAGAAATTGTAGTAACCAACTTTTTCAGACACAGTTTTTTTTCTATCAAACATTAAAAGTAGACGGATGTTTTCTTTTCGAGGCTTTCTGGCCACGCCACACAAAAATCATAATAGAAAGCATGGGAAAGTATGGAATAACAAACTCTGCCAAAATAAACCACCAAACATCCGTACATTCAAGATTTTCACATAAATGGACCACTATTATGAGTAATATAAAGCATAAAACTGAAAAACTACCCTGATTTGTAAATGTAGCTGTAACAGTCTAAGAAATAAACTGTATCTCTCAATACTTTATTCCGTCTGATGTAACTGCTCGTCATTTAAGATAAGTATCTACAAGAGCAATAATTATTGTTTATTTCCTAATTTCAATACGCTAGGATAGTCCTAACTATTTAGGATGGTCTTAAGTCAACTCAATTGTTATCTCAAATTTTGGTCACATTTTAGGACGCATCTCAAATTAGGACCCTTTCGTTGACCGTCCTAAGACTAATCCATATCTAAAGACGGTCCAAAGACATGTCTCAATCCTAAGATAGCTTCGTTGACACGACCCCAGATGCCTAATTGTGTGTGCTTGTAATATATGTTGTATGTCTAATATTTTATGTGTACTTTATTCAAATCACTTCATCATATATGTTTAGTATTTTATTGATTGTACTGCCCAGTTTTGGGCACCTTGATTGGTTAATAAAATTATCTGTATCTGTATTTGTATCCCTTAACATATCTCACAACTTATTATATTTTGAAATAAAGGAAATTTATTTTTTTAAACCGAGATGCCTGGCCACCTAAAAATTATAGGCTCTTCAAGAATTGTGTACCAAAATGACATTTTTGGGAAAACGTAAGCATAAACTCGTTAAGCAGAATAATTGTTTATGACCGACCATGTAACTTAAAAGGGGGCTTGTTTTGTTTTGTGTGTTTTTTTGTTTTTTTTTTTTTTTTGCAAGAAAATTTGGCAGAGCGCGGGAAAAAATATTTTTGAAGGCGCCATGGTAGAATAGTTTTTTCATCAATAGCAGCAGAACAAATTGCCTATCTTAACCTAAAGGAAATTTTTTTCTCTGATGCCAATTAAAACAATAACAAAATGCGCGGGAAACCGATATGCTTGATAACCAAAAAACAACAAGAACGAAAAAAGTCCTCAATATAAATTTGCATTCTGCTTTCTTAAGTGCTTTGTCGTGCAATATATATATATATATATATATCATTTATATCAGAGAAGTATATTATATAAATTTTCAGTAATCTATATAAATTGAATTACTATATCAAACTGAATCATAATTTTTTCAATTTTAAAAATGATATTTTTGTAGCATTTATTTACTTTTCACCAGAAAACTCATCAGATTCATCAAAAGATATTGAAGAAACTTTCTCCATTCTTTCACAAAAAATAGAAAAATACTCCTCCTTAGGTGAAATTTTGATTCAGGGAGATTTCAATGCATATACATTTACTATTGCAGATTTTATTGAATCTGATGATTCACCATATCCAAATTCTGATGATGTTAATTATTTTATTGATTCATGATCATCAACAAACAATTTTGATAATAAAAAACCAAACAAAGTGGTAAACTTTTATTAAACCTGTGTAAAGAGACTGGCATAAGAATACTTAATGGTAGAACCAGTGGTGACCTTTTTGGAAAATTTACCTGTTATAAATACAATGGTTCAAGCACAGTTGATTATGCAGTTGCATCTGCAAATATATTACAAATTATATGTAACTTTACTGTTCACAATTTACTACATTGTCTGATCATTGTGCTATTAGTTGTACTATTTTGACCTCTTTCTATACTAATTCTAACTTGGATCAAGCTAAAACCTATCCTCATATTGGAAAATTCCTATGGAATCAAGATTCAATTAATAGATATGCAATTCAAATGCAATCAACTGAGACTAAACATAAACCACAAATGAAATTTAGTAATAGTGATGAAGGTGTAATTCATCTTAATAATATACTCCTGGAAGCTGCAAAATCCTCTGCTAAATTCATCAAAGGCAAGGTTAAAACTAAATGTAATAAATCAAAAAGAAAACCCTATTTTACAGAATCTTGTAAAGACCTCCAATCTATTGTTAAACACTATGCTTCTTTAATGAATAAATTCCCTTTCAACGGATCATTTCGTAAAAATACTATTCGTATCTCTCTAAATACAGAAGAAAGTGTAAGCAAGAAGAACATCTTTACAGAAATAAAATTGACGAAAACCTACACAACAATATGAGCACTAATCCAAAATTGTTTTGGGATAAACTAAAAGTTCTAATATGAATAACTCTGATGAAATCAGAAATCAAGAAGAGTTTCTAACATTTTTCAAAAAATTAAACACAGGTGAATCCTGTGAACTTAAGAAACCCTTTCATGAAAATGTCATGTCCAAACTGACAACTCTAGCCAGTAGCACTATAACTGATAGCACACCTTTCAATAACCCATTTACATCAGATGAAATACTTAAAGCTGTGAAATCATTAAAAAATGGAAAATCTACCTCAACAGACTTAATATCGAATGAAATGATTAAAATAGGAATGCCAGTACTTATACCCCCACTTCTGAAATTATTTAACATGATTTTTAATCAGGGTTCTTTCCCTAAATTATGGAATGAAAGTCTGATAACTCTGATACATAAAAAGGGTAATAAACTTGACCCAGCTAATTATAGGGGAATTTCCTTAACATCGAATCTGGGTAAACTTTTTAATAAAGTCCTATTTAACAGGCTAACAGAATTTGTCAACATAAATAAAATACTTTGCCCAAACCAAATTGGTTTTAAAGAAAAAGCCAGTACATCTGATCATATATTTAGTCTCAAATCTATTATTGAACACAACAAAAGTCAAAATAAAAAAGTTTTTGCTGCATTTATTGATCTCAGAAAGGCTTTCGACACAGTATGGAGATCTGGTTTATTTTATAAACTTCTCAATATAAATATTCCCTACAAAATTTTTAAATTCATTCAATCGATGTATCAAGACACATCATGTAGATTAAAATTCCCAAGCGGATTAAGCGAGAAATTTAACTCCTCTTGCGGAGTAAAACAAGGTGATGTATTGAGACCTATGTTATTTAATATATACATAAATGACTTGGTGAAAGATCTTGCTCATAATACAGTTGATCTATTGGTAATTGGTAACACAGTAATAAATTCGCTTTTATTTGCAGATGACATAGTCCTCCTATCAAATTCAGAAAGGGGACTTCAAAAATCTCTTAATGTCCTACAAAGATTCTGCAATTTTTGGAAACTTCAAATTAATTCTACAAAGCCTAAAGTGATTGTATTTAACTCTAATGGTAAAACCCATAAAAACTTTTTTTCAAATATGGTAACAACTTTCTAGAAACTGTTACTTCATACTGCTATTTACGCATTACTTTAAAATATACAGGTAATCTTAAAGTATCTGGAACTATGTTAACGGAAAAGGGTCGAAAGGCTCTTTACAAAATAAAAAAATTAATTGGATTAAATAATCCATGTAGCTTGCTAGAAAAACTTTTTGACACTTTAGTTGTCCCAATTTGCCTCTATGGGAGTGAAATTTGGGGATTTAATTCAAGCCCTAGCTATAAAATTTATTTATTAAATTTCTGAAAGATATACTAGGAGTAAACTGTAAGGCCTCCAACGCTGGATGTTTAGCAGAACTAAATAGACTACCCCTTAATGCAAAGATCACAATTCAGGCTATCAAATATTGGTGTCACATTCTTGAATCAAATGGTACTCTTGTACAAAGTGTATACGAAGCAACAAAAGAAACAAATTCTTGGGTAAAACAGCTGAAAAAAACTTTGAACAACCTTGGATTTTCATACATTTTCAATAACCCATCTCTACTGAAAATTAACATTCCAATCATTGAAAGACGAATTAAAGATGTGACCCTCCAAAATTTAGAAAATGATATTAAAACAATAATAAGCTATCTTTCTTTAATAACTTTCACTCATCTAATATCAGACCTTAATATGTTGACCTTTGTAAGTTTAAAACAGATAGATCAACTCTGGCAAAACTAAGAATAAGTGCTCATGAATTAGCTATAGAAAGAGGTCGATATCAAAACATACCTAAACAGAACAGACTATGTCTCTGTTGTAATAATGGAGAAATAGAAGATGAAATCCATTTTTTTATTAATTGCAACATATACAACAACATAAGAAACAATTTTATTGCTAAACTAAATAGAATACTCTTATACATAACAAAAATTAATAATTTAAGAAACTGTATTATTTTTAAATTACTCAAAAGCAAATCCCCTACCATACTAAAACTTACTGCTAACTTTATACAAGAATGTCTATGCTCTTATATATTTTCGAGTACTGGAATGTGTGTTGGAAAGACACAGTTTACATATTTCCAAAATTTGACAACGTTTGGCTATTTCTTTAAAAATTGATAAATTTATCTGTTTGGTCATTGCTGTAATATATTTTGGCTTCTGTTTTGTTTTATCAAATCTTATATTCTACCGGTTTTCCAAGGTTTTTACTCCTAGCGTGTCTGATGAAGGTTAATCCAGAAAAGCGCTTCACACGCAGTGAAATTTTGCATCGTACATTTATCAAAATCATTTCAATATGTGGATCGTGTCTTTCTGGCACATATTCCATATTCTTTCGTATTTAATATTATTTCAGAGTTTGGCTTTAGTGCCGTGTGGAGGTCGTAGAAAGCTTCCCCGTGCTTCAGTTGTATGCTCTTATATATTTTCGAGTACTGGAATGTGTGTTGGAAAGACACAGTTTACATATTTCCAAAATTTGACAACGTTTGGCTATTTCTTTAAAAATTGATAAATTTATCTGTTTGGTCATTGTTGTAATATATTTTGGCTTCTGTTTTGTTTTATCAAATCGTATATTCTACCGGTTTTCCAAGGTTTTTACTCCTAGCGTGTCTGATGAAGGTTAATCCAGAAAAGCGCTTCACACGCAGTGAAATTTTGCATTGTACATTTATCAAAATCATTTCAATATGTGGATCGTGTCTTTCTGGCACATATTCCATATTCTTTCGTATTTAATAAAGTAGGCAAATTAAACTTAAAAGGGGATAATTAATTGATTTTCTTTAATTCTACAACAAATATCTACAAAATTACAAATACCAAAACGCGGGTATAAACGGTTAATTTGGATATGCTATATATCGATATTTCAAGGAGTAACCTCTCATCAGTAGCATTTAAACCAAAACATTGGAAGGTCAAAATCCCAAACAGTTGAAAACGAAAAGTACTCAAAACCAAAAAGTTCGAACAAGGAAGCCAAATCCAGCACCGAGGATATCGACCATGTGCATTACAAGGAAAGAAACCTGGTGTTTTCTTCAATTTTGAATTTAACTATCGGAAATTTCAGCGACAATATATTAGAAATTTTATGGTAATTCGTGTCAGACAAGTCTGACTACAAGGCTTGTGATTACCCTCGGGGACCTCTGTATATTATACAACACTGTATAATTATAATAACAGCAGTATGATTATGTCTTGTAATAAGATTAATCTCAATCTTTCCTCTGTCACTCCAAACCATTATAATTGTAGTTTTTAGTAACCATTATGTTTGTAGCTTTTAGTTTTAAAATATGTTAGCAATGACCATTTATTGAAAATGTGTTTCGCTAATAAATTATGTCTTATGTCTTATGTCTTATATCGACTCCTAAACGGGACTTTAAAATGTTAATTGCCTTTTTATACTTATGTCATTTTTGAGCATTACAGCGGTCAAGTGTGTCGGTTTTGTGTGATGATGCATCATCAAATCAAGTGTTTGACGTGTTGTGTCGGATTTAAAATCGACATACTTGATTTTTTTACATCAGTCGATGGATGCTTCTTAGCTAGCTGTCAGTAACTTCGAGTGTTCTCAAGAGAGTATCTTTACGTCCCGTTAATTACCTGTTGTCCTTTTGTCTCTGATACTCTCTTGTTGAATTGAACTTCTATCGATTTGATTTTTACTGTGTGTTAGTTTGTGCTTTGTTATTGATTATCATTAGGGGGAAGGTTGGCGCCAAAAAACTAGTTTAACCCCGCCACATTTTAATGTGCCTGTCCTAAGCCAGGAATCTTTATCAAAGCTTATGTTTGTATTTAGTCGAATTTTTGTTAATTGTTTTTTGTCAAGAAGAGGGTCTTTCAATGCACTTTGGGATTGGGCTTGAATCATATGTATTTTATTTTCAATCCAGGGGCCAATTGAAAAACAGCGAGCAGCGACCGCTGGTCACATTGAAGGCTGCTGGCTGTTTTCCATTGTGGATATTTAAGATATACGTTTATAATGTAGGTTGTGTCGCGTACACTTATTCCACATCTCATTTTCTTCTATTTTCATTTTATTTTACTAGTATTTTATTTTGTTGTTGTCTGAGAAAAAAATGATTTAATTTATGAGAGCAGCGTAAAGTTGGTTTCTTATTCCCGGTTCGAATTTGAATCAGGAACAGTTCCGATATTCATGCATATAAAAATGAATAAATGCATGTACATGAAAATAAGAATTTGTTCCCGATTCAATATTAGAACTGCTATCTAAAACTTTAAAATTCCCTCAACATGCTCAACACGTCGAACCATTCCTTTCTTTTTCGAGCAGCTTTCTATACGTTGCTTCCGTTGTCGACCCCCTGCCCCCCCCCCCCCCCCCCCCCGAGGAACAATATCGCGATACCGATGGATGTGAGATTGAATGTTTTATAAATCTACATGACTGTGATGATGAAGATGTCGTTTTGCATATTGGAACATTAGGACCCAATTTAAGAGAAATTTCTTACCTCTCATTAACCAATTTCCTACTCTCTCTAAGTATACCATTAGATGTTCTCAATAAACTACAGTACAATTAATAACCCTTTTATATGGGCGAGTGAGTGAGTGAGTGGGTGTTTTACGCCCGTGCAACGCTATATAGGTTATTTACAGGCGATGAACATGAAAAGGGTGATTAAATGAACATGAAATGATGATGATAAGTGAAATATGGGGATGGGGACGGTAAATTTTGAAGAACCACAGGAAATGGGGAGAGGTGGGTAGGGGCGGAAAATTTAGCGTATGTGGTGGCACCGTGCACTACTTGGCAGTCACAAAGGGGTCTTTTACGTGCATGAATCATGATGGCACGCGCTACACACACGTTGGCCGCCTATGGTCAGCGATCAGGGTTTCCGTATTATAGACCTGACAACCCCCACGGACGAGGGCCACCCTATACAGCCACCTAGGGTACACACTTGGTCGCTCTGCGGACTGAGCACTGACCCGACGTCAGAATCCCAAGACCCTTAGTCGCGTCTTACGACAAGCTAGGCTATACTGCGGGCCTTTTCGCCACCCGGGCCCGCACGGGACCCCTTTTATATGGAAGCAAAATGCATTTCTTATATAACCTTTTTGTAGAGACCATTTTATAGTATGCTCAATGGTGGTTCGCTACAAAGGGGACTCGCATAGGCATATAGCTTGTTTCCAAATCCGGTATAAATAAGTTGAAACGAAACAGCTAGAAATCCCCCCAAAACGAAAGTAAAAACATTTTCAGTTTTCCTTACCTTACGACGAAAGAATTTACTCAGTAAGATAAGATTGTTTTACACAAAAACATGAAAAATGAATGGTTTCTATAACGATCATGTTAAAGCACTCACATTTTATGTCTAGACTCATCACATTCTTCTTCACGACTTGTGGTGTATTTGGGTATTGTACTATCTGACTTATCTATCACGTGATATAAAAACATTTAAATACCAGTAAACTATAAACTGAGTGAGTGAGTGAGTTGGTGTTTTACGCCCGTGCAACGCTATATAGGTTATTTACAGGCGATGAACATGAAAAGGATGATAAAATGAACATGAAATGATGATGATAAATGAAATATGGGGATGGGGTGGGAAACAAAGGACCGGTAAATTTAGAAGAACCACAGGAAAAAGGGGAGAGGTGGGTAGGGGCGGAACTATAAACTGAAAAACAAATTAAATGCGGTTAGATTTAAAAATTACAAAATCGAATCAAATGATAACCATATACTAGAACACAATGTATATCAAAGGTGTGTGCTTCCAGTGGAGGATTTAGAAAGGGCCCAGGTCCCCATTTTCCTTAAATCTTTTCACGGGGGGTCACTTCATTGGAATTGTGAATCTTTTATTCATATATATTTTATAACTGAATGTAATCTTTATGAACATTTGAGATACAATCTGTATTTAGAATTAGATAACTTATTATAAACTTAAGAACTTTAAATAACTCCTCCAAATTTTTATGGCTGTTGTCAAATGAAGATATAAATATTACAACTCTAAGAAGAATGTTTTGAACTCAGAAGAATTTATTGTTAATTTAATATAATACTGATATGGCTCTGAACAGACTACACATATATATATATATGTGTATTTTTGTTTTGTCTTGGCCCAATTATACATGTAAAATCATTGTATTTAAAATTATTATGCCCCTTGAGAGACCTCAATTGGAATAAACAATCTTATCTTATCTATATAGGAATCAGTAGCGTAACCAGGCACGAGCATCTCTTTGGCATGAACACCTCTTTGGCATGAGCACCTCTTTGGCATGAGCACCTCTTTGGCATGAGCACCTCTTTGGCACGAGCACCTCTTTGGCATGAGCACCTCTTTGGCACGAGCACCTCTTTGGCATGAGCATCTGCTTCTTGCAAAATAACCTTTTAGCCACATTTTATATATGCCTATCCTAAGCTAGGTATCCTTCTCAAAGCTTGTTTGTCCATGTGCTATTTCGTGTTAATTGTTCTATGTCAAGTAGTGGGTCTTTCGTAGAAAATTAGGGGATTGCTATTGAATCTTATGAATTGTATTTTTAGACTTTGGCCAATGCAAGACAGCGAGCAGCGACCTCTGGTCATGTTGAAGACTATAGCAATTGGTCATTGTGGATTTTTTTAAGCTGCCGCTTGTTTATGTAGGTTGTGTCTTGTACACTTTTTCCACATCTCATTATATATCGTCTTTAAACAATCCGATATAGTTAGTATACGACCATTTGATTTTTTATGATGGGGGACAATGTTGAAATTCGAAATAAAAGGCAGGCTGCCATATATCAAGAAAAAATGGATAGTGGTTTGGGCTGAAAAAGTTATAGTAAGTTTAAAAATGTTTAAAAAATGCGAAAAATCCAGGCTCAGGGTTTTCCGAACATAAAAAGACAGGACGAAGAAAATATCCATATATACCATACCCCATGATTAAAATCAAGTGGTTGCTACCTTAAGTACCACGTAACAATGTGCTGCTCTCTCTGTCAGTCAATAGATCCCTTTAGCTAAACGTCTGGATCCACCGCTGTTTTGGTCTTATTCCAATGTTTCTGGGGTCAAGATAATGTGCTAGAATCCTTTATCGTACATACATGTAATGTTCAGGTTAGTTTTTTCAGCGTTTTTTATTGTTTGTGTTTAGTGATAACAAAATAGAAAATAATGAGATGTGGACACATTCAAGCGGCAAGACAAAGAAATGAAGGTTGCCAGAGTAGAACATGTTAAATACATGTTGAAATAAATTAGTAAAGCAGGCGGCTCCTGGATCCAGGGTAGCTGATTTAAGGACCAACGGTATTTTTCTTTTACAGAAAATACGAAGTCAAAATTTAAAACTTTGTATAACATTAATGTATCAAAAACAAAAGAGAAACACTAATTAAAACAATGAAAACTGTTTTCAAGACGTGTTTTACAGGAGTTCCGCGGCATGATCAGATCGATGTTCTAAAAACCATACATATAAACAACTAGTGTTTGTTATTGTCGTTTATAGTATAATAATTAAGACAATAACTCGGGTTTGTATCGTAAGATTCATACATGTACATGAACAACAGGAAATCGATATATCAATCACGAACAGCTATACAAACAAAGTGATCTTAGTTAGGTGTCATTTTTCACACATCATACATCTCTTAGACATGAAAGGGTCTAGTCAGAATTTTTTTGTTCGCGCAAAGCAGCAGGAATCCTATTCAGAATTTTTTTTTTCTTCTTAACCGCTGACGCCAGAAAATTTTTTCATCAGCATCAGAATATTTTTTTTAAATCTTCAACATAAAGTTGTTAATAAATGGTCGGTCCTTTACATCTATGGTATTCATGGATGATTTGGAAATAAAGCAAAATTTAATAATCTGTGGAAAAGATAGAAGGAGCATTAAGTAAATAACTTGTATGCATGGCATAATTTGATCGCAAATCAAAGGGAAAACATAAATGCCGTTATGAATCATTACCAATGCTCGCGTTTCGAGAGCGCACTCTAGCGCCGCTCTTGGCATATAACTCTCAATGACGACAGACCTCGACTTAATTGTGTCTATTGTCACTTTGTTTCATTTTTAATATTTAGAAAACGTCTGACAAGCGTGGAAAGTTACGGTATGCGTTTAATAGTCTTCGTATTAGCAACTTTTCGGTACAAGGGACCGGCCATTTCACTTGAAGGGGGGTCTTGGTTTGTATGTTTTTACCATGCAGGATTAATTGATTAATATTTATTGTTTAAAGGGGTCGCGACATGATATATTTTTTAGACATAAGGATTATTTCATATTTTGTTCTTAACATTTGCTGCCAAAATATTTTTTTTTCATAAAAAATCTGATCAAAAATGTTTTTATAAGAAAAAATCTAGGCCTCCTTTTCCTCTTCAAATGAAATGGTAGGTCCCTAAATACTATTCGGATAAACTTTCTTTGTCAGTGCACTGTCTTAAATAATTAAAAGTCTAGATCTTATCTTTGTTGCGTAAAACAAAATGGAGTGCTTAATCTTTTTGGGGACGGATTTTTCACATTAAGATTAAGAAATAGCAAATGGGGGTTTTATAATTACTAATTAAATTCTTTTTTGTAACATTAATTTATTTCTTTGTATCACATATATATACAATTGTCAATCAAATTAGTGAAAAAATATCCTTACAATGATATAATGATTCCTCGTCCTGAATTTGCATTGGGATGTTTAACCCGCCTAATGTATCATCATGAGTTATCTGATTGTATGTTCATGTAAGAACTGAGAAATTAGTTCATGGAATTTCTCAATTATGATAATTCCAAAATTTAACCAAAACGTGTTAATTCCATTTTAAGGTATGCGTTCACAAATATACTTGTTAAGTTCTGTACAATCTGCATCATCCCAATTCCCATATTTTGAACGCATTTTCACGCATCGGTGATCGTTGTTATTTGGTTGGTTGATGTTCCAGGATAAATAGGTCGGTTTTGTGCCATCCAACCATTCGTATTCCCCTTGAATGTGAAGGTCGCTCAATCCTATCCAATAATCGGTCATATTTATTGCGTTCTTCGTGACGTGACTCAATAAAAAATTGTTCTCCTCCTTTGTTAATATTTTGACAAGAGAACTCCCAAAAAATTCACACCCAGTCTTCGCTTGGTTAAAATTAAAGACGTTTTCACTGAGAAAGTAACACTGGGACTTGTAGTACACCCATTCTTTATCCGTTCCGCAGACGTCAGTCTTACGTTTCTTGCAGACGAACCCTTTTGACATGTAACAATTGTTGTCGTTCCATTTTAGATTATCATTCACCACTTCTTTAAGGTGAACACAATGTTCATTGTCATTAAGATTGTTTGGTTCATTGTTACCCCAGTTTGTATACGTTACTTTACTTTCGTCGCTCCATGTATACTCGCCATTGCCGGTGACATTGCTTAATCCGATCCAGACTTCAACCCGATCGCGATTAAGAATTGAATGAATATTTTGATTTTCATTAGCACTGAGAATGCTTGTCAAATCCGCACCAAGACCTCGGCAAAAGTCTCTGGCTTGAAACCATGTTTTCTTATCTTGAATAGTAGAAAATACCCTGTAGCAGCTGGATAAAATGCTCTCCCAACCAACAGGACAAGTTGTTTCAATGTTTGATAAACGCAGACGATTTTCACAATGTTCCCCATCACGATCAGCGGGACAAGCACAAGCAGACGCTCCGTCGGGCTTGACGTAGCATACGCCGTCTCCACAATCTCTGTCCTTGCAAACATTGTTCGGTAACTGACTTGGATCACAGTTCAAACTTGTAAAATGTCTATTAGCATCTTTCCGTAAAAAGTAATAAAAAACGCCTGTTGAAACACCCGAGGCGAGTATAATTAAACCGATAACAGTCCAAATGATACAACACTTCTTTTTTAACGAACACTTATTGTCGACTACCTTGTCATGTCCAGGAACGTCATAAACCCCTTCGCCTCCAACTTGGTTTAGGTCCGTATAACCAGACAAATGGGCGGGAACTTCATAGCCATCGCTATCTTTCGATTTTCTTCTCATTTCTAGGGTAACTGCCATGCGGTGAAGAAAATGTCACTACGCTTAGAAAGCAGTAATAAAGAATTCAGAACTGAAAGGAAAAACGCATCTACTCCTTCAAAATTCACTGGTTTATGTTAAACTTAATCCGGTTAACGCTGGAAAAATGTAATTTGATGTTTCTGAGGTTGAAAATTCAATGAATCATAAACACAGAAACATGGATAAAAGACGGATGTATACAATAAATGAATATACGTCTCATCATCTTCAAGAAGAGAAAATCACACTCGACAGATCGAAATTAACATGACACATGAACACTGATAGGAAATATAAGGACAATTGTTTTGTTATTTAGTAACATAATAATTGTACAAATCATTTTTATTGATATCATAAATACCGTCTGTCGTCCAAGTAATTGCTTGACCCTATATATATACTAACTTGACATCTTTCGATGTACAGTAGACCAACCCTTTCTTATTCATCATGCATATTTGTAGTCGTTGCTTGTTTTTACATCCCCTTAGAACTGTCGTTTTATAAGACTTGTTATTATCTATTTCCAAATCAAAATTGAGTGCTATATAATCTGTATTGTCCCTGAAACTGCGCTTTGATTTTCTGTTCTTGTGCTGCATTCTTGTGCTCAGCATGGTTCTTCTCGGTCTCCTTCACTTGCATTGGAAGAAGCAGGGGGTACCAATGAGGCTCCCGAATGTCAAAAATCCGAAAGGACAGAGACAAAACAAGTAAACACCAACGAGAACAGGAAAAAAACAGGCAACTTATTAAACACGCGGAAACACAAAAACTACTGAATATAAATTAACAACGCAAACTGTAGTCGTAACGAGAGTGAACGCAGATGCTCCGGAAGATGAAGCAGTTTGATCTTGCTGAAACACACCAACAGTCAATTCTAGTGTGTCAAATCATGTAAAGGTAGACAAAACTAAACCTTGTGACAAAAGAAACATCTGCACTCATCTGAGAGATCGGAATTTCATATTTGTCTATAAGCGCATGATGTCTTCCAAAAAAGTTCTTGTGTGATGACAGCAACCGAGGAGCAACATAACCCTTTGAAAACAATTTTTGTGTCAGACGTGACGCTCTGCTAAGGAAATCGATGCAAGTACCGCAGGCCTTGGAATAGAGAACCAAATGTGATACGTAAACTCCATAAGCTGGAGCGGACGGACTATTGCTACACAAGAAGGGAAAGTTGCAGAATGGAAGGTTTAAGTCACGCATCCCGTTTGTCATAGAACTTTTTTGATTTTTTTTCTTGACAGTGTATTTCAAGATGTATTTTTAGCTTAATATGAAGCAGAATTTCTAGAATATGTAATGTCCTTTATCTCAAGTTTCTTAGGATATAAAAGATGGAGAAAGTCACCAAATCGAGAATTGTTCAGTGATCAATTATCAGTATAACGGAAAGTGAGATTAAAAAAAAGAGAGCGAGTCTACGATCTTTTTTCGTCTAGAAATGATTGTAAGAAGTCTGCTTCATAAAAGTAAAGAAACAAATGAGCAAACAAAGGTGTACAATGAGTGCCAATTGGAATCCCTATTGTTTGCTTAAAAACACGTCCACCAAACTGTCAATAAGAAAGTTGAGCATGTGGATTATTTGGTCATCTGTAAATTTGTTCTTTTTCTTTGACTCATTGATGACAAAGTAAGTCTATAGACGATAAAAAGATGTGGAATAAGTGTACGCGAACAAAAAGAAACGGAAATTTAGAAAATAAAAATGGAAAACAGTCAGCAGTCTTCAACATGACCAGCGGTCGCTACTCGCCGTCTTGCATTGGCCCAAGACTAAATATACAAATATCAGGTATTTGTACCTTCGTTTTCCATTCTTTTTGGGAAAAACGCGTCGTTTTTATCAGTTGTGACAATTGTGATTTCAATTGTTCATGTCGAATAGAAGTGTAAAGTGTGGAGAAATCGAAAATGTTGATGATGTAACAAGATGAAACTGATTTAAATTTAAGAATTTTCGTCAGTTCTTTTGAATTCTTCAAAATCCACATTTGATAGACACTGTTTCTAGAATAACAACAACCTTTAATGGGATCGTCGGTATTGAGGTCAACAGGACTGAAAGAGATTTTGGGGTACATTTGGATAACCTTGCAATTATTAATGAAGCACTGATTTCAAGGATTTTTATGTAATTTAGGAATCCAAAATAGGCATGGAATGTCATTATTATTTGCACCAACAGAAAGGCCAACTGAGGAAATGACAGATTTGTGATTTGGATAAGCAGCTTGGACCTTTCCGGTTTCGTAGAAAACTAAAGCGTAAAATGGTTCACGGTTTTTCCGTTAACTGTAATGCATGTTCTTACACGTTGTAACAATTAAGAGCTAATCTGTGAGAAAACCATGCAATTTTGTTCCAAACCAATATTTTCATATCAACTTAAGGGATGGTTTAACAAAAAGACCTTCATGAAAGACTTATTTTGGCCAAATATTTTTTCCGGGAAATTCAAGATGGCCGACCTACAGGGTTCATCAGTATTCCTGGGTTTCTTAACAAAATCAGCTTGAATATCTACAAAACCTCATGTATTTCAAAGTTTCTTTTGGTCCATTTATCTTCATATTATCAAAAATTGAACAGTAAATATTTAAAGGGTAATACCTTTGCCTTCAAAATAGATGAAAATTTAAAAAATCTTAATAACCAATACCCAGCGTCCCTAGGGGGTGACAAGGGCAATTTTCCAAATTGTTAAAAAACATCAAAATACTTGAATTTTAACATTGTTTTATGTCTAAGGCAGGCTCTTTAAATCAAATTCACTCCCATATACTTTAACAACAGGCTTTAATGTCAATTGTATTAACAAATAGAGCTCGGCTCATGCTTTATGACATCGCTACAAGTCAGAGAAGTGGGTTAGTCTCATATTTTGGTAGAAAATTTCCTATTTTTTGACAACATTTGTAAAAACATGCTTGTGTTCAATTTTAAACAAAGTGCATTTTTAATGAGTGTCAAGATATGTTGTTACAATAAAAATTAATGTAACTGTCTTCGAGTTGCGGAAAAAGTGCAATTCAAGAGTCAAATTGGTGTATTTTTCAAGAATAATTGATAAATTGAAGAAATTGTCAATTTTAGATGATGAAGGCAGACCCATAATAAATCCAGTCAAAAGTTCTGATTATTGATCCAAAAGAATGCTTTTTAGGCTCTTAGAAATAATGTTTTCAAGTATGTTAGCGGTCATAATTTTCAAGATAGAGGCATCCAAAAATGGCATTTGGTCATTTTCGTCATAGTCACAAAACGTGCTTCTGTACCATTTTGGCGACATTTTTTTTTTACAGAAGTTGTTGAATGAATAGTTAACAGTTTGATTATTTCTTCAGTTTGCTCTTCTTTGCACTCAACCAAAGAATTTCAAATGAATCTGTCAAAAGGTGCCTGTTAAATATTTGTTCAATATTGGCAAAAAGCATTATATGGTCAAAAACATCACAAATCCCCCCAAAAAACTAAGTAAAAAAAATTGTTTTCTGAATGGTATCTGAGACGATGTCTTATAGTTTTAACCACATGAAAAGAAGTGTAAAAAATTGCATTGCCTGGTACACATTTTTTTTCAAAAATTTTTCGGACTTAGTTTTTTTAAAGGCAGATAGCAATTTCAGCCACATAACACATTTTGTCATTTTTTGACCAAATTTATCTAAGTCAAATTTATACAGATTCTTTTGATATTGATTGCTGGCATGTAGACATAAGCATACTTTAGAATAAATAAAAACACTTTTCCCTGCATAGAACAACTTTAAAAAAGAAATGCTACCAAATGGGCCCAGGAGCTCATTTTGGACTATGACGATAATGGCCAAATGCCACTGTTTGAATGCCTCTATCATAGAAATAATGACAGCTACCATATTTGTAAATATTATTTCTTAGAGACAAAGCAGCATTCTTTTGGATCAATAATCAGAACTTTTGACTGGATTTATCATGGGTCTGCCTTCATCATCTAAAATTGACAATATCTTCAATTTATCAATTATTCTTGAAAAATGCACCAATTTCACTCTTGAATTACACTTTTTCCGCAACTCGAAGACAGTTACATTAATTTTTATTGTAACAAATATATCTTTACACTTATTAAAAATGTACTTTGTTTAAAATTGAACACAAGCATGTTTTTACAAATGTTGTCAAAAAATAGGAAATTTTCTACCAAAATGTGAGACTGACCCACTTCTCTGACTTGTAGCAATGTCATAAAGCATGAGCCGAGCTCTATTTTTTTATACAATTGACATTAAAGCCTGTTGTTAAAGTATATGGGAGTGAATTTGATTTAAAGAGCCTGCCTTAGACATAAAACAATGCTAAAATTCAAGTATTTTGATGTTTTTTTACAATTTGGAAAATTGCCCTTGTCACCCCCTAGGGACGCTGTGTAATGGTTATTAAGATTTTTTAAATTTTCATCTATTTTGAAGGCAAAGATATTACCCTTTAAATATTTACTGTTCAATTTTTGATAATTTGAAGATAAATGGACCAAAAGAAACTTTGAAATACATGAGGTTTTGTAATTATTCAAGCTGATTTTGTTAAGAAACCCAGGAATACTGATGAACCCTGTAGGTCGGCCATCTTGAATTTCCCGGAAAAAATATTTGGCCAAAATAAGTCTTTCATGAAGGTCTTTTTGTTAAACCATCCCTTAAGTTGATATGAAAATATTGGTTTGGAACAAAATTTAGGATTTTGCATGGTTTTCTGGCAGATTGGCTGTTAAAGGTTCTTGATCCTCGGTTTGGTAATCATTCTGTGGGCCGGCTGTCTGTTTACCTTGACCATCATGTTGTAACAAGAACTGTTTATGTGATCACGTTGGATGTGTCATATCTGCTTTAATAAAATCTTTTTAAGCCTAGATCGTCTTTTACTGCTTGTCAGTCCGGTTTAATTTGTAGCTAAATTCCCTAGCTCTTGTGGTGCAGTTGTTAACTATACCATTGCATATACACTCTGAGAAGTGGTAAAGAAACACTTTGTTTCGAGAGAGATTGCGGGGTTCATTTTAATTTGTCGCTGTTCACAATGTACAAAACGTACATGTATCTAGCGATTCTGCTTCCTTTCTGATCAAAGCAATGTTGCTTAACTTTCTCTTTTTTTTTCATAATTTTAAAAATCTTATATAAAAAAAAATGTCCCGGACATTTTTTTTATATAAAATTGTCTTAAAACTATGATAATGATATAGATGTGCCCCATGAGCATTACATCATTTCAATAGTTATGACATTATGTTTTCCTATTAACATTTGACTCTTCACTATTTCAACATTTTTTGTATGTCCTTCTTTAAAGTTTCCTGAATATGCGTATGGGTTATGAAAATATTGTTGATTTGGTATAAATATGCTCCATGAGAATCGGAAATTTTATATAGATATAGGTACTGAATTCGAATCGAAAATGGCACACCCCACCATTAAAGTTACCGAAATACCGCCCCTTTTCGGGGTTATGAAAATCCTATTAAAATGTTACAGAGGACAAACCTTTTGCTTTCTTATATGTTTCTTATATGTCATGTGTAGTTAGTGAAGTGAGCTTTACGGGCGTTTGGGTCCAGGATGAATGTCATTTCAAGTTTGGCTCCTTTGGCCGAAAATGATTTTTTTAACTAAAAGCAAGGCAAGAACAAGATCCACTCACGAACAAACTTATAGACAATTGCAATGTACTAAAGATAGCTTCAAATTTTCATTTTTTTGCCAAACCATAAAAGACTGGAACAAACTTCTTTCACATATTAAAACCATAGAATCTACTGACAGCTTCAAGGATGCACTGTCTCACCAAGTGTTCCTTGATACACACACCAACCTCAAATAAACCACTAGTTTTTATCTTAGTAAAAAAGAAGAATTAAAAAAATGTAAAATTAAAGTCTCAAATAAAACTTGAAAAATCAAATGTTATTTTCCCTTGTTAGACACCAAAAAAAAACCAAACTCTTTCAGCATGATTCATATGAATTGTCATGTATGTGATGCGGGTTTTTCAGTCGGTATCCAGAGAAAAAGAGAAGACCTTAAACACCTGAAAATCACCCTATTGCCATTCAATTACTGGACTTCTGTGAACGGGCACTTGTTTCGTAAAATGATATGTTCCTTCAGTCATGTGTCAGTCCTCTTCCTTTCCTCAGAGGTCAGCAAGGTCTGAAAAAGTACGCGTTATGATAGTGTCCGGTCCGTAATGTTTTGTAATTATTATTTCGCGCGAAATTTTTAGGTATTTATAGAAACAAACAAATTTCTACAATTTATCAATACCAAACATTTCGAAATGGCCAAGGGTTGAATAGTTATCCTTGTGACACTGCACTAGTAAATGAACAGGGAAAACAGGTTTTCCAATTAGCAAGTATACAGCATGTCTAAACAACACCAGGTGAATACACAACTTTGATTCTTTACCTTTACCACTTTCATAGACCTGTATATTACATTTAATATAATTAATTTTAAATTTAGTATTCTAATATACAGGTCTATGCCACTTTGTATAGACTCTATGCCACCTTTGTCAGATGAACCACTGGTTGAGTTCTCAGTGTAAATTGATATCTAAACATCCTATCACATAAGTATAATCAATAATCAAAGCGCTAAAGCGTTTAAAGGCAAGCGAAATATATAAGAACTATAATAGATTCTCTGTTAAAGTATATTGTTCAAAATGTTTGCGAATCATTAATTTTGGTGTCGTCGTGCAGATGCCCTCAAATTTAAAGTGCACACACAAGACAGGTATCGTGTAAAAACGGTATCGATTGAAACACCCCTTCGATTAAAATGCACTCGTCCCAATTATGTCATGTATGTGTATTTTGTACTGATTTTATGAATGGTGAAGCTAGAATCTGAATCCATGCATTAACCAATCAAATGAGAGAAATATTTATACGAACCAATCAAGTAATAGATGAATACATAATGTATATTCTATCGCCTTCAACTAAAAAGTTCGTCAGGTAAGATGCAAAGATATTAATAAAACTTGTGCCGGTCATATAAAATGCCAATAAAAATTGAGATTTATAGAAGTGTATATCATGTTAACAAATATTGAAAAGTAATATAGAAAATAAAGCATTTTATTCCAGACTGGATGCAGGAAAATCACACCGTCTAGACAGAAAAAAAAACGCGAAAATCATCACTACTCTATAGACTCCATAAGGCTTCGCTGGCGCTTGCCTAAAAAGCAAGTACCAGACAACTAAAATGATCAGGACACACGGTTCAGGTCACATGCCTATGTACATATAATACACCAATAAAAGTTCTGTTGATTCATTATAGATAGAGAATTGTCATATAGAGTGCTATCAGTATAGCCAGGGATGTCCAAAACAAAGGATGAGCAACATCCAATACAAACTAACAAAAAGTCAATATTTTTGTATGCCTCGAGCTCCCCAACTTTCTTCTTTCATTCTTTATTTGCACAAATTTCAAAAATTGAAGTTACACAATATTTATATCATTGGAAAGAGAAATTATTCAGGAATTATCATATATAAAATATTTGCCAATCACATTAAAAATATAGAAATTATATTGAATAATGTAAAGATGGTCCAAATTTCTTAGGTAAAATTTTCAATAAATGTGCTAAATTGACAAGGAAAAAATCAATAATTGCACATTTTTATTTGCCTCAGGGGAATTAAGTGAAATTGACAAATTTCTACCTGTTAATTGGCAGGCTTAATGGTATATTACAGTCATAAAACTTATATCACATGAAAGCCCTTTCTTTGGTCTGTTTATTGAATATAAATTTGTTTAGATTCAAAATAAAATTGTTTGTTAATTAAGCGCATGAAATAACAAGAAATTCAAACTTTGATGTTTTTTTGAAGTTTTATTGAAGATAGGTAATTTGAATTCTTTGATATCTTTGGCATTTCTAAATATAGAAATACAGAGTTTTTAATTAGCATTTGAGAAAATAATTGTCTTTCAGAGGATATAATTTCCATTTTGATACACTTATTATTTTCAGAACCAACCCTGGAGAAATTTATCCCTTATGAACCTTCTGAAAATGACATTGAACTTAAATACACCTAAAATTAAACATGATTTTTTTCTTTTTTTTGAAGTTTGTTTCCCTTCACATGGTGAAATAGCTATTTCCATTTTCCCCTCTTTCATTTGATATAAATTTCATAAAAATCTGTTCAGTAGTTTCAATGCATATCCCGGAGAAAGTTGACCTATTTTCAACAGAAATCATGCAAAAATAAGACAAAATCTCAGGTAAACAGGGGAGGCCTAGAACATTCATGATTATCTAAAGATACATATCCCATCAGTTTTATTTAATCCCTGGTATAACCTTGCAGTTCAAACACTGTCAGTGTAGTTTGTATAACAGATCTAGACCAGTAGCTATTTTCTCAATTGTAACCTTCTCAGTCTTCTATTAAGAAAATGAAACTTAGTGCAGTCCATTATCAGCTTATAAGGAGGTTTGAATGGTTGTCTATGAGTTCAGTTGATATTTCAATACTAAGCTGTTGATTAAGAAAGATCCTTAGTTTCTCAATGAATGCGATTTTAGCATCATTTAAATGTCTACATCTTAATATGAAATGGGGTCTTTCGAGGTTCTTCTCCACAAAGTAGCAGTTTTCAGACAGACTAACTGAATTTTGATTTATCCTTTTGGAGAGTGTAGGTTCCAGTCATGGGTTTTGCTTTAATACATGCTCTTTGTACTGCAAATGTTTCACTGCCACAGACATCCCATAAAATATGCAGTTTTCCAATTTGAGAGTCCTCAAATAGACGATATTGAGATGTGGAATAAGTGTGCGCAACACAACAAACATAAACAAACGTACAGCAATTCAAAAAATCACAAAGGAAAACAGCAAGCAGTCTTCAACATGACCATAGGTCACTGCTTACCGTCTTGCATTGGCCCAAGACTTATAATACAATACAAAAGTATCAAAACCAATCCCTAAATCATCAGCGAAAGACCCAATTCTTGACATAAAACAGTTAACACAGAATGACAAGGACAAACAAAAGCTTTGGCAAAGTTTCCTGGCTTAGGACAGGCACATATAAAATGTGGCGGGGTTAAACTAGTTTTTTGGATCCAACCTTCAAAGTTGAGAAACTGTAATGTTGATTTTGTTTCAGCATCTTCAATAAGTTTTTGTTTATAGTAGAGGTTAACATTGTCCACAACAAGCCTCTTCCATCTGGATTTCAAGGGTGTATTGTAGATGATGTCATGCGGTGATGGTAGACTATACTTTTCACATAGTTTAACAATATAAACCAGCTTCTTGAAGATGATGTTAAGCAATGTTCTTTTCGACTGAGCCCTGATTTTAAATTTGATATGATAAAGACATGTACAAATATCTGCTCGGTCATTTTCTATTTTCCCATCCTACATAGAAAATAAAGAGATCTGGAATAAGTGTACGCGACACAGCCCACAATTAAACGGCAATTTAGAAAAACCACAATGGACAACCGCCAGCAGCATTTGGCACTGATCGCGGTTCTGCAATTGGCCCATGGTCTAAATAAGATGCATATAATTCAAATCCAGCCTCATGTACATATCCTACATGTGAGTTCAAGGGCATTCTTTGAATTTCTCTTTAATTAAAGAAATACAGTACTCATTGGGATGGATCTTAAAAAAAATTCTTCTTGTGTAGCTTGAGTGGAAGGACAACTAGTCCAAGTTAAGCAGTCAGTCTTACCCATTCAAGAGGATGTTCATGTCAGAGTTCGGGTTGCTACTAGATCCATTTTGATAACCAATTATCAAGTATAAAGAATGTCTTTTCTTTCTTGTCTTCTAAAGTAGAGGGGCAAACTGTGTTTGTGTCTGTGGCATGGCTTATTCATCTGTTTGTCCGTCCCAAATCAGGTTAAAATAAGTTACATGTACTTTACCATAAGGAAGTACGGTATCATCTTGAAACTTTATCATATTTATACACATATGTCATCCATATATAAACAAACAAAAATCACAATAAAATTGGTACCTGTCTCATAGCTGAATTATCACAGACATAACAGAACATGTTTAGTTGATTTCTGATTATATATTTTCAGATAAGACGTCAAAACACAGTTTTAGAAAGGCAGAAAACATCAAAATTTAAAGATTTTTTTAGAGCAGTGAGAACGGGCAATGTCCAACTTATTCGGTATGTACTTAATTTCCTCTGTTTCATTCATTTTGTCATTAGTCTATACATATGAAATAATCCAAAGGCTGATAGTGACATCTTAATAATATCTTATTTTCTATCACATGTACATTATCATACATTTTATTGCAGAAAAAAAAATGCTTGGCCTATTCATTACACCAGTATATTTTTTTTCTCGTTCTAGCCCACCTGACTCAAAGTGTCATTTGAGCTATTGTTATCACCTAGCTTGCTCCATTGCCCTTCCGTAAAAAATTTTCAAACATAAACTCCTTCAACAACATAAGTCCAATTGCTGATTATTCATTGGAATTAAGTGTGTAGAATTGATGTTGGGATTTTTGATTCCTTGTAAAACATGGCTGTTATAAGAATTGAACAATAATAAATATGGAATCCTATCCTAGATAGTGAAACATGACCTCCAATAATGAAAATGAATTGAATATTTTAATTGGGCAAAACAGAAAATGGGGAAAGGCTGGACAGTGCAAAGATGGGACTGTGATTTTTTGTATCAAGTTTGAAAAAACATCTGATGTCAAATTTTTAGACCCCCAACTACAGTGTACACCAAAGAATGTAAATTGTAACTTTTGCTGTTTCAGAAAGTTGGTGGAGAAAGATCAGATGAATGTTAACATTACAGACGCATGGGATAATACACCACTGTAAGTACTCACAGGAATGTTGAAAGAGTTTAAAAACACAAACATTTATTATATCTAGTTGTATTTTTAATAATAATCATCGGTTTGGTACAATCGTTTTTGGCCGGAATAAATGGTGTGAAAAATCCTAGTTATTAAATGGTAAATGAAGCAGAGGTTCTGGGAAATGGGGAATTCGAATGTCAAAGTCCAAAAAAGGCAGAGACAAAAAACTGAATATCAATTAACAACGCAAGCTCTAGTTGTAATGAGAGTGAACTCAGAAGAGTAAGCAGTTCTTGCCTGCTATAGCACACCTGTGCTAATTTAATTTCAGAAACCAATCAAGTGAATGCTTCATTGAAGGAATATTAAGATATATGTTGGATTTCTACTTACTATTTTAGTATAGTGACTTGTAGGGTGTTTAGTCTGTCCTTCCATCATCCCTCCATGAATGTTGGGCCCATGGGTGGCATGTAGCCAGGATAAATATTTTCGTCACGGTTTTCTCAGAAACTACTTATCATAGCTAGCCTCTTGATATTAGGTTTTCATTCACTCATTTCTGTTTCAATGAAACTTTCTGTCAAGACCATATTGTCTCAGAAACCAAGCAGGTGAATGCTTCATTGAAGGAATATTAAGATATGTTGGATTTATACTTGCTGTTTTTATATAGTGACATCTAGGGTCTGTTGTCTGTCCTACCATAACCCATCCATTAATTTCTATAAGAATCTTCATTAAAACCACTGAAGGGATTCCTTTAAAACTATGTACACTTGAACTTTATGGTGCCTTATACCAATTTTTCAAATTTATGCCTACTGACATTGCAACCAACATGACAGTTTGACTCAAAAAGTGTTAAATAAAGGTAATAACAAAACTACCGAACTTGAATGGTCAATCTCATAGTCCAGAGAAAATGACAAAAACGAATCAGTCATACCGGAGAATTGGTGGATCGCAATGATCCTGACTTGGTACAGGCATTTCAAACGAAATGGTGGGTTAAACCAGGCTTTATGGCGCCAAACCTCCCTCTTCCATTGCGATCTTAGGATCCGGTAATGACCATAGAACACAACATAGTTGTGAGACACAATAGAGATATTGAGGTGATCATCTCAGTACAAAAGACCAGTCAAACACTAATTAAAACAATTAACTACCATATCTTTTAACTCAATTTTGAACTTTTCTACTAGTGGCTGATAACGAAGAAAGAATTTTTTTAGTGATCATATGAGACGTATTTTCTTATAGCCCTGCTCCAAAAGTCGGTCACGAAAAAATCGATGTCTGATAAAAAAATCTGTGAAATGTGTGCAAGCTCTGCCATACCGAATAAGTTGTGAAATATAAACACCGTAAGCAGGAGAAGTAGGTATATTGCTCTGTAGATTAGGAAAATTAATAATTTGAAAATTAAAATCGTCTCGTTTATCGTAAATTTTAAAGATAGAGAAAATCTGAAATGTTACCCCTTAAGGACCATGGCTTGTTCCAAGCCATGTGCCAGCTTTAGTTATGCCAGGGATATTTATTGTAACCCTTTTCATTGTGAGCCCCCATTCCCCATCGATCGTAGTGAGAAAGATTGTTTATCTTTGAAATCGGTGCCATTTGTTATCGTTGTGTACCAGAAAACCAGAAGTTTTCAATTCCACATCGATTGTTGTGTGGCGACCAATGAAATCACAGGGAAATCGATTAATTACAACACACCTCCACAGTCCACAGTGTGGACCTCGTATAAATAGCAGAGACGCACTGTGCCACACTAAGTCTTGCAAATTCATACCAGTACCTCCGAGTGGTACAAGACGGGCACTGTTCCAGCGACAACAAAGGATACTCTGGAGCAGCTAACATTGGCGGTGGTGTGTCATGGGACACATAGCGAGTCTTTAGCAGTTTTACTGCAATAGTCTCTGCAAAGGGGACATTCCCCTATAGTATTGACTATAAAAACCCATCAGTCAGGGCCACACTTAAAGACTGTGGACGAATCCCTTTGGATCCATTATGTTGTTTTCTAAGCTAGAGTGAGAACAACCCAGTTTTCTTGGATTCCTGACCAGTTCCTAGTACCTGTCTGTTCTATTTCCTGACCTAGATGTTCCAGTCCATTGAATAAATTTACTATGATCTCACTACAATGTTCCTGATAACGTTTTAAGGGGGGTCCTTATATTTTACTCACTCTGAGGGTTTTAACTTGATGTTATATTGTTAAGTATTCACAAGCCAAGAGTAAAGTATCAGAAATGTTATTTTGATCTCTGTTGTTATTTAACCAGTGCCTTGCCAGCCACAGGAAAGCTACCATTGAAACATAGACTAAGTGTTTATTTATATTAGTGAGCGATTCAGGTCTCTAAACTGACCGAAGACACACATGGTGACAATTTAGTTCACAAGCCTTTTAGCACCCTATAATTGTTACAATATGTTTGTGTATTTTACAGGTATTTAGCATGCTTGTGTGGTCACCCTGATGTAGTCCGAGTTCTGTTACAGAAAGGTTTGTACTCCTATTGAACATTCTAAAGGTAGATCATTTCAGGCTATTTAATTGATATAAATTATTAAATCAAAACATTTTCCCCTTCATCTTTTATACTGACCTCCCTGTATGTCCCAGGTTCCTTAAAAAGGGTGTTAATTACACACACACAGACAGACACATGTGAAAGATAATGAAATGTGGAATATTTAAGATGACAGAACCTACTTTAAAAATCATTTGCAAATAAAAATTCCCAAATAAAAAACAGCATGCAGACTTCAGGATGACCAGTGGTTGCTGCTAATGCCATATTTCAATTGGCCCTTGAACAAAGACAAAGTGAATTGATTCAAAACCAATACTAAAAAAATATCAAAGGAAGGCCCCCTTCTGAAAGAAGAACAACTAACATGAAGTAAAAATTACAACGAAGTTGTAGACAATAAATGACAGATTACAGATACAAATATAAACTTTGGTAAAGATTTCTGACTTAGAACAGGCACATATAAAATGTGACAGTTTTAAATGTTTCTTTTAATATGTAAAAATATTGAATTCCTCTTCTTTTCAAGGGGCCCGATATGAAGCTAACAGTCCAAATGGTGTACGTTGTTATTTGGGAGCCCTGACCGAGGAAATCCGACATATTCTCAAAGACTACGATACCTCAGTCATAACAGATACGAACACAGAAATCAACTTCTCTGAATATCTGGAAAGGTAATACATTCCATCTTCATGTAGCTGTTTATTTTTATTATACTTCATAAGATTTTTTCCGAACAAAGGACAAGATATGATAAGAGCTGAATTTTGCCCCCAATTTTGAAATTAATAAAATGAGCTAAAAGTATGTGATGTATATTTTAGATTAGTTTAACTTGACTATATCAGCATTATTTTGTTTAAAGTGATCCATTATGATGTTAGAATAGTTACCCAAAGTGGCTTTAAAATCGTGATTTGATGAAAAACTGCAAAAAAACCTGCAATTTTGATGTGGTTTTCAGCAAATTTAACTATGAGCCACACAGAGTACCACTACAATAATTTATGTAGATAATCATTTTTAATATAGAAACAAACCACAAAAATATCTTTGTGGTACTTGGTGTGGCTCATTGTTATATTTACCAAAAACTACTCAAAATTTGCATGATTTTAACACTTTTTCACAAAAATGTCTTTTTCACATAATTTGATGACGTCACTGTGAGGTAATAAACAAGATTTAGACTAGCTAAAATTAATGTTATTTTACTCTACCTTGTTAATCTAAGAACTGATCTAGAATAATTCAACCTTAGTTCAATCATTTTTATACGACCGCAAAAAATTTGCGGACGTATTATGGTATGATGCTGTCGTTGTCGTTGTCGTCGTCGTCGTTGTCGCCGTCGTTGTCGTCGTCGGTGTCTGTTAACTTTTTAGTGTTTCCACAATAACTTTAGTTCCAGTTATCCGATTGCTATGAAACTTTACAATGATGTTCCTTACCATAAAAGGATGAATGGGATTGATTTTGTGAATTTATTTTTGCGACCCCCACCCCTTTTTCACCTGTTATGTAATAAGGGGCTAAAAGGGGCCGACAGCGAAACTTTTTTAATTCTTGTCCAATTTTGATATTTTTTTTTGCAAGTTTATGCTTGTCAAGTAGCAGATATATTTTTGTGTCCCCTTTTTTTACTGTTACGTTATTAGGGACCAAAAGGGGCCAAAATTGTAACTTTTTTATTTCTGGTCCGATTTTGAAATTTTTTTTTGCATGTTTGTTCTGGTCAAATAGCGGATACAAAATTAAGAATTAATTTTTGCGACCCCCCCTTTTTTCCCCTATTATGTAATTAGGGGCCAAATGGGGTCAAAATCGAAACTCTTATTTGTGGTCCGATTTTGAAATTTTTTTTGCTAGTTTATTTTTGTCAAGTAGCGAATCCAAATTTGAGAATTTATTTTTGCGACCCCCACCCCTTTTTCACCTGTTACGTAATAAGGGGCTAAAAGGGGCCGAAAGCGAAACTTTTTTAATTCTTGTCCGATTTTGATAATTTTTTTTGCAAGTTTATTCTTGTCAAGTAGCAGATATATTTTTGTGTCCCCACTTTTTTCTGTTACGTTATTAGAGACCAAAAGGGGCCAAAGTTGTAACTGTTTTATTTCTGGTCCGATTTTGAAATGTTTTTTTGCATGTTTGTTCTTGTCAAATAGCGAATACAAAATTAAGAATTAATTTTTGCGACCCCCCCCTTTTTCCCCCTATTACGTAATTAGGGGCCAAATGGGGCTTTTTTATTTGTGGTCCGATTTTGAAATTTTTTTTTGCAAATTTATTGTTGTCAGGTAGCGAGTCTAAATTTAAGAATAAATTTTTGGGGCTGTAATCATAATTTTAAAAAAAATTCTGGTTCGATTTTTAATTTTTTCCCCAAACATTATTCTTTTAAAGAGTAGAATACAACATTCAAAATTAATATTTTTACCCCCTGGGTCGAAAGTCCATCAGAGAAGCATGTGTCAAAAACCTTTGTCAGTCCACCATGGGCTGCATGTGTCCAGAACAATAGACTATCCATATTAGGCCTAAAACGTACAGAGTTCAACATGTTGCGGTCGTATCATGCTGCGCTTGGCAAAGCTTTTTATTAAAAAATGGTAAATTAGGGGGCCAAATTTAGCACTTATCATATCTTGTCCTTTAGATAAAACAATTCAATCTATCATATAACATATTTCAAAATCAGAACCTAGGGGGTGATAATTTTTTATCTATCACCCTCGTGGGTGATATTGTTTTATCTATCACCCGCTCGTGCACAGCCTCAATTTGACATTCTTAATCAGTTGTAAGATTGATAGTATTTAGATTCAACAATATTTCGTGCAAAGTGCTTGTTCTATACTAACACTAATTATTGCTTCTACTAACAGACAAACGCATAAACAAATAAAAAAAAAATGTTTTCTAAAGTTATTTCATAGGGCAACATTATATTTCAGCTCAGGAAAACAAATAAAAAGATTTGAAAATCCATGCGTAACAGTACTTAAATGATTCAGTATAATAAATTTTAAAATAACGTATATCTGAGAGGGTGATAGAGTAGATTGCTACCCTTCGAAAAGACATTGTCAACCTCAGCTGCGCCTCAGTTGACAATGCTTTTCTCAGGGTATCAATCTACTCTATCACCCTCCCAGCTATATGTTATTTATATAATAGTACATGTTGTAAAAGTATTGATAATGGGTTTTGAGTATACTCTGGGAAAAGCACCTGTGATGAGTCTTAAATAGATGAAATCCATGTGAGGCCTAGAAAAATTAATTGTCAGGAACTTTGTTGTTATTTTGATTCATAACATATTGACAGAGTTAAAAAAAATCAATATTCATTATACATGTATGAAATAGTTTTCTTTGCTGCATATTTTAATGTCCGTTCCTCAGTCTTTCCATTCCTCTATACGTTTGTCCATCAGTCTGTTCTTCCATCAGTTCGTCTGTTCGTCTGTCTGTCACAAATGTTGCAAGATGAGACATTATGTCTTTTGGACATATTCTTGTTTCTGCAAGAATTTAATGTCTTTTAATTTATTATTTTATTTATAAATGTTTGTTAATTATTATAGTCTGTATGAGAGGGTACCTGGCTCAGATATTCAGTTGTTTATTGGCAACCAGCTGTTTATGGCTCACCAGTGCATTTTGTCTGTGAGATGTGTTTATTTCTCAGAGAAACTACAGAGTGGACATTCTGGGAGTCTGTCACTTACAGAACACATGGTTTGTATCAAGACTAGCATAGAAATAGTGCTAATCCATAAATATTCATGCTTACATGTGATACTATCATTCACATATATATATCAACATCTTTGTGACTAAAGCCATTCTTCAATTTACTCCTTAACTTTATTTTTTTTGATTTTTAATTAGTACATTTTTTTATGACAATTTTTGCTTATTTTACGCAAGCAGAAAGATTGTAAATATTATAACATATTTTCTTTTGTTTTATTGAAAATTTAAATTTGTCCTTCAAAATTACTTTGGGGGAGTTAAATACTTGCACCTTAAACACCTAATGATGCTCTTTTTTTTATGTCTTTTCAGTTTAGTGCTGAAGCTTTTGAACCATTACTTCAATTTATTTATACTGGTAAGTGGCTTGTTGGAGACAGTTAATGAGTGATAAATCATTCCTAGTACATATGTATCTACATGTATTCTCCTTGGAAAGTTCCTGTCAATTTGTTTTTGGCTTGATATAACATCATTAGTAAAGGATGAGTGGCAATAAGACCCATTTTTGGCCCAAGATTTATCAAGATTTTAAAACTAAGCATACAGATGCCTTGAGTTGATGAAACGTTGATAAATTATTAGGCTTAAAGAAAATGACAAGCTTGTGCCATATCAGTTAGGCTGTCATGCCAATCGGTTAACTCTAAAAGCTATACATTAAAGAAATTGTCCTATTTTCATTGATTTTTGCTGATTTTCACACACTTTTTGGTCTGAAAGAAGGTGGGCGCATCAAAACAACAACTTCATACTTGGCAAAAATGTGTAACATGATGAAATCCATCATTTCTGAAAGTTTAGAGTTGTTGTTTTCGTGCGCCCAATGTTTTCTCAATGAAAATATGCACTGAAACCATTCAAAATTGCAGATTTTCTTTATTTTGTCAAATAAGACCACTAAATATGATGTCATAATTAGGTCACAATGAATGAAATTTGCCTTATTTGATGTGTTTTCTTTTTAACCACATATAAGCTTATATTTCTTATATATATTATAACATTTGAACCAAGTTCATTTTCTTGGGCAAGTTATGGGTCTTAATGCCACTCATCCTTTACGTGTGACAATTTGCTTAAATGAAAAAATTCATTCAAATGAATTGTACATGTATTGTGTTTCAGTGAAGTGTGCAGTATTAGAATATTGATGAAAGACAAAATTAGGGAAACATTGTTGATTAACATATTTTCTGAAGAACAAAGTGACCAAAGTGCTCCAGACTTATAGCCGCATGGCAGATTTTAAGGGAAATTTCTGATTTAATTAGGGCCCCGCATCGAAGATGTGGACGCCCTATAGTTTCACTTTGTCCGTCTGTCCATCCGTCCATCCGTCAACAATTCTTGTGAACACTAAAACTAAAAAACTATTAGCAACACAGTTCTGAAACTTTGTACAGCTGCTAAGTAGCATGTCATGATTTGTATATTAAGATTTTGTGCAAATCTATTAAATGTTTTTGAAAAAAACTTCATTTTTTTCGAAAATCACAGATTTGGAGAATTGAACTTTGTGAACACTAAAACTTAAAAACTATAATAATACAGTTCTGAAACTTTGTGCAGCTGCTAAGTAGCATGTCATGATTTGCATATTCAAATCTCGTGCAATTCTGTTGAATATTTTTGGAAAAAAGCTTCATTTTTGATGAAAGATCACAGATTTTGAGAATTGGAATTTTTGAACATTAAAACTCAAATGCTATTAACAATACAGCTCTGAAGTTTCATACTAATTCCATGGAACATGCCTTAGTGGTTATAAACAAAGTTCGTATGATTTTGAAAACATTCACTTAGATTTTTTGCCGCGGGGCCCTTTCTGACTTTGTCAGTATTCTAGTCAATTAATAAAACATACATAGTATAAGTCGCAACCAGAACTTTTCAGGAGAAAATAGTGACTTATACACCAGAAAATGTGGTGATAACAATTGTTATTTTTAGATACAGTTACAATTTTTGAATGCATTTCAGGTTCTTTAGATTTGGAAGTTGAATATAAAAAGCAGATAATTGCATTGGCTGAATTCCTAGGTTTCCAAGATTTAGTTGATGTTTTACATAATTGTAAGTTATTAGAAATACAGATTTTGATATTGATCCCAAATCAGCTAAATTGGTTAATGTTGATATTAGTATCTGGCGTATGAAATGAAGAACTTCTGTTATATTCGTAAGTAGAACTGGTTCTGTTTGTATCTTCACCCGTGCGGGTTCCAGGTGGCGAATAGGCCCGCAGCAGCGCTAAGCTTGTCGGTAAAAGTCCACTAAAGAGCGCTCAGAAACCTGACATCGGGTCAGGCGGCTTTGCCCACAAAGCGACTGGGATGTGTGCCCCAGGTGGTTGAATGGGGCAGCCCTGACATCGAGAGATGTGGGGTCGTCAGGTGATAATGCAGAAAACCTGACCGCAAACCATAGTGGTGCACCATGTTGGGAAAAATGTCACGTTCCTCGCACGTTAAAGAACCCTGCTGCAGGTTTCGATAAGAGTAGGACCCGTAGGATCCCCATGCAGGAGGCTAAATTTCCCGTCCCTACCCATCACTCCTTTTTCTAGTGGCAGTCCAAACTTTCCTACCCGATTGGCCTTGTGTCCCCATTTCCTCCACTTCATCATTATTTCATGTTCATTGTATCACCATTTTCATGTTCATCTCCCGGATATAGCCGAAATCGTGCTGCTTGGGAGTAAAGCAATAACTAACTAACTAAATTGTTTGTATCTTGTTCAAATTAATGTAAACCTAATATACTTCTGCTATATATTATATTTTGCTTAAGAATTTTCAGCTTGTGACAACGGTGAAGGAGTCAGTCACTTGATTTTGAAGAGATGAAATTTGAAAACTTATTTGCTAAACACTACTATTTCATTCTACTTGATCATGTTCATATTCAATGGTATTTTACAAATACATCAAATAATGTAAAGTTGACAAGACATGCAACAATTACCGATATAGAAATAAGATATTAAAGTTCAGAGATTTCTTCGGAGAACTATCTGTTTCAATAATCAACATACATATACACATGGATATTTTTTTTTCAAAATAATCTTTATAGCTATTTCAATTGCTATTCCTGTTACATTAAAATCATGTTAAAAAATTGAAAAACTTTTTCATTAACAGGTAACACATCACAAATTGTTAAACATCAAAAACTACAGAAAAGATTCAATAGTGAATTGCAGCATTTTGTATCACAGTCTATTCCATATACTTTAGTGAGTATTTTTTCCAAAATATGATAATTGCTCTTAATATTGAGAAGCATTGTTGATTTTGTTATATAATCAAACTTTGTCATATGATATTTAAGCCATGTATGCCTTCTTTCTGAAATTGACAATGTTTAGTCTAGCACTAACTTGCATGTATCAGATTTTTCACTCTACCAAATTGACTTTCTATACTTAAACAGATGCATTATACTCATGCATCTAGTCTGCAATTTGGCAGCAAATTCTTTGATGTTTTCATATTTTCCTTTGATCTTCCAATTTTTTGGCAAATTTCACGTGAACAGCTCATCAAAGCTTGACAGCCCTGCATAAATGGCAAATTGCACAGGACTTGAAATATGATGGTTGAAAAATCGTCATGTCACTTTTTTAAAGTTTTAAAAAAAATTCTGCACAAGCTGAAAAATTAGGGAAAGACAATCACTTATTCCCTAATTTACTTTGCCCCATAAATTCAAGTTTTTCCATCCCATTGAACTTATATTTATCTTGTCTTGACCCTTACTTTTAGGAGTTATTCCCCTCAGAATGTCAAAATTGTCCATTTTAACAGCCTTTGCCCATTGTATTGCAAACCATTTAAGCTAGATAACAACTTTTAATTACAATATTGCTTAGTTAAGCCCTACAAAAATTCAATATGAATTATATGAGTTATGGTATCTTAAATGTCCAAATAACTGTTTATGCCTTATAGCTTGAAAAACTAGAAATTAATAAAAAGCTTTTGATTGTTAAAATGTTCAGCTAATTGAACTATACACTTTAATACATTAAGTTAATTGATGTTGTCAGATGACCCCTAATATTGAAGTAATGGCCCTTTAAATGTAAAAAAGGCATTTAAGTGATCAGGTGAGCCATTCAGGCTCCTGGGAGCCTCTTATTCATATTTATAAAGAAAGAAATAATGATCATAACACATAGATATCAAAATGTCATAAGAATTTGTCTGTTTTTCAGGGACCACCTAGTGAAGACAACAGTCCAAATGTCAAGACATACCCTGATGTAGTATTTGAGGTCAAAGGTCACTCATTTAAGTGTCATAAGGTAACTTGGGTTTTTATACGCCCACTCGTAAGAGAGGGGGCTATATTACAATCACCTTGTCTGTCCATCTGTCTGTTACAAACTTTGGTAACAGATTTCTCGGCTTTTACTGAAAGGATTGATTTGAAATTTGGTACACAGCCCTAGTATGATGAGTTTTAACATGCCTTCCCTTGCAGGTCAGTTTGGCATCCACTATCTGTTTTCTGAATGGCTGAGTGGGGGTATCCTTATCACAACTTAGTACATCCCTTGTTTCTTTTCTCCCCAAATTTATTTGTAAATGATGATTGTTTCATGTTTTTTCAAAGGTTGGGAGGTTTCTGATTCTTAGAAATTGGAATCAGACCTTTTTAGCACAAGTATAGAAGTTACTGGTAAAAGGTCATTTTCTTTTGAAAATTGAAAATAAAATACTTATACTAGAAGGATCTTAGAAGAAGAATATAATTATATCCCTATAAACTTGTTTAATGGAATAAATTGCATTTCGTCTGTCCATGGAAATTGAACCCTTGCAAACATGTTACAGGAGTCACCAACTTTGTCTATCTGTCCAGATACCATTTAAATTCAATTTTAGGATATACTACTGTGGATTCATTTATTTTCATGGTTACCAATTTTCGTGGTTTGATGGAAACAGGAAGGGATCAATTCATGGTTTTGAACACTGTAGCATACAGATCAATGTGAAATTTCCTTTTCGTGGGACATTAATTTTCGTGGTTAAAGGCCATCCACGAAAACCATGAAAATTGGTACCACATGAATAAAAATGAAACCACAGTATATGAAGACAATACATCATTAATAAATTTCAACTTTCTCGTCATTCAGGTGGCCTAGGTGGCCTGAGTGCCACACTATTGACCACTGGTCTATCACATATTCAGGCAGCGTTTGAGTCCTGGTTTGTAATTTACAAAAACAGGACTTGCCCACCTGCATGTAATTAGGTTTGTCAGTGTCCAATATGGATAGTTTCTTTTGGTTCTCTGGTTTCCTCTATCATTAAATCTGACTACCCTGCTTTAACCAGGTGTTTCAATCAACACACAAACAATTTTAAGATGTTATAAAACAAATTTATTGTCTATGGCTTTTAACCAAATAGTGCTTTAATTATAATTAACATTTTAAATAAATTGTTGAGCAATTAATCAAAATTAAAAATATCACTGGGATTTCTTGAACTTATATGAGGCCATAATTAAAAATATGTTTGTTTGCCATTAATTAGCCCGACCGACCCGATTTTAACCCCCCGACTGAAAAGTTTTTATTGACAAAATTCTCCTCGGTTTTTTATTTTTTTATTGTTATCCGAATTTTTTCCGTGTCCGATTTTCTTTTACTTCAATCATTTCGGATCTCTTAAATGCTTTACGTAATTGCGTAATTTAAAGCGCTCGCAAGATTAGTTTAGTGGAGTCTGGTTCATTTTGCTGATTTATGAAAAAGTATCAGTCGACACCATCTCCGATTGTCAAAAAAGAAAATCGCTTCATGAATTATATAATGTCTGACTTTACACCCGCCCTTTGCCTTAGTATTTGAATAAAACAGGACAAATAATTTTGCATCGGTGTTCGTTTGTACCAACATGACACGTCTGACACTCAGGAGATTAATTAAAACAACACCCGAAAATGAAAACACAAAATATTACGATGAAGTCCTTGTTGAACTCTGAGGTTGAACTGTCAAATATTGTCAGAAAAATTTGTGCCAGATACTTTAGAACCAGTGAAAATTACTTGACATTGAAGAAATTGATATATGTTAAATTCATTGTTGACTCAGACTGACAATGCAGATTGTAATCAGCCTAAAAGACATTCATCAAGCAGGGAAATTTCTTAATAGTATTAAATGATCTGACACATCAACATTATTCAGTAATAAAATAAAACTTTATTCAGTAAAAGCTAACCAGTCAGAGGTTATGTTATGTTGTACTGTTTTGTATGTGCTGAATTAACATAAAGTTGTCCAAAGTTTTCCTATTCAAATTTCTTTAACTTCAATGGCTGTTCCTGACCATGGTTACTTAAGTTAGTTAAATCAGCATATACAAGTAACAGTTTACAACATATCAATTGTACTTTCCCTAGCCCTGCCAGCATTTGACTGTTCAACAACAGATGGAATTACATGTACATCTTGTCATAGTGATGCTGATCTTGAGCATGCATATGTTGAGACTTGTTGTAAAGAAATAAACCAACCAACTATCTTTTCTGTCATTCCGATTTATGCTATTTATTTGCTATTGTTTAAAATTAATGGATTGTATTCAGCATGTCTTGAGTTTTAATTAATTGCATTGTTTTTAATTAATACATTCAAGGGGTGGAAGGACATTTACTGTTTCAAATTACATTCAATTCAGTTTGTTTTGTCATAATGAAAATGAAAAGCCTGTTTTTAATCTGAAATGTGTTACCTTTTATTAAAAGGTGCTTCATAAAATAGCCCCCCCCCCAAAAAAAATGGGCATGATGGAGTTGAACAAAACTATCAATTTGGTATTTTCAGTGTCAAAAACATACATGTACATGATAAAGGATGACAATGATGATGATAAACCTAAACATGAGTATTGTAATTTTAGGTCCTGACTGGAAAGGCATTTCAAGAGAAATTATCAATGAAATGGCTGTAAATCTGAATACTTTATTTCTTATAACATGTATAAACATATAGCAGTGCACAGAGAGAAGAAAACAATACATGATATATGATTTTATTCATGCATGCATCAAATTCTCTGACAAATTAATTGCATGTGATGTAATAATAGATTTGATTGAGTAAAAGCATATAAAGAAGATTCAAGTTCAATGATACTACGATATACATTAGCATGAAATGGAACCATGCTGCACAGATAACTTTTTTGTAGACAAATCAGGTCGCCAAAGGGGCAAATTATTTCTGACATGTAAAAGTGGTTTCACATGCCTGAAAAATAAAATGTGTACACATATAGACCCTAAATATAATGCATATTCACCCCAAATATAATGCATATTCATTTATTTTCTAAAACTGTAATAAAGATTCAAGGTCTTTAAAAAAAAAAAAAATTACCTACCGACCGACCCAATTTTTTTATGCCACTCGGGCTATGGCAAACCAACAATTATTTAAATGTGGCCTGAATAAAATATGTAGGCTATACAATATAGTCCTTTTTAGAAAGTATTTTCCGGACGTGCAGACCTGAGAAATATTTTACTTATGCACTACAGGTTAACAACTTCCGGGTAGGCCTCTCCATTGAAAATCTGTTGAAATTAACTAAATTCATCAACTTGTTAAAACATGTTAAATCTGATTGCGAAAGTCTAAAATTACTAAAACATACGTTAACATCCAAGACTTCACTCCAAACCAGTTTATTTGAACCGGGAATGGGAAATTACGCCAAAATCGGATAGGGATAAATTGATGTTTTTCCTTAGCTCAACGTTGTTTACACCATGAGGCCGACCCACAAAGGGAAACTACTCTTGCAAAAATGAAAACAAAAGAATCGGAATCGGAATTCCGGGTGACTTTTTGAAAAGGGCTATACAGGTATTTGAAATCAATTGAAAAAATAAAGATCTTAGTTTTCACATAACATGTTTTTCATGATCAATTTGAACACAGTTTTAGACTAATTATATAACTTACATTTTAAATATCACAATTATAACATTCATGACATTACAATAAGTTATCTTCAATAGAAAATAATGAGATGAGGAATAAGTGTACATGACACAGCCAACAATCAAGCGGCAATTCAGAAAAACCACAAGAAAGGCTATTAGAACCAAATGTACTGTACATTACTTGATCTTCTTTCATCTTTCTTAGGTATTTTTCTATGGAAGAAGTGAATTTTTCCGTGAGTTGCTGGTCGACAGAGAAGACGAGCAGCCACCATCATTTGGCGATTATCTCCCCTCTATCAGATTAATAGAAGTGACGCCAGATGTTTTTGCTGAAGTTGTTAGATATATTTACACTAATGAGATTATGGTAAGCATATTTTGATGAAAAGAAGTTTATTGAATTGTGAACAATGCTTATTGTATCCCTTTTATTGGCAGAATTTCACTAGTGAAAATCCGGGTAATAAAATGGTGAATGTCGGGCGGGTGGCGGGCGTGCAGGCTGGCCAGGGAAAATCCTTTTTAAACATTTTTCTCAGCAACTACTAATCACAGCCTATTGATATTTGGTATGCAGCATCAGTATGGGCTTCCATAAGGTGGTATTTGATTTCAGGTCTGTCGCTAATCTACTTCCTGTTTACCGACTTAGTTAATTTTTGACATAAATGTCCAATTATAGAAAATTTTCGTAACAGTTTTCTCAGCAACTACTAATAACAGCCTCTTGATATTTGGTATGCAGCATCAGCATGGGCTCCCATAAGGTGGGATCTAATTTCAGGTCTGTGGCTCATATGCTTCCTTTAAAACGAAATCCAGCCATTTCTGTCTTTGACCCATTTTTTATAAGAAAATTCTGTTAATTTTCATTTTCCTAAATGATTTAATAGATGTATTAGAAACAAAAAATAAAAGAGATGTGCTGCTTTTCAGGGAAAAAAATTACTGTGATTTCATTATTATTTGTGGGGTATCAATTTTGTGGTTTTCATGGATGACAGTCAACTAAGAAAATATGAACCCACCAAAATGTTTTACTTACATTAATATTAAGATTTAGTTTATGTGCAAACCAAGAAATAAAAAATCCATGGAAATGTCTTTTTTTTTTTAGAAACACACAAAAATTGATACCCATGAAAATAAATGAATCAACAGCATTTGATTTTTCTATGCATAAATTTCAGGTAACAGAACAAAACTGTATTGCCCTTTTGAAGGCTGGAAACCATTTTCATTTACATGGTATGAAGAAATCGTGTATGGGAAAACTCCAGCAGCTTGTAAATGTTAATAATGTCGTAGAGTGTTACCAGGCATTAGAAGGGGAAAATGTTCCCAGAATCCAAAACTACTGCCTCAAACTAATGGCGGAGGAACTAGAGCAGGTAAGACTAAAATCTTAATTACATTTGCATAAGAATTTAGATGCTTAATACTGTGCTAGTGACTAGCGTTGAATTACTTAATCCTCAGTTGGGCCTGGTTGGCTGAGTGGTCAAAGGCACTTGTTTAAATACCCTACTATACCACACAGCTGGTGTTTTAGTCCTGTTTGTATTTAACAAACTAGATGGAGCCATCCCCGGAAGGCATATGTCGCCTGCGTATCTATGTTTATTCGCCAAACAGGAAGTAGTTAATTTTCGGGCATAAAATCGCCTTACTCTTTATAGTACTACGCAATGAGGCTACATACCAAATATCAAGAGGCTGTTGCATGTTGTTGCCTTGAAAACTGCGACCAAAATTTGGCATCAATGTCCATTATATATAAAACATTAAGTATTCGCCAAAAAGGAAGTAGTTATTTTCGGGCATAAAATCGCTTTACATCTTATAGTACTATGCGATGAAGCTACATACCAAATATCAAGAGGCTGTGGCATGTAGTTGCCTGGAAAACCCGGACGAAAATTTGGCATCTATGTCCATTATATATAAACCGTTAAGTATTTGTCAAAAAGGAAGTAGTTATTTTTCCGGCATAAAATCGCTTTGCACCTTATAGTACTATGCAATGATGCTACATACCAAATATCAAGAGGCTGTGGCATATAGTCGACTTGAAAACTGCGACCAAAATTTTGCACCTATGTCCATTATATATAAACATATAGTTGCCTGGAAAACTGTGACGAAAATTTTTGTGACGCCACAGGACGACGATGCAAGACGACGGATAGTGCCAAAGTAACCCCTATATGTCTCTTCTGCAACACGTTGCAGGCGACATAAAAAGGAATTCCCCAACTGTATGTTATCAGGTTTGTCAGTAACCTGCCCAAGATCTGTCTGGTTTCCTCCGGGTACTCTGGTTTCCTCCACCATTAAAACTGACCACCCTACATGGCTCAGGTGCGTCGATAAATGGCGTTAAACACCAACACACACACACACACACACATACCTTAATCCTCACACTTGATTTACTGTTACAATTTTCCTGCTTTAATACAAACACCTGTCTTACTCATTCAATGCAAATTGAATAGACCTTAACTGACAACCACATGATATCTATAAAAAAATAAAAATATTGAAGCAGTGAGCAAAATTTTTTTAATTGTTTTTTTTATTCCACAAAAAGGGAATTTAAGAGGCGAACAGTTAATTTGTTGTGGCCTTACAAGTATATTTTTCTTTTTTGTTTATGTTATGTGACAAGAATTAATTAGCATAAAGAATATTTATCAGACAAGTAATAAAAAAGAGCATCTTTGCCCCGTTTGGTCTATAATTTTTATAGAAACGAAAAATGGGGATGAGAATGAGATGTATCCATTTTGTGATAAGAATAAATTAGCCACAAAAAATTAAAATGTCCCTGATTTTTAAACGAAAAAAGGGGTTCAGGAAATAAGTTTCCTGAACTTCCAATTAGTTATGTGACAAGAACAAGCCAAATTTTTTTTTTCAAAAATTCGAAATTGGACAAGAAAATGAAGAAATGAACAAATGCATATTAGGCCCCTAATTTTCTGTCTGGAATAGGAGGAGGCTGGAAAATGAAGTCCTCCATATCCAATATTTGACCAAACTTAATTTGCCATAAAATTTCAGAATCAGATCAGAAAGAAAAGATCTAGAGTTATGTTTTTTTTAGCCCCTAATTCATAAATGGAAAGAAGGAGATCATCAAAATCAACCCCATCCATTCTATTACAGTAAGGAATATTGATAGCATATTTCATAGCATTGGGCCAACCAGAACCAAAATAATTGGTGAAAAAATTAAAATTCACATTTTTAGCTACTTTTGAGCCTCCTTTTTGAAATGGAAAAGGGGGTCCAAAATAAATTATAATCCCATAAATCCTTTTATAATGAGGAATTATCTACTCTGATATATATATACCTAGTAGAGATAAATTAATGCATGCCGTTGATTTAAAAGAAAAAAATATAGTTGTGGAACAATTGAAGTTATTTTTCTTCTCAGCAATAGGGATAAATACTAGTATTAGTTTATTATTTTGCATTTACATTTTAATTATTTTCGTAATATTATACTGTAATGTTAACATTTGTTTCAGTAATGACTGTTATATATAATTGCCCTTATTTGGAAAATAAAAATATTGATATTGGTATATAATATGAAAATTCCTTAACTGTAAGAATCAAAAATATTGGATGACAAATAGTGACCAATTTTCCTTTATTTTGCTAGAAATATATATTTTGTTGAATTTAATTTTGTTTATACCCACAACATTCTTATAACATGCAATAATTTTTACTTTATTGAATAGAAGCATATTTATCATTTCCAATAATGTGTTTTGTAACAGCTATAGTTAAACAGAACCCCTTGGGCTTTGTCCTCCCTCCCTACCCTATAATGTAATTTACATTTTGTATTGGGGCAAATTAAAGTTGACTTTTTTTTCAAGAAATCAGTGAAGTAGAGAATTCGTCTAATACTCCTTATATAGATCTATAAAAGATAAATAATTTTTTTTTTATGTGTCACTTTGAATTATCTCCCCCTAGAAATGGATTGTTTATTTATATTTTGTACCTTGTTTGTTATCTGTGATTCTCTTCTGAAGTATAAGCAAGAAAAAATAACCATGTGTGTTTGTTAAACCTTATTTATGATATTTTTTTGGTTTAAGTATCAATGATTTGCAAGTTTTTTTAAAGAAGTGCACCATGTCTTTAAAAATCATTTGATTTAGTTTGTTCCATTAGTTCCACTTGTTCATTGGTTAAACCAGGTTTTATGATAAAACCTTCCAATTGCGATCTATTTCTTTTGCACATCCAGCCACCAGGTGGTTGGTACATGATATCAATGATTAGTACAATATCTACTATAAGGGTGAAGTGTGGTCATTGACAGATTTTAAATAATTTGTCAGTGAAATTCTTCAGACAAGTAGAAGCTTTATTAAAATAAGTCAACAGACATATGTAAGTTCAATATTCAAGAATAATACTAGCAAAGAAATTCTGAAGTCACCTATGTGCTCTTGATTAAGCAAAAAATGGGCAATTAAAATAACGTTTAAAAAAAGCACCTCCCTTTTTTCCACCAAAAATTATGCCCATAAACGCAACACAAATACCAACTTTTTATTGGCTCAAAATAAACAAAAGCATGTCATCTCAAAAGTTCTGTGCCAAAGATATTAAAAATCTGGTAAGATCTATTTTTTGAAAAATTGAAAACCAGGGTTTACCTCCATATGGAATCAATACCATATTAACCATATTTGATCAAAGATAGATAACTCTAAATTAATTAAATAACTACTATTGAAATAAAACACACAATTAATGTATATATATAATCAAATGATATACCATTACCGCCAAGCCAGGAGACTGAATTGAACAATATAAGACTCTATGTTAAATACTGTGAAGCTCTGGGGGACAGTTCACTAAGGCCTACTTTTAACTGAAAAAGAGACAAATTTTGCTAGCTCTTTCACAATTAGTATGTTCTCACAGATCATAAGAAATACATTTTAATTATCTCTATCGAGATAAAGATAATTATAGATCAATGGCAAGCAGGCAGGGAATTCATTTTTTGTAAGTTTTTTTTAGCAACTATTCATCACAGTCCCATGATATTTGGTATACAGCATCAGCATCATGTGGGATTAAATTTCCGGTCTGATGCTCACCAACTTCCGTCCATTTTTTGTTATTTGTTTTCAGATGCTTACCAAGCCAGAGTTTGAAAAGTTTATACGACTGAAGTTACGTCCCTTGACTGACGGAGGAACTTTTGACCAGATCCTGTTCTTTCAAGATTTCCAAGCATACATACGTTCTGACTGCGACACATGGGAAAGTATGCAAGACGCAAATATTAAGTTACAAAAATTCAACCAATTCTTAAACAATGTTTTCGGTCTTCATGTATCTTTAGCAATGTTTCAAATCAGTAAGAAATGTCCAGTTGAAAGTGTGGGAAACAGTAGGAACCTGCAAGGAAGAGAAAGACGGAGAGAGAGAGCGGAAGTCAGAGAAGAGGAGCGTCAACAGAGAGCATGGGAAAATAGCATTCAACATCAAGGAAAACAAAAAACAAGCTGTTCTATATTGTAGTCAGGAAGAGGAATGTACTTAATCCTGCTGCTTTGTGTAGTCAGGAAGAGAAATTAGGAGAGAAAAATCATATATCCTATGCATGTTGCCTTTAATTTGATGACTATTTTATGTGATTGAGACCACAATCCTGGGTTATGGTACTATCATAATTATGGTCTTGCAAAGTGTTTTAGAAATACATGTATATTCATTTCTGATTTTAACAGTATTTTACAATGTGAAAATCTGGGTTGTGATGGGTCCATGGGGGAAAGTTTTTGTTAAAGTTTTCTTACTGACTACTCTCTTGATATTTACATGGTATCAACAGTATTCTGTCCATATTTGACCTTGATAATTTTTAAATCCTTTTGGGTTTTTTTACAACTGTTACAGGAGTTTTTGGTATATTTCAAAATTAATTGTTAATTGTACATTTTTAGAAGGTTATATTAAGTTTAAGAATGAGAGCCTTTTATAGAATGATGTAGAGTGCCAATATCCTTTAATTGACAATAAGACATTTTTATGTACAATGTATACCTATTTGAATTGATGTATTTTGTTTTAGGCTGTATAGATATAGTCATACATGCATGTATTGTTACTAGTCAATAAACTTGATTCAAGTAAGAAAGAAATACCAAATACTTAAGAATATTCTCACATTGTTGAATTTTTTCAATACTTATTAGATTTAAAGACTGACAACCTTTCATCTTTTACAGACAAAAGTTTAACAGATTCAAACATTGTATGGGATAAATTTCTGTGGCAAGAAACTATATGTCAACCAAAAAAATTTCACTTGGAAAAGAAATTTTGTCATAACGCTTCAATCAATTACATATTATTTTTTAGGTGTTTTTATTATGGCTGGCCTGTAGTTTTCACTTCGTCTGTCTGTCTGTCAACAATTTTTGTGATTGCTCAAACTAAAAACCTATAAGGAATAGAGATTTGTAATTTTTACACAGTGGTTAGACACCATTAGAGGAATCACATATATTCATGAGAATCTGTCACATATTTTGGGGAAAACTAAGATTTTTGCTGATGCGCATCCTTCCTGACATTGTCAGTATTATAGTTTAGCTATATTCACAATTAATAAAAATCAGCAAAAAGTAGAAGTCCAGAAATTAATATGTTCACAGAATTGTATAGCTTATTTTTCAACATAACATTTAAACATATAGAACAGAATAAATTATTTAATATGACAAAGCAGGAAGTATTGGATTTTTCATGCTATTTACTTTTAGGAAATTCTTACATTCTCATGTGCATGATTTTAACAAGTTTAATTTGTTAACATTTATTTATCATTATGCTGTTTTACAAATTTGCATTATATTATGTTTTGATACTTTTTAGATATTGTTGATTTTGTACTTTTAATATGCAATGATATAATGAATGTGATATGTTTGTTATTGTTTTTGTATTGATAATAAATTAACGTAAAAAGTTTTGTTTTTGTCTGTAAAAATAATGTCTCCTCCTGTTTCCCTTAAAAATTCCAAGTTGAAAGGTCCAGAACTCCCACAATTCTTCAAATATTAAAATTTCCTGGTTTATGCACAGCTACATACATGTTAAACAAGCTCTATGCCAAGTTTCATTAAAATTGATCAAGTAGTTTCTGAGGAATTGAGAGGATAAATGACTAGTGATGAATTTCTTGAAAATTTAAAGTTCAAACGTCCAAATCTCCCACAAAAGTTATAGGTTTAAAATTTCTTGATGATATGCATACCTACATTTGATGTACTAGCCAAATAAAAAGTTGCATTAAATTTGGTTATGTAGTTTCAGAGGAGAATGGAAGCAGTGATTTTATAAGGACTTTCTGTACATGCTATGGTGTACTACTTGCATACCAAGTTTCGTTAAAACTCTGTTCTATAGTTTAAGGAGTTGTGTCCACAAACTTAGATTATTTGCAGATGGATGGACCAGTTAAAAACATTTATATATCTTTCACAACTTTTATGCATGGGGTATAATTAGGTACCACGTGGATCTAAATCTAAATTAATACACAATCCCAAAATTTGAAAAAAAATAGTTGCAGAGGTTTGAGAAGACTGCCTGGGGTCACAAAATGTTCCTATAAAATGACCCTACATGCACAAAGTAAATAAAGTGCCTATAAAATTTGTTTTATCAAAAGCTTTTGCAATATGATACACAACATTATGGTGTAAACCAATCTGTCAAAATTTCATTTTCATCAAAATTTGTTCAACTGTTTACAGATGGATAGTGTCCACAAAATATGACAGACAGACCATTACTTAGTCCCAAGGGGAAAACAGCTTAGTATGATATCAATATTGATTTTCACAAGCCTAACATGACATGTACAATGACGTACCCTAGCCCTAGACTAGTACTTAAAATCTTGATCATTTAGTCAAAAGTTACCAAATGAATTTTTATAAAAACAACTTTGAAAAATGCAGGATTTAAGTACTTTTTATATGGAATCAATAGGGAAAATTCCAATTTTTTTTATCTTAAAAAATCTACTCCATAGATTTTTCTTTAATTTTGTGAAAATATTTCTTTTATATGGATTTTTAAATATACTATATAAAAAACAAAGTTTACCATCAAAATTTTTCAAAAAAGTGAAAAAAAAAATTTTTTTCTCTATTATTTCTATACAAATTATCTCCCCTTTAAAAGTACAGGAAAATATTGAAATCCCAAAGGTGGTGTATTTTATCCAAATTTTTGTTGTAATTATCCATTTTGATGTTTACCTATCCCAATAGAAATCAATTAGAATAACAAGCATTATAGATTTTAAAGTTTTGATACATGTGCAAAAAAAGATTCTCAGTGATGGACCCCATACTTTGATGTGTCATTTCAGTCCTGATTCTGTAAATGTTTCCACCAAAATATTAAGAAATATTTTAATTGTACTTGTTGTTCTGTGGTCCCAATTTAAAATGGTCTTTCTTAAAATTTGAATAAAGTTGTTATCAAAAATATTTCCATAGAAACATATGTAAATATTAACGTCATAAATTTTGTCAAAACAAAAGTCTTATTTTTTTTATATCTATACACAAGAAAATCTTTCAAAAATTATGCCACTAAACTTCAAAAATTAACCAAAATAATGATACAAAATTCAAAATATGGCTTCAGAATAATTTTGTAAAACATTGTCACTTTACATAGAAAGCAACTGAAAAAATTAGAGTGATTGAATTCTTTTGGTACATATCTGTAGGCATACTTATATCCATTTTTAGGTTTACTGTATAATAACCCTGATTATATGAAGGCTTTTATACGTTTATACTCAAGCTCATGTTTAGTGTGACCATATGATGCCCTGACTATTCTAGTCTTATTATTTATATACTGGTACATTGCATTCTTCCTAAATAATAACTTCAACTTTAATTTCTTTATTCAAAATAAAATTTGCACGTAAATGCATTCATCGATATTGCATAAACATTGTCACACATAATCAAATTACAATCAATAGTTGTCACGATTTTATTTTAACAGTAAACATTCAACAACAAATATAGTTATAAATTCACAGAATATTGATGTAAAAAAAAAAATCAACATAATTTAGTTGTAAACGTCTGTAGAATAAAAAACCTATTTGATTACAATATCACATATAGCACTTAGTATTGGTTGGTGAGAAATAAAATCAGCATTAAAAAAAGAGACAAATTTAAATTCTCTTATCATGTTTAAAATCTATAGATGTGAACTATATCCTATTATATCAAACACATTTTCTACTTTCAAGTTGACATGATATTATTGAACATGTTTTATAAATACATGTATTTGCAAAACTGATTTAAAATAAAACCTATTAGCTGTTATAAGATTTCTAGGATTGAGAAAGTGTTGACCTTAGCAATGAGTTAAAGGCCTAAAAGGACAAGGTAGGATAAGTGAACAAATTGGCCCGCAAAATTTTGTATATTTACTTTTTATGAATATTTCATTGTAATTGCTGGATTTTGTAGTTACGTAAAAGGCTATATTTGATTGAAAAGACTGAGTTTAAGAATTTGGAATAAATTGCTAAAGTATGCATGTGCGCAAAATTGTTAAACTACCAAAATTGACAAAATATGCTAAAAATATCTAAAATTTATGCAGTTTTTGTGAAAATTAAATATGTGCAAACCTGTGACCCACAAAGATTTTTTCATCCAAAATTGGTATAGTGATACTACACCCACAGTTAAAATATTTTTGTGGGTCAAAGGTTCGCTCATACTTTTTTTTTATAAAAAACATGTGATCATTTGTAATATTTCGAGCTTTTTGGAAAAAAAGTAATTTTTCTCATATATTTAGCTCATAACTGAGAAGAAATCTGACAAAGCATAGCTTTGAAACATACAATTTAAAAAAAAAAAAAAAATAACCACTTTAGAGTAGTTAAATGAAATATTCAAAGAAATTTGTCAGTTTTGAAAAAGGGGCCAAAAACAGCCAATATCATACCTTGTCCTTTAACAAGTATTGATGCTTGAACATTGTTGAATCTGTTCCCCAAAAGTTAACAATAAAATCTTTAGTTGCTTATCACCTTAGAATATGAAGATCCACATTTTTTTCATAATATAAAATTGGTGCAAAACAGTATAAATCTTAGTAAAGTTGAATGGAAAAAAAAATTCTTCACAATTGTCATGGGTTCTATACAATCATATAATAACACATACAAATTTGATTCAATTATAAAAGGTATACAAACGTCATATTTAAATCTTTAAATTTATTTTGACACATCATAGTCATTTGACACTGTAAATATTAAACATTAATAATTAGAAAAACAAACAAGGACTTACTACATACAAAATTCTTAAACTTTGGCATCAAAAATCATTTATCAACTACAATTCAATGATAAAAAAAAGACAAACAGAATAATGTCATTATATTAATACTTTTAATGTAGTTTTTTTTTCAGAGTAAGAATTCCCAGAAAAATATTTATTGATAACCCTGAATTTTGATTTAGCCTAAAAAAGCTATATTAAGCTAGTGAAACTGGATAATTTCAAGTAAACTACCAAAAAGATTAAAGATTCCAGTCCTGAACTGGAAGGTTGACTTTTATACCAGAATCTGGTAAGTTCTGATGGAAGTATAAATTGACTACAAAATATACAAAAATGTTGATGAAAAATATATAACAAAGTATAAAAACGAGTAATACTTAGAGGTGATATCACAGACAATTATAGAAATAAATCTTCATAGAGAACATTAACGATAGACATGTGTGATTATCTCAGGTGAGTCAAAAGGTTTGTCCATTTGTCGTCTTTCTTCGTACCTGGGAATCTTCGACCAATCAAAGGTAGTAAACACTGTAACAGACTTCTTTAACCTCCTGGCATTGACAGCTTCTTCGGCACTTTCATAGGGTGGACTGTAAAATTATAAATCATTATATAACCCAAAACACTTGACATTAATAATACAAATGTATTATATATGCATCTATAACATTATGTCATTTTATAAAGAAGGTTTACTCATAACAAGAAATTCAAGAATATGTCTAAAAGACATAATGCCCGGTCTTGCAACACTTGGCACGAACAAATGAACCAACCTGAACATTTTATGCCCCCTTTCTTTGTAGATGTGGCATAAAAATTACAAATATAAGAAACTTTTCAGTAATTTTTTAACTGAACAACAGGAATGTATATCTTATTACCACAATTTGGATATTCTTTCATATGCTTCATATTTTATGTATTTGTAGCAATACACGTAGTTACTGCAATGGTTTCAAAACTGAAAGATTCCATGTTCAAATCCAGTCACAAGAGCACTATCATGTTATATCATTGGGAAAATTCATTACAGTCAAATCAGCCCTCAATTAATGCTCTGTTGGGTAGTGATGGAAAGGTTACATTGTAAATGAGAGATGTTAGTGCCTAAATGACAGCTCTGGCTGTATACTTTAGTTGAGAATGAATATAGTTTGGACAACCCATAAACCACTGTTTATAGTTTGTGAACTACTTTGAGATGACCTAATTGTAATGTATAGAACTGTAAATAAGAACCACAATTATTATGTAGATGGGGTGTCTTCAACTTAGTCATAGAATTTTCATAAATTTTGGGGACAGCTAGGCCTAGAATGGTACTTTTAATCTCCATAATATAAAATTATAAGTTCACCATCAGAATTTTTGTAGAATTTGCTTTCAAATTTGTATGCTATTAATACTTTAAATATAGAATCAATAGGAAAAATTCACATTTCCATCTATTTAAAAAAAAAAAGTCATACTCCACAGATTTTTCACAAAAGTTGTGAAAATCTTTGTTTTCAGACTTCTAAATATACTTAATAAAAAGGAGGTTTACCATCAAATTTTTTTAAAAGTGAAAAGTATTGTTTTTCCATATCATATCTATACAAATTATCTCCCCTTAAAAAGTACAGGAAAATATTGAAATTTGAAAATAGGGTGCATTTGTTCCAAATTTCTGTTGTATATATCAATTTTAATGTTTACTTAAGTCCATTAGAAATCAAAATAGCAAGCATAATAAAATTCAGTTATGGTTGATGTGAAAAAAAGATGCTCAGGGATAGACACCCCATCTACCTTTATTTTTCTACTCGGTAATAAATTATAGTAATAGTGTAATCTTTGTGAGTACTTACAAGTCCCTTATATAACTGTTACCAATACTCAATCTGGGCTCTAAAATAGAATAAAAATCTTCATGCTTATATTCTCAAATGATGTACACCATGTAAAATTTCATCAATTTCCATAAACTAAATGGGCTATTAAAGACTAGAAATAGACTCTCAAGCACACCATAAAGCATAAAAGTATAAATAGATTGCTAAAATCAAAACTAAAACTAAGCTATGATGACTAGAGGTAAACAATCTTTGGTAATTTCACCTGAGTATTTACACTTTTGCCAAATTATTAATTTGCTGGTGATTTACATAGGTTGTGTTACATTAACCTATCCAAATCACATTACCTTCTATCAAACACATCCTAAACCTACTTGCTTTGATTAGGCATTGTTGTCATGACAGTTTAACCAAACGACATTTTGCCAACAGGTGATTGCAAAACAAAATGATAACAATGTCCAGGTGGCTGAATAATTCTAACGATTCTAAACAGCAGTATATATTTTGATGAAATACATATTGTGTCAAGTTTGAAAGCTAATACACTTTCAAAACAGACAATTAAGATTACCTTGAATATCTACTGTATGTGACTTCTCTAGTTCTGAAGGATAATACAAGTCTGGTGGTCCTTCTGATCGCCTGCCAAACGCAATTGTCTCCCTTATCTTCTCTTGGTCCTGATCATAAACTTTACGAGCCTGATCAGTCTCTGACTTTCCAACCTCTTAAAGTATACAAAATGATAAATTAAACTACCTCTCACACATTCATAGCAATTAGTTACATTAAAAATTGCATATTTAACATCTTCACTTAAGGTATTTAAGCCATGCTTTGTAATTTGGACACCTGTATGTAATTAGGTTTATCCTATTAAAAGAACATTTCAAAAGTTGGCTATTTCTCTCAGTTACTCTGGTTTCCTCTACCATTAAAGCTGACTGCCCTTTATGTCCCATGTGTGTCAATAGAGATGGAAAAAAAACAGCACACAGTCGCTTGATTTTCCTGCCATTTCCAAAATCAAACATTTTTTCTATGTTATATACAAATGTCAGTTGGTTGGAGTCACTGTGGTTATATGTCTCCCCTTTGGCACCAACATGTCCGAGGTTATTTGTTTCTATTACCATAATTATATATGTTTTTTAGAAAGATGCGAATTTTGGCAAATACAGTGGTCAAACTGAAATTGCAACACAAAAAAACTTCTATAAGTTCATTATTTATGAAACTCCGGTAAAATATTTTACAGACAATCAGTATTGTAAATTAATCAATAACATGGTCATTTGCCAAAAATGTGCATTCTCTAAGATTGTGATTAAAAGTTAGTTACTTGAAGATGTGAAAGATGTCTATAGTTTTTTTGTGTGTGTATTATCATGTAAAATACTTTTACCTTGTCTGTCTAACAGTTTAAGAGAAGGAACTGTATGAATCAGCAACAGTCTATAACCTGGCTCTTGTGAAACTGGATTGTCAAACAAATCTACAAATCATACAAGAAATTAATTAAAACTAAGTAGTCCTTCAGACTAAAGATTTTTTAAATATAGAATTTATGTTAATGTATCATTAACTGAGTTTTATTCATGTAATAGCATTTCTCCCAAATTTGTTTTAAAATGATTGTCTTCCACTGTTGATTCATTTTATATCCAATATATGACAAAAAAATAACTTGCAAAAACATTTTAAAAAATGGGTCAAAGACAGAAATGGCCGGATTTCGTTTAACAAACAGTAGTTGAGCGACAGACCTGAAATCACATCCCACATTGTGGGAGCCCATGTTGATGCTGCATACCAAATATCAAGAGGCTGTGATTAGTAGCTGCTAAGAAAACTGTTACGAAAATTTCCTACTATTGGACATTATTGTCAAAAATTAACTAAGTCGGTAAACAGGAAGTAGATGAGCGACAGAACTGAAATCACATCCCACGTTATGGGACCTCACCCTGATACTGTATACCAAATATCAAGTGGTTATGATAAATAGTTGCTGAGAAAACTGTTACGAAAATTTTCTACTATTGGACATTATTGTCAAAAATTAACTAAGTCGGTAAACAGGAAGTAGGTGAGCGACAGACATGAAATCGCATCCCACGTTATGGGACCCCACCTTGATGCTGTATACCAAATATCAAGTGGCTGTGATAAGTAGTTGCTGAGAAAACTGTTACGAAAATTTCTTCCCCGCCCGCACGCCGCCCGCCGCCCACCGCCCGCCCGCCCGACATTCACCATTTTATAACCCGGATTTTTCACTCCGTGAAATCCGGCCAAAAATTGGACCATGAATAAAAAAGGCACAGTTTTGTCCCTTTTGACCCCCTCATTTCTCTACGAAAAATAGAGATCTAAAATATCAGAATATTATTTTTTACCTTCAATCTTTATTATTAGAACTTCTCTATCAGAGTGACATTGCTATAGATGAACTTATACAGTATTTGTCTTGCCACTTTTTTATTATTGGCCGGATTTCACAGAGCGAAAAATCCGGGTTATAAAATGGTGAATGTTGGGAGGGCGGCTGGCGACCGGGAAAATATTTTCGTAACAGTTTTCTCAGCAACTACTAATTGCAGCCACTTGGTATTTGGTATACAGCATCAGAGTGGGGTCCCATAACATGGGATCCAATTTCAGGCCGTCGCTCACCTACTTCCTGTTTAACGAAATCTGGCCATTTTTGACTTTGACAGATTTTTTTTAAGACTGAAGAGATATGAAGAGAAAATTTTAAACTAACTGATCAATCAATCTGCTTTGTCCATATTTACATAGTGTATGTAGTCTGCATTTTAATGAAAATTAAGTCATCTGCATTCTAAGGATGTATTTATTTCAAAGTGACCCTTTATCCAAATTCATACATACTTAGTGTGTGAAGAGTCTGCATTTTAGTGAACTCTTTAGCAACTTTCTCTAGTTTGGTTAACTGGTTGTTATGAAGCATAAGAACTTGTAGACATGTCAGATGGCGTAACTTCCCAGTTATTGATGTCAGCTGGTTGTTTTCCAGATGTAGCTCTCTCAAATGAAAGTTATTGCTCAAGCAGTTAATTCTTCTCAACTGAAAAGATAATAATTTGAATAAAGAAAATGTCAAAACATTTATAAATAAATAAAACTGAAAAAAGATGAAAAATTGTTTGAAGTAAAAACAATGTATTTGGTAAAACCAGCCAAGGGGCATAACTCAAAAAAAAATCAATGGGGTGTATTAATTAAAAAATGACTATAAACCATATAGTTACATGTATTTGTACTACATAAATGTATTTACTGAGCTGTTAGTTTCAAAATTAACCCTTTTTAAAGAAGAAAAATTCATTGTGCAAGCTTTTCAAATTAAAAAAGTGTCTGATAAATTGTGCATGGAAATTAAGATATATAATTTCTAGTTTTTAAATGCTGTAAGGTTTTATGGTGTCTCTATATTATTACTTCTGTTGCTTCTTATTTGAAATTTTCTATCAAGAACTATGAAGGCTGTTCATCTGTCAAAGAAATTAGAAATTTAATCTTCTGTACAGAAAAGTAATTATATACTGAATAGAAAAGTAAATTCAAAACAGTTTACCAAATTTTAAAAATTGTCTGATGTGAAATTTTGAAATATTTTACTGGATCAAATGAATTATAACTTGACATTCTGTGGTCTGTCAATGGCTTTACACTATTGTCTATAGATACCTTATTCCCATTCAGCCACAATGTTTTCAAAAACTTAAATCTTGCTAAATCTACAACTTCTGTTAAATTTCTGAAAAAAAGAATAAAAACATGATTAGATATAATAGAAAATATAAATACTAATATGCTCTTGTGGGCACTTTAATTAAGAAATAAAATAAAGGTAAGTATATGTTTGTTTTTGTATTTATGGACATGGGAGAAAAAATACTTACTGATTTGACAGATAAAGTTCTTCAACATCTTTATCTTTTTTAATGCTACACTTCTTTAGTAAACATTTGATGGCCTGTACAAATAAAAATAAAATAATTAATATATGTCATAATATGAATATAAACCTATATTATCTAAAAGAGTGAATGGACATCTCTCAACAAATGTCCATACCATGTAAGAATTTAGTGAAACAAAGGAAAAAACAACATCATCTGCCAACATCTGCAACCTGATGCTGGGGAAAAACCAAAAACTTAATCAAATTAATCTTCAAGAAAGGAACCCTACATGTAATGATAGTAACATAAACTTACAATGTAACTGAAGAAATTAAGCTTTTTAAAAAAGTAACCTATGAATCTTTCAATATGTGACGCAACAAAAACTCAGATCTGCTTTAAAAAAAACAATCACATGTCTATGATTTAGAAATTTGCTGATAATTTTGGGATTAGTATTGAATCTTATGTATTATACAGCTGGTCAATTTGAGGACAACTCAATTAAATATTGACATTTCTACCATTATTGGTGCCTTCGGAAGTGCATCAATCTCACTGAGATGTGAGAGGAGACCAATCAAAATAATTTTTACCAGAACCATCTCAATGAGATTTATTTTTTGTTTTTCCACAAGCTCTTAGGGCAAGGCCTTTCTCATATTATTAATTTTAAAAGCTTAAACTCAACAGTCGGGTCAAATCAAACCCAAAAGCCATGACAGCACAAAATGGACTTTAATATTTGAGCAAAGCTAAGCTCACTAATGCACTGAGCATGTCGCAATTGCACGAGACCCAAAATATGCATTATGATGCCTGAAATAATTTTCTACTCCATTTGGATTTCAGAAGATTTCAAAAATCTGCACCTGTGCAGAAAAATGGCAGGAAATTACTATCACATCATCCCTAATTATCTCATCCATCGACCTGTTGAGTGTTCAATGGACATTATTTTGTTATTTTCGAGAGCTTTTAGGGCACTTATGCCATCTCATATCATAAATTATGACATGTATGATCAAAGAAAATTGTGTAGTAGGCGATGAATTAACAATGAATGACTTAAATGACCTTTTCCCGGACAGTGGGAAAGACTTATTTATTAGTCCGGATTTTGGGATTTTACTGATAAAACTGTTGGAATTCTGGATTTTTAGGTAGCGGGTCCAAAAAAGCAAAATTTGGTAGTTATTTTAAAAGGAGTATGTGCAGATCCCCTCCTACCAAATCCCATGTGTGCTTTATTTCGGTGGTGCCTAAAATGTGTAACCCGGTACCGTACCCGTACCATTTTTGGTTCATTTACCCGTACCAGTACCCGCACCAGTTTTCAAATTTGACTCGTTATGAGCAAAAACGCAATGAAACTTTCTGTAATTGCACATGAAGATTTCTGATAAGTTGTATCATTTGTTTTTCAAATCGTTATTCTAATTTTCCAAAATCAATGATGTTAGAACACTTTGGTGCCTAAAATGTGTAACCAGAAGTGTGCACCATGACGAATGTGCCAAAGAAATGATAACTTTTAACTTCTTAAAAATTATACTTTTTCATCGTAAATTGGATTTGTTTTAAATGTTTAATGTTATATTTAATGTTTATAACAATTGTTTTGTAAATTGACTCTCAAACGAATCTGTTTTAACTTATTTTGTACACTTCAATATTATCAAATTTTTGGCCCGGATTTTTACCGGGTACGGGCTATTTGTAAACATTGGATAAAATGGCGATAGGTCCCTCGGTATAAAGCAAAATTGTGAAATAGGTAGTCATTGATTTTAAATAAATCGTTCATTCACTCACTGCTGATATATTTTAGAAACTTTTAATTAATGTTTCAAACAAATTTGTTTCTGATTTTATTAGAAAAAGCCATGTATGTCATTGGGTACGGGTAAATTTTTAAAAAACATGAAATACATCAAAATATGAATGTTAATTTTTAAGTTTTGAGACATGAAATCATTCAATGTCATATTTAAAAGGCATAAATCAAATATTTCAATGATTGACTTCGTTTTCGCTACAGTCGAAGCAAATATGTGATAATTTGAACAACCTGGGTGCGGGTTCAGGTAAGGGTTACACATTTTAGGCACCACCCTTTATCTTAGTTTAAGCCATTTGTTAGTGCTGTTCAGTTGTTGTTTTGTAACATAAGCTTTAATCACTTGTGACTTTGTGTTGTATTGTATGCATGTTTATGTCTTTATGCAGTCGACCAAAAGCTCACCAGAGCTTATGTTATTTGTATACTATAAATAAAGCTTATTTGAATTTGAATTTGAAGACATTTCGAACCTGTTCGGAGGCAGCCATGTTGGCGGTTGTCAAAATAAGTGAAGTAGAGCTGATTTTTGTTTTCGAATCCTCATTTTTTGTAGAACTAATATTATTCAAAATCTTTTTTTTTAATAATAAGGTATTATTTTGATAATGAAAATAGTTAAAATGTAGATGATTCTGATAGAGAAAAAAAAATAGACGAAGAGCTATTGTTTCGTATTCGAGTGTCATCTGCAAAAAGAAAATTTCCAAAAAATGAAAAGCAAAACTATCTGAATCTTGGACACAAAACCGATTGATTAACAAATTAATTGAATATATTAGTAAAGTATTTCAGTAATATTCATAAGAAATATATTTTAATGATTGTCATGCTCTCAAAACTTAAAAAAAAATTGAAATTATAAATCCCAAAATTTGAAAGAGAAAGTAGAAATGAAAATTTGCAAATTTCCTTACTTTTCTTTTTCATGAAGTTTCTGTTGAGGAAAAAGCTGAGAATCTAAATCCATATTTTGACATTTACTGGAATACTATAAAGGGCAGTCAAACAGCATCAACTCACAGCACAGGGGCTTGCTCCCCTCTGTCAAACAAACAAACAAATGTAGTGACCCTGTCACACGGGACCGACACAATCACACCAATTTGGCCTCCGTTAGACAGCGCTCTAACCCTCTGAGCCAAAGAAGTACTTCCCTAGCTCAGCTGGTTAAGGCTGGCTATAAACCTCCGTCACTTCCGGTCCCACAACACCCTCCCCCCTTTTCTTCTTAGGAGGGTGTTTATCCTCGTGGGTCTACTGCAGGAGGGCTACCGACACCAAATGTCGTCTCAACGTCTACCCCTCACTGCAGCGGACACCCGCAGTACCATTTGTAGTGACCCTGTCACACGGGACCGACACAATCACACCAATTTGGCCTCCGATAGACAGCACTCTAACCCTCTGAGCCAAAGAAGTACTTCCCTAGCTCAGCTGGTTAAGGCTGGCTATAAACCTCCGTCACTTCCGGTCCCACAACACAAAGTCTATCAATATTTTGTTAGAGTCAATATGTGCGGTATACGAAAAAAACACAAGGGAGATACTACTTTCACCACCCCCTTTTCTTCAAGTCGATTTTCTCTTATTAAAGCATTGATCTCATACCTTTTTCTATATAATTCCTTTGACGGATGATTTTCCTTTCCAAAACCCCCAAATATGTCTTCATTCATTGCATTTTGGCCTCAAAATCAGGCTTTGTTCAGGCAATTTTGTAAAATTTGGCAATCGCTTGGACATGAAAAGCATTACGTCAAGGAAAAGTCTCGAAACTCGAGAGAAATCAGAATGAATTTTAATGAAGTTTTTACTTTCGTTTTTTGTTATAATTATTGGTAAAGTCAAGAGAATGCCTACAAATTTACTTTCTTTTTCATGTCCAAGCGATTGCCAAATTTAACAAAATTGCCAGAACAAAGCCTAATTTTGAGGCCGAAATGCAATGAATGAAGACATGGGGGTTTTGGAAATGAAAATCATCCGTGAAATGAATCATATTGGAAAAGGTAGAAGATCAATGAATCGACTTGAAGAAAAGGGGGGTGGTGAAAGTAGTATCTCCCTTGAGTTTTTTTCGTACCGCACATTGACTCTAACAAAATATTGATAGAGGGGAACAAGCCCCTGTGCTCACAGGAAAACTTGTGTGGCGTAGCTTGCCTTCCACAAATCAAACTATTTACATCACCATGATCACCACTCTTAGTCTTATCTACTTTTCTATGACACTGTGTAAGTTTTAAATGCCTCCACAGTGTCCAGCTGGTTGATAACCCTCTCTGGTAAGCTGTTCCAGTCCAGTCATCATGTCTTCGGGAAAAAGCAGTACTTGTAGTTGACATATTAAGTTGCGCTGTTGGGTATAAAGCTGTTGCTGCTCAATCCTCTTGTGGTTCTTGTAGGTCTGGCTATGTATGGTGGTAGCCTCAGAGCACTATAATGTTCACACACTTTTTAAAGTTCACCAGTTTTCTCCTCTGCTGAAAAGATGTCATTTTCAAATGTGACACTTTCATGGTGACTGTAATGACTGGTTGCAAAGAGGGCAGCTTTACATGGCGTTTTCTATCTGGTATTGGCAATATGGGTCCCACACTGATGATTCATAATCAAGATTAGGTCTGATCAGTTTTACATATATGCCTTTTCTTTAACTTCTGGGCTACACTTGTTAAGTTTTCTTCTGAGAAAAGCTAAGAATTCAGTAGCTTTGGTGGTAATTTGGTCAATGTAGTGGTTCCAGTTGAGGTCATTTCCCAGTTCCACTCTGAGGTATGGATGGTGATGATCGATCTACCTCTTGGAGTGCTGTACGTTTCATCAATGTTGTAGATGATGTTGGACGTGATGTTTTGTCTTGACCTCTTTAGTTTCATGACATAACATTTCTTGGTGTTGAATCTTATGAGGCATTTCTTTGACCACTCTGTCATTCTGCTGAGATCTTCCTGCAGTTGGTGGGTATCTCTCACAGAGTCAATGATGTGATAAAGCAAGCAGTCATTATCAAATAGTTTCATCTATGATTTAACGCCAAATGCCGATATTGTTCACATAAAGTAAGAACATCAAGGGTCCCAAGACTGTGCCTTGGGTAACTCCTGAGTCGATGTGTACTTCACTGCTGGGAACAACTCCTTGCCTTCAAGAATAAGTTTTGATCATTTATCCCCATTAACTTCAATTTTGATAGTTTTCCAATCATAGGGCCCGTTAAAGAACATTAATGACAGTTACTTACTAAATTACATGACATTAAAATGCAGAACTGTAAATTGTTGATTACAAACATTAACAATGAACAAACATGACATATAAATGTAAAGAAAGAAATGGTATTATTTGACCTAGTTATCTTATAAAACTTGTAAAAAATCTGCTCATTTACAGTTTTTATTTGTCATAATCAATAGTCAATGTCATAGTTGCATATCATCATAGGACAGTCCAAGAACGTACATATGTACTTTAAACTAGAATCTGAATGTATAAATAGTATATGATCCTTCAAAAGGAAAAGGTATGATAAGGCTTTTTTGGCCCCTTTTTTAAAAGAGAAATTTTATACTAAAATATTGATTTATATGATATTAAGTAATGAAAGTTAATAAATTTAATTGTTTTAAACAAATAATAGATCAAATCTGATTTTAGCATTTGATCAAACTTGATGAAAAGGTGTCTTTTTCTCAAAATTACTCAAGATTTGGCATATTTTTATATATGTTTTTGGCTAGAATAACTATGAGCAGACGAGCAGTCAACAAAAAATTTTAACTGTGTATTTGGCATAAGACATATGTACGAGAACTAATTTTTCTAAAAATTATCTTTGTGGGACGCAGGTCCGCTTATATTTAAATCTCCCAAAACTGTTGTCATTTTAACAATTTTAAGCCTATTTTGCTACATTAATATTTCACAGTTCTATCATTTTGTGCACATGCATAATTTTGCCATATGTCTAATTTTTAATAAAATTTTGCCTGTTTAAAAAAATATAACTTGGGAATCACAAAATCACACCATTATAATTCAATATTCCAATTTTGGAAAATTTGTCCAATTTAGGGGGCCACTTCATGCTCTTATTCTATCTTGTCCTTTAGTAAATGATATTAATATCTTTCTTTAATAACTTTCACCTATCTTATATCAGACCTGATTATGTTGACCTTTGTAAGATAAACAGATAGATCAACTCTTGCAAAACTAAGAATAAGTGCTCATGAATTAGCTATAGAAAGAGGTTGATATCAATACATACCCAAACAGAACAGAATATGTCTCTGTTGTAATAATAGAGAAACAGAAGATGAAAACCATTTTCTTATTAATTTGTAATATATACAACAACTAATTTTATTGCGATACTCTCCTGCAAAACAAACATTAATAACTAAAACTGTATTATTTTTAAATTACTGGTATTCAATAGCAAACCCCTACCATACTAACGCTTATTGCTAACTTTATACAAGAATGCCTACAAAGTAGGCAAACTAAACTTAAAAGAGGATAATTTATTGAATTTCTTTAATTTTTCTGCAACAAATAATTCCAACACTGTATGATTATTATGATATTTTTTCTCTTATGTCTTATACATGTTACATATGTAATATGATTAATTTATCTTTCCACTGTCACTTCAAACCATTATCTTTAATATTTGTAGATTTTATTTTCTCAAATATGTTGGAAATGACCATTTATTGTAAATGTGTTTCGCTAATAAATTATGTCTTATGTCTTATTAACATTGTACAGTACTTTGTTACAGTAAATAGAAAAAACATTCACATTAACTTCCTTCTTTTTTGTCTTTTGCAGGATGATGTTGTTCCACTGAGAGAACACAGATATTCTACCACCATTCTAGTAACAGCTAAGACATTCACACAACAATGACAAGCATACCAAAGATGTGTAGTATTTGCCAGAAAGGTCCATTTACCAGTGATAAAAGTGCTGCTGATCACTTTGCTAGTGCACAGCATATTAAGGCTGAGACTGTAAGAGAACAACTAAGTTCATTGGAACACTTCTGTTCAATTTGTTCAGTGCATTGCAACGGACCTAAAGCTTACACAGAACACTTGGCCAGTACAAGGCATATGGCAAAAATTGCAAAGTCAGAAAATTTTTCATTGGAGGCTAAACCATCTAACGATGTCTATGATTTCGATGGGAAGAGAGGATATTGCAAAATTTGTATTATTGATCTAACTTCACCAGAAAATCTCACAGCTCATTTAAATGGGACGAGGCATAAGAAAAAAGAAGAACAGTACCACCAACAACAGAAACAATTGACCTTCAATTGCAATGCATGCTCTTTGACCTTTGACACTCAAATCAACCTTGACCAACACATCAAATTATCTCATCAAAAGTTATCCTCAGATTTAGCTATGAATAAACAGACAGATATTGTATCTGTATTATTAGCAGCACAGCCTAAATCACAAGCAGACTTAGAGCTAGAAAGATTAAATCAAGCTTTTAATGACGAGTTAAACGATGAATTAGCTCCCCTTGAAGAACAAGAAAATGCTCGTGCAGCAGAAAAAAAATTGTCTAATTCTATAGAGGAAGAAGAGTACATATTTGCAATATCACGAGGTCATTGTAATGTCTGTAACATAGAGCTGACATCTGTTAAGCATAGAGATCAGCATCTCTCAGGAGCTCCACATAGGAAAGCTCGAAATGCATGGGTTTCCAAGAATGCAAAAAATGTCAATTTTCCTTCACCAAAACCACCTGAAAATACCAAGCAAGAGGCACAACAGAGCTTCAGTGGCAGTTCACTACAAACGGAGGAAGAATATATTTTTTATGAACAATCAGGATATTGTAATGTTTGTCAGATAGAGTTACGAGATATTCAGCACGCAAGTGACCACTTGACCAGCACTGAACATGAGGATAGAAAGGAGGAGTGGCTGAAAGGTGATATAAGTCTTAGTATTGCCAGCATGTCTAATGATTTTCAGACTATGTCAATGGCATCACATGCTAGTGTCAGTCCAAGATTTGATTCCCAATCTCAACAGAATGCTAATGTCAGTCCAAGATTTCAACCTAGCTATACAGATTCCCAGCCCCAATACAATGTACCTAGACCGGAGAAGCCTGAATACACATTCACTGGTAGTAGAGGATATTGTAATGTGTGTAATTTGGAACTCACATCAAAACAACATGCAGACCAACATCTGAGTGGTGCCAGGCACCAAAAGGCTAAAGCAGCATTTAATTCAACTTTAAGCCAATCAGCCACATCATCTAGCAAGGTGTCGAATGTGAGTGGTCAAGAATATACATTTACTGGTACACGTGGGAAATGTCACATCTGTGACCTTGAGCTGACGTCACGACAGCATGCAGAGCAGCACCTATCTGGAGCAAAACATAGAAAAGCTAAAATTGCATTATTAGGCACAGATGTCCCAAGTCCAACCACTAATGTACAGCAAGTCTATCCAGTTGTCAGATCAGAAAATGTCGCTATAAATAGAACACAATCTCAACGTAGGAATGAGGAAGAATATACATTTAATGGATCTAGAGGGCGCTGTAATATTTGTAACATTGATTTAACATCACAAAAAAATAAAGATGATCACTTGAGTGGTGCAAGGCATGCCAAAGAACGGCAGAGATGGTTGAGGGGTGTGGTAGACAAGGGCCCATTGTTTTGTGAAATCTGTCATATAGCTTGCAGTGGACCAGAAAGTATGGAACAACACTTGGCAAGTAAAAAGCACAAAGATAAAGTTGCTGCAATGGGAAATGCAAATCAAATGTGTCCTGAAGTTCCTGTCCACCCACTTAACTTGGCTGATAAGACAAGATGGTACGAGTGTGAAGTTTGCCAATGTAGAGTTAACTCCCCTGAAGTATTAGAAGCCCATAAAAAGTCACCAAAACATAAAGCTCAAGAGGAGAAGTTTTATTCACAGAAGAATGTTGTTCCAAGACCTGATGAGAGGGTGGGTGTAAATGTTAAAGATAAGGCTGGTCTTTATATGCCAGAAACTGTCAAGTTTATGCTGCCAGACTATGTTAAACCAATTCATCAAACAACAGAAAATAATGCAGGAATGGTAAATGGAGGACAATCTCAGCATCCCAATTGTAATGGGGCAAACGATATTCAAATTGGAATCGGAGGAAAAGCTGGATTAAAAAGTGAAAAGTATGGTCATGAAGGTGACTTATCAATGCCCAGTTATGTCAAACCAATATTTAGAGAACATGGAGCCCCAAATAGTGAAGATAATAACATGGACCCTGGAGCATCATTATTAAACTTGCCATCCTTGGGGTATCATCTTACCCTAGGATCATTGCGTGATGATATGCCTAATCTTAGCTTTACAGATAGTCGTTCCATGTTTGCCATGAATCGACCTCAGATTGACTCCCAAAGAATCGAACAGAGTGGTAATGTTGGGATTAAAGGATATGAAAAGATGGACTTGCACCAAACTAGTATTAAAGAGGTATCCTTAGAAGGAAAAGACTATGAAACAAAAGATAATGAAAGTGATAGAAATATGACATTCTCTGCAACTGAAAAAGAAGTTTCTGTTACAAATCTAAAATTCAAGTCCAATGATTTAAAGAGCGAGGGTCAACAAAATCATGAAGAGACTGGACCACCATCTCTGAGTTCCTCTGTTATCGTAGAATCAGAGGAAATTGTTCAATTAGTTTTACCAGAGAAAAATGTGGACAGACTTCCTCAGTATGGAGATACTCACTTTAAAGTGAACAATTTGACTTCTTTGACTGAGTCATCTGGTTCCTCATCGAAAGGGAGGAGATCTACTGGTACTGATGAGGCAAGAGCTATAAAGAATAGAAACAGTAGTAACAGAGGGTCATTAACGTCACAAGTCAGCGAAAACTTGTCGTCTTTAGACAGTACATCAGGTGACACGAGTTTGAACTCGGTTTTTGAAGAGGATCAGAGTGAAAGTTTAAGGTCACAGGCTGAAAAATCAGGACCGTTTGAGAACATTAGGCAAAGTTTGATGGCTAGTGTAACACATTCAGCTGCAGTTAGTAGTTCTATAGGAAGAAACCCTGATCCAAGAAGTCCCTTCAAATTTAAATGCACAACCTGTAACAAGTTGATGAACACTCAGAAACAGTACAATGATCATGTGAATGGTAGAAATCACCAGACAAAAGTGGCCGAGGAGCAGGCCCCGGACAGACCTCATCTCCCAGGGATCAGGTGTCAGAATGACTTTGGAAGGATCAACTTTGCCCTGACCAAGACAGTCCCTAGAAGTTATCAGTTAGAACTCTTTCTTAAGACCTTGGATGGTGATAGAGTCTGCTTTTTACCAACAGGTAAAGATTTAAACAGGTGAATTTTGCACCAGTATTAACTTTTAACCCTGCAACACTTTTTTTTGTTTAAGTTCATGTAAAATTAAATGGCGTTTCAAAGTATTACAAAAACTCTACAAATCAAGTAACTAATAATAAATAGTTTAATTACCAGCTGTAGAAATGATTAGAAAGACATGATGTTTTTGACACTTTTTCTCTTATCAGGAAAAAATGAATTGTTAATCAGACTGTTTCATACATTTTACTATTGTTAGTTTTTTTCAGTATTTTTCAAGATCATGTCTCATTACACTTAAAATGTGAACTCTTGACATACACCATTTGCAAGGATGGCATCAAGAAACAATGCTAGTCCAACAGAAAAGGACAAAAAAATGTTGTCTTGTGTATGGGAATAGCAATACCTCATGCATATTTAAGACTTCTTTGTTGAGTTTGATAAGGGTAGGCTCAATGGGGGCCACTACAAAGGCCGCACTTGCAAATTAGAAAGGGATTTATAGAACATTGTCTCCCAATCCAGGATAAACACATATACTTTATACATTGTTTTGTGATTTTCACTTGTCTAGTTGAAATTTATTTCTCTGTAAGATTCCCATTGAGTTGTCCTTTATTCAGTAATTGTCAGCATGGTCAGCTTAGATTTATTCTTATAATTTGAAGGTACTGGTAAGACATTAATCAGTTGTATGACAGTAGGAGCCATGCTATCCCAGAACCCTACAAAACAAGTGATCTTCCTGGTAGATAAAGTCCTGCTAGTTTTACAGCAGTCCATGTACCTAAAGAGGGAGATTGGAGAAGAGGAATATACAAGGTTACTATAAAGAGAGCACTTAGCATTGTTATTTGTACACATTCTTTTCAGAGATGGGGTATTTTAAATCGGTAATTGCAATTGATTGCAATCAATTACATTTTCTGAAGAAATTGAAAGTAATTGCAATTGAAAAAAAAATTCAATTACATATAATTGAAAGTAATTAAATACATTTGAAAAAAATGTATTAAAGTAATTGAAGTATCTTGGTGTACTAGCCAGCTCCGCTCCAACTGAGCGTCTGTTTAGCTGGAAAAACATTCCGACCTGAAAGATGTCAAATGGCAGACAACACATTCGAATCACTTATGATGGTAAAGACAAATGCTTTTAAAAACACTTGTTTTGAAATTTGAATTTCATATCAGACTTAATTGTACATGTTATTTGCTATGTCGATGTAAATAAATGATGTTTATATACAGACGTAAATGTCTTATTATACAAAATGTAATTGCAATTAAATCAATTACTTTGCAAAAGTAATTGAAATTAATCAATTACTTTTCTAAAATTTATGTAATTGCAATTGTAATGTAATTGAGTAAAAGTGTAATGTAATTGAAAATAATCAAATACATTTGAAAGTATTTTGCCCCATCCCTGATTCTTTTAACTCAACCCCAAACAAAGCTGTTTAGTATACACAAGTTTTCCAGAGCTGATATTTGGTATGAGAATCTATCACGATGAGTTACGTATACATTGTACAGATCGAGTGATAAATAACAGACAATAATGAGATGTGGAAAAAGTATACATGACACAACCAACATAAACAAATGGTAATTTTTGTCCCCCACCGCAACGCGGAGCGGGGACATAGAAATGCCGGGCATCCGTCCGTCCGTCCGTCACACTTTTTGTAAGCGCTCTCAAGGCTACAAATTTTGTTGGATTGTCATGAAATTTATACCAAATGTTTATATCACTAATACCTTGGTCAAGTTCAAAAATCAGCATTTTTCGATAATTTTTGTAGGAGTTATGGGACTTTGACCATAAAAAAGACTGTTTTTTGGCAAAACAGACCTTGTAAGCGCTCTCATCCCTACAGATGTTGACGCATTTTCATGAAATTTATTCCAAATGTTTATATTACTAATACCTTGGTCAAGTTCGACAGTCAGCATTTTTTGATAATTTTTGTAGGAGTTAGGGGACTTTGACCATAAAAACGACTCTGTTTTTGTAAAACAGACCTTGTAAGCGCTCTCATCCCTACAGATGTTGACGGATTTTCATGAAATTTATACAAAATGTTTAAACCACTAGTACCTTGGTCAAGTTTAAAAATCAGATGTGTTCGATAATTTTTGCTTCACCAGCGGGGGACCCTGGAATTCCATTCTTGTAACAATGAAAAACAGCAGCAGTCTTCAACATGATCAGAGATCACTGTTTGAGGCCTTGCATTGGCCCAAGACTAAAAAATACAGTACACAAGATTCAATACCAATCCCAATTATCAACAAAGGACCCATGTTATAGAGGTAGAACAATAAACACAAAGATGACATGAGCAAACAAAAGCTTTGACAAAGATTCCTGGCTTAGTACAGGCACATAAAAACACAATGGTGTATGGAAGTTAACTTAAGTAAAACAAAAGTTCTTATATTTAACAAGAGTGGCAAACATATAAAAGAAAGGTTTCTTTTTAATAAAGATGAAATTGAATGTGTCAATAGCTACAAATATCTTGGTATACCCTTTTCTGCCAGTGGCCTTTTCAATGTTGCAAAGGAAGAACTTTACAAAAAATCACTTAAGGCAATTTTTAAACTTCAAAGATCATTATCCTCAAGTAATCCAAGTGTCTTGACATCTCTCCATTTGTATGACCACACCATAAAACCTATTAGTATGTATGGTAGTGAAGTTACTGGTATGTTTAAAACCAACACTGTTGCATGTAGCAGAGAAGGCGATTTCCTTCTGCAGTAGAACTATTTGAATAACTATTTAGACAGATCCCATATAAAATATTTAAAATATATTCTTGTGGTAAACAAAAAAGCCACCAACTTTGCTGTAATGGCTGAGGTAGGAAGATATCCTCTGTTCTTCTCTATAGTTATAACTTTAATCAAATATTGGTTTAGACTTGAAGAATTAAATGAGGGACTACTATATGATGCATATATATGCAACAAAACCATGTATCAAAATCACACAGATTGTTGTTATACCTCTTTTGTTTATATTCTAGAGAAATTGGGTGTACAGTCACATAATGTTAAATATACTACTCTAATAAACACTGTTAAAATGAAACTTTGTGATAGTTGCATCAATTTTTGGAACAAGAAAAGATCATCCATCTCACAAACTAAATTAGATACATATTTTAAATTTAAAGTAAACTACTGCTTTGAGACCTACCTTTTGATTGAAAATTTTAACATTAGACGCACAATCTGTAAACTTAGAATTAGTGCTCATGATCTACAAATCGAGAGAAAAAGATATGATAAAAATAAAACAGAGAGGTCTGAAAGAAAGTGCTTAAATTGTTCATTAGATAAAGTAGAAGATGAAATTCATTTTCTAGTTGAATGCCCAAAATATAAAGAGGAGAGGGACATTTTATTTAAAGATATTTCTGCAATGTGTCCAAATTTTATTAATCTCTCTACTGATGATAAAATTTTTATGGTTAACTAGCAATGAAGATTTGCTTATATTAATGAACTTGTTTTATGAACCGGACAGTTATAAAGACCTCTTTCTACAATTTAACCTGGAGATTTTGTGTTGATTTTTCCAAACATAGTGAGGGCATCATCTGTGTCTTACAGACACAAGCAAAACATAATAAGTTACATATAGTTTTATGCTAAACATTGTAAACTGGGCAGTAGGGGCAATACCTTTTCTTGTTTATTAAGTTAATTTGAATTTTTTTAAATGTTACAGTTAACAAAGGGGAGATACTGCTTTACTTGTGTCCGTAAGAAGTTCCTTGGTACTATGGCTAAGTAGTTCCATCACACTTGTTTATGTTTTGACACACCGCATAGTTGTTGCGAAAGTCGAGTATCACTAGTTAGCTTGTTTATTCTAATTCAGGTTTTGCCATGCTGATCCTTCCCAATGGGTGAGGAGGAAACCACTGATAGCTGCATTATGTGGAGGTTCACAAAACACTGGGGGTGTACCATTGTGGAAGCACGATGTCATCATTGCTACTGCAGGTAAGCTAAACAAAAACAAAATTCTAAAAATGAATTACGTCTCCCCCCACTTTTGTGGGGAGACATATTGTTTTTGTCGTGTCCGTCCGTCTGTACATTTCATACATTATGGGACTTTTTTTACATTGTGGGACTTCATAAAAAGTCCCACAAAAAAATGAAGAAATAATACCTTATTTGCATATTTCCTTATCATGTGATCATTATTACAAGTAAAGTCTCTCAAACATAAGAATAGCATTGATAGACATTTATTGATGGACTGTATGGACAGTTACCACAAACCATGGACAAGACCATAAAATTTTTATTTGAAATCCATTCGGACCACTCGGATTTTTTCCTTTGTTGAAAGCTGAACTTGGATCACTTTGAAATCTCTGCCATTTTATGTCCAGATGAATTATTTCTAATGGATGTTGCAGATCAACATGCAAGTGAGGTAAGTTAGAATTTTAATGGAGAAGATATTGCAATGGAAATATTGCATGTGATTTTAAAGTTGATAAAAAGTATTTTTAATCTTAATGGGACTTTTGTCCAAATGTTTACAAGTAAATAAAAAAAAACATGGAAGAAGAATTTGCTTTTAGTAATATTGATGTGTTTGCTTATATGTTTAGGGGTTTTTACTGCTGTAATGCTTACATTCTAATGGTTTCCTTCAGTTAGTGGGATTTTTTTTCTAAAAAAAATGCATGAATATAACCAAAGACATTTTGTTATATGCTTAAGAATAAAATGATGGTATGTTAAACAGTAAAAAGCAAGGGTTACTTGTAGTTTTAAAAAAGGTAAATTCTAATGCAATTTTGGTGTTTGATAATTATGACTAGTTTATATTATGATTAGAAGTTTTGGGATCATATTCTTGTTTTGTGGGACCTTTGATTTTATGGGACCTTGGTCTTAGTTTGTGAGACTTTTACTATCTGTCATGTCTATTGAAGTTAAAAATGAAAATTAGAAAACAAGATAACTACATGTATATGGCAATTTCTTAGATATTTTAACATTTTATTTTTGTTTTGTGGGACTTTCAGTTTTTGTCTCGCCTGCGACAAATAGTTGCGGAAGGCGAGACATAGGTATTACTTTCCGGCGACGGCGGCGGCGACGGCGGCAGCGGCGGCGGCGGCGGCGTAAACTTTTTTGTAAGACTTTTATGGACGATGAATTGCTTGAAAAGTATAATAGCTAGGCATCTGATATTTGGTATACAGACAGTTGAGGGTATGGTCTACGCAACTGTCGCCATGCCGTTTGACCCTGACCCCATTTTCACGCTCCAGTGATTCTGTGAACTTAGGTTTTTTTTCAGGCCATAAACATTTTTGTAAGACTTTTGTGGACGATCAATTGCTTGAAAAGTATAATAGCTAGGCATCTGATATTTGGTATACAGACAGTTGAGGGTATGGTCTACGCAACTGTTGCCATGCCGTTTGACCCTGACCCCATTTTCACGCTCCAGTGATTCTGTGAACTTAGGTTTTTTTTCAGGCCATAAACATTTTTGTAAGACTTTTGTGGACGATCAATTGCTTGAAAAGTATAATAGCTAGGCATCTGATATTTGGTATACAGACAGTTGAGGGTATGGTCTACGCAACTGTTGCCATGCCATGTGACCCTGACCCCATTTTTACGCTCCAGTGATTCTGTGAACTTAGGTCTTTTTTACAGGCCATAAACATTTTTGTAAGACTTTTGTGGACAATGAATTGCTTGAAAAGTATATTGGTTAGGCATCTGATATTTTAAATACAGACAGTTGGGAAAATCTTTACGCAGCTATAACAATGACATGTGACCTTGACCCTTCAATGACTGTGAACTTAGTTTTTTTTTTACATGCTGTAAACTTTGATTGTAGGATTATTATGGAAAATGAATTTCTTAAAAAATTGTAATAACTAGGCATCTGATAATTTGGATATTGATGGATTAGATTAAAGTGTTTGGGTTTATCACCATGTCATCTGGCCTTGACCTCATTTTTGTCTTACCTTCGACGAAACTCAACACATAGGTATTACTTTCCAGAGAAAAGTCCTTACAGCTTAAGGACCAGGTGAGCGATTCAGGCTCCTGGGAGCCTCTTGTTACACTCCAGTGACTCTGTGAACTTAGGTCTTTTTTTCAGTCAGAAAACTTTTTGTAATACTTGTGTGGACAATGGATTGCTTGAATAGTATAATAGCTAGGCATCTGATATTGGGTATACAAACACTTTATGTGTTTATTTCAAGAAATGAAAGCTTAGGTAGTTGATTTTAGTGATGGTGCTGGCAGGCGAGACATACTTTTAGTGGCCACACTTGTATGGGACCTTGGTCTTAGTTTGTGAGACTTTTACTGCCTATAGAAGTTAAAAATGAAAATTAGAAAAAAAAGATGCTTAGAAGTTTTAAGATTTTATTTTTGTTTTGTGGGACTTTTTATTTTATGGGACCACAGGTCTTACTTTGTGAGACTTTTACTGCCTATAGAAGTCAAAAATGAAAATTAGAAAAAAGATAACTACTTGTATATGCCATTATGGCAATTTCTTAGATATTTTAACATTTAATATTTGTTTTGTGGGACTTTCAGTTTTATGGGACCTTGGTCTTAGTTTGTGAGACTTTTACTGCCTATAGAAGTTAAAAATGAAAATTAGAAAAAAAGATGCTTAGAAGTTTTGAGATTTTATTTTTGTTTTGTGGGACTTTTTATTTTATGGGACCACAGGTCTTACTTTATGAGCCTTTTACTGCCTATAGAAGTCAAAAATGAAAATTAGAAAAAAAGATAACTACATGTATATGGCAATTTCTTAGATATTTTAACATTTTATTTTTGTTTTGTGGGACTTTCAATTTTATGGGACCTTGGTCTTAGTTTGTGAGACTTTTACTGCCTATATAAGTTAAAAATGAAACTTAGAAAAAAAGATGCTTAGAAGTTTTGAGATTTTGTTTTGTTTTGTGGGACTTTTGATTTTATGGGACCTTGGTCTTAGTTTGTGAGACTTTGACTGCCTAAAAGAAGATGCTTAGAAGTTTTGAGATTTTATTTTTGTTTTGTGGGACTTTCAGTTTTTTTTATTGGACCACAGGTCTTACTTTGTGAGACTTTTACTGCCTATAGAAGTCAAAAATGAAAATAAGAAAAAAAGATAAAAAAAAAATATATGCTTAGAAGTTTTGAGATTTTCTTTTTCTTTTGTGAGTTATTTGATTTTATGGGACCTTAATTAGTCATAGTTTGTGAGACTTTTGCTGTCTATAGAATAAAAAAATGAAAATTAGAAAAAAAGATAAAAATCTATATGCTTAGAAGTTTTGAGATCTTATTCTTGTTTTGTGGGACCTTTTATTTTATGGGACCTCATTCTTAGTTTGTGAGACTTTTACTGCCTATAGAAGTTGAAATGAAAATTAGAAAAATATTCTTAGAAGTTTTTAGATTTTATTTTCGTTTTGTGGGACTTTTTTTATGGGACCTTGGTCTAAGTTTGTTTGACTCTTACTATCTATAGAAGTCAAAATTGAAAATCAGAAAAAAAAAATATAAAAACTACTATCTGAGAAGTTTTGAGATTTTTGGTTTGTTTTGTGGGACCTTTTATTTTATGGGACCTTGGTCTTGGATTTGTGAGACTTTTAATTAGTTTTACTATCTATAGCATTGAAGGCCACAAGGAATAAAAATGTGCTCTTGCTGGATAATCAAAATCTCACAAGCCTGAAATTTTAAATAAAGGAGGAATCTCATTATTTGTGATGTAAAAAGAGAATTTTGACCTTCTTTTAATAAGTGTTGAGTTCTTCATATACTTTCTATTACAGTCATCATTCTTGGAAGTCCATTTTTTATGACAACAATTTTCTAATTAGGTGAACAAGAATTTTACTAAATTTGCATTGTTGTCGGTTGTTAGTGGAACTTTTTGATCTTGGTTTTCTGCTTTTTGTGGTTTGTGGGACTTTTTGGTCTTTGTCTTCTGTTTTTGGTAGTTTGTGGGACTATGATCTTGGTATTCTATTTTTGGTGGTTTGTGGGACTTTTTGGTCTTTGTCTTCTGTTTTTGGTAGTTTGTGGGACTATATTCTTGGTATTCTATTTTTGGTGGTTTGTGGGACTATGATCTTGGTTTTCTGTTTTTGGTGGTTTGTGGGACTTTTTTCTTGGTAATCTGTTTTTGGTGGTTTGTGGGACTTTGATCTTGGTATTCTGTACTTGGTGGTTTGTGGGACTTTTTTTATTGGTATTCTGTTTTTGGTGGTTTGTGGGACTTTGATCTTGGTATTCTGTTTTGGGTTGTTTGTGGGACTTTGGCCTTAAGATTTTGGTATTTTTTGTGTGACTTTGAGCAAAGGCCATGGACTGGTTTTATGAGACATATAGGTCTTAGTATAGTTTTGTGGTACTTCAGTCTTTTGTTTTGATTTTGTTTTGTATTTTGTGTTACTTTGGCAAATTAAGGTCTTGTTTTATGGGTTTTTAGCATTGTTTATGTTTTGTGTGACTTTTTTCTTTTTATCAGTTTTATTATAAAGGAAAATGAAAAGGGACTTATAGATCTCAAATATATTTTATTATCATTTCAGAGAGGGTTTTCAGTTCCAGTGAAGTTACAAACAGATTTAATCCCCTTGTTGGATGATTTATCGCAGATGCTGAAAATAGGTTCAAAGCTTCTATTACAGACACAAGACACAAAATGGCTGTTTCAAACACAAGGTGAGTATCTGTGAAATCGTAGTTAATGAGGTTTGTCAGTTACCTGCACAAGATGGTGGTTTCCTCTGTGTACCTTGGTTTCCTCCCCATTAAAACTGACCGCCCTACATTAAACCCAGATGCATAGATAAAAGGTGTTAAAAACTAACACTCGCACACTTTTGGTGGTTTACTTGGGTAGAAAGGCTTCCTCCTCCTTTAAAACTGACCGCCTCATATGACCCTGGCCATTGAAACAGCATTAAACACCAACAAACATAACCAAAAAAATTTGTCTTTTGATGCCAAAAAATCTGTTCTGAAACTGCACAGTACTAACCTTATCCAAAAAGGCTAAATAAATGCTTAAGGATAGCTCACTTTTCTTGATAAAAATATTGATATAAAATATAATTTTCTCGCATACCAATCAATTATAAAAAAAAACCGGTCAAAATCTGCTTTTCCTGGAATTGCTTTTAGGTCAACTCACTTAATGTTGGGGCCTTTTTGGTGCCCCGGGCATCATTGGGAATCCATAGGATGTTGCACAAAATAACCATTTGGATTTTTGATTAGCCAAAAAATATAAGCACTGTTGCAAAAAATAGAACATTGGTCATCTTTTGAAAATATTTCAATTACCATAGTATTTAGCAAAAAATTGCCACATAAGGTTATGTTTTGCAGAATGATAAGACAGGTCTTTGTCAACAAAGGATCTGTTCAATGACCTAACTATGTTGGTGTTAGGACCCCTTAAGTACTGTGGATTTTTAATTTGTATTTGAGATTGCAACTTTGAAAATCTTCACAACAGATTAGATTAAAAGTGTACCAGGTGATCAATTCAGGCTTCATGGCACCTCTATTTTTAAAATGCATCCAGTTTAGTAGTTAAGAATAATTTTCTTTTTTAAGGAATAACAGCAGCAAGAATTAGGACTCTTTAAAGCCAGTTTCAGCAAAAGTAGGGCAAGAAAGCCCAGACCAGATTACAAGTGTATTGCCACGGAAGTATACTGCAACCCTCTAACAGGTTGGTCATTTTACTTTTTTTTTCTCTCAAATATATCATTAAAAGCTACATCAATGCTGTTTTATAGTGATCATTTATTACATTTATTATTTTCTTAGTCTATTATATATGAAGGTAATTACAAAATAACTGAACTTTTATGACAAATCTCAATCATCCAGATAGACAATACAAAACAAGGAAAAACATACTCTGAATAAGTTGGAAATTGTAATGGTCTTGATTTGCTACAGGCATTTGAACAGAAATGGTGCGTTGAACCAGGTTTTATTATTTCCCTGTCATTACACTCAAAGGGTTCAGTATCAACACAAAGCAACAATGTTCTAAGACAAAGTCAGGATAAAATTACCTTTTGTCTTGTCTGGATGAATGCCATTAAAAATTCGTTTGGCAAGGAAATTTTTGACAAAAGGACAAGGTACGGTAAGGCCCGTATTTGGCCCCCTCTAAAACTAAAAATAAAAAACTGATCTAGAAAAAAGTGCTTTTGTTATTTATTAAGTCAAATGAATGAAGAAGATAAAACAACTAAATTTATTAGAATTTTTCATGTTTATTATTTGATATTGCGTGTCAAAACATGGTGATTATGTACGATTTCTTTCAAATTCGAGGAAAATGTACAATATTTGGGTAATATTTTCAATTTTTAGATGCCAGCGACTACTTAGACCACAGTTATTGTTTATGAACTTTAATTTGCACTATAAAATGGTTATAAATCAGTTGAGAAATCCATGGTCTACGTTGTCGCTGGTCATTAAAAATAACAAAATAAGCATAAAAAATGACATATTTCGACGATTTTGATACTTTTGGACTACTTTAAGCCTCTTTAAAATTGAAATTAGAGTAGATGATGGAAAATGTTTACCATTGTCAAAAAGTTTAATTAGTTTACTTGAAACCTTAATGATATTTAAATCATTTACTTTGGATTTGATTTTCTTAATAAATAGTGGGGCCAAATATGGCCCTTACTGTACCTTGTCCTTTGTACAGTGCATGTATTGGATATATAGCAATATAGAGTAAAATGCTTAAGGTCAGGATTCTGGCAAGTAAATTCAAGTTCAAGGTCATAGCTAGACCTTAAATTATACAATTGTTGACTGATCATGAGGGAAACAGTACATTTGTTTCCATGAGGTACTTACTATTTCACGAGGCGTGTAGCGCCAAGTGAAATGGTAAGTACCGTGGGGAAACAAATGTACTGTTTTCCGAATGACCAGTAAACAATTGTTTTATTATACTGAATCGGTAAACAACTTAACAAAAGCCACGCCTACTGCTCAATCTTTACCTTGTATACAGTTATACTCCAGGCATGCCTACTGCCAATCATACAAAAACCCCGCGAAATAGTATTACGGTACTATTACCCTAGGGAAATAGTTTTTACTATATCCCTAGGGAAATACACATGTAGTACTTTTACCAAATTCAAGATGTAATAGTTAAAATGTTTACCTGCATTTTATATAGAAAAAATCTACTGAAGTATAATAATTATATTTATTGCATTTATATGACATTATGTTTTTTTCATGTATTTTAATTAAATTTCTTTTCTTTTTAAAGGTGCTCAATATGAATGATACTGAAATCCAGTGGGCCTGTGACCCTTTAGGTCACACCCAGGCTGTCCATTCAAATCATTACAGGCAAAGGTCAACATTTATCGAGAGGGTTAAAATGGCGAAACTCATGTATCTTCAGGACATGAATTTGTCACCCAAAGTGAAAGAGAAAGGATTGGATGATAGTGAATTAAATGGTAAGTAATTTTGAGAGTTGTAAATGCACCAGTTGCTAGCTTAGTGATGTCAATGGACTTTTTCAGAAATTAGAAAACTCTAAATAACTTCTTTATAAATAAAAAAAATCCCAAAAATTTGAATTCTTTTATTTTATTACAAATTCAATTTTCATGAATTTTATTATTTTTTTTCAATCATGGAATCAAATCATACATATATTTAAAACATTTTTTAATCATGTTATATAAGTAAGAAAAAAAGATGGTTTAGATGATGTAAGTAACAAAAAAAGTCAGCAAATCACGAGATGTATTTCTTAATTGATACTTTTTAGATTTGATATTAAAGAGCATTAAGGGCAGAGGGGATAATAAAGAAGTTAATGATAAGTAGGATGTCATCCAGAAAATGAAGAAAGAAGGACCCTGACATAAAAAGCTAAGTAGACAATGGAGATAACAGGGAAGAGGAAGATGAGCATCCTGCTAAAATTAAAGATAAGAGTACAAGTAGATGTAGATGGTCGACTGGTGAAATTGATCAACTAAAGAAAAATTACTTCAAAGAACAATAAGGACTAGGACTTGCCCTTCTAAGACAGACCATACAAAAAAAACAAAAAAAAATTTCCCTACAGTTCATGTAACCTCAAACTGTTTTGTGTTTTATGTTTTATGTTTTATATATATGTTCACTTTTGCGTAATTAAGCAATTTAGTGTATTTTCTAAAAATGGAAACTCATCTTTTTAAATGCAAAATCAATCAAGTGTGATGAGCTATTCCCAATAAGCAAAATATGCCAAATTATGGGGGCCAATTTGTGTGCTTATCCTACTAAAGATTTTTGCAATTTTAAGACAGCAGGGAAAGGTAATTAATTAATTGATTTTGTTGTGATTATCATTTTGACTAGATATAAGCTTGTATTTATGTAAATGGTTTTATGTTATAAAAGAAATTACTGAATTTTCTGGAGTGTCAGAAACTTAGACTTCGTGGTTTACTGAATATACTCAATATTACTTGACTACAATGGCTAATCAAAAAGTTTCATTACTTGTATGTCAGATGCTTGAAAATCATGCTATTATTAGTAATAAAATACTGGTTTCTTCTTTAAGTCTCTTTTTAAATTTATTCATTCCACACTGTCAATGACTGTATGAGTAAAACAAGTAAAATAGGAAATGAAAAATATATCATACAAGATAGTGCATGTGCTTTTGGAAGTCAAAGCCCTGGAGTGGCCAGATTAACTATCAAAGAAACAATACCTATTACAAAATGAAGACAATGTTATTTTGAGTAATCTATGCTGCAGATTTATATACAAATTCAATGAATGCAATAATTGAAAAAGAAGGAATATGTAAAAGTGTAACTGTTAACAATTTCAACAAACTATAAAAATGTCACAATAAGAACCAACAATAGAATTTATGACACCATTTGCCAAAATTAAATTTGGTATTTGAAAGAAGTTTCTATGGTTATCAAGTTTAAACATTTCTTTATTGTTTTTTTCTTTTTCCTAATTTAAATGAAGAAAATTGAATAATTTTTTGCTCTGCTGGGTCCGCCACTGGCAAGTATACAAGTTATGGGAATGTTATACATAATACATTGATCTGAGTAATTCATAACGACTGCTACTTAGTATAAAGTTTTAAAATGGTATTAAAAAAAATGAAGTGTACCAGACAACTGTTCCTCTTATTAATTTATTTTGAACACTGTCATGACTGTATGCACCTCATTTTTGTCTCTCCGGTGATGAATGTTGCAAAAGTTTAGACTAAGGGATGGTGATTCAAGTGAAAGTGGCGGCGTCCACAATTGTTTAAGTTTTTGCTTAAGTCTGTGTTATGTGAACAACTTATGGTACATCATTGAAATTTGGTATGCAGGTGCAATAGCATTAGTATAGATCAGTTTTTAAAGCATTTTATCTGTATGCTCCTGCAGTCACAGTCTACTGACTCTGCAATTTTATACTGATTTGGCCAATGTTAATCTTTTTTCTATGAAGCAGTTATGTTACAGCATTGATACTTAGTATGCAGTTGTATTAGCATCAGTGCAGATCAATTTTAAGGGAATTTTGTCTGTATGCCCCTGAAGTCACGGTCTAGTGACTTTGAGATTTTATACTGATTTGGCTTAATTTTAATGTTTTTTCTTATGTCTGTTTAACATGAAGCAGTTGTAGTAAACCATTGATATTTGGTATGCAGTTGTATTAACGTCAGTACAGATCAATTTCAAGATGATTTCATCTATATGCGCCTGCAGTCACAGTCTACTGACTTTGAGATTTTATACTCAATTGGCTATATGTTAATGTTTATCTGAGTCTGTTTTATGTGAACAAGTAATGGTACACCATTGATATTTGGTATACTGTTGCATTTGCATCAACACAGATCAATTTCTTGAGTAATTGCCAGTACTGTTGTCACTTATAACATTTGCATTTTTATTAAACTTCATTTTATACTGTGTCCAGCTGCGACAGGCGAGACATGTTTTTATGAAATAAATAACATATATAAAATCCATCATTGCAATAAAAATTAAGCCCCACAAGTTAATATGTCCATATTTAGTCCCACTAATTAATATGTCCATATTAGGTCCCACAAGTTTATATTAAGTCCCAAAACTTAATATGTCCGTATTAAGTCCCACAAGTTAATATGTCCATATCAAGTCCCACATGTTAATATGTCCATATTTAGTCCCACAAGTTAATATGTCCATATCAAGTCCCACATGTTAATATGTCCATATTTAGTCCCACAAGTTAATATGTCCATATCAAGTCCCACATGTTAATATGTCCATATTTAGTCCCACAAGTTAATATGTCTATATTAAGTCCCACAAGTTAATATGTCTATATTAAGTCCCACAAGTTAATATGTCTATATTATCCCACAAGTTAATATGGACATATTTAGTCTCACAAGTTAATACATGTATGTCCATATTAAGTCCCACAAGTTAATATGGACGTATTAAGTCCAACAAGTTAATATGGACATATTAAGTCCCACAAGATAATATGGACATATTAAGTCCTGCAAGTTAATATGTCCATATTAAGTCCTGCAAGTTAATATGTCCATATTAAGTCCTGCAAGTTAATATGGACATATTAAGTCCTGCAAGTTAATATGGACCTATTAAGTCCCACAAGTTAATATGGACCTATTAAGTCCCACAAGTTAATATGGATGTATTAAGTCCAACAAGTTAATATGGACATATTAAGTCCCACAAGATAATATGGACATATTAAGTCCTGCAAGTTAATATGTCCATATTAAGTCCTGCAAGTTAATATGTCCATATTAAGTCCTGCAAGTTAATATGTCCATATTAAGTCCTGCAAGTTAATATGGACATATTAAGTCCCACATGTTAATATGTCCATATTTAGTCCCACAAGTTAATATGTCCATATCAAGTCCCACATGTTAATATGTCCATATTTAGTCCCACAAGTTAATATGTCTATATTAAGTCCCACAAGTTAATATGTCTATATTATCCCACAAGTTAATATGGACATATTTAGTCTCACAAGTTAATACATGTATGTCCATATTAAGTCCCACAAGTTAATATGGACGTATTAAGTCCAACAATTAATATGGACATATTAAGTCCCACAAGATAATATGGACATATTAAGTCCTGCAAGTTAATATGTCCATATTAAGTCCTGCAAGTTAATATGTCCATATTAAGTCCTGCAAGTTAATATGGACATATTAAGTCCTGCAAGTTAAGTCCTGCAAGTTAATATGGACCTATTAAGTCCCACAAGTTAATATGGACCTATTAAGTCCCACAAGTTAATATGGACGTATTAAGTCCAACAAGTTAATATGGACATAATAAGTCCCACAAGATAATATGGACATATTAAGTCCTGTAAGTTAATATGTCCATATTAAGTCCCACAAGATATTATGGACATAGTAAGTCCTACAAGTTAATATGGACATATTAAGTCCCACATGTTCATATGGACATATTAAGTCCCACAAGATAATATGGACATAGTAAGTCTCACAAGTTAATATGGACCTATTAAGTCCCACAATATAATATGGACATAGTAAGTCCCACAAGATAATTTGGACCTATTAAGTCCCACAAGATAATATGGACATATTAAGTCCCACAAGATAATATGGACCTATTAAGTCCCACATGTTCATATGGACATATTAAGTCCCACAATATAATATGGACATAGTAAGTTCCACAAGTTAGTATGGACCTATTAAGTCCCACAAGATAATATGGGCATAGTAAGTCCCACAAGATAATATGGACCTATTAAGTCCCACAAGTTCACATGGACATATTAAGTCCCACAAGATAATATGGACATAGTAAGTCCCACAAGTTAATATGTCCATATTAAGTCCCATAATACCAAATCCCACAATGTAGCATTCTCAGGAAAAATTATAGAAAGTCCCACAATGTTTTTCAAAAGTCCCACAATTGATAAGTCCCAGAATGTATCAAATGTTCGTCCGTCCGTCCATCCGTCTGTCCGTCACAAAGTTTGTCAGTGCAACTCCTCTGAAACTACTGAACCGAATTCAACGAAACTTGGTTGTAGGAAGGACACCATATGTAGTTGTGCATATCACCAGGAAATTTTGATCCTCAAATTTTTGTTGGAGTTATGGCCCTTTGAACTTCGAAATTTGCTGAAAATCCTCATTTATCATCTTGTCAGCGCAACTCCTCTGAAACTACTAAACCGAATTCAATGAAACTTGGTATTGAGGAAGGACACCATATGTAGTTGTGCATATTACAAGGAAATTTTGATCCTCAAATTTTTGTGGGAGTTATGGCCCTTTGAACTTCGAAATTTGCTGAAAATCCTCAGTTATCATCTTGTCAGCACAACTCCTCTGAAACTACAGAACCAAATTCAACGAAACTTGGTATATAGGAAGGACACTATATGTAGTTGTGCATATTACCAGGAAATTTTGATCCTCAAATTTTTGTTGTAGTTATGGCCCTTTGAACTTATAACTTTTGGGGGAAACAGGGGGGGGGAGACATCGTTTTTGTAGGCAAAAACAAACTTTAATTTCATTATGGAATATATGACACGTTGCACAAAATTTAAATGATCAGATATTGGGTTTCTCATTTTAAAGATGATTCAAGGGAATTGAAGGGAGCTTTATATAAGAGGTTAAAAGCTGTGGAGAATGAAATGATCAACCAACCTCAAGCAAATGCATTTTAAAGCAGTATCTAATAACATCATCACATTCTCACTGAAGTAGACTTTATTTTCACATTTGTCCCCTTAAAAGTTGGTTGACACAAATTCTCTGGAACTTCTGAATCATTATACCCCCTGCTTGAAAAGGGGGGTTACGGTATATAGTGATAGGGGTGTCTGTCCGTATGTCCGTCCTTCCGTGACGCCTAAGGGTACCCATCTCTTATCCGCAACTCCTCCTAAACCCCTTGATGGATTTTCAGAAGAATTACACACAATCTTTGTGACTTAATGTAGATGTGCATCTACTATTTTAAAATTTGATCAGAATGATTTTTTGGGTTTCCCATAGCAAAACATGGACTTAGCCATTCCACTACAAGGGGGTACCCATCTCTTATCCGAAACTCTTCTTAAACCCCTTGATGGATTTTCATGAAACTTTCACACATTCTTTGTCACATAATGTAGATGTGCACCTACTATTTTAAAATGTGATCAGAATGATTTTTGGGGTTTCCCGTAGTGAAACATGGACTTAGCCATTCTACTACAAGGGGGTACCCATCTCTTATCCGCAACTCTTCCTAAACCCCTTGATGGATTTTCATGAAACTTTCACACATTCTTTGTCACATAATGTAGATCTACTATTTTAAAATTTGATCAGAATGATTTTTTGCCGGATTTTAGTAGTGAAAATCCTGGTTATTTATAAAATGGTGAATGTCGGGCAGGCGGAGGGCAGGTGGGGAAAAAACTTTCGTAACAGTTTTCTCAGCAACTACTAATCACAGCCATTTGATATTTGGTATACAGCATCAGGGTGGGGTTCCATAAGTTTGGATTCGATTTCAGGTCTGTCACTCATCTACTTCCTGTTTAACGAAATCAGGCCATTTCTGTCTTTGACCCATTTTTGGGGTTTCCCATAGCGAAACATTTACTTAGCCATTCCACTACAAGGGGGTACCCATCTCTTATCCACAACTCCTCCTAAACCCCTTGATGGATTTTCATGAAACTTTCACACATTCTTTGTCACATAATGTAGATGTGCACCTACTATTTTAAAATTTGATCAGAATGATTTTTGGGGTTTCCCATAGCGAAACATTGACTTAGCCATTCCACTACAAGGGGGTACCCATCTCTTATCCGCAACTCCTCCTAAACCCCTTGATGGATTTTCATGAAACTTTCACACATTCTTTGTCACATAATGTAGATGTGCACCTACTATTTTAAAATTTTATCAGAATGATTTTGGGGTTTCCCATAGCAAAACATGGACTTAGGCATTCCACTACAAGGGGGTACCCATCTCTTATCCACAACTCCTCCTAGACCGCTTGATGGATTTTCAGAAGAATTACACACAATCTTTGTGACATAATGTAGATGTGCATCTACTATTTTAAAATTTGATCAGAATGATTTTTGGGGTTTCCCATAGCAAAACATGGACTTAGCCATTCCACAACATGGGGTACCCATCTCAACTCCTCCTGAACCCTGTTATAGATTTTCATGAAAAATTTTTCATTTTCACACAATCTTTGTGACATAATGTAGATGTGCACCACCTATTTTAAAATTTCATCTGATTAATTTGGGGGGAGGGGGCGGGAGTATTTATTTGTGAGCTGCTGCTCACAGTTTTTCTAGTTTATTATTATGAAAGTTTGTGCTGTTGTGTGTATTTGGTATTGGTTGCCATTGTGTTTTGGTTTTCTCTAGCTATAGAAACATGTAAAATATGACTCGGGTTCAAATACAATTCAGACTCTAAGATTACAAACATATAACATAGATATAAATGATATAATCACTGAGTTCATGATGGAGATAAACATATAATACAGTTACAATTTATAAAGTCACTGAGTTCATGATGGCAGCGCCATGCAATGCTGATCTTACAAATTCCTGTAATTCTCAACAGTACTTCATTCAAAAAAGCTTAGGTTTGTCAGAGTTACTGTTCTTAGACCTATTGGAACAAAGTTTATCAGTACAAGCCATCTAAAGAATCTATATCAGTTATGTGAAAATGGAAAGTAAACAATATTATAGATGATCATGCATGTAATCAAATGGTTTACTTATTTAATACTCCCACTTTAAAGAAGGGGGTAAACTGTTTTTCTTCATCACATTTTATCTTGGGTTTTTACTTGGATTTATATCCCATTTGGGGTTTTTTGTTTGTTTGTTTTTTGTAATTTGATACTTATGATAACTGAAAAATGGCAGACAGAACACACACAAAAAAACAGCAATCCCACAATTTTTGTGTAAAAGTGGGGGTATCACTATTGAGCATTAGCTAATCACTTTAATTGTTATTTTTCTCTTGTGATCAGTGCCATAGATACCTAAATAATGATACACCTAACATGATATATATATAGATTGACTGCAACTCACAAATTAATTACAAATTTAAATATCCTTTAATCTTTTGTTTTCCAGACTGTTACAAGAATCTGTTACTCACTAAAGTATTGAAATGGACAGACACTTGTTTAGTTGTGTTTGACGAGGCCCATCATTGTATCAAAGAACATCCGTTCAATAAGCTCCTCCAAGGATATCATCGAGCCTGTCCACCACAACAGAGACCAAAACTTCTAGGCCTAACAGCATCTCCAGCCGGCAAGAAGACGGTCCAAGAGACTATTATTATGCTTCACCAACTAATGGACAATCTCCTCGGAGCCAGGATAGCATTGGTAGAGGAGAACACGTATGAGCTGAGAAAGTTCCAATCCAATGCTGAGATGGAACCCATGTTTATTGCCATGAGTCCCAAAGAGAAAGCATTCAAGGATGAACTTCAGTTGTATCTTGTTCAGTGCTATGTCCGAATTTGTCAAGAAACTGACCTTCTACAGAAGATTGACCTTGGATTAACTACACAAACTAAGAACCTACCAGAAGAAAGACTTCTACAGTTTGCTAAGGATATAGATGGTAGCCTATTAAACTCTCTGGAGATGACAGTCACCATGGCTCAACCAAGAGGGAAATCCCCAGCAGAGAAGTTGGTTTCTCATAACCTGATAAAGCATGTTCAGTTCATTTGTATGTCACTGAATGTCCTCATAGAATCAGGCATAACCATGGCTGTGGAAGAGTTACAGGAACTCATGAGTGAAGATCCTAATACCAATTTTGAATTTGCTGAGAAATATGGCTTGCCATGTACAAGATTGAGAAATTCTCTTGACAGTATGATGAACATGGAAAGATCATATTCTTCTTTCATACCCAACAATGAGGTAGACACTTCACCACAACTTGACAAGCTTGTAGAGATCATTAGCAGACCAGAGTATGTTAACTGGTTCAGCAAGGAAGCCATGGTTCTTGTTCTAGTCAAGCAGAGAGATACAGCATTTAAGATGAAGAAGATGCTACAAGCCAATGATGTGGTTCGTAAATTACAATTAAAGGTGGAGGCTGTGGTGGGCCACGGAACAACCAGTGGCTCAGAGGTAGGAATGACTGTGGCACAACAGAAACAAATCTTAAATAACATGAAAGCTAAATTATATGATATAGTTGTGGCCACATCAGTAGCCGAAGAGGGGATAGACATCCCAGAATGTGAACTTGTCGTAACGTTTAATCCACCGTCTACAGTCACAGCCCTTGTTCAGATGAGAGGACGAGCAAGAAAGAGCCAGAGTAAATTTGTTGTGCTCTGTAATAATTCTAAGGAGAAAGCTGATCTTGAAGATCTCATGAAAAGAGAGAAAAACATGATAGAAGCTGCTACTGAGATTGTTAAAAAGCAAAAGATGAACTTAAAGTGAATGTTGAATGTCCAACAGCTAAAGCTGAACTTAAAGTGAATGTAAAATGTCAAACAGCTAAAGCTGAACTTAAATAAAAGTGAATGTTAAATGTCCAACAGCTAAAGGTGAACTTAACTTAAAGTGAATGTTAAATGTTAAACAGCTAAAGCTGAACTTGACTTAAAGTGAATGTTAAATGTTAAATGTTAATTTTAACAGCTTAAGCTGAACTTAACTTAAAGTGAATGTAAAATGTTAAACAGCAAAGGCTGAACTTTGAATGAATGTAAAAAAGCTGAGTAAATGTAAAATGTTAAACAGAAAAAAACTGGAAAAAAAATGAATGCTGCTAAGATTGATAGAAAGCAAAAGTTAGTTTTGAATAAAGATAAAATGTTGTAAAAACCAAATCTGAACTTTAAATCAATTGATATAAAACATTCAAAAACTAAAATCTGGACTGTAAATGTAAAACATTAAAAATCAAAAAACTGAACCTTAATAACTGTAAAATGTTAAAAAAAAAAAAGCCAACATGACATGACCAAGGATGTAAATTGTTAAAAAAAACAAAAGCAGAACTCTGAATTAAAGTAAAGTGTCAAAAAGCAAAGCTGGACTTTAGATTAGTGATGCTAACATGTTAAAAAATCAATGGCTTAACTGTGAATGAATGTTAAACATTTTTAAACAACAGTCTCACTGAACAGTTCAGTTTTTATGTTTGGTGCTTAATTTCTTATTGTGATGTTGAGTAGCAACTTGGGTAGTAATTTGCTTTTTTTCTGGCCTTATAAAGGCTCTTTTGTTGTAGCTTAGTGTAAAATCACACATTGTCTATATTGTTACAGCCTTGAGATAAGATAAAACACTGAGATTGTAATAATTATGTATTCTTAAATGACTGTATGACATGAGTACAGACTGAAAGACTGTTTAGATATAGAGAAGACTTTCACACTGTGTTTTATAGTTTATATATTTATGGGAAGAGTAGAGAAAGATTCATTTAGATAATATTTGTGAAGTATGAATTAGCATTTTCAGAAAGAAATAAAAAAATTAAGCATGAGTTATTTTAGAACAAGTTTAAACTAATATAAAGAAGAATCAAAATCTCATATTTCTATTACTGAGAAGTCAAAGTTATTTTTATTGTAAGAGTTATCTCCCTTTTGTGTTCTTACAAACTGTTGTCACATGTATCCTTGTCATTTAGTGAGGATTTTATCACAATGTCCATTGTTATGTTTAAACTTTAAGAGTTATCTTTTTTTAGATTACTGAAAAAAAAGGTTTTGGGCAAAAATATATATACATGAATTTTTTTACCCCCTGCAAACAAAGTTTGAGGGTGTATATAGGAAACAACCTGTCAGTCCGTCTGTCCACATAACTGGTAAGCACTACTCCTCCTAAACCACTTAAAGGATTTTGCTGAAACTTGACATTAAGAAATTACATCATATGTAGATGTGCATGAAGAATTTTCATCGCAATCAGACATCATTCAGAGGAGATAATAGGACTTAGACTTTTTAAATACTTTATTCAATGGGAGACCCCATAAGCACAACTCCTCCTAAACCCCTTGATGGATTTTGATGAAACTTTACATGTACATGAAGAAAGTACATCATCTGTAGATATGCAGGAAAAATATGTATTGCTCCTGTTATCAATGAGGGGAGATAACTGCACTTGTGATATTTTTTTTTTACAGTTCAGAGTCCGATATGAAGCAGGGGGTATCCTTTTGTGAGCTCGCTCACAGTATTACTTCTTTTTATCTTTTGTCTTCTAAATTGTTTGTTACTGTGGAGATGGTTTTAGAATTTGTGCAGAATAATTTGAACTTTGACAATTTTTTTTTTTGGTAAAACAAATTGTATATGTTTTTAATTCCGACTATCATCAGACCTACGAGACCCCATATTTCCAGGTGTGGGTGCAAAGGCATTTTTGTCTCAAAGATTCATCAGCTGTTATAATGGTTGTTAAGCATTTATTATTTTTTATTTAGAAAATTCTCTGTGATCTCCATTAAAAAAAATGTTAATTAGAATCCATCCATTTTGTTATATTTAATTTCCAATCAGTCTATATCATATTTTTTAATAAATCAATCTTTGTTAATACAATCTACAAGAAAACTATTGAATTGAAAAATGTCTGATATAATCCTGATCATAGGAGATTTAAAGTATTCTTTACCAATTTGTTTTGGATATATTTATCTTTTGTAAAGTTTATTTTACAAAGACTTGCTTCTTTCAGTGTGGTAGATCCAGTGGGTAACACACACTCCCATGATTGGAACCCCCCCTTTTTTAATTGCTGGATCTGCCCCCTGACTGTCTGTGTATTTGATTAATACCGGTATATGATGTATTAGAAGCTGTGTGCTTGAGTCTTAATTATTATTTGTTTATTTTTTATTTCATAATGTTGACACACATGAAAGTGTTTTTTTTTTTTGTTAAAATATTAATTAAAGGTAAGAAATCTGCTTCAATTGGTCTTATTATGTGCATATTTATTTGTGGAGATGTTTATTATATGGAAGCTGCAGCAGTTGTAAAGATTGCTTTGAAACTTTGCATACTTCATTTACAGGATTACATAAGTGGTGACTGCTGACCAAATAACATGGCTGCCATTGCTCTAGGGCTGAGACTAAAATTTTGGCTTGTAATTTAAAAAGTATAAGAGATAGAGAAGATCTTATGTAAGCTTCCTTCAGCACCAAAAACTCTACAAAAGAATCCATTGGCTCTGAGACAATAGGATTTTCTCAGATTGGCTCAAAGTTATCATGTGACTCCTTATAGAATGTCATTTTTGGCCGGATTTCAATGAGTGAAAAATCTGGGTTATAAAATGGTGAATGTCGGGCAGGCGGCGGGCGGGCTGGGAAAATTTTTCGTAACAGTTTTCTCAGCCACTACTAATCACAGCCACATAATATTTGGTGTACAACATCGGGGTGGGGTCCCATAACGTGGGATACGATTTCAGGTCTGTCGCTCACCTACTTCCTGTTTAACGAAATCCGGCCATTTTTGACTTTGACAGATTTTTTTCATGTTTTGACCTATATTGTGAAAAAAAAAATACAGAATGAAAGAAGTTTTAAAACCTTTGCTTGCTTATTGAGGTCTACAAAAGTCTGTATTGAGTCAAAATGTCAGATGACCCCCTCAAAGGAATTATGGTAAAAATGTGTTGTTTTTCATGTTTTGGGATTCTAGAATGAAACTATTGCAGATAAAGAAAAGCTTGGTATTGCTAAAGCCTTCAATACATTTTGGCTACAAGAGTAGAAGATTCAAGCCTAATCCTAAAGTGCAATTAAATACCCTCTTCTTGTCAAAAAAAAACCCCATTAAATTTAAATTCGACGAAATACAAAGTTTAACATAAGCTTTAATAAAGATTCCTGGCTTAGGACAGGCACTTGGTTAAGAGCGTGTCTATGAGAAAACCATGCAATTTGGTCCAGATGCAAGAGTTTCAGATCTACAAAAGGGATGGGACAACCTAAAGCACCCCCCTTAAGACTCCTTTTCGCAAAATATTTTTTTCGAGAAATTCAAGATGGCTGACCTACGGGCCTTATAAGGATAACTGAGTTTCTTGGAAAAATTGGTCACACTGAACAGTGCTGAATGCAAAAAAAATAACTTTTTAATGGTTTATTTTATCTCTGTTTTTCTCCAATAATCCAATTTGAAAGAAGAATTTTGAAAGGGTCATATTTCTGCTTCTTAATTCTACGAAAAATTTGAAAATCATTATTTTCATTACCCAGCATCAGTAAGGGGTATATGGGGCATTTTCCAAATTCCTTAAAAACATCAAAATGTTCCATTTTAAACATACTTGTGTGTGAAAAATAACATGCTTAAATTCAATTTGCTATAATATGCAGAAAATGTATGCATTAATGAACAAAATAGCAAAAGGAAATGCTTTGCATATGAATTCTGGCATCTTTACAAGTCCATGAATTAGGGGCATGCGCCAGTTTTGGCAAGACCATCACATATTTTCAACAACTTTTGGTAAAAGTATGAAAGTATTTTTTGCTAAAGAAAACCCCTTTTTGACAAATGCAAAGACAGTGAGTTGCAATAAAAATAACTATATATACATTGGCGGTGCAGAAAATGTACAACCAAAGATGCAAAAAAGTGATTTTTTTTTAACAATTAAGGAAAAATGAAGAAATCGTCGATTTTAGGTGAAAAAAGCAGATTTACTAAAACTCAGGTCCAATAAGTTGAAAAAAGTACCCGAAAGAATCCTTTTTGGTCTCTTGGAATTAATATTTACAAAGTAACATATTATTGTTTTTCTCGATAGACAGGCATTCAAAAAGTGATCTTCCGCCATTTTCGACAAAGTGCCAAAATAAGCTCCTGGACCATATTTGTATATTTTTTATTAAAAAGTTGTTCAATTCAGAAAACATTATTTTTAAGTTTTCTAAAGTATGTACAGGTTAGCATGTGAAAACATAATATAAAAAGAATCTGTCGAGAGATAACTTGAAAAAATATGGTCAAAATTGAGAACAAACATCACTTGACTAGAAAAGGCCGCCACCTCCTGAAAAAAACTAAGTCGAACAAAATATTTTTTTCTTGAGGGTATCTGAGACAATATTTTAAAGTAAAGAACAAGTGAAAAGAAGCATAAAAAATTACTCTCTCTGGTACACTTTTTTTTCAAAAAATTGTCTGACTTAGTCTTTTAAGGAGAAATAGCTAATTTTAGCCATATGAGGTTTTGGGTCATTTTTTACCAATTTTTTAAAAGGTAATGCCTTGACAGATATTTTAATAGTAGAGTGACGGAATGTCAATTTTGAAAAATTTAAATGACCCATCTGTCACATGGATTTTGAAAAGCTGTTTGATAAGCAAAATCATTCCTCTTTCAGGAAATGAATGTCGTCGCCATAATATCTGGTGCCATCATGTCAAAAATCAAGGTCAAAGGTCATGAGTGGAAAACGTTCCATGAAGTACAGAATAGTTAAAACGCGTTAAAATCTTAAAATAGGGAAACAAAATGAAAGCAACACCAAAAACGCTTAATATAAAGAACTATAAAGCTATTACAAGAAATAAAATGTTTCAAATGACACACACAGACGCCACATCCGGTCTGCTAAAATTGTATGTAAAAAAGATTGTTTTTTAATACAAAAATAGTTTTTTTATTTATATTTTATTGACATTTTAGTTTTGTTTTTGTTCACATGATTAGCTGTGTTACCCAGCTTCACTATGGCAAATGATTTTACGGATCTTTATACACGTATTTTGAGATCTGATCGAGTTTCCGTCACAGGTCAAGTTGCATAAAAAATAAAAATCGAATATATATTGAGATATTTTTGAAATATTTCATTCAGGATGGCAAAACAAAATAGGATAGTATAAAATTAAGTATAATAAGGGTGTATTTCACTATTCACGTGTTATGCAAATGGTTTACACTCCTCCCATTCAAGAAATTTTGAACATGCAGCACACATCAATCTATGCTATTTTCCTCGTACACGTATATTAGTGTGTCAAGTACGGCAATTACCCCTGAAATGGTTTGAAATAACAACACTTTAGAGAATCTGATTCTTCAGGCACCTCAACTGCAGCAGTTGTAACAACAGTTTTGTGATAGCGACAGTTTTTCCTCATTTTGACAAAGACACAAACATGTGCACGAAAGATCCTAGCTGTTCCTTACAGACACATTTAGTAACACAACATTTTTACAACTGCATAAACAAATCAAGTCTCTTAAAAAAGCCTGCAGTGATTATTAAATCAAAAATAACAGGTTCAAAGTTTTATATTAGAAACTCTGGTTATATAAAACTGCAAAAAAATCCTTTCTTTTTTCAATAGCGTCATGAATGGTGATCGTTTGCTAAGGCAGCCAGATTTGCAAAACATTCCGGATTCGTTTTCATTGCGTTATACAAGGCCTTTTTGAAACAAAAAGTCGTGATGTCGAGTTACAACCAATAAGAGCATGTGCAAAAGGCAAAATCTGAACAACAGTTGATGGAAGATATACCAGAGTGAATGAAATAATAAATCTTCTGCTATCTACATGATCTAAAGAATTTTAAAATAACTCGGTTTGAAACTAGTCAGTTAGTCTGCTACTAGTATTGTTTTACTTCCAAGCATCATGATTTCGGCTATATCAGAGAGATGAACCTAAAATGAACATGAAATGATGATGAAATGGAAGAATTGGGGACACAAAGCCAATTGGGTTGGAAATTGACTGCCATTGTAATTTCTAAAATGGATGAAATCTAGGTTTTGATCAGACAATTAAGCTTCGTACATGGGGATCCTGCGGGTCCTACTCTTATCGAGACATGCATCAGGGTTCTTTTACATGCGAAAAAGTGAACATTTTATCCATTTTTTATGACAGGACTGCCCTAATTCAATCACCTGGGACACACATTCCAGTCGCTTTGTGGTCAAAGCGGCCTGACTCGATGTAAGTTTTTCGTGCGCTCTTTAATGTCCCTCTTTACCGACAAGCTTGCCGCTGTGGGCTTATTCCCCACCCACACCTTCACATGTGTTTTCCAACTGAATGAAGGAAATGCACACCTAAACAAACTTATTTGTGTTGTCAGATTTAAAAAAAAAACCTCCCTTTTTCATCTCTACTGAAATACATTTCGTCGACTTGTACAAGATGAAAGCTGCCAGACTAAAGAGGACATATGATCGCATACTGTAAACGTGGAATTTTTCGCGTCTTTTTTTTTGTTTTTGTAAATGTTACTGATCTCACGCGTGTGGGAATAAAATCGCGTTCCATCTGATTACTTATACTTTATACGCTTGAAAAGAAAGCAATCGCGAGGGGGATATTTTTGCGGATAGTTTGAGTTTGCGAATTTAGGGAAAATAATCCCCAGACAATAATTGTCTCGTTAACGATATTCTTCTGCAATTTTCCAAACTCTTCACTTTTTCCGGATTTTGGAAGTAACCAGCTAAATACAAAGCATTATTTTGGAAACTATGGTTATGTTTTTTCAGTATTATGAAATTTTGTTGGCCGCCTTACTTAGATTTTTTTTATAAGAAACTACCTTTAGGCAACGGAATCGTCAAAAAATGGTTTTAATTTTCTTTTACTTGATTTCTTTTAAAGCTTGATCTACTCTTTGAACCAAAAGACGCAACTTAAACACTGCTTCATTCCTTATTCATATTTTTTTATAATCAAAGTCAAACACACCAACTATTCAAACGCACCCACAGGTTTTTGTTTGTAAACTTCAAAAACAAACTACATTTTTCATAAATACTTGGTTTTCCGACTGCAAATATTTAATAAATTAACAAAAACAACTATAAACTTAGCAAACATAATTTACAAAGGAAATAAGGTTAATATTGTAACAAAGAATGTAAACACAAATGACCTTGGAGTTAAAATTAAATCGATTTCGTTAAAGTGCTGTATATATTCCGAATAAAATACGTCATCTGCTCGAAAAAAAATATTGAACTGTTTATTATTACTTTAAGTTAAAAGCATTTTCTAAAATCTTAATCGGCTATTATTTCATTTTTACTTAATACTTCATAGCTATATAACTTTTTGAATGAAAAAGTGCAAGTTCGCTGTGGGAGTAGAGAAAAACTTCAATTTTTTAGGCATTTTTTCGCTCTTATTCGGATACAAATTACATCTACAAAAACTAAAATTTATTTTGTTTACTGCGTCTAAAATCTTATTTAATCCTTATATGTTTGTTTTCTGATCATAAACTCTATAGATAATAAGCGGAAATATTTTATTTTTAGGTTAGATGGGGTGTAGGTACGTATGTGCCGAGGGGGTACCTTCGGAAAACGTCATTTTAACGTCAGATGGCACCACATTTTTATGCGACGACAAACATTTTTTGGAAGCTCAATAATCAATCTATCATTTTTGACAATCAAATTCCATGTGACAGGTGGGTCATTTAAACTCGAAAACTAAACGACTTTTTCACGTTTCGTCACTCTACTATAAATACTTTTGGTCTAGATGAACATTTTTACATACGTCAGAAATAGCAAAAAGGATTGTAGCTTAATTAAACAACATTGTAATAAAACTGATACAAATATGGTCCAGGGGCTCATTTTGGCAGTTAACGAAAATGGCCAAAGATCACCTTTTGAATGCATCTGCCCTGAGGAAAACAATAATATACTTCTTTGTATATATCAATTCCAAAACACCAAAAAGGATTCTTTTGGGGACATATTCAATTAATTTGACCTGAGTTTTAGTAAATCATGCTTTGTTCACCTAAAATTGACAATTTCTTTATTTTTTGTTAATTCTTAAAAAAATCACTTTTTTTACATCTTCGTTTGTACATTTTCTGCACCACCAATATATATACAGTTATTTTTAATGTACCCAACTGTCTTTGCATTTGTCAAAAATGGTTTTTCATTGGAAAAAATATTTTCATACTTTAACCAAAGTTGTTGAAATATGTGATGGTTTTGCCAAAACTGGCGCATGCCCCTAATTCGTGGACTTGTAAAGATGCCAAAATTCATATGCAAAGCAATTCCTTTTGCTATTTTGTACTTTAATGCATCCATTTTCTGCATAGTATGGCAAATTGAATTAAAAAATGTTATTTTTCACAAACGATCATGTTTAAAATGGAATATTTTGATGATTTTGAGGAATTTGGAAAATGCCCCATATACCCCCTATGGTTGCTGGGGAATGGAAATAATGATTTTCTAAATTTTTGTAGAATTAAGAAGCAGAAACATGACCCTTTCAAAATTCTTCTTTCAAATTTGGATTATTGGAGAAAAATATTGAAAAAATAAATAATTAAAAAGTTAAAATTCTTGTATTCAGCACTGTTCAGTATGGCTATTTTTTCCAAGAAACTCAGTTATCCTTATAAGGCCCGTAGGTTGGCCATCTTGAATTTCTCGAAAAAAATATTTTGCGAAAAGGAGTCTTAAGGGGGATGCTTTTAGTTGCCCTATCCCTTTTGTAGATTTGAAATTCTTGCATCTGGACAATTTTTTGGATTTTGCATGGTTTTCTCATAGACACGCTCTTAAATGCCAACCTTCCCCCTATTAATAATCAATAACAGTCTTCAATATGTCGACATTATCAGATGACCGCTTATAGTCATTATGGTCTTTTTAGTCCCCTACCGGCGAAAGCCGAAGGGGACTATAGGTTTGCGCTCTGTCCGTCCGTCTGTCTGTCACGCCTCAGTTTTCCGCACTTTTTTTCTAAACGCTTATAGATAATGAACTGATTTTTGGTATGTGAGTTTACCTTGATGAGTTACAGATCAGTTTTGAGTTTCATGCAGGTTCACAAATTTTTATGGGAGTTATGGCTCTTTGAACTTTGAAAATTCACTAAAATTTCAGTTTTCCGCACTTTTTTTCTAAACGCTTATAGATAATTAACTGATTTTTTGTATGTGAGTTTACCTTGATGAGTTAAAGATCAAGTTTGAGTTTCGTGCCGGTCCACAAATTTTTATGGGAGTTATGGCCCTTTGAACTTTGAAAATTCACTAAAATTTCAGTTTTCCACTTTTTTTTTTAAACGCTTATAGATCATGAACTGATTTTTTCGTATGTGAGTTTACCTTGATGAGTTACAGATCAAGTTTGAGTTTCGTGCCTGTCCTCAAATTTTTATGTGAGTTATGGCCCTTTGAACTTTGAAAATTCACTAAAATACCAGTTTTCCGCACTTTTTTTCTAAACGCTTATAGATAATGAACTGATTTTTGGTATGTGAGTTTTTCCTTGATGAGTTACAGATTAAGGTAGCACCATACAAAAGTGGTAAAACTTTATCAAAATTTTAATTTATAATTTTTTCAATACTAAGACAGTCTTATGGAAAAGGCCAGAAAGGCATATTTTAAAATTAAGAAAACAATTGGTCTTAACAATGCATGTAAACTTTTAGAAAAACTTTTTGATAGTCTAGTTACCCCAATCCTTTTATATGGATGCGAAGTATGGGGTATTGACTTCAAATTTAAAGATTCAGATTCCTTTGAAAAATTACATATAAAATTCATAAAAGAAATCTTAGGAGTTCACTGCAGAGCATCAAATGATGCATGCCGTGCTGAACTCAACAGAGTACCACTAAAAAACAAGATAATATTTTCATCAATAAATTTTCTTCAACATATTATCTCATCTGAACACTCATTAATAAATAATGTATTTAAAAAGTCTCAAAATTCAAGCCCTTGGTTTAAAAAAATTAAAAATATTTTAGATGATCTTGGAATGTCATTTATTGCAAATGATTTAAACTTTTTAAAGAGCAATCTAAACCAAATTAAACAAAGAATAAACGACCAATGTTTTCAAAATCAACAATCTAATATAAATAAATCTGAAAAATTAGATTTCTTCAGAAAAGTCTACAGCACAGGCAAGAGGGCACCATATGTAGATATTTTGCAAAATAGAAATGATAGAGCTGCAGTATGTAAGATACGAATAAGCTCTCATACATTAATGATTGAAAGAGGAAGACATCTCCAAATTCCCAAAAATTTAAGACTATGTGTAATTCTGACCAGATTGAAGATGAAAATCACTTTTTATTTTATTGTTCAAAATATAAACAATTAAGAGAAACATTTCATGATAAGTTATGAAACATTTTTCAAACCAAGAAGCATTTTTATTCCAAAAAGGTATATGACATTAACTTTCTCTTAAATAACACTTCATATACAATACTAAAATCATAGATATAATATACATAGATAAAGCTCGAGGTTTTTGCCATGCTGTGCGCCCACAGTTCTCTTTAATATATCAAACGCGCGGCACTGCGTAGCGAGGTCTTTGATGCAGATGATATTCGCCGATAAAAGGGCGTATGTTGGGGGTATATGATAATTAATCTTAGATTATCGGTGGCTGACCTTATCAGTGGTGTAATAATTAGTTAATTACCGGTAATCCTTAGGTGATAAGGTGGGCGGATGCAATAAAATAGACCCAGCATGATAAGACCTGTCTGTCAGTGTTTATATGATGAAAATCGGTTGAAGAAAACGGTCACTGTAATGATGTTATCTACTACAAAAATGTCATTTCTTAAATATGGAACTTTCAGGTAGGTTATTTAAATCTTCGATAACTTTTTTTCTGTAATTTCCTATATATCAGACCAAGTTTAACTAAAAGAGGAAACGTTTGTCTACCTAGTGATACTAGTCATAACATCGTCGAAGTGCGTCGAATTCTCATATAATCGTTTGAAAATCTTCTTTTTTATCGATAGAGGAAATTTGAATTCTTGTCCTTAATAATTACATGTATATATTAACAACGTTGCCTTTGTCTTAACTTTAAATATAACAATATTCTCATATTCTGACAACGGATCTTTTTAATTTATTTTTTTTTTTTTATATTTTTAGGACTTACTAGAAAGTATTTTAAGAACTTTGTGTCGTATATGTGGAGATGAAAAGGCTATACCCTCCAAAGGCAATCCGACGCACAAATATCAACTTAAGAAAGATCTTTTCATAATACTAAATGTTGATGTTGACTCTGACAATCCGTCCGTCCATCCACCATACGTTTGTGATGCATGTCGGCTAAAGATATCAAGACGGCGAAAAACCAAGAACGAAAAGAAAGTTGTTAGTACGTTTAATGTCTTTGAATTCGAGGAGCACGGTGACAGATGCAAAATCTGTAATCCTACGCAAGACCCCAGTCCAAGTACTTTTTATGCCCAAACTGCTTCTGATAATGGATTCTCATTTAAAGAGACTGAAAGAGAGTTCTTTATTTACCGTGTTTCTTCGTCAACAGAAAAAAATAAGCCATCGGCTATACGTTACAAAAAAGACGCTTGAATGGCAGATATTCATCAACGATGTGAATGTGACACATTCTGAACATTTAAGCGGTGTTGACAAAAAGTTACAGAACGGACCGTTTCAGGACCTGTTAGTGACATTGAATAACTTGAAAATATGCAAAGGAAACAACGAATTCAATTCACTTTGTCGTTCGAAGAACGAAGGTGTTCCAGCGGTCTTTCTATCAAAAGACGGTAAAACCACAACGGCATATGAAGAGACAAAATTTGAAAAAGTGCCGACCATTCGACATGCAAAGTGCTTGTTTCTTTTGAGGACAGGGGAAATTTGTGATGCATGCACTGTTTACAAAGGTGACTTAATGTCAATGAACAATAAAAGACAGAGATCGTCTATATTATATCTATGTTTTTACTGAGACAAGTTTTGGATTTTATTAAAAGTCGCTCAAAGAGCTAACTTAAGTTTAAAAAGAGAATGAAAGATATATAGAAGAACAAGTTGTTGTTATTGATAAATCTGTAATCTGTTATAATGATAGAATATTATGGAATTGCAGTGTAAAGAGTTTGATACATTTGAAACTTTGGAAAATTTTATTAAGAATTATGAAAACAAATTTTTCAACAGCTATGGACTTAGCACCAGAATCAACATTTGCGCCATGAATGCATAAGAGGGAAGAAAAATTATGGATCAATGATAGGCTTCAACTATGGTTTATAAAGCATTCTTGCTCATACGCAGGTAAATTTCTATCAAATTCTGTATAACGTGTTGAAATATTTATGTTCGTTTTTCTTTATTTACATATTGCGACGTGGCAGTTAAAAATATTTTAGACGGCCAATTTTCTAGGTACACAATTTTCATTCCTTTTCTTTGTTTAGAATAAATACCCATTCAACTGCTCAATGTGGAAAATAAGTAGCAATACTATGTATCTTTCCTACTAAAAAGATAAGAATAGAAAACATTGCTTAAAATTTTGCTTATTTAGACATTGTGTGTTGTTATATTTTGTAGGATTTTCATCGTTGGCCGCAGCCGAACAGTAGACATTCTTAAATCACCACAGGAAGTTAAAAAAGAGGTACAAAGATTTGAAAACTTTTCGTTATTCTTAAAAACAGATTAAAGTACAAGAAAAAAGTGTTTCGCGAACAAATATCATGCAGGCCTAACAGTATAGGTAACATAACAGGAATTAAGTATTGCGCAACCGGAAGTCAGACTGTGACAGAGCTTGAAGCTAGATATTAAAACTTTGCTGGACTGTGATTGGATTATAATATCAAGACTGGATTATCAATGTATGTTTTCAAGTTTTTAAATGGATGTAGTTTAATAAAATAAGAATAAAATTTTCCACATGATGGATAATTTTTTTTGGTGATTTTTCAAACAAGGATGAAATTTTCATTAACACCGGAGAAAATTGAATGTAAACATCCGCCAGCTGAACTCGGCATTCAACAGCTCTCTCAAAAGGCGGTCAACATATGATTTGACACCACTTATTCAATGGGAAAAAGGTTACACCATATAGATTTAACTTTATTTACATCAAACACTCTTCATGGAAAGGTTGAAAGACTGAAAATAGTTGTTTGATTATAAAGGGGAAGCAATTACCATCATGTTCCCTATAGCCAAAATTATGTTTCTGTGTTTTCTTAACTCAAGCTTTTTATATCCACTTGTTTTGGTCTTATTTATTCATATCAAGTCTAATTGAAGTCCAGAGTCACACCATCACTTAGTATTTCTGTTTTTGGGCTAAAAAAAAACACATTTTGAAAAATACATTGATTTCAATGGAATTTTATGCCGCAGTCACATTATTTGTCTTCTGTGTGTCTCTTCTTATCTAAATTACTTGCCGTACTTACTAAAGAAGTCATTTAGTAAAGCCCTACTCACAAAAGCTGAACAAACCTTTCATTGATTTCATTATTTTTTTCAACAGCTATGGACTTAGCACCAGAATCAACATTTGCGCCATGAATGCATAAGAGGGAAGAAAAATTATGGATCAATGATAGGCTTCAACTATGGTTTATAAAGCATTCTTGCTCATACGCAGGTAAATTTCTATCAAATTCTGTATAACGTGTTGAAATATTTATGTTCGTTTTTCTTTATTTACATATTGCGACGTGGCAGTTAAAAATATTTTAGACGGCCAATTTTCTAGGTACACAATTTTCATTCCTTTTCTTTGTTTAGAATAAATACCCATTCAACTGCTCAATGTGGAAAATAAGTAGCAATACTATGTATCTTTCCTACTAAAAAGATAAGAATAGAAAACATTGCTTAAAATTTTGCTTATTTAGACATTGTGTGTTGTTATATTTTGTAGGATTTTCATCGTTGGCCGCAGCCGAACAGTAGACATTCTTAAATCACCACAGGAAGTTAAAAAAGAGGTACAAAGATTTGAAAACTTTTCGTTATTCTTAAAAACAGATTAAAGTACAAGAAAAAAGTGTTTCGCGAACAAATATCATGCAGGCCTAACAGTATAGGTAACATAACAGGAATTAAGTATTGCGCAACCGGAAGTCAGACTGTGACAGAGCTTGAAGCTAGATATTAAAACTTTGCTGGACTGTGATTGGATTATAATATCAAGACTGGATTATCAATGTATGTTTTCAAGTTTTTAAATGGATGTAGTTTAATAAAATAAGAATAAAATTTTCCACATGATGGATAATTTTTTTTGGTGATTTTTCAAACAAGGATGAAATTTTCATTAACACCGGAGAAAATTGAATGTAAACATCCGCCAGCTGAACTCGGCATTCAACAGCTCTCTCAAAAGGCGGTCAACATATGATTTGACACCACTTATTCAATGGGAAAAAGGTTACACCATATAGATTTAACTTTATTTACATCAAACACTCTTCATGGAAAGGTTGAAAGACTGAAAATAGTTGTTTGATTATAAAGGGGAAGCAATTACCATCATGTTCCCTATAGCCAAAATTATGTTTCTGTGTTTTCTTAACTCAAGCTTTTTATATCCACTTGTTTTGGTCTTATTTATTCATATCAAGTCTAATTGAAGTCCAGAGTCACACCATCACTTAGTATTTCTGTTTTTGGGCTAAAAAAAAACACATTTTGAAAAATACATTGATTTCAATGGAATTTTATGCCGCAGTCACATTATTTGTCTTCTGTGTGTCTCTTCTTATCTAAATTACTTGCCGTACTTACTAAAGAAGTCATTTAGTAAAGCCCTACTCACAAAAGCTGAACAAACCTTTCATTGATTTCATTATTTTTTTCAACAGCTATGGACTTAGCACCAGAATCAACATTTGCGCCATGAATGCATAAGAGGGAAGAAAAATTATGGATCAATGATAGGCTTCAACTATGGTTTATAAAGCATTCTTGCTCATACGCAGGTAAATTTCTATCAAATTCTGTATAACGTGTTGAAATATTTATGTTCGTTTTTCTTTATTTACATATTGCGACGTGGCAGTTAAAAATATTTTAGACGGCCAATTTTCTAGGTACACAATTTTCATTCCTTTTCTTTGTTTAGAATAAATACCCATTCAACTGCTCAATGTGGAAAATAAGTAGCAATACTATGTATCTTTCCTACTAAAAAGATAAGAATAGAAAACATTGCTTAAAATTTTGCTTATTTAGACATTGTGTGTTGTTATATTTTGTAGGATTTTCATCGTTGGCCGCAGCCGAACAGTAGACATTCTTAAATCACCACAGGAAGTTAAAAAAGAGGTACAAAGATTTGAAAACTTTTCGTTATTCTTAAAAACAGATTAAAGTACAAGAAAAAAGTGTTTCGCGAACAAATATCATGCAGGCCTAACAGTATAGGTAACATAACAGGAATTAAGTATTGCGCAACCGGAAGTCAGACTGTGACAGAGCTTGAAGCTAGATATTAAAACTTTGCTGGACTGTGATTGGATTATAATATCAAGACTGGATTATCAATGTATGTTTTCAAGTTTTTAAATGGATGTAGTTTAATAAAATAAGAATAAAATTTTCCACATGATGGATAATTTTTTTTGGTGATTTTTCAAACAAGGATGAAATTTTCATTAACACCGGAGAAAATTGAATGTAAACATCCGCCAGCTGAACTCGGCATTCAACAGCTCTCTCAAAAGGCGGTCAACATATGATTTGACACCACTTATTCAATGGGAAAAAGGTTACACCATATAGATTTAACTTTATTTACATCAAACACTCTTCATGGAAAGGTTGAAAGACTGAAAATAGTTGTTTGATTATAAAGGGGAAGCAATTACCATCATGTTCCCTATAGCCAAAATTATGTTTCTGTGTTTTCTTAACTCAAGCTTTTTATATCCACTTGTTTTGGTCTTATTTATTCATATCAAGTCTAATTGAAGTCCAGAGTCACACCATCACTTAGTATTTCTGTTTTTGGGCTAAAAAAAAACACATTTTGAAAAATACATTGATTTCAATGGAATTTTATGCCGCAGTCACATTATTTGTCTTCTGTGTGTCTCTTCTTATCTAAATTACTTGCCGTACTTACTAAAGAAGTCATTTAGTAAAGCCCTACTCACAAAAGCTGAACAAACCTTTCATTGATTTCATTATTTTTTTCAACAGCTATGGACTTAGCACCAGAATCAACATTTGCGCCATGAATGCATAAGAGGGAAGAAAAATTATGGATCAATGATAGGCTTCAACTATGGTTTATAAAGCATTCTTGCTCATACGCAGGTAAATTTCTATCAAATTCTGTATAACGTGTTGAAATATTTATGTTCGTTTTTCTTTATTTACATATTGCGACGTGGCAGTTAAAAATATTTTAGACGGCCAATTTTCTAGGTACACAATTTTCATTCCTTTTCTTTGTTTAGAATAAATACCCATTCAACTGCTCAATGTGGAAAATAAGTAGCAATACTATGTATCTTTCCTACTAAAAAGATAAGAATAGAAAACATTGCTTAAAATTTTGCTTATTTAGACATTGTGTGTTGTTATATTTTGTAGGATTTTCATCGTTGGCCGCAGCCGAACAGTAGACATTCTTAAATCACCACAGGAAGTTAAAAAAGAGGTACAAAGATTTGAAAACTTTTCGTTATTCTTAAAAACAGATTAAAGTACAAGAAAAAAGTGTTTCGCGAACAAATATCATGCAGGCCTAACAGTATAGGTAACATAACAGGAATTAAGTATTGCGCAACCGGAAGTCAGACTGTGACAGAGCTTGAAGCTAGATATTAAAACTTTGCTGGACTGTGATTGGATTATAATATCAAGACTGGATTATCAATGTATGTTTTCAAGTTTTTAAATGGATGTAGTTTAATAAAATAAGAATAAAATTTTCCACATGATGGATAATTTTTTTTGGTGATTTTTCAAACAAGGATGAAATTTTCATTAACACCGGAGAAAATTGAATGTAAACATCCGCCAGCTGAACTCGGCATTCAACAGCTCTCTCAAAAGGCGGTCAACATATGATTTGACACCACTTATTCAATGGGAAAAAGGTTACACCATATAGATTTAACTTTATTTACATCAAACACTCTTCATGGAAAGGTTGAAAGACTGAAAATAGTTGTTTGATTATAAAGGGGAAGCAATTACCATCATGTTCCCTATAGCCAAAATTATGTTTCTGTGTTTTCTTAACTCAAGCTTTTTATATCCACTTGTTTTGGTCTTATTTATTCATATCAAGTCTAATTGAAGTCCAGAGTCACACCATCACTTAGTATTTCTGTTTTTGGGCTAAAAAAAAACACATTTTGAAAAATACATTGATTTCAATGGAATTTTATGCCGCAGTCACATTATTTGTCTTCTGTGTGTCTCTTCTTATCTAAATTACTTGCCGTACTTACTAAAGAAGTCATTTAGTAAAGCCCTACTCACAAAAGCTGAACAAACCTTTCATTGATTTCATTATTTTTTTCAACAGCTATGGACTTAGCACCAGAATCAACATTTGCGCCATGAATGCATAAGAGGGAAGAAAAATTATGGATCAATGATAGGCTTCAACTATGGTTTATAAAGCATTCTTGCTCATACGCAGGTAAATTTCTATCAAATTCTGTATAACGTGTTGAAATATTTATGTTCGTTTTTCTTTATTTACATATTGCGACGTGGCAGTTAAAAATATTTTAGACGGCCAATTTTCTAGGTACACAATTTTCATTCCTTTTCTTTGTTTAGAATAAATACCCATTCAACTGCTCAATGTGGAAAATAAGTAGCAATACTATGTATCTTTCCTACTAAAAAGATAAGAATAGAAAACATTGCTTAAAATTTTGCTTATTTAGACATTGTGTGTTGTTATATTTTGTAGGATTTTCATCGTTGGCCGCAGCCGAACAGTAGACATTCTTAAATCACCACAGGAAGTTAAAAAAGAGGTACAAAGATTTGAAAACTTTTCGTTATTCTTAAAAACAGATTAAAGTACAAGAAAAAAGTGTTTCGCGAACAAATATCATGCAGGCCTAACAGTATAGGTAACATAACAGGAATTAAGTATTGCGCAACCGGAAGTCAGACTGTGACAGAGCTTGAAGCTAGATATTAAAACTTTGCTGGACTGTGATTGGATTATAATATCAAGACTGGATTATCAATGTATGTTTTCAAGTTTTTAAATGGATGTAGTTTAATAAAATAAGAATAAAATTTTCCACATGATGGATAATTTTTTTTGGTGATTTTTCAAACAAGGATGAAATTTTCATTAACACCGGAGAAAATTGAATGTAAACATCCGCCAGCTGAACTCGGCATTCAACAGCTCTCTCAAAAGGCGGTCAACATATGATTTGACACCACTTATTCAATGGGAAAAAGGTTACACCATATAGATTTAACTTTATTTACATCAAACACTCTTCATGGAAAGGTTGAAAGACTGAAAATAGTTGTTTGATTATAAAGGGGAAGCAATTACCATCATGTTCCCTATAGCCAAAATTATGTTTCTGTGTTTTCTTAACTCAAGCTTTTTATATCCACTTGTTTTGGTCTTATTTATTCATATCAAGTCTAATTGAAGTCCAGAGTCACACCATCACTTAGTATTTCTGTTTTTGGGCTAAAAAAAAACACATTTTGAAAAATACATTGATTTCAATGGAATTTTATGCCGCAGTCACATTATTTGTCTTCTGTGTGTCTCTTCTTATCTAAATTACTTGCCGTACTTACTAAAGAAGTCATTTAGTAAAGCCCTACTCACAAAAGCTGAACAAACCTTTCATTGATTTCATTATTTTTTTCAACAGCTATGGACTTAGCACCAGAATCAACATTTGCGCCATGAATGCATAAGAGGGAAGAAAAATTATGGATCAATGATAGGCTTCAACTATGGTTTATAAAGCATTCTTGCTCATACGCAGGTAAATTTCTATCAAATTCTGTATAACGTGTTGAAATATTTATGTTCGTTTTTCTTTATTTACATATTGCGACGTGGCAGTTAAAAATATTTTAGACGGCCAATTTTCTAGGTACACAATTTTCATTCCTTTTCTTTGTTTAGAATAAATACCCATTCAACTGCTCAATGTGGAAAATAAGTAGCAATACTATGTATCTTTCCTACTAAAAAGATAAGAATAGAAAACATTGCTTAAAATTTTGCTTATTTAGACATTGTGTGTTGTTATATTTTGTAGGATTTTCATCGTTGGCCGCAGCCGAACAGTAGACATTCTTAAATCACCACAGGAAGTTAAAAAAGAGGTACAAAGATTTGAAAACTTTTCGTTATTCTTAAAAACAGATTAAAGTACAAGAAAAAAGTGTTTCGCGAACAAATATCATGCAGGCCTAACAGTATAGGTAACATAACAGGAATTAAGTATTGCGCAACCGGAAGTCAGACTGTGACAGAGCTTGAAGCTAGATATTAAAACTTTGCTGGACTGTGATTGGATTATAATATCAAGACTGGATTATCAATGTATGTTTTCAAGTTTTTAAATGGATGTAGTTTAATAAAATAAGAATAAAATTTTCCACATGATGGATAATTTTTTTTGGTGATTTTTCAAACAAGGATGAAATTTTCATTAACACCGGAGAAAATTGAATGTAAACATCCGCCAGCTGAACTCGGCATTCAACAGCTCTCTCAAAAGGCGGTCAACATATGATTTGACACCACTTATTCAATGGGAAAAAGGTTACACCATATAGATTTAACTTTATTTACATCAAACACTCTTCATGGAAAGGTTGAAAGACTGAAAATAGTTGTTTGATTATAAAGGGGAAGCAATTACCATCATGTTCCCTATAGCCAAAATTATGTTTCTGTGTTTTCTTAACTCAAGCTTTTTATATCCACTTGTTTTGGTCTTATTTATTCATATCAAGTCTAATTGAAGTCCAGAGTCACACCATCACTTAGTATTTCTGTTTTTGGGCTAAAAAAAAACACATTTTGAAAAATACATTGATTTCAATGGAATTTTATGCCGCAGTCACATTATTTGTCTTCTGTGTGTCTCTTCTTATCTAAATTACTTGCCGTACTTACTAAAGAAGTCATTTAGTAAAGCCCTACTCACAAAAGCTGAACAAACCTTTCATTGATTTCATTATTTTTTTCAACAGCTATGGACTTAGCACCAGAATCAACATTTGCGCCATGAATGCATAAGAGGGAAGAAAAATTATGGATCAATGATAGGCTTCAACTATGGTTTATAAAGCATTCTTGCTCATACGCAGGTAAATTTCTATCAAATTCTGTATAACGTGTTGAAATATTTATGTTCGTTTTTCTTTATTTACATATTGCGACGTGGCAGTTAAAAATATTTTAGACGGCCAATTTTCTAGGTACACAATTTTCATTCCTTTTCTTTGTTTAGAATAAATACCCATTCAACTGCTCAATGTGGAAAATAAGTAGCAATACTATGTATCTTTCCTACTAAAAAGATAAGAATAGAAAACATTGCTTAAAATTTTGCTTATTTAGACATTGTGTGTTGTTATATTTTGTAGGATTTTCATCGTTGGCCGCAGCCGAACAGTAGACATTCTTAAATCACCACAGGAAGTTAAAAAAGAGGTACAAAGATTTGAAAACTTTTCGTTATTCTTAAAAACAGATTAAAGTACAAGAAAAAAGTGTTTCGCGAACAAATATCATGCAGGCCTAACAGTATAGGTAACATAACAGGAATTAAGTATTGCGCAACCGGAAGTCAGACTGTGACAGAGCTTGAAGCTAGATATTAAAACTTTGCTGGACTGTGATTGGATTATAATATCAAGACTGGATTATCAATGTATGTTTTCAAGTTTTTAAATGGATGTAGTTTAATAAAATAAGAATAAAATTTTCCACATGATGGATAATTTTTTTTGGTGATTTTTCAAACAAGGATGAAATTTTCATTAACACCGGAGAAAATTGAATGTAAACATCCGCCAGCTGAACTCGGCATTCAACAGCTCTCTCAAAAGGCGGTCAACATATGATTTGACACCACTTATTCAATGGGAAAAAGGTTACACCATATAGATTTAACTTTATTTACATCAAACACTCTTCATGGAAAGGTTGAAAGACTGAAAATAGTTGTTTGATTATAAAGGGGAAGCAATTACCATCATGTTCCCTATAGCCAAAATTATGTTTCTGTGTTTTCTTAACTCAAGCTTTTTATATCCACTTGTTTTGGTCTTATTTATTCATATCAAGTCTAATTGAAGTCCAGAGTCACACCATCACTTAGTATTTCTGTTTTTGGGCTAAAAAAAAACACATTTTGAAAAATACATTGATTTCAATGGAATTTTATGCCGCAGTCACATTATTTGTCTTCTGTGTGTCTCTTCTTATCTAAATTACTTGCCGTACTTACTAAAGAAGTCATTTAGTAAAGCCCTACTCACAAAAGCTGAACAAACCTTTCATTGATTTCATTATTTTTTTCAACAGCTATGGACTTAGCACCAGAATCAACATTTGCGCCATGAATGCATAAGAGGGAAGAAAAATTATGGATCAATGATAGGCTTCAACTATGGTTTATAAAGCATTCTTGCTCATACGCAGGTAAATTTCTATCAAATTCTGTATAACGTGTTGAAATATTTATGTTCGTTTTTCTTTATTTACATATTGCGACGTGGCAGTTAAAAATATTTTAGACGGCCAATTTTCTAGGTACACAATTTTCATTCCTTTTCTTTGTTTAGAATAAATACCCATTCAACTGCTCAATGTGGAAAATAAGTAGCAATACTATGTATCTTTCCTACTAAAAAGATAAGAATAGAAAACATTGCTTAAAATTTTGCTTATTTAGACATTGTGTGTTGTTATATTTTGTAGGATTTTCATCGTTGGCCGCAGCCGAACAGTAGACATTCTTAAATCACCACAGGAAGTTAAAAAAGAGGTACAAAGATTTGAAAACTTTTCGTTATTCTTAAAAACAGATTAAAGTACAAGAAAAAAGTGTTTCGCGAACAAATATCATGCAGGCCTAACAGTATAGGTAACATAACAGGAATTAAGTATTGCGCAACCGGAAGTCAGACTGTGACAGAGCTTGAAGCTAGATATTAAAACTTTGCTGGACTGTGATTGGATTATAATATCAAGACTGGATTATCAATGTATGTTTTCAAGTTTTTAAATGGATGTAGTTTAATAAAATAAGAATAAAATTTTCCACATGATGGATAATTTTTTTTGGTGATTTTTCAAACAAGGATGAAATTTTCATTAACACCGGAGAAAATTGAATGTAAACATCCGCCAGCTGAACTCGGCATTCAACAGCTCTCTCAAAAGGCGGTCAACATATGATTTGACACCACTTATTCAATGGGAAAAAGGTTACACCATATAGATTTAACTTTATTTACATCAAACACTCTTCATGGAAAGGTTGAAAGACTGAAAATAGTTGTTTGATTATAAAGGGGAAGCAATTACCATCATGTTCCCTATAGCCAAAATTATGTTTCTGTGTTTTCTTAACTCAAGCTTTTTATATCCACTTGTTTTGGTCTTATTTATTCATATCAAGTCTAATTGAAGTCCAGAGTCACACCATCACTTAGTATTTCTGTTTTTGGGCTAAAAAAAAACACATTTTGAAAAATACATTGATTTCAATGGAATTTTATGCCGCAGTCACATTATTTGTCTTCTGTGTGTCTCTTCTTATCTAAATTACTTGCCGTACTTACTAAAGAAGTCATTTAGTAAAGCCCTACTCACAAAAGCTGAACAAACCTTTCATTGATTTCATTATTTTTTTCAACAGCTATGGACTTAGCACCAGAATCAACATTTGCGCCATGAATGCATAAGAGGGAAGAAAAATTATGGATCAATGATAGGCTTCAACTATGGTTTATAAAGCATTCTTGCTCATACGCAGGTAAATTTCTATCAAATTCTGTATAACGTGTTGAAATATTTATGTTCGTTTTTCTTTATTTACATATTGCGACGTGGCAGTTAAAAATATTTTAGACGGCCAATTTTCTAGGTACACAATTTTCATTCCTTTTCTTTGTTTAGAATAAATACCCATTCAACTGCTCAATGTGGAAAATAAGTAGCAATACTATGTATCTTTCCTACTAAAAAGATAAGAATAGAAAACATTGCTTAAAATTTTGCTTATTTAGACATTGTGTGTTGTTATATTTTGTAGGATTTTCATCGTTGGCCGCAGCCGAACAGTAGACATTCTTAAATCACCACAGGAAGTTAAAAAAGAGGTACAAAGATTTGAAAACTTTTCGTTATTCTTAAAAACAGATTAAAGTACAAGAAAAAAGTGTTTCGCGAACAAATATCATGCAGGCCTAACAGTATAGGTAACATAACAGGAATTAAGTATTGCGCAACCGGAAGTCAGACTGTGACAGAGCTTGAAGCTAGATATTAAAACTTTGCTGGACTGTGATTGGATTATAATATCAAGACTGGATTATCAATGTATGTTTTCAAGTTTTTAAATGGATGTAGTTTAATAAAATAAGAATAAAATTTTCCACATGATGGATAATTTTTTTTGGTGATTTTTCAAACAAGGATGAAATTTTCATTAACACCGGAGAAAATTGAATGTAAACATCCGCCAGCTGAACTCGGCATTCAACAGCTCTCTCAAAAGGCGGTCAACATATGATTTGACACCACTTATTCAATGGGAAAAAGGTTACACCATATAGATTTAACTTTATTTACATCAAACACTCTTCATGGAAAGGTTGAAAGACTGAAAATAGTTGTTTGATTATAAAGGGGAAGCAATTACCATCATGTTCCCTATAGCCAAAATTATGTTTCTGTGTTTTCTTAACTCAAGCTTTTTATATCCACTTGTTTTGGTCTTATTTATTCATATCAAGTCTAATTGAAGTCCAGAGTCACACCATCACTTAGTATTTCTGTTTTTGGGCTAAAAAAAAACACATTTTGAAAAATACATTGATTTCAATGGAATTTTATGCCGCAGTCACATTATTTGTCTTCTGTGTGTCTCTTCTTATCTAAATTACTTGCCGTACTTACTAAAGAAGTCATTTAGTAAAGCCCTACTCACAAAAGCTGAACAAACCTTTCATTGATTTCATTATTTTTTTCAACAGCTATGGACTTAGCACCAGAATCAACATTTGCGCCATGAATGCATAAGAGGGAAGAAAAATTATGGATCAATGATAGGCTTCAACTATGGTTTATAAAGCATTCTTGCTCATACGCAGGTAAATTTCTATCAAATTCTGTATAACGTGTTGAAATATTTATGTTCGTTTTTCTTTATTTACATATTGCGACGTGGCAGTTAAAAATATTTTAGACGGCCAATTTTCTAGGTACACAATTTTCATTCCTTTTCTTTGTTTAGAATAAATACCCATTCAACTGCTCAATGTGGAAAATAAGTAGCAATACTATGTATCTTTCCTACTAAAAAGATAAGAATAGAAAACATTGCTTAAAATTTTGCTTATTTAGACATTGTGTGTTGTTATATTTTGTAGGATTTTCATCGTTGGCCGCAGCCGAACAGTAGACATTCTTAAATCACCACAGGAAGTTAAAAAAGAGGTACAAAGATTTGAAAACTTTTCGTTATTCTTAAAAACAGATTAAAGTACAAGAAAAAAGTGTTTCGCGAACAAATATCATGCAGGCCTAACAGTATAGGTAACATAACAGGAATTAAGTATTGCGCAACCGGAAGTCAGACTGTGACAGAGCTTGAAGCTAGATATTAAAACTTTGCTGGACTGTGATTGGATTATAATATCAAGACTGGATTATCAATGTATGTTTTCAAGTTTTTAAATGGATGTAGTTTAATAAAATAAGAATAAAATTTTCCACATGATGGATAATTTTTTTTGGTGATTTTTCAAACAAGGATGAAATTTTCATTAACACCGGAGAAAATTGAATGTAAACATCCGCCAGCTGAACTCGGCATTCAACAGCTCTCTCAAAAGGCGGTCAACATATGATTTGACACCACTTATTCAATGGGAAAAAGGTTACACCATATAGATTTAACTTTATTTACATCAAACACTCTTCATGGAAAGGTTGAAAGACTGAAAATAGTTGTTTGATTATAAAGGGGAAGCAATTACCATCATGTTCCCTATAGCCAAAATTATGTTTCTGTGTTTTCTTAACTCAAGCTTTTTATATCCACTTGTTTTGGTCTTATTTATTCATATCAAGTCTAATTGAAGTCCAGAGTCACACCATCACTTAGTATTTCTGTTTTTGGGCTAAAAAAAAACACATTTTGAAAAATACATTGATTTCAATGGAATTTTATGCCGCAGTCACATTATTTGTCTTCTGTGTGTCTCTTCTTATCTAAATTACTTGCCGTACTTACTAAAGAAGTCATTTAGTAAAGCCCTACTCACAAAAGCTGAACAAACCTTTCATTGATTTCATTATTTTTTTCAACAGCTATGGACTTAGCACCAGAATCAACATTTGCGCCATGAATGCATAAGAGGGAAGAAAAATTATGGATCAATGATAGGCTTCAACTATGGTTTATAAAGCATTCTTGCTCATACGCAGGTAAATTTCTATCAAATTCTGTATAACGTGTTGAAATATTTATGTTCGTTTTTCTTTATTTACATATTGCGACGTGGCAGTTAAAAATATTTTAGACGGCCAATTTTCTAGGTACACAATTTTCATTCCTTTTCTTTGTTTAGAATAAATACCCATTCAACTGCTCAATGTGGAAAATAAGTAGCAATACTATGTATCTTTCCTACTAAAAAGATAAGAATAGAAAACATTGCTTAAAATTTTGCTTATTTAGACATTGTGTGTTGTTATATTTTGTAGGATTTTCATCGTTGGCCGCAGCCGAACAGTAGACATTCTTAAATCACCACAGGAAGTTAAAAAAGAGGTACAAAGATTTGAAAACTTTTCGTTATTCTTAAAAACAGATTAAAGTACAAGAAAAAAGTGTTTCGCGAACAAATATCATGCAGGCCTAACAGTATAGGTAACATAACAGGAATTAAGTATTGCGCAACCGGAAGTCAGACTGTGACAGAGCTTGAAGCTAGATATTAAAACTTTGCTGGACTGTGATTGGATTATAATATCAAGACTGGATTATCAATGTATGTTTTCAAGTTTTTAAATGGATGTAGTTTAATAAAATAAGAATAAAATTTTCCACATGATGGATAATTTTTTTTGGTGATTTTTCAAACAAGGATGAAATTTTCATTAACACCGGAGAAAATTGAATGTAAACATCCGCCAGCTGAACTCGGCATTCAACAGCTCTCTCAAAAGGCGGTCAACATATGATTTGACACCACTTATTCAATGGGAAAAAGGTTACACCATATAGATTTAACTTTATTTACATCAAACACTCTTCATGGAAAGGTTGAAAGACTGAAAATAGTTGTTTGATTATAAAGGGGAAGCAATTACCATCATGTTCCCTATAGCCAAAATTATGTTTCTGTGTTTTCTTAACTCAAGCTTTTTATATCCACTTGTTTTGGTCTTATTTATTCATATCAAGTCTAATTGAAGTCCAGAGTCACACCATCACTTAGTATTTCTGTTTTTGGGCTAAAAAAAAACACATTTTGAAAAATACATTGATTTCAATGGAATTTTATGCCGCAGTCACATTATTTGTCTTCTGTGTGTCTCTTCTTATCTAAATTACTTGCCGTACTTACTAAAGAAGTCATTTAGTAAAGCCCTACTCACAAAAGCTGAACAAACCTTTCATTGATTTCATTATTTTTTTCAACAGCTATGGACTTAGCACCAGAATCAACATTTGCGCCATGAATGCATAAGAGGGAAGAAAAATTATGGATCAATGATAGGCTTCAACTATGGTTTATAAAGCATTCTTGCTCATACGCAGGTAAATTTCTATCAAATTCTGTATAACGTGTTGAAATATTTATGTTCGTTTTTCTTTATTTACATATTGCGACGTGGCAGTTAAAAATATTTTAGACGGCCAATTTTCTAGGTACACAATTTTCATTCCTTTTCTTTGTTTAGAATAAATACCCATTCAACTGCTCAATGTGGAAAATAAGTAGCAATACTATGTATCTTTCCTACTAAAAAGATAAGAATAGAAAACATTGCTTAAAATTTTGCTTATTTAGACATTGTGTGTTGTTATATTTTGTAGGATTTTCATCGTTGGCCGCAGCCGAACAGTAGACATTCTTAAATCACCACAGGAAGTTAAAAAAGAGGTACAAAGATTTGAAAACTTTTCGTTATTCTTAAAAACAGATTAAAGTACAAGAAAAAAGTGTTTCGCGAACAAATATCATGCAGGCCTAACAGTATAGGTAACATAACAGGAATTAAGTATTGCGCAACCGGAAGTCAGACTGTGACAGAGCTTGAAGCTAGATATTAAAACTTTGCTGGACTGTGATTGGATTATAATATCAAGACTGGATTATCAATGTATGTTTTCAAGTTTTTAAATGGATGTAGTTTAATAAAATAAGAATAAAATTTTCCACATGATGGATAATTTTTTTTGGTGATTTTTCAAACAAGGATGAAATTTTCATTAACACCGGAGAAAATTGAATGTAAACATCCGCCAGCTGAACTCGGCATTCAACAGCTCTCTCAAAAGGCGGTCAACATATGATTTGACACCACTTATTCAATGGGAAAAAGGTTACACCATATAGATTTAACTTTATTTACATCAAACACTCTTCATGGAAAGGTTGAAAGACTGAAAATAGTTGTTTGATTATAAAGGGGAAGCAATTACCATCATGTTCCCTATAGCCAAAATTATGTTTCTGTGTTTTCTTAACTCAAGCTTTTTATATCCACTTGTTTTGGTCTTATTTATTCATATCAAGTCTAATTGAAGTCCAGAGTCACACCATCACTTAGTATTTCTGTTTTTGGGCTAAAAAAAAACACATTTTGAAAAATACATTGATTTCAATGGAATTTTATGCCGCAGTCACATTATTTGTCTTCTGTGTGTCTCTTCTTATCTAAATTACTTGCCGTACTTACTAAAGAAGTCATTTAGTAAAGCCCTACTCACAAAAGCTGAACAAACCTTTCATTGATTTCATTATTTTTTTCAACAGCTATGGACTTAGCACCAGAATCAACATTTGCGCCATGAATGCATAAGAGGGAAGAAAAATTATGGATCAATGATAGGCTTCAACTATGGTTTATAAAGCATTCTTGCTCATACGCAGGTAAATTTCTATCAAATTCTGTATAACGTGTTGAAATATTTATGTTCGTTTTTCTTTATTTACATATTGCGACGTGGCAGTTAAAAATATTTTAGACGGCCAATTTTCTAGGTACACAATTTTCATTCCTTTTCTTTGTTTAGAATAAATACCCATTCAACTGCTCAATGTGGAAAATAAGTAGCAATACTATGTATCTTTCCTACTAAAAAGATAAGAATAGAAAACATTGCTTAAAATTTTGCTTATTTAGACATTGTGTGTTGTTATATTTTGTAGGATTTTCATCGTTGGCCGCAGCCGAACAGTAGACATTCTTAAATCACCACAGGAAGTTAAAAAAGAGGTACAAAGATTTGAAAACTTTTCGTTATTCTTAAAAACAGATTAAAGTACAAGAAAAAAGTGTTTCGCGAACAAATATCATGCAGGCCTAACAGTATAGGTAACATAACAGGAATTAAGTATTGCGCAACCGGAAGTCAGACTGTGACAGAGCTTGAAGCTAGATATTAAAACTTTGCTGGACTGTGATTGGATTATAATATCAAGACTGGATTATCAATGTATGTTTTCAAGTTTTTAAATGGATGTAGTTTAATAAAATAAGAATAAAATTTTCCACATGATGGATAATTTTTTTTGGTGATTTTTCAAACAAGGATGAAATTTTCATTAACACCGGAGAAAATTGAATGTAAACATCCGCCAGCTGAACTCGGCATTCAACAGCTCTCTCAAAAGGCGGTCAACATATGATTTGACACCACTTATTCAATGGGAAAAAGGTTACACCATATAGATTTAACTTTATTTACATCAAACACTCTTCATGGAAAGGTTGAAAGACTGAAAATAGTTGTTTGATTATAAAGGGGAAGCAATTACCATCATGTTCCCTATAGCCAAAATTATGTTTCTGTGTTTTCTTAACTCAAGCTTTTTATATCCACTTGTTTTGGTCTTATTTATTCATATCAAGTCTAATTGAAGTCCAGAGTCACACCATCACTTAGTATTTCTGTTTTTGGGCTAAAAAAAAACACATTTTGAAAAATACATTGATTTCAATGGAATTTTATGCCGCAGTCACATTATTTGTCTTCTGTGTGTCTCTTCTTATCTAAATTACTTGCCGTACTTACTAAAGAAGTCATTTAGTAAAGCCCTACTCACAAAAGCTGAACAAACCTTTCATTGATTTCATTATTTTTTTCAACAGCTATGGACTTAGCACCAGAATCAACATTTGCGCCATGAATGCATAAGAGGGAAGAAAAATTATGGATCAATGATAGGCTTCAACTATGGTTTATAAAGCATTCTTGCTCATACGCAGGTAAATTTCTATCAAATTCTGTATAACGTGTTGAAATATTTATGTTCGTTTTTCTTTATTTACATATTGCGACGTGGCAGTTAAAAATATTTTAGACGGCCAATTTTCTAGGTACACAATTTTCATTCCTTTTCTTTGTTTAGAATAAATACCCATTCAACTGCTCAATGTGGAAAATAAGTAGCAATACTATGTATCTTTCCTACTAAAAAGATAAGAATAGAAAACATTGCTTAAAATTTTGCTTATTTAGACATTGTGTGTTGTTATATTTTGTAGGATTTTCATCGTTGGCCGCAGCCGAACAGTAGACATTCTTAAATCACCACAGGAAGTTAAAAAAGAGGTACAAAGATTTGAAAACTTTTCGTTATTCTTAAAAACAGATTAAAGTACAAGAAAAAAGTGTTTCGCGAACAAATATCATGCAGGCCTAACAGTATAGGTAACATAACAGGAATTAAGTATTGCGCAACCGGAAGTCAGACTGTGACAGAGCTTGAAGCTAGATATTAAAACTTTGCTGGACTGTGATTGGATTATAATATCAAGACTGGATTATCAATGTATGTTTTCAAGTTTTTAAATGGATGTAGTTTAATAAAATAAGAATAAAATTTTCCACATGATGGATAATTTTTTTTGGTGATTTTTCAAACAAGGATGAAATTTTCATTAACACCGGAGAAAATTGAATGTAAACATCCGCCAGCTGAACTCGGCATTCAACAGCTCTCTCAAAAGGCGGTCAACATATGATTTGACACCACTTATTCAATGGGAAAAAGGTTACACCATATAGATTTAACTTTATTTACATCAAACACTCTTCATGGAAAGGTTGAAAGACTGAAAATAGTTGTTTGATTATAAAGGGGAAGCAATTACCATCATGTTCCCTATAGCCAAAATTATGTTTCTGTGTTTTCTTAACTCAAGCTTTTTATATCCACTTGTTTTGGTCTTATTTATTCATATCAAGTCTAATTGAAGTCCAGAGTCACACCATCACTTAGTATTTCTGTTTTTGGGCTAAAAAAAAACACATTTTGAAAAATACATTGATTTCAATGGAATTTTATGCCGCAGTCACATTATTTGTCTTCTGTGTGTCTCTTCTTATCTAAATTACTTGCCGTACTTACTAAAGAAGTCATTTAGTAAAGCCCTACTCACAAAAGCTGAACAAACCTTTCATTGATTTCATTATTTTTTTCAACAGCTATGGACTTAGCACCAGAATCAACATTTGCGCCATGAATGCATAAGAGGGAAGAAAAATTATGGATCAATGATAGGCTTCAACTATGGTTTATAAAGCATTCTTGCTCATACGCAGGTAAATTTCTATCAAATTCTGTATAACGTGTTGAAATATTTATGTTCGTTTTTCTTTATTTACATATTGCGACGTGGCAGTTAAAAATATTTTAGACGGCCAATTTTCTAGGTACACAATTTTCATTCCTTTTCTTTGTTTAGAATAAATACCCATTCAACTGCTCAATGTGGAAAATAAGTAGCAATACTATGTATCTTTCCTACTAAAAAGATAAGAATAGAAAACATTGCTTAAAATTTTGCTTATTTAGACATTGTGTGTTGTTATATTTTGTAGGATTTTCATCGTTGGCCGCAGCCGAACAGTAGACATTCTTAAATCACCACAGGAAGTTAAAAAAGAGGTACAAAGATTTGAAAACTTTTCGTTATTCTTAAAAACAGATTAAAGTACAAGAAAAAAGTGTTTCGCGAACAAATATCATGCAGGCCTAACAGTATAGGTAACATAACAGGAATTAAGTATTGCGCAACCGGAAGTCAGACTGTGACAGAGCTTGAAGCTAGATATTAAAACTTTGCTGGACTGTGATTGGATTATAATATCAAGACTGGATTATCAATGTATGTTTTCAAGTTTTTAAATGGATGTAGTTTAATAAAATAAGAATAAAATTTTCCACATGATGGATAATTTTTTTTGGTGATTTTTCAAACAAGGATGAAATTTTCATTAACACCGGAGAAAATTGAATGTAAACATCCGCCAGCTGAACTCGGCATTCAACAGCTCTCTCAAAAGGCGGTCAACATATGATTTGACACCACTTATTCAATGGGAAAAAGGTTACACCATATAGATTTAACTTTATTTACATCAAACACTCTTCATGGAAAGGTTGAAAGACTGAAAATAGTTGTTTGATTATAAAGGGGAAGCAATTACCATCATGTTCCCTATAGCCAAAATTATGTTTCTGTGTTTTCTTAACTCAAGCTTTTTATATCCACTTGTTTTGGTCTTATTTATTCATATCAAGTCTAATTGAAGTCCAGAGTCACACCATCACTTAGTATTTCTGTTTTTGGGCTAAAAAAAAACACATTTTGAAAAATACATTGATTTCAATGGAATTTTATGCCGCAGTCACATTATTTGTCTTCTGTGTGTCTCTTCTTATCTAAATTACTTGCCGTACTTACTAAAGAAGTCATTTAGTAAAGCCCTACTCACAAAAGCTGAACAAACCTTTCATTGATTTCATTATTTTTTTCAACAGCTATGGACTTAGCACCAGAATCAACATTTGCGCCATGAATGCATAAGAGGGAAGAAAAATTATGGATCAATGATAGGCTTCAACTATGGTTTATAAAGCATTCTTGCTCATACGCAGGTAAATTTCTATCAAATTCTGTATAACGTGTTGAAATATTTATGTTCGTTTTTCTTTATTTACATATTGCGACGTGGCAGTTAAAAATATTTTAGACGGCCAATTTTCTAGGTACACAATTTTCATTCCTTTTCTTTGTTTAGAATAAATACCCATTCAACTGCTCAATGTGGAAAATAAGTAGCAATACTATGTATCTTTCCTACTAAAAAGATAAGAATAGAAAACATTGCTTAAAATTTTGCTTATTTAGACATTGTGTGTTGTTATATTTTGTAGGATTTTCATCGTTGGCCGCAGCCGAACAGTAGACATTCTTAAATCACCACAGGAAGTTAAAAAAGAGGTACAAAGATTTGAAAACTTTTCGTTATTCTTAAAAACAGATTAAAGTACAAGAAAAAAGTGTTTCGCGAACAAATATCATGCAGGCCTAACAGTATAGGTAACATAACAGGAATTAAGTATTGCGCAACCGGAAGTCAGACTGTGACAGAGCTTGAAGCTAGATATTAAAACTTTGCTGGACTGTGATTGGATTATAATATCAAGACTGGATTATCAATGTATGTTTTCAAGTTTTTAAATGGATGTAGTTTAATAAAATAAGAATAAAATTTTCCACATGATGGATAATTTTTTTTGGTGATTTTTCAAACAAGGATGAAATTTTCATTAACACCGGAGAAAATTGAATGTAAACATCCGCCAGCTGAACTCGGCATTCAACAGCTCTCTCAAAAGGCGGTCAACATATGATTTGACACCACTTATTCAATGGGAAAAAGGTTACACCATATAGATTTAACTTTATTTACATCAAACACTCTTCATGGAAAGGTTGAAAGACTGAAAATAGTTGTTTGATTATAAAGGGGAAGCAATTACCATCATGTTCCCTATAGCCAAAATTATGTTTCTGTGTTTTCTTAACTCAAGCTTTTTATATCCACTTGTTTTGGTCTTATTTATTCATATCAAGTCTAATTGAAGTCCAGAGTCACACCATCACTTAGTATTTCTGTTTTTGGGCTAAAAAAAAACACATTTTGAAAAATACATTGATTTCAATGGAATTTTATGCCGCAGTCACATTATTTGTCTTCTGTGTGTCTCTTCTTATCTAAATTACTTGCCGTACTTACTAAAGAAGTCATTTAGTAAAGCCCTACTCACAAAAGCTGAACAAACCTTTCATTGATTTCATTATTTTTTTCAACAGCTATGGACTTAGCACCAGAATCAACATTTGCGCCATGAATGCATAAGAGGGAAGAAAAATTATGGATCAATGATAGGCTTCAACTATGGTTTATAAAGCATTCTTGCTCATACGCAGGTAAATTTCTATCAAATTCTGTATAACGTGTTGAAATATTTATGTTCGTTTTTCTTTATTTACATATTGCGACGTGGCAGTTAAAAATATTTTAGACGGCCAATTTTCTAGGTACACAATTTTCATTCCTTTTCTTTGTTTAGAATAAATACCCATTCAACTGCTCAATGTGGAAAATAAGTAGCAATACTATGTATCTTTCCTACTAAAAAGATAAGAATAGAAAACATTGCTTAAAATTTTGCTTATTTAGACATTGTGTGTTGTTATATTTTGTAGGATTTTCATCGTTGGCCGCAGCCGAACAGTAGACATTCTTAAATCACCACAGGAAGTTAAAAAAGAGGTACAAAGATTTGAAAACTTTTCGTTATTCTTAAAAACAGATTAAAGTACAAGAAAAAAGTGTTTCGCGAACAAATATCATGCAGGCCTAACAGTATAGGTAACATAACAGGAATTAAGTATTGCGCAACCGGAAGTCAGACTGTGACAGAGCTTGAAGCTAGATATTAAAACTTTGCTGGACTGTGATTGGATTATAATATCAAGACTGGATTATCAATGTATGTTTTCAAGTTTTTAAATGGATGTAGTTTAATAAAATAAGAATAAAATTTTCCACATGATGGATAATTTTTTTTGGTGATTTTTCAAACAAGGATGAAATTTTCATTAACACCGGAGAAAATTGAATGTAAACATCCGCCAGCTGAACTCGGCATTCAACAGCTCTCTCAAAAGGCGGTCAACATATGATTTGACACCACTTATTCAATGGGAAAAAGGTTACACCATATAGATTTAACTTTATTTACATCAAACACTCTTCATGGAAAGGTTGAAAGACTGAAAATAGTTGTTTGATTATAAAGGGGAAGCAATTACCATCATGTTCCCTATAGCCAAAATTATGTTTCTGTGTTTTCTTAACTCAAGCTTTTTATATCCACTTGTTTTGGTCTTATTTATTCATATCAAGTCTAATTGAAGTCCAGAGTCACACCATCACTTAGTATTTCTGTTTTTGGGCTAAAAAAAAACACATTTTGAAAAATACATTGATTTCAATGGAATTTTATGCCGCAGTCACATTATTTGTCTTCTGTGTGTCTCTTCTTATCTAAATTACTTGCCGTACTTACTAAAGAAGTCATTTAGTAAAGCCCTACTCACAAAAGCTGAACAAACCTTTCATTGATTTCATTATTTTTTTCAACAGCTATGGACTTAGCACCAGAATCAACATTTGCGCCATGAATGCATAAGAGGGAAGAAAAATTATGGATCAATGATAGGCTTCAACTATGGTTTATAAAGCATTCTTGCTCATACGCAGGTAAATTTCTATCAAATTCTGTATAACGTGTTGAAATATTTATGTTCGTTTTTCTTTATTTACATATTGCGACGTGGCAGTTAAAAATATTTTAGACGGCCAATTTTCTAGGTACACAATTTTCATTCCTTTTCTTTGTTTAGAATAAATACCCATTCAACTGCTCAATGTGGAAAATAAGTAGCAATACTATGTATCTTTCCTACTAAAAAGATAAGAATAGAAAACATTGCTTAAAATTTTGCTTATTTAGACATTGTGTGTTGTTATATTTTGTAGGATTTTCATCGTTGGCCGCAGCCGAACAGTAGACATTCTTAAATCACCACAGGAAGTTAAAAAAGAGGTACAAAGATTTGAAAACTTTTCGTTATTCTTAAAAACAGATTAAAGTACAAGAAAAAAGTGTTTCGCGAACAAATATCATGCAGGCCTAACAGTATAGGTAACATAACAGGAATTAAGTATTGCGCAACCGGAAGTCAGACTGTGACAGAGCTTGAAGCTAGATATTAAAACTTTGCTGGACTGTGATTGGATTATAATATCAAGACTGGATTATCAATGTATGTTTTCAAGTTTTTAAATGGATGTAGTTTAATAAAATAAGAATAAAATTTTCCACATGATGGATAATTTTTTTTGGTGATTTTTCAAACAAGGATGAAATTTTCATTAACACCGGAGAAAATTGAATGTAAACATCCGCCAGCTGAACTCGGCATTCAACAGCTCTCTCAAAAGGCGGTCAACATATGATTTGACACCACTTATTCAATGGGAAAAAGGTTACACCATATAGATTTAACTTTATTTACATCAAACACTCTTCATGGAAAGGTTGAAAGACTGAAAATAGTTGTTTGATTATAAAGGGGAAGCAATTACCATCATGTTCCCTATAGCCAAAATTATGTTTCTGTGTTTTCTTAACTCAAGCTTTTTATATCCACTTGTTTTGGTCTTATTTATTCATATCAAGTCTAATTGAAGTCCAGAGTCACACCATCACTTAGTATTTCTGTTTTTGGGCTAAAAAAAAACACATTTTGAAAAATACATTGATTTCAATGGAATTTTATGCCGCAGTCACATTATTTGTCTTCTGTGTGTCTCTTCTTATCTAAATTACTTGCCGTACTTACTAAAGAAGTCATTTAGTAAAGCCCTACTCACAAAAGCTGAACAAACCTTTCATTGATTTCATTATTTTTTTCAACAGCTATGGACTTAGCACCAGAATCAACATTTGCGCCATGAATGCATAAGAGGGAAGAAAAATTATGGATCAATGATAGGCTTCAACTATGGTTTATAAAGCATTCTTGCTCATACGCAGGTAAATTTCTATCAAATTCTGTATAACGTGTTGAAATATTTATGTTCGTTTTTCTTTATTTACATATTGCGACGTGGCAGTTAAAAATATTTTAGACGGCCAATTTTCTAGGTACACAATTTTCATTCCTTTTCTTTGTTTAGAATAAATACCCATTCAACTGCTCAATGTGGAAAATAAGTAGCAATACTATGTATCTTTCCTACTAAAAAGATAAGAATAGAAAACATTGCTTAAAATTTTGCTTATTTAGACATTGTGTGTTGTTATATTTTGTAGGATTTTCATCGTTGGCCGCAGCCGAACAGTAGACATTCTTAAATCACCACAGGAAGTTAAAAAAGAGGTACAAAGATTTGAAAACTTTTCGTTATTCTTAAAAACAGATTAAAGTACAAGAAAAAAGTGTTTCGCGAACAAATATCATGCAGGCCTAACAGTATAGGTAACATAACAGGAATTAAGTATTGCGCAACCGGAAGTCAGACTGTGACAGAGCTTGAAGCTAGATATTAAAACTTTGCTGGACTGTGATTGGATTATAATATCAAGACTGGATTATCAATGTATGTTTTCAAGTTTTTAAATGGATGTAGTTTAATAAAATAAGAATAAAATTTTCCACATGATGGATAATTTTTTTTGGTGATTTTTCAAACAAGGATGAAATTTTCATTAACACCGGAGAAAATTGAATGTAAACATCCGCCAGCTGAACTCGGCATTCAACAGCTCTCTCAAAAGGCGGTCAACATATGATTTGACACCACTTATTCAATGGGAAAAAGGTTACACCATATAGATTTAACTTTATTTACATCAAACACTCTTCATGGAAAGGTTGAAAGACTGAAAATAGTTGTTTGATTATAAAGGGGAAGCAATTACCATCATGTTCCCTATAGCCAAAATTATGTTTCTGTGTTTTCTTAACTCAAGCTTTTTATATCCACTTGTTTTGGTCTTATTTATTCATATCAAGTCTAATTGAAGTCCAGAGTCACACCATCACTTAGTATTTCTGTTTTTGGGCTAAAAAAAAACACATTTTGAAAAATACATTGATTTCAATGGAATTTTATGCCGCAGTCACATTATTTGTCTTCTGTGTGTCTCTTCTTATCTAAATTACTTGCCGTACTTACTAAAGAAGTCATTTAGTAAAGCCCTACTCACAAAAGCTGAACAAACCTTTCATTGATTTCATTATTTTTTTCAACAGCTATGGACTTAGCACCAGAATCAACATTTGCGCCATGAATGCATAAGAGGGAAGAAAAATTATGGATCAATGATAGGCTTCAACTATGGTTTATAAAGCATTCTTGCTCATACGCAGGTAAATTTCTATCAAATTCTGTATAACGTGTTGAAATATTTATGTTCGTTTTTCTTTATTTACATATTGCGACGTGGCAGTTAAAAATATTTTAGACGGCCAATTTTCTAGGTACACAATTTTCATTCCTTTTCTTTGTTTAGAATAAATACCCATTCAACTGCTCAATGTGGAAAATAAGTAGCAATACTATGTATCTTTCCTACTAAAAAGATAAGAATAGAAAACATTGCTTAAAATTTTGCTTATTTAGACATTGTGTGTTGTTATATTTTGTAGGATTTTCATCGTTGGCCGCAGCCGAACAGTAGACATTCTTAAATCACCACAGGAAGTTAAAAAAGAGGTACAAAGATTTGAAAACTTTTCGTTATTCTTAAAAACAGATTAAAGTACAAGAAAAAAGTGTTTCGCGAACAAATATCATGCAGGCCTAACAGTATAGGTAACATAACAGGAATTAAGTATTGCGCAACCGGAAGTCAGACTGTGACAGAGCTTGAAGCTAGATATTAAAACTTTGCTGGACTGTGATTGGATTATAATATCAAGACTGGATTATCAATGTATGTTTTCAAGTTTTTAAATGGATGTAGTTTAATAAAATAAGAATAAAATTTTCCACATGATGGATAATTTTTTTTGGTGATTTTTCAAACAAGGATGAAATTTTCATTAACACCGGAGAAAATTGAATGTAAACATCCGCCAGCTGAACTCGGCATTCAACAGCTCTCTCAAAAGGCGGTCAACATATGATTTGACACCACTTATTCAATGGGAAAAAGGTTACACCATATAGATTTAACTTTATTTACATCAAACACTCTTCATGGAAAGGTTGAAAGACTGAAAATAGTTGTTTGATTATAAAGGGGAAGCAATTACCATCATGTTCCCTATAGCCAAAATTATGTTTCTGTGTTTTCTTAACTCAAGCTTTTTATATCCACTTGTTTTGGTCTTATTTATTCATATCAAGTCTAATTGAAGTCCAGAGTCACACCATCACTTAGTATTTCTGTTTTTGGGCTAAAAAAAAACACATTTTGAAAAATACATTGATTTCAATGGAATTTTATGCCGCAGTCACATTATTTGTCTTCTGTGTGTCTCTTCTTATCTAAATTACTTGCCGTACTTACTAAAGAAGTCATTTAGTAAAGCCCTACTCACAAAAGCTGAACAAACCTTTCATTGATTTCATTATTTTTTTCAACAGCTATGGACTTAGCACCAGAATCAACATTTGCGCCATGAATGCATAAGAGGGAAGAAAAATTATGGATCAATGATAGGCTTCAACTATGGTTTATAAAGCATTCTTGCTCATACGCAGGTAAATTTCTATCAAATTCTGTATAACGTGTTGAAATATTTATGTTCGTTTTTCTTTATTTACATATTGCGACGTGGCAGTTAAAAATATTTTAGACGGCCAATTTTCTAGGTACACAATTTTCATTCCTTTTCTTTGTTTAGAATAAATACCCATTCAACTGCTCAATGTGGAAAATAAGTAGCAATACTATGTATCTTTCCTACTAAAAAGATAAGAATAGAAAACATTGCTTAAAATTTTGCTTATTTAGACATTGTGTGTTGTTATATTTTGTAGGATTTTCATCGTTGGCCGCAGCCGAACAGTAGACATTCTTAAATCACCACAGGAAGTTAAAAAAGAGGTACAAAGATTTGAAAACTTTTCGTTATTCTTAAAAACAGATTAAAGTACAAGAAAAAAGTGTTTCGCGAACAAATATCATGCAGGCCTAACAGTATAGGTAACATAACAGGAATTAAGTATTGCGCAACCGGAAGTCAGACTGTGACAGAGCTTGAAGCTAGATATTAAAACTTTGCTGGACTGTGATTGGATTATAATATCAAGACTGGATTATCAATGTATGTTTTCAAGTTTTTAAATGGATGTAGTTTAATAAAATAAGAATAAAATTTTCCACATGATGGATAATTTTTTTTGGTGATTTTTCAAACAAGGATGAAATTTTCATTAACACCGGAGAAAATTGAATGTAAACATCCGCCAGCTGAACTCGGCATTCAACAGCTCTCTCAAAAGGCGGTCAACATATGATTTGACACCACTTATTCAATGGGAAAAAGGTTACACCATATAGATTTAACTTTATTTACATCAAACACTCTTCATGGAAAGGTTGAAAGACTGAAAATAGTTGTTTGATTATAAAGGGGAAGCAATTACCATCATGTTCCCTATAGCCAAAATTATGTTTCTGTGTTTTCTTAACTCAAGCTTTTTATATCCACTTGTTTTGGTCTTATTTATTCATATCAAGTCTAATTGAAGTCCAGAGTCACACCATCACTTAGTATTTCTGTTTTTGGGCTAAAAAAAAACACATTTTGAAAAATACATTGATTTCAATGGAATTTTATGCCGCAGTCACATTATTTGTCTTCTGTGTGTCTCTTCTTATCTAAATTACTTGCCGTACTTACTAAAGAAGTCATTTAGTAAAGCCCTACTCACAAAAGCTGAACAAACCTTTCATTGATTTCATTATTTTTTTCAACAGCTATGGACTTAGCACCAGAATCAACATTTGCGCCATGAATGCATAAGAGGGAAGAAAAATTATGGATCAATGATAGGCTTCAACTATGGTTTATAAAGCATTCTTGCTCATACGCAGGTAAATTTCTATCAAATTCTGTATAACGTGTTGAAATATTTATGTTCGTTTTTCTTTATTTACATATTGCGACGTGGCAGTTAAAAATATTTTAGACGGCCAATTTTCTAGGTACACAATTTTCATTCCTTTTCTTTGTTTAGAATAAATACCCATTCAACTGCTCAATGTGGAAAATAAGTAGCAATACTATGTATCTTTCCTACTAAAAAGATAAGAATAGAAAACATTGCTTAAAATTTTGCTTATTTAGACATTGTGTGTTGTTATATTTTGTAGGATTTTCATCGTTGGCCGCAGCCGAACAGTAGACATTCTTAAATCACCACAGGAAGTTAAAAAAGAGGTACAAAGATTTGAAAACTTTTCGTTATTCTTAAAAACAGATTAAAGTACAAGAAAAAAGTGTTTCGCGAACAAATATCATGCAGGCCTAACAGTATAGGTAACATAACAGGAATTAAGTATTGCGCAACCGGAAGTCAGACTGTGACAGAGCTTGAAGCTAGATATTAAAACTTTGCTGGACTGTGATTGGATTATAATATCAAGACTGGATTATCAATGTATGTTTTCAAGTTTTTAAATGGATGTAGTTTAATAAAATAAGAATAAAATTTTCCACATGATGGATAATTTTTTTTGGTGATTTTTCAAACAAGGATGAAATTTTCATTAACACCGGAGAAAATTGAATGTAAACATCCGCCAGCTGAACTCGGCATTCAACAGCTCTCTCAAAAGGCGGTCAACATATGATTTGACACCACTTATTCAATGGGAAAAAGGTTACACCATATAGATTTAACTTTATTTACATCAAACACTCTTCATGGAAAGGTTGAAAGACTGAAAATAGTTGTTTGATTATAAAGGGGAAGCAATTACCATCATGTTCCCTATAGCCAAAATTATGTTTCTGTGTTTTCTTAACTCAAGCTTTTTATATCCACTTGTTTTGGTCTTATTTATTCATATCAAGTCTAATTGAAGTCCAGAGTCACACCATCACTTAGTATTTCTGTTTTTGGGCTAAAAAAAAACACATTTTGAAAAATACATTGATTTCAATGGAATTTTATGCCGCAGTCACATTATTTGTCTTCTGTGTGTCTCTTCTTATCTAAATTACTTGCCGTACTTACTAAAGAAGTCATTTAGTAAAGCCCTACTCACAAAAGCTGAACAAACCTTTCATTGATTTCATTATTTTTTTCAACAGCTATGGACTTAGCACCAGAATCAACATTTGCGCCATGAATGCATAAGAGGGAAGAAAAATTATGGATCAATGATAGGCTTCAACTATGGTTTATAAAGCATTCTTGCTCATACGCAGGTAAATTTCTATCAAATTCTGTATAACGTGTTGAAATATTTATGTTCGTTTTTCTTTATTTACATATTGCGACGTGGCAGTTAAAAATATTTTAGACGGCCAATTTTCTAGGTACACAATTTTCATTCCTTTTCTTTGTTTAGAATAAATACCCATTCAACTGCTCAATGTGGAAAATAAGTAGCAATACTATGTATCTTTCCTACTAAAAAGATAAGAATAGAAAACATTGCTTAAAATTTTGCTTATTTAGACATTGTGTGTTGTTATATTTTGTAGGATTTTCATCGTTGGCCGCAGCCGAACAGTAGACATTCTTAAATCACCACAGGAAGTTAAAAAAGAGGTACAAAGATTTGAAAACTTTTCGTTATTCTTAAAAACAGATTAAAGTACAAGAAAAAAGTGTTTCGCGAACAAATATCATGCAGGCCTAACAGTATAGGTAACATAACAGGAATTAAGTATTGCGCAACCGGAAGTCAGACTGTGACAGAGCTTGAAGCTAGATATTAAAACTTTGCTGGACTGTGATTGGATTATAATATCAAGACTGGATTATCAATGTATGTTTTCAAGTTTTTAAATGGATGTAGTTTAATAAAATAAGAATAAAATTTTCCACATGATGGATAATTTTTTTTGGTGATTTTTCAAACAAGGATGAAATTTTCATTAACACCGGAGAAAATTGAATGTAAACATCCGCCAGCTGAACTCGGCATTCAACAGCTCTCTCAAAAGGCGGTCAACATATGATTTGACACCACTTATTCAATGGGAAAAAGGTTACACCATATAGATTTAACTTTATTTACATCAAACACTCTTCATGGAAAGGTTGAAAGACTGAAAATAGTTGTTTGATTATAAAGGGGAAGCAATTACCATCATGTTCCCTATAGCCAAAATTATGTTTCTGTGTTTTCTTAACTCAAGCTTTTTATATCCACTTGTTTTGGTCTTATTTATTCATATCAAGTCTAATTGAAGTCCAGAGTCACACCATCACTTAGTATTTCTGTTTTTGGGCTAAAAAAAAACACATTTTGAAAAATACATTGATTTCAATGGAATTTTATGCCGCAGTCACATTATTTGTCTTCTGTGTGTCTCTTCTTATCTAAATTACTTGCCGTACTTACTAAAGAAGTCATTTAGTAAAGCCCTACTCACAAAAGCTGAACAAACCTTTCATTGATTTCATTATTTTTTTCAACAGCTATGGACTTAGCACCAGAATCAACATTTGCGCCATGAATGCATAAGAGGGAAGAAAAATTATGGATCAATGATAGGCTTCAACTATGGTTTATAAAGCATTCTTGCTCATACGCAGGTAAATTTCTATCAAATTCTGTATAACGTGTTGAAATATTTATGTTCGTTTTTCTTTATTTACATATTGCGACGTGGCAGTTAAAAATATTTTAGACGGCCAATTTTCTAGGTACACAATTTTCATTCCTTTTCTTTGTTTAGAATAAATACCCATTCAACTGCTCAATGTGGAAAATAAGTAGCAATACTATGTATCTTTCCTACTAAAAAGATAAGAATAGAAAACATTGCTTAAAATTTTGCTTATTTAGACATTGTGTGTTGTTATATTTTGTAGGATTTTCATCGTTGGCCGCAGCCGAACAGTAGACATTCTTAAATCACCACAGGAAGTTAAAAAAGAGGTACAAAGATTTGAAAACTTTTCGTTATTCTTAAAAACAGATTAAAGTACAAGAAAAAAGTGTTTCGCGAACAAATATCATGCAGGCCTAACAGTATAGGTAACATAACAGGAATTAAGTATTGCGCAACCGGAAGTCAGACTGTGACAGAGCTTGAAGCTAGATATTAAAACTTTGCTGGACTGTGATTGGATTATAATATCAAGACTGGATTATCAATGTATGTTTTCAAGTTTTTAAATGGATGTAGTTTAATAAAATAAGAATAAAATTTTCCACATGATGGATAATTTTTTTTGGTGATTTTTCAAACAAGGATGAAATTTTCATTAACACCGGAGAAAATTGAATGTAAACATCCGCCAGCTGAACTCGGCATTCAACAGCTCTCTCAAAAGGCGGTCAACATATGATTTGACACCACTTATTCAATGGGAAAAAGGTTACACCATATAGATTTAACTTTATTTACATCAAACACTCTTCATGGAAAGGTTGAAAGACTGAAAATAGTTGTTTGATTATAAAGGGGAAGCAATTACCATCATGTTCCCTATAGCCAAAATTATGTTTCTGTGTTTTCTTAACTCAAGCTTTTTATATCCACTTGTTTTGGTCTTATTTATTCATATCAAGTCTAATTGAAGTCCAGAGTCACACCATCACTTAGTATTTCTGTTTTTGGGCTAAAAAAAAACACATTTTGAAAAATACATTGATTTCAATGGAATTTTATGCCGCAGTCACATTATTTGTCTTCTGTGTGTCTCTTCTTATCTAAATTACTTGCCGTACTTACTAAAGAAGTCATTTAGTAAAGCCCTACTCACAAAAGCTGAACAAACCTTTCATTGATTTCATTATTTTTTTCAACAGCTATGGACTTAGCACCAGAATCAACATTTGCGCCATGAATGCATAAGAGGGAAGAAAAATTATGGATCAATGATAGGCTTCAACTATGGTTTATAAAGCATTCTTGCTCATACGCAGGTAAATTTCTATCAAATTCTGTATAACGTGTTGAAATATTTATGTTCGTTTTTCTTTATTTACATATTGCGACGTGGCAGTTAAAAATATTTTAGACGGCCAATTTTCTAGGTACACAATTTTCATTCCTTTTCTTTGTTTAGAATAAATACCCATTCAACTGCTCAATGTGGAAAATAAGTAGCAATACTATGTATCTTTCCTACTAAAAAGATAAGAATAGAAAACATTGCTTAAAATTTTGCTTATTTAGACATTGTGTGTTGTTATATTTTGTAGGATTTTCATCGTTGGCCGCAGCCGAACAGTAGACATTCTTAAATCACCACAGGAAGTTAAAAAAGAGGTACAAAGATTTGAAAACTTTTCGTTATTCTTAAAAACAGATTAAAGTACAAGAAAAAAGTGTTTCGCGAACAAATATCATGCAGGCCTAACAGTATAGGTAACATAACAGGAATTAAGTATTGCGCAACCGGAAGTCAGACTGTGACAGAGCTTGAAGCTAGATATTAAAACTTTGCTGGACTGTGATTGGATTATAATATCAAGACTGGATTATCAATGTATGTTTTCAAGTTTTTAAATGGATGTAGTTTAATAAAATAAGAATAAAATTTTCCACATGATGGATAATTTTTTTTGGTGATTTTTCAAACAAGGATGAAATTTTCATTAACACCGGAGAAAATTGAATGTAAACATCCGCCAGCTGAACTCGGCATTCAACAGCTCTCTCAAAAGGCGGTCAACATATGATTTGACACCACTTATTCAATGGGAAAAAGGTTACACCATATAGATTTAACTTTATTTACATCAAACACTCTTCATGGAAAGGTTGAAAGACTGAAAATAGTTGTTTGATTATAAAGGGGAAGCAATTACCATCATGTTCCCTATAGCCAAAATTATGTTTCTGTGTTTTCTTAACTCAAGCTTTTTATATCCACTTGTTTTGGTCTTATTTATTCATATCAAGTCTAATTGAAGTCCAGAGTCACACCATCACTTAGTATTTCTGTTTTTGGGCTAAAAAAAAACACATTTTGAAAAATACATTGATTTCAATGGAATTTTATGCCGCAGTCACATTATTTGTCTTCTGTGTGTCTCTTCTTATCTAAATTACTTGCCGTACTTACTAAAGAAGTCATTTAGTAAAGCCCTACTCACAAAAGCTGAACAAACCTTTCATTGATTTCATTATTTTTTTCAACAGCTATGGACTTAGCACCAGAATCAACATTTGCGCCATGAATGCATAAGAGGGAAGAAAAATTATGGATCAATGATAGGCTTCAACTATGGTTTATAAAGCATTCTTGCTCATACGCAGGTAAATTTCTATCAAATTCTGTATAACGTGTTGAAATATTTATGTTCGTTTTTCTTTATTTACATATTGCGACGTGGCAGTTAAAAATATTTTAGACGGCCAATTTTCTAGGTACACAATTTTCATTCCTTTTCTTTGTTTAGAATAAATACCCATTCAACTGCTCAATGTGGAAAATAAGTAGCAATACTATGTATCTTTCCTACTAAAAAGATAAGAATAGAAAACATTGCTTAAAATTTTGCTTATTTAGACATTGTGTGTTGTTATATTTTGTAGGATTTTCATCGTTGGCCGCAGCCGAACAGTAGACATTCTTAAATCACCACAGGAAGTTAAAAAAGAGGTACAAAGATTTGAAAACTTTTCGTTATTCTTAAAAACAGATTAAAGTACAAGAAAAAAGTGTTTCGCGAACAAATATCATGCAGGCCTAACAGTATAGGTAACATAACAGGAATTAAGTATTGCGCAACCGGAAGTCAGACTGTGACAGAGCTTGAAGCTAGATATTAAAACTTTGCTGGACTGTGATTGGATTATAATATCAAGACTGGATTATCAATGTATGTTTTCAAGTTTTTAAATGGATGTAGTTTAATAAAATAAGAATAAAATTTTCCACATGATGGATAATTTTTTTTGGTGATTTTTCAAACAAGGATGAAATTTTCATTAACACCGGAGAAAATTGAATGTAAACATCCGCCAGCTGAACTCGGCATTCAACAGCTCTCTCAAAAGGCGGTCAACATATGATTTGACACCACTTATTCAATGGGAAAAAGGTTACACCATATAGATTTAACTTTATTTACATCAAACACTCTTCATGGAAAGGTTGAAAGACTGAAAATAGTTGTTTGATTATAAAGGGGAAGCAATTACCATCATGTTCCCTATAGCCAAAATTATGTTTCTGTGTTTTCTTAACTCAAGCTTTTTATATCCACTTGTTTTGGTCTTATTTATTCATATCAAGTCTAATTGAAGTCCAGAGTCACACCATCACTTAGTATTTCTGTTTTTGGGCTAAAAAAAAACACATTTTGAAAAATACATTGATTTCAATGGAATTTTATGCCGCAGTCACATTATTTGTCTTCTGTGTGTCTCTTCTTATCTAAATTACTTGCCGTACTTACTAAAGAAGTCATTTAGTAAAGCCCTACTCACAAAAGCTGAACAAACCTTTCATTGATTTCATTATTTTTTTCAACAGCTATGGACTTAGCACCAGAATCAACATTTGCGCCATGAATGCATAAGAGGGAAGAAAAATTATGGATCAATGATAGGCTTCAACTATGGTTTATAAAGCATTCTTGCTCATACGCAGGTAAATTTCTATCAAATTCTGTATAACGTGTTGAAATATTTATGTTCGTTTTTCTTTATTTACATATTGCGACGTGGCAGTTAAAAATATTTTAGACGGCCAATTTTCTAGGTACACAATTTTCATTCCTTTTCTTTGTTTAGAATAAATACCCATTCAACTGCTCAATGTGGAAAATAAGTAGCAATACTATGTATCTTTCCTACTAAAAAGATAAGAATAGAAAACATTGCTTAAAATTTTGCTTATTTAGACATTGTGTGTTGTTATATTTTGTAGGATTTTCATCGTTGGCCGCAGCCGAACAGTAGACATTCTTAAATCACCACAGGAAGTTAAAAAAGAGGTACAAAGATTTGAAAACTTTTCGTTATTCTTAAAAACAGATTAAAGTACAAGAAAAAAGTGTTTCGCGAACAAATATCATGCAGGCCTAACAGTATAGGTAACATAACAGGAATTAAGTATTGCGCAACCGGAAGTCAGACTGTGACAGAGCTTGAAGCTAGATATTAAAACTTTGCTGGACTGTGATTGGATTATAATATCAAGACTGGATTATCAATGTATGTTTTCAAGTTTTTAAATGGATGTAGTTTAATAAAATAAGAATAAAATTTTCCACATGATGGATAATTTTTTTTGGTGATTTTTCAAACAAGGATGAAATTTTCATTAACACCGGAGAAAATTGAATGTAAACATCCGCCAGCTGAACTCGGCATTCAACAGCTCTCTCAAAAGGCGGTCAACATATGATTTGACACCACTTATTCAATGGGAAAAAGGTTACACCATATAGATTTAACTTTATTTACATCAAACACTCTTCATGGAAAGGTTGAAAGACTGAAAATAGTTGTTTGATTATAAAGGGGAAGCAATTACCATCATGTTCCCTATAGCCAAAATTATGTTTCTGTGTTTTCTTAACTCAAGCTTTTTATATCCACTTGTTTTGGTCTTATTTATTCATATCAAGTCTAATTGAAGTCCAGAGTCACACCATCACTTAGTATTTCTGTTTTTGGGCTAAAAAAAAACACATTTTGAAAAATACATTGATTTCAATGGAATTTTATGCCGCAGTCACATTATTTGTCTTCTGTGTGTCTCTTCTTATCTAAATTACTTGCCGTACTTACTAAAGAAGTCATTTAGTAAAGCCCTACTCACAAAAGCTGAACAAACCTTTCATTGATTTCATTATTTTTTTCAACAGCTATGGACTTAGCACCAGAATCAACATTTGCGCCATGAATGCATAAGAGGGAAGAAAAATTATGGATCAATGATAGGCTTCAACTATGGTTTATAAAGCATTCTTGCTCATACGCAGGTAAATTTCTATCAAATTCTGTATAACGTGTTGAAATATTTATGTTCGTTTTTCTTTATTTACATATTGCGACGTGGCAGTTAAAAATATTTTAGACGGCCAATTTTCTAGGTACACAATTTTCATTCCTTTTCTTTGTTTAGAATAAATACCCATTCAACTGCTCAATGTGGAAAATAAGTAGCAATACTATGTATCTTTCCTACTAAAAAGATAAGAATAGAAAACATTGCTTAAAATTTTGCTTATTTAGACATTGTGTGTTGTTATATTTTGTAGGATTTTCATCGTTGGCCGCAGCCGAACAGTAGACATTCTTAAATCACCACAGGAAGTTAAAAAAGAGGTACAAAGATTTGAAAACTTTTCGTTATTCTTAAAAACAGATTAAAGTACAAGAAAAAAGTGTTTCGCGAACAAATATCATGCAGGCCTAACAGTATAGGTAACATAACAGGAATTAAGTATTGCGCAACCGGAAGTCAGACTGTGACAGAGCTTGAAGCTAGATATTAAAACTTTGCTGGACTGTGATTGGATTATAATATCAAGACTGGATTATCAATGTATGTTTTCAAGTTTTTAAATGGATGTAGTTTAATAAAATAAGAATAAAATTTTCCACATGATGGATAATTTTTTTTGGTGATTTTTCAAACAAGGATGAAATTTTCATTAACACCGGAGAAAATTGAATGTAAACATCCGCCAGCTGAACTCGGCATTCAACAGCTCTCTCAAAAGGCGGTCAACATATGATTTGACACCACTTATTCAATGGGAAAAAGGTTACACCATATAGATTTAACTTTATTTACATCAAACACTCTTCATGGAAAGGTTGAAAGACTGAAAATAGTTGTTTGATTATAAAGGGGAAGCAATTACCATCATGTTCCCTATAGCCAAAATTATGTTTCTGTGTTTTCTTAACTCAAGCTTTTTATATCCACTTGTTTTGGTCTTATTTATTCATATCAAGTCTAATTGAAGTCCAGAGTCACACCATCACTTAGTATTTCTGTTTTTGGGCTAAAAAAAAACACATTTTGAAAAATACATTGATTTCAATGGAATTTTATGCCGCAGTCACATTATTTGTCTTCTGTGTGTCTCTTCTTATCTAAATTACTTGCCGTACTTACTAAAGAAGTCATTTAGTAAAGCCCTACTCACAAAAGCTGAACAAACCTTTCATTGATTTCATTATTTTTTTCAACAGCTATGGACTTAGCACCAGAATCAACATTTGCGCCATGAATGCATAAGAGGGAAGAAAAATTATGGATCAATGATAGGCTTCAACTATGGTTTATAAAGCATTCTTGCTCATACGCAGGTAAATTTCTATCAAATTCTGTATAACGTGTTGAAATATTTATGTTCGTTTTTCTTTATTTACATATTGCGACGTGGCAGTTAAAAATATTTTAGACGGCCAATTTTCTAGGTACACAATTTTCATTCCTTTTCTTTGTTTAGAATAAATACCCATTCAACTGCTCAATGTGGAAAATAAGTAGCAATACTATGTATCTTTCCTACTAAAAAGATAAGAATAGAAAACATTGCTTAAAATTTTGCTTATTTAGACATTGTGTGTTGTTATATTTTGTAGGATTTTCATCGTTGGCCGCAGCCGAACAGTAGACATTCTTAAATCACCACAGGAAGTTAAAAAAGAGGTACAAAGATTTGAAAACTTTTCGTTATTCTTAAAAACAGATTAAAGTACAAGAAAAAAGTGTTTCGCGAACAAATATCATGCAGGCCTAACAGTATAGGTAACATAACAGGAATTAAGTATTGCGCAACCGGAAGTCAGACTGTGACAGAGCTTGAAGCTAGATATTAAAACTTTGCTGGACTGTGATTGGATTATAATATCAAGACTGGATTATCAATGTATGTTTTCAAGTTTTTAAATGGATGTAGTTTAATAAAATAAGAATAAAATTTTCCACATGATGGATAATTTTTTTTGGTGATTTTTCAAACAAGGATGAAATTTTCATTAACACCGGAGAAAATTGAATGTAAACATCCGCCAGCTGAACTCGGCATTCAACAGCTCTCTCAAAAGGCGGTCAACATATGATTTGACACCACTTATTCAATGGGAAAAAGGTTACACCATATAGATTTAACTTTATTTACATCAAACACTCTTCATGGAAAGGTTGAAAGACTGAAAATAGTTGTTTGATTATAAAGGGGAAGCAATTACCATCATGTTCCCTATAGCCAAAATTATGTTTCTGTGTTTTCTTAACTCAAGCTTTTTATATCCACTTGTTTTGGTCTTATTTATTCATATCAAGTCTAATTGAAGTCCAGAGTCACACCATCACTTAGTATTTCTGTTTTTGGGCTAAAAAAAAACACATTTTGAAAAATACATTGATTTCAATGGAATTTTATGCCGCAGTCACATTATTTGTCTTCTGTGTGTCTCTTCTTATCTAAATTACTTGCCGTACTTACTAAAGAAGTCATTTAGTAAAGCCCTACTCACAAAAGCTGAACAAACCTTTCATTGATTTCATTATTTTTTTCAACAGCTATGGACTTAGCACCAGAATCAACATTTGCGCCATGAATGCATAAGAGGGAAGAAAAATTATGGATCAATGATAGGCTTCAACTATGGTTTATAAAGCATTCTTGCTCATACGCAGGTAAATTTCTATCAAATTCTGTATAACGTGTTGAAATATTTATGTTCGTTTTTCTTTATTTACATATTGCGACGTGGCAGTTAAAAATATTTTAGACGGCCAATTTTCTAGGTACACAATTTTCATTCCTTTTCTTTGTTTAGAATAAATACCCATTCAACTGCTCAATGTGGAAAATAAGTAGCAATACTATGTATCTTTCCTACTAAAAAGATAAGAATAGAAAACATTGCTTAAAATTTTGCTTATTTAGACATTGTGTGTTGTTATATTTTGTAGGATTTTCATCGTTGGCCGCAGCCGAACAGTAGACATTCTTAAATCACCACAGGAAGTTAAAAAAGAGGTACAAAGATTTGAAAACTTTTCGTTATTCTTAAAAACAGATTAAAGTACAAGAAAAAAGTGTTTCGCGAACAAATATCATGCAGGCCTAACAGTATAGGTAACATAACAGGAATTAAGTATTGCGCAACCGGAAGTCAGACTGTGACAGAGCTTGAAGCTAGATATTAAAACTTTGCTGGACTGTGATTGGATTATAATATCAAGACTGGATTATCAATGTATGTTTTCAAGTTTTTAAATGGATGTAGTTTAATAAAATAAGAATAAAATTTTCCACATGATGGATAATTTTTTTTGGTGATTTTTCAAACAAGGATGAAATTTTCATTAACACCGGAGAAAATTGAATGTAAACATCCGCCAGCTGAACTCGGCATTCAACAGCTCTCTCAAAAGGCGGTCAACATATGATTTGACACCACTTATTCAATGGGAAAAAGGTTACACCATATAGATTTAACTTTATTTACATCAAACACTCTTCATGGAAAGGTTGAAAGACTGAAAATAGTTGTTTGATTATAAAGGGGAAGCAATTACCATCATGTTCCCTATAGCCAAAATTATGTTTCTGTGTTTTCTTAACTCAAGCTTTTTATATCCACTTGTTTTGGTCTTATTTATTCATATCAAGTCTAATTGAAGTCCAGAGTCACACCATCACTTAGTATTTCTGTTTTTGGGCTAAAAAAAAACACATTTTGAAAAATACATTGATTTCAATGGAATTTTATGCCGCAGTCACATTATTTGTCTTCTGTGTGTCTCTTCTTATCTAAATTACTTGCCGTACTTACTAAAGAAGTCATTTAGTAAAGCCCTACTCACAAAAGCTGAACAAACCTTTCATTGATTTCATTATTTTTTTCAACAGCTATGGACTTAGCACCAGAATCAACATTTGCGCCATGAATGCATAAGAGGGAAGAAAAATTATGGATCAATGATAGGCTTCAACTATGGTTTATAAAGCATTCTTGCTCATACGCAGGTAAATTTCTATCAAATTCTGTATAACGTGTTGAAATATTTATGTTCGTTTTTCTTTATTTACATATTGCGACGTGGCAGTTAAAAATATTTTAGACGGCCAATTTTCTAGGTACACAATTTTCATTCCTTTTCTTTGTTTAGAATAAATACCCATTCAACTGCTCAATGTGGAAAATAAGTAGCAATACTATGTATCTTTCCTACTAAAAAGATAAGAATAGAAAACATTGCTTAAAATTTTGCTTATTTAGACATTGTGTGTTGTTATATTTTGTAGGATTTTCATCGTTGGCCGCAGCCGAACAGTAGACATTCTTAAATCACCACAGGAAGTTAAAAAAGAGGTACAAAGATTTGAAAACTTTTCGTTATTCTTAAAAACAGATTAAAGTACAAGAAAAAAGTGTTTCGCGAACAAATATCATGCAGGCCTAACAGTATAGGTAACATAACAGGAATTAAGTATTGCGCAACCGGAAGTCAGACTGTGACAGAGCTTGAAGCTAGATATTAAAACTTTGCTGGACTGTGATTGGATTATAATATCAAGACTGGATTATCAATGTATGTTTTCAAGTTTTTAAATGGATGTAGTTTAATAAAATAAGAATAAAATTTTCCACATGATGGATAATTTTTTTTGGTGATTTTTCAAACAAGGATGAAATTTTCATTAACACCGGAGAAAATTGAATGTAAACATCCGCCAGCTGAACTCGGCATTCAACAGCTCTCTCAAAAGGCGGTCAACATATGATTTGACACCACTTATTCAATGGGAAAAAGGTTACACCATATAGATTTAACTTTATTTACATCAAACACTCTTCATGGAAAGGTTGAAAGACTGAAAATAGTTGTTTGATTATAAAGGGGAAGCAATTACCATCATGTTCCCTATAGCCAAAATTATGTTTCTGTGTTTTCTTAACTCAAGCTTTTTATATCCACTTGTTTTGGTCTTATTTATTCATATCAAGTCTAATTGAAGTCCAGAGTCACACCATCACTTAGTATTTCTGTTTTTGGGCTAAAAAAAAACACATTTTGAAAAATACATTGATTTCAATGGAATTTTATGCCGCAGTCACATTATTTGTCTTCTGTGTGTCTCTTCTTATCTAAATTACTTGCCGTACTTACTAAAGAAGTCATTTAGTAAAGCCCTACTCACAAAAGCTGAACAAACCTTTCATTGATTTCATTATTTTTTTCAACAGCTATGGACTTAGCACCAGAATCAACATTTGCGCCATGAATGCATAAGAGGGAAGAAAAATTATGGATCAATGATAGGCTTCAACTATGGTTTATAAAGCATTCTTGCTCATACGCAGGTAAATTTCTATCAAATTCTGTATAACGTGTTGAAATATTTATGTTCGTTTTTCTTTATTTACATATTGCGACGTGGCAGTTAAAAATATTTTAGACGGCCAATTTTCTAGGTACACAATTTTCATTCCTTTTCTTTGTTTAGAATAAATACCCATTCAACTGCTCAATGTGGAAAATAAGTAGCAATACTATGTATCTTTCCTACTAAAAAGATAAGAATAGAAAACATTGCTTAAAATTTTGCTTATTTAGACATTGTGTGTTGTTATATTTTGTAGGATTTTCATCGTTGGCCGCAGCCGAACAGTAGACATTCTTAAATCACCACAGGAAGTTAAAAAAGAGGTACAAAGATTTGAAAACTTTTCGTTATTCTTAAAAACAGATTAAAGTACAAGAAAAAAGTGTTTCGCGAACAAATATCATGCAGGCCTAACAGTATAGGTAACATAACAGGAATTAAGTATTGCGCAACCGGAAGTCAGACTGTGACAGAGCTTGAAGCTAGATATTAAAACTTTGCTGGACTGTGATTGGATTATAATATCAAGACTGGATTATCAATGTATGTTTTCAAGTTTTTAAATGGATGTAGTTTAATAAAATAAGAATAAAATTTTCCACATGATGGATAATTTTTTTTGGTGATTTTTCAAACAAGGATGAAATTTTCATTAACACCGGAGAAAATTGAATGTAAACATCCGCCAGCTGAACTCGGCATTCAACAGCTCTCTCAAAAGGCGGTCAACATATGATTTGACACCACTTATTCAATGGGAAAAAGGTTACACCATATAGATTTAACTTTATTTACATCAAACACTCTTCATGGAAAGGTTGAAAGACTGAAAATAGTTGTTTGATTATAAAGGGGAAGCAATTACCATCATGTTCCCTATAGCCAAAATTATGTTTCTGTGTTTTCTTAACTCAAGCTTTTTATATCCACTTGTTTTGGTCTTATTTATTCATATCAAGTCTAATTGAAGTCCAGAGTCACACCATCACTTAGTATTTCTGTTTTTGGGCTAAAAAAAAACACATTTTGAAAAATACATTGATTTCAATGGAATTTTATGCCGCAGTCACATTATTTGTCTTCTGTGTGTCTCTTCTTATCTAAATTACTTGCCGTACTTACTAAAGAAGTCATTTAGTAAAGCCCTACTCACAAAAGCTGAACAAACCTTTCATTGATTTCATTATTTTTTTCAACAGCTATGGACTTAGCACCAGAATCAACATTTGCGCCATGAATGCATAAGAGGGAAGAAAAATTATGGATCAATGATAGGCTTCAACTATGGTTTATAAAGCATTCTTGCTCATACGCAGGTAAATTTCTATCAAATTCTGTATAACGTGTTGAAATATTTATGTTCGTTTTTCTTTATTTACATATTGCGACGTGGCAGTTAAAAATATTTTAGACGGCCAATTTTCTAGGTACACAATTTTCATTCCTTTTCTTTGTTTAGAATAAATACCCATTCAACTGCTCAATGTGGAAAATAAGTAGCAATACTATGTATCTTTCCTACTAAAAAGATAAGAATAGAAAACATTGCTTAAAATTTTGCTTATTTAGACATTGTGTGTTGTTATATTTTGTAGGATTTTCATCGTTGGCCGCAGCCGAACAGTAGACATTCTTAAATCACCACAGGAAGTTAAAAAAGAGGTACAAAGATTTGAAAACTTTTCGTTATTCTTAAAAACAGATTAAAGTACAAGAAAAAAGTGTTTCGCGAACAAATATCATGCAGGCCTAACAGTATAGGTAACATAACAGGAATTAAGTATTGCGCAACCGGAAGTCAGACTGTGACAGAGCTTGAAGCTAGATATTAAAACTTTGCTGGACTGTGATTGGATTATAATATCAAGACTGGATTATCAATGTATGTTTTCAAGTTTTTAAATGGATGTAGTTTAATAAAATAAGAATAAAATTTTCCACATGATGGATAATTTTTTTTGGTGATTTTTCAAACAAGGATGAAATTTTCATTAACACCGGAGAAAATTGAATGTAAACATCCGCCAGCTGAACTCGGCATTCAACAGCTCTCTCAAAAGGCGGTCAACATATGATTTGACACCACTTATTCAATGGGAAAAAGGTTACACCATATAGATTTAACTTTATTTACATCAAACACTCTTCATGGAAAGGTTGAAAGACTGAAAATAGTTGTTTGATTATAAAGGGGAAGCAATTACCATCATGTTCCCTATAGCCAAAATTATGTTTCTGTGTTTTCTTAACTCAAGCTTTTTATATCCACTTGTTTTGGTCTTATTTATTCATATCAAGTCTAATTGAAGTCCAGAGTCACACCATCACTTAGTATTTCTGTTTTTGGGCTAAAAAAAAACACATTTTGAAAAATACATTGATTTCAATGGAATTTTATGCCGCAGTCACATTATTTGTCTTCTGTGTGTCTCTTCTTATCTAAATTACTTGCCGTACTTACTAAAGAAGTCATTTAGTAAAGCCCTACTCACAAAAGCTGAACAAACCTTTCATTGATTTCATTATTTTTTTCAACAGCTATGGACTTAGCACCAGAATCAACATTTGCGCCATGAATGCATAAGAGGGAAGAAAAATTATGGATCAATGATAGGCTTCAACTATGGTTTATAAAGCATTCTTGCTCATACGCAGGTAAATTTCTATCAAATTCTGTATAACGTGTTGAAATATTTATGTTCGTTTTTCTTTATTTACATATTGCGACGTGGCAGTTAAAAATATTTTAGACGGCCAATTTTCTAGGTACACAATTTTCATTCCTTTTCTTTGTTTAGAATAAATACCCATTCAACTGCTCAATGTGGAAAATAAGTAGCAATACTATGTATCTTTCCTACTAAAAAGATAAGAATAGAAAACATTGCTTAAAATTTTGCTTATTTAGACATTGTGTGTTGTTATATTTTGTAGGATTTTCATCGTTGGCCGCAGCCGAACAGTAGACATTCTTAAATCACCACAGGAAGTTAAAAAAGAGGTACAAAGATTTGAAAACTTTTCGTTATTCTTAAAAACAGATTAAAGTACAAGAAAAAAGTGTTTCGCGAACAAATATCATGCAGGCCTAACAGTATAGGTAACATAACAGGAATTAAGTATTGCGCAACCGGAAGTCAGACTGTGACAGAGCTTGAAGCTAGATATTAAAACTTTGCTGGACTGTGATTGGATTATAATATCAAGACTGGATTATCAATGTATGTTTTCAAGTTTTTAAATGGATGTAGTTTAATAAAATAAGAATAAAATTTTCCACATGATGGATAATTTTTTTTGGTGATTTTTCAAACAAGGATGAAATTTTCATTAACACCGGAGAAAATTGAATGTAAACATCCGCCAGCTGAACTCGGCATTCAACAGCTCTCTCAAAAGGCGGTCAACATATGATTTGACACCACTTATTCAATGGGAAAAAGGTTACACCATATAGATTTAACTTTATTTACATCAAACACTCTTCATGGAAAGGTTGAAAGACTGAAAATAGTTGTTTGATTATAAAGGGGAAGCAATTACCATCATGTTCCCTATAGCCAAAATTATGTTTCTGTGTTTTCTTAACTCAAGCTTTTTATATCCACTTGTTTTGGTCTTATTTATTCATATCAAGTCTAATTGAAGTCCAGAGTCACACCATCACTTAGTATTTCTGTTTTTGGGCTAAAAAAAAACACATTTTGAAAAATACATTGATTTCAATGGAATTTTATGCCGCAGTCACATTATTTGTCTTCTGTGTGTCTCTTCTTATCTAAATTACTTGCCGTACTTACTAAAGAAGTCATTTAGTAAAGCCCTACTCACAAAAGCTGAACAAACCTTTCATTGATTTCATTATTTTTTTCAACAGCTATGGACTTAGCACCAGAATCAACATTTGCGCCATGAATGCATAAGAGGGAAGAAAAATTATGGATCAATGATAGGCTTCAACTATGGTTTATAAAGCATTCTTGCTCATACGCAGGTAAATTTCTATCAAATTCTGTATAACGTGTTGAAATATTTATGTTCGTTTTTCTTTATTTACATATTGCGACGTGGCAGTTAAAAATATTTTAGACGGCCAATTTTCTAGGTACACAATTTTCATTCCTTTTCTTTGTTTAGAATAAATACCCATTCAACTGCTCAATGTGGAAAATAAGTAGCAATACTATGTATCTTTCCTACTAAAAAGATAAGAATAGAAAACATTGCTTAAAATTTTGCTTATTTAGACATTGTGTGTTGTTATATTTTGTAGGATTTTCATCGTTGGCCGCAGCCGAACAGTAGACATTCTTAAATCACCACAGGAAGTTAAAAAAGAGGTACAAAGATTTGAAAACTTTTCGTTATTCTTAAAAACAGATTAAAGTACAAGAAAAAAGTGTTTCGCGAACAAATATCATGCAGGCCTAACAGTATAGGTAACATAACAGGAATTAAGTATTGCGCAACCGGAAGTCAGACTGTGACAGAGCTTGAAGCTAGATATTAAAACTTTGCTGGACTGTGATTGGATTATAATATCAAGACTGGATTATCAATGTATGTTTTCAAGTTTTTAAATGGATGTAGTTTAATAAAATAAGAATAAAATTTTCCACATGATGGATAATTTTTTTTGGTGATTTTTCAAACAAGGATGAAATTTTCATTAACACCGGAGAAAATTGAATGTAAACATCCGCCAGCTGAACTCGGCATTCAACAGCTCTCTCAAAAGGCGGTCAACATATGATTTGACACCACTTATTCAATGGGAAAAAGGTTACACCATATAGATTTAACTTTATTTACATCAAACACTCTTCATGGAAAGGTTGAAAGACTGAAAATAGTTGTTTGATTATAAAGGGGAAGCAATTACCATCATGTTCCCTATAGCCAAAATTATGTTTCTGTGTTTTCTTAACTCAAGCTTTTTATATCCACTTGTTTTGGTCTTATTTATTCATATCAAGTCTAATTGAAGTCCAGAGTCACACCATCACTTAGTATTTCTGTTTTTGGGCTAAAAAAAAACACATTTTGAAAAATACATTGATTTCAATGGAATTTTATGCCGCAGTCACATTATTTGTCTTCTGTGTGTCTCTTCTTATCTAAATTACTTGCCGTACTTACTAAAGAAGTCATTTAGTAAAGCCCTACTCACAAAAGCTGAACAAACCTTTCATTGATTTCATTATTTTTTTCAACAGCTATGGACTTAGCACCAGAATCAACATTTGCGCCATGAATGCATAAGAGGGAAGAAAAATTATGGATCAATGATAGGCTTCAACTATGGTTTATAAAGCATTCTTGCTCATACGCAGGTAAATTTCTATCAAATTCTGTATAACGTGTTGAAATATTTATGTTCGTTTTTCTTTATTTACATATTGCGACGTGGCAGTTAAAAATATTTTAGACGGCCAATTTTCTAGGTACACAATTTTCATTCCTTTTCTTTGTTTAGAATAAATACCCATTCAACTGCTCAATGTGGAAAATAAGTAGCAATACTATGTATCTTTCCTACTAAAAAGATAAGAATAGAAAACATTGCTTAAAATTTTGCTTATTTAGACATTGTGTGTTGTTATATTTTGTAGGATTTTCATCGTTGGCCGCAGCCGAACAGTAGACATTCTTAAATCACCACAGGAAGTTAAAAAAGAGGTACAAAGATTTGAAAACTTTTCGTTATTCTTAAAAACAGATTAAAGTACAAGAAAAAAGTGTTTCGCGAACAAATATCATGCAGGCCTAACAGTATAGGTAACATAACAGGAATTAAGTATTGCGCAACCGGAAGTCAGACTGTGACAGAGCTTGAAGCTAGATATTAAAACTTTGCTGGACTGTGATTGGATTATAATATCAAGACTGGATTATCAATGTATGTTTTCAAGTTTTTAAATGGATGTAGTTTAATAAAATAAGAATAAAATTTTCCACATGATGGATAATTTTTTTTGGTGATTTTTCAAACAAGGATGAAATTTTCATTAACACCGGAGAAAATTGAATGTAAACATCCGCCAGCTGAACTCGGCATTCAACAGCTCTCTCAAAAGGCGGTCAACATATGATTTGACACCACTTATTCAATGGGAAAAAGGTTACACCATATAGATTTAACTTTATTTACATCAAACACTCTTCATGGAAAGGTTGAAAGACTGAAAATAGTTGTTTGATTATAAAGGGGAAGCAATTACCATCATGTTCCCTATAGCCAAAATTATGTTTCTGTGTTTTCTTAACTCAAGCTTTTTATATCCACTTGTTTTGGTCTTATTTATTCATATCAAGTCTAATTGAAGTCCAGAGTCACACCATCACTTAGTATTTCTGTTTTTGGGCTAAAAAAAAACACATTTTGAAAAATACATTGATTTCAATGGAATTTTATGCCGCAGTCACATTATTTGTCTTCTGTGTGTCTCTTCTTATCTAAATTACTTGCCGTACTTACTAAAGAAGTCATTTAGTAAAGCCCTACTCACAAAAGCTGAACAAACCTTTCATTGATTTCATTATTTTTTTCAACAGCTATGGACTTAGCACCAGAATCAACATTTGCGCCATGAATGCATAAGAGGGAAGAAAAATTATGGATCAATGATAGGCTTCAACTATGGTTTATAAAGCATTCTTGCTCATACGCAGGTAAATTTCTATCAAATTCTGTATAACGTGTTGAAATATTTATGTTCGTTTTTCTTTATTTACATATTGCGACGTGGCAGTTAAAAATATTTTAGACGGCCAATTTTCTAGGTACACAATTTTCATTCCTTTTCTTTGTTTAGAATAAATACCCATTCAACTGCTCAATGTGGAAAATAAGTAGCAATACTATGTATCTTTCCTACTAAAAAGATAAGAATAGAAAACATTGCTTAAAATTTTGCTTATTTAGACATTGTGTGTTGTTATATTTTGTAGGATTTTCATCGTTGGCCGCAGCCGAACAGTAGACATTCTTAAATCACCACAGGAAGTTAAAAAAGAGGTACAAAGATTTGAAAACTTTTCGTTATTCTTAAAAACAGATTAAAGTACAAGAAAAAAGTGTTTCGCGAACAAATATCATGCAGGCCTAACAGTATAGGTAACATAACAGGAATTAAGTATTGCGCAACCGGAAGTCAGACTGTGACAGAGCTTGAAGCTAGATATTAAAACTTTGCTGGACTGTGATTGGATTATAATATCAAGACTGGATTATCAATGTATGTTTTCAAGTTTTTAAATGGATGTAGTTTAATAAAATAAGAATAAAATTTTCCACATGATGGATAATTTTTTTTGGTGATTTTTCAAACAAGGATGAAATTTTCATTAACACCGGAGAAAATTGAATGTAAACATCCGCCAGCTGAACTCGGCATTCAACAGCTCTCTCAAAAGGCGGTCAACATATGATTTGACACCACTTATTCAATGGGAAAAAGGTTACACCATATAGATTTAACTTTATTTACATCAAACACTCTTCATGGAAAGGTTGAAAGACTGAAAATAGTTGTTTGATTATAAAGGGGAAGCAATTACCATCATGTTCCCTATAGCCAAAATTATGTTTCTGTGTTTTCTTAACTCAAGCTTTTTATATCCACTTGTTTTGGTCTTATTTATTCATATCAAGTCTAATTGAAGTCCAGAGTCACACCATCACTTAGTATTTCTGTTTTTGGGCTAAAAAAAAACACATTTTGAAAAATACATTGATTTCAATGGAATTTTATGCCGCAGTCACATTATTTGTCTTCTGTGTGTCTCTTCTTATCTAAATTACTTGCCGTACTTACTAAAGAAGTCATTTAGTAAAGCCCTACTCACAAAAGCTGAACAAACCTTTCATTGATTTCATTATTTTTTTCAACAGCTATGGACTTAGCACCAGAATCAACATTTGCGCCATGAATGCATAAGAGGGAAGAAAAATTATGGATCAATGATAGGCTTCAACTATGGTTTATAAAGCATTCTTGCTCATACGCAGGTAAATTTCTATCAAATTCTGTATAACGTGTTGAAATATTTATGTTCGTTTTTCTTTATTTACATATTGCGACGTGGCAGTTAAAAATATTTTAGACGGCCAATTTTCTAGGTACACAATTTTCATTCCTTTTCTTTGTTTAGAATAAATACCCATTCAACTGCTCAATGTGGAAAATAAGTAGCAATACTATGTATCTTTCCTACTAAAAAGATAAGAATAGAAAACATTGCTTAAAATTTTGCTTATTTAGACATTGTGTGTTGTTATATTTTGTAGGATTTTCATCGTTGGCCGCAGCCGAACAGTAGACATTCTTAAATCACCACAGGAAGTTAAAAAAGAGGTACAAAGATTTGAAAACTTTTCGTTATTCTTAAAAACAGATTAAAGTACAAGAAAAAAGTGTTTCGCGAACAAATATCATGCAGGCCTAACAGTATAGGTAACATAACAGGAATTAAGTATTGCGCAACCGGAAGTCAGACTGTGACAGAGCTTGAAGCTAGATATTAAAACTTTGCTGGACTGTGATTGGATTATAATATCAAGACTGGATTATCAATGTATGTTTTCAAGTTTTTAAATGGATGTAGTTTAATAAAATAAGAATAAAATTTTCCACATGATGGATAATTTTTTTTGGTGATTTTTCAAACAAGGATGAAATTTTCATTAACACCGGAGAAAATTGAATGTAAACATCCGCCAGCTGAACTCGGCATTCAACAGCTCTCTCAAAAGGCGGTCAACATATGATTTGACACCACTTATTCAATGGGAAAAAGGTTACACCATATAGATTTAACTTTATTTACATCAAACACTCTTCATGGAAAGGTTGAAAGACTGAAAATAGTTGTTTGATTATAAAGGGGAAGCAATTACCATCATGTTCCCTATAGCCAAAATTATGTTTCTGTGTTTTCTTAACTCAAGCTTTTTATATCCACTTGTTTTGGTCTTATTTATTCATATCAAGTCTAATTGAAGTCCAGAGTCACACCATCACTTAGTATTTCTGTTTTTGGGCTAAAAAAAAACACATTTTGAAAAATACATTGATTTCAATGGAATTTTATGCCGCAGTCACATTATTTGTCTTCTGTGTGTCTCTTCTTATCTAAATTACTTGCCGTACTTACTAAAGAAGTCATTTAGTAAAGCCCTACTCACAAAAGCTGAACAAACCTTTCATTGATTTCATTATTTTTTTCAACAGCTATGGACTTAGCACCAGAATCAACATTTGCGCCATGAATGCATAAGAGGGAAGAAAAATTATGGATCAATGATAGGCTTCAACTATGGTTTATAAAGCATTCTTGCTCATACGCAGGTAAATTTCTATCAAATTCTGTATAACGTGTTGAAATATTTATGTTCGTTTTTCTTTATTTACATATTGCGACGTGGCAGTTAAAAATATTTTAGACGGCCAATTTTCTAGGTACACAATTTTCATTCCTTTTCTTTGTTTAGAATAAATACCCATTCAACTGCTCAATGTGGAAAATAAGTAGCAATACTATGTATCTTTCCTACTAAAAAGATAAGAATAGAAAACATTGCTTAAAATTTTGCTTATTTAGACATTGTGTGTTGTTATATTTTGTAGGATTTTCATCGTTGGCCGCAGCCGAACAGTAGACATTCTTAAATCACCACAGGAAGTTAAAAAAGAGGTACAAAGATTTGAAAACTTTTCGTTATTCTTAAAAACAGATTAAAGTACAAGAAAAAAGTGTTTCGCGAACAAATATCATGCAGGCCTAACAGTATAGCCAAAATTATGTTTCTGTGTTTTCTTAACTCAAGCTTTTTATATCCACTTGTTTTGGTCTTATTTATTCATATCAAGTCTAATTGAAGTCCAGAGTCACACCATCACTTAGTATTTCTGTTTTTGGGCTAAAAAAAAACACATTTTGAAAAATACATTGATTTCAATGGAATTTTATGCCGCAGTCACATTATTTGTCTTCTGTGTGTCTCTTCTTATCTAAATTACTTGCCGTACTTACTAAAGAAGTCATTTAGTAAAGCCCTACTCACAAAAGCTGAACAAACCTTTCATTGATTTCATTATTTTTTTCAACAGCTATGGACTTAGCACCAGAATCAACATTTGCGCCATGAATGCATAAGAGGGAAGAAAAATTATGGATCAATGATAGGCTTCAACTATGGTTTATAAAGCATTCTTGCTCATACGCAGGTAAATTTCTATCAAATTCTGTATAACGTGTTGAAATATTTATGTTCGTTTTTCTTTATTTACATATTGCGACGTGGCAGTTAAAAATATTTTAGACGGCCAATTTTCTAGGTACACAATTTTCATTCCTTTTCTTTGTTTAGAATAAATACCCATTCAACTGCTCAATGTGGAAAATAAGTAGCAATACTATGTATCTTTCCTACTAAAAAGATAAGAATAGAAAACATTGCTTAAAATTTTGCTTATTTAGACATTGTGTGTTGTTATATTTTGTAGGATTTTCATCGTTGGCCGCAGCCGAACAGTAGACATTCTTAAATCACCACAGGAAGTTAAAAAAGAGGTACAAAGATTTGAAAACTTTTCGTTATTCTTAAAAACAGATTAAAGTACAAGAAAAAAGTGTTTCGCGAACAAATATCATGCAGGCCTAACAGTATAGCCAAAATTATGTTTCTGTGTTTTCTTAACTCAAGCTTTTTATATCCACTTGTTTTGGTCTTATTTATTCATATCAAGTCTAATTGAAGTCCAGAGTCACACCATCACTTAGTATTTCTGTTTTTGGGCTAAAAAAAAACACATTTTGAAAAATACATTGATTTCAATGGAATTTTATGCCGCAGTCACATTATTTGTCTTCTGTGTGTCTCTTCTTATCTAAATTACTTGCCGTACTTACTAAAGAAGTCATTTAGTAAAGCCCTACTCACAAAAGCTGAACAAACCTTTCATTGATTTCATTATTTTTTTCAACAGCTATGGACTTAGCACCAGAATCAACATTTGCGCCATGAATGCATAAGAGGGAAGAAAAATTATGGATCAATGATAGGCTTCAACTATGGTTTATAAAGCATTCTTGCTCATACGCAGGTAAATTTCTATCAAATTCTGTATAACGTGTTGAAATATTTATGTTCGTTTTTCTTTATTTACATATTGCGACGTGGCAGTTAAAAATATTTTAGACGGCCAATTTTCTAGGTACACAATTTTCATTCCTTTTCTTTGTTTAGAATAAATACCCATTCAACTGCTCAATGTGGAAAATAAGTAGCAATACTATGTATCTTTCCTACTAAAAAGATAAGAATAGAAAACATTGCTTAAAATTTTGCTTATTTAGACATTGTGTGTTGTTATATTTTGTAGGATTTTCATCGTTGGCCGCAGCCGAACAGTAGACATTCTTAAATCACCACAGGAAGTTAAAAAAGAGGTACAAAGATTTGAAAACTTTTCGTTATTCTTAAAAACAGATTAAAGTACAAGAAAAAAGTGTTTCGCGAACAAATATCATGCAGGCCTAACAGTATAGGTAACATAACAGGAATTAAGTATTGCGCAACCGGAAGTCAGACTGTGACAGAGCTTGAAGCTAGATATTAAAACTTTGCTGGACTGTGATTGGATTATAATATCAAGACTGGATTATCAATGTATGTTTTCAAGTTTTTAAATGGATGTAGTTTAATAAAATAAGAATAAAATTTTCCACATGATGGATAATTTTTTTTGGTGATTTTTCAAACAAGGATGAAATTTTCATTAACACCGGAGAAAATTGAATGTAAACATCCGCCAGCTGAACTCGGCATTCAACAGCTCTCTCAAAAGGCGGTCAACATATGATTTGACACCACTTATTCAATGGGAAAAAGGTTACACCATATAGATTTAACTTTATTTACATCAAACACTCTTCATGGAAAGGTTGAAAGACTGAAAATAGTTGTTTGATTATAAAGGGGAAGCAATTACCATCATGTTCCCTATAGCCAAAATTATGTTTCTGTGTTTTCTTAACTCAAGCTTTTTATATCCACTTGTTTTGGTCTTATTTATTCATATCAAGTCTAATTGAAGTCCAGAGTCACACCATCACTTAGTATTTCTGTTTTTGGGCTAAAAAAAAACACATTTTGAAAAATACATTGATTTCAATGGAATTTTATGCCGCAGTCACATTATTTGTCTTCTGTGTGTCTCTTCTTATCTAAATTACTTGCCGTACTTACTAAAGAAGTCATTTAGTAAAGCCCTACTCACAAAAGCTGAACAAACCTTTCATTGATTTCATTATTTTTTTCAACAGCTATGGACTTAGCACCAGAATCAACATTTGCGCCATGAATGCATAAGAGGGAAGAAAAATTATGGATCAATGATAGGCTTCAACTATGGTTTATAAAGCATTCTTGCTCATACGCAGGTAAATTTCTATCAAATTCTGTATAACGTGTTGAAATATTTATGTTCGTTTTTCTTTATTTACATATTGCGACGTGGCAGTTAAAAATATTTTAGACGGCCAATTTTCTAGGTACACAATTTTCATTCCTTTTCTTTGTTTAGAATAAATACCCATTCAACTGCTCAATGTGGAAAATAAGTAGCAATACTATGTATCTTTCCTACTAAAAAGATAAGAATAGAAAACATTGCTTAAAATTTTGCTTATTTAGACATTGTGTGTTGTTATATTTTGTAGGATTTTCATCGTTGGCCGCAGCCGAACAGTAGACATTCTTAAATCACCACAGGAAGTTAAAAAAGAGGTACAAAGATTTGAAAACTTTTCGTTATTCTTAAAAACAGATTAAAGTACAAGAAAAAAGTGTTTCGCGAACAAATATCATGCAGGCCTAACAGTATAGGTAACATAACAGGAATTAAGTATTGCGCAACCGGAAGTCAGACTGTGACAGAGCTTGAAGCTAGATATTAAAACTTTGCTGGACTGTGATTGGATTATAATATCAAGACTGGATTATCAATGTATGTTTTCAAGTTTTTAAATGGATGTAGTTTAATAAAATAAGAATAAAATTTTCCACATGATGGATAATTTTTTTTGGTGATTTTTCAAACAAGGATGAAATTTTCATTAACACCGGAGAAAATTGAATGTAAACATCCGCCAGCTGAACTCGGCATTCAACAGCTCTCTCAAAAGGCGGTCAACATATGATTTGACACCACTTATTCAATGGGAAAAAGGTTACACCATATAGATTTAACTTTATTTACATCAAACACTCTTCATGGAAAGGTTGAAAGACTGAAAATAGTTGTTTGATTATAAAGGGGAAGCAATTACCATCATGTTCCCTATAGCCAAAATTATGTTTCTGTGTTTTCTTAACTCAAGCTTTTTATATCCACTTGTTTTGGTCTTATTTATTCATATCAAGTCTAATTGAAGTCCAGAGTCACACCATCACTTAGTATTTCTGTTTTTGGGCTAAAAAAAAACACATTTTGAAAAATACATTGATTTCAATGGAATTTTATGCCGCAGTCACATTATTTGTCTTCTGTGTGTCTCTTCTTATCTAAATTACTTGCCGTACTTACTAAAGAAGTCATTTAGTAAAGCCCTACTCACAAAAGCTGAACAAACCTTTCATTGATTTCATTATTTTTTTCAACAGCTATGGACTTAGCACCAGAATCAACATTTGCGCCATGAATGCATAAGAGGGAAGAAAAATTATGGATCAATGATAGGCTTCAACTATGGTTTATAAAGCATTCTTGCTCATACGCAGGTAAATTTCTATCAAATTCTGTATAACGTGTTGAAATATTTATGTTCGTTTTTCTTTATTTACATATTGCGACGTGGCAGTTAAAAATATTTTAGACGGCCAATTTTCTAGGTACACAATTTTCATTCCTTTTCTTTGTTTAGAATAAATACCCATTCAACTGCTCAATGTGGAAAATAAGTAGCAATACTATGTATCTTTCCTACTAAAAAGATAAGAATAGAAAACATTGCTTAAAATTTTGCTTATTTAGACATTGTGTGTTGTTATATTTTGTAGGATTTTCATCGTTGGCCGCAGCCGAACAGTAGACATTCTTAAATCACCACAGGAAGTTAAAAAAGAGGTACAAAGATTTGAAAACTTTTCGTTATTCTTAAAAACAGATTAAAGTACAAGAAAAAAGTGTTTCGCGAACAAATATCATGCAGGCCTAACAGTATAGGTAACATAACAGGAATTAAGTATTGCGCAACCGGAAGTCAGACTGTGACAGAGCTTGAAGCTAGATATTAAAACTTTGCTGGACTGTGATTGGATTATAATATCAAGACTGGATTATCAATGTATGTTTTCAAGTTTTTAAATGGATGTAGTTTAATAAAATAAGAATAAAATTTTCCACATGATGGATAATTTTTTTTGGTGATTTTTCAAACAAGGATGAAATTTTCATTAACACCGGAGAAAATTGAATGTAAACATCCGCCAGCTGAACTCGGCATTCAACAGCTCTCTCAAAAGGCGGTCAACATATGATTTGACACCACTTATTCAATGGGAAAAAGGTTACACCATATAGATTTAACTTTATTTACATCAAACACTCTTCATGGAAAGGTTGAAAGACTGAAAATAGTTGTTTGATTATAAAGGGGAAGCAATTACCATCATGTTCCCTATAGCCAAAATTATGTTTCTGTGTTTTCTTAACTCAAGCTTTTTATATCCACTTGTTTTGGTCTTATTTATTCATATCAAGTCTAATTGAAGTCCAGAGTCACACCATCACTTAGTATTTCTGTTTTTGGGCTAAAAAAAAACACATTTTGAAAAATACATTGATTTCAATGGAATTTTATGCCGCAGTCACATTATTTGTCTTCTGTGTGTCTCTTCTTATCTAAATTACTTGCCGTACTTACTAAAGAAGTCATTTAGTAAAGCCCTACTCACAAAAGCTGAACAAACCTTTCATTGATTTCATTATTTTTTTCAACAGCTATGGACTTAGCACCAGAATCAACATTTGCGCCATGAATGCATAAGAGGGAAGAAAAATTATGGATCAATGATAGGCTTCAACTATGGTTTATAAAGCATTCTTGCTCATACGCAGGTAAATTTCTATCAAATTCTGTATAACGTGTTGAAATATTTATGTTCGTTTTTCTTTATTTACATATTGCGACGTGGCAGTTAAAAATATTTTAGACGGCCAATTTTCTAGGTACACAATTTTCATTCCTTTTCTTTGTTTAGAATAAATACCCATTCAACTGCTCAATGTGGAAAATAAGTAGCAATACTATGTATCTTTCCTACTAAAAAGATAAGAATAGAAAACATTGCTTAAAATTTTGCTTATTTAGACATTGTGTGTTGTTATATTTTGTAGGATTTTCATCGTTGGCCGCAGCCGAACAGTAGACATTCTTAAATCACCACAGGAAGTTAAAAAAGAGGTACAAAGATTTGAAAACTTTTCGTTATTCTTAAAAACAGATTAAAGTACAAGAAAAAAGTGTTTCGCGAACAAATATCATGCAGGCCTAACAGTATAGGTAACATAACAGGAATTAAGTATTGCGCAACCGGAAGTCAGACTGTGACAGAGCTTGAAGCTAGATATTAAAACTTTGCTGGACTGTGATTGGATTATAATATCAAGACTGGATTATCAATGTATGTTTTCAAGTTTTTAAATGGATGTAGTTTAATAAAATAAGAATAAAATTTTCCACATGATGGATAATTTTTTTTGGTGATTTTTCAAACAAGGATGAAATTTTCATTAACACCGGAGAAAATTGAATGTAAACATCCGCCAGCTGAACTCGGCATTCAACAGCTCTCTCAAAAGGCGGTCAACATATGATTTGACACCACTTATTCAATGGGAAAAAGGTTACACCATATAGATTTAACTTTATTTACATCAAACACTCTTCATGGAAAGGTTGAAAGACTGAAAATAGTTGTTTGATTATAAAGGGGAAGCAATTACCATCATGTTCCCTATAGCCAAAATTATGTTTCTGTGTTTTCTTAACTCAAGCTTTTTATATCCACTTGTTTTGGTCTTATTTATTCATATCAAGTCTAATTGAAGTCCAGAGTCACACCATCACTTAGTATTTCTGTTTTTGGGCTAAAAAAAAACACATTTTGAAAAATACATTGATTTCAATGGAATTTTATGCCGCAGTCACATTATTTGTCTTCTGTGTGTCTCTTCTTATCTAAATTACTTGCCGTACTTACTAAAGAAGTCATTTAGTAAAGCCCTACTCACAAAAGCTGAACAAACCTTTCATTGATTTCATTATTTTTTTCAACAGCTATGGACTTAGCACCAGAATCAACATTTGCGCCATGAATGCATAAGAGGGAAGAAAAATTATGGATCAATGATAGGCTTCAACTATGGTTTATAAAGCATTCTTGCTCATACGCAGGTAAATTTCTATCAAATTCTGTATAACGTGTTGAAATATTTATGTTCGTTTTTCTTTATTTACATATTGCGACGTGGCAGTTAAAAATATTTTAGACGGCCAATTTTCTAGGTACACAATTTTCATTCCTTTTCTTTGTTTAGAATAAATACCCATTCAACTGCTCAATGTGGAAAATAAGTAGCAATACTATGTATCTTTCCTACTAAAAAGATAAGAATAGAAAACATTGCTTAAAATTTTGCTTATTTAGACATTGTGTGTTGTTATATTTTGTAGGATTTTCATCGTTGGCCGCAGCCGAACAGTAGACATTCTTAAATCACCACAGGAAGTTAAAAAAGAGGTACAAAGATTTGAAAACTTTTCGTTATTCTTAAAAACAGATTAAAGTACAAGAAAAAAGTGTTTCGCGAACAAATATCATGCAGGCCTAACAGTATAGGTAACATAACAGGAATTAAGTATTGCGCAACCGGAAGTCAGACTGTGACAGAGCTTGAAGCTAGATATTAAAACTTTGCTGGACTGTGATTGGATTATAATATCAAGACTGGATTATCAATGTATGTTTTCAAGTTTTTAAATGGATGTAGTTTAATAAAATAAGAATAAAATTTTCCACATGATGGATAATTTTTTTTGGTGATTTTTCAAACAAGGATGAAATTTTCATTAACACCGGAGAAAATTGAATGTAAACATCCGCCAGCTGAACTCGGCATTCAACAGCTCTCTCAAAAGGCGGTCAACATATGATTTGACACCACTTATTCAATGGGAAAAAGGTTACACCATATAGATTTAACTTTATTTACATCAAACACTCTTCATGGAAAGGTTGAAAGACTGAAAATAGTTGTTTGATTATAAAGGGGAAGCAATTACCATCATGTTCCCTATAGCCAAAATTATGTTTCTGTGTTTTCTTAACTCAAGCTTTTTATATCCACTTGTTTTGGTCTTATTTATTCATATCAAGTCTAATTGAAGTCCAGAGTCACACCATCACTTAGTATTTCTGTTTTTGGGCTAAAAAAAAACACATTTTGAAAAATACATTGATTTCAATGGAATTTTATGCCGCAGTCACATTATTTGTCTTCTGTGTGTCTCTTCTTATCTAAATTACTTGCCGTACTTACTAAAGAAGTCATTTAGTAAAGCCCTACTCACAAAAGCTGAACAAACCTTTCATTGATTTCATTATTTTTTTCAACAGCTATGGACTTAGCACCAGAATCAACATTTGCGCCATGAATGCATAAGAGGGAAGAAAAATTATGGATCAATGATAGGCTTCAACTATGGTTTATAAAGCATTCTTGCTCATACGCAGGTAAATTTCTATCAAATTCTGTATAACGTGTTGAAATATTTATGTTCGTTTTTCTTTATTTACATATTGCGACGTGGCAGTTAAAAATATTTTAGACGGCCAATTTTCTAGGTACACAATTTTCATTCCTTTTCTTTGTTTAGAATAAATACCCATTCAACTGCTCAATGTGGAAAATAAGTAGCAATACTATGTATCTTTCCTACTAAAAAGATAAGAATAGAAAACATTGCTTAAAATTTTGCTTATTTAGACATTGTGTGTTGTTATATTTTGTAGGATTTTCATCGTTGGCCGCAGCCGAACAGTAGACATTCTTAAATCACCACAGGAAGTTAAAAAAGAGGTACAAAGATTTGAAAACTTTTCGTTATTCTTAAAAACAGATTAAAGTACAAGAAAAAAGTGTTTCGCGAACAAATATCATGCAGGCCTAACAGTATAGGTAACATAACAGGAATTAAGTATTGCGCAACCGGAAGTCAGACTGTGACAGAGCTTGAAGCTAGATATTAAAACTTTGCTGGACTGTGATTGGATTATAATATCAAGACTGGATTATCAATGTATGTTTTCAAGTTTTTAAATGGATGTAGTTTAATAAAATAAGAATAAAATTTTCCACATGATGGATAATTTTTTTTGGTGATTTTTCAAACAAGGATGAAATTTTCATTAACACCGGAGAAAATTGAATGTAAACATCCGCCAGCTGAACTCGGCATTCAACAGCTCTCTCAAAAGGCGGTCAACATATGATTTGACACCACTTATTCAATGGGAAAAAGGTTACACCATATAGATTTAACTTTATTTACATCAAACACTCTTCATGGAAAGGTTGAAAGACTGAAAATAGTTGTTTGATTATAAAGGGGAAGCAATTACCATCATGTTCCCTATAGCCAAAATTATGTTTCTGTGTTTTCTTAACTCAAGCTTTTTATATCCACTTGTTTTGGTCTTATTTATTCATATCAAGTCTAATTGAAGTCCAGAGTCACACCATCACTTAGTATTTCTGTTTTTGGGCTAAAAAAAAACACATTTTGAAAAATACATTGATTTCAATGGAATTTTATGCCGCAGTCACATTATTTGTCTTCTGTGTGTCTCTTCTTATCTAAATTACTTGCCGTACTTACTAAAGAAGTCATTTAGTAAAGCCCTACTCACAAAAGCTGAACAAACCTTTCATTGATTTCATTATTTTTTTCAACAGCTATGGACTTAGCACCAGAATCAACATTTGCGCCATGAATGCATAAGAGGGAAGAAAAATTATGGATCAATGATAGGCTTCAACTATGGTTTATAAAGCATTCTTGCTCATACGCAGGTAAATTTCTATCAAATTCTGTATAACGTGTTGAAATATTTATGTTCGTTTTTCTTTATTTACATATTGCGACGTGGCAGTTAAAAATATTTTAGACGGCCAATTTTCTAGGTACACAATTTTCATTCCTTTTCTTTGTTTAGAATAAATACCCATTCAACTGCTCAATGTGGAAAATAAGTAGCAATACTATGTATCTTTCCTACTAAAAAGATAAGAATAGAAAACATTGCTTAAAATTTTGCTTATTTAGACATTGTGTGTTGTTATATTTTGTAGGATTTTCATCGTTGGCCGCAGCCGAACAGTAGACATTCTTAAATCACCACAGGAAGTTAAAAAAGAGGTACAAAGATTTGAAAACTTTTCGTTATTCTTAAAAACAGATTAAAGTACAAGAAAAAAGTGTTTCGCGAACAAATATCATGCAGGCCTAACAGTATAGGTAACATAACAGGAATTAAGTATTGCGCAACCGGAAGTCAGACTGTGACAGAGCTTGAAGCTAGATATTAAAACTTTGCTGGACTGTGATTGGATTATAATATCAAGACTGGATTATCAATGTATGTTTTCAAGTTTTTAAATGGATGTAGTTTAATAAAATAAGAATAAAATTTTCCACATGATGGATAATTTTTTTTGGTGATTTTTCAAACAAGGATGAAATTTTCATTAACACCGGAGAAAATTGAATGTAAACATCCGCCAGCTGAACTCGGCATTCAACAGCTCTCTCAAAAGGCGGTCAACATATGATTTGACACCACTTATTCAATGGGAAAAAGGTTACACCATATAGATTTAACTTTATTTACATCAAACACTCTTCATGGAAAGGTTGAAAGACTGAAAATAGTTGTTTGATTATAAAGGGGAAGCAATTACCATCATGTTCCCTATAGCCAAAATTATGTTTCTGTGTTTTCTTAACTCAAGCTTTTTATATCCACTTGTTTTGGTCTTATTTATTCATATCAAGTCTAATTGAAGTCCAGAGTCACACCATCACTTAGTATTTCTGTTTTTGGGCTAAAAAAAAACACATTTTGAAAAATACATTGATTTCAATGGAATTTTATGCCGCAGTCACATTATTTGTCTTCTGTGTGTCTCTTCTTATCTAAATTACTTGCCGTACTTACTAAAGAAGTCATTTAGTAAAGCCCTACTCACAAAAGCTGAACAAACCTTTCATTGATTTCATTATTTTTTTCAACAGCTATGGACTTAGCACCAGAATCAACATTTGCGCCATGAATGCATAAGAGGGAAGAAAAATTATGGATCAATGATAGGCTTCAACTATGGTTTATAAAGCATTCTTGCTCATACGCAGGTAAATTTCTATCAAATTCTGTATAACGTGTTGAAATATTTATGTTCGTTTTTCTTTATTTACATATTGCGACGTGGCAGTTAAAAATATTTTAGACGGCCAATTTTCTAGGTACACAATTTTCATTCCTTTTCTTTGTTTAGAATAAATACCCATTCAACTGCTCAATGTGGAAAATAAGTAGCAATACTATGTATCTTTCCTACTAAAAAGATAAGAATAGAAAACATTGCTTAAAATTTTGCTTATTTAGACATTGTGTGTTGTTATATTTTGTAGGATTTTCATCGTTGGCCGCAGCCGAACAGTAGACATTCTTAAATCACCACAGGAAGTTAAAAAAGAGGTACAAAGATTTGAAAACTTTTCGTTATTCTTAAAAACAGATTAAAGTACAAGAAAAAAGTGTTTCGCGAACAAATATCATGCAGGCCTAACAGTATAGGTAACATAACAGGAATTAAGTATTGCGCAACCGGAAGTCAGACTGTGACAGAGCTTGAAGCTAGATATTAAAACTTTGCTGGACTGTGATTGGATTATAATATCAAGACTGGATTATCAATGTATGTTTTCAAGTTTTTAAATGGATGTAGTTTAATAAAATAAGAATAAAATTTTCCACATGATGGATAATTTTTTTTGGTGATTTTTCAAACAAGGATGAAATTTTCATTAACACCGGAGAAAATTGAATGTAAACATCCGCCAGCTGAACTCGGCATTCAACAGCTCTCTCAAAAGGCGGTCAACATATGATTTGACACCACTTATTCAATGGGAAAAAGGTTACACCATATAGATTTAACTTTATTTACATCAAACACTCTTCATGGAAAGGTTGAAAGACTGAAAATAGTTGTTTGATTATAAAGGGGAAGCAATTACCATCATGTTCCCTATAGCCAAAATTATGTTTCTGTGTTTTCTTAACTCAAGCTTTTTATATCCACTTGTTTTGGTCTTATTTATTCATATCAAGTCTAATTGAAGTCCAGAGTCACACCATCACTTAGTATTTCTGTTTTTGGGCTAAAAAAAAACACATTTTGAAAAATACATTGATTTCAATGGAATTTTATGCCGCAGTCACATTATTTGTCTTCTGTGTGTCTCTTCTTATCTAAATTACTTGCCGTACTTACTAAAGAAGTCATTTAGTAAAGCCCTACTCACAAAAGCTGAACAAACCTTTCATTGATTTCATTATTTTTTTCAACAGCTATGGACTTAGCACCAGAATCAACATTTGCGCCATGAATGCATAAGAGGGAAGAAAAATTATGGATCAATGATAGGCTTCAACTATGGTTTATAAAGCATTCTTGCTCATACGCAGGTAAATTTCTATCAAATTCTGTATAACGTGTTGAAATATTTATGTTCGTTTTTCTTTATTTACATATTGCGACGTGGCAGTTAAAAATATTTTAGACGGCCAATTTTCTAGGTACACAATTTTCATTCCTTTTCTTTGTTTAGAATAAATACCCATTCAACTGCTCAATGTGGAAAATAAGTAGCAATACTATGTATCTTTCCTACTAAAAAGATAAGAATAGAAAACATTGCTTAAAATTTTGCTTATTTAGACATTGTGTGTTGTTATATTTTGTAGGATTTTCATCGTTGGCCGCAGCCGAACAGTAGACATTCTTAAATCACCACAGGAAGTTAAAAAAGAGGTACAAAGATTTGAAAACTTTTCGTTATTCTTAAAAACAGATTAAAGTACAAGAAAAAAGTGTTTCGCGAACAAATATCATGCAGGCCTAACAGTATAGCCAAAATTATGTTTCTGTGTTTTCTTAACTCAAGCTTTTTATATCCACTTGTTTTGGTCTTATTTATTCATATCAAGTCTAATTGAAGTCCAGAGTCACACCATCACTTAGTATTTCTGTTTTTGGGCTAAAAAAAAACACATTTTGAAAAATACATTGATTTCAATGGAATTTTATGCCGCAGTCACATTATTTGTCTTCTGTGTGTCTCTTCTTATCTAAATTACTTGCCGTACTTACTAAAGAAGTCATTTAGTAAAGCCCTACTCACAAAAGCTGAACAAACCTTTCATTGATTTCATTATTTTTTTCAACAGCTATGGACTTAGCACCAGAATCAACATTTGCGCCATGAATGCATAAGAGGGAAGAAAAATTATGGATCAATGATAGGCTTCAACTATGGTTTATAAAGCATTCTTGCTCATACGCAGGTAAATTTCTATCAAATTCTGTATAACGTGTTGAAATATTTATGTTCGTTTTTCTTTATTTACATATTGCGACGTGGCAGTTAAAAATATTTTAGACGGCCAATTTTCTAGGTACACAATTTTCATTCCTTTTCTTTGTTTAGAATAAATACCCATTCAACTGCTCAATGTGGAAAATAAGTAGCAATACTATGTATCTTTCCTACTAAAAAGATAAGAATAGAAAACATTGCTTAAAATTTTGCTTATTTAGACATTGTGTGTTGTTATATTTTGTAGGATTTTCATCGTTGGCCGCAGCCGAACAGTAGACATTCTTAAATCACCACAGGAAGTTAAAAAAGAGGTACAAAGATTTGAAAACTTTTCGTTATTCTTAAAAACAGATTAAAGTACAAGAAAAAAGTGTTTCGCGAACAAATATCATGCAGGCCTAACAGTATAGGTAACATAACAGGAATTAAGTATTGCGCAACCGGAAGTCAGACTGTGACAGAGCTTGAAGCTAGATATTAAAACTTTGCTGGACTGTGATTGGATTATAATATCAAGACTGGATTATCAATGTATGTTTTCAAGTTTTTAAATGGATGTAGTTTAATAAAATAAGAATAAAATTTTCCACATGATGGATAATTTTTTTTGGTGATTTTTCAAACAAGGATGAAATTTTCATTAACACCGGAGAAAATTGAATGTAAACATCCGCCAGCTGAACTCGGCATTCAACAGCTCTCTCAAAAGGCGGTCAACATATGATTTGACACCACTTATTCAATGGGAAAAAGGTTACACCATATAGATTTAACTTTATTTACATCAAACACTCTTCATGGAAAGGTTGAAAGACTGAAAATAGTTGTTTGATTATAAAGGGGAAGCAATTACCATCATGTTCCCTATAGCCAAAATTATGTTTCTGTGTTTTCTTAACTCAAGCTTTTTATATCCACTTGTTTTGGTCTTATTTATTCATATCAAGTCTAATTGAAGTCCAGAGTCACACCATCACTTAGTATTTCTGTTTTTGGGCTAAAAAAAAACACATTTTGAAAAATACATTGATTTCAATGGAATTTTATGCCGCAGTCACATTATTTGTCTTCTGTGTGTCTCTTCTTATCTAAATTACTTGCCGTACTTACTAAAGAAGTCATTTAGTAAAGCCCTACTCACAAAAGCTGAACAAACCTTTCATTGATTTCATTATTTTTTTCAACAGCTATGGACTTAGCACCAGAATCAACATTTGCGCCATGAATGCATAAGAGGGAAGAAAAATTATGGATCAATGATAGGCTTCAACTATGGTTTATAAAGCATTCTTGCTCATACGCAGGTAAATTTCTATCAAATTCTGTATAACGTGTTGAAATATTTATGTTCGTTTTTCTTTATTTACATATTGCGACGTGGCAGTTAAAAATATTTTAGACGGCCAATTTTCTAGGTACACAATTTTCATTCCTTTTCTTTGTTTAGAATAAATACCCATTCAACTGCTCAATGTGGAAAATAAGTAGCAATACTATGTATCTTTCCTACTAAAAAGATAAGAATAGAAAACATTGCTTAAAATTTTGCTTATTTAGACATTGTGTGTTGTTATATTTTGTAGGATTTTCATCGTTGGCCGCAGCCGAACAGTAGACATTCTTAAATCACCACAGGAAGTTAAAAAAGAGGTACAAAGATTTGAAAACTTTTCGTTATTCTTAAAAACAGATTAAAGTACAAGAAAAAAGTGTTTCGCGAACAAATATCATGCAGGCCTAACAGTATAGGTAACATAACAGGAATTAAGTATTGCGCAACCGGAAGTCAGACTGTGACAGAGCTTGAAGCTAGATATTAAAACTTTGCTGGACTGTGATTGGATTATAATATCAAGACTGGATTATCAATGTATGTTTTCAAGTTTTTAAATGGATGTAGTTTAATAAAATAAGAATAAAATTTTCCACATGATGGATAATTTTTTTTGGTGATTTTTCAAACAAGGATGAAATTTTCATTAACACCGGAGAAAATTGAATGTAAACATCCGCCAGCTGAACTCGGCATTCAACAGCTCTCTCAAAAGGCGGTCAACATATGATTTGACACCACTTATTCAATGGGAAAAAGGTTACACCATATAGATTTAACTTTATTTACATCAAACACTCTTCATGGAAAGGTTGAAAGACTGAAAATAGTTGTTTGATTATAAAGGGGAAGCAATTACCATCATGTTCCCTATAGCCAAAATTATGTTTCTGTGTTTTCTTAACTCAAGCTTTTTATATCCACTTGTTTTGGTCTTATTTATTCATATCAAGTCTAATTGAAGTCCAGAGTCACACCATCACTTAGTATTTCTGTTTTTGGGCTAAAAAAAAACACATTTTGAAAAATACATTGATTTCAATGGAATTTTATGCCGCAGTCACATTATTTGTCTTCTGTGTGTCTCTTCTTATCTAAATTACTTGCCGTACTTACTAAAGAAGTCATTTAGTAAAGCCCTACTCACAAAAGCTGAACAAACCTTTCATTGATTTCATTATTTTTTTCAACAGCTATGGACTTAGCACCAGAATCAACATTTGCGCCATGAATGCATAAGAGGGAAGAAAAATTATGGATCAATGATAGGCTTCAACTATGGTTTATAAAGCATTCTTGCTCATACGCAGGTAAATTTCTATCAAATTCTGTATAACGTGTTGAAATATTTATGTTCGTTTTTCTTTATTTACATATTGCGACGTGGCAGTTAAAAATATTTTAGACGGCCAATTTTCTAGGTACACAATTTTCATTCCTTTTCTTTGTTTAGAATAAATACCCATTCAACTGCTCAATGTGGAAAATAAGTAGCAATACTATGTATCTTTCCTACTAAAAAGATAAGAATAGAAAACATTGCTTAAAATTTTGCTTATTTAGACATTGTGTGTTGTTATATTTTGTAGGATTTTCATCGTTGGCCGCAGCCGAACAGTAGACATTCTTAAATCACCACAGGAAGTTAAAAAAGAGGTACAAAGATTTGAAAACTTTTCGTTATTCTTAAAAACAGATTAAAGTACAAGAAAAAAGTGTTTCGCGAACAAATATCATGCAGGCCTAACAGTATAGCCAAAATTATGTTTCTGTGTTTTCTTAACTCAAGCTTTTTATATCCACTTGTTTTGGTCTTATTTATTCATATCAAGTCTAATTGAAGTCCAGAGTCACACCATCACTTAGTATTTCTGTTTTTGGGCTAAAAAAAAACACATTTTGAAAAATACATTGATTTCAATGGAATTTTATGCCGCAGTCACATTATTTGTCTTCTGTGTGTCTCTTCTTATCTAAATTACTTGCCGTACTTACTAAAGAAGTCATTTAGTAAAGCCCTACTCACAAAAGCTGAACAAACCTTTCATTGATTTCATTATTTTTTTCAACAGCTATGGACTTAGCACCAGAATCAACATTTGCGCCATGAATGCATAAGAGGGAAGAAAAATTATGGATCAATGATAGGCTTCAACTATGGTTTATAAAGCATTCTTGCTCATACGCAGGTAAATTTCTATCAAATTCTGTATAACGTGTTGAAATATTTATGTTCGTTTTTCTTTATTTACATATTGCGACGTGGCAGTTAAAAATATTTTAGACGGCCAATTTTCTAGGTACACAATTTTCATTCCTTTTCTTTGTTTAGAATAAATACCCATTCAACTGCTCAATGTGGAAAATAAGTAGCAATACTATGTATCTTTCCTACTAAAAAGATAAGAATAGAAAACATTGCTTAAAATTTTGCTTATTTAGACATTGTGTGTTGTTATATTTTGTAGGATTTTCATCGTTGGCCGCAGCCGAACAGTAGACATTCTTAAATCACCACAGGAAGTTAAAAAAGAGGTACAAAGATTTGAAAACTTTTCGTTATTCTTAAAAACAGATTAAAGTACAAGAAAAAAGTGTTTCGCGAACAAATATCATGCAGGCCTAACAGTATAGGTAACATAACAGGAATTAAGTATTGCGCAACCGGAAGTCAGACTGTGACAGAGCTTGAAGCTAGATATTAAAACTTTGCTGGACTGTGATTGGATTATAATATCAAGACTGGATTATCAATGTATGTTTTCAAGTTTTTAAATGGATGTAGTTTAATAAAATAAGAATAAAATTTTCCACATGATGGATAATTTTTTTTGGTGATTTTTCAAACAAGGATGAAATTTTCATTAACACCGGAGAAAATTGAATGTAAACATCCGCCAGCTGAACTCGGCATTCAACAGCTCTCTCAAAAGGCGGTCAACATATGATTTGACACCACTTATTCAATGGGAAAAAGGTTACACCATATAGATTTAACTTTATTTACATCAAACACTCTTCATGGAAAGGTTGAAAGACTGAAAATAGTTGTTTGATTATAAAGGGGAAGCAATTACCATCATGTTCCCTATAGCCAAAATTATGTTTCTGTGTTTTCTTAACTCAAGCTTTTTATATCCACTTGTTTTGGTCTTATTTATTCATATCAAGTCTAATTGAAGTCCAGAGTCACACCATCACTTAGTATTTCTGTTTTTGGGCTAAAAAAAAACACATTTTGAAAAATACATTGATTTCAATGGAATTTTATGCCGCAGTCACATTATTTGTCTTCTGTGTGTCTCTTCTTATCTAAATTACTTGCCGTACTTACTAAAGAAGTCATTTAGTAAAGCCCTACTCACAAAAGCTGAACAAACCTTTCATTGATTTCATTATTTTTTTCAACAGCTATGGACTTAGCACCAGAATCAACATTTGCGCCATGAATGCATAAGAGGGAAGAAAAATTATGGATCAATGATAGGCTTCAACTATGGTTTATAAAGCATTCTTGCTCATACGCAGGTAAATTTCTATCAAATTCTGTATAACGTGTTGAAATATTTATGTTCGTTTTTCTTTATTTACATATTGCGACGTGGCAGTTAAAAATATTTTAGACGGCCAATTTTCTAGGTACACAATTTTCATTCCTTTTCTTTGTTTAGAATAAATACCCATTCAACTGCTCAATGTGGAAAATAAGTAGCAATACTATGTATCTTTCCTACTAAAAAGATAAGAATAGAAAACATTGCTTAAAATTTTGCTTATTTAGACATTGTGTGTTGTTATATTTTGTAGGATTTTCATCGTTGGCCGCAGCCGAACAGTAGACATTCTTAAATCACCACAGGAAGTTAAAAAAGAGGTACAAAGATTTGAAAACTTTTCGTTATTCTTAAAAACAGATTAAAGTACAAGAAAAAAGTGTTTCGCGAACAAATATCATGCAGGCCTAACAGTATAGGTAACATAACAGGAATTAAGTATTGCGCAACCGGAAGTCAGACTGTGACAGAGCTTGAAGCTAGATATTAAAACTTTGCTGGACTGTGATTGGATTATAATATCAAGACTGGATTATCAATGTATGTTTTCAAGTTTTTAAATGGATGTAGTTTAATAAAATAAGAATAAAATTTTCCACATGATGGATAATTTTTTTTGGTGATTTTTCAAACAAGGATGAAATTTTCATTAACACCGGAGAAAATTGAATGTAAACATCCGCCAGCTGAACTCGGCATTCAACAGCTCTCTCAAAAGGCGGTCAACATATGATTTGACACCACTTATTCAATGGGAAAAAGGTTACACCATATAGATTTAACTTTATTTACATCAAACACTCTTCATGGAAAGGTTGAAAGACTGAAAATAGTTGTTTGATTATAAAGGGGAAGCAATTACCATCATGTTCCCTATAGCCAAAATTATGTTTCTGTGTTTTCTTAACTCAAGCTTTTTATATCCACTTGTTTTGGTCTTATTTATTCATATCAAGTCTAATTGAAGTCCAGAGTCACACCATCACTTAGTATTTCTGTTTTTGGGCTAAAAAAAAACACATTTTGAAAAATACATTGATTTCAATGGAATTTTATGCCGCAGTCACATTATTTGTCTTCTGTGTGTCTCTTCTTATCTAAATTACTTGCCGTACTTACTAAAGAAGTCATTTAGTAAAGCCCTACTCACAAAAGCTGAACAAACCTTTCATTGATTTCATTATTTTTTTCAACAGCTATGGACTTAGCACCAGAATCAACATTTGCGCCATGAATGCATAAGAGGGAAGAAAAATTATGGATCAATGATAGGCTTCAACTATGGTTTATAAAGCATTCTTGCTCATACGCAGGTAAATTTCTATCAAATTCTGTATAACGTGTTGAAATATTTATGTTCGTTTTTCTTTATTTACATATTGCGACGTGGCAGTTAAAAATATTTTAGACGGCCAATTTTCTAGGTACACAATTTTCATTCCTTTTCTTTGTTTAGAATAAATACCCATTCAACTGCTCAATGTGGAAAATAAGTAGCAATACTATGTATCTTTCCTACTAAAAAGATAAGAATAGAAAACATTGCTTAAAATTTTGCTTATTTAGACATTGTGTGTTGTTATATTTTGTAGGATTTTCATCGTTGGCCGCAGCCGAACAGTAGACATTCTTAAATCACCACAGGAAGTTAAAAAAGAGGTACAAAGATTTGAAAACTTTTCGTTATTCTTAAAAACAGATTAAAGTACAAGAAAAAAGTGTTTCGCGAACAAATATCATGCAGGCCTAACAGTATAGCCAAAATTATGTTTCTGTGTTTTCTTAACTCAAGCTTTTTATATCCACTTGTTTTGGTCTTATTTATTCATATCAAGTCTAATTGAAGTCCAGAGTCACACCATCACTTAGTATTTCTGTTTTTGGGCTAAAAAAAAACACATTTTGAAAAATACATTGATTTCAATGGAATTTTATGCCGCAGTCACATTATTTGTCTTCTGTGTGTCTCTTCTTATCTAAATTACTTGCCGTACTTACTAAAGAAGTCATTTAGTAAAGCCCTACTCACAAAAGCTGAACAAACCTTTCATTGATTTCATTATTTTTTTCAACAGCTATGGACTTAGCACCAGAATCAACATTTGCGCCATGAATGCATAAGAGGGAAGAAAAATTATGGATCAATGATAGGCTTCAACTATGGTTTATAAAGCATTCTTGCTCATACGCAGGTAAATTTCTATCAAATTCTGTATAACGTGTTGAAATATTTATGTTCGTTTTTCTTTATTTACATATTGCGACGTGGCAGTTAAAAATATTTTAGACGGCCAATTTTCTAGGTACACAATTTTCATTCCTTTTCTTTGTTTAGAATAAATACCCATTCAACTGCTCAATGTGGAAAATAAGTAGCAATACTATGTATCTTTCCTACTAAAAAGATAAGAATAGAAAACATTGCTTAAAATTTTGCTTATTTAGACATTGTGTGTTGTTATATTTTGTAGGATTTTCATCGTTGGCCGCAGCCGAACAGTAGACATTCTTAAATCACCACAGGAAGTTAAAAAAGAGGTACAAAGATTTGAAAACTTTTCGTTATTCTTAAAAACAGATTAAAGTACAAGAAAAAAGTGTTTCGCGAACAAATATCATGCAGGCCTAACAGTATAGGTAACATAACAGGAATTAAGTATTGCGCAACCGGAAGTCAGACTGTGACAGAGCTTGAAGCTAGATATTAAAACTTTGCTGGACTGTGATTGGATTATAATATCAAGACTGGATTATCAATGTATGTTTTCAAGTTTTTAAATGGATGTAGTTTAATAAAATAAGAATAAAATTTTCCACATGATGGATAATTTTTTTTGGTGATTTTTCAAACAAGGATGAAATTTTCATTAACACCGGAGAAAATTGAATGTAAACATCCGCCAGCTGAACTCGGCATTCAACAGCTCTCTCAAAAGGCGGTCAACATATGATTTGACACCACTTATTCAATGGGAAAAAGGTTACACCATATAGATTTAACTTTATTTACATCAAACACTCTTCATGGAAAGGTTGAAAGACTGAAAATAGTTGTTTGATTATAAAGGGGAAGCAATTACCATCATGTTCCCTATAGCCAAAATTATGTTTCTGTGTTTTCTTAACTCAAGCTTTTTATATCCACTTGTTTTGGTCTTATTTATTCATATCAAGTCTAATTGAAGTCCAGAGTCACACCATCACTTAGTATTTCTGTTTTTGGGCTAAAAAAAAACACATTTTGAAAAATACATTGATTTCAATGGAATTTTATGCCGCAGTCACATTATTTGTCTTCTGTGTGTCTCTTCTTATCTAAATTACTTGCCGTACTTACTAAAGAAGTCATTTAGTAAAGCCCTACTCACAAAAGCTGAACAAACCTTTCATTGATTTCATTATTTTTTTCAACAGCTATGGACTTAGCACCAGAATCAACATTTGCGCCATGAATGCATAAGAGGGAAGAAAAATTATGGATCAATGATAGGCTTCAACTATGGTTTATAAAGCATTCTTGCTCATACGCAGGTAAATTTCTATCAAATTCTGTATAACGTGTTGAAATATTTATGTTCGTTTTTCTTTATTTACATATTGCGACGTGGCAGTTAAAAATATTTTAGACGGCCAATTTTCTAGGTACACAATTTTCATTCCTTTTCTTTGTTTAGAATAAATACCCATTCAACTGCTCAATGTGGAAAATAAGTAGCAATACTATGTATCTTTCCTACTAAAAAGATAAGAATAGAAAACATTGCTTAAAATTTTGCTTATTTAGACATTGTGTGTTGTTATATTTTGTAGGATTTTCATCGTTGGCCGCAGCCGAACAGTAGACATTCTTAAATCACCACAGGAAGTTAAAAAAGAGGTACAAAGATTTGAAAACTTTTCGTTATTCTTAAAAACAGATTAAAGTACAAGAAAAAAGTGTTTCGCGAACAAATATCATGCAGGCCTAACAGTATAGGTAACATAACAGGAATTAAGTATTGCGCAACCGGAAGTCAGACTGTGACAGAGCTTGAAGCTAGATATTAAAACTTTGCTGGACTGTGATTGGATTATAATATCAAGACTGGATTATCAATGTATGTTTTCAAGTTTTTAAATGGATGTAGTTTAATAAAATAAGAATAAAATTTTCCACATGATGGATAATTTTTTTTGGTGATTTTTCAAACAAGGATGAAATTTTCATTAACACCGGAGAAAATTGAATGTAAACATCCGCCAGCTGAACTCGGCATTCAACAGCTCTCTCAAAAGGCGGTCAACATATGATTTGACACCACTTATTCAATGGGAAAAAGGTTACACCATATAGATTTAACTTTATTTACATCAAACACTCTTCATGGAAAGGTTGAAAGACTGAAAATAGTTGTTTGATTATAAAGGGGAAGCAATTACCATCATGTTCCCTATAGCCAAAATTATGTTTCTGTGTTTTCTTAACTCAAGCTTTTTATATCCACTTGTTTTGGTCTTATTTATTCATATCAAGTCTAATTGAAGTCCAGAGTCACACCATCACTTAGTATTTCTGTTTTTGGGCTAAAAAAAAACACATTTTGAAAAATACATTGATTTCAATGGAATTTTATGCCGCAGTCACATTATTTGTCTTCTGTGTGTCTCTTCTTATCTAAATTACTTGCCGTACTTACTAAAGAAGTCATTTAGTAAAGCCCTACTCACAAAAGCTGAACAAACCTTTCATTGATTTCATTATTTTTTTCAACAGCTATGGACTTAGCACCAGAATCAACATTTGCGCCATGAATGCATAAGAGGGAAGAAAAATTATGGATCAATGATAGGCTTCAACTATGGTTTATAAAGCATTCTTGCTCATACGCAGGTAAATTTCTATCAAATTCTGTATAACGTGTTGAAATATTTATGTTCGTTTTTCTTTATTTACATATTGCGACGTGGCAGTTAAAAATATTTTAGACGGCCAATTTTCTAGGTACACAATTTTCATTCCTTTTCTTTGTTTAGAATAAATACCCATTCAACTGCTCAATGTGGAAAATAAGTAGCAATACTATGTATCTTTCCTACTAAAAAGATAAGAATAGAAAACATTGCTTAAAATTTTGCTTATTTAGACATTGTGTGTTGTTATATTTTGTAGGATTTTCATCGTTGGCCGCAGCCGAACAGTAGACATTCTTAAATCACCACAGGAAGTTAAAAAAGAGGTACAAAGATTTGAAAACTTTTCGTTATTCTTAAAAACAGATTAAAGTACAAGAAAAAAGTGTTTCGCGAACAAATATCATGCAGGCCTAACAGTATAGGTAACATAACAGGAATTAAGTATTGCGCAACCGGAAGTCAGACTGTGACAGAGCTTGAAGCTAGATATTAAAACTTTGCTGGACTGTGATTGGATTATAATATCAAGACTGGATTATCAATGTATGTTTTCAAGTTTTTAAATGGATGTAGTTTAATAAAATAAGAATAAAATTTTCCACATGATGGATAATTTTTTTTGGTGATTTTTCAAACAAGGATGAAATTTTCATTAACACCGGAGAAAATTGAATGTAAACATCCGCCAGCTGAACTCGGCATTCAACAGCTCTCTCAAAAGGCGGTCAACATATGATTTGACACCACTTATTCAATGGGAAAAAGGTTACACCATATAGATTTAACTTTATTTACATCAAACACTCTTCATGGAAAGGTTGAAAGACTGAAAATAGTTGTTTGATTATAAAGGGGAAGCAATTACCATCATGTTCCCTATAGCCAAAATTATGTTTCTGTGTTTTCTTAACTCAAGCTTTTTATATCCACTTGTTTTGGTCTTATTTATTCATATCAAGTCTAATTGAAGTCCAGAGTCACACCATCACTTAGTATTTCTGTTTTTGGGCTAAAAAAAAACACATTTTGAAAAATACATTGATTTCAATGGAATTTTATGCCGCAGTCACATTATTTGTCTTCTGTGTGTCTCTTCTTATCTAAATTACTTGCCGTACTTACTAAAGAAGTCATTTAGTAAAGCCCTACTCACAAAAGCTGAACAAACCTTTCATTGATTTCATTATTTTTTTCAACAGCTATGGACTTAGCACCAGAATCAACATTTGCGCCATGAATGCATAAGAGGGAAGAAAAATTATGGATCAATGATAGGCTTCAACTATGGTTTATAAAGCATTCTTGCTCATACGCAGGTAAATTTCTATCAAATTCTGTATAACGTGTTGAAATATTTATGTTCGTTTTTCTTTATTTACATATTGCGACGTGGCAGTTAAAAATATTTTAGACGGCCAATTTTCTAGGTACACAATTTTCATTCCTTTTCTTTGTTTAGAATAAATACCCATTCAACTGCTCAATGTGGAAAATAAGTAGCAATACTATGTATCTTTCCTACTAAAAAGATAAGAATAGAAAACATTGCTTAAAATTTTGCTTATTTAGACATTGTGTGTTGTTATATTTTGTAGGATTTTCATCGTTGGCCGCAGCCGAACAGTAGACATTCTTAAATCACCACAGGAAGTTAAAAAAGAGGTACAAAGATTTGAAAACTTTTCGTTATTCTTAAAAACAGATTAAAGTACAAGAAAAAAGTGTTTCGCGAACAAATATCATGCAGGCCTAACAGTATAGCCAAAATTATGTTTCTGTGTTTTCTTAACTCAAGCTTTTTATATCCACTTGTTTTGGTCTTATTTATTCATATCAAGTCTAATTGAAGTCCAGAGTCACACCATCACTTAGTATTTCTGTTTTTGGGCTAAAAAAAAACACATTTTGAAAAATACATTGATTTCAATGGAATTTTATGCCGCAGTCACATTATTTGTCTTCTGTGTGTCTCTTCTTATCTAAATTACTTGCCGTACTTACTAAAGAAGTCATTTAGTAAAGCCCTACTCACAAAAGCTGAACAAACCTTTCATTGATTTCATTATTTTTTTCAACAGCTATGGACTTAGCACCAGAATCAACATTTGCGCCATGAATGCATAAGAGGGAAGAAAAATTATGGATCAATGATAGGCTTCAACTATGGTTTATAAAGCATTCTTGCTCATACGCAGGTAAATTTCTATCAAATTCTGTATAACGTGTTGAAATATTTATGTTCGTTTTTCTTTATTTACATATTGCGACGTGGCAGTTAAAAATATTTTAGACGGCCAATTTTCTAGGTACACAATTTTCATTCCTTTTCTTTGTTTAGAATAAATACCCATTCAACTGCTCAATGTGGAAAATAAGTAGCAATACTATGTATCTTTCCTACTAAAAAGATAAGAATAGAAAACATTGCTTAAAATTTTGCTTATTTAGACATTGTGTGTTGTTATATTTTGTAGGATTTTCATCGTTGGCCGCAGCCGAACAGTAGACATTCTTAAATCACCACAGGAAGTTAAAAAAGAGGTACAAAGATTTGAAAACTTTTCGTTATTCTTAAAAACAGATTAAAGTACAAGAAAAAAGTGTTTCGCGAACAAATATCATGCAGGCCTAACAGTATAGCCAAAATTATGTTTCTGTGTTTTCTTAACTCAAGCTTTTTATATCCACTTGTTTTGGTCTTATTTATTCATATCAAGTCTAATTGAAGTCCAGAGTCACACCATCACTTAGTATTTCTGTTTTTGGGCTAAAAAAAAACACATTTTGAAAAATACATTGATTTCAATGGAATTTTATGCCGCAGTCACATTATTTGTCTTCTGTGTGTCTCTTCTTATCTAAATTACTTGCCGTACTTACTAAAGAAGTCATTTAGTAAAGCCCTACTCACAAAAGCTGAACAAACCTTTCATTGATTTCATTATTTTTTTCAACAGCTATGGACTTAGCACCAGAATCAACATTTGCGCCATGAATGCATAAGAGGGAAGAAAAATTATGGATCAATGATAGGCTTCAACTATGGTTTATAAAGCATTCTTGCTCATACGCAGGTAAATTTCTATCAAATTCTGTATAACGTGTTGAAATATTTATGTTCGTTTTTCTTTATTTACATATTGCGACGTGGCAGTTAAAAATATTTTAGACGGCCAATTTTCTAGGTACACAATTTTCATTCCTTTTCTTTGTTTAGAATAAATACCCATTCAACTGCTCAATGTGGAAAATAAGTAGCAATACTATGTATCTTTCCTACTAAAAAGATAAGAATAGAAAACATTGCTTAAAATTTTGCTTATTTAGACATTGTGTGTTGTTATATTTTGTAGGATTTTCATCGTTGGCCGCAGCCGAACAGTAGACATTCTTAAATCACCACAGGAAGTTAAAAAAGAGGTACAAAGATTTGAAAACTTTTCGTTATTCTTAAAAACAGATTAAAGTACAAGAAAAAAGTGTTTCGCGAACAAATATCATGCAGGCCTAACAGTATAGGTAACATAACAGGAATTAAGTATTGCGCAACCGGAAGTCAGACTGTGACAGAGCTTGAAGCTAGATATTAAAACTTTGCTGGACTGTGATTGGATTATAATATCAAGACTGGATTATCAATGTATGTTTTCAAGTTTTTAAATGGATGTAGTTTAATAAAATAAGAATAAAATTTTCCACATGATGGATAATTTTTTTTGGTGATTTTTCAAACAAGGATGAAATTTTCATTAACACCGGAGAAAATTGAATGTAAACATCCGCCAGCTGAACTCGGCATTCAACAGCTCTCTCAAAAGGCGGTCAACATATGATTTGACACCACTTATTCAATGGGAAAAAGGTTACACCATATAGATTTAACTTTATTTACATCAAACACTCTTCATGGAAAGGTTGAAAGACTGAAAATAGTTGTTTGATTATAAAGGGGAAGCAATTACCATCATGTTCCCTATAGCCAAAATTATGTTTCTGTGTTTTCTTAACTCAAGCTTTTTATATCCACTTGTTTTGGTCTTATTTATTCATATCAAGTCTAATTGAAGTCCAGAGTCACACCATCACTTAGTATTTCTGTTTTTGGGCTAAAAAAAAACACATTTTGAAAAATACATTGATTTCAATGGAATTTTATGCCGCAGTCACATTATTTGTCTTCTGTGTGTCTCTTCTTATCTAAATTACTTGCCGTACTTACTAAAGAAGTCATTTAGTAAAGCCCTACTCACAAAAGCTGAACAAACCTTTCATTGATTTCATTATTTTTTTCAACAGCTATGGACTTAGCACCAGAATCAACATTTGCGCCATGAATGCATAAGAGGGAAGAAAAATTATGGATCAATGATAGGCTTCAACTATGGTTTATAAAGCATTCTTGCTCATACGCAGGTAAATTTCTATCAAATTCTGTATAACGTGTTGAAATATTTATGTTCGTTTTTCTTTATTTACATATTGCGACGTGGCAGTTAAAAATATTTTAGACGGCCAATTTTCTAGGTACACAATTTTCATTCCTTTTCTTTGTTTAGAATAAATACCCATTCAACTGCTCAATGTGGAAAATAAGTAGCAATACTATGTATCTTTCCTACTAAAAAGATAAGAATAGAAAACATTGCTTAAAATTTTGCTTATTTAGACATTGTGTGTTGTTATATTTTGTAGGATTTTCATCGTTGGCCGCAGCCGAACAGTAGACATTCTTAAATCACCACAGGAAGTTAAAAAAGAGGTACAAAGATTTGAAAACTTTTCGTTATTCTTAAAAACAGATTAAAGTACAAGAAAAAAGTGTTTCGCGAACAAATATCATGCAGGCCTAACAGTATAGGTAACATAACAGGAATTAAGTATTGCGCAACCGGAAGTCAGACTGTGACAGAGCTTGAAGCTAGATATTAAAACTTTGCTGGACTGTGATTGGATTATAATATCAAGACTGGATTATCAATGTATGTTTTCAAGTTTTTAAATGGATGTAGTTTAATAAAATAAGAATAAAATTTTCCACATGATGGATAATTTTTTTTGGTGATTTTTCAAACAAGGATGAAATTTTCATTAACACCGGAGAAAATTGAATGTAAACATCCGCCAGCTGAACTCGGCATTCAACAGCTCTCTCAAAAGGCGGTCAACATATGATTTGACACCACTTATTCAATGGGAAAAAGGTTACACCATATAGATTTAACTTTATTTACATCAAACACTCTTCATGGAAAGGTTGAAAGACTGAAAATAGTTGTTTGATTATAAAGGGGAAGCAATTACCATCATGTTCCCTATAGCCAAAATTATGTTTCTGTGTTTTCTTAACTCAAGCTTTTTATATCCACTTGTTTTGGTCTTATTTATTCATATCAAGTCTAATTGAAGTCCAGAGTCACACCATCACTTAGTATTTCTGTTTTTGGGCTAAAAAAAAACACATTTTGAAAAATACATTGATTTCAATGGAATTTTATGCCGCAGTCACATTATTTGTCTTCTGTGTGTCTCTTCTTATCTAAATTACTTGCCGTACTTACTAAAGAAGTCATTTAGTAAAGCCCTACTCACAAAAGCTGAACAAACCTTTCATTGATTTCATTATTTTTTTCAACAGCTATGGACTTAGCACCAGAATCAACATTTGCGCCATGAATGCATAAGAGGGAAGAAAAATTATGGATCAATGATAGGCTTCAACTATGGTTTATAAAGCATTCTTGCTCATACGCAGGTAAATTTCTATCAAATTCTGTATAACGTGTTGAAATATTTATGTTCGTTTTTCTTTATTTACATATTGCGACGTGGCAGTTAAAAATATTTTAGACGGCCAATTTTCTAGGTACACAATTTTCATTCCTTTTCTTTGTTTAGAATAAATACCCATTCAACTGCTCAATGTGGAAAATAAGTAGCAATACTATGTATCTTTCCTACTAAAAAGATAAGAATAGAAAACATTGCTTAAAATTTTGCTTATTTAGACATTGTGTGTTGTTATATTTTGTAGGATTTTCATCGTTGGCCGCAGCCGAACAGTAGACATTCTTAAATCACCACAGGAAGTTAAAAAAGAGGTACAAAGATTTGAAAACTTTTCGTTATTCTTAAAAACAGATTAAAGTACAAGAAAAAAGTGTTTCGCGAACAAATATCATGCAGGCCTAACAGTATAGGTAACATAACAGGAATTAAGTATTGCGCAACCGGAAGTCAGACTGTGACAGAGCTTGAAGCTAGATATTAAAACTTTGCTGGACTGTGATTGGATTATAATATCAAGACTGGATTATCAATGTATGTTTTCAAGTTTTTAAATGGATGTAGTTTAATAAAATAAGAATAAAATTTTCCACATGATGGATAATTTTTTTTGGTGATTTTTCAAACAAGGATGAAATTTTCATTAACACCGGAGAAAATTGAATGTAAACATCCGCCAGCTGAACTCGGCATTCAACAGCTCTCTCAAAAGGCGGTCAACATATGATTTGACACCACTTATTCAATGGGAAAAAGGTTACACCATATAGATTTAACTTTATTTACATCAAACACTCTTCATGGAAAGGTTGAAAGACTGAAAATAGTTGTTTGATTATAAAGGGGAAGCAATTACCATCATGTTCCCTATAGCCAAAATTATGTTTCTGTGTTTTCTTAACTCAAGCTTTTTATATCCACTTGTTTTGGTCTTATTTATTCATATCAAGTCTAATTGAAGTCCAGAGTCACACCATCACTTAGTATTTCTGTTTTTGGGCTAAAAAAAAACACATTTTGAAAAATACATTGATTTCAATGGAATTTTATGCCGCAGTCACATTATTTGTCTTCTGTGTGTCTCTTCTTATCTAAATTACTTGCCGTACTTACTAAAGAAGTCATTTAGTAAAGCCCTACTCACAAAAGCTGAACAAACCTTTCATTGATTTCATTATTTTTTTCAACAGCTATGGACTTAGCACCAGAATCAACATTTGCGCCATGAATGCATAAGAGGGAAGAAAAATTATGGATCAATGATAGGCTTCAACTATGGTTTATAAAGCATTCTTGCTCATACGCAGGTAAATTTCTATCAAATTCTGTATAACGTGTTGAAATATTTATGTTCGTTTTTCTTTATTTACATATTGCGACGTGGCAGTTAAAAATATTTTAGACGGCCAATTTTCTAGGTACACAATTTTCATTCCTTTTCTTTGTTTAGAATAAATACCCATTCAACTGCTCAATGTGGAAAATAAGTAGCAATACTATGTATCTTTCCTACTAAAAAGATAAGAATAGAAAACATTGCTTAAAATTTTGCTTATTTAGACATTGTGTGTTGTTATATTTTGTAGGATTTTCATCGTTGGCCGCAGCCGAACAGTAGACATTCTTAAATCACCACAGGAAGTTAAAAAAGAGGTACAAAGATTTGAAAACTTTTCGTTATTCTTAAAAACAGATTAAAGTACAAGAAAAAAGTGTTTCGCGAACAAATATCATGCAGGCCTAACAGTATAGGTAACATAACAGGAATTAAGTATTGCGCAACCGGAAGTCAGACTGTGACAGAGCTTGAAGCTAGATATTAAAACTTTGCTGGACTGTGATTGGATTATAATATCAAGACTGGATTATCAATGTATGTTTTCAAGTTTTTAAATGGATGTAGTTTAATAAAATAAGAATAAAATTTTCCACATGATGGATAATTTTTTTTGGTGATTTTTCAAACAAGGATGAAATTTTCATTAACACCGGAGAAAATTGAATGTAAACATCCGCCAGCTGAACTCGGCATTCAACAGCTCTCTCAAAAGGCGGTCAACATATGATTTGACACCACTTATTCAATGGGAAAAAGGTTACACCATATAGATTTAACTTTATTTACATCAAACACTCTTCATGGAAAGGTTGAAAGACTGAAAATAGTTGTTTGATTATAAAGGGGAAGCAATTACCATCATGTTCCCTATAGCCAAAATTATGTTTCTGTGTTTTCTTAACTCAAGCTTTTTATATCCACTTGTTTTGGTCTTATTTATTCATATCAAGTCTAATTGAAGTCCAGAGTCACACCATCACTTAGTATTTCTGTTTTTGGGCTAAAAAAAAACACATTTTGAAAAATACATTGATTTCAATGGAATTTTATGCCGCAGTCACATTATTTGTCTTCTGTGTGTCTCTTCTTATCTAAATTACTTGCCGTACTTACTAAAGAAGTCATTTAGTAAAGCCCTACTCACAAAAGCTGAACAAACCTTTCATTGATTTCATTATTTTTTTCAACAGCTATGGACTTAGCACCAGAATCAACATTTGCGCCATGAATGCATAAGAGGGAAGAAAAATTATGGATCAATGATAGGCTTCAACTATGGTTTATAAAGCATTCTTGCTCATACGCAGGTAAATTTCTATCAAATTCTGTATAACGTGTTGAAATATTTATGTTCGTTTTTCTTTATTTACATATTGCGACGTGGCAGTTAAAAATATTTTAGACGGCCAATTTTCTAGGTACACAATTTTCATTCCTTTTCTTTGTTTAGAATAAATACCCATTCAACTGCTCAATGTGGAAAATAAGTAGCAATACTATGTATCTTTCCTACTAAAAAGATAAGAATAGAAAACATTGCTTAAAATTTTGCTTATTTAGACATTGTGTGTTGTTATATTTTGTAGGATTTTCATCGTTGGCCGCAGCCGAACAGTAGACATTCTTAAATCACCACAGGAAGTTAAAAAAGAGGTACAAAGATTTGAAAACTTTTCGTTATTCTTAAAAACAGATTAAAGTACAAGAAAAAAGTGTTTCGCGAACAAATATCATGCAGGCCTAACAGTATAGCCAAAATTATGTTTCTGTGTTTTCTTAACTCAAGCTTTTTATATCCACTTGTTTTGGTCTTATTTATTCATATCAAGTCTAATTGAAGTCCAGAGTCACACCATCACTTAGTATTTCTGTTTTTGGGCTAAAAAAAAACACATTTTGAAAAATACATTGATTTCAATGGAATTTTATGCCGCAGTCACATTATTTGTCTTCTGTGTGTCTCTTCTTATCTAAATTACTTGCCGTACTTACTAAAGAAGTCATTTAGTAAAGCCCTACTCACAAAAGCTGAACAAACCTTTCATTGATTTCATTATTTTTTTCAACAGCTATGGACTTAGCACCAGAATCAACATTTGCGCCATGAATGCATAAGAGGGAAGAAAAATTATGGATCAATGATAGGCTTCAACTATGGTTTATAAAGCATTCTTGCTCATACGCAGGTAAATTTCTATCAAATTCTGTATAACGTGTTGAAATATTTATGTTCGTTTTTCTTTATTTACATATTGCGACGTGGCAGTTAAAAATATTTTAGACGGCCAATTTTCTAGGTACACAATTTTCATTCCTTTTCTTTGTTTAGAATAAATACCCATTCAACTGCTCAATGTGGAAAATAAGTAGCAATACTATGTATCTTTCCTACTAAAAAGATAAGAATAGAAAACATTGCTTAAAATTTTGCTTATTTAGACATTGTGTGTTGTTATATTTTGTAGGATTTTCATCGTTGGCCGCAGCCGAACAGTAGACATTCTTAAATCACCACAGGAAGTTAAAAAAGAGGTACAAAGATTTGAAAACTTTTCGTTATTCTTAAAAACAGATTAAAGTACAAGAAAAAAGTGTTTCGCGAACAAATATCATGCAGGCCTAACAGTATAGGTAACATAACAGGAATTAAGTATTGCGCAACCGGAAGTCAGACTGTGACAGAGCTTGAAGCTAGATATTAAAACTTTGCTGGACTGTGATTGGATTATAATATCAAGACTGGATTATCAATGTATGTTTTCAAGTTTTTAAATGGATGTAGTTTAATAAAATAAGAATAAAATTTTCCACATGATGGATAATTTTTTTTGGTGATTTTTCAAACAAGGATGAAATTTTCATTAACACCGGAGAAAATTGAATGTAAACATCCGCCAGCTGAACTCGGCATTCAACAGCTCTCTCAAAAGGCGGTCAACATATGATTTGACACCACTTATTCAATGGGAAAAAGGTTACACCATATAGATTTAACTTTATTTACATCAAACACTCTTCATGGAAAGGTTGAAAGACTGAAAATAGTTGTTTGATTATAAAGGGGAAGCAATTACCATCATGTTCCCTTAACGCCTGAATGCTCATACGATAATACTTCGTCAAAATTTGTCAGGTGAGCATACTGTGTTGGCCAAAATTTCTTAGGACCAGTGTAGATAAAATTCATTATCATTAATTAATCATTAATTATCACATAATTCACACCTTTTTGTCATATCTGTTTTAGAAAAGATCAAACTAATCTTATCATCTAACTAATTAACATCATTTAAAGGATTGTGATTGGCTGTCTGAACTGGACAGCAAGTGACGGAGAATTTCCATTGGACGAGTTCAAGCCCTGTCCCGACGAAGTTTGCGAAGACGGATAGGGCTTGGATCATTCGAGTTAGTGTTTTTCTGGAAGCGTGGACGCGCAGCCTGTAGTCTATTCGTCCACGCGGCGTGGACGCGGTCCACGCAGACACTGCCTTAAAAAATCAAAACAAATGCACAAGTAATTTAAGCTGTCAATAAACCATGGAGGTTGGTCTTATCTATAACAGCTGGAAAGTTTTATGACTTTTGACCAGTCATTTGAAGTGAAATAAGTTAAATGAATAAGATGGACAATCAATAGTGGAAACATCTGGTCAGTGAAGGAGGAGTCTTGCCCTTTACAGTTAACAACTGACCTGAGATAAGGTCAATTTGATGTAATATTTCCCGCAAATTCTGAATTAAGTGTAGGGGGTTGTGCATTTTGGGCTATATCTAATGTTTGTGTGGATGAAACTAAGGTTTATAGGTCAAATAAATGTTGATTTATGATGATCTAAGAATCCTACAGTGCTCCCATGGTAGAATCATGCCATTTGATCTAGTAAATGGGGCTCAAAGTAGGAAATTGATATTTTGGGGTTTTTTCCACTTTCATTTTTCAAGAGAAAAGTAAAGTTTGATTGAATTTAGCTCCCACATGAGTACCCCAATGTGGCTGGTTTTTGGATATGTTATTCCAAGGTCTATTATCAACAAAACCGTGTCTCAGATTTTAGATTAAAGCTTCAGAAATTATTTTATGGCACATTGAATACAGTGACCCCTTATAGCCTAAATAAAGCCTTGTACACAAAATATTGCTTTATTGGAAAATGGAATGTGATAGGAAAATTCTGAGACACGGTTTTGAAGGTCGTGCTGTGTTGATTCAGATTAAATCAATGTTAAAGAGATATTTGTAATGCTAGGAGAGCTAATTTCATTTGAGTCAGTTGTGTTGAAATTTTTAATTTTGAACAGTAATTCCATCTGTTATACATTATAGTTCATTTTTGTAGGTATCATCATAAAAGGTTACATTTCCTCTTTCAAATGATGTCTCATTTATTAAGATTGGTAAAATAATAAGAAAGTTATGCAAGTTTAAAGTGTGATGGTTGGACTAAAACAACCTTTGTATGGTGCTACCTTAAGTTTAAGTTTCCTGCTGGTCCACAAATTGTTATGGGAGTTATGGCACTTTGAAGTTAGAAAATTCATTGCAATTTTATTTTCTACACTTTTTTATTGTTCCTTGTAGATAATAAACTGATCAAGTTTAGGTATTCATTTGTTTGACAAATTGTTACCAGTGACTGAAATATGAGGCCGGTAGGGGACTATGTATTGTTTTGCAATACTCTCAGAATGCTTGTTAGTAGAGTAGCCGGAATGCAAAAAGACGCTTTATTTAAAAGTTTAATGTCCCGAAAGAACATACTGCTGATTTTGGGCTTAAACGAAAGGTACACGCTTCTAGTTTGATTTTTTACTTGTCGTAAGAAGTTCGTATGGTCGAGTTTTTCTAAATATTACGTTAAATAGGGGTACCCTCGATCAACTGTCTCATAGTATGACAATATAACATCATATTCAAAGCAGATAAAAAGAATTTTACGTTGATTTTGCATTTATTACCTACAAAATAGACATATCTTGACTACCAATGCAGTATGTTTACTTAGAGGGTGCATCTTTGTATTCAAATTACGATTTGAAATACGTCTAAAATATTAGCAAAATCAAGGCAAGTTTAACTTACCATTTTAAAACTCTTTAAGCATCATTATTGAAACTAATATGTCGTATTGACACATCTACAAACTAATTGTTCCCCAATTTTTATAGCGATAGGACGAATAGTTTTGATTTTAACGAGGAAAAACTATCATTTTAAATTTGTCAGTTGTGGTCCGGAAACCTTAATTCCGTACTTGTTACGTCTTTTACACTCTAGTTAAAATGCAAATTTTGCTAGTTTTGTTTCAACTTACGATATTTTTTGTGTTTTTGTGTGGTTTTGATTAGTTAATTTGTAATTGTGTTGATTTCCATTCGAATTTACTCGTTTATTTGTGTCTTTATATTTCAAAGGTCAAAAGCACCACAATCAATGGATTCAGTAAGTAGTCCTGTTAAAATTGGGCCATCAAGCCCAAAAAGGGGGTGTTATTCACACTATTGGGACAAATGCATTATTTGTCAAGTTGTATCAGAAGAGCCGACAATCATAATGCGCACTGTTGGTTAAAATTCCCTTTTTAATGCTATGTTTAATTGGTTTTGAAGTACATTTCTTTTTTGGGTATTTGAATGCGACTCATCAAGGAATTATTGTGAATAACAGAATAGTACTTCTAGTTAGAAATTTCTATTCCATGTTTTACTGAACATCGACCACAAATGGAATTATGACACTATATAAAATAAAAGATTTATTAAACATTTCGTTAATTTTCAAGCATAAGTTAACGTTTATCAGGACATATACAATAAGTGCCCTTGTGTCCAAAAGCCAATGATTTGTTGAAGGAATCGCTGAATTCGAGATTGAACAAAAAATAATCATAATCTGTGAATCAAAATAATGTTACCAAGATTTTGTCAAAAAATTATCAAATTTGTAATTGTCGTTAATGAGATATAGCGAAAATTATCTGTGTTTTTTTCATTGCCAGAAATCAAAAATACGATATTTACCGAACTACAAACACTTTTTAGCAGGTTTTATACAAAATAAATTTTTAAGATCGAAGTATCATTATGTGAGAAAGATTCTGTAAAGTTTTGTGAAATTTGAAGCAGTTATAAAGGAGTTGTTGAGGCTAAGAGTGGGGTACCCCCTCACCTTAGCCTACAAATTTCCTTACTTTACTATGGCGAATCCTTATTTTTCATTCAATGAATAAGGTAAATAGATATGTTGAACTACAATATGTAACAATACTTTTGCCTAAGTTTTATGAAATTTTTAGCACAGATGGCGAATCCGTGGTGGATTAGAACTGTACGGTCCTTAGGTGGCTTTGTTAAGTTTTAGTCAGTATAAAACCACAAAGATTTTCTAGATACAATCTAAAACATAAATATTACAATTACACATTAAGGAAAAGAAAATACCTGAATTTCGAAAAATTCAAAGATGGTTCAAAGGAAAAAATTGGCGATAAGAGTAAAATAACACATTTCGTGTACGGATGACAAAACACTTGTTTCACTTATCAACGTCCCCTTTTATAATTCTTATCAAAATCTTATAGGTAAAAACAAAAATAACAACATGCGACCATATTTGTGTGAAATTTTCAAAGAGATTCGTGCAATAATGTAGAAGCAATAGCGGTTTCAAGAAAGGTACACCTTCGTCCAAATATGCAAAGTCCCTGTTTTCACACGAGTAAACTCCTAATTAGACTCGAATTAAATTTTTTCGTATTCAACAATCAATGGTGTAATATTCAAAATATTATGTGTAACTTTAATCAAATTCTATAAAGATCCGTAGGTATAATCAGTCATTCTATATTGGCACCCCTGGTATTTTGAACAGGAGTGTGAAGGATTACAATATAAGGCTTGAAGTCCTAAAAAACGAATAAAGTAGGCCTATAAACCTTACTTGCCCTAAATGTATTGATAAGAATAATAAGAATAAGAATAAGAATTTTTATTAGCTAATCAAGAACCCACGAAGGGCATAATGTAAGTTAGGGTTTTAACCCTAATGTATTGATATAAATGGTAAAAAGCATTAGAACCTCTTACAATGTGTCAACTTAGTTTAGAAGGTTTGTTTTACTGTATTGTTCTAAATATCCCCCCTTTTTAAGGATCTCTCAAACACAGTTTTTAATGATTATATGGCCAAATAACATTTTAGAAAACATATTTGGTATGTTTACTGTAAGACAAACTTGAAACCAAAACAGAAAATTATATTTAAATTAAAAAATAATAGCGTAGAAAATTCCTTCACAAAAAGGGGGGGAATTCGACCTTCATGTAAATTTATTGAATTTTTAATGATAAACGGTAGTACTATCGAAACTTTTTCAATTAAAATACTTGTTTAGACATTATATCATATATTTCCGATCAGTTGTTTCAATTTTGACCACAAATAAATACGGAAATGAAAAACACTTTTACGGTTGTTTTTTTTAGTTTTTTTCGTCCATTGACCTTTGACCTTGAATTTCTGAAAACTCGACCAACTCTGATTCTTACGACAAGCATATTTCGATCGCTTAGGTCCTGCTCTTTCCAACGATATACAATATGTGAGTATGTTCGGTGGGGACATTAAATTTTTCAAATCAAGGTGCCGTCTACTCTACTATGTTAATAGTTACGATATCATTGATAGCATTTTTCCATGTGAATCGTCTATCTATGTAATAAAAACTAATGAAAAACAGTTGCTTCGGGTCTTTTAGCACGACAAACGTCCCCATGCATGAGTAAGGGCCATATAAAGGTGAAAAATTTAGGAGTTTCATGTTTTTGACCTCTTGAACGAAACTTATAACTAAACTCTATAAAAGTTCTATTAGGTTTGAGTTGCCAGATGACCCCTTACAAAAGAAATGGCCACTTCATTTGTCACTTTTAGCGGTTTAATATTATGAAAGCAAATGAAGACGGAATTCTGATAAAACAAACACATTTGTCTTGCTGATGTATACGTCCGGAAGCCCCGATGCACGTTACTATCTGTTAGTGCTAAAAACGTTCAGCTACAGTCACTTTTAACCATGGATTTTTTTTACTGGGCATAGAAATAACCATGGATATTTATAATTACTTCCATGAAATAAATAACCAGTTTATGTTTTAATTCGAAAATATTATAACTTACTTGATATATATGTTGTGTACAAGTTACAAAATGTACAGAAATATTGTACAAGTTATGACAAAAAATAACATACCCTGAACGTTATTAGATATGACAAATTAAACTCAATGGAATAGAATTATCAAACAACTGTTTCAAGAAATGTGTATCAACGGCTACCATATGCAACCAAATGTAGCCCTTTAGACCCGAAGATAATGACACAATCAGATATTAAAGTTTGCTTTTTTCATTTTGAAAAAAAGGTTTTTCATTGTGTCATATGGAACTTAATTAATGTGATTTTCTACAGACTTCGATGGATTGAAGTTGACTTTGCCATTCAGATTATTATAAGAATCTGTGAAAATTTGTTAGCCATCAAATTTCATGGAATTCCTCGATGAAAGCAACATATGTCAAAAATTTTCTCAACCTGTACAATATTTCTGTACATGTTATAACTTGTACAAAGTTGCAACTTGTACACAACATATAAAAAGATCCGACTCACTGGAAAAAGTATTCCAAGCATTTAAACATATATTTTCTTCACGTCAACTTTCATCAAAATTTCAAGTGTCAATCGGTTTCAAAAGAGTTTCATATGTATACGGGACTCCATATAATGGTGTAAAATCCTCCTCAGTATGACCCTCGGTCATGAAAAGAAACACAAATTTTAATGTGCCAAGTGGCAAATATAATTTGTGCTTATGAGATGTGGACGAACGCATGACAGAATGAAAACATGCACACAAAACAAGAGGCTCACAGCAGCCTGGATCGCCTTTCTGGTTCTCAAGTCACGAGGGTGTTTTTTTGTTTAACCATAACACATAAAAGACGTCTCCCGACTACTTCGATTCAAAGGAGACCTTCTTCGGCTTTTTATTTACAAAAGAAGAGAAATATATCACTTGCGGTTGGCGGCGGCAGTTACGAGTATCACAAGATGGCGGATGATTTTCTGATTAATTTTTATCGCTTCCAAAACGATGAATCTTACGTCGAAAACAAACTGTTTTGGTGTCCAAGTCAATGAAAAATTAGAAAGTACAGATATTCCATTTTATCTGTTTAAGAGCTTGTCTATGAGAAAACCGTGCAATTTGGTCCAGATGCAAGAGTTTCAGATCTACAAAAGGGATGGCACAACTAAAAGCACTCCCCTCAAGACTCCATTTCGCAAAATATTTTTTTTCAAGAAATTCAAGACGGCCGACCTACAGGTCTTGTCATGATAGCTGAGTTTCTTGGAAAAATTAGCCACACTGAACAGTGCTGAATGCAAAAAATTAACTTTTTAATGGTTTATTTTTTTTCTATTTTCCCCAATAATCCAAATTTGAAAGAAGAATTTTGAAAGGGTCATATTTCTGCTTCTCAATTCTACAAAAAATTGAAAATCATTATTTCCATTATCCAGTTCAGTATGGCTAATTTTTCCAAGGAACTCAGTTATCCTTATAAGGCCCGTAGGTCGGCCATCTTGAATTTCTCGAAAAAAAATATTTTGCGAAAAGGAGTCTTAAGGGGATGCTTTTAGTTGCCCCATCCCTTTTGTAGATTTGAAATTCTTGCAATTTTTTGAATTTTGCATGGTTTTATCATAGACAAGCTCTTTTAAAAGTATTCTATGTTTTTGTAATTTTTATACGTCCGCTTTTGCAGACGTATAATGGTATGCTGCTGTCGTCGTCGTCTGCTTTGTTAAGTTAAGTGTTCTCACAATAACTTTAGTTCTAGTTATCCGATTGCAATAAACTTTTACAATGATGTTCCTTATCATAAAAAGATGGATAGGATTGATTTTGAGGATCCCCTTTTTTCGTTTAGCATTTAGGGCCAAAAAGGGGTCAAAAATGCTACTTCTTTGTTTGTTCCCAAAATAACTTTTGTCATGGTTAACCAAATGCTGTGGAATTTCAATTTAATGTTTTATATCATTTAAGTCCACCCAAGGCCGCATAGGTAACAAACTTTGGCAGCCCACCATGAGCTGCATGTTTTCAGAGCAATTGACTGTCTATATTGGGCCTAAAACGTACAGTGTTCGATATGTTGCGGTCGCATCATGCTGCGCTCTGTGAACTTAATTATTGAAGTAAGTGAGTGAGTTGGATATTTAAATTCTATCACTGGCGTTTGGGTCTATGATTTTATTGTCATGCCTGCGACGAATAGTCACGGAATGCGAGACATAGGTATTACTTTCCGGCGACGGCGTAAACTTTTTGTAAGACTTTGTGGAAAATCTGATATTTGGTATACAGACAGTTCAGGTTATGGTCTACGCAACTGTCACCAGGCCGTGTGACCACATTTTCATGCTTTAGTAACTATGTGAACTTTGGTATTTTTGAGGCCGTAAACGTCTTTGCAAGAAATTGTGGAAAATAAATATTTGGTATACAGACAAACAGTTGATGTAATGGTTTACGCAACCGTCACCATGACCCCATTTTCACGCTAAACTTCTTTGTAAGACTTTTGTGGAAAATGAAATTTGGAAAATTAAAATCTGATATTTAGGATATTGATGAATTAAAATTATGATTTTTGCGTCCGTCACCATGTCATCTGACCTTACCCTCATTTTTACACTGAATGACTGTTAATATTTTTTCGTGTTCAGTCTTTTTTATGTAAAGTCTGTTTCTTAATGACTATAATATCTAGAATCATGGAAAATGTCGAAATTAATAAATGACTAGTTGAACAACTAGGTATTCTGATGGTGCCAGCAGGCGATACATACTTTAGTGTTAACTGTTGTTTTTTATTTATTGTGAGGAAATAAAAATCCTGAGCGTCATTTTTTTACCGATCATGTACATATGGTAATATAGCAAGGTTCATTTTTTTTATATAACACTGTCAATAAATAAAAATAAAATCATAGACCCAAACGCCACCCTGCTCTACTCTTTGTTCTAGGAACTCTTTATCGGTTAAAAAAAGACAATGAACATGAAATGTTGATGAAAAATGTGGGCTTGGGTTGGGAAACGTAAAAGAACAGTAAATTTTGAAGACTACTAAAAAAGGGAAAAGATGGATATGGACTTAAAATTTAGCTTATGCGGTCCACTAATAAATATTCTACTTCCTAAAACGTGACACTCTACGCACATGCTGGTCCAAAATGGCCAGCTGACAGGTATTCTGTATTATAGACTTGACAAACCCCGCGGACAAGGGTCAACCTATTAATTCACCTAAGGTACACACTTTGGTCGCTCTGTGGAATAGGCACTTATACCCGATGTCAAAATCACAAGACCCTTAGTTAAGCTAGGCTTTATTGTGAGCTTATTCGCCGCACAGACTTTCAATAAACATATTATAATATGCATTTTAAAGGAAGTGTCTCCTCGTCCCCACATGCGGGAACGCGTAGCCCCTAGAGGCTGGCCGTCTCCGCCTCCAGTATTCATGAAAACATAGATTTTAACGAAACTATGCCGACCTGAAATCTATGCGAACAATGTTTTTAAAAGATCTTAAATTTTCCAAAATATTTTATTTATTATTTTAAACACCTAACTAATAAATGATTCTGAAATAAAAAGCATAAGAGCAATAATAAAAGCCAGAAGTTCAGTACAGTACAGTAATAAAAATGTTTAAAACTAAATAGAATAATACTTTTTAAAAATTGTTACATTATCATATTATTTTATTTTACTAATAAATCTTTCAAGAATATTTTAAATTTGGAAAGCCTGGATTTTTTTATGTTGATACTTTATTCTCCTTTATTCTGCTTGTTATAAATGAAACTTTTGAAATATTCTAAAAATCTACAATTATTTTCATGATCATTTCATTCAGCAACATTGAAAAGCTTCATCTTTGGTTGAGTTTGGGACTCTAGCTAAACCATGAATATCTTGCGTCATGGTTACAAGATTTTCAACCTGTCCCAAGTTTTGGCGGTACGTTTTTATTGAACGAGCGTTTAATTATCTTTTAATTTGGCATATTTTCAAACTTCTTTATTTTATTTTTTTTTGTGGTGCATGTTTCATTGTAATGCTTTGTCCAGCTCTCTTTATTATAGTCCATTTGAGTTCTTTAAATCAACAAAAAACTGAAAATTCACTATTGAACAATTTTGATCTTTTCCTAAGCAGAATTCTACATGGCAATATAACTTGCATTATTAATAGCACTATTGACCAACTAGGATATCTAAACAATAAAGATATAGCTTTCGCTGGCCAAATCATACCCTCAAATTAGGTTTAGTTAAGGGTATGTACATGCAACAGGCTTAAGTAACTGAGAGGCGTACATGTAGTAATACAATAACTAGAAATACAGTAAAAAGCAATTATTTTACATATATATATATGTGTGTGTGATACAATGTGACAACTCTTTTATTATATATGTTTACCAATCAGAAAATAATTGTATGTATTATTTCACCCTGTAGTACATCTTAAGATAAATATCACATAAAATATTTTAATGATATTCAGGTAGACCTTCGAAAACAGTATTCCACTTGGAGATACGCTTTCGTTGCTTCCACTTATCTCCAAGTGAAATATTGTTTTCGATGGTCTACCAATGGGGAAATTTGATGTTGAATGGCCGAAAAGGCCAAGACATCACAAAAACAAACCACACAGCATACAAAATACATAATAACTTTTAAATACAAAATCGGCAAAGGTAAGTTACGAGTATCTTCTCAAAAACATATTTTACAGTTACAAGTATCTCATCATTGCAGTTACCGACAGCTTCGTGTTTTTTAGACGTTTCACACTACTAAAGCACATGTTAGATGGCAACTTTATGTCATAAGCCTCGTGCATCTTTCTATTTTCATTCGAAAGAAAATCTTATATAAAAGATTTGATGTAAAATCCAACTTTCCAGAGATATCCTCCGCCATCTTGAGATACTCGTAACTGCCTTTACGGGTAGCCGCCAACCGCCAGTGAATATGTGATTGTTTTTAAGTTTTAAGGAGAAACAAACCTGAAAGTTATATCATTAAAATGTTCAGAAAATTTTATATTCTTGTAAAGATCCTTAAATGAAGTATAGCGTCAAAAATTCTTAAGTCAGCTCATTCAACAGGAAGTTGGTAAACGACACCACCATATGAAACAATCACCTGAAGCTGCATACCAAATATCGAAAAACCTACTAATTAAAGTAGCTGATAAATCTGTTACAAAAAATTTGTTCCTTTAAAAAAATATAAGTCGGCTCGTAATGACAGGAAGTAGGAAAGCGACGGACCTGGGAACGCATCCCACGGTATGAGACCCATACCTGACGCTGCATACCAAATATCGAAAGCCTATGATTAGTTACGAAAAAAGTGTGACGGACGTACGCCCGGTATTTCTTTTTCCCCGCGCCGCAATTTTATAAGGAGTTATGGGACTTTATCGACTTTGTTCATTTTAGGTCATAGGAACACTTTGTGAGCGCAACTCCTCTGAGACTGATGAAATTTTGTAGGTTTGTTTGCCATGATCTGTAGTTGATCAAATCACACCGCCATTTTGATTTGACAAATTTTATGAGTGTGATGGGACTTTATCGACTTTATAGTTTTAGGTAACCAAAACTCAGATTTTGATGAAATTTTGTGAATTGTTTGTCATGATATGTAGGTAATCATATCGCAAAGGCGTTTATTTTTTTTAAATTAAGTTTATTTTCAACTTTAATGCAGCGGCTGGGACATTGGCTACATGTAGCAATCTTGTTCTTAAGATATAAGCAGCTTATGTTTTAACGAGAAATGAAAATTTTCTGCCTTTTCGATAGGTTTTCATTATACGGTCGTTTTCCTTTAAACGAATAATAGAAGGTGAGAACTTGTAACATTTTTTTTTCTTTGAAAAAAATTATAAGTCGGCTCTTATAACAGGAAGTAGGTAAGCGACGGACCTGGAAACGTACACACCGTTCTAGATCCATACCTGAAGCCGCATACCAAATATCGAAAGTCTATGATTAGTGAGAAATCTGTTACGATTTTTTTTCTTCATTTTTTAATCTTAAAAAATCGAAGCGGGAAGAAGGTAAGTGACGGACCTGGAAACGCATTACACCGTTTGAGGCTGAAACGCATTACACCGTTTGAGGCTGAACGCATTACACCGTTTGAGGCTGGACGCATTACACCGTTTGAGGCTGCATACCAAATATCGAAAGCCTAGGATTAGTAGTAGCTGAGAAATTTGTCACGAAAAAAGTGTGACGGACGTACGCCTGGTATTTCTATGTCTCCACGCGGCGAAGGACTAAAAATATAGGTACATGATTTAGTTCTTTAGATGAAAATTCTTTGCCTTTTCGATAGGATTACCATTACGGTCGTTTTCTTTTCCAAAATCATAAATAAATAGTTTTATTAAACTTTGGCTTAAATTTGCCTATGGTCTGCATTTGACATGTTTTACGAAGTTATGAAAAGAAAAGTACATGGTATGATAAATTAACATGGGTTTAAATATATTAAGGAGGAGAACCCAAATTAATTTGTGTTGAAATTGCGACATTGCTAAATTTCAGGCGCTAGAAACATGGACTTTATATTTGAAGTGATACGGAGTAAATAGGTTCTACATACAAGTGCAAGAGATTGAAAAAACCCGCACGACTTTTAAGCCGTACTCTGGGAGCCGAACACGTGTACATGCGTATTGGACTGGTTGAATGTTACTGGAAATTTATAGTACATCGGCGGTTCAATAAGTCAATGAAGAACATGTGGGCTGTGTTGCGTACACTTATTCCACATCTCTTCATTATGTCGCCTGCAACGTGTTGCAGAAGCGACATATAGGGGTTACTTTGGCACCATCCGTCGTCTTGCGTCGTCCTGCAGCGTCACAAAAATTTCCGTCGCAGTTTTCCGGAAAACTACAAGTCACAACCTCTTGATATTTGGTACGTGGCTTCCTCCTATGGTACCATATGGTGTAAAGCGATTTTATGCCCGCATCTCTTCCTGTTTACCGAATATTTTAAGACGCAGGCGACATGCGTCTTTCATGGAAGACGCCCAATCTAGTTTTCTATGTTCATGTCCAAATTTCCAGCATTAAGACTGCAGAACGACAGAAGATTACAACGAGTGGTGAGCGGGTCACTGAATATTATGTCAATGTTCCGAGTGCCTGTGTATGTTATATGACCGATAAGTTAAATTGTTTTTAATTTACAAGTTTTACCATTTCTATTCCGCATAGCTGTTGATTATGAATAACTCAACATCCGATTCTTCTTCAGAATTAAGTTTTTTGTCGATTCATACGTCATCTTAGTATTTTCCTTTCTTACTTGGAAAATTTGTTTTTAAAGGTTTATAACAACGGTGTTAATTTTGTGTTATTTAATTTTCATCTTAATCGTTTCTTTTCGAATGCTGGTCGAATTTTTTTATGAACTGTATATTTTATAAATGACAGATTAACTAAAAGAAAAAAAAATGCCCAGTGGAAAGCATAGTGCTTCTGAACAGAGGAACAGCGAAATTTCCTCGGACAATAACACGTATACAAGTACAATAAACCCGACAGAGGGCGACTCTCACCTCTACACAGACTTACAAACTACAAAACAAGGCACGTGGCGACACTTACTGGCACATCGTGTATCCATTCGGATCATTATTCTAGTTTCTGTCATAATCTTGGTGGCTTTAGTTTCTTTTGGAGTTTCAGCTATTGGATTTTTATCAGGAAACAAGGATGGGACGGATCGAGATAAGTATAGACCCAGACTAGTAGCCCTTCCTGTCTCGCTAGCACAATGTCCTGATAATTGGACACGTATCTCTAATTCTTGTTACATGGACTTCAAAATACGGATGTCATGGTTTGAAGCAAGAGACTTCTGCCGGGTGCTGAATTCAGATTTATTGAGTATTCATACTGTTTATGAATTAAACAGCGTTGGATCAAAGATCGATTTGTCGGGGTCTCCATTATGGATAGGACTAAACGACCTAGAAACCGAATCTGATTTCCAATGGTCGGATGGTAGTCGTGTCAGTTTCACGAATTGGGATGCTTATAAAGGTAAAGGTGAACCCAATAACTATAACGGATACGAGCACTGTGCTGAAATCAAATCTAATTTAAAATGGAACGATGCCAACTGCTATCTTTCCCGTGGTTTTGTTTGCAAATTAAACCTTGAAACAAAGTGTGGTAGTGGGTGGGTGTTCTATAATAACTCTTGTTTTTACTTTTCCACTGCACTTTTGTCATGGAATTCCTCACAAAACAATTGTCAACAACTGAACGCCAATCTTGTTTCTATTAACACGCCTGGTGAGCATGCGTTCCTTCTTCGATATGCTTCCTGGTTAAACAGAGGAAATGATTGGATAGGGTTACAAATCGGCGATGACATCACTAGCAGGCGCTTTCGTTGGGTTGATGGCACGGTCGGAACAAATTTACCATGGGAAAGACAGTATCCTTACTTCCCCGCTAACTTCCCATATTGGAGGTGTGTTGTGTTAGGAACGTATCATGGGAATTATTTAAATCATGGCTGTAATGATTACAAACATTTCATTTGTGAACGGTCTTTTTAAAAGAAAACAATTTCTTTTCTGCTAAGAAACAGCATTTCTAGGAATTTTGTTGTTTTGGCCTATATTTCTACATATTTTTCTAAAACATCTTGTACAGATAAGACGTGTTACACCATGGACCAAGTTTACAGTATGCTTGATTTTCTTATTCCATATCAAAAGAGACGATTTTAATTTTCAAATTAATAATTTTCCTTTTTTAGCAAGTAGCATACCCACCTCACCAGCATATGGGGTGTATATTTCACAACTTATTCAATATGCCAGGGATTGCACAATTTTTTTTAGATTTGTTTACCCGACACCGTTGTCTCCGTGATCGGCTTTTAGATGTCTACAAGTTTAGAAGAAAATAAGTCTCATACGATCTCTTAAAAAGTTTTTTTTTCGATATCAGCCAGTGGTAGAAAAAATAAGAATTATGTCAGATGAAATAATTGGTGTTTGTTTCACTTAATTTGTGACAGTTTGTTGTACTGAGTTGATTACCTCTTTATCCCTATTGTGTCTCACAACTATGTTGTGTTTTGTGTTACCAGACCCTTATAAGCAATGAAAGAGGAAGGTTTGGAGTTCACCCCACATTTCCTGTACCAAGTCAGGACCATTGCGATCTTCAGTTTCTCTAGCCTCCGCCTTATTTTCATTTCTTCCTGGATATGTGTGATTGATCATCCCAGTCCGGTAATTTTCGTGTTACCTTTAATTAAAACAAGCTTTACCCATGATTAAAATTCAGTTTCATAATTTTCTGCTGTAGTTTGATTACAGATAATAACACCGGTCAATACCAAACTGAAAGTTAATTTTGAATAATAAAGCTTGTCTCCGGAACTTGTATTTGCGATTGACCCTATCCAAGTATGTTGGTAAAACTTTTATCGCCCTGTGACAAGTCTGTAAAATGTAAAATTATGTTTAAAAACAGGTGTTGCTCATATTAAAATTTCAATGTTTTTAACTTCTCATATTTCCTATTTCTCGCATGATGAGACTTTCAGATTGCATGTTCCACTCTTCAAAGATTTACATGTATAATAATATGAAACATAACACAAAGAAAAAAAAACATATCTGTATGCTCAGGAGCATAGTCCTGTAGTCACGGTCTAGTGACTTTGATATTTTATACTGAAATGGCAAAATGTTAATGAATGTTTTTTCTTACGTTTGTTAAATGTGAAGCAGTTGTGGTACACCATTGGTATTTGGTATGCAGTGCAGTTGTATTATCAGCACATATCTTTCCAAAAACACTTTTCTGCATGCTCCTGTAGCAACAGTCTATTGACTCATTTGTTTAAATATTAACCTTTTCTAACATCACGTGCTATTTTGATTACAGTTACATTTGCATCAGTACAGAAAATGTCAGTACATTAACTGTACATGTACTCATCTTAATCTTGGGAATCTTAAATTCAAATTATTTGTTTTCAGTTGCGAGACATTTCTCTGTGTTAACAGTTTGTTTTTATAAATTAAACCTTGTAACCAAGTGTGGTAGTCGTGTTATAACTATTCAACTGGACCTATGGAATTCATGACATCATAGAACCGTCCTTAGAATATTTATTTATATTGTATTTCATACATAATATGTTTTGTTTTCTTTATCATAACCCGAAATCTACGCCTAACTACTTAGTATAGGGGTTATAATTGTCTTCGGGTTCGCATTACATGTTTTGTAAATAATAATGCGCGTAAAAATATATTCCTGCATAAGACATTGCAAAACGTTAATTAATGAACAGATGAAGATATTCTGGAAATTGATTTTTATATAATTATTAATTTATTCGAATATGAGTTTGTATTACAGTAAATATCAAACATGTATATGCATTGAAGCTACGAATGTAGTAATATGTAAAAGTAGTCCACGACGCTTCACTCTAACGTCGCCAATTTTAAGAGATAATTTTTTGCATTGTTCATTAACCTCTTCAACATGTAGTTTAAGATTTTACTTTTCAATTGTTAATTTTTTTGAAATTATCTGTTCAAAATGTAGAACTCCAAAGTGATTATGAACTTTGAACAACTTAAATTGACTATAAAAACATATCATTTTGTTCTGTGATTAGATGTATCGATCTACTTCCTTGTTTATATATAAATCCCGGATATAAATATAGTAAAGCGTGTGGTTTTCCCTATCTGGAAGCTCACGTGTTTTATTTATGCAAAATTTGAATACTTGGATTTATATCTAAAATAAAGGGGGGAGTCGTGGTTTTATGACTTTTATTCCTAACAAAAGTACCGTTTTATAAACAGAAAATTATAAAAATTAAGAGTTTATCTAATATTCTAGAAAATGAACCATTAATACTGACAGATGTGTTAACTGAACAGTTGATGAGACGCATGCATGCATGGGCTACAGTGGTGTAACCCATTCATGAATGAATAACAGTGGTGTGACCCATGCATGCATGGGCGGCAGTGGTGTAACTCATGCATGCATGGGCTACAGCGGTGTGACCCATGCATGCATGTGCTACAGTGGTGTAACCCATTCATGAATGGACAACAGCGTTGTAACTCATGCATGCATGGGCTACAATGGTGTGACCCATTCATGAATGGGTTACACCACTGTAGCCCATGCATGCATGGGCTTACACTGATGTTTAACTGAACATCTGTTGCATTGCGAAATAAATTAGAAAATGTGCATTTTTAATATCCATAAATATTGATTGATTATGGGACCAACCCTTTCAACTTGAAAAGGGGGCTTGGTTTTCCATTAAGAAAATTTTTGAATCTGATTTTGATGAGAAAAATACTTTGGTAGCAGAGGTTAAGAGAAAAATCTTAAGAAGGATTTCTGTCATAAAAGATTCACTCAGAGCTCATATTTGAAAAAATACCTTTTTGGACACCTTTGAAAAATAAATCTTACTACATATGGAAAAATAAACCAAGCCCAAGAGGCTGTAAATAATTTTGTCTCAATTCTTCTAATTGATAAAATGACAGAGTTCACAAAAGCGTGTTAATTATATGGTAATTAATTTTATCTCCACAAATTAACATCCAATTGATAAGCCCCAGCAGGGTGAAAAGACCCTAAACAGCTTGTCCTTTTATTACATGTTACCCCATATCTCTTGTTTTTAACAAGACATAAGAAGTTCAGTACACTTAAAGGCAGTTAATGTTTGTACATAAAAAAAAGTACATGTAATTTTTCTGAAACTGTTATGAAGTTTTGTAGGGTAGACGATAAAGAGATGTGGAATAAGTGTACGCGACACAACCAACATAAAGAATCAGCAATTTTAAAATTACTATGGAAAACAGCCAGCAGTCTTCAACATGACCAGAGCAAAATTTGTCAAATATATGTAACATTAACATGTTTGTTGTACATTTGTTTGTATGTTAAATTATGAATATGTTTTTAGAGAACTTTTTTTTCACTAGTCAGAGGAAAATGTTGCATTCAAATTTAAAACCATAAACTAAGACCAGACAAGGAGATGCATAATACAACCCACTGAAACTGGAAAGATGAATGATGGATCTCCTACTAGTATGAGAACGCTGACAGTCCATGACAGAAAGCGAAGAAAAAATCAGTTGACAGTATTACAACAACATAAAGAACACACAACATAACATACATGTACCATTGTATAAGTGATACACATCAAACAAACGGACGGCTGTCAACAGGACTGATGTCAAACAATTTGAAAACACACAAACAAATTATTTAAAAATCCAAAGAATCCATTAAATGTGACCATAAAAATAGGGAAGAGAATAAAACACTAATTTATTATTTTTAAAAAATATAAACAAACATATATATTTTATTCATGCACCATTAAGTAAACTTTTCTATGTTTGAAAACCAGAAACTTCACGATGGAAGTGTCTTAACGTTGACAAAAAGGTAATACTCTGAACAAATGACAAGAAAGTGCAGTTCGTCTTCTGTTATAGTTAAAATTTAACAGTCTTTGTTCAACAGGAATTTGTTTCATAAGCGTCCTTATAATTCTCTTCTTCTGAAGGAAAAGTCAAACATCTCATTCATGTCATTCTTGAGATTGATTCAACGATCTTTGATGTCAATATAAGCATTGGTTCCATTGGAAATTCTGTTTTACATTATTTGTATACATGTACTAATCTATTACTGGTTATCTTCTTCAGCTTATATGGTTCGATCTCACAGAGTCACGTGTTTACTTAAAACGCAGGTAACCCCAATGCACCAAATGTACAATTACTATTTCAGAAATATTCTTCAAATTCTATGTTGCAAAATATTACACTTCCATATAGTATATAGACATTCATTCATTTGGTGGTTGTCTGTCAACTTGTGCTAATCATCAGACAGCTGTGTCTTGTTCTGTATCACAATAAATGGCCTTCATTGCTGCCTTAATATATTTTTCATATTGTTCGCAAAATGTTTTCAGTTATTTTATTCAGGGTTCCACAAACTGACACATCTATCTCCAAAGGAGTCTGTAAAATAACATAGGGTTTGTCTCATGTTCTTTGCCGTGTATTTTCTGCATTCAACTATAAATCAACAGGAATTTTGTTGTAATTATTTCCAAATCTGTAAAGATATAAAAGCTTTGTTTTAGAACATTGATGGTAGGCATCATATTATGTAATTGATTCATTAGAAAACAAAACAAAATGAAAAGGAGTTTAAAATTGAAAACTTGCAAGGAATGGATATGCATGCATGTGTTCATGTGACATACACAAATGCCCCCCATGACGGGCCCCAAACAGTCTATGAAATAAGCTAGATAGATGCTAGATTTCTTATCTCTGATCACTTAAAATTAGTAATAAATATATCAACACCCAGTTGAGTTCCTTGACCACAAACCCTATGGTGCACATATCATGTTACAGAATTTCCTTCACAAAAATGAAACTATTTTACATGATTTTAAACGTCACTTTGAAGTTGACAGTGTACAAGTAATTAAAACCAATCAAATGTTTAACTTTCACTGTCTTTATGGCCAACATGCTAAGAGGTTACTGATTTAGCTGATAAAGATTGAGATAAGAGGGCTGATGGAAAAGACTGCAAACAGAAAGTAGGAGTCTGACTGGTCTAAAAGTCGCTAAGAAATTATTACACATGCATATTCTCGTTCAATTGCATGTACAGTTTCTGAGGAAACATCTTTATATTGGCCTGGTTCCAAACAGGATGTAGATGTCTGTCAGGTCTGAAAGTTGTTTAGAACATACAGTTTGTCATACTGTACTACCCTTACAAATTTCAAATCATTCTTATGTACAAGTTCTGAAAAAAGCTTGACTAAAATTCATAATTACATACAGACACGAGTTAAAATTAATGCAACCCCTTCTCCCGACTTTTGCATGACTGATGTTTCGGTGTTGCTAATTCCAAAACATGTTATACATGTCATAACCCCTAACCCTAACCCTAAAGAACATTATTGTACACTGTATTAGAATTTAATAGCAATATTTAAGAAAGATCTAGTGTTTGGATTTTGAGATTCAGATTACACAAGACACACACCCAAAAGTGCAACGGACAGCCGGACTGACGAAGTGACCTGACTCCGAATCTGCTTTCGTCTTCAGCGACGCAGGTCAAAAAGAATCAAGTCTGTAAACATACATATTTCTAGGCACAGTTTTATACCTTTTAACTTTCTGTGATAGTTTTATCATGCAGCCATTACATTAATATACGTTATTGAGATGTGGAATAAGTGTACGCGACACAACAAACATAAACAAACAGTAATTCAAACAAGAGGCTCCCAGGAGCCTGTATCGCTCACCTGGTCTTGATATCAACCCTATGAAGACTTTGTATAGCTTAATGAGCTGAATGTTTAAGAAGGAAAAAGCTTTTCTCTATCTGCAATAGTTTTCATTCTAAATAAGCAAAAAAAAAAACACTATTATTCACCTTTTAAGGCGATGTAACCCCTATAAGGGGTCATTTGACAACTTCGACCCGATGGAGACTTTTGTAGATCTAAATGAGCTGAACATTTAAGCAAGCAACAGCTTTTCTCAATCTGCAATAGTTTTCATTCTATAGGCCAAAAACACTATTTTTCACCAAGATCCCCAATTGCATGCAATTGGAGCCCCGATGAGGGAGAGAGAGAAAAATAGTCCATAAAATCATGTTATTTCTTCCGCATATTTGATACTAGTACACACTCAATATTAGACCAAATGACAAAAGGATAACTGTTTTGGAATGCTGAATTACTGTGGAAGCTAAAACTTTAAATGGATTATGCACATGTGAAAAGAGAAGCCTAAAATTTTGACTTTATTCCAAGATGCAGATTTGGGGATTATTTCCTGGCCAAATCACCAATACCTCCTAGTTTTTAGGGGTTTGCTAAATTACAGAAAATCTAATCACACAACCCCACCCGATAGTGAAACTGTAAAGAGAAAAGTTTCTGAGCTTTACAATAAGCTATGACACATGTACAGAATATTTATAGAAATAAATCTACAAGCAATAATGTTAGTGTCTCGGGGCTATTAAAATTCTACTATAGATTTTATTTGTTTTTGGCACATTGATAGACCTTAATGCATAGATGAAAAATATCAAATAAAAAGAGGCTCCCAGGAGCCTGAATCGCTCACCTGGTCTTGATGTTGACCCTATACTTTTGTAGAGCTAAATGAGCTGAACATTTAAGCAAGCAACAGCTTTTCTCTACCTGCAATAGTTTTCATTCTATAGGCCAAAAACACCATTTTTCACCTATAAGGGGCCATAACCCCTATAAGGAGTCATCTGACAACTTCGACCCTATGGAGACTTTTGTAGAGCTAAATGAGCTGAACATTTAAGCAAGCAACAGCTAATCTCTATCTGCAATAGTTTTCATTCTGTAGGCCAAAAACATGAAAAATCGCTTTTTTCAAGGGCCGTAACCCCTATAAGGCGTCATCTGACAACTTCGACCCTATGGAGAATTTTGTAGAGCTAATTGAGCTGAACATTTAAGCAAGCAACAGCTAATCTCTATCTGCAATAGTTTTCATTCTGTAGGCCAAAAAACATGAAAAATCTTTATTTTTAGGGGCCGTAACCCCTATAAGGGGTCATCTGACAACTTCAACCCTATGGAGAATTTTGTAGAGCTAAATGAGCTGAACATTTAAGCAAGCAACAGCTAATCTCTATCTGCAATAATTTTCATTCTGTAGGACAAAAACATGAAAAATCGCTATTTTTCAGAGGCCGTAACTCCTATAAGGAATAATCTGACAACTTCGACCCTATGGAGAATTTTGTAAAGCTAAATGAACTGAACATTTAAGCAAGCAACAGCTAATCTCTATCTGCAATAGTTTTCATTCTGTAGGCCAAAAACATGAAAAATTGCTATTTTTCAGGGGCCGTAACCCCTGTAAGGGGTCATCTGACAACTTCGACCCTATGGAGAATTTTGTAGAGCTAAATGAGCTGAACATTTAAGCAAGCAACAGCTAATCTCTATCTGCAATAGTTTTCATTCTGTAGGACTAAAACATGAAAAATCTTTATTTTTCAGGGGCCGTAACCCCTATAAGGGGTCATCTGACAACTTCGACCCTATGGAGAATTTTGAAGAGCTAACTGAGCTCAACATTTAAGCAAGCAACAGCTAATCTCTATGTGCAATAGTTTTCATTCTGTAGGCCAAAAACATGAAAAATGGCTATTTTTCACCTTTAAAGGGCCGTAACCCCTGTAAGGGGTCATCTGACAACTTCGACCCTATGGAGAATTTTGTAGAGCTAAATGAGCTGAACATTTAAGCAAGCAACAGCTAATCTCTATCTGCAATAGTTTTCATTCTGTAGAACTAAAACATGAAAAATCTTAATTTTTCAGGGGCCGTAACCCCTATAAGGGGTCATCTGACAACTTCGACCCTATGGAGAATTTTGAAGAGCTAACTGAGCTCAACATTTAAGCAAGCAACAGCTAATCTCTATGTGCAATAGTTTTCATTCTGTAGGCCAAAAACATGAAAAATGGCTATTTTTCACCTTTAAAGGGCCGTAACCTCTGTAAGGGGTCATCTGACAACTTCGACCCTATAGAGACTTTTGTAGACTTAAATGAGCTGAACATTTAAGCAAGCAACAGCTAATCTCTATCTGCAATAGTTTTCATTCTGTAGGCCAAAAACATGAAAAAATGCTATTTTTCACCTTTAAGGGGCCGTAACCCCTATAAGGTGTCATCTGACAACTTTGACCAAATGGAGACTTTTGTAGAGCTTTTGATGCTGAATCAGTAGCGTGGCCTCAGATTTTCTGTATCTCCTATACTTTTTGATTTATAAGCCAAAAACAGTAGTCAGACCCCCCTCGTCTATTTTTAGTAACGGCGGCCATGTTTTTTATCGGATCAAAAATCAAAACACAAGTTTGGTGCAGGACACCCTAAGGATCATTCATACCAAGTTTCATTAAATTCTGTTTGGTAGTTTCAGAGGAGAAGATTTTTGAAAAATTGTTAACAGACGACGACGACGACGACAGACGACGACGACAGACGACGACGGACGCCAAGTGATGGTAATAGCTCACATGGACCTTCGGTCCAGGTGAGCTAAAAATCACAACGGAAAACAGCAAGCAGTCTTCAACATGACCATAGGTCACTGCTTACCGTCATGCATTGGCCCAAGACTTATAATACAATACAAAAGTATCAAAACCAATCCCTAAATCATCAACGAAAGACTCAATTCTTGACATAAAACAGTTAACATAGAATGACAAGGACAAACAAAGGCTTTGGCAAAGTTTCCTGGCTTAGGACAGGCACATATAAAATGTGGCGGGGTTAAACTAGTTTTTTGGATCCAACCTTCCCCCTATTGATAAGCTTGCACAAAGCTACATATAAAACACACTGTAAAACTCAATCGACAAAAGTTCAATTCAACAAGAGAGAACCTAAGACAAAATACTGTACGAAAACAACAAGACTAGGAGGAACTCTCTTGAGAACACTCGAAGTTACTGACAACTAGCTAAGAAACATTTATCGATTGATGTAAAAGAATCAAATACATCAGTTCTAAATCCGACACCCACGTCAAAACAATGAATGATTAAGAGTTGTATCACCATACAGAACCGACATACTTGATCGCTGTGGTGCTTATAAATAATACAGTGGATACAAAGTGAAAATTTAAGGTTTTAAAGTTACTATCAAGCTATCAATATTTCTGCCAAAACATACCAAATGCAAAGATTTTACTAAAACATTGAATTCGTATCCTTTTTTCAAAAGGTTTTTAAGCCAGTTTTTAATTTCCATAAGGTTGTTTTTGAATTTTTGTGCTTTATAATTCTTTATAAAATCTTCTTCATGTTTCAGGAGAGGAGTTTAAACTTTGAACTTATGAAACAAATAACAACAGTAAAAAAATATAAAAGAGTTTTAATTCGGCTTTAAAATATGTTACTGTGCCAATGAAAATTTTAAAAATTTATATATACCGGTACCTTTTTTTCATCTCAAATTATAAAAAAATAAAGAAGGAATGCGTCCCTAGGATACAGATGGGCCTTCTTAGTTCTTTGTGCCCCAAACGGGAAGTTGAACTTCAACAGGTTTGACCCATTCGCATCAATTCTCATATCAACCCAGTCTTACCCTCCTTCCGTTAAAACCTTGGTACAAGTACATTGTGCAAGACATTTAAAACTTTGAGCAATTGGTGGTGACCCTATCGATCCCTTTAAATCTTCTATTGTATTGGTAAAGAAACTGAATACTACCAATTGTTCATTTTTTTAAATGTCTTGCACAATGTACCTATACCAAGACTCTAACGTCGCCAATTTTAAGAGATAATTTTTTGCATTGTTCATTAACCTCTTCAACATGTAGTTTAAGATTTTACTTTTCAATTGTTAATTTTTTTGAAATTATCTGTTCAAAATGTAGAACTCCAAAGTGATTATGAACTTTGAACAACTTAAATTGACTATAAAAACATATCATTTTGTTCTGTGATTAGATGTATCGATCTACTTCCTTGTTTATATATAAATCCCGGATATAAATATAGTAAAGCGTGTGGTTTTCCCTATCTGGAAGCTCACGTGTTTTATTTATGCAAAATTTGAATACTTGGATTTATATCTAAAATAAAGGGGGGAGTCGTGGTTTTATGACTTTTATTCCTAACAAAAGTACCGTTTTATAAACAGAAAATTATAAAAATTAAGAGTTTATCTAATATTCTAGAAAATGAATTGAACATAAGTTCCATTAATACTGACAGATGTGTTAACTGAACAGTTGATGAGACGCATGCATGCATGGGCTACAGTGGTGTAACCCATTCATGAATGAATAACAGTGGTGTGACCCATGCATGCATGGGCGGCAGTGGTGTAACTCATGCATGCATGGGCTACAGCGGTGTGACCCATGCATGCATGTGCTACAGTGGTGTAACCCATTCATGAATGGACAACAGCGTTGTAACTCATGCATGCATGGGCTACAATGGTGTGACCCATTCATGAATGGGTTACACCACTGTAGCCCATGCATGCATGGGCTTACACTGATGTTTAACTGAACATCTGTTGCATTGCGAAATAAATTAGAAAATGTGCATTTTTAATATCCATAAATATTGATTGATTATGGGACCAACCCTTTCAACTTGAAAAGGGGGCTTGGTTTTCCATTAAGAAAATTTTTGAATCTGATTTTGATGAGAAAAATACTTTGGTAGCAGAGGTTAAGAGAAAAATCTTAAGAAGGATTTCTGTCATAAAAGATTCACTCAGAGCTCATATTTGAAAAAATACCTTTTTGGACACCTTTGAAAAATAAATCTTACTACATATGGAAAAATAAACCAAGCCCAAGAGGCTGTAAATAATTTTGTCTCAATTCTTCTAATTGATAAAATGACAGAGTTCACAAAAGCGTGTTAATTATATGGTAATTAATTTTATCTCCACAAATTAACATCCAATTGATAAGCCCCAGCAGGGTGAAAAGACCCTAAACAGCTTGTCCTTTTATTACATGTTACCCCATATCTCTTGTTTTTAACAAGACATAAGAAGTTCAGTACACTTAAAGGCAGTTAATGTTTGTACATAAAAAAAAGTACATGTAATTTTTCTGAAACTGTTATGAAGTTTTGTAGGGTAGACGATAAAGAGATGTGGAATAAGTGTACGCGACACAACCAACATAAAGAATCAGCAATTTTAAAATTACTATGGAAAACAGCCAGCAGTCTTCAACATGACCAGAGCAAAATTTGTCAAATATATGTAACATTAACATGTTTGTTGTACATTTGTTTGTATGTTAAATTATGAATATGTTTTTAGAGAACTTTTTTTTCACTAGTCAGAGGAAAATGTTGCATTCAAATTTAAAACCATAAACTAAGACCAGACAAGGAGATGCATAATACAACCCACTGAAACTGGAAAGATGAATGATGGATCTCCTACTAGTATGAGAACACTGACAGTCCATGACAGAAAGCGAAGAAAAAATCAGTTGACAGTATTACAACAACATAAAGAACACACAACATAACATACATGTACCATTGTATAAGTGATACACATCAAACAAACGGACGGCTGTCAACAGGACTGATGTCAAACAATTTGAAAACACACAAACAAATTATTTAAAAATCCAAAGAATCCATTAAATGTGACCATAAAAATAGGGAAGAGAATAAAACACTAATTTATTATTTTTAAAAAATATAAACAAACATATATATTTTATTCATGCACCATTAAGTAAACTTTTCTATGTTTGAAAACCAGAAACTTCACGATGGAAGTGTCTTAACGTTGACAAAAAGGTAATACTCTGAACAAATGACAAGAAAGTGCAGTTCGTCTTCTGTTATAGTTAAAATTTAACAGTCTTTGTTCAACAGGAATTTGTTTCATAAGCGTCCTTATAATTCTCTTCTTCTGAAGGAAAAGTCAAACATCTCATTCATGTCATTCTTGAGATTGATTCAACGATCTTTGATGTCAATATAAGCATTGGTTCCATTGGAAATTCTGTTTTACATTATTTGTATACATGTACTAATCTATTACTGGTTATCTTCTTCAGCTTATATGGTTCGATCTCACAGAGTCACGTGTTTACTTAAAACGCAGGTAACCCCAATGCACCAAATGTACAATTACTATTTCAGAAATATTCTTCAAATTCTATGTTGCAAAATATTACACTTCCATATAGTATATAGACATTCATTCATTTGGTGGTTGTCTGTCAACTTGTGCTAATCATCAGACAGCTGTGTCTTGTTCTGTATCACAATAAATGGCCTTCATTGCTGCCTTAATATATTTTTCATATTGTTCGCAAAATGTTTTCAGTTATTTTATTCAGGGTTCCACAAACTGACACATCTATCTCCAAAGGAGTCTGTAAAATAACATAGGGTTTGTCTCATGTTCTTTGCCGTGTATTTTCTGCATTCAACTATAAATCAACAGGAATTTTGTTGTAATTATTTCCAAATCTGTAAAGATATAAAAGCTTTGTTTTAGAACATTGATGGTAGGCATCATATTATGTAATTGATTCATTAGAAAACAAAACAAAATGAAAAGGAGTTTAAAATTGAAAACTTGCAAGGAATGGATATGCATGCATGTGTTCATGTGACATACACAAATGCCCCCCATGACGGGCCCCAAACAGTCTATGAAATAAGCTAGATAGATGCTAGATTTCTTATCTCTGATCACTTAAAATTAGTAATAAATATATCAACACCCAGTTGAGTTCCTTGACCACAAACCCTATGGTGCACATATCATGTTACAGAATTTCCTTCACAAAAATGAAACTATTTTACATGATTTTAAACGTCACTTTGAAGTTGACAGTGTACAAGTAATTAAAACCAATCAAATGTTTAACTTTCACTGTCTTTATGGCCAACATGCTAAGAGGTTACTGATTTAGCTGATAAAGATTGAGATAAGAGGGCTGATGGAAAAGACTGCAAACAGAAAGTAGGAGTCTGACTGGTCTAAAAGTCGCTAAGAAATTATTACACATGCATATTCTCGTTCAATTGCATGTACAGTTTCTGAGGAAACATCTTTATATTGGCCTGGTTCCAAACAGGATGTAGATGTCTGTCAGGTCTGAAAGTTGTTTAGAACATACAGTTTGTCATACTGTACTACCCTTACAAATTTCAAATCATTCTTATGTACAAGTTCTGAAAAAAGCTTGACTAAAATTCATAATTACATACAGACACGAGTTAAAATTAATGCAACCCCTTCTCCCGACTTTTGCATGACTGATGTTTCGGTGTTGCTAATTCCAAAACATGTTATACATGTCATAACCCCTAACCCTAACCCTAAAGAACATTATTGTACACTGTATTAGAATTTAATAGCAATATTTAAGAAAGATCTAGTGTTTGGATTTTGAGATTCAGATTACACAAGACACACACCCAAAAGTGCAACGGACAGCCGGACTGACGAAGTGACCTGACTCCGAATCTGCTTTCGTCTTCAGCGACGCAGGTCAAAAAGAATCAAGTCTGTAAACATACATATTTCTAGGCACAGTTTTATACCTTTTAACTTTCTGTGATAGTTTTATCATGCAGCCATTACATTAATATACGTTATTGAGATGTGGAATAAGTGTACGCGACACAACAAACATAAACAAACAGTAATTCAAACAAGAGGCTCCCAGGAGCCTGTATCGCTCACCTGGTCTTGATATCAACCCTATGAAGACTTTGTATAGCTTAATGAGCTGAATGTTTAAGAAGGAAAAAGCTTTTCTCTATCTGCAATAGTTTTCATTCTAAATAAGCAAAAAAAAAACACTATTATTCACCTTTTAAGGCGATGTAACCCCTATAAGGGGTCATTTGACAACTTCGACCCGATGGAGACTTTTGTAGATCTAAATGAGCTGAACATTTAAGCAAGCAACAGCTTTTCTCAATCTGCAATAGTTTTCATTCTATAGGCCAAAAACACTATTTTTCACCAAGATCCCCAATTGCATGCAATTGGAGCCCCGATGAGGGAGAGAGAGAAAAATAGTCCATAAAATCATGTTATTTCTTCCGCATATTTGATACTAGTACACACTCAATATTAGACCAAATGACAAAAGGATAACTGTTTTGGAATGCTGAATTACTGTGGAAGCTAAAACTTTAAATGGATTATGCACATGTGAAAAGAGAAGCCTAAAATTTTGACTTTATTCCAAGATGCAGATTTGGGGATTATTTCCTGGCCAAATCACCAATACCTCCTAGTTTTTAGGGGTTTGCTAAATTACAGAAAATCTAATCACACAACCCCACCCGATAGTGAAACTGTAAAGAGAAAAGTTTCTGAGCTTTACAATAAGCTATGACACATGTACAGAATATTTATAGAAATAAATCTACAAGCAATAATGTTAGTGTCTCGGGGCTATTAAAATTCTACTATAGATTTTATTTGTTTTTGGCACATTGATAGACCTTAATGCATAGATGAAAAATATCAAATAAAAAGAGGCTCCCAGGAGCCTGAATCGCTCACCTGGTCTTGATGTTGACCCTATACTTTTGTAGAGCTAAATGAGCTGAACATTTAAGCAAGCAACAGCTTTTCTCTACCTGCAATAGTTTTCATTCTATAGGCCAAAAACACCATTTTTCACCTATAAGGGGCCATAACCCCTATAAGGAGTCATCTGACAACTTCGACCCTATGGAGACTTTTGTAGAGCTAAATGAGCTGAACATTTAAGCAAGCAACAGCTAATCTCTATCTGCAATAGTTTTCATTCTGTAGGCCAAAAACATGAAAAATCGCTTTTTTCAAGGGCCGTAACCCCTATAAGGCGTCATCTGACAACTTCGACCCTATGGAGAATTTTGTAGAGCTAATTGAGCTGAACATTTAAGCAAGCAACAGCTAATCTCTATCTGCAATAGTTTTCATTCTGTAGGCCAAAAAACATGAAAAATCTTTATTTTTAGGGGCCGTAACCCCTATAAGGGGTCATCTGACAACTTCAACCCTATGGAGAATTTTGTAGAGCTAAATGAGCTGAACATTTAAGCAAGCAACAGCTAATCTCTATCTGCAATAATTTTCATTCTGTAGGACAAAAACATGAAAAATCGCTATTTTTCAGAGGCCGTAACTCCTATAAGGAATAATCTGACAACTTCGACCCTATGGAGAATTTTGTAAAGCTAAATGAACTGAACATTTAAGCAAGCAACAGCTAATCTCTATCTGCAATAGTTTTCATTCTGTAGGCCAAAAACATGAAAAATTGCTATTTTTCAGGGGCCGTAACCCCTGTAAGGGGTCATCTGACAACTTCGACCCTATGGAGAATTTTGTAGAGCTAAATGAGCTGAACATTTAAGCAAGCAACAGCTAATCTCTATCTGCAATAGTTTTCATTCTGTAGGACTAAAACATGAAAAATCTTAATTTTTCAGGGGCCGTAACCCCTATAAGGGGTCATCTGACAACTTCGACCCTATGGAGAATTTTGAAGAGCTAACTGAGCTCAACATTTAAGCAAGCAACAGCTAATCTCTATGTGCAATAGTTTTCATTCTGTAGGCCAAAAACATGAAAAATGGCTATTTTTCACCTTTAAAGGGCCGTAACCTCTGTAAGGGGTCATCTGACAACTTCGACCCTATAGAGACTTTTGTAGACTTAAATGAGCTGAACATTTAAGCAAGCAACAGCTAATCTCTATCTGCAATAGTTTTCATTCTGTAGGCCAAAAACATGAAAAAATGCTATTTTTCACCTTTAAGGGGCCGTAACCCCTATAAGGTGTCATCTGACAACTTTGACCAAATGGAGACTTTTGTAGAGCTTTTGATGCTGAATCAGTAGCGTGGCCTCAGATTTTCTGTATCTCCTATACTTTTTGATTTATAAGCCAAAAACAGTAGTCAGACCCCCCTCGTCTATTTTTAGTAACGGCGGCCATGTTTTTTATCGGATCAAAAATCAAAACACAAGTTTGGTGCAGGACACCCTAAGGATCATTCATACCAAGTTTCATTAAATTCTGTTTGGTAGTTTCAGAGGAGAAGATTTTTGAAAAATTGTTAACAGACGACGACGACGACGACAGACGACGACGACAGACGACGACGGACGCCAAGTGATGGTAATAGCTCACATGGACCTTCGGTCCAGGTGAGCTAAAAATCACAACGGAAAACAGCAAGCAGTCTTCAACATGACCATAGGTCACTGCTTACCGTCATGCATTGGCCCAAGACTTATAATACAATACAAAAGTATCAAAACCAATCCCTAAATCATCAACGAAAGACTCAATTCTTGACATAAAACAGTTAACATAGAATGACAAGGACAAACAAAGGCTTTGGCAAAGTTTCCTGGCTTAGGACAGGCACATATAAAATGTGGCGGGGTTAAACTAGTTTTTTGGATCCAACCTTCCCCCTATTGATAAGCTTGCACAAAGCTACATATAAAACACACTGTAAAACTCAATCGACAAAAGTTCAATTCAACAAGAGAGAACCTAAGACAAAATACTGTACGAAAACAACAAGACTAGGAGGAACTCTCTTGAGAACACTCGAAGTTACTGACAACTAGCTAAGAAACATTTATCGATTGATGTAAAAGAATCAAATACATCAGTTCTAAATCCGACACCCCACGTCAAAACAATGAATGATTAAGAGTTGTATCACCATACAGAACCGACATACTTGATCGCTGTGGTGCTTATAAATAATACAGTGGATACAAAGTGAAAATTTAAGGTTTTAAAGTTACTATCAAGCTATCAATATTTCTGCCAAAACATACCAAATGCAAAGATTTTACTAAAACATTGAATTCGTATCCTTTTTTCAAAAGGTTTTTAAGCCAGTTTTTAATTTCCATAAGGTTGTTTTTGAATTTTTGTGCTTTATAATTCTTTATAAAATCTTCTTCATGTTTCAGGAGAGGAGTTTAAACTTTGAACTTATGAAACAAATAACAACAGTAAAAAAATATAAAAGAGTTTTAATTCGGCTTTAAAATATGTTACTGTGCCAATGAAAATTTTAAAAATTTATATATACCGGTACCTTTTTTTCATCTCAAATTATAAAAAAATAAAGAAGGAATGCGTCCCTAGGATACAGATGGGCCTTCTTAGTTCTTTGTGCCCCAAACGGGAAGTTGAACTTCAACAGGTTTGACCCATTCGCATCAATTCTCATATCAACCCAGTCTTACCCTCCTTCCGTTAAAACCTTGGTACAAGTACATTGTGCAAGACATTTAAAACTTTGAGCAATTGGTGGTGACCCTATCGATCCCTTTAAATCTTCTATTGTATTGGTAAAGAAACTGAATACTACCAATTGTTCATTTTTTTAAATGTCTTGCACAATGTACCTATACCAAGGTTTTGACGGAAAGAGGATAAATAAGTCAGTCAAGCCTGATGTCCAGTTTGTCATATGTCATTTATTTCACCACCCTACCAAATTTCAAATTCTGATAAAAGATTGATGTGATTTCATATACATATACATACAGACAGATATGAGTAAAACTAAATGCCACCGGCATGGCGTTTAGGGAGCATTAAAATAATGCAGGGAACATATAGATCTATAACTTAACTTGTTCTGCAAAATCTTTTTCTTAACTTGAAATAGTAAGCTTTAGATACTTAAAACAAATAAACATATATAGTATTATGACATCATTAGCAAGCAACAGTCACAGTGACCTGAAAATTATTATTTTTCTTTGTCTCTATCATAAGAATGATATAAAAAAAAACTGACTGTACCTTTTCTTCACAGGCTTCGTTCTTCACACTTATTCTTTTCATGTTTTCTTACTTTGTATATAAATTCACAAAAATAGAAAAATAAAAACTCCACTTAATACATATAAGGTTCTGAGAAATTTTTAACTTTACAAAAATATTATCAAGATTTTTTTCTTACCAATTTTCTGTGTTATCCTTTTCCTCCCATCACAATACATGCATCTTCTTTAATATGATCAATGTGAAAAATTTCATCAAACACCATGACAAATAAACCTGCAGGCAATTATATCTACCCCCTATTCAGATAAGGATCATATGATTCCAACTGTGAGGTTTGGTTCTAATCACAATGGGGACATGACAAAAATTATAGGACTTAGATGAACAAGAATGGATTTATTCATAAATAATTTATCTTTCAAGAGAAAAGAAAAAAATGTTTGCTTAGCCAATTAACAGATAATGAATGATTAACAGTAGTAGCATAACATTCACAAGTAGTGGGGTACCAGCCTATTCATTTACTAAAAGAGAATTGTAAAAGATGGATGACCTTAACATATTCTGTAAGTATTATATGTAAATTTCAAGGATTATAAACATTAGTTTTTGTCTTGGTAATGAAATAAAATCATATTTATTTTCATTTTCAATTTTGAACACTTTTACAATATTATTTCATCAATTTCCACGCTTATTAGTAAGTTTAACATGTTTAATATAAATGAACAAATACAAATTTTCACATTAACACATTATGAAATGTTTAAAGTTAAAATCTGTTCTTTTTTGGCGGGATTTCAAGAAGTGAAAAATCTGAGTTATAAAATGGTGAATGTCGAGAGGGCGAAATTCTCAGCAACAGCCACTTGATATTTGGTATATATACAGCACCAGGGTGGGTCTGTCGCTCACCTACTTCCTGTTAAACGAAATCAGGCCATTTTTGACTTGTACAGATTTTTCTTAATTAAGGTAGCCTAGACTAATAGTGCAAATATTTGACAAGATTTAAAAAAAAAACTTTCATAGTAAATAGATATAAGTACATGTATGAAACAATAGAAACATTAGCATGATTGGGTCAAGGTGATTATTTTTCAATTTAAATTGCAGGTTTAAATTTTCAAGAAATTAATTTGTATAGATTTTATAGATGCATATATTTTTATGGTTTAAAACCATCCACTACAAATTTCTATATTTTTTTGTAGAAAAACAATAAATAGGACATACTTTTAAATGAAATTAAAAGAAAAGTTTTAATGGGATCACCATACTTCTTTTACTTTAATTTTATAAGATACTTTATAAGAAAAGCTAAATTCTCCCATACATTTCTTTACAATAAATTGACACATTTTCCTGCCAATTATCCCCCCTTTGATGAGATTTAAAATCTTTCTAAATGTTTATCTAGTTTTAATTTTATCAATAAAATGAGGAACTTGATCTATGATATAACAAGTCACTTTGGCTTGAATATAGGCTAAATTCTGCAAGAAGTCTGAAAAAAGCTCTGTTTTAGACTTCACATACAGCCACCTTAATTTGTTACAGCAGGGGCGATTCCATATATTTTTAAGAGGGGGCGGGAGGTCCACATACAGCATATTATGGAGGAAAGGGGGTCCAGATCAATTTCAGTGCTGGAAAATTACCTTCTGGACCGGCAACTGTACAGGACAATGGCTTCCAACATTTGTGTGACTGTTCATGAAGTAGGAGGCGTAGATTTTCTTGAATCAATGCTCCTGCGTTATTTTTATTTCCAAATCTAGAATGTATCAAGAAGAAAGGGGAATAGGGCCAATACCAAGACATGGATACAAAATTATTTAGTCTTAGATTAAGAAACACATTTAAAAGATTATACACGTATATGCTTGAACATACTAAATTATACATGTATACTTTTCTACGTCAATTTTATTTTAATTCTCAACCACTTCTCTAGTTTCAATATATTTTACACTATTTTTGTCTCGCCTGCGAAGCAGAGCGGGACATAGGTGTTACTTTACCGGCGGCGGCGGCGACGACGGCGGCGGCGACGGCGGCGTTAACTTTTTGGAAAAGTTTTATGAGCACCTCCATATCTCAAGAACTATAAGTCCTAGGTTGATGAAACTTGGTATGCATATGCCCCAGTAGTAGCTTAGCACAGTTGCATTCCCATCTTTTGACCTTGACCTTGATTTTATGGTTGAGTGACTTTGACAATTTTCAATACATATAATAGCAATGGAAAAGTTTTGCGAGCACCTCCATATCTCAAGAACTATAGGTCCTAGGTTGATGAAACTTGGTATGCATATGCCCCAGTAGTAGCTTAGCCCAGTTGCATCCCCATCTTTTGACCTTGACCTTGATTTTCCGGTTGAGTGACTTTGATAATATTCAATACATATAATAGCAATGGAAAAGTTTTGAGAGCACCTCCATATCTCAAGAACTATAGGTCCTAGGTTGATGAAACTTGGTATGCATATGCCCCAGTAGTAGCTTAGCCCAGTTGCATCCCCATCTTTTGACCTTGACCTTGATTTTCCGGTTGAGTGACTTTGGTTATTTTTATTGCATATATTTGCAATGTTTAAGTTCTATAAACATCTTTTGATCTCAGAAACTGAAAATCCATGTAAATTCAAAATATAATGGAAGTAAGAAAGAATAATTGTTTCTGATGGTACCGGCAGGCGAGACATACTTTAGTGTTAACTCTTGTTTTACTTTATATTAAAAAAAAATAAATAAAAAAAAACAAGAATATTTCCAAAAGACATAATGCCCCATCTCACAATTTGGAACGAACCGACAGACAGATGGACGAACAAACCCGAACACTGTATGTCCCCCTACTTTCATATATGGGGCATACAAATTTTATTGGTAATTTTAATTAATTTTCGAAGGAGAAATAATTTTCTGTTGCAGTTGTAAAATTTGCGAGGACATATGTGGCTTCTTCTTGCTTATCATTATAATACAAAAAAAAAAACTTCCAAAACTCCAACAAAACTGTAATACCAAAAAAAACCCACAAGTAAATAAAAATCAAGAATCTCAATTACATCTTATACGTGTACATGTATGATCTACATGAACATGTCCCATGATTAATTAGCATCTGTAAGGATAGTTATGATATTTAACTTAAAATTCATACTGTTTCCGTTTTTCGTATTAAATCCACTGTTTTTGCATTTAATAAATGTTTACGTTCAAGTTGTCCTTAATTTATGTCTAAGAGGCATGAGAGTATAGATATTTTTCAGCTAATAAGTTGCTTTATTAACTTCGCACACAGAAGATAATGAAATAAAGAAGGAATGTGTCCATGGGACACGGATGCCCCTGCTAAGCCCCAAACAGGAAGCTGATGCCCGACAGACCTGAAAGTCACTTAAGACATACAGTTTGCCATGCTGAACCATCCTACCAAGTTTCAAGTCATTCCCATGTATGGTTCCTGAGAAAAGCTTGACGGAAATTGTCAAAGTCATGTTCACATATTTTCACATCTGCCTAAGTCCAAAACAGGAAGTAGATGTCCGACAGGTCTAAAAATCGCTTAGGACGTATAGTTTGTCATACTGAACCACCCTACCAAGTTTCAAATCATTTTCATGTATGCTTGACGGAAATTGTCTAAGTCATGTTCACATATTTTCACATTGGCCTAAGTCCCAAACAGGAAGTAGATGTCCGACAGATCTCAAAATCGCTTAGGACGTATAGTTTGTCATACTGAACCATCCTATCAAGTTTCAAACCATTCTCATTTAGGGTTCCCGAGAAAAGCTTGATGGAAATTCGTACGGACGGACATGAGTAAAACTTAATGCCCCCGACATGTCGTCGCGGGGGCATAATAAATGAATCAAATGACAAACATTTTTTTTAGAGAGAAATATAAAGAGTTTACCAGTGGTTCAGCATATGATTTGATATTGTTTTTTTTCCATTTCATAGGCTTATCTAGGATCCCCATCCAAATAAATCACTAGTAGGACAGATTCGGCAGATCCTCCACTGGTATAAACAGGAGAAGATGCTGAGCTGCATTGATATGAGCGTGGTCTGGCATTCTAAAACATCAGCATAGACACCTTAATTGTAGAATACCTGTTTTAGTTTACAGGATAAACTGATGACATAAAGGAAGATTGTTAAGGAGGCAGCAGATATTTGGTTATCAAAAGTGACATCAACACAGATAAAACTGCACTCAAAGAAAGGATGCAACTGATGACAATCATTGATAGTATTTCTAACATTTGCTGCAAATAATAGTATATGTTTTTACTTATTTAAAGCATCACAAACACTATTTAATTGACTCAATTGATGCCCATAGATGACTATAATAAAAACAAGTTAGTTATAACAAAATACAGCTCTTCGTTTCCATTTATTTGACTACTATTATTCCTTAAATTTTTAGCTCACTTCACGAAGTGAGGGTGGCTTATGATGTAATACCATGAGCGTTAGCATTGGCATTCACACCTACTTACAGAAGCCTGGTTAAGATCCATATCCACTTACTAAAAAAGTATCACATCAACCATGCATGCTTTGGATATGGTGGCTGTGACCTATATTTTCCATATGGATGACCACTTACAGAAGAACGGTTAAGATATATACCCGCTTACTGACAACTAATAAAGTGCCACAGCAACCATATTGGTGTGGTAGATGTACATGTACCTAATGATCATGCTAAACACAATGCATGTTTTGGATGCTGAGTGGCTCTGACATATATTTTATCTGCATGGATGACCATTTAAAATTTTGTAAGGTTAACATGAGTCCATTTTTGTTTATAGATTACCTATGTTTCTACATGTACCATATGTAATCCATTTTCTATTTCTAGTAGCATTTAGTGTAAAAATTACCTCATTTGATTTGCTGAGTTGTTTATCCCAATTATTCTTTTGCTAGGCATTGGTTTTAAATGAACAAGTGCTCTTCGTATACTTAATTATGAAATGGAATTTTTAGATACAGACTGTCTTTGACGATTTTTCTCTATACATGCAGATAATTCATATAATTAAAAACCATGACCAGATTCTTATTACAACCATCCTAAATCATCATCAACTTAAAATCACCAATGGATAAACAGGCAGCAGACAAGCATCAGACCTATTTCAAAAAAAAAATGTCTCTGCGAAAATTGTTGTTGTGGGTTTATTTAGGACAATTTTCATGTGTTAAGTTGTTTGCTGTCTAAAAATTGATAAGTTCTTATAGATAAAATTAGAAAATGTATGACCACAGGAGTCATCTGCAGAAATTTCAGTAGCTCATGGCCATTTTCATTCATTCTGATGAACCATGGGTTACATGTATGTTGCCTGACATTCCATAAACTAAAGCAGTGCACCTATTTTGCAAATTATCTTTTCTGGTCACACCAAACTCTTTACTCTTGCTCAAAACTCTATAGACTATGCTTCAAGATGGTCCCAATTCATTAAAACGTAAAAATATTTATAAAACTACAGTTAGGCGATTACCAAGTTTATTTCACTATGTAATCTCCATGTATACTAAGAATAAAAAAAAATGCCTAGATGTTGTAATTTATTCTTGATAAATATTTTACAGTCGCTTATTCTCTATTTGAGATCAAATAGACATGCTTCTTGCAATATATTTGATAAATCCATTGTATTTGAAATATAGATTTCAAACCCTTTAAAACTTCAAAATATATGGTTTAAGAACTTGAAGTATACAAAATGTACCAAACATAGTCTTATTGCACTGAATTTTATTCTGTTGTCTTGTTAAATATAATAGATAAGGGGTAATTTGTAATAAAAGGACCAGCTGGATAGGGTCTTTAATTTTTCACCCTGCCAGGCTTATCAATTAGATGTACAAAATAATTTGTCAATCCAGATAAAATTAATTAACATATAATTAACACACTTTTGTGATCTCTGTCATAATGATTCTGATTATGTAGCAAATAAATTTTATCAACCATTATACTGAAATACAGATAGTTTAATTAATCAACATCAATTAGAAGAATCCAGAGAAAAATCGTTTACCACCTCTAAGGGACCGACTATTTAACTTAAAAATAAGGGTGGCTTATTGTTCTAAGTCAGATTTTTTGTTGTTTTCAAAATAAGAATAATTTTATATTTTATAATAATTATATTTCATATCTTTAGTCTTATATATAAATCCTTCTTCAGAATATTTTTCTTTCTATCCTCTGCTGTCAACATATTTTTTCATCAAAAATCATTCAAAATATGTTTAAGAAAAAAACTAAGCACACCCCATCCCTTTTAAGTTTAAAGGTTTTAAGTATGAATCAAATATATATACAGATTATCTATTACAGTTATACAACACTGTAGCCCATGCATGCATGATTCACACCACTGTTGTTCATTCATGAATGGGTCACACCACTGTAGCCCATGCATGCATGGATCACACCACTGTAGCCCATTTATGCATGGGTCACACCACTGAAGCCCATGCGTGCATGGGTTACACTGCTGTAGCCCATGCATGCATGGGTCACACCACTGTAGCCCATGTATGAATGGGTAAAATGGTATTGATAGATGGGTAACATCGCTGTCGTTCATTCATCTCTGTAGCCCATGCATGCATGAATCACATCAACTGTTGCTGTTTCATATTGAATGATCCATCTGTCAGTATTAATGGAAGCTCTGTTCAGTCCATTTTCTAGAATATGAGATAAACTCTTATTTTTTATAATTCTCTGTTCATAGCATAATGTTTACAATGGGAATGGCGAAATTATTTTTAAGCATGATGCATACCCGTAGCCATTGGGGGGTTCGAGGGGTTCGGACGAACCCCCCCCCCCCCTTGGACAAAAAAGTTGATCAAAATAGGGAAAAATCAGGTGAAAAATGGGTTAAGCACTATTAAAGTCAGAAAAAATTGGGAAATCGAACCCCCCTCTTCACATTTTCGAACCCCCTGTTGTAAAATTCTGGCTACGGGTGTGATGAGCATCTTAGTTCAACCATAGATGTATATACATCTATCATGTCTATGGTTCAACACCTTTGGGGCAAATTTTATATTGTCAGACACAATAAATTTCTTTAAATGAACCATTGAGATGTACGGCATGTACACAATTTGTTCATAACTGTTATCTAAATTTATATGAAATCTCAAAATCTCTCCATCGTAGTTTTGCCATTAGCTATATTAATTTGGATTTCGTTTGGTTTTATCCTTTTAAACATCTTTTGGAATTGTGGTTTTCCTATGTTTGCATGCTTCTAGTGCTGCTGATGAGGAATTACATTCCGAAAATTGCCATATAGGATAGCTCATAAAAATTAATTGCAGTTGGAGTCGACAATATATAACTGACATATGTGTTATAGTCTCATGTTTATTTACTCCGTATCCTTTCATCAATTATATCATAACAAAGGAACCTGTTACTAAAACAAATACTTATAACTAAAAAATGACAAGTATAATATTTAAAAACAGGTCTACATATGAAACAGAAATAGACATAATTAGGAAATTCTTCACGGTCTTGATCGGGTTATCACTGGATATGGTGACAACCATATCCTCTCTTGTATCATACCCCTCTGTCATGTCTGTAACTCTGTCTAGTTCACAAGTATAAAATTCATTTATTCATTCATATTTATCAAACAACTAGGTAATCAAATACGAAGCTCACCTCATTACCAATTATTGTCAGTAAGCGGAAATTGGCTTGAACTTATCAAAATTTTAAGTTCTCATTCATGCAGAAAAAGGTCACAGCATGCATCTGAACCATATGTCTTGCTAATCATCCCAAGATGCACCTACCATATCACTTGGTTGAAGTGGTACTTGCCTGTAAGCATGAATTAACCTTGAATATTCTTCTGTAAGTTGTTCATCCATGTGGAAAATATAGGTCAAATCCAGCATCCGAAGCATAAATTGTTTTTTGCATAACTAAGAGCACCTACCACACCAATATGGTTGGTGTGGCACCTGTCAGTAAGCAGGAATTGACTTTCCACATTTTATATATGTGGTCATCCATGCGGAAAATATAGTTCACAGCCAGCATCCGAAGCATGCATTTTTGGCTTCTGTTTTTGTTTTATCAAATCTAATATTCTACCGGTTTTCCAAGGTTGTTACTCCTAGCGTGTCTGATGAAGGTTAATCCAGAAAAGCGCTTCACACGTAGTGAAATTTTGCATTGTACATTTATCAAAATCATTTCAATATGTGGATCGTGTCTTTCTGGCACATATTCCATATTCTTTCGTATTTAATAAATGTATTGTGCTAAGCAGCACTAGGTGCACCTACCATACCAATATAGTTAGTGTGGCACTTGTCAGTAAACGGGAACGGACTTTAACCATTTTTCTGTAAGCGACCACCCAGGTCACACCCATTATCCGAAAAGCATCAATAGGTGCACCTACCATACCAGTATGATTGAATTGGCACTTGTGTTAGTAAGTGGGAATTTGGAAATATGAGGGTTTGGGAGGACGGACGAACGGAGCCGAACACTATATGCCCCTATATGCCCCTCTACTTTCGTAGGCCGAGTATAAAAATTGTGGTGAACCATTCCGATGCTTAAAACGTTACGTGCAAACCATTTACAACATTACAAATAGGGAACCTTGTACAGTATTGTTGGAAAACATGTTTTTGTAAGTAGTTTATTGAAGCATGCATTCATCGTTCCGTTAAGGCATATTTAGTCCAAATAATGATACATACACTGTACAATATTCGCTTACTTTCATACACACTTTTTCTCTTTCACCTTCGAATTCTATCCTTAATGATACATTTTTTTCTACATATAAAAAAACGCAAAAAACAAAAGCGAGAGCCTGGTCGATAGTATAAAACTCCATCGCAAGATCCGTCAAATAAATTGAAGTCTTACATTCAACATCATAAAGGGAATTAGAAAATTTTACAAATGAACTTTTTTAAAAATACCAAGACACTTCAACTTAAATTTCATGCTGGCTCAAATAATGCTTCCAGTGGGGTACAAGCTGAGCAAAAATAATTGCAGAGGGATATAAACTAGATTATCGATATCGGGCCAAAAAAATGACAGTGGCATGCATACGACTGCATTTTCCCCAAAAGGCAACAAGTATAATTTCACCCACAGTGACTTGTTCCCCTGTTCCCATATTTTATATATGCGTCGCATGGGTTGCTATAAACCTTCAATGGCACCTTGCGCACTCAGGCTCAATTTGACACGAGTTTGCTTTAGTTTATGTTATGCATGTCTTGTGATACTTACTATGTATATCAAGGCTTCCAATTGTGTTCATTATTTGCTTGATGATAGAAATATCATTAAAAACGAAAGAATATGGAATATGTGCCAAAAAGACACGATCCACATATTGAAATGATTTTAATAAATGTACAAAAGCAAAATTTCACTGCGTGTGAAGCGCTTTTCTGGATTAACCTTCATCAGACACGCTAGGAGTAGAAAACTTGGAAAACCGGTAGAATATTAAATTTGATAAAAAAAAAAATGCCAAAAAATATTACAACAATGACCAAACAGATAAATTTATCAATTTTAAAAGAAACAGCCATCATAAAATTCCAAATAAAATTATTAAAGTTATCATCATTTTTCGTGTAGAACTTTGTTATACTTCTGCTTCAATACAATCATTTAGAATTTAGGCGTGTAAATGTTGTGGTATATAGGTTTATACTTTTTGTGTTAAGTTAGCTTTTCAATTCCACATTAAGTATTGTCTACATTAACTTCAATTTTCATAACAGGAAATACTTAACAAAAACAAAAATACAGGTCGGGAAGGACCCCATTGGCAAAAATCTGGTTCAACCCACTATTTTTTTTTAAATGCCTGTAACATGTCAGGACCATTGCGATATTCCATTTCTCCGGTATGTCTTTGCCTTGTTTGTTTGTTTTTCTTCTCTTCTTGAACATTTTAAATTGAAAGTAGTGAAGAAGGTGGTGGTTCTTGCGACTCTGTGCCCATGTTAATGCTATGGGAAAAAGGTATCCTCCCAGTGACTCGGACGATGCCCCATAAAGTTTTTTTTTTAATAACTACCCATAAAAAGTCTAAGTCGGCTCGGAAAACATGAAGTTGATGATAGACTGGTCTGGAAAGGGGAGGCACGGTATAACTTACCATGTTGAAGCTGTGCACCAAATTTGAAACCAATTGATCTAGTAGAAGAAGAGAAATCTGTTACGAAAAATTTCACATTTCAAATTTTTTACCCTAAAATGTCTAAGTCGGCTTGGAATACAGGAAGTAGATAATGGACTGGTCTGGAAAGGGGAGGCACGGTATAACTCACCATGTTGAAGCTGTGTACCAAATTTGAAACCAATTGATCTAATAGAAGCAGAGAAATTTGTTACGAAAAATTTCACATTTCAAATTTTTTACCCTAAAAAGTCTAAATCGGCTCGGAAAACATGAAGTAGATGATAGACTGGTCTGGAAAGGGGAGGCACGGTATAACTTACCATGTTGAAGCTATGCACCAAATTTGAAACCAATTGATCTAGTAGAAGAAGAGAAATCTGTTACGAAAAATTTCACATTTCAAATTTTTTACCCTAAAAAGTCTAAGTCGGCTCGGAAAACAAGAAGTAGATGATTGACTGACCTTGAAAGAGGATGCCTTGGTATAACTCATCATGCTGAAGCTGTGTACCAAATTTGAAACCAATCCATCCAGTAGAAGCAGAGAAATTGAACCGGACGGACAGACGGACGGACAAGGTGATTGCAATATAGCCCCCTCTCTTACGAGTGGGGGTATAATATTTAACTTAATTATGTAATGTAAAAGAGTAAGGAATTCTAGCCAATGTTCTTTCTTAGTAGCAGTTGCCCTGCTGTTTATGAGGATCGTTGTTGCCCAAATGTTATATCTATACACCATTCCTGTTTCAATCAAATTGGTCATGTTGGTAAAATGTTTTTTTATAAAAGAAGATTACAAAAAATGTTTACAAAGGACAGATCCATAGAACATGCTTCGGTTGCCTTATTATAAATACCATTAATTCTGAAGATTTTATAGGAGGAAAAAAATCTTAAGAAAAATGATTGAAGGACTGTTTTTTTAATAGGCTATTTATATTAAACACCATTTCTTACAAAATATACATCTGAGGCAGGGTTTCTTCCTCCGTATTGTCACATGGTTTAGATTTAATAACAGACATGTCAAGAAACTCTGAATCTGCCAATACATCTGGCTGTTCATTCAAAGTTTCAGAGAAGTTTGTCTCAGATTCCCAGAGTGGCTCAGACTTGACATGAAAAATTGTGGAGGGCTCAGTTTTTATTACATTTGTCGCTTTACATTCAAGTGAGTGTTGGTTTGTTCTGTCAGTATCCATATGTATTAAATACTTCTGAGGAATGCTATCATCTCTCTTGATTTTACCTGGCTCACTTTCAACAGCGGTCTTGTCTATGGATAAGAGATCATCGTCATTGTTAACTTATCAAAGTTTTTTTTCTCAACACATTTGTGATCACATAATATGTATTTATCAGGAAAAGATTCGCCACAAAATTAACATTTGTACTGTACATGTATTGGTTGGTTTGAGTGCATTCTTAGATGGCTTTTGTCACAGAAGTTTTGGTCACAGATTTCACAATAAAACGGTTTAGGATTGTCAGAGTGTAATCTAGAATGTCTGTTTAATGAAGATTTTTGGGTAAACCATGTACCACATACAATACATTGATAAGGCTTTTCCCCAGTATGTATACGCATATGACTTTCTAATAATACATTAGTTTTAAACTTCATTGGACAAATGCTACAATTGAATCGTTTCACTTTCTCAGAATGGCATTTAACATGGGACCTCAGACAAGATTTGGTAGAGAATTTCTCCTCACAGACATGGCAGCTATACTGTTTATCCATGTGTGTGTCCATATGATTTTTTAGCTGAGTTTCAAAAGTAAAATCCTGTCCACAGATTTTGCAGTTACAAGGTTTATCGCCTGTATGTATGCGCATGTGAATCTGGAGAACGCGTGCATAATCGAACTCCTTTCTACATACACCACATTGATATGGCCTTAAACCTGCATGTTTCCTCGTGTGAATCTTAAGAGCACTCTGAGATGGGAAACACCTTCCACATTCTTTGCAAGAAAACACTCTAGGCATTTTGACCGCCTGCTGACTGAAGCATGGGGGTAGAACCAACAGAAAAGGAACTGAAATGAAAATAGAAAATACATGTGTATTACGGAAGACAGGTGAGATAGAGGTAAAACTGTATAAACTCAATAGAATCAAATAAGTGCACAAAAATGCAAACGTGACTATTGGTTATGATTTAAGTAGATATTCTATCATGGGCATTGTGGATTAAAGTGTGCTGGAAAATGTTGTTCCTACATTTTACACAAAGGATATACATGTACAGGTATAAAGAAATAAAAAGCTTCGCCGAGCGCAGCATGATACGACCGCAACATGTTGAACCCTGTACGTTTTAGGCCCAATATGGATAGTCCATTGCTCTGGACACATGCAGCCCATGGTTGACTGACAAAGGTTTTTGACACATGCAGCTTTTGGTGGACTTTCAACTCACATTTTAAAAGGATTTTTTTTTTTCCAAAAGAGATCAAAATCAGACAACAAATAGATAAGTTTCGAATTTGGCCCCTAATTACATAATAGGGGGAAAAGGGGGGTAACAAAAATTAATTTTCAATTTTGTATCCGCCATTTGACAAGAACAAACATGCAAAAAATAATAGAAATCGGATCACAAGTAAAAAAGTTTCGATTTTGGTCCCTTTTGGCCCCTAATTACGTAACAGGGGGGGAGGGGGTTAGCAAAAATTAATACTCAATTTTCTATCTGCTATTTGACAAGAACAAACATGAAAAAAAAATATTCAAAATCGGACAACAAATAAAAAAGTTTCAATTTTGGCCCCTTTTAACCCTAATTACATAACGGAGGAAAGGGGGACGCAAAAGTTCATCCAGATCATTCTTTTATTGTAATAAACATTCTTCACAAATTTCACAGCAATAAGCCGACTAGGACCAAAGTTATGGTGGAAATTAATAAAATGTTTGAATTTTTTGCCCCTTTTGGGCCCCTAATTTCGAAACAAAAAAAGGGGGACCCCCAAAATCAATCCCATTCACCCTGTTATGATAAGGAACATTATTGCAAAAGAACAAAGCAATTAGATAGCTAGAACTAAAGTTTTCGTGGCAAAAAACATAAAAGTAGCATTTTTGGCCCCTAATTTTGAAACCAAAAAAAGTGGGACCTCCAAAATCAATCCCACCCATTCTTTAAGAGTAAGGAATATCAATGCATTCAGATAACTAGAACTAAAGTTATCGTGTATATATACACTTAAATTTAACAAACAACGACGACAACTACGACGACGACGACAGCATCATACCATTATACGTCCGCTTTTATTGAAACCCCCAATATTTCTTCATACATGCAGTTACATCTACACATGTTCATGTCCATATGTATGTCTACTGCTTTTAAATAAGATGATAATTGAGTTTACAAAGATTTCACCTTTGGACTTGCAATATCCATTTTCAATATAACAGTAAATCTGTCTATGACTGAAAAACAAATGCCAAGTAAAAAGCTACATGTATGTCTTATAGAAAAGATGAGGGGACATACTGTCACGGACCTGGGGTAGGTTGTGATGCACACTCCCGGTCCGTACCAGCGTCAATTCTCCGGATATACCAAAGTATCGGTTGTAGGGGTATCGTACTAAACTATAAGCCTGACTTGGACAGCACAATATTCGCTAAGGGAAAGCCTTTGCTCTTTCCAGGGCCAAAGCTTCTCTCAAGAAAAGTCCTCCTATTTCAGGAGTACTGGTCCAAGCCTTTACTGTACCATAAGAGCCTTGTCTCTATTTTCTATAACTAAAGGCAACTACTTAGCCTTGTCCTACTAATGATTCCTCTTTCAGGAACTTTTACTCTTATTCTTATTCAGAATATTAACTACCTTTGCTTTGTCAGCTTTGACCAAGGCTTGTCTTCAGCTAATGACTGTCTTCTCCAAGACTAACTATAGACTATAAGTCACCAATTTCTGACTGACTAGGGAGTTTAACGTCGTGACTATACCTAGATAATGGTCTGCAGCGACGTCACCAATCACTGACTTACTGATGGGTTTTTATAGTCGTGACTATAGGCTAAAGAGCCTCTGCAGGGACTATTTTAGACTCGCTATGTGCCATGGGTCGTCCAGCCCATGACACACCACCGCCAGTGTTAGCTGCTCCAGAGTATCCTTTGTTATCGCTGGAGCAGGGCCCGTCTTCCACCACGGGGAGGTTCTGGTCAGAATTCTGAACCAATTTCTGACTGGGAAGTTTAACGTCCTGACTATACCTAGATATAGGTCTGCAGCGACGTTGATTTATGACCAATTTCTCACAATGCATCCGCTTTTATACCCCTGTCTGGACTAAACTATTTCAATCTGTTTTACCCTGGATGATTCCAAAAATTCTACATCTTGCATGCGTTTACTTAAGTTACTGTTTTCAATGCAAGCTTCTAGAAGATTTAACTTTATAAATAGACCCTACATATTGATTTCTAAAAATAACTATGGGACGGACTATTTTACTTGAAGAGGGGGGGGCTTGGTTTTTTGTTTTGATCAGAAAAAAATATATTTATTTTCCAAAGGCGCCGCGACAGTTTCATTATCAGCATTATTTTTTTTATAGCAGAAATACTTCTTCAGAATATTTTTTTTCCTCAGCTGCCAAAATATTTTTTTCATCAAAAATAATTTTCAGTATATTTTTTTCGGAAAAAAACCAAGCCCCCTCTTCAAGTTAAATAATCAGTCCCTAAGGGAATTTCTAGAAAACGAAAGTACAATATTATTATCTTTGCAAATATGGAATAAACATCTTCCCTAACAATGTCCTAATAAAAGCTTGACTAGAACAATTTATTCCGGACAACATTACTAAATAAACCTTTAAAAACCTACTTTAACCTTTCCTTTCTGACCTATCTTATATGTAAAATTGGGATATAAACAGAGGGGGTGAAGCAATATAAAATGTAGAGTCATCACAATACATGTATATAGTTTTACCTGTCTGTCCATCTGGTGTACATGAAGTTGATAACACAGCATATGGAGTACTATTACATGAAGTTGATAACACAGCCGATGGAGTACTATTACATGAAGTTGATAACACAGCAGATGGAGTACTATTACATGAAGTTGATAACACAGCAGATGGAGTACTATTACATGAATAATCAGGGTTGATTGTAGACTGAGGGAAGGTAGATACCATCTTATTGTCACTAGTCACTGGGAATGATGGGAGTAGAACTGGTGAGCTGTTTGTAGTTGTATCAGATACTAATTGGCTGGTAATGGGCTGAACCATTAAAGGTGTGGTCATATTAATTCCAGAAATAAATTGGCAGTTTTTAGCTGTTGTGCATGTTGTAGGTGATTCACTAGTTACATGTAATGGTTGTGTCATAATAGAGGAAGACATTCTAGTTTTAGATGCTGTTTGGTTAAAAGGTTCAGTAACTGCTGATTGGTTAGTAAATGGTTGTACTATTGACATGGCTGATGATTGGTTGGTTATGAGTGTGTCCAATCTATTCCATGGTTGGCAGTTTGTATTACTGCTGACAACTGTTTGGCTAATATGTCCATTGCTGAACGTAATTGGAGGTTTTATGATCATAACAGTTCCAGAATTACCATGTGGGATGCCTGCTCCTGTGTGAAGTGTTGGTATTCCTGTGGTATGTTTAGACGCTGTTTGTATTTTTTCTTTGGTGGGAACGAATGTTTTCCTAGAGGACTGTACTCTTGAAGAAGGTGTTGAAAACACAGATGGAAGCACACCGATTGAAGGACAAATATTGTTTACTAGAATCTGGGTAGAACTAGATCTTGTTTCTGTTGATGTCACTGGTTGACTCATTGCTGCTAGAATCGAAAGAAAAATATGTTAGTGAATGTTTTATCAATGTAGTCTGAACTAATCATTCAATTTTGAGTCAAGGCTAAAATGCATGTGTGTTTTTGGTTCTATTCCCAAACAAGAGGCCCTCAGGAGCCTGAATCGCTCATGTGGTCCTTCAGCTTAAAAGGTCTTTTTATAAGCATTTACCCCTATAAGGAGTCATCTTACAACTTTGATCCAATGAAGTTTTTTGTAAAGGTTAATGAGCCGAAGGTTTAACCTAGCAACAGCTTTTCTCTATCTGCAAAAGTTTGCATTCTATAGGCCAAAATGCACGAAAAACTGCCATTTTTTACCTTTAAAGGGCCATAACCCCTATAAGTGGTCATGTGACATCTCCGACCCAATTGAGACTTTTGTAGAGCTGAATGAGTTGAAGGTTTAAGTAAGCAATAGCTATTCTTATCTGCAATAGTTTTCATTCTATAGGCCCAAAACATTAAAAAAACAAGAGTTAACACTAAAGTATGTCTCGCCTGCCGGCACCATCAGAAACAATCATTCTTTCTTATTTCCACTATATTTTGAATTTACATGGATTTTCAGTTTCTGAGATCAAAAGATGTTTATTATAGAACTTAAACATTGCAAATATATGCAATAAAAATAATCAAAGTCATTCAACCGGAAAATCAAGGTCAAGGTCAAAAGATGAGGATGTAACTGTGGTAAGCTACTACTGGGGCATATGCATACCAATTTTCATCAACCTAGGACCTATAGTTCTTGAGATATGGAGATGCTCGCAAAACTTTTCCATTGCTATTATATGTATTGAAAATTGTCAGTCACTCAACCAGACAATCAAGGTCAAGGTCAAAAGATGGGGATGCAAATGTGCTAAGCTACTACTGGGGCATATGCATATCAAGTTTCATCAACCTAGGACCTATAGTTCTTGAGATATGGAGGTGCTTGCAAAACTTTTCCATTGCTATCATATGTATTGAAAATTGTCAAAGTAACTCAACCGAAAAATCAAGGTCAAGGTCAAAAGATGGGGATGCAACTGTGCTAAGCTACTACTGGGGCATATGCATACCAAGTTTCATCAACCTTGGACTTCTAGTTCTTGAGATATGGAGGTGCTCATAAAACTTTTCCAAAAAGTTAACGCCGCCGCCGTCGCCGGTAAAGTAACACCTATGTCCCGCTCTGCTTCGCAGGCGAGACAAAAACTATGTTTGACCTTTAAAGGGCCATAACCCCTAGAAGGGGTAATATGTCATCTTGGACCCAATGGAGACTTTTATAGAGCTCAATTATCCAAAGGTTAAAGCAAGCAACAGCTTTTCTCTACCTGTAAAAGTTTTGATTCTATAGAGCAAAAAACTCTGTTTTTTTACCTTAAAAGGGCCAAAATTAAAGGTTTAAGCAAGCAACAGCTTTTCTCTATCTGCAATAGTTTTCTTTCCTTAGGCCAAGAACATGAAACAAGAGGCTCAAGAGGCCTCCCGGAGCCTGAATCGCTCAACTAGTCCTTAAGCTAAAAGGGTCTTTTCTATGAGCTATAATTACCCCTATAATGAGTCATCTTACAACTTTGATCCAAGGGAGTTTTTCGTATAGGTTAATGAGCTGAAGGTTTAAGCAAACAACAGCTTTTCTCTATCTGCAATAGTTTTCATTGTATAGGCCAAAATCATGAAAAAACGCTATTTGCCATAAACCATATAAGGAGTCAACTGACAACTTTAACCCAATGGAGGCTTTTGTAGATCTTGATTCTGAAGAAGATGGGTTGCATCAGATTTTCTCTATCTCATTCACAAGCCCAAAACTGTAGTCTGACCACCTTCAGCTCATTAACAAAAAGTGACCCCATTTCCTTATTTTTCAATTCTAATACAACATTTCTGTTATCGCATTCGGGCCAGACGAAAAGAAATTTTTTTTTTTTTTGCGATTAAACGCAAAGAATTGCATGAATTGCGAATAAACACAAAAACGTTTGCAACTAAACGAAATTATTTGCGAATAAACGCAATGATGTTTGCGATTAAACGCAATAGTTTTCGAAAAAACATAGTTTGCGAATAAACGCAATAATGTTTGCGTTTAAATTTTTCGTTTAAAGGCAAAAAAAAATGCATTTTAACGCAATACTTTGTGAATAAACGCACTGCTTATTTTGCGAATACACGCAGTAATAAATGTTAATGCAAAAAATCGCAATTGTTTTGCGAATAAAACCAATCAAATTTGCGAATAAACGCAATATGTTTTGCGATAAATAGCAATACTTGTGGAATTAGATTCAAAGAAATTGAAATTAATGAAATATAATCAGATGTCCATTTTACTATTCCCTATTTCGTAAATATTGGGTTATCTCCCATTTACAAGAGTTGTCCTCCATTACGGTAGGTATATGCAATGAATGGGAAAAATAAGGTTTTATTTATTTTTTTTAATTATTCAGAGGGCTTAGCAGACCCTATTAGATCAGAAAAACATTGAATATACCTTTTTCAAAATAATCATATTTTACATGTGGACATTTTTTGACAAATTAAAATAAAAAGCTACGCCGGGGGCAGCATGATACGACCGCAACCTGTTGAACCCTGTACATTTGCAGCCCAATATGGATTGTCAAATACTTTGGGCACATGCAGCCCATGGTGGACTCACATAGCTTTTTGACACATGCATTCTGTGGGGGACTTTGAATTGCATATTTGAATTTTGTCTATACCAACCTTCAAGGAAAACTCATAATGTGCTTTTGGTCCCTTTAATCCCTAATTTCCCCAAATTGGTAAGAGATATTGCTAACCTGAATGGAAAATGATGGCATGGATTTTACAACCTTGGATTCCAATGAAAAAAAAAATTCAAAATTGGGCCACAAATAAAACAGTGGTTTTTTTGGGTGTGGCCGCTTTTTGACCCCTGATAGCAATGTAACAGTACAAGATACTTAAAAACTGTCGTAACATTTTCCTGACAGAATTTATCATATTTAATGAGGATTACAATAAAAAAAATGACAAATTGTATGAAAGATAATGTTCTACAGAGTTTTGTCTTAACACACAGTTTCCCCCTTTCGGTCCCTTTTTCTTTGAAATGGTAAGGGCCAAAATCCCCTAACACATGAGGAAACTTTTTCTAGTGGTTAGAAACATCATTTCGTCAGTCCACTACAATTATTTTTTTTCTAATTAACCATTTGCCAAGACAAACACTTATAATTGTCGTTTTTTGGCCACTTTGACCCCTAAATTCTCGAAAACGGTATGAGATATCGCAAATCTGATTGAAAAAAGCAGGCAGGGATTTTTACAAGGATTCTAATGAAAACAAGGAAATGTGTCAAGATGACACTGATGCCCCGCTGACAAATAAAATAAAACTGTTATTTTTACCAAATTTGCTAAGTCCAAGGGCCCTAATTTGGGTCAAAATCAGTGGACCGGAACGAAACTCGAACTTGACCTGTAACTCATCATGGTAGACTCACATACCAAAAATCTTTTGAATATATGCAAGGATGTGGAAAAAAAGTGCGGAAAACTTTTTTTTTACAAAATTTGCTAAGTTCAAGGGCCGTAATTTAGGTCAAAATCAGTGGACCGGAACGAAACTCGAACTTGACCTGTAACTCATCATGGTAGACTCACATACCAAAAATCTTTTGAATATATGCAAGGATGTGGAAAAAAAGTGCGGAAAACTTTTTTTTTACAAAATTTGCTAAGTTCAAGGGCCGTAATTTAGGTCAAAATCAGTGGACCGGAACGAAACTCGAACTTGACCTGTAACTCATCATGGTAGACTCACATACCAAAAATCTTTTGAATATATGCAAGGATGTGGAAAAAAAGTGCGGAAAACTTATTTTTACAAAATTTGCTAAGTTCAAGGGCCGTAATTTAGGTCAAAATCAGTGGACCGGAACGAAACTCGAACTTGACCTGTAACTCATCATGGTAGACTCACATACCAAAAATCTTTTGAATATATGCAAGGATGTCGGACGGACGAACGGACCGAAAAACTATATGCCCCCCAACAAAGTTGGCGGGGCATAAAAAGATTTTGAAAATCGGACCACAAATAAAAAAGTCGATTTTTTTTTGGGTGGGACCCTTATAGCAATGTTACGGTACAAGATACATCAAAACTGTTGTTACATTTTGTTGACAGAATTTATTGAGGAATACAATGAAAAAAGAATGATCAAAATCGGATGAAAATTAAACATTCTACAGATGTTTTGTCAATATACCCATTTTTGCCCCTTTTGGCCCTTTTTTCTTTAATGGTAGGGGACAGAAACCCCAAATGCATTACAAACAATTCTTTAGTGGTTATAAACATCCTACAACTAAAGTTATCGCAAGGAAACCAAAGTGTCTACAGACGACGACGACAACGACGACGACAACGACGACATCGCCATAACATAATACGATCGCAAAAATTTTGCGGTCGTATGAAAAAATGCAGAAAAACTTATTTTTCCACTCAGTAACTAGTATAAAATACATTCTGGAAAGATAAGATAACTCTGCAAATGGGAGATAACTCACAAAATACAAAAATAGGGAATTGTCCTAACATTTAGCGTCCGCCATCGTCACAAGTTCTGTCTTCGTTTTCTGTAAACAATTTTCAATAATCTTCCTCTATACCACTAATAGACACTTCAACTGTAAGCCAAAACCGAATCCGCGTTTATTCGCAAAATACTGCTTTTATTCGCAAAGTTTATTGCGTTTAATCGTAAAAACAGTTATCGCGTTTATTCGTAAAATACAGCATTGCGTTTATTCGCAAAGTATTGCGTGTAAACGCAAAACATTGCGTTTCATTTCATCGCAAAATCAAACATTTGCGTTTAAACGCAAACATTTTTGCGTTTATTCACAAACTATTGCGCTTAATCGCAAACATATTTGCGTTTATTCGCAAATAATTGCGCTTAGTTGCAGACGTTTTTTGCGTTTATTCGCAATTCTTCGCATTTAATCTAAAAAAAATAAAATTGTGTCTTGTTATCTGGCCCCAATCTGCTTCCGTTATACGGTTCTATACAGCACGTTACTAAAAACGATAAAAAAAAGATTTTAGAAATTCATGAAATTCAATCACATGACAAATGTATCCAATGAAAGAACCTTAGTGATCACGCTCACATACCCCACGCGTCCACATTATGGAAAGAGATTATCTATTTCGAGTTAGGAAATAAAAAGTCAGAGTTGTTGTCTTTCCAAGTCCGCTCGTTAAACAGGAAGTATATTCTGATGCATATTCGACCATAGCTCGAGCGTAGTCATTTGTCCGTGAAGTTGTCCTGAAGTTGATTGAAGGCATTAAGGTTCACGTTCCCATTAATGTAACAGTCAACCCCAGCAAATTGGAATATACGTTTCATGTAATCTAGGTATCCCCACTCGCATTTGGGTATAGAACTTAGTTCGTTAAAAACGATTTTACATAGTCTTTCATTAGAGAGTGAGGTAAAGCGGGAAAAATATTTTACTCGTTGGCGATCCATAAATTTGTTTATGGGTTCCCATGCAAATTCGGATAGTATAGTACATTTAGGAACATTCATCTTAGTATTGAGTATTATTTTTCCGACTTGGTATTGCCACCTTTCGATGTACTCTCTACAAACTTTAGACGAAGGGAACCAAACAGAGCATGCATGGGTTATTGAGGGTCTTATTACAGAGTTCCATAGGGCATCACCGAAATTAAAACGGTTGAAATTGCCATGTTCGCCTAAAACTCGAATTGTGTGGTTTAGTTTTCGCTCGAAGTTATCTTTAAGGTATTGTTCAATATGATAGTTACTTTTTAACGATATAGTAAAAAATACTCCGAGATATTTATATTCATTGACTTCTTCTAACAAGTCTTCGCCGAGCTTCCATTTTTTATTTTTGTCTAATCTATGTCCGGTGATTAGAACTTTGGATTTTCTTGCATTAAACTTTAACTTCCATTTAGATGCAAACTCAGCGGCTACGTTGAGAAGACTTTGGACCTCGTTTTCATCTTTGCCTATTAATATCATATCGTCAGCAAACAAGAGACAATTTATGAGCTGGGAGGACAGCTAGACCCCTATTTGTTTTTCTTTCATCATGTCGATAAGATCAGTCATAAGAACTGAAAAAAGAGTAGGTGACAAAACACATCCTTGTTTAAGACCCGTGCTTTGATCGAACCATTCTGTCTCTACGTCACGAAAAAATAATATTAATTGACCCGTGACCAACCCGGTCAATAAGATAGAGTATAAATGTCTCACGGGAATATCTAACCTTATAATTTATAAAGGGCAAGTTCCTTCAGTTGGAGAATTGGACTAATAGTTCCGTTATATAAAGGGAACAATAAACCAAAAGTGTCCCCAGACAGTTACCGACCAATCAGTCTTCTGCCATGCTTCTCAAAATTGTTTGAAAACATTTGAGTCATTTGTTTTAGATTCTAGTAGCTTTAAAAATAAACAACAGTAGGGATTTTATTCTCTTGGTTGTCTTAATGCATCTTTTTATCTCAATGAAACTATTTACCATAATTTTGAACTTGGTAGCAATGCGTTTGTGGCTTTTTAGTCGTAAGGCATTGTATATGTATATTGACACTGTATGGAGAAGGGGCTTGATGGCTAAATTGTATAATTTAGGAGTAACAGGGAGCATTTGGAATTTAATAAATGGGTATTTTTCAGATACTTAAAGTGCTGTAAAAGTTTATTAATGTCAATCTATGTATTTTTCTGTTGAAGAGTTAGTCCGCCAAGGTCACGGTGTATTGTCAGGTTTGTTATATCTTGTATATTTATAAACGACCTGATTGTAAATCTTGAGAATGCATATAGAACAATCAATATTTTGAGTATAACTTCTTGTGCCCTTCGTTGGTTGATGACATAGCGTGTATTAACACATCTCCACTGCAATTACAACAAGAGTTAACAGTAAAGTATGTCTCACCTGCTGGCACCATCGGAATACCTAGTAATTCAACTATTCATTCATAAATTCTCGACATTTTCCTGTGGACCAACCAAAATAATTCTAGATATCATAGTCATTGAGAAACAGACTTAACACACACAAATAGAAATGAGGTCAAGGTCAGATGACATGGTGACGGACCTAAAATCCCCAATTTAATTCAACGATATCCTTAAGATCAGATGCCTTGCTATTATACTTTTTTAAAAAGAAATTCATTTTCCGAAAAAGTCTTACCAAGACCTTTACAGCCTGAAAAAGTCCTAAGTTCATAAAGTCACTGAAGAATGAAAAAGGGGTCAAGGTCACACGGCAAAGTGACAGTTGCGTAGACCATAACCTGAACTGTTTGTATACCAAATATCAGATGCCTAGCTATTTCACTTTTCATTGTACTTCATTTTACTCAAAAGTCTTGAAAAGACGTTTACGGCCTAAAAAACCCTAAGTTCACAAAGTCACTGGAGCGTAAAAATGGGGTCATGGTCACATGGCATTGTGACAGTTGCGTAGACCATAACCTAAATTGTCTGTATATACTAAATATCAGATGCCTAGCTATTATACTATTATACTTTTTAAGGAATTCTATTTCCAAAAAAAAGTCATACAAAGAAGTTTTGGGACTGAAAAAAGACCTAGGTTCACAGAGTCACTGGAGCGTGAAAATGGGGTCAGGGTAATATGGCATGATGACAGTTGCGTAAACCATAACCTGAACTGTCTGTATACCAAATATCAGATGCCTAGCTATTATACTTTTCAAGAAATTTATTTTCCACACAAGTCTTACAAAGAAGTTTTCAGTCTGAAAAAAAAAGTTCACAGAGTCACTGGAGCGTGAAAATGGGGTCTGGGTCACATGACACGGCGACAGTTGTGTAGACAATATCCTGAACTGTCTGTATACCAAATATCAGATGTCTAGCTGACATACTTTTGAAGTAATTCATTTTCCACAAAAATCTTACTAAAAAGTTTACGACGTTGCCGCTGCCGGAAAGTAATACGTGTACTAATTCGTCGCAGGCGAGACAAAAATGCTTAATATTTGTGTAAATTTTTCTGATAAATGCATGGCGATTTTGTTTGAACGCGGACAAATCATGTACTCTATTCTGTTGTAAATTCAATGGACCCTCATTGAAACTATTTGTGGTAAACCGGTGATGAACTTATTCCAAAAGCAGAAACTTGCCACTCCAAGGAACACGCGAATCGAGCCAGGTAATTTTTACTAACACTTTATATAGGCGAATAGAGTCTAAAGATTTTTTACTAACATGTTAAGGATTTTTCATAACCCTAATTTTATGTCGTATGGGAAGCCGTAGTGGATCTACGCATTAATAATTTGTTTACAATAGGTGTCAATGGGGAAATGTTTTAGTTCCACGAGTTCGACAATTCAATTATTTGACGAACGTACAATTTATATTTCGATCGATCGCAGCCTTAATGATTTTTAAGAAAAGTTTTTTTCATTCGATTTGCTTTAATAAGTATACAGTTAATGCAGTTGATTATAAGAGAAATCTTTTGTGGAGTTAAGTAAAAATTACCTGGATCGATTCGCCTGTTCCTAGGAGTGCTTGCTGTCATCTTGGAATCGAGATTAACTCTAAATTGAAGCCTATAGATAGAATTACGAATGCATGCAGAAAATCGAGAAATTCATACTTTACATTGAATGGGATTTAAACCATCATTATTTGTTCAACTTTATACATGAGACTTGTTCTCCCAGCTGTCCTCTTTGGTTGTGAAATGTGGAATTGTTGAGTTGATATTGAACAGATTTCAACACTTCATCGTCATTGAAGCATAGTTTGAATCTAAAAACCTAACATGATCTGACATTTGCCAGAGTATACTTGGATTGCACCCTTTTGACGCTTATATAGAAAAAAAGAAGTTGTTATTTCTAAATAAACTTTCCGTTATGGACGAAACCTATCTGTCTAAACGGATTTTCATGATAAGACTGTTTTCGTTTATGATCTATATAGACAAATAACGTCAACATTATGGCTTCATTCCAGACATTATAGATATTCTTTTCAAGTATGAACTTTCTAAATATATTTTGGACTTTATTTTGGATATTTATTTTCCCCAGTGGAAAAATAGTAAAGACAGCAATTTTTGAAAAACACACTTCTGATTGGCAGTCTCGAATTTTTCAGATTTTGAAACTTGCATCAAAGTCCAGTTGGCGTACTTCTGGAAGCACTCACAAACCACGTGCACAATCCTTTACCCAAATAAGACGATCTTATTTTATAACCAAACTAAAATGGGTCGAAATACCATATTCTTCTTCTGGTGTTGTGCTTATTGTAATCCAGTCATGTTTAAATTCATGCATGTCTCATTTGTCCGTCAACCGGGTTACTCTAGGATGTTTGGTGGGATACAGTTATTGACAATTATCCACTGGATTTGTTAATCGAACTTGACAGCTATGAACCTGAAGAAAAATTTCAAGTGTTGCAACAACACTGAGTGATGAACAATTGCAAAATTATGCCATGCTCATATAACCCAAGGTTTATAGCTAAGACGTCAGCTAAATATGTCCAAATATCACAGAGAAATTCGTTAAGGTGTGCAACTGCTCGCTCTTTGTTCAGTTTTAATAATTAATTCATTTTTTTTTTCGAACTTGTACATGATTAATGATTGAATTTGTACTTTGTTTACAGTACTGAATGCATAATTTATATTACTTTATTACACAGAAAAATGGAAAGAAATGCATGTCCCAGATTTTGATTTTAGCTGAACCTTAAAGATGAGATACATTGTAACTTTAATTAAGAGCGTCACAGATTAAACCTGCGTAACGTTAAATTCATTTAAAATTGCATTTATCTTACCATTCATCTGTTGCAACTACTCGTAAAGCTCGTTTGTCGTAAAACAACTAAAGGTTATTAACAAAAGTTAGCAACTTCAATGAACACCAGGTGCGCCACTGTGCTGGGTAAATGTTTAGTATATTTTATACTGGTACCGGAAGGAGCAATGTAAAAAAAATATTTTTCGTAACCCAGTTTTGAGAATTGTTACTCAGCACAGTGGCGCACCTAGTGTTTATTGAAGATGCTACAAAAGTAAGTTAGAGTAAAATTTATTAAGGGGATTGAAATGTACAAAAAATTTCAAAATTCACAGGCGTTTGCAGTCAACTTTAAAGTTTAAATTTGAATTTGATTCGGAATGTTTACCCCCTATTCTAATGATAATAGGGGGCTTGAATTCCGGTCATTAATATCGACTAAAAACATCGACCCCCTACTCTGGTAATAATAGAGTAGGGGATCGATTTTTTTTAAGTCGATCTTAATGACCAGAATTCAAGCCCCTGTAATGGTTAGCGATATTATGGGGTCTGATTTCCTTTGTGTCATGCTCCAAAAAAAAAATGAAAAAAATATATCCAACAGATAAGATTCCGTTCTCTGTGATCACAAAGTCCTAAATCCGTCACTATAGCATAATTGATAAAATACATGTTTAAAGTTGTGCTGATTTCAAGTGAAATCCACTTTCTAAATATAGAAATTTCGTTCATAAAATAAATAAACACTGAGAGTACCTCAAACCCAGCTAAAATAGAAATGGTCCATATAACTTGACAAAATAGTTTTCTTGAATTCTGCAATACACAAGGCCTAAAAAATACTTTTTAGTAATATAATGCATGTCTTGGAAATAAAATGATAATAAGCAAATGCAAAATGACGTTATGAAGGGGTAGACCTATTAAGTGAGGTTTGTTCTATCTGTTTAACACTAGTCGTAATCTTTCATTAGTCTAGCAACGTTTTAGACTTGCCTGTGACCAAAAAAACCATCATTCTTGATTTCCTTAAAATTTTGACAACACAAAAAGTTTAGTATTGTTCGTTATCTGTCAAAGTATGCAACCCGTTTTTTAAAATTCAACATGTTTATCAACCTTATAAAGTTCCAGTTATTCCTTAGAGATAATAAAATCCTTTTTTTCTCAAATTATTATTATTCTTTGCGTTAAATATCCCAACGAAGGAAAAACAATACTTATTGTTTCCATTCACTTGCACCTTCCTCAGTACTTGTAGTCCGAAAATTTGGGCATCTTTTAGTTTTTTATTTTTTTTTACCTTTTATTGTGATTTTCGTTTTTGGATTTTACCTTTTAAATGTGGTTTTACCTTCTAAACTATTGTTTTGTTAACATTTTAACTAGCCACTGTACAACACCTTTTATTATGTTAACCTATATGGCCGATCCACATACGTGGATACATGGGCTAGATGTAAACTTAGAAGCAAACCTTCAGACAAGCAGGTCTGAGAATATCATAAGATTATCACACTGGACTTATGGTTTTTTTCTATGGACAATGGTGTATATCATAAGTATTAATCAAAATAAAATGTATTAACAGACACAAAAGTCAAAAGTAAAGCCCAAAGGAAAAGCAAAATTAGTTTACTTAGTAAATGCTTCGTATGACCATTTCGAAAAAAATTTAAAAATGTAGAAACTACACAATTGAATCTGCTACTTATTTCAAGATCCCGTTTTTGTTTTAAACTCTGTTATTTATTATTAGATAGGTAAAGAAAAGTATTTGTTCATTTTTAAGGGGCAGGGAAAACGTGAAAAACATTTTTTTTAAAATTAGGGATTTAATGTAACCCCTGGAAAAAATAGGGATTTCATGTAATCCCAAGCGATTAAGGAATTACACGTAATCTTTGAATTTTTAGGGATTACATGTAATCCCTAATTACACACATTCCCTTTAACATATATAACATTTCGGATGTTAAAATCCATATAAATGGATAGAATCCTCCCTATCATAGAGTTCTCAACAAGTAATAGTAGAAAGAGATATATCACACAAAGTTCAAGTAAGAAAGGGTGTGTCGCATTACGCTTCTTTCAGACCGCTTCTTCTATGACTTGCTAGACATCATCGTCGGAAACCCACGACTGATTCTGATACGTACCTTACTCCATGAAACCCATGGCTGACTTCGATGCATACCTTACTCCATGAAACCCACGGCTGATTCTGATGCGTACCTTACTCCATGAAACCCACGACTGATTCTGATGCGTACCTTACTCCATAAATCCCACGACTGATTCTGATGCATACCTTACTCCATGAAACCCACGGCTGATTCTGATGCGTACCTTACTCCATGAAACCCACGGCTGACTCCGATGCGTACCTTACTTCATGAAACCCACGACTGATTCTGATGCGTACCTTACTCCATGAAACCCACGGCTGAGGCTGATTCTGATGCGTACCTTACTCCATGAAACCCACGGCTGATTTCGATGCGTACCTTACTCCATGAAACCCACGACTGATTCTGATGCGTACCTTACTTCATGAAACCCACGACTGATTCTGATGTGTACCTTACTCCATGAAACCCACGACTGATTCTGATGCGTACCTTACTCCATGAAACCCACGACTGATTCTGATGCGTACCTTACTCCATGAAACCCACGACTGATTCTGATGCGTACCTTACTCCATGAAACCCACACAACTGATTCTGATGCATACCTTACTCCATGAAACCCACGACTGATTCTGATGCGTACCTTACTCCATGAAACCCACGACTGATTCTGATGCCTTACTCCATGAAACCCACGGCTGATTCTGATGCGTACCTTACTCCATGAAACCCACGACTGATTCTGATGCATACCTTACTCCATGAAACCCACGACTGATTCTGATGCGTACCTTACTCCATGAAACCCACGGCTGAGGCTGATTCTGATGCGTACCTTACTCCATGAAACCCACGGCTGATTCCGATGCGTACCTTACTCCATGAAACCCACGACTGATTCTGATGCGTACCTTACTTCATGAAACCCACGACTGATTCTGATGTGTACCTTACTCCATGAAACCCACGACTGATTCTGATGCGTACCTTACTCCATGAAACCCACGACTGATTCTGATGCGTACCTTACTCCATGAAACCCACGACTGATTCTGATGCGTACCTTACTTCATGAAACCCACGACTGATTCTGATGTGTACCTTACTCCATGAAACCCACGGCTGATTCTGATGCGTACCTTACTCCATGAAACCCACGACTGATTCTGATGCCTTACTCCATGAAACCCACGGCTGATTCTGATGCGTACCTTACTCCATGAAACCCACGACTGATTCTGATGCATACCTTACTCCATGAAACCCACGACTGATTCTGATGTGTACCTTACTCCATGAAACTCACGACTGATTCTGATGCGTACCTTACTCCGTGAAACCCACGACTGATTCTGATGCGTACCTTACTCCATGAAACCCACGACTGACTCTGATGCGTACCTTACTCAATGAAACCCACGGCTGACTCTGATGCGTACCTTACTCCATGAAACCCACGACTGATTCTGATGCGTACCTTACTCCATGAAACCCACGACTGACACTAGTGAGTACCTTACTCCATGAAACCCACGACTGATTCTGATGCGTACCTTACTTCATGAAACCCACGGCTGATTCTGATGAGTACCTTACTCCATGAAACCCACGGCTGATTCTGATGCATACCTTACTCCATGAAACCCACGACTGATTCAGATTCGTACCTTACTTCATGAAACCTACGACTGATTCTGATGCATACCTTACTCCATGAAACCCACGACTGATTCAGATTCGTACCTTACTTCATGAAACCCACGGCTGACTCTGATGCGTACCTTACTTCATGAAACCCACGACTGATTCTGATGCGTACCTTACTCCATGAAACCCACACAACTGATTCTGATGCATACCTTACTCCATGAAACCCACGACTGATTCTGATGCGTACCTTACTTCATGAAACCCACGACTGATTCTGATGCGTACCTTACTCCATGAAACCCACGACTGATTCTGATGCATACCTTACTCCATGAAACCCACGACTGATTCTGATGCGTACCTTACTCCATGAAACCCACGACTGACTCTGATACGTACCTTACTCCATGAAACCCACGGCTGATTCTGATGCGTACCTTACTCCATGAAACCCACGACTGATTCTGATGCATACCTTACTTCATGAAACCCACGACTGATTCTGATGCGTACCTTACTCCATGAAACCCACGGCTGATTCTGATGCGTACCTTACTCCATGAAACCCACGGCTGATTCTGATGCGTACCTTACTCCATGAAACCCACGGCTGACTCCGATGCGTACCTTACTCCATGAAACCCACGACTGACTCCGATGCGTACCTTACTCCATGAAACCCACGACTGATTCTGATGCATACCTTACTCCATGAAACCCACGACTGATTCTGATGCATACCTTACTCCATGAAACCCACGACTGATTCTGATGCGTACCTTACTCCATGAAACCCACGGCTGACTCCGATGCGTACCTTACTCCATGAAACCCATGACTGACTCAGATACGTACCTTACTCCATGAAACCCACGGCTGATTCTGATGCGTACTTTACTCCATGAAACCCACGACTGATTCTGATGCGTACCTTACTCCATGAAACCCACGGCTGATTCTGATGCATACCTTACTCCAGGAAACACACGACTGATTCTGATGCGTACCTTACTCCATGAAACCCACGACTGACTCTGATGCGTACCTTACTCCATGAAACCCACGACTGATTCTGATGCGTACCTTACTCCATGAAACCCACGACTGACTCAGATTCGTACCTTACTCCATGAAACCCACGACTGATTCTAATGCGTACCTTACTCCATGAAACCCACGACTGATTCTGATGCGTACCTTACTCCATGAAACCCACGGCTGATTCTGATGCGTACCTTACTCCATGAAACCCACGACTGATTCTGATGCATACCTTACTCCATGAAACCCACGGCTGATTCTGATGCGTACCTTACTCCATGAAACCCACGGCTGATTCTGATTCGTACCTTACTCCATGAAACCCTCGACTTATTCTGATGCGTACCTTACTCCATGAAACCCACGACTTATTCTGATGCGTACCTTACTCCATGAAACCCACGACTGATTCTGATGCGTACCTTACTCCATGAAACCCACGACTGATTCTGATGCGTACCTTACTCCATGAAACCCACGACTGACTCTGATGCGTACCTTACTCCATGAAACCCACGGCTGATTCTGATGCGTACCTTACTCCATGAAACCCACGACTGATTCTGATGCGTACCTTACTCCATGAAACCCACGGCTGATTCTGATGCGTACCTTACTCCATGAAACCCACGACTGATTCTGATGCGTACCTTACTCCATGAAACCCACGACTGACTCTGATGCGTACCTTACTCCATGAAACCCACGGCTGATTCTGATGCGTACCTTACTCCATGAAACCCACGGCTGATTCTGATGCGTACCTAACTCCATGAAACCCACGACTGACTCTGATACGTACCTTACTCCATGAAACCCACGACTGATTCTGATGCATACCTTACTCCATGAAACCCACGGCTGATTCTGATGCGTACCTTACTCCATGAAACCCACGGCTGACTCCGATGCGTACCTTACTTCATGAAACCCACGACTGATTCTGATGCGTACCTTACTCCATGAAACCCACGGCTGAGGCTGATTCTGATGCGTACCTTACTCCATGAAACCCACGGCTGATTCCGATGCGTACCTTACTCCATGAAACCCACGACTGATTCTGATGCGTACCTTACTTCATGAAACCCACGACTGATTCTGATGTGTACCTTACTCCATGAAACCCACGACTGATTCTGATGCGTACCTTACTCCATGAAACCCACGACTGATTCTGATGCGTACCTTACTCCATGAAACCCACGACTGATTCTGATGCGTACCTTACTTCATGAAACCCACGACTGATTCTGATGTGTACCTTACTCCATGAAACCCACGGCTGATTCTGATGCGTACCTTACTCCATGAAACCCACGACTGATTCTGATGCCTTACTCCATGAAATCCACGGCTGATTCTGATGCGTACCTTACTCCATGAAACCCACGACTGATTCTGATGCATACCTTACTCCATGAAACCCACGACTGATTCTGATGTGTACCTTACTCCATGAAACTCACGACTGATTCTGATGCGTACCTTACTCCATGAAACCCACGGCTGATTCTGATGCGTACCTTACTCCATGAAACCCACGGCTGATTCTGATGCGTACCTTACTCCATGAAACTCACGACTGACTCCGATGCGTACCTTACTCCATGAAACTCACGGCTGATTCTGATGCGTACCTTACTCCATGAAACCCACGACTGACTCTGATGCGTACCTTACTCCATGAAACTCACGACTGATTCTGATGTGTACCTTACTCCATGAAACCCACGGCTGATTCTGATGCATACCTTACTCCATGAAACCCACGGCTGATTCTGATGCGTACCTTACTCCATGAAACCCACGACTGATTCTGATGCGTACCTTACTCCATGAAACCCACGACTGATTCTGATGCGTACCTTACTCCATGAAACCCACGACTGACTCCGATGCGTACCTTACTCCATGAAACCCACGACTGATTGTGATGCGTACCTTACTCCATGAAACCCACGACTGATTCTGATGCGTACCTTACTCCATGAAACCCACGACTGATTCTGATGCGTACCTTACTCCATGAAACCCACGGCTGACTCCGATGCGTACCTTACTCCATGAAACCCACGACTGACTCCGATGCGTACCTTACTCCATGAAACCCACGACTGATTCTGATGCGTACCTTACTCCATGAAACCCACGGCTGATTCTGATGCATACCTTACTCCATGAAACCCACGACTGATTCTGATGCATACTTTACTCCATGAAACCCACGACTGATTCTGATGCGTACCTTACTTCATGAAACCCACGACTGATTCTGATGCGTACCTTACTCCATGAAACCCACGACTGATTCTGATGCGTACCTTACTTCATGAAACCCACGACTGATTCTGATGCGTACCTTACTTCATGAAACCCACGACTGATTCTGATGCGTACTTTACTCCATGAAACCCACGGCTGATTCTGATGCATACCTTACTCCATGAAACCCACGACTGATTCTGATGCGTACCTTACTTCATGAAACCCACGACTGACTCCGATGCATACCTTACTCCATGAAACTCACGGCTGACTCCGATGCGTACCTTACTTCATGAAACCCACGACTGACTCCGATGCATACCTTACTCCATGAAACTCACGGCTGACTCCGATGCGTACCTTACTTCATGAAACCCACTGCTGACTCCGATGCATACCTTACTTCATGAAACGCACGGCTGATTCTGATGCGTACCTTACTTCATGAAACGCACGGCTGATTCTGATGCATACCTTATTTCATGAAACCCACGGCTGATTCTGATGCATACTTTACTCCATGAAACCCACGACTGATTCTGATGCATACCTTACTCCATGAAACCCACGACTGATTCTGATGCATACCTTACTCCATGAAACCCACGACTGATTCTGATGCGTACCTTACTCCGTGAAACCCACGACTGATTCTGATGCGTACCTTACTCCATGAAACCCACGACTGACTCTGATGCGTACCTTACTCCATGAAACCCACGGCTGACTCTGATGCGTACCTTACTCCATGAAACCCACGACTGATTCTGATGCGTACCTTACTCCATGAAACCCACGACTGACACTAGTGAGTACCTTACTCCATGAAACCCACGACTGATTCTGATGCGTACCTTACTTCATGAAACCCACGGCTGATTCTGATGAGTACCTTACTCCATGAAACCCACGGATGATTCTGATGCATACCTTACTCCATGAAACCCACGACTGATTCAGATTCGTACCTTACTTCATGAAACCTACGACTGATTCTGATGCATACCTTACTCCATGAAACCCACGGCTGACTCCGATGCGTACCTTACTCCATGAAACCCACGACTGATTCTGATGCGTACCTTACTCCATGAAACCCACGACTGATTCTGATGCGTACCTTACTCAATGAAACCCACGACTGACTCAGATTCGTACCTTACTTCATGAAACCCACGACTGATTCTGATGCGTACTTTACTCCATGAAACCCACGGCTGATTCTGATGCATACCTTACTCCATGAAACCCACGACTGATTATGATGCGTACCTTACTTCATGAAACCCACGACTGACTCCGATGCATACCTTACTCCATGAAACTCACGGCTGACTCCGATGCGTACCTTACTTCATGAAACCCACGACTGACTCCGATGCATACCTTACTCCATGAAACTCACGGCTGACTCCGATGCGTACCTTACTTCATGAAACCCACTGCTGACTCCGATGCATACCTTACTTCATGAAACGCACGGCTGATTCTGATGCGTACCTTACTTCATGAAACGCACGGCTGATTCTGATGCATACCTTACTTCATGAAACCCACGGCTGATTCTGATGCATACTTTACTCCATGAAACCCACGACTGATTCTGATGCATACCTTACTCCATGAAACCCACGACTGATTCTGATGCATACCTTACTCCATGAAACCCACGACTGATTCTGATGCGTACCTTACTCCATGAAACCCACGACTGATTCTGATGCGTACCTTACTTCATGAAACCCACGACTGATTCTGATGCGTACCTTACTTCATGAAACCCACGACTGATTCTGATGCGTACTTTACTCCATGAAACCCACGGCTGATTCTGATGCATACCTTACTCCATGAAACCCACGACTGATTCTGATGCGTACCTTACTTCATGAAACCCACGACTGACTCCGATGCATACCTTACTCCATGAAACTCACGGCTGACTCCGATGCGTACCTTACTTCATGAAACCCACGACTGACTCCGATGCATACCTTACTCCATGAAACTCACGGCTGACTCCGATGCGTACCTTACTTCATGAAACCCACTGCTGACTCCGATGCATACCTTACTTCATGAAACGCACGGCTGATTCTGATGCGTACCTTACTTCATGAAACGCACGGCTGATTCTGATGCATACCTTACTTCATGAAACCCACGGCTGATTCTGATGCATACTTTACTCCATGAAACCCACGACTGATTCTGATGCATACCTTACTCCATGAAACCCACGACTGATTCTGATGCATACCTTACTCCATGAAACCCACGACTGATTCTGATGCGTACCTTACTCCGTGAAACCCACGACTGATTCTGATGCGTACCTTACTCCATGAAACCCACGACTGACTCTGATGCGTACCTTACTCCATGAAACCCACGGCTGACTCTGATGCGTACCTTACTCCATGAAACCCACGACTGATTCTGATGCGTACCTTACTCCATGAAACCCACGACTGACACTAGTGAGTACCTTACTCCATTAAACCCACGACTGATTCTGATGCGTACCTTACTTCATGAAACCCACGGCTGATTCTGATGAGTACCTTACTCCATGAAACCCACGGATGATTCTGATGCATACCTTACTCCATGAAACCCACGACTGATTCAGATTCGTACCTTACTTCATGAAACCTACGACTGATTCTGATGCATACCTTACTCCATGAAACCCACGGCTGACTCCGATGCGTACCTTACTCCATGAAACCCACGACTGATTCTGATGCGTACCTTACTCCATGAAACCCACGACTGATTCTGATGCGTACCTTACTCCATGAAACCCACGACTGACTCAGATTCGTACCTTACTTCATGAAACCCACGACTGACACTAATGCATACCTTACTCCATGAAACCCACGACTGATTCTGATGCATACCTTACTCCATGAAACCCACGACTGACTCTGATGCGTACCTTACTCCATGAAACCCACGACTGATTCTGATGCGTACCTTACTCCATGGAACCCACGACTGATTCTGATGCATACCTTACTCCATGAAACCCACGACTGACTCCGATGCGTACCTTACTCCATGAAACCCACGACTGATTCTGATGCGTACCTTACTCAATGAAACCCACGACTGATTCTGATGCATACCTTACTCCATGAAACCCACGGATGGCTCCGATGCGTACCTTACTCCATGAAACCCACGACTGATTCTGATGAGTACCTTACTCCATGAAACCCACGACTGACTCTGATGCGTACCTTACTCCATGAAACCCACGACTGACTCCGATGCGAACCTTACTTCATGAAACCCACGACTGATTCTGATGCGTACCTTACTCCATGAAACCCACGACTGATTCTGATGCATACCTTACTCCATGAAACCCACGACTGACTCCGATGCGTACCTTACTCCATGAAACCCACGACTGATTCTGATGCGTACCTTACTCAATGAAACCCACGGCTGACTCTGATGCATACCTTACTCCATGAAACCTACGACTGATTCTGATGCATACCTTACTCCATGAAACTTACGACTGATTCTGATGCGTACCTTACTCCTTGAAACCCACGACTGATTCTGATGCGTACCTTACTCCATGAAACCCACGACTGATTCTGATGCGTACCTTACTCCATGAAACCCACGACTGATTCTGATGCGTACCTTACTCCATGAAACCCACGACTGATTCTGATGCATACCTTACTCCATGAAACCCACGACTGATTCTGATGCATACCTTACTCCATGAAACCCACGGCTGATTCTGATGCATACCTTACTCCATGAAACCCACGACTGATTCTGATGAGTACCTTACTCCATGAAACCCACGACTGACACTAATGCATACCTTACTTCATGAAACCCACCACTGATTCTGATGCGTACCTTACTCCATGAAACCCACGACTGATTCTGATGCATACCTTACTTCATGAAACCCACGACTGATTCTGATGCGTACCTTACTCCATGAAACCCACGACTGATTCTGATGCGTACCTTACTCAATGAAACCCACAACTGATTCTGATGCATACCTTACTCCATGAAACCCACGGCTGACTCCGATGCGTATCTTACTCCATGAAACCCACGACTGATTCTGATGAGTACCTTACTCCATGAAACCCACGACTGACACTAATGCATACCTTACTTCATGAAACCCACGACTGATTCTGATGCGTACCTTACTCAATGAAACCCACGGCTGATTCCGATGCATACCTTACTCCAGGAAACACACGACTGACTCCGATGCGTACCTTACTCCATGAAACCCACGACTGATTCTGATGCGTACCTTACTCAATGAAACCCACGGCTGATTCTGATGCGTACCTTACTCCATGAAACCCACGGCTGATTCTGATGCGTACCTTACTCCATGAAACCCACGACTGATTCTGATGCGTACCTTACTCCATGAAACCCACGGCTGACTCTGATGCGTACCTTACTCCATGAAACCCACGACTGATTCTGATGCGTACCTTACTCCATGAAACCCACGACTGATTCTGATGCGTACCTTACTCCATGAAACCCACGACTGACTCAGATTCGTACCTTACTTCATGAAACCCACGACTGACACTAATGCATACCTTACTCCATGAAACCCACGACTGATTCTGATGCATACCTTACTCCATGAAACCCACGACTGATTCTGATGAGTACCTTACTCCATGAAACCCACGACTGACACTAATGCATACCTTACTTCATGAAACCCACGACTGATTCTGATGCGTACCTTACTCCATGAAACCCACGACTGATTCTGATGCGTACCTTACTCAATGAAACCCACGACTGATTCTGATGCATACCTTACTCCATGAAACCCACGGCTGACTCCGATGCATACCTTACTCCATGAAACCCACGACTGATTCTGATGAGTACCTTACTCCATGAAACCCACGACTGACACTAATGCATACCTTACTTCATGAAACCCACGACTGATTCTGATGCGTACCTTACTCCATGAAACCCACGACTGATTATGATGCGTACCTTACTCCATGAAACCCACGACTGATTCTGATGCGTACCTTACTCCATGAAACCCACGGCTGACTCCGATGCGTACCTTACTCCATGAAACCCACGACTGATTCTGATGAGTACCTTACTCCATGAAACCCACGACTGACACTAATGCATACCTTACTTCATGAAACCCACGACTGACACTAATGCATACCTTACTTCATGAAACCCACGACTGATTCTGATGCGTACCTTACTCAATGAAACCCACGACTGATTATGATGCGTACCTTACTCCATGAAACCCACGACTGATTCTGATGCATACCTTACTCCATGAAACCCACGACTGATTCTGATGCGTACCTTACTCCATGAAACCCACGACTGATTCTGATGCATACCTTACTCCATGAAACCCACGACTGATTCTAATGCGTACCTTACTCCATGAAACCCATGACTGACTCAGATACGTACCTTACTCCATGAAACCCACGACTGATTCTGATGCGTACCTTACTCCATGAAACCCACGACTGATTCTGATGCGTACCTTACTCCATGAAACCCACGACTGATTCTGATGCGTACCTTACTCCATGAAACCCACGGCTGACTCCGATGCGTACCTTACTCCATGAAACCCACGACTGACTCCGATGCGTACCTTACTCCATGAAACCCACAACTGATTCTGATGCATACCTTACTCCATGAAACCCACGACTGATTCTGATGCATACCTTACTCCATGAAACCCACGACTGATTCTGATGCGTACCTTACTCCATGAAACCCACGGCTGACTCCGATGCGTACCTTACTCCATGAAACCCATGACTGACTCAGATACGTACCTTACTCCATGAAACCCACGGCTGATTCTAATGCGTGCCTTACTCCATGAAACCCACGACTGATTCTGATGCGTACCTTACTCCATGAAACCCACGGCTGATTCTGATGCATACCTTACTCCAGGAAACACACGACTGATTCTGATGCGTACCTTACTCCATGAAACCCACGACTGACTCTGATGCGTACCTTACTCCATGAAACCCACGACTGATTCTGATGCGTACCTTACTCCATGAAACCCACGACTGACTCAGATTCGTACCTTACTCCATGAAACCCACGACTGATTCTTATGCGTACCTTACTCCATGAAACCCACGACTGATTCTGATGCGTACCTTACTCCATGAAACCCACGGCTGATTCTGATGCGTACCTTACTCCATGAAACCCACGACTGATTCTGATGCATACCTTACTCCATGAAACCCACGGCTGATTCTGATGCGTACCTTACTCCATGAAACCCACGGCTGATTCTGATTCGTACCTTACTCCATGAAACCCTCGACTTATTCTGATGCGTACCTTACTCCATGAAACCCACGACTTATTCTGATGCGTACCTTACTCCATGAAACCCACGACTGATTCTGATGCGTACCTTACTCCATGAAACCCACGACTGATTCTGATGCGTACCTTACTCCATGAAACCCACGACTGACTCTGATGCGTACCTTACTCCATGAAACCCACGGCTGATTCTGATGCGTACCTTACTCCATGAAACCCACGACTGATTCTGATGCGTACCTTACTCCATGAAACCCACGGCTGATTCTGATGCGTACCTTACTCCATGAAACCCACGACTGATTCTGATGCGTACCTTACTCCATGAAACCCACGACTGACTCTGATTCGTACCTTACTCCATGAAACCCACGGCTGATTCTGATGCGTACCTTACTCCATGAAACCCACGGCTGATTCTGATGCGTACCTAACTCCATGAAACCCACGACTGACTCTGATACGTACCTTACTCCATGAAACCCACGACTGATTCTGATGCATACCTTACTCCATGAAACCCACGGCTGATTCTGATGCGTACCTTACTCCATGAAACCCACGGCTGACTCCGATGCGTACCTTACTTCATGAAACCCACGACTGATTCTGATGCGTACCTTACTCCATGAAACCCACGGCTGAGGCTGATTCTGATGCGTACCTTACTCCATGAAACCCACGGCTGATTCCGATGCGTACCTTACTCCATGAAACCCACGACTGATTCTGATGCGTACCTTACTTCATGAAACCCACGACTGATTCTGATGTGTACCTTACTCCATGAAACCCACGACTGATTCTGATGCGTACCTTACTCCATGAAACCCACGACTGATTCTGATGCGTACCTTACTCCATGAAACCAACGACTGATTCTGATGCGTACCTTACTTCTTGAAACCCACGACTGATTCTGATGTGTACCTTACTCCATGAAACCCACGGCTGATTCTGATGCGTACCTTACTCCATGAAACCCACGACTGATTCTGATGCCTTACTCCATGAAACCCACGGCTGATTCTGATGCGTACCTTACTCCATGAAACCCACGACTGATTCTGATGCATACCTTACTCCATGAAACCCACGACTGATTCTGATGTGTACCTTACTCCATGAAACTCACGACTGATTCTGATACGTACCTTACTCCATGAAACCCACGGCTGATTCTGATGCGTACCTTACTCCATGAAACCCACGGCTGATTCTGATGCGTACCTTACTCCATGAAACTCACGACTGACTCCGATGCGTACCTTACTCCATGAAACCCACGACTGACTCTGATGCGTACCTTACTCCATGAAACTCACGACTGATTCTGATGTGTACCTTACTCCATGAAACCCACGGCTGATTCTGATGCATACCTTACTCCATGAAACCCACGGCTGATTCTGATGCGTACCTTACTCCATGAAACCCACGACTGATTCTGATGCGTACCTTACTCCATGAAACCCACGACTGACTCTGATGCGTACCTTACTCCATGAAACCCACGACTGACTCCGATGCGTACCTTACTCCATGAAACCCACGACTGATTCTGATGCGTACCTTACTCCATGAAACCCACGACTGATTCTGATACGTACCTTACTCCATGAAACCCACGGCTGATTCTGATGCGTACCTTACTCCATGAAACCCACGGCTGATTCTGATGCGTACCTTACTCCATGAAACTCACGACTGACTCCGATGCGTACCTTACTCCATGAAACCCACGACTGACTCTGATGCGTACCTTACTCCATGAAACTCACGACTGATTCTGATGTGTACCTTACTCCATGAAACCCACGGCTGATTCTGATGCATACCTTACTCCATGAAACCCACGGCTGATTCTGATGCGTACCTTACTCCATGAAACCCACGACTGATTCTGATGCGTACCTTACTCCATGAAACCCACGACTGACTCTGATGCGTACCTTACTCCATGAAACCCACGACTGACTCCGATGCGTACCTTACTCCATGAAACCCACGACTGATTCTGATGCGTACCTTACTCCATGAAACCCACGACTGATTCTGATGCGTTCCTTACTCCATGAAACCCACGGCTGACTCCGATGCGTACCTTACTCCATGAAACCCACGACTGACTCCGATGCGTACCTTACTCCATGAAACCCACGACTGATTCTGATGCGTACCTTACTCCATGAAACCCACGGCTGATTCTGATGCGTACCTTACTCCATGAAACCCACGACTGATTCTGATGCATACTTTACTCCATGAAACCCACGACTGATTCTGATGCGTACCTTACTTCATGAAACCCACGACTGATTCTGATGCGTACCTTACTCCATGAAACCCACGACTGATTCTGATGCGTACCTTACTTCATGAAACCCACGACTGATTCTGATGCGTACCTTACTTCATGAAACCCACGACTGATTCTGATGCGTACCTTACTCCATGAAACCCACGGCTGATTCTGATGCATACCTTACTCCATGAAACCCACGACTGATTCTGATGCGTACCTTACTTCATGAAACCCACGACTGACTCCGATGCATACCTTACTCCATGAAACTCACGGCTGACTCCGATGCGTACCTTACTTCATGAAACCCACGACTGACTCCGATGCATACCTTACTCCATGAAACTCACGGCTGACTCCGATGCGTACCTTACTTCATGAAACCCACTGCTGACTCCGATGCATACCTTACTTCATGAAACGCACGGCTGATTCTGATGCGTACCTTACTTCATGAAACGCACGGCTGATTCTGATGCATACCTTACTTCATGAAACCCACGGCTGATTCTGATGCATACTTTACTCCATGAAACCCACGACTGATTCTGATGCATACCTTACTTCATGAAACCCACGACTGATTCTGATGCATACCTTACTCCATGAAACCCACGACTGATTCTGATGCGTACCTTACTCCGTGAAACCCACGACTGATTCTGATGCGTACCTTACTCCATGAAACCCACGACTGACTCTGATGCGTACCTTACTCCATGAAACCCACGGCTGACTCTGATGCGTACCTTACTCCATGAAACCCACGACTGATTCTGATGCGTACCTTACTCCATGAAACCCTCGACTGACACTAGTGAGTACCTTACTCCATGAAACCCACGACTGATTCTGATGCGTACCTTACTTCATGAAACCCACGGCTGATTCTGATGAGTACCTTACTCCATGAAACCCACGGCTGATTCTGATGCATACCTTACTCCATGAAACCCACGACTGATTCAGATTCGTACCTTACTTCATGAAACCCACGACTGATTCTGATGCGTACCTTACTCCATGAAACCCACGACTGATTCTGATGCGTACCTTACTCCATGAAACCCACGACTGATTCTGATGCGTACCTTACTCCATGAAACCCACGGCTGACTCCGATGCGTACCTTACTCCATGAAACCCACGACTGACTCCGATGCGTACCTTACTCCATGAAACCCACGACTGATTCTGATGCGTACCTTACTCCATGAAACCCACGGCTGATTCTGATGCGTACCTTACTCCATGAAACCCACGACTGATTCTGATGCATACTTTACTCCATGAAACCCACGACTGATTCTGATGCGTACCTTACTTCATGAAACCCACGACTGATTCTGATGCGTACCTTACTCCATGAAACCCACGACTGATTCTGATGCGTACCTTACTTCATGAAACCCACGACTGATTCTGATGCGTACCTTACTTCATGAAACCCACGACTGATTCTGATGCGTACCTTACTCCATGAAACCCACGGCTGATTCTGATGCATACCTTACTCCATGAAACCCACGACTGATTCTGATGCGTACCTTACTTCATGAAACCCACGACTGACTCCGATGCATACCTTACTCCATGAAACTCACGGCTGACTCCGATGCGTACCTTACTTCATGAAACCCACGACTGACTCCGATGCATACCTTACTCCATGAAACTCACGGCTGACTCCGATGCGTACCTTACTTCATGAAACCCACTGCTGACTCCGATGCATACCTTACTTCATGAAACGCACGGCTGATTCTGATGCGTACCTTACTTCATGAAACGCACGGCTGATTCTGATGCATACCTTACTTCATGAAACCCACGGCTGATTCTGATGCATACTTTACTCCATGAAACCCACGACTGATTCTGATGCATACCTTACTCCATGAAACCCACGACTGATTCTGATGCATACCTTACTCCATGAAACCCACGACTGATTCTGATGCGTACCTTACTCCGTGAAACCCACGACTGATTCTGATGCGTACCTTACTCCATGAAACCCACGACTGACTCTGATGCGTACCTTACTCCATGAAACCCACGGCTGACTCTGATGCGTACCTTACTCCATGAAACCCACGACTGATTCTGATGCGTACCTTACTCCATGAAACCCTCGACTGACACTAGTGAGTACCTTACTCCATGAAACCCACGACTGATTCTGATGCGTACCTTACTTCATGAAACACACGGCTGATTCTGATGAGTACCTTACTCCATGAAACCCACGGCTGATTCTGATGCATACCTTACTCCATGAAACCCACGACTGATTCAGATTCGTACCTTACTTCATGAAACCTACGACTGATTCTGATGCATACCTTACTCCATGAAACCCACGACTGATTCAGATTCGTACCTTACTTCATGAAACCCACGGCTGACTCTGATGCGTACCTTACTTCATGAAACCCACGACTGATTCTGATGCTTACCTTACTCCATGAACCCCACACAACTGATTCTGATGCATACCTTACTCCATGAAACCCACGACTGATTCTGATGCGTACCTTACTTCATGAAACCCACGACTGATTCTGATGCGTACCTTACTCCATGAAACCCACGGCTGATTCTGATGCGTACCTTACTCCATGAAACCCACGGCTGATTCTGATGCGTACCTTACTCCATGAAACCCACGACTGACTCTGATACGTACCTTACTCCATGAAACCCACGGCTGATTCTGATGCGTACCTTACTCCATGAAACCCACGACTGATTCTGATGCATACCTTACTTCATGAAACCCACGACTGATTCTGATGCGTACCTTACTCCATGAAACCCACGGCTGATTCTGATGAGTACCTTACTCCATGAAACCCACGGCTGATTCTGATGCGTACCTTACTCCATGAAACCCACGACTGATTCTGATGCGTACCTTACTCCATGAAACCCACGGCTGACTCCGATGCGTACCTTACTCCATGAAACCCACGACTGATTCTGATGCGTACCTTACTCCATGAAACCCACGACTGATTCTGATGCGTACCTTACTCCATGAAACCCACGACTGACTCAGATTCGTACCTTACTTCATGAAACCCACGACTGACACTAATGCATACCTTACTCCATGAAACCCACGACTGATTCTGATGCATACCTTACTCCATGAAACCCACGACTGACTCTGATGCGTACCTTACTCCATGAAACCCACGACTGATTCTGATGCGTACCTTACTCCATGAAACCCACGACTGATTCTGATGCATACCTTACTCCATGAAACCCACGACTGACTCCGATGCGTACCTTACTCCATGAAACCCACGACTGATTCTGATGCGTACCTTACTCAATGAAACCCACGACTGATTCTGATGCATACCTTACTCCATGAAACCCACGGCTGGCTCCGATGCGTACCTTACTCCATGAAACCCACGACTGATTCTGATGAGTACCTTACTCCATGAAACCCACGACTGACTCTGATGCGTACCTTACTCCATGAAACCCACGACTGACTCCGATGCGTACCTTACTTCATGAAACCCACGACTGATTCTGATGCGTACCTTACTCCATGAAACCCACGACTGATTCTGATGCATACCTTACTCCATGAAACCCACGACTGACTCCGATGCGTACCTTACTCCATGAAACCCACGACTGATTCTGATGCGTACCTTACTCAATGAAACCCACGGCTGACTCTGATGCATACCTTACTCCATGAAACCTACGACTGATTCTGATGCATACCTTACTCCATGAAACTTACGACTGATTCTGATGCGTACCTTACTCCATGAAACCCACGACTGATTCTGATGCGTACCTTACTCCATGAAACCCACGACTGATTCTGATGCGTACCTTACTCCATGAAACCCACGACTGATTCTGATGCGTACCTTACTCCATGAAACCCACGACTGATTCTGATGCATACCTTACTCCATGAAACCCACGACTGATTCTGATGCATACCTTACTCCATGAAACCCACGGCTGATTCTGATGCATACCTTACTCCATGAAACCCACGACTGATTCTGATGAGTACCTTACTCCATGAAACCCACGACTGACACTAATGCATACCTTACTTCATGAAACCCACCACTGATTCTGATGCGTACCTTACTCCATGAAACCCACGACTGATTCTGATGGATACCTTACTTCATGAAACCCACGACTGATTCTGATGCGTACCTTACTCCATGAAACCCACGACTGATTCTGATGCGTACCTTACTCAATGAAACCCACGACTGATTCTGATGCATACCTTACTCCATGAAACCCACGGCTGACTCCGATGCGTATCTTACTCCATGAAACCCACGACTGATTCTGATGAGTACCTTACTCCATGAAACCCACGACTGACACTAATGCATACCTTACTTCATGAAACCCACGACTGATTCTGATGCGTACCTTACTCAATGAAACCCACGGCTGATTCCGATGCATACCTTACTCCAGGAAACACACGACTGACTCCGATGCGTACCTTACTCCATGAAACCCACGACTGATTCTGATGCGTACCTTACTCAATGAAACCCACGGCTGATTCTGATGCGTACCTTACTCCATGAAACCCACGGCTGATTCTGATGCGTACCTTACTCCATGAAACCCACGACTGATTCTGATGCGTACCTTACTCCATGAAACCCACGGCTGACTCTGATGCGTACCTTACTCCATGAAACCCACGACTGATTCTGATGCGTACCTTACTCCATGAAACCCACGACTGATTCTGATGCGTACCTTACTCCATGAAACCCACGACTGACTCAGATTCGTACCTTACTTCATGAAACCCACGACTGACACTAATGCATACCTTACTCCATGAAACCCACGACTGATTCTGATGCATACCTTACTCCATGAAACCCACGACTGATTCTGATGAGTACCTTACTCCATGAAACCCACGACTGACACTAATGCATACCTTACTTCATGAAACCCACGACTGATTCTGATGCGTATCTTACTCCATGAAACCCACGACTGATTATGATGCGTACCTTACTCCATGAAACCCACGACTGATTCTGATGCGTACCATACTCCATGAAACCCACGGCTGACTCCGATGCGTACCTTACTCCATGAAACCCACGACTGATTCTGATGAGTACCTTACTCCATGAAACCCACAACTGACACTAATGCATACCTTACTTCATGAAACCCACGACTGACACTAATGCATACCTTACTTCATGAAACCCACGACTGATTCTGATGCGTACCTTACTCAATGAAACCCACGACTGATTATGATGCGTACCTTACTCCATGAAACCCACGACTGATTCTGATGCATACCTTACTCCATGAAACCCACGACTGATTCTGATGCGTACCTTACTCCATGAAACCCACGACTGATTCTGATGCATACCTTACTCCATGAAACCCACGACTGATTCTAATGCGTACCTTACTCCATGAAACCCATGACTGACTCAGATACGTACCTTACTCCATGAAACCCACGACTGATTCTGATGTGTACCTTACTCCATGAAACCCACGACTGATTCTGATGCGTACCTTACTCCATGAAACCCACGGCTGACTCCGATGCGTACCTTACTCCATGAAACCCACGACTGACTCCGATGCGTACCTTACTCCATGAAACCCACGACTGATTCTGATGCATACCTTACTCCATGAAACCCACGACTGATTCTGATGCATACCTTACTCCATGAAACCCACGACTGATTCTGATGCGTACCTTACTCCATGAAACCCACGGCTGACTCCGATGCGTACCTTACTCCATGAAACCCATGACTGACTCAGATACGTACCTTACTCCATGAAACCCACGGCTGATTCTGATGCGTACCTTACTCCATGAAACCCACGACTGATTCTGATGCGTACCTTACTCCATGAAACCCACGGCTGATTCTGATGCATACCTTACTCCAGGAAACACACGACTGATTCTGATGCGTACCTTACTCCATGAAACCCACGACTGACTCTGATGCGTACCTTACTCCATGAAACCCACGACTGATTCTGATGCGTACCTTACTCCATGAAACCCACGACTGACTCAGATTCGTACCTTACTCCATGAAACCCACGACTGATTCTAATGCGTACCTTACTCCATGAAACCCACGACTGATTCTGATGCGTACCTTACTCCATGAAACCCACGGCTGATTCTGATGCGTACCTTACTCCATGAAACCCACGACTGATTCTGATGCATACCTTACTCCATGAAACCCACGGCTGATTCTGATGCGTACCTTACTCCATGAAACCCACGGCTGATTCTGATGCGTACCTTACTCCATGAAACCCACGACTTATTCTGATGCGTACCTTCCTCCATGAAACCCACGACTTATTCTGATGCGTACCTTACTCCATGAAACCCACGACTGATTCTGATGCGTACCTTACTCCATGAAACCCACGACTGATTCTGATGCGTACCTTACTCCATGAAACCCACGACTGACTCTGATGCGTACCTTACTCCATGAAACCCACGGCTGATTCTGATGCGTACCTTACTCCATGAAACCCACGACTGATTCTGATGCGTACCTTACTCCATGAAACCCACGGCTGATTCTGATGCTTACTTTACTCCATGAAACCCACGACTGATTCTGATGCGTACTTTACTCCATGAAACCCACGACTGACTCTGATGCGTACCTTACTCCATGAAACCCACGGCTGATTCTGATGCGTACCTTACTCCATGAAACCCACGGCTGATTCTGATGCGTACCTAACTCCATGAAACCCACGACTGACTCTGATACGTACCTTACTCCATGAAACCCACGACTGATTCTGATGCGTACCTTACTCCATGAAACCCACGACTGATTCTGATGCGTACCTTACTCCATGAAACCCACGACTGATTCTGATGCGTACCTTACTCCATGAAACCCACGGCTGATTCTGATGCGTACCTTACTCCATGAAACCCACGACTGATTCTGATGCGTACCTTACTCCATGAAACCCACGGCTGATTCTGATGCGTACCTTACTCCATGAAACCCACGACTGATTCTGATGCGTACCTTACTCCATGAAACCCACGACTGATTCTGATGCGTACCTTACTCCATGAAACCCACGGCTGATTCTGATGCGTACCTTACTCCATGAAACCCACGGCTGATTCTGATGCGTACCTTACTCCATGAAACCCACGGCTGATTCTGATGCGTACCTTACTCCATGAAACCCACGATTCTGATGCGTACCTTACTCCATGAAACCCACGACTGACTCTGATGCGTACCTTACTCCATGAAACCCACGGCTGATTCTGATGCGTACCTTACTCCATGAAACCCACGGCTGATTCTGATGCGTACCTTACTCCATGAAACCCACGACTGACTCTGATACGTACCTTACTCCATGAAACCCACGGCTGATTCTGATGCGTACCTTACTCCATGAAACCTACGACTGATTCTGATGCGTACCTTACTCCATGAAACCCACGACTGACTCCGATACGTACCTTATTCCATGAAACCCACGACTGATTCTGATGCATACCTTACTCCATGAAACCCACGACTGATTCTGATGCGTACCTTACTCCATGAAACCCACGGCTGATTCTGATGTGTAACTTACTCCATGAAACCCACGACTGATTCTGATGCGTACCTTACTCCATGAAACCCACGACTGATTCTGATGTGTACCTTACTCCATGGAACCCACGACTGATTCTGATGCGTACCTTACTCCATGAAACCCACGACTGATTCTGATGCGTACCTTACTTCATGAAACCCACGGCTGATTCTGATGCGTACCTTACTCCATGAAACCCACCACTGATTCTGATGTGTACCTTACTCCATGAAACCCACGACTGATTCTGATGCGTACCTTACTCCATGAAACCTACGACTGATTCTGATGCGTACCTTACTCCATGAAACCCACGACTGACTCCGATACGTACCTTACTCCATGAAACCCACGACTGATTCTGATGCATACCTTACTCCATGAAACCCACGGCTGATTCTGATGCGTACCTTACTCCATGAAACCCACGGCTGATTCTGATGCGTACCTTACTCTATGAAACCCACGGCTGATTCTGATGCGTACCTTACTCCATGAAACCCACGACTGATTCTGATGTGTACCTTACTCCATGGAACCCACGACTGATTCTGATGCGTACCTTACTCCATGAAACCCACGGCTGATTCTGATGCGTACCTTACTCCATGAAACTCACGGCTGATTCTGATGCGTACCTTACTCCATGAAACCCACGACTGATTCTGATGCATACCTTACTCTATGAAACCCACGGCTGATTCTGATGCGTACCTTACTCCATGAAACCCACGACTGATTCTGATGTGTACCTTACTCCATGGAACCCACGACTGATTCTGATGCGTACCTTACTCCATGAAACCCACGACTGATTCTGATGCATACCTTACTCCATGAAACCCACGGCTGATTCTGATGCGTACCTTACTCCATGAAACCCACGGCTGATTCTGATGCGTACCTTACTCCATGAAACCCACGACTGATTCTGATGCGTACCTTACTCCATGAAACCCACGGCTGATTCTGATGCGTACCTTACTCCATGAAACCCACGACTGATTCTGATGCGTACCTTACTCCATGAAACCCACGACTGACTCTGAAGCGTACCTTACTCCATGAAACCCACGGCTGATTCTGATGCGTACCTTACTCCATGAAACCCACGGCTGATTCTGATGCGTACCTTACTCCATGAAACCCACGACTGACTCTGATACGTACCTTACTCCATGAAACCCACGACTGATTCTGATGCGTACCTTACTCCATGAAACCCACGACTGATTCTGATGCGTACCTTACTCCATGAAACCCACGACTGATTCTGATGCGTACCTTACTCCATGAAACCCACGGCTGATTCTGATGCGTACCTTACTCCATGAAACCCACGACTGATTCTGATGCGTACCTTACTCCATGAAACCCACGACTGATTCTGATGCGTACCTTACTCCATGAAACCCACGGCTGATTCTGATGCGTACCTTACTCCATGAAACCCACGACTGATTCTGATGCGTACCTTACTCCATGAAACCCACGACTGATTCTGATGCGTACCTTACTCCATGAAACCCACGGCTGATTCTGATGCGTACCTTACTCCATGAAACCCACGGCTGATTCTGATGCGTACCTTACTCCATGAAACCCACGACTGACTCTGATGCGTACCTTACTCCATGAAACCCACGACTGACTCTGATGCGTACCTTACTCCATGAAACCCACGGCTGACTCTGATGCGTACCTTACTCCATGAAACCCACGACTGATTCTGATGCGTACCTTACTCCATGAAACCCACGGCTGACTCCGATGCGTACCTTACTCCATGAAACCCACGGCTGATTCTGATGCGTACCTTACTCCATGAAACCCACGACTGATTCTGATGCGTACCTTACTCCATGAAACCCACGGCTGACTCTGATGTGTACCTTACTCCATGAAACCCACGACTGATTCTGATGCGTACCTTACTCCATGAAACCCACGACTGATTCTGATGCATACCTTACTCCATGAAACCCACGACTGATTCTGATGCGTACCTTACTCCATGAAACCCACGGCTGATTCTGATGCATACCTTACTCCATGAAACCCACGACTGATTCTGATACGTACCTCACTCCATGAAACCCACGACTGATTCTGATGCGTACCTTACTCCATGAAACCCACGACTGATTCTGGTGCGTACCTTACTCCATGAAACCCACGACTGATTCTGATGCGTACCTTACTCCATGAAACCCACGGCTGATTCTGATGCGTACCTTACTCCATCATGGACCAGACATCATCCAGCGTAAGACTCTTTTCAGATAGCTGCATAGTGTATCGGACCATCATATCAATTACTGGTAATAAATCCCCCCCAAAAAAAAGAGAAAAAAATAGGGCATGTAATGGGACATTAAATGATACCCCGCCACGTTATAATATCAAAAGTTCATAAAAATTGATTTCAAAGTTGCCTATCTCGAAAACTGTTTTTCGGATCATGCTGGAAATTGAAGTTGACCTGTATTTTATTGTACTGAATAGCTGTACAAAATATCAATTGAATCCCATGACGCGTTTTCAAGTTATTGGTCAGAAACTCAAAATTTCATGAAATTTGATTTTTCAAAGTGGCCTTTCTCGAAAACAATTTTTTGGATCATGCTGGAAATCAAACTGACCTGTATTTTATTGTACTCAATAGCTGTACAAAATATCAATTGAATCCCATGACGCGTTTTCAAGTTATTGGTCGGAAACTCAAAATTTCATAAAATTTGATTTTTCAAAGTGGCCTATCTCAAAAACTATTTTTTGGACCAAGCTGGAAATTAAACTTGACCTGTATTTTATTGTACTAAACAGCTGTGCAAAATATCATTCAAATCCTTTGACGCGTTTTCAAGTTATTGGTCAGAAACTCAAAATTTCATGAAATTTGATTTTTCAAAGTGGCCTTTCTCGAAAACAATTTTTGGGATCATGCTGAAAATCAAACTGACCTGTATTTTATTGTACTAAACAGCTGTGCAAAATATCATTCAAATCCTTTGACGCGTTTTCAAGTTATTGGTCGGAAACTCAAAATTTCATGAAATTTGATTTTTCAAAGTGGCCTATCTCAAAAACTATTTTTTGGATCATGCTGGAAATCGAACTTCACCTGTATTTTATTGTACTTAACAGCTGTGCAAAATATCATTCAAATCCTTTGACGCGTTTTCAAGTTATTGGTCGGAAACTCAAAATTTCATGAAATTTGATTTTTCAAAGTGGCCTATCTCAAAAACTGTTTTTGGATCATGCTGGAAATCAAACTTGACCTGTATTTTATTGTACTAAACAGCTGTGTAAAATATCATTCATATCCTTTGACGCGTTTTCAAGTTATTCGTCGGAAACCTTCGGGGGACAGACAGACGGACGGACGGACAGACGGACGGACGGACAGACACCGAAAAAAACTGAGGGTATAACATAATACCCTGCCACTTCGTGTGGCGGGGTATAAAAACTGCTGCATAGTAAAAGACATGGGGAATAGACTTTTATCCACATAAAACCACAGTAACAAAACAGGACATCCAGAGTGGCATATCAGGAAAACATCATATTACCAGAGCAACAAAACAGGACATCCATAGTGGCATATCAGGAAAACATCATATTACCAGAGTAACAAAACAGGACATCCAGAGTGGCATATCAGGAAAACATCATATTACCAGAATAACAAAACAGGACATCCATAGTGGCATATCAGGAAAACATCATATTACCAGAATAACAAAACAGGACATCCATAGTGGCATATCAGGAAAACATCATATTGCCAGAGTAACAAAACAGGACATCCAGAGTGGCATATCAGGAAAACATCATATTACCAGAGCAACAAAACAGGACATCCACAGTGGCATATCAGGAAAACATCATATTACCAGAATAACAAAACAGGACATCCATAGTGGCATATCAGGAAAACATCATATTGCCAGAGTAACAAAACAAGACATCCATAGTGGTATATCAGGAAAACATCATATTACCAGAGCAACAAAACAGGACATCCATAGTGGTATATCAGAAAAACATCATATTACCAGAGCAACAAAACAGGACATCCATAGTGGTATATCAGGAAAACATCATATTGCCAGAATAACAAAACAGAACATCCAGAGTGGCATATCAGGAAAACATCATATTGCCAGAGTAACAAAACAGGACATCCATAGTGGCATATCAGGAAAACGTCATATTACCAGAGCAACAAAACAGGACATCCATAGTGGTATATCAGGAAAACATCATATTACCAGAGCAACAAAACAGGACATCCATAGTGGCATATCAGGAAAACGTCATATTACCAGAGCAACAAAACAGGACATCCATAGTGGCATATCAGGAAAACATCATATTACCAGAGCAACAAAACAGGACATCCAGAGTGGCATATCAGGAAAACATCATATTACCAGAGTAACAAAACAGGACATCCACAGTGGCATATCAGGAAAACACCATATTACCAGAGAAACAAAACAGGACATCCAGAGTGGTATATCAGGAAAACATTATATTGCCAGAGTAACAAAACAGGACATCCATAGTGGCATATCAGGAAAACATCATATTACCAGAGTAACAAAACAGGACATCCACAGTGGCATATCAGGAAAACATCATATTGCCAGAATAACAAAACAGGACATCCAGAGTGGCATATCAGGAAAACATTATATTACCAGAATAACAAAACAGGACATCCAGAGTGGCATATCAGGAAAACATCATATTACCAGAGTAACAAAACAGGACATCCACAGTGGCATATCAGGAAAACATCATATTACCAGAATAACAAAACAGGACATCCAGAGTGGCATATCAGGAAAACATCATATTACCAGAATAACAAAACAGGGCATCCATAGTGGTATATCAGGAAAACATCATATCGCCAGAATAACAAAACAGGACATCCATAGTGGCATATCAGGAAAACATCATATTACCAGAATAACAAAATAGGACATCCAGAGTGGCATATCAGGAAAACATCATATTACCAGAGTAACAAAACAGGACATCCACAGTGGCATATCAGGAAAACATCATATTACCAGAATAACAAAACAGGACATCCAGAGTGGCATATCAGGAAAACATCATATTGCCAGAGTAACAAAACAGGTCATCCAGAGTGGCATATCAGGAAAACATCATATTACCAGAATAACAAAACAGGACATCCAGAGTGGCATATCAGGAAAACATCATATCGCCAGAATAACAAAACAGGACATCCAGAGTGGCATGTCAGGAAAACATCATATTACCAGAATAACAAAACAGGACATCCATAGTGGCATATCAGGAAAACATCATATCGCCAGAATAACAAAACAGGACATCCACAGTGGCATGTCAGGAAAACATTATATCGCCAGAATAACAAAACAGGACATCCATAGTGGCATATCAGGAAAACATCATATTACCAGAATAACAAAACAGGACATCCATAGTGGCATATCAGGAAAACATCATATTACCAGAATAACAAAACAGGACATCCACAGTGGCATGTCAGGAAAACATTATATCGCCAGAATAACAAAACAGGACATCCATAGTGGCATATCAGGAAAACATCATATCGCCAGAATAACAAAACAGGACATCCATAGTGGCATATCAGGAAAACATCATATCGCCAGAATAACAAAACAGGACATCCAGAGTGGTATATCAGGAAAACATCATATTACCAGAATAACAAAACAGGACATCCATAGTGGCATATCAGGAAAACATCATATCGCCAGAATAACAAAACAGGACATCCAGAGTGGTATATCAGGAAAACATCATATTACCAGAGTAACAAAACAGGACATCCATAGTGGCATATCAGGAAAACATCATATTACCAGAGTAATAAAACAGGACATCCAGAGTGGCATATCAGGAAAACATCTTATTACCAGAGAAATCCATAGTGGCATATCAGGAAAACATCATATTACCAGAGTAACAAAACAGGTCATCCAGAGTGGCATATCAGGAAAACATCATATTACCAGAGTAACAAAACAGGACATCCATAGTGGCATATCAGGAAAACATCATATTACCAGAGTAACAAAACAGTACATCCATAGTGGCATATTAGGAAAACATCATATTACCAGAATAACAAAACAGGACATCCAGAGTGGCATATCAGGTAAACATCATATTACCAGAATAACAAAACAGGACATCCAGAATGGCATATCAGGAAAACATCATATTGCCAGAGTAACAAAACAGGACATCCACAGTGGCATATCAGGAAAACATTATATTGACAGAATGACAAAACAGGACATCCACAGTGGCATATCAGGTAAACATCATATTACCAGAGTAACAAAACAGGACATCCAGAGTGGCATATCAGGAAAACATCATATTACCAGAGTAACAAAACAGAACATCCATAGTGGCATATCAGGAAAACATCATATTACCAGAATAACAAAACAGGACATCCATAGAGGCATATCAGGAAAACATCATATTGCCAGAATAACAAAACAGGACATCCATAGAGGCATATCAGGAAAACATCATATTGCCAGAATAACAAAACAGGACATCCACAGTGGCATATCAGGAAAACATCATATTACCAGTAACAAAACAGGACATCCACAGTGGCATATCAGGTAAACATCATATTACCAGAATAACAAAACAGGACATCCAGAGTGGCATATCAGGAAAACATCATATTACCAGAATAACAAAACAGGACATCCACAGTGGCATATCAGGTAAACATCATATTACCAGAATAACAAAACAGGACATCCAGAGTGGCATATCAGGAAAACATCATATTACCAGAATAACAAAACAGGACATCCAGAGTGGCATATCAGGAAAACATCATATTGCCAGAGTAACAAAACAGGACATCCATAGTGGCATATCAGGAAAACATCATATTACCAGAGTAACAAAACAGGACATCCATAGTGGCATATCAGGAAAACAACATATTACCAGTAACAAAACAGGACATCCACAGTGGCATATCAGGAAAACATCATATTACCAGAATAACAAAACAGGACATCCAGAGTGGCATATCAGGAAAACATCATATTACCAGAATAACAAAACAGGACATCCAGAGTGGCATATCAGGAAAACATCATATTGCCAGAGTAACAAAACAGGACATCCATAGTGGCATATCAGGAAAACATCATATTACCAGAATAACAAAACAGGACATCCATAGTGGCATATCAGGAAAACATTATATTGCCAGAGAAACAAAACAGGTCATCCAGAGTGGCATATCAGGAAAACATCATATTGCCAGAGTAACAAAACAGGACATCCATAGTGGCATATCAGGAAAACATCATATTGACAGAATAACAAAACAGGACATCCAGAGTGGCATATCAGGAAAACATCATATTGCCAGAGTAACAAAACAGGACATCCAGAGTGGCATATCAGGAAAACATCATATTACCAGAATAACAAAACAGAACATCCACAGTGGCATATCAGGAAAACATCATATTACCAGAATAACAAAACAGGACATCCAGAGTGGCATATCAGGAAAACATCATATTACCAGAATAACAAAACAGGACATCCACAGTGGCATATCAGGAAAACATCATATTACCAGAGTAACAAAACAGGACATCCACAGTGGCATATCAGGAAAACATCATATTGCCAGAGCAACAAAACAGGACATCCATAGTGGCATATCAGGAAAACATCATATTACCAGAATAACAAAACAGGACATCCAGAGTGGCATATCAGGAAAACATTATATTGCCAGAGCAACAAAACAGGACATTCAGAGTGACATATCAGGAAAACACCATATTACCAGAGTAACAAAACAGGACATCCATAGTGGCATATCAGGAAAACATCATATTACCAGAGTAACAATACAGGACATCCATAGTGGCATATCAGGAAAACATCATATTGCCAGAATAACAAAACAGGACATCCATAGTGGCATATCAGGAAAACATCATATTGCCAGAATAACAAAACAGGACATCCAGAGTGGCATATCAGGAAAACATTATATTACCAGAGTAACAAAACAGGACATCCAGAGTGGCATATCAGGAAAACATCATATTGCCAGAATAACAAAACAGGACATCCAGAGTGGCATATCAGGAAAACATCATATTGCCAGAGAAACAAAACAGGACATCCATAGAGGCATATCAAGAAAACATCATATTGCCAGAATAACAAAACAGGACATTCATAGTGGCATATCAAGAAAACGTCATATTACCAGAATAACAAAACAGGACATCCAGAGTGGCATATCAGGAAAACATTATATTACCAGAGTAACAAAACAGGACATCCAGAGTGGCATATCAGGAAAACATCATATTGTCAGAGTAACAATACAGGACATCCACAGTGGCATATCACGAAAACATCATATTACCAGAGAAACAAAACAGGACATCCATAGAGGCATATCAGGAAAACATCATATTGCCAGAATAACAAAACAGGTCATCCAAAGTGGCATATCAGGAAAACATCATATTGCCAGAATAACAAAACAGGACATCCATAGTGGCATATCAGGAAAACATCATATTGCCAGAGAAACAAAACAGGACATCCATAGAGGCATATCAGGAAAACATCATATTGCCAGAATAACAAAACAGGTCATCCAAAGTGGCATATCAGGAAAACATCATATTACCAGAATAACAAAACAGGACATCCAGAGTGGCATATCAGGAAAACATCATATTGCCAGAATAACAAAACAGGACATCCAGAGTGGCATATCAGGAAAACATCGTATTGCCAGAGAAACAAAACAGGTCATCCAGAGTGGCATATCAGGAAAACATCATATTGCCAGAGTAACAAAACAGGACATCCACAGTGGCATATCAGGAAAACATCATATTGCCAGAGTAACAAAACAGGATATCCAGAGTGGCATATCAGGAAAACATCATATTGCCAGAAAAACAAAACAGGACATCCATAGTGGCATATCAGGAAAACATCATATTGCCAGAGTAACAAAACAGGACATCCAGAGTGGCATATCAGGAAAACATCATATTACCAGAAAAACAAAACAGGACATCCATAGTGGCATATCAGGAAAACATCATATTGCCAGAAAAACAAAACAGGACATCCATAGTGGCATATCAGGAAAACATCATATTGCCAGAAAAACAAAACAGGACATCCATAGTGGCATATCAGGAAAACATCATATTGCCAGAAAAACAAAACAGGACATCCAAAGTGGCATATTAGGAAAACATCATATTACCAGAAAAACAAAACAGGACATCCATAGTGGCATATCAGGAAAACATCATATTGCCAGAGTAACAAAACAGGACATCCATAGTGGCATATCAGGAAAACATTATATTGCCAGAGTAACAAAACAGGACATCCATAGTGGCATATCAGGAAAACATCATATTGCCAGAATAACAAAACAGGACATTCAGAGTGGCATATCAGGAAAACATCATATTGCCAGAATAACAAAACAGGACATCCACGGTGGCATATATGGAAAACACCATGTTGCCAGAGTAACAAAACAGGACATCCATAGTGGCATATCAGGAAAACATCATATTACCAGAGAAACAAAACAGGACATCCATAGTGGCATATCAGGAAAACATCATATTGCCAGAGTAACAACACAGGACATCCAAAGTGGCATATCAGGAAAACATCATATTGCCAGAAAAACAAAACAGGACATCCACAGTGGCATATCAGGAAAACATCATATTACCAGAGCAACAAAACAGGACATCCACAGTGGTATATCAGGAAAACATTATATTACCAGAAAAACAAAACAGGACATCCAAAGTAGCATATCAGGAAAACATCATATTACCAGAGAAACAAAATAGGACATCCAGAATGGCATATCAGGAAAGCATCATATTACCAGAGAAACAAAACAGGACATCCAGAGTGGCATATCAGGAAAACATCATATTGCCAGAAAAACAAAACAGGACATCCACAGTGGCATATCAGGAAAACATCATATTACCAGAGCAACAAAACAGGACATCCATAGTGGCATATCAGGAAAACATCATATTACCAGAAAAACAAAACAGGACATCCATAGTGGCATATCAGGAAAACATCATATTGTGTCAGAGTAACAAAACAGGACATCCATAGTGGCATATCAGGAAAACATCATAATACCAGAATAACAAAACTGGACATCCATAGTGGCATATCAGGAAAACATTATGTTGCCAGAGTAACAATACAGGACATCCATAGTGGCATATCAGGAAAACATCATATTGCCAGAGTAACAAAACAGGACATCCATAGTGGCATATCAGGAAAACATCATATTGCCAGAGTAACAAAACAGGACATCCATAGTGGCATATCAGGAAAACATCATATTGCCAGAATAACAAAACAGGACATCCAGAGTGGCATATCAGGAAAACATCATATTACCAGAGAAACAAAACAGGTCATCCACAGTGGCATATCAGGAAAACATTATATTGCCAGTAACAAAACAGGACATCCACAGTGGCATATCAGGAAAACATCATATTGCCAGAGTAACAAAACAGGACATCCAGAGTGGCATATCAGGAAAACATTATATTACCAGAGTAACAATACAGGACATCCAGAGTGGCAAATCATGAAAACATCATATTACCAGAGCAACAAAACAGGACATCCACAGTGGCATATCAGGAAAACATCATATTGCCAGACTAACAAAACAGGACATCCATAGTGGCATGTCAGGAAAACATCATATTGCCAGAATAACAAAACAGGTCATCCAAAGTGGCATATCAGGAAAACATCATATTACCAGAGTAACAAAACAGGACATCCAGAGTGGCATATCAGGAAAACATCATATTGTCAGAGTAACAAAACAGGACATCCATAGTGGCATATCAGGAAAACATCATATTGCCAGAATAACAAAACTGGACATCCATAGTGGCATATCAGGAAAACATCATATTACCAGAGAAACAAAACAGGACATCCATAGTGGCATATCAGGAAAACATCATATTACCAGAGTAACAAAACAGGACATCCACAGTGGCATATCAGGAAAACATCATATTGCCAGAATAACAAAACAGGACATCCAGAGTGGCATATCATGAAAACACCATATTGCCAGAGTAACAAAACAGGACATCCATAGTGGCATATAGGGAAAACATCATATTACCAGAGTAACAAAACAGGACATCCACAGTGGCATATCAGGAAATCATCATATTACCAGAGTAACAAAACAGGACACCCATAGTGGCATATCAGGAAAACATCATATTACCAGAGCAACAAAACAGGACATCCAGAGTGACATGTCAGGAAAACATCATATTGCCAGAGTAACAAAACAGGACATCCAAAGTGGCATATCAGGAAAACATCATATTACCAGAGAAACAAAACAAGACATCCAGAGTGGCATGTCAGGAGAACATCATATTGCCAGAGTAACACAACAAGACATCCATAGTGGTATATCAGGAAAACATCATATTGCCAGAGTAACACAACAAGACATCCAGAGTGGCATATCAGGAAAACATCATATTGCCAGAGTAACAAAACAGGTCATCCACAGTGGCATATCAGGAAAACATCATAGTGCCAGAATAACAAAACAGGACATCCACGGTGGTATATCAGGAAAACATCATATTGTCAGAGAAACAAAACAGGACATCCATAGTGGCATATCAGGAAAACATCATATTGCCAGTAACAAAACAGGACATCCAGAGTGGCATATCAGGAAAACATCATATTACCAGAATAACAAAACAGGACATCCATAATGGCATATCAGGAAAACATCATATTGCTAGAGCAACAAAACAGGACATCCAAAGTGGCATATCAGGAAAACATCATATTACCAGAGTAACAAAACAGGACATCCAGAGTGGCATATCAGGAAAACATCATATTGCTAGAGTAACAAAACAGAACATCCATAGTGGCATGTCAGGAAAACATCATATTGCCAAAATAATAAAACAGGACATCCACAGTGGCATATCACGAAAACATCATATTGCCAGAATAACAAAACAGGACATTCAGAGTGGCATGTCAGGAGAACATCATATTGCCAGAGTAACAAAACAGGACATCCATGGTGGCATATCAGGAAAACATCATATTGCCAGAATAACAAAACAGGACATCCAGAGTGGCATATCAGGAAAACATCATATTGCCAGAATAACAAAACAGGACATTCAGAGTGGCATATCAGGAAAACATCATATTGCCAGTAACAAAACAGGACATCCATAGTGGCATATCAGGAAAACATCATATTGCCAGAGAGACAAAACAGGACATCCAGAGTGGCATATCAGGAAAACATCATATTACCAGAGTAACAAAACAAGACATCCAGAGTGGCATATCAGGAAAACATCATATTGCCAGTAACAAAACAGGACATCCATAGTGGCATATCAGGAAAACATCATATTGCCAGAATAACAAAACAGGACATCCAGAGTGGCATATCAGGAAAACATCATATTGCCAGAATAACAAAACAGGACATTCAGAGTGGCATATCAGGAAAACATCATATTGCCAGAGAAACAAAACAGGACATCCAGAGTGGCATATCAGGAAAACATCATATTACCAGAGTAACAAAACAAGACATCCAGAGTGGCATATCAGGAAAACATTATATTGCCAGAATAACAAAACAGGACATCCATAGTGGCATATCAGGAAAACATCATATTGCCAGAATAACAAAACAGGACATCCAGAGTGGCATATCAGGAAAACATCATATTGCCAGAAAAACAAAACATGACATCCATAGTGGCATATCAGGAAAACATCATATTGCCAGAGTAACAAAACAGGACATCCAGAGTGGCATATCAAGAAAACATCGTATTGCCAGAATAACAAAACAGGACATCCATAGTGGCATATCAGGAAAACATCATATTGCCAGAATAACAAAACAGGACATCCAGAGTGGCATATCAAGAAAACATTATATTACCAGAAAAACAAAACAGGACACCCAGAGTGGCATATCAGGAAAACATCATATTACCTGAATAACAAAACAGGACATCCAGAGTGGCATATCAGGAAAACATCATATTGCCAGAAAAACAAAACATGACATCCATAGTGGCATATCAGGAAAACATCATATTGCCAGAGTAACAAAACAGGACATCCAGAGTGGCATATCAAGAAAACATCGTATTGCCAGAATAACAAAACAGGACATCCATAGTGGCATATCAGGAAAACATCATATTGCCATAATAACAAAACAGGTCATCCAGAGTGGCATATCAGGAAAACATCATATTACCAGAAAAACAAAACAGGACATCCAAAGAGGCATATCAAGAAAACATCATATTACCAGAAAAACAAAACAGGACATCCAGAGTGGCATATCAAGAAAACATCATATTACCAGAAAAACAAAACAGGACATCCACAGTGGCATATCAGGAAAACATCATATTGACAGAATGACATTACAGGACATCCAGAGTGGCATATCAGGAAAACATCATATTACCAGAAAAACAAAACAGGACATCCACAGTGGCATATCAGGAAAACATCATATTGACAGAATGACATTACAGGACATCCACAGTGGCATATCAGGAAAACATCATATTGACAGAATGACATTACAGGACATCCAGAGTGGCATATCAGGAAAACATCATATTGCCAGAATATCAAAACAGGACATCCATAGTGGCATATCAGGAAAACATCATATTGCCAGAGAAACAAAACAGGACATCCATAGAGGCATATCAGGAAAACATCATATTGCCAGAATAACAAAACAGGTCATCCAAAGTGGCATATCAGGAAAACATCATATTACCAGAATAACAAAACAGGACATCCAGAGTGGCATATCAGGAAAACATCATATTACCAGAGTAACAAAACAGGACATCCATAGTGGCATATCAGGAAAACATCATATTACCAGAGTAACAAAACAGGACATCCACAGTGGCATATCAGGAAAACATTATATTGCCAGAATAACAAAACAGGACATCCAGAGTGGCATATCAGGAAAACATCGTATTGCCAGAGAAACAAAACAGGTCATCCAGAGTGGCATATCAGGAAAACATCGTATTGCCAGAGAAACAAAACAGGTCATCCAGAGTGGCATATCAGGAAAACATCATATTGCCAGAGTAACAAAACAGGACATCCACAGTGGCATATCAGGAAAACATCATATTGCCAGAGTAACAAAACAGGACATCCAGAGTGGCATATCAGGAAAACATCATATTGCCAGAAAAACAAAACAGGACATCCATAGTGGCATATCAGGAAAACATCATATTGCCAGAGTAACAAAACAGGACATCCAGAGTGGCATATCAGGAAAACATCATATTACCAGAAGAACAAAACAGGACATCCATAGTGGCATATCAGGAAAACATCATATTGCCAGAAAAACAAAACAGGACATCCATAGTGGCATATCAGGAAAACATCATATTGCCAGAAAAACAAAACAGGACATCCATAGTGGCATATCAGGAAAACATCATATTGCCAGAAAAACAAAACAGGACATCCAAAGTGGCATATTAGGAAAACATCATATTACCAGAAAAACAAAACAGGACATCCATAGTGGCATATCAGGAAAACATCATATTGCCAGAGTAACAAAACAGGACATCCATAGTGGCATATCAGGAAAACATTATATTGCCAGAGTAACAAAACAGGACATCCATAGTGGCATATCAGGAAAACATCATATTGCCAGAATAACAAAACAGGACATTCAGAGTGGCATATCAGGAAAACATCATATTGCCAGAATAACAAAACAGGACATCCACGGTGGCATATATGGAAAACACCATGTTGCCAGAGTAACAAAACAGGACATCCATAGTGGCATATCAGGAAAACATCATATTACCAGAGCAACAAAACAGGACATCCACAGTGGTATATCAGGAAAACATTATATTACCAGAAAAACAAAACAGGACATCCAAAGTGGCATATCAGGAAAACATCATATTACCAGAGAAACAAAACAGGACATCCAGAATGGCATATCAAGAAAACATCATATTACCAGAAAAACAAAACAGGACATCCATAGTGGCATATCAGGAAAACATCATATTGTGTCAGAGTAACAAAACAGGACATCCATAGTGGCATATCAGGAAAACATCATAATACCAGAATAACAAAACTGGACATCCATAGTGGCATATCAGGAAAACATTATGTTGCCAGAGTAACAATACAGGACATCCATAGTGGCATATCAGGAAAACATCATATTGCCAGAGTAACAAAACAGGAAATCCATAGTGGCATATCAGGAAAACATCATATTGCCAGAATAACAAAACAGGACATCCAGAGTGGCATATCAGGAAAACATTATATTGCCAGTAACAAAACAGGACATCCACAGTGGCATATCAGGAAAACATCATATTGCCAGAGTAACAAAACAGAACATCCAGAGTGGCATATCAGGAAAACATTATATTACCAGAGTAACAATACAGGACATCCAGAGTGGCATATCATGAAAACATCATATTACCAGAGCAACAAAACAGGACATCCACAGTGGCATATCAGGAAAACATCATATTGCCAGACTAACAAAACAGGACATCCATAGTGGCATGTCAGGAAAACATCATATTACCAGAGAAACAAAACAGGACATTCAGAGTGGCATATCAGGAAAACATCATATTACCAGAATAACAAAACAGGACATCCAGAGTGGCATATCAGGAAAACATCATATTGTCAGAGTAACAAAACAGGACATCCAGAGTGGCATATCAGGAAAACATCATATTGTCAGAGTAACAAAACAGGACATCCATAGTGGCATATCAGGAAAACATCATATTGCCAGAATAACAAAACTGGACATCCATAGTGGCATATCAGGAAAACATCATATTACCAGAGAAACAAAACAGGACATCCATAGTGGCATATCAGGAAAACATCATATTACCAGAGTAACAAAACAGGACATCCACAGTGGCATATCAGGAAAACATCATATTGCCAGAATAACAAAACAGGACATCCAGAGTGGCATATCATGAAAACACCATATTGCCAGAGTAACAAAACAGGACATCCATAGTGGCATATCAGGAAAACATCATATTACCAGAGTAACAAAACAGGACATCCACAGTGGCATATCAGGAAATCATCATATTACCAGAGTAACAAAACAGGACACCCATAGTGGCATATCAGGAAAACATCATATTACCAGAGCAACAAAACAGGACATCCAGAGTGACATGTCAGGAAAACATCATATTGCCAGAGTAACAAAACAGGACATCCAAAGTGGCATATCAGGAAAACATCATATTACCAGAGAAACAAAACAAGACATCCAGAGTGGCATGTCAGGAAAGCATCATATTGTCAGAGAAACAAAACAGGACATCCATAGTGGCATATCAGGAAAACATCATATTGCCAGTAACAAAACAGGACATCCAAAGTGGCATATCAGGAAAACATCATATTACCAGAGAAACAAAACAAGACATCCAGAGTGGCATATCAGGAAAACATCATATTGCTAGAGTAACAAAACAGAACATCCATAGTGGCATGTCAGGAAAACATCATATTGCCAAAATAATAAAACAGGACATCCACAGTGGCATATCACGAAAACATCATATTGCCAGAATAACAAAACAGGACATTCAGAGTGGCATGTCAGGAGAACATCATATTGCCAGAGTAACAAAACAGGACATCCATAGTGGCATATCAGGAAAACATCATATTGCCAGAATAACAAAACAGGACATCCAGAGTGGCATATCAGGAAAACATCATATTGCCAGAATAACAAAACAGGACATTCAGAGTGGCATATCAGGAAAACATCATATTGCCAGTAACAAAACAGGACATCCATAGTGGCATATCAGGAAAACATCATATTGCCAGAGAAACAAAACAGGACATCCAGAGTGGCATATCAGGAAAACATCATATTACCAGAGTAACAAAACAAGACATCCAGAGTGGCATATCAGGAAAACATCATATTGCCAGTAACAAAACAGGACATCCATAGTGGCATATCAGGAAAACATCATATTGCCAGAATAACAAAACAGGACATCCAGAGTGGCATATCAGGAAAACATCATATTGCCAGAATAACAAAACAGGACATTCAGAGTGGCATATCAGGAAAACATCATATTGCCAGAGAAACAAAACAGGACATCCAGAGTGGCATATCAGGAAAACATCATATTGCCAGAATAACAAAACAGGACATTCAGAGTGGCATATCAGGAAAACATCATATTGCCAGAGAAACAAAACAGGACATCCAGAGTGGCATATCAGGAAAACATCATATTACCAGAGTAACAAAACAAGACATCCAGAGTGGCATATCAGGAAAACATTATATTGCCAGAATAACAAAACAGGACATCCATAGTGGCATATCAGGAAAACATCATATTGCCAGAATAACAAAACAGGACATCCAGAGTGGCATATCAGGAAAACATCATATTGCCAGAAAAACAAAACAGGACATCCATAGTGGCATATCAGGAAAACATCATATTGCCAGAGTAACAAAACAGGACATCCAGAGTGGCATATCAAGAAAACGTATTGCCAGAATAACAAAACAGGACATCCATAGTGGCATATCAGGAAAACATCATATTGCCAGAATAACAAAACAGGACATCCAGAGTGGCATATCAAGAAAACATTATATTACCAGAAAAACAAAACAGGACACCCAGAGTGGCATATCAGGAAAACATCATATTACCTGAATAACAAAACAGGTCATCCATAGAGGCATGTCAGGAAAACATCATATTACCAGAAAAACAAAACAGGACATCCAAAGAGGCATATCAAGAAAACATCATATTACCAGAAAAACAAAACAGGACATCCACAGTGGCATATCAGGAAAACATCATATTGACAGAATGACATTACAGGACATCCAGAGTGGCATATCAGGAAAACATCATATTACCAGAAAAACAAAACAGGACATCCACAGTGGCATATCAGGAAAACATCATATTGACAGAATGACATTACAGGACATCCACAGTGGCATATCAGGAAAACATCATATTGACAGAATGACATTACAGGACATCCAGAGTGGCATATCAGGAAAACATCATATTGACAGAATAACAAAACAGGACATCCAGAGTGGCATATCAAGAAAACATTATATTACCAGAAAAACAAAACAGTACACCCAGAGTGGCATATCAGGAAAACATCATATTACCTGAATAACAAAACAGGTCATCCATAGAGGCATGTCAGGAAAACATCATATTAGCAGAAAAACAAAACAGGACATCCAAAGAGGCATGTCAGGAAAACATCATATTACCAGAGTAACAAAACAGGTCATCCAGAGTGGCATATCAGGAAAACATCATATTGCCAGAATAACAAAACAGGACATCCAGAGTGGCATATCAGGAAAACATCATATTGCCAGAATAACAAAACAGGACATCCACGGTGGTATATCAGGAAAACATCATAGTGCCAGAATAACAAAACAGGACATCCACGGTGGTATATCAGGAAAACATCATATTGCCAGAGTAACAAAACAGGTCATCCAGAGTGGCATATCAGGAAAACATCATATTAGCAGAGTAACAAAACAGGACATTCAGAGTGGCATATCAGGAAAACATCATTTTACCAGAAAAACAAAACAGGACATCCATAGTGGCATATCAGGAAAACATCATATTGCCAGAGTAACAAAACAGGACATCCACAGTGGCATATCAGGAAAACATCATATTGCCAGAGTAACAAAACAGGACATTCAGAGTGGCATATCAGGAAAACATCATTTTACCAGAGAAACAAAACAGGACATCCATAGTGGCATATCAGGAAAACATCATATTGCCAGAGTAACAAAACAGGACATCCACAGTGGCATATCAGGAAAACATCATATTGCCAGAATAACAAAACAGGACATCCATAGTGGCATATCAGGAAAACATCATATTGCCAGAGTAACAAAACAGGTCATCCAGAGTGGCATATCAGGAAAACATCATATTACCAGAGTAACAAAACAGGTCATCCAGAGTGGCATATCAGGAAAACATCATATTGCCAGAATAACAAAACAGGACATCCATAGTGGCATATCAGGAAAACATCATATTGCCAGAATAACAAAACAGGACATCCATAGTGGCATATCAGGAAAACATCATTTTACCAGAAAAACAAAACAGGACATCCATAGTGGCATATCAGGAAAACATCATATTGCCAGAATAACAAAACAGGACATCCACGGTGGGATATCAGGAAAACATCATCTTACCAGAGTAACAAAACAGGACATCCATAGTGGCATATCAGGAAAACATCATATTGTCAGAGTAACAAAACAGGTCATCCAGAGTGGCATATCAGGAAAACATCATTTTACCAAAAAAACAAAACAGGACATCCATAGTGGCATATCAGGAAAACATCATATTGTCAGAATAACAAAACAGGACATCCATAGTGGCATATCAGGAAAACATCATATTACCAGACTAACAAAACAGAAAATCGATAGTGGCATATCAGGAAAACATCATATTACCAGACTAACAATACAGGACATCCATAGTGGCATATCAGGAAAACATCATATTACCAGAATAACAAAACAGGACATCCATAGTGGCATATCAGGAAAACATTATATTGCCAGTAACAAAACAGGACATCCACAGTGGCATATCAGGAAAACATCATATTGCCAGAGTAACAAAACAGGACATCCATAGTGGCATATCAGGAAAACATCATATTACCAGAGTAACAATACAGGACATCCACAGTGGCATATCAGGAAAACATTATATTACCAGAGTAACAAAACAGAACATCCATAGTGGCATGTCAGGAAAACATCATATTGCCAAAATAATAAAACAGGACATCCACAGTGGCATATCACGAAAACATCATATTGCCAGAATAACAAAACAGGACATTCAGAGTGGCATGTCAGGAGAACATCATATTGCCAGAGTAACAAAACAGGACATCCATAGTGGCATATCAGGAAAACATCATATTGCCAGAATAACAAAACAGGACATCCAGAGTGGCATATCAGGAAAACATCATATTGCCAGAATAACAAAACAGGACATTCAGAGTGGCATATCAGGAAAACATCATATTGCCAGTAACAAAACAGGACATCCATAGTGGCATATCAGGAAAACATCATATTGCCAGAGAAACAAAACAGGACATCCAGAGTGGCATATCAGGAAAACATCATATTACCAGAGTAACAAAACAAGACATCCAGAGTGGCATATCAGGAAAACATCATATTGCCAGTAACAAAACAGGACATCCATAGTGGCATATCAGGAAAACATCATATTGCCAGAATAACAAAACAGGACATCCAGAGTGGCATATCAGGAAAACATCATATTGCCAGAATAACAAAACAGGACATTCAGAGTGGCATATCAGGAAAACATCATATTGCCAGAGAAACAAAACAGGACATCCAGAGTGGCATATCAGGAAAACATCATATTACCAGAGTAACAAAACAAGACATCCAGAGTGGCATATCAGGAAAACATTATATTGCCAGAATAACAAAACAGGACATCCATAGTGGCATATCAGGAAAACATCATATTGCCAGAATAACAAAACAGGACATCCAGAGTGGCATATCAGGAAAACATCATATTGCCAGAAAAACAAAACATGACATCCATAGTGGCATATCAGGAAAACATCATATTGCCAGAGTAACAAAACAGGATATCCAGAGTGGCATATCAGGAAAACATCATATTGCCAGAATAACAAAACAGGACATCCATAGTGGCATATCAGGAAAACATCATATTACCAGAATAACAAAACAGGACATCCATAGTGGAATATCAGAAAAAACATCATATTGCCAGAATAACAAAACAGGACATCCAGAGTGGCATATCAGGAAAACATCATATTACCAGAGCAACAAAACAGGACATCCACAGTTGCATGTCAAGAAAACATCATATTGTCAGAATAACAAAACAGGACATCCATAGTGGAATATCAGAAAAAACATCATATTGCCAGAATAACAAAACAGGACATCCAGAGTGGCATATCAGGAAAACATCATATTACCAGAGCAACAAAACAGGACATCCACAGTTGCATGTCAAGAAAACATCATATTGTCAGAATAACAAAACAGGACATCCAGAGTGTCATATCAGGAAAACATCATATTTCCAGAATAACAAAACAGGGCATCCATAGTGGCATATCAGGAAAACACCATATTGCCAGAAAAACAGGACATTCAGAGTGGCATATCAGGAAAACTTCATATTACCAGTAACAAAACAGGACATCCACAGTGGCATATCAAGAAAACATTATATTGCCAGAATAACAGTACAGGACATCCATAGAGGCATATCAGGAAAACATCATATTGCCAGAATAACAAAACAGGACATCCAGAGTGGCATGTAAGGAAAACACCATATTACCAGAATAACAAAACAGGACATCCATAAAGGCATATCAGGAAAACATTATATTGCCAGAGAAACAAAACAGGACATCCACAGTGGCATATCAGAAAAACATCATATTGCTAGTAACAAAACAGGACATTCAGAGAGGCATATCAGGAAAACATCATATTACCAGAGTAACAAAACAGGACATCCAGAGTGGCATATCAGGAAAACATCATATTGCCATAGTAACAAAACAGGACATCCAGAGTGGCATATCAGGAAAACATCATATTGCCAGAGTAACAAAACAGGACATCCAGAGTGGCATATCAGGAAAACATCATATTGCCAGAATAGCAGAACAGGACATCCATAGTGGCATATCAAGAAAACGTCATATTACCAGAATAACAATACAGGACATTCAGAGTGGCATATCAGGCAAACATTATATTACCAGAGCAACAAAACAGGACATCCAGAGTGGCATATCAGGAAAACATCATATTACCAGAGTAACAAAACAGAACATCCACAGTGGCATATAAGGAAAACATCATATTACCAGAGTAACAAAACAAGACATCCACAGTGGCATATCAGGAAACATCATATTACTAGAGTAACAAAACAGAACATCCAGAGTGGCATATCAGGAAAACATCATATTACCAGAGTAACAAAACAGAACATCCACAGTGGCATATCAGGAAAACATCATATTACCAGAGTAACAAAACAGGACATCCAGAGTGGCATATCAGGAAAACATCATATTACCAGAGTAACAAAACAGGACATTCTGAGTGGCATATCAGGAAAACATCATATTACCAGTAACAAAACAGGACATCCATAGTGGCATATCAGGAAAACATCATATTACCAGTAACAAAACAGGACATCCATAGTGGCATATCAGGAAAACATCATATTACCAGAGTAACAAAACAGGACATCCAGAGTGGCATATCAGGAAAACATCATATTACCAGAGTAACAAAACAGAACATCCACAGTGGCATATCAGGAAAACATCATATTGCCAGAGTAACAAAACAGGACATCCATAGTGGCATGTCAGGAAAACATCATATTACCAGAATAACAAAACAGGACATCCAGAGTGGCATATCAGGAAAACATCATATTACCAGAGTAACACAACAGGTCATCCACAGTGGCATATCAGGAAAACATCATATTACCAGAATAACAAAACAGAACATCCAGAGTGGCATATCAGGAAACATCATATTGCCGGAGTAACAAAACAGGACATCCAGAGTGGCATATCAGGAAAACATCATATTACCAGAGTAACAATACAGGACATCCAGAGTGGCATACCAGGAAAACATCATATTGCCAGAGTAACAAAACAGGACATCCAGAGTGGCATATCAGGAAAACATCATATTACCAGAATAACAAAACAGAACATCCACAGTGGCATATCAGGAAAACATCATATTACCAGAATAACAAAACAGGACATCCACAGTGGCATATCAGGAAAACACCATATTACCAGAGTAACAATACAGGACATCCACAGTGGCATATTAAAAAAACATCATATTGCCAGAATAAAAAAACAGGACATCCAGAGTGGCATACCAAGAAAACATCATATTGCCAGAATAACAAAACAGGACATCCACGGTGGCATATCAAGAAAACATTATATTGGCAGAATAACAAAATAGGATATTCATAGTGGCATATCAGGATAACATCGTATTGCCAGAATAACAAAACAGGACATCCACAGTGACATAAGCCGTATCAGGAAAACATCATATTGCGAGAATTACAAAACAGGTCATCCATAGTTGCATATCAGGAAAGCATTATATTGGCAGAGTAACAAAACAGGACACCCACAGTGGCATATCAGGAAAACATCATATTGTCAGACATCGATAGCGGCATATAAGGAAAACATCATATTGTCAGACATCGATAGCGGCATATAAGGAAAACATCATATTGCCAGAATAACAAAACAGGACATCCAGAGTGGCATATCAGGAAAACATCATATTGTCAGACATCGATAGCGGCATATAAGGAAAACATCATATTGTCAGACATCGATAGCGGCATATAAGGAAAACATCATATTGCCAGAATAACAAAACAGGACATCCAGAGTGGCATATCAGGAAAACATCATATTGCCAGAGTAACAAAACAGGACATCCATAGTGGCATATCAAGAAAACATTATATTGCTAGAGTTACAAAACAGGACATCGATAGTGGCATATCAGGTAAACATCATATTACCAGTAACAAAACAGGACATCCACAGTGGCATATCAGGAAACATCATATTGCCAGTAACAAAACAGGACATCCATAGTGGCATATCAGGAAAACATCATATTGCCAGAGTAACAAAAAACAGGACATCCATAGTGGCATATCAGGAAAACATCATATTGCCAGAGTAACAAAACAGGACATCCACAGTGGCATATCAGGAAAACATTATATTGGCAGAGTAACAAAACAGGACATCCAGAGTGGCATATCAGGAAAACATCATATTACCAGAATAACAATACAGGACATTCAGAGTGGCATATCAGGAAAACATCATATTGCCAGAATAACAAAACAGGTCATCCATAGTGGCATATCAGGAAAACATCATATTACCAGAATAACAAAACAGGACATCCATAGTGGCATATCAGGAAAACATCATATTGCCAGAATAACAAAACAGGACATCCATAGTGGCATATCAAAAAAACATCATATTGCCAGAATAACAAAACAGGACATCCAGAGAGGCATATCAGGAAAACACCATATTACCAGAGTAACAAAACAGGACATCCACAGTGGCATATCAGGAAAACATCATATTGCCAGAATAACAAAACAGGACATCCAGAGAGGCATATCAGGAAAACATCATATTACCAGAATAACAATACAGGACATTCAGAGTGGCATATCAGGAAAACATCATATTGCCAGAGTAACAAAACAGGACATCCACAGTGGCATATCAGGAAAACATCATATTGCCAGAATAACAAAAGAGGACATCCAGAGAGGCATATCAGGAAAACATCATATTACCAGAATAGGGAAGCAGGTCAACCACATGTTAAAGTATTATTCCCTTTACTAACAGACATACTTTCAAGATAGTTATGATTATGATGCTTGAAAACAACACAATGAACAAATACAAATTATGTACTAAAATAGATAAATTAATTCTTACCAAATACCAATTCAAATATTTACCTGACAAAAAGTCAGTGAGTGATAGATCTGAAATAAAATTCTACGTTAAGATCCCCTGATTATTAAGTACATGTTGTTGCTGAGAAAACTATTCGAAACCTAATATTTTTGTCCGGTCCGCCCAGCCCCCAAAAGTGCACCACTTAAAAACTAGGATTTTTCCTTCGTCAAATCCGGTATAAAAGCCCAGAGAAAAACCAGTGTTTGGCTGCGTCATCAACAATGAATGTAGATCTAGTAACCGCTTGACTACTTCCGTTCGTCATGTTCGTTGTGCGCCAATATCGTCGTGGCCAATATCGGCTTGTTTTTCTTAATTGTTAGATTTGTTTAACGTTTTTGGGCAGAGCCTTATAGAGTCATATAGCTATCTGATTTTCACGTTTTGTTTTTTTTCGTCTCGACAGGGTAAATCGGTCAGCCAATATTCATACCACAGGATCTATTCAACATAAATGCATTACAAATGTGCACTACATATCGTATATCAATACACGTTAATGTTTACCTAAGCATTGTTTACCTGTGACCTTTGATCAAGTGGGCGGAGTTTAATTACAGATTTCAAATGTGTAAGAATGCGGAGCAAACAAAGAAAATTGATGTGCTATGTTTCAAGTTTATGAAACACAGATCATTCTTTGTTTTAGTGATTAGATTTAGCTCTGCCTTTTAACGCTTTAGCGCTTTGATTATAGTAGTGTTAGGAATAAGCTTGGGTATATACAACCCGTCCGATTTAACTATGGACTTTCGATTGTAGCGTAAGGTGAAGCGTGCAAACAAAACAATAGAAATTTACGCTGTCATGAACAAGCCAATCGTTAACAAAAACCACAAATCGTCACATTGTGAAAATTAAAATAGTAAAATCATCGTAGAAAGTTAATTGAGTTGATTGGTTGATTACTAAGATACTTTTAAAAATCACGTGGTTTTCCATAAAGGCCTTTCTTGGACCTGATGAATGGGTCTTGCAAGCATTAAATCTGATTGATATTAATGAATATTACATATGGTGTGTTAATTCCTAATTTTGTTTGGTCCATCCAGACCACGTCCCTCAAAAATATTCTGAGTATTAGTTCTATTTAATACATATTACTATTTTTAAAACATATTTAAGGCTTGTTTCTATTTATACAGCATATTTAAGGCTTGTTACTATTTTTAACTTTAGCATATTTAAGGCTTGTTCCTAAAAATATAATCAAAGATAGTTCAATTTGTTGACCAAACAAAAATGTCGGAAGTTCCACTGCGCTGTAAATATACATTGTGGTTGTTGGAAAAGGCTTTTGGAAAGAGCAAGACAATTTCTGTTTTCAATTAATGTTTATTTCAGTCTTCTTCTGCCAACTGTGACGTCATAACATAGCGACGTCATCAGCCGGAGTTAGTGTAATAAGTCCTTTTTAGAAAGTATTTTCAGGACTTGCGGACCTGAGCAATCTTTTACTTATTCACTACAGGTTTACGACTTCTGGGTCGGCCTCGCTTAAAAAATCTGTTGAAATTAACTAAATTCGTTAACCTGTTTAAACATTTTTAAATCTGTCTGCCATGTAGTCTCAAACTACTAAAACATACGTTATCATCCAAGACTTTACTCCAAACCAGTTTATTTGAATCGGGAAGGGGAAATTTCGCCAAAAACAGATAGGGATAAATTGATGTTTTCCTTAGCTCAACGTTGATCACACAATGTGGCCGACCCACAAAGGGAAACTACTCTTGCAAATATTAAAATAAAAGACTCGGAATCGGAATTCCGAATGACTTTTTCAAAAGGGCTATTGTTGACGTTGAATTCCGGCGACAATTCTAATAATATATTTTTATCTATTTGAATTCTTCTATTACCATCAATGAGTAAATATTATAAAATGCAGTTTGTTTATTCTAAATTTAAATTTAGACAAATTCATATGTAATATAACAAGTACAGACTCTTTACTCTGTCAATACGTATCATATGGACCTGTAGAAAAATATTGACCTCGGACTTCGTCCACAGTCAATATTTTTCTCCACGGTCCATATAACTACGTATTGACCTCCTAAAAAGTCCATAATTGATAAATGGCCTGACTAACGTTGCACGCAGCTTCCATCTGATTGGGTTTTCCTACTGTGACAATTTGCAGTTTTTGTTACCAATTGGCTTGTTCATGACAACGTAAATTTTTGTCATTTTTATTTCAAACACACGTGAATATTATCACTGCTGGTGGAGTTTTAATTGCCCGAAGTTAGCCCGCTCCGACACCAACACTTTTGTGTTGGAGAACACATCAAAGCTTTGAATTATCCGTTTAAATTTCAAAATATTGTCTAAATCCTAAGGTTCTTCCTACCCCAGACATAGCTTGATCATCTTAGTTATAATTTGGTTCCCCAGTTTGGTATTTTTGGTTTTACTGTTCTATGCTCTTCATAATCATAAAGTGTTTGGCATTTTCAATATGCTTGGTAGAGCGCCTCTGATGAGCCTTTAATAGACGAAACGCGCGTTAGGCGTAGCAAAATTTAATGTCTGGAACTTTGTTGTCATTTTTAATTCATTGTTGTATCAATCGAAAGTCCATAGTTAAATCGGACTGGTTGTAAGACGGCACTCAGTTTTCATCTACACAGACCGACATACTGCAGTGGTATTTTCAACTGGATATGCTTATCTGTATAGTAATAAATTATATGGTTGCATGTAAAATTAAACGAGGATATCAACCCCATGGACAGGTCGCATTTTTATTATTCCTTTTCTAACAATACAATGTAGATTTTTCCTGTTCTAATAACCCAACTTCCGATTCTTCTTCAGTTTTAAGTTTTTGGTGATTCATTTATCATTTAAAACGGTTTCCTTTCTATCTTAAAAAGTTTATAACAACTGTGTTAATTTTGTGTTGTTTCATTTGTCATATTATTGTTAATTGTTTCCGTTCAAATTTGTTTACAAGTAAATTGTGTATGGCAACTGTGTATCTAAATGACAGATTAATTTAAAGTAAAACCATGCCTAGTGGAAAGCGCAGTGCTCGTAGGCAGGGTAACAGAAACGTTTCCACGAAAAACAGCACGTATACTTGTACAATTAATCCGACGGAAGGCGACTCTCACCTCTATACAGACTTGCAAACTACAAAACAATTCACATGGCGAAACTTCCTGGCGCGTCGTGTATCAATTCGGATCATATTTCTGATTTGTGCCATCGTGTTGGTGGCTTTAGTTTCTCTTGCGGTCGCAACTATCGGATTTCTAACAGGAAACAACAATAAAGAGACAGTCAAATTTGAGAAATGCAACACGGGTGGTAATATGACGGGAGAAAATGATAGATCTAGACTAGCAGCCCTCCCTATCTCGCTAGCACAATGTCCTGATGATTGGACACGTATCTTTAATTCTTGTTACAACGCCTTAAAAAGAAAGAGATCATGGTTTGAAGCAAGAGACTTTTGTCGGGCGCTGAATTCAGATTTATTAAGTATTCATACTTTTTTGAATAGTATAACCTTGGTTTCAGGCTCAATTTGACGGGTTCTCCATTTTGGATAGGATTAAACGATCTAGAAACTGAATCCGATTTCAAATGGTCGGATGGTAGTAATGTCAATTTCACGTATTGGGATACAGGTGTAGGAGAACCTAATAACTATAATGAATACGAACACTGCGTTGAACTCAAAGCTGGTTTTAAATGGAACGATATTAACTGCTATTTTTCCCGTGGTTTTGTTTGTAAGTTAAACCTTGAAACCAACTGTGGTAGTGGGTGGGTGTTCCATAATAACTCTTGTTATTTCTTTTCCACTGCACCTTTGTCATGGAATTCCTCACAGAACGGTTGTCAACAACTGAACGCCAATCTTGTTTCTATTAACACACCAGATGAGCACTCGTTCCTTCTTCGATATGCTTCCTCTTTAAACAGAGGAAATGATTGGATAGGGTTACAAATCGGCGATGACGTCACTAGCAGACGCTTTGTTTGGGTCGATGGGACGATCGGAACAAATTTACCATGGGATGGACACCACCCTAACTTACCTCATAGATGTGTTGTGTTAGGAATTTTTGGGAATTATCTAACGGACGTTTGTGAGGGCCCAAAAAATTACATTTGTGAACGGCCTTTTTTAGGAGAAAACTTTTTAAAATCAGGCTTATGAGCTAACATTCAGTTTCACATTTTTCTGCCGTAGTTTCCTTGTAAACAGTTTATAGCACCACATTTGTGAGAGAGTCACTTTTTAATAATAAACTTTGTCTCCAGAAACTCGTATTTGCGATTGACCCCAATCTATGTAATTTGTTTGTAAGCAACTCCGTTATCGCCTAGTAACTCATTTATCATCAAGTCTTCGAAATGCAAATGACAACAAAGTTCCAGACAATAAATTTTGCTACGCCTGACGCGCGTTTCGTCTATTCAAGACTCATCAGAGGCGCTCTACCAAAAATATTGAAAATGCCAAATGTTAGTAACTCCTTTATTGCATAGTCATTGACCGTAAATAACTCCTTTATAGCCTAGTCATTGACTGCTAGTAACTCCTTTATTACCTAGTCAATGACTGCTAGTAACTCCTTTATTGCCTAGTCAATGACAGTTATAGCAACCCCTTTATCGCCTAGTAATCTATTGTTCGCCTTGTCATTGACTGTAAGCAACTCCTTTATCGCCTAGGCATCGACTGTTAGTAACTCCTTTATCGTCTACTCGTCGACGTTAAGTAACTCCTTTATCGCCTTGTCATCGACTGTTAGTAACTCCTTTATCGTCTACTCGTCGACGTTTAGTAACTTCTTTATCGCCTAGTCATTGACTGTTAGTAACTCTTTAATCGCCTATTCCTTGACTGTGACTAGCTCATTTATCGCCTAGTCATTGACAGTTAGTAACTCCTTAATCGCATATTCATTGACAATTAATAACTCCTTTATTGCCTTGTCATTGACAGTTAGTAACTCCTTTATCGCCCAGTCATCGACTTTCAGTAACTCCTTTATTGCCTTGTCATTGACCGTTAGCAACTCTTTTATCGCCTAGTCATTGACTGTTAGTAACTCCTTTATTGCCTTGTCATTGACCGTTAGTAACTCTTTTATCGCCTAGTCATTGACAGTTAGTAACTCTTTTATCGCCTAGTTATTGTCTGTTTGTAACTTCTTTATCGCCTGTTGACGACTCTTAGTTACTTCAATGACTGTGACTTGTCTAAGAAATGCAGCATCGATACCTTAAAACCACGTGTTGCTACTATCACTTTTTCAACATAAGGTATATCTTCCTGAGCACACTTCCTTTTACTACATTAATGAGACTTTCTTCCATTTTCTACTCTTATAAAAGAGTTGAATGTGTATTAAACTGACGTTAAAGAAACAATTCAAATTCTCCATGATATAACATATCAAAGACGCTCTAGCCAAAAGTAGTAATGCCAAAGTTGCTAGAATATGAAAAAAAACTATAGGTTTTAAACTATTAAAACTATAGCTAGCCGTTCATGAAAGAATAAAAATGCCAGTTTGACCTAAAAGGGTTATACACCTTAAATGGGTCATCTGACAACTTAAAACTCAACAGGCACTTTAATTTTAGTAGTGCTTTTGAGATCCATGAGATTTGTTCTGTATACTTTTTAAAGGTTATTAAGCAATTGTTTTGTCGAATATTTGATGTAAAATGTCGCCTACTTTAACTGTGAGTAAAGGCCTAATCCACGTAAATAAAACAAGAAAAAACTAGTAAAATGCGCAAATGTCAATATACAATGTAAATAACACAATAAAACAACATCTACAAAAGGTTTTACCTGCACTTAAACAACGATGTTCTACATAGAAGAAGATAAGCTATGGAGTCAGTACGGAAAGCGAGAAGTAACTTCTCACTTCAGACTTCTGACTTCATTCTTCATACTTCCCAGTGCAAAACTACATACTTCAGAGTTTACACTTCATACTTCGCTGTTCATGCTTCATACTTCAGATTTAAGTAAGTGCGTGTTTAAATAATGTCACAAAGATTGTGTGAACGTTTTATTAAAATTCATAGCGGAAAAAGTATCCCCATTACTTTTAAAGCAGGAGGTACCAGTATTCATTGTTTTATGTATGTTCAAAATTTTTAAATATAATATCAATGCACGCGGTAAAGATATCTCGGTTAAATCAAAAACAAGATTCTTCCGTAAATGACTCTTTTCAGTGTGAGATGAACAGGTTGAGATGCGAGCACGTGCAGCGATCTCACACTGGTCAATTAACCAATAATAACCGTCGGTACTGATATTGATCGATGATGTCGACCAATGAAATACAAATGACAACAAAGTTCCAGACAATAAATTTTGCTACGCCTGACGCGCGTTTCGTCTATTCAAGACTCATCAGAGGCGCTCTACCAAAAATATTGAAAATGCCAAACACTGTATGAATATGAAGAGCATAGAACAGTATAACCAAAAATACCAAACTGGGGAACCAAATTATTACTAAGATATTCAACCTATGTCTGGGGTAGGAAGAACCTTAGTGTTTAGACAATATTGAAATTTAGACGGATAATTTAAAGCTTTGATGTATTCTCCAACTCAAAAGTGTTGGTGCCGGAGCGGGCTAACCTCGGGGAATTTAAACTCCACCAGCAGTGCTAACCTTCACGTGTGTTCGAAATACAAATGACAACAAAGTTCCAGACAATAAATTTTGCTACGCCTGACGCGCGTTTCGTCTATTCAAGACTCATCAGAGGCGCTCTACCAAAAATATTGAAAATGCCAAACACTGTATGAATATGCAATGTTATTTTAAACTTTCGGTTTTTAGAATGAAGTCACCTAAGCTGGTTTCAGAATATAAAAATTTCATTTTTACGGAAGAAATAGGTACTTACACGCGTTCTTGGAAAACCGGCAATGATCTTTCACTCGTGATAGAATTTTTGGGGTCTTTTGACTCGTTCCGCTGCGCTCCACTCGCAAAAAGACTTAAAAATTCTTTCACTCATGAAAGATCAGCCGGTCTTTTCCAAGAACTTATGTAAGAACCTATAATTCTGTCACAGAGTGCAATTTTATGAAATTTTATAGATTTAATAAAATTTAAATTTGAAGTTAAAGTTTAAAATAATATTTAGTATATTTTTAAAGATTTAATTATTGATTTTTCACTGTATAAATTAAAGTGTCTCTTTCCGGATTACATTAATACTTTGGGCATTTAGATAATCCATTGACAAATAATAGTTCAAAGTTAAAGTGACATGTCCCCACATAGCTCAATTTGGAAATCTATTGTTCAATTCTCACACCACTAGGACATTGAACAAACACCATAGTAATTAAGATAAACGAATTAAGGTCCTTTTACTTACATATTTCATACGCGACAAAATATAGGTTTTTACTTAATTTATTAAATTATTGCGCCCAAATGATTGTTTCTCAAATTTGATTGGCTTATACCTGAAAAGTTGGAAATTAAGTATATTGGTTAAGCGCCCGACGCTCATTCTATACATGTGCGTCGGACAATAAAGATTCAGCTTTAATTTTAGTTTCATTCCAATTGCATATTTTCAGGTAAGCCAACTTAATTTAACAATTATTTAATCATAGTAACATGCATTATTCTAATTTTTCTTATTTTCGTAGATATATTCTAGTTATTTTTATTTTTGAAGTTCTTTTTAATTAAGCATTTTAATTACACTTTTCAATGATAAAATGTCTTTTCTGGATTAGGTTTAGTAACGTTGTCGCATCCTTAATTCAGTTTACATATTTTCTCAATTAAAAGTTTTCAACATGTAAATAATTATTGAGATTTTATTCAGAATTATGAATTTATAGTAGTAAATATATTTATAATTTTTTTTAAGTGATTTAATTATTTTAATCTTAATGTTTTCAATGTAAATAATATTTTGTAAATATGTTAAGATTAAATAAGCGATATCTTTAGTTTGTTCATAACGAATCATATTTGACTAAAATTATAACAAAGGACGATAATTGGTGCAGAAGAGTGGCCGACCCGCGTTACCTAAAGCTGCCATGCAAGTTCCAGTTCCCCAGATGCAGAAGGACGCTGTCCCGAACAACGGACTATAGATATGAACTGTTTTTTCTTTCAATTGTGTAGGAGCATGAAGTAAGACACTAAACGATAGATTCCCACCCGTGTGCCCGATTGAGCTGATACAAATTTAGATGATGATGTAGATGTGTATTTGGATTTCCATTTACCGGAATGTGTGGACTTAACACTGAAAAAAAAATACAGAGGACATTCCTTGGAGTGGTGATTACTGGTATTCCAGAAGACTCACAATGGTTGACTTAGCTTGTTCTTTTAATTTCGATTTACAATTTTTCTGTTGATAAACTAATTTATTTTAAACTGTAGTTAATAAGTGCTAGATTACATGTAAGACGTCAACATGTAGTCAATCTCTATTTTTCTTAAATTAGTTTTTCAAGACCATAATTCAAATTTTGTTTCTTTTTGATTATTTAAGACGAGTATTTTCAACCATTTCACGCACCTTGTTTTGTGCTTAATGAGAATTTTTTTTATTCATAGATTTTTTGTCGCATATACCCAAAAAGGGTCGACTAGCTATCCGAAGCCGAGATATGGCATGATAGCAGTAAAACTTTATGTTTTATTCTATGTATATTAGGTCATTCTAATTGCAATAAGGCGTTTCTGTCCGTGTACGATCATATGTTAGATGTGCCCCATATGGACCAAAGCCACGCATGAAGACCAATCAAATTGGCCTTCTCTATTGCCATTTGTCATGATGGCCTATAGAAAATCCCCATCACTCAATACTACAGGTTATTCACCTTTCTATATGATGTTTGGGGAAGAAATGAGACTGCCGTTTGACATAAGTCTAGAACCTAAAGACCGACTTAGTCCTGAATTCAAACATTATATAGCAGATTTCTTGGCTAGGTTGAAAATATGTCATGACATTGCCACAGAAAAAGATGCTCAAAACAAACAAAAAGACAAAGAAAGGCATGATAGGAAGGCAAATGAACCCCAGTTTGTTATTGGAAACAAAGTGTTGCTTACAAATCACAAAACACCGAAAGGTATGTCTAGCAAACTGTATGATAAAGCAGATGGTCCCTATATCATAATAGACAAAGGTCCTAACTTTACATATAAGCTCAGGAGAGTAAAGGACAATGTAGAGCTAAAGTCACTAATCAATGCTTCAAATTTAAGACTTTATTTGGACCCTATGACAGACAGACGGACAATTGCTCAACCACCAAATAACAATGTAGGTGCTCAAAACAATACCAATGTGCCAAACAATGTAGATCAGGACGAAAACGTCCCAGTAAACCCACAAAATGTACATCAGGACAAAAATGTCCCAGTTAACCCACAAAATGTAGATATACAAGCAGATGTACAACACGATGACCAAATTGATAACCCACAAAACAGCCAAAACAATGACCCTCAGCCCAACCAAGATGATGGTCCTTTTATACAAAAAGGTGCCAAATTCAATATTGATGAAATTCTCAGAGGACGATTCAAGAATAATCGCAGAGAATTTAGAATTCAATGGTCTGATGGAACAAGGTCATGGCAACCAGATACTGTCTTTGATGATGATATGTTAGATGAAATAAACTTCAGATATACAAAACAGGGTAAAAGAAGGCAATCTTATTTCAAAAGAAAAAGACAATCTAAATAAGTGCATGCATTCTTTTTCATTCTTCTTAAAAGTTTCTTTTAAAATACCTTGTAGCATATCATATGTATTGCATTATATATATTACAATATCATCTATCATACATGTATTATATTATTTTACATACATCTTTTTTTTTGTAAAACAACATACAGGTATACATGTGTATGTTCACGAAAACACATATGGCATTTAAAACTATATTTACAATGAATAATAAAACAATGCAAGTATTAATTACTCGTCAATATGTATACATGTAAGTCATAGCATATGGCTCTTGCAAATTCTGGGCAAATTAAAACAAAAATCAGAGAGTTGAACTAGCAATGGTTGACCAGTAAATATCATCTTACCATACCATCAAAACCTATAGGTAATACCTATAAAAATTTGATGTGTGATGTCACAAATTGCATATTTTCAGACCTCAAGTGTCAACCCCAGACCACCAGTGTCACATATCAAACCACCAGAGTTCTCTACACTCATCAATCATACATCATATTCCAAACACATAACCAGATCAACATCATCAGAAAACCACCACTAGCCAAATAGTTAGAAATAGTACAACCAAGAGTATCATATCTGCCAACTACAATCATAATCTGCCAACAAGAAACCTAAATCTGTCAATTCTACAACGAACCAGACAATGTCTACTTTAAATTACATGCTAAACAAAATCCTCCTTCTGGTGAACTACAACTGAGCAAAAATAATGGCAGAGGAATATATACAAGATTATTTATGTCGGGTCAGAATAGGGGCGTGACTGCAATGATTCATATTCTCGCCTTGTTACAACAGAAAATACAAAAACGCCAACTATACTTTGGCTTCACAGTCCGGAAGTTCTATTGGCACGGACTCTGTTGGAAAAAGAGCTCATCTAGGACATCGAGACAAAAGATATCCCTCGTTGTCATTGTTGCTACCCAACAGTTTTTGAAAATGTGTATTGTACGCTTAAAAAATAGACCATAATTGGTGAACTCCAACTTAAAGTCACCCACTGATTTAGTTTTCCTAGAAAGTTTATTTGTAAAAATGTTTATCTAATATTGTTATAGTCTGTGTTAGATTAACTTCCCGGTCACTACATTGCCACTTATAAAAAATCCGATTTCGCCCATTGTGTTAGAAAAGGTCTATTGTGTGCTTTAAAAATAGACAAAAATAGACCATTACTGCTTAACTCTCAATTAAATACACCCACTGCCAGTTCCGTGAGAAAATATAAAACTTTGCACCGAATTCATTATAATTTATTAGTTTATAGGTTGACACAGAAGTGTCTTCCTCGTGAAAGCTGACATTCAATGTTATGGAAGGAATTAGAAATTCTCAAAATGAACATATCTACTTCGAACCAGACTCCTCAGACGTTCATGTCTACTTAGGACTGCATGCTGATCCACACCATGCTTCCTGTGGGGTACAATCTGGGCAAAATAATGACAGAGGAAGATATACTACATTACCCACGCCGGGCCAGAATAGTGGAATAACTGCATATTCTCAGCTAGTTACCACAGGAAATACAAATACGCCAAACACTTCTGCTTCACAACCCGGAAGATCTATAGGCACGGACGCTGTTGATACTAGATCTCACCGAGAACACGTGACCACAAACAACGTGAACAAAAGGAAGCGTTTGCACTTTGAGATTTCTCTCGTTGTCATTATTGGCACCGTGATTTCATTGGGACTGATAGTTGCAGCATTCTTTTTCGGGCGCTATTTATTTGTCGGTCAGGATGAGGATTCGAAGACTGACTTATCAGGATTTCATTTCCCAAGATCTAAATGTCCAATTGGTTGGACGCAGACGTTTGGATTGTGCTATAAAGCCTTCGACATTCTTAAAACCTGGTTTAAAGCAAGATCCATTTGCATTGGCTTTTCGTCGAATTTAATAAGTTTCCATGACCAATCAGAAATCGGATCTTTGAATCTTAGTTCGTCCATGCGATATTGGATAGGATTAAATGACGTCCAAGAAGAAGACAATTTTACTTGGTCCGACGGCAGTCCCGTAACCTTTCTAAACTGGAATCCATTTGAACCAAATAATGCGTACAAACATGAGCATTGCGTTGAAATTACAGCTCAAAGCAACAAACGGTGGAACGACAATTATTGTTATATTCCTCAAGGTTTCATCTGCATGTTTAAACTCAACACAAAATGTAGCGACGGCTGGATGTATTTTGATGGTCATTGCTACTTAGTTTCTACTAATGAAATTTATTCCAGCTGGTATGACTCGCGAAATGTCTACAGAAGATTAAACGCCGACTTGGTTTCGATTACATCCACAAGGGAACGTTCGTTTGTTTTGAGTCAAATGACATCAATATCCGATAATTTTATATGGGTTGGACTAAAAAAAGATAGAGACGAATCCAAAGTTTACACCTGGAGCGATGGAACACGCACGTTAGAACGAGATATGCCGTTTTATCCTGGAGGGTCAGGTCGTTGTGTCGCACTATCAAAGAAACAAGGGAACTATAAAACACATGACTGTGATGTTACGACAGACTTTATTTGTGAAAAGCAAGCATGAATTAAAGAAAGTTCTAAAATGACAAAATGTTTCAAGTTAGACTTGTGAGAATTACGTTTGAAAACTTACTAATTTGTTTTTTAATCAAAACTATATGCTTTATAATTGTAAACACCTTAATATATATAGTTAGCTATATTCGGACACTATAAATAGAAAATATTGAAATGTGGAATAAATGTACGCGACACAGCTCACAATCAAGCGGCAATTCAGAAAAAAAAAACAATAGACAACCGCCAGCAGCCTTCAACGAGGCGTATGCGCTGCTCGCAGTTATGCAATTGGCCCATGGTCTAAATAAAATGCATATAATTCAAATTCAGTCCTGAAATAGTCATAGATAGACCCCCTTCTTAAACAAGGAACAGAAAATATCAAAAAAGACAAGTACAAACGAAAGCTTTGTCAAAGTTCATTTGAAGAAACTTATACTCAGTCTACTTTAAAAAAAGAATTGGGCAAATTTAATACAGCGTGAAAAAGTTGCACATTTACTTTTTCCGAGAGCCACCTGTACTGAATGCTTTAATATCTTTCTAAATCAGTAACTATATAAACAAGCATATACAGTCAGTTAAATGATAGAAATTTACATGTATATTCTTTCAGCTAATAAAATAAACAAATAAAGTGTAGTCGTTCTTTAACGGAACAAATGAGTCCCAAGTATAATTTGGCCTAGTCGTTAGCAAAGGGACGTTGCAACAATCAGTTACTGCTTATCCTTCAATGTCACATTCATCAAGTCAAACTCAATTAGACACAGGTTGGCTTTAGTGGTGTTATGTGTTTCTTTTGTTTCTACTGCACCCCCCCCCCCCCGCATTCTTGTTGAAAGTTAAACATTTCAATTGTTTGCATGGTAGATATGTGTATCACATTTCAAATTCCAAATAATCAACCTTATTCGTGTGAAACTTTGTTGCAAAGACAATGATTTGCAATTAGGACATCTAAATATACAAAATCTGCTGTGGAAAACAGCCAGCAGCCTTTAATGTGACCAATGGTTGTATGGCAACTGTGTATCTAAATGACAGATTAATTTAAAGTAAAACCATGCCTAGTGGAAAGCGCAGTGCTCGTAGGCAGGGTAACAGAAACGTTTCCACGAAAAACAGCACGTATACTTGTACAATTAATCCGACGGAAGGCGACTCTCACCTCTATACAGACTTGCAAACTACAAAACAATTCACATGGCGAAACTTCCTGGCGCGTCGTGTATCAATTCGGATCATATTTCTGATTTGTGCCATCGTGTTGGTGGCTTTAGTTTCTCTTGCGGTCGCAACTATCGGATTTCTAACAGGAAACAACAATAAAGAGACAGTCAAATTTGAGAAATGCAACACGGGTGGTAATATGACGGGAGAAAATGATAGATCTAGACTAGCAGCCCTCCCTATCTCGCTAGCACAATGTCCTGATGATTGGACACGTATCTTTAATTCTTGTTACAACGCCTTAAAAAGAAGGGGATCATGGTTTGAAGCAAGAGACTTTTGTCGGGCGCTGAATTCAGATTTATTAAGTATTCATACTTTTTTTGAATAGTATAACCTTGGTTTCAGGCTCAATTTGACGGGTTCTCCATTTTGGATAGGATTAAACGATCTAGATACTGAATCCGATTTCAAATGGTCGGATGGTAGTAATGTCAATTTCACGTATTGGGATACAGGTGTAGGAGAACCTAATAACTATAATGAATACGAACACTGCGTTGAAATCAAAGCTGGTTTTAAATGGAACGATATTAACTGTTATCTTTCCCGTGGTTTTGTTTGTAAGTTAAACCTTGAAACCAACTGTGGTAGTGGGTGGGTGTTCCATAATAACTCTTGTTATTTCTTTTCCACTGCACCTTTGTCATGGAATTCCTCACAGAACGGTTGTCAACAACTGAACGCCAATCTTGTTTCTATTAACACACCAGATGAGCACTCGTTCCTTCTTCGATATGCTTCCTCTTTAAACAGAGGAAATGATTGGATAGGGTTACAAATCGGCGATGACGTCACTAGCAGACGCTTTGTTTGGGTCGATGGGACGATCGGAACAAATTTACCATGGGATGGACGCCACCCTAACTTACCTCATAGATGTGTTGTGTTAGGAATTTTTGGGAATTATCTAACGGACGTTTGTGAGGGCCCAAAAAATTACATTTGTGAACGGCCTTTTTTAGGAGAAAACTTTTTAAAATCAGGCTTATGAGCTAACATTCAGTTTCACATTTTTCTGCCGTAGTTTCCTTGTAAACAGTTTATAGCACCACATTTGTGAGAGAGTCACTTTTTAATAATAAACTTTGTCTCCAGAAACTCGTATTTGCGATTGACCCCAATCTATGTAATTTGTTTGTAAGCAACTCCGTTATCGCCTAGTAACTCATTTATCATCAAGTCTTCGAATGTTAGTAACTCCTTTATTGCATAGTCATTGACCGTAAATAACTCCTTTATAGCCTAGTCATTGACTGCTAGTAACTCCTTTATTACCTAGTCAATGACTGCTAGTAACTCCTTTATTGCCTAGTCAATGACAGTTATAGCAACCCCTTTATCGCCTAGTAATCTATTGTTCGCCTTGTCATTGACTGTAAGCAACTCCTTTATCGCCTAGGCATCGACTGTTAGTAACTCCTTTATCGTCTACTCGTCGACGTTAAGTAACTCCTTTATCGCCTTGTCATCGACTGTTAGTAACTCCTTTATCGTCTACTCGTCGACGTTTAGTAACTTCTTTATCGCCTAGTCATTGACTGTTAGTAACTCTTTAATCGCCTATTCCTTGACTGTGACTAGCTCATTTATCGCCTAGTCATTGACAGTTAGTAACTCCTTAATCGCATATTCATTGACAATTAATAACTCCTTTATTGCCTTGTCATTGACAGTTAGTAACTCCTTTATCGCCCAGTCATCGACTTTCAGTAACTCCTTTATTGCCTTGTCATTGACCGTTAGTAACTCTTTTATCGCCTAGTCATTGACTGTTAGTAACTCCTTTATTGCCTTGTCATTGACCGTTAGTAACTCTTTTATCGCCTAGTCATTGACAGTTAGTAGCTCTTTTATCGCCTAGTTATTGTCTGTTTGTAACTTCTTTATCGCCTGTTGACGACTCTTAGTTACTTCAATGACTGTGACTTGTCTAATAAATGCAGCATCGATACCTTAAAACCACGTGTTGCTACTATCACTTTTTTAACATAAGGTATATCTTCCTGAGCACACTTCCTTTTACTACATTAATGAGACTTTCTTCCATTTTCTACTCTTATAAAAGAGTTGAATGTGTATTAAACTGACGTTAAAGAAACAATTCAAATTCTCCATGATATAACATATCAAAGACGCTCTAGCCAAAAGTAGTAATGCCAAAGTTGCTAGAATATGAAAAAAAACTATAGGTTTTAAACTATTAAAACTATAGCTAGCCGTTCATGAAAGAATAAAAATGCCAGTTTGACCTAAAAGGGTTATACACCTTAAATGGGTCATCTGACAACTTAAAACTCAACAGGCACTTTAATTTTAGTAGTGCTTTTGAGATCCATGAGATTTGTTCTGTATACTTTTTAAAGGTTATTAAGCAATTGTTTTGTCGAATATTTGATGTAAAATGTCGCCTACTTTAACTGTGAGTAAAGGCCTAATCCATGTAAATAAAACAAGAAAAAACTAGTAAAATGCGCAAATGTCAATATACAATGTAAATAACACAATAAAACAACATCTACAAAAGGTTTTACCTGCACTTAAACAACGATGTTCTACATAGAAGAAGATAAGCTATGGAGTCAGTACGGAAAGCGAGAAGTAACTTCTCACTTCAGACTTCTGACTTCATTCTTCATACTTCCCAGTGCAAAACTACATACTTCAGAGTTTACACTTCATACTTCGCTGTTCATGCTTCATACTTCAGATTTAAGTAAGTGCGTGTTTAAATAATGTCACAAAGATTGTGTGAACGTTTTATTAAAATTCATAGCGGAAAAAGTATCCCCTATACTTTTAAAGCAGGAGGTACAAGTATTCATTGTTTTATGTATGTTCAAAATTTTTAAATATAATATCAATGCACGCGGTAAAGATATCTCGGTTAAATCAAAAACAAGATTCTTCCGTAAATGACTCTTTTCAGTGTGAGATGAACAGGTTGAGATGCGAGCACGTGCAGCGATCTCACACTGGTCAATTAACCAATAATAACCGTCGGTACTGATATTGATCGATGATGTCGACCAATGAAATACAAATGACAACAAAGTTCCAGACAATAAATTTTGCTACGCCTGACGCGCGTTTCGTCTATTCAAGACTCATCAGAGGCGCTCTACCAAAAATATTGAAAATGCCAAACACTGTATGAATATGAAGAGCATAGAACAGTATAACCAAAAATACCAAACTGGGGAACCAAATTATTACTAAGATATTCAACCTATGTCTGGGGTAGGAAGAACCTTAGTGTTTAGACAATATTGAAATTTAGACGGATAATTTAAAGCTTTGATGTATTCTCCAACTCAAAAGTGTTGGTGCCGGAGCGGGCTAACCTCGGGGAATTTAAACTCCACCAGCAGTGCTAACCTTCACGTGTGTTCGAAATACAAATGACAACAAAGTTCCAGACAATAAATTTTGCTACGCCTGACGCGCGTTTCGTCTATTCAAGACTCATCAGAGGCGCTCTACCAAAAATATTGAAAATGCCAAACACTGTATGAATATGCAATGTTATTTTAAACTTTCGGTTTTTAGAATGAAGTCACCTAAGCTGGTTTCAGAATATAAAAATTTCATTTTTACGGAAGAAATAGGTACTTACACGCGTTCTTGGAAAACCGGCAATGATCTTTCACTCGTGATAGAATTTTTGGGGTCTTTTGACTCGTTCCGCTGCGCTCCACTCGCAAAAAGACTTAAAAATTCTTTCACTCATGAAAGATCAGCCGGTCTTTTCCAAGAACTTATGTAAGAACCTATAATTCTGTCACAGAGTGCAATTTTATGAAATTTTATAGATTTAATAAAATTTAAATTTGAAGTTAAAGTTTAAAATAATATTTAGTATATTATCATAAGAAATGTTTTAAATATTTAATTATTGATTTTTCACTGTATAAATTAAAGTGTCTCTTCCGGATTACATTAATACTTTGGGCATTTAGATAATCCATTGACAAATAATAGTTCAAAGTTAAAGTGACATGTCCCCACATAGCTCAATTTGGAAATCTATTGTTCAATTCTCACACCACTAGGACATTGAACAAACACCATAGTAATTAAGATAAACGAATTAAGGTCCTTTTACTTACATATTTCATACGCGACAAAATATAGGTTTTTACTTAATTTATTAAATTATTGCGCCCAAATGATTGTTTCTCAAATTTGATTGGCTTATACCTGAAAAGTTGGAAATTAAGTATATTGGTTAAGCGCCCGACGCTCATTCTATACATGCGCGTCGGACAATAAAGATTCAGCTTTAATTTTAGTTTCATTCCAATTGCATATTTTCAGGTAAGCCAACTTAATTTAACAATTATTTAATCATAGTAACATGCATTATTCTAATTTTTCTTATTTTCGTAGATATATTCTAGTTATTTTTATTTTTGAAGTTCTTTTTAATTAAGCATTTTAATTACACTTTTCAATGATAAAATGTCTTTTCTGGATTAGGTTTAGTAACGTTGTCGCATCCTTAATTCAGTTTACATATTTTCTCAATTAAAAGTTTTCAACATGTAAATAATTATTGAGATTTTATTCAGAATTATGAATTTATAGTAGTAAATATATTTATAATTTTTTTAAGTGAGTAATTATTTTAATCTTAATGTTTTCAATGTAAATAATATTTTGTAAATATGTTAAGATTAAATAAGCGATATCTTTAGTTTGTTCATAACGAATCATATTTGACTAAAATTATAACAAAGGACGATAATTGGTGCAGAAGAGTGGCCGACCCGCGTTACCTAAAGCTGCCATGCAAGTTCCAGTTCCCCAGATGCAGAAGGACGCTGTCCCGAACAACGGACTATAGATATGAACTGTTTTTTCTTTCAATTGTGTAGGAGCATGAAGTAAGACACTAAACGATAGATTCCCACCCGTGTGCCCGATTGAGCTGATACAAATTTAGATGATGATGTAGATGTGTATTTGGATTTCCATTTACCGGAATGTGTGGACTTAACACTGAAAAAAAATACAGAGGACATTCCTTGGAGTGGTGATTACTGGTATTCCAGAAGACTCACAATGGTTGACTTAGCTTGTTCTTTTAATTTCGATTTACAATTTTTCTGTTGATAAACTAATTTATTTTAAACTGTAGTTAATAAGTGCTAGATTACATGTAGTCAATCTCTATTTTTCTTAAATTAGTTTTTCAAGACCATAATTCAAATTTTGTTTCTTTTTGATTATTTAAGACGAGTATTTTCAACCATTTCACGCACCTTGTTTTGTGCTTAATGAGAATTTTTTTTATTCATAGATTTTTTGTCGCATATACCCAAAAAGGGTCGACTAGCTATCCGAAGCCGAGATATGGCATGATAGCAGTAAAACTTTATGTTTTATTCTATGTATATTAGGTCATTCTAATTGCAATAAGGCGTTTCTGTCCGTGTACGATCATATGTTAGATGTGCCCCATATGGACCAAAGCCACGCATGAAGACCAATCAAATTGGCCTTCTCTATTGCCATTTGTCATGATGGCCTATAGAAAATCCCCATCACTCAATACTACAGGTTATTCACCTTTCTATATGATGTTTGGGGAAAAAATGAGACTGCCGTTTGACATAAGTCTAGAACCTAAAGACCGACTTAGTCCTGAATTCAAACATTATATAGCAGATTTCTTGGCTAGGTTGAAAATATGTCATGACATTGCCACAGAAAAAGATGCTCAAAACAAACAAAAAGACAAAGAAAGGCATGATAGGAAGGCAAATGAACCCCAGTTTGTTATTGGAAACAAAGTGTTGCTTACAAATCACAAAACACCGAAAGGTATGTCTAGCAAACTGTATGATAAAGCAGATGGTCCCTATATCATAATAGACAAAGGTCCTAACTTTACATATAAGCTCAGGAGAGTAAAGGACAATGTAGAGCTAAAGTCACTAATCAATGCTTCAAATTTAAGACTTTATTTGGACCCTATGACAGACAGACGGACAATTGCTCAACCACCAAATAACAATGTAGGTGCTCAAAACAATAACAATGTGCCAAACAATGTAGATCAGGACGAAAACGTCCCAGTAAACCCACAAAATGTACATCAGGACAAAAATGTCCCAGTTAACCCACAAAATGTAGATATACAAGCAGATGTACAACACGATGACCAAATTGATAACCCACAAAACAGCCAAAACAATGACCCTCAGCCCAACCAAGATGATGGTCCTTTTATACAAAAAGGTGCCAAATTCAATATTGATGAAATTCTCAGAGGACGATTCAAGAATAATCGCAGAGAATTTAGAATTCAATGGTCTGATGGAACAAGGCCATGGCAACCAGATACTGTCTTTGATGATGATATGTTAGATGAAATAAACTTCAGATATACAAAACAGGGTAAAAGAAGGCAATCTTATTTCAAAAGAAAAAGACAATCTAAATAAGTGCATGCATTCTTTTTCATTCTTCTTAAAAGTTTCTTTTAAAATACCTTGTAGCATATCATATGTATTGCATTATATATATTACAATATCATCTATCATACATGTATTATATTATTTTACATACATCTTTTTTATTTGTAAAACAACATACAGGTATACATGTGTATGTTCACGAAAACACATATGGCATTTAAAACTATATTTACAATGAATAATAAAACAATGCAAGTATTAATTACTCGTCAATATGTATACATGTAAGTCATAGCATATGGCTCTTGCAAATTCTGGGCAAATTAAAACAAAAATCGGAGAGTTGAACTAGCAATGGTTGACCAGTAAATATCATCTTACCATACCATCAAAACCTATAGGTAATACCTATAAAAATTTGATGTGTGATGTCACAAATTGCATATTTTCAGACCTCAAGTGTCAACCCCAGACCACCAGTGTCACATATCAAACCACCAGAGTTCTCTACACTCATCAATCATACATCATATTCCAAACACATAACCAGATCAACATCATCAGAAAACCACCACTAGCCAAATAGTTAGAAATAGTACAACCAAGAGTATCATATCTGCCAACTACAATCATAATCTGCCAACAAGAAACCTAAATCTGTCAATTCTACAACGAACCAGACAATGTCTACTTTAAATTACATGCTAAACAAAATCCTCCTTCTGGTGAACTACAACTGAGCAAAAATAATGGCAGAGGAATATATACAAGATTATTTATGTCGGGTCAGAATAGGGGCGTGACTGCAATGATTCATATTCTCGCCTTGTTACAACAGAAAATACAAAAACGCCAACTATACTTTGGCTTCACAGTCCGGAAGTTCTATTGGCACGGACTCTGTTGGAAAAAGAGCTCATCTAGGACATCGAGACAAAAGATATCCCTCGTTGTCATTGTTGCTACCCAACAGTTTTTGAAAATGTGTATTGTACGCTTAAAAAATAGACCATAATTGGTGAACTCCAACTTAAAGTCACCCACTGATTTAGTTTTCCTAGAAAGTTTATTTGTAAAAATGTTTATCTAATATTGTTATAGTCTGTGTTAGATTAACTTCCCGGTCACTACATTGCCACTTATAAAACATCCGATTTCGCCCATTGTGTTAGAAAAGGTCTATTGTGTGCTTTAAAAATAGACAAAAATAGACCATTACTGCTTAACTCTCAATTAAATACACCCACTGCCAGTTCCGTGAGAAAATATAAAACTTTGCACCGAATTCATTATAATTTATTAGTTGATAGGTTGAAACAGATGTGTCTTCCTCTTGAAAGCTGACATTTAATGTTATGGAAGGAATAAGAAATTCTCAAAATGAACATATCTACTTCGAACCAGACTCCTCAGACGTTCATGTCTACTTAGGACTGCATGCTGATCCACGCCATGCTTCCTGTGGGGTACAATCTGGGCAAAATAATGACAGAGGAAGATATACTTCATTACCCACGCCGGGCCAGAATAGTGGAATAACTGCATATTCTCAGCTAGTTACCACAGAAAATACAAATACGCCAAACACTTCTGCTTCACAACCCGGAAGATCTATAGGCACGGACGCTGTTGATACTAGATCTCACCGAGAACACGTGACCATAAACAACGTGAACAAAAGGAAGCGTTTGCACTTTGAGATTTCTCTCGTTGTCATTATTGGCACCGTGATTTCATTGGGACTGATAGTTGCAGCATTCTTTTTCGGGCGCTATTTATTTGTCGGTCAGGATGAGGATTCGAAGACTGACTTATCAGGATTTCATTTCCCAAGATCTAAATGTCCAATTGGTTGGACGCAGACGTTTGGATTGTGCTATAAAGCCTTCGACATTCTTAAAACCTGGTTTAAAGCAAGATCCATTTGCATTGGCTTTTCGTCGAATTTAATAAGTTTCCATGACCAATCAGAAATCGGATCTTTGAATCTTAGTTCGTCCATGCGATATTGGATAGGATTAAATGACGTCCAAGAAGAAGACAATTTTACTTGGTCCGACGGCAGTCCCGTAACCTTTCTAAACTGGAATCCATTTGAACCAAATAATGCGTACAAACATGAGCATTGCGTTGAAATTACAGCTCAAAGCAACAAACGGTGGAACGACAATTATTGTTATATTCCTCAAGGTTTCATCTGCATGTTTAAACTCAACACAAAATGTAGCGACGGCTGGATGTATTTTGATGGTCATTGCTACTTAGTTTCTACTAATGAAATTTATTCCAGCTGGTATGACTCGCGAAATGTCTGCAGAAGATTAAACGCCGACTTGGTTTCGATTACATCCACAAGGGAACGTTCGTTTGTTTTGAGTCAAATGACATCAATATCCGATAATTTTATATGGGTTGGACTAAAAAAAGATAGAGACGAATCCAAAGTTTACACCTGGACCGATGGTACACGCACGTTAGAACGAGATATGCCGTTGTCTCCTAGAGGGACGGGTCGTTGTATCGCACTATCAAAGAAGCACGGGAACTATAAAACACATGACTGTGATGTTACGACAGACTTTATTTGTGAAAAGCAAGCATGAATTAAAGAAAGTTCTAAAATGACAAAATGTTTCAAGTTAGACTTGTGAGAATTACGTTTGAAAACTTACTAATTTGTTTTTTAATCAAAACTATGTGCTTTATAATTGTAAACACCTTAATATATATAGTTAGCTATATTCGGACACTACAAATAGAAAATATTGAAATGTGGAATAAGTGTACGCGACACAGCCCACAATCAAGCGGCAATTCAGAAAAAAAAAACAATAGACAACCGCCAGCAGCCTTCAACGAGGCCAGTATGCGCTGCTCGCAGTTATGCAATTGGCCCATGGTCTAAATAAAATGCATATAATTCAAATCCAGTCCTGAAATAGTCATAGATAGACCCCCTTCTTAAACAAGGAACAGAAAATATCAAAAAAGACAAGTACAAACGAAAGCTTTGTCAAAGTTCATTTGAAGAAACTTATACTCAGTCTACTTTAAAAAAAGAATTGGGCAAATTTAATACAGCGTTTTTTTTTACTTTTTCCGAGAGCCATCTGTACTGAATGCTTTAATATCTTTCTAAATCAGTAACTATATAAACAAGCATATACAGTCAGTTAAATGTTAGAAATTTACATGTATATTCTTTCAGCTAATAAAATAAACAAATAAAGTGTAGTTGTTATTTAACGGAACAAATGAGTCACAAGTATAATTTGACCTAGTCGTTGGCAAAGGGACGTTGCAACAAGCAGTGACTGCTTATCCTTCAATGTCACATTCATCAAGTCAGACTCAATTAGACACACATGGATTTAGTGGTGTAATGTGTTTCTTTTGTTTCTACTGCATTTTTTTCGCAATGTTGTTGAAAGTTAAACATTTCAATAGTTTGCATGGTAGCTATGTGTATCACATTTCAAATTCCAAATAATCATCCTAATTCGTGTGAAACTTTGTTGCTTGATTTCCCCATTGACAACATATTTGTCACCTTCGGAGGAGAGATTTTTTGGAGCAGGGCTATAAGAAAATACGTCTCATACGATCCCTAAAAAAATCTTTCTTCGTTATCAGCCATTAGTAGAAAAGTTCAAAATTGAGTTAAAAGATATGGTGGTTAATTGTTTTAATTAGTGTTTGACTGGTCTGCTGTACTGAGATGATTACCTCAATATCCTTATTGTGTCTCACAACTATGTTGTGTTCTATGGTCATTACCTGATCCTAAGATCGCAATGGAAGAGGGGGGTTTGGCGCCATAAAACCTGGTTTAACCCACCATTTCGTTTGAAATGCCTGTACCAAGTCAGGACCATTGCGATCCACCAATTCTCCGGTATGACTGATTCGTTTTTGCCATTTTCTCTGGACTATGAGATTGATCATTCAAGTTCGGTAGTTTTGTTATTACCTTTATTTGCAAATTTGTTTCGACAATGATTTGCAAGTAGGACATCTAAAAATATACAAAATCTTCAATGGAAAACAGCCATCAGCCTTCAATGTGACCAATGGTTGCTTTTTAATTCCACTCCGAATTACTAGTAGATCACAACGGAAGAGGTTGTAGATCGCAATAAAACCCGGTTTAATTAACTAACCATTTCTTTGGACATTCCTGTTCCAAGTCAAGAAAATGAATGAAATAGATTGGGAAAATTTACTTCTTAATAAAAAACAATGTAGACGACATGTGCTGTGAATTTGAATATCAATTTCTAAGCATAGTTAGATCCGCAATCCCGCGAAAAAATATAACTGTACGTGCTTATGACAAACCCTCGTTTAACAACACTATACGAAAGGAAATACGTAAACGAGATCGTCTTCGTAAAAAAGCTCAAAAATCCAAAACTCAAAATGATATCAAAAATTTTAAAAAGCAGAAAAATAAAGTTAACAATATGAAAAAAGTTGCTAAAGAAAATTTTGAAAAAAATATTGACAACTTTATATTTGAAAATATAAATAAACCAAAGACATATTGGAAAATCATGAATCAAATAAAGGAATGTGATATTCTAAATGAATATTTTTGCTCGATCTCATCAATCAATGATGATGGAATCGAAGTACAAGAGCTCAGAGATAAGACCATTAACAGACTCGACAGTTAACATGTCACTGAAAAAGAAATCGAAGATATTATCCAAATCCTTGACCCGAACAAAGCGATTGGGCCTGATAAAATAAGCCATAGAATGCTAAAGCTTACTATTCAGCATATTAAAAAACCTCTATCTATTATATATTATATTTAATAAATCATTACATGATGGAATATTCCCCACAGCCTGGAAAACAAGTGATGTAATCCCAATATATAAAAAAGGAGATAAATCAGTGCCCTCAAACTACAGGCCAATATCTTTACTCAGCTGTATTGGCAAGGTTATGGAAAGAGTGGTTTATAAACATGTATACAACCATTTAATTGACAACGACCTTCTTTATGAATATCAATCAGGCTTCTAACCAAAACGTTCCACTGTACATCAACTGATAGAAATTTATAATACAATCTTAAACTCCCTCGAACTTAGAGAAACATGCTGTTTTGTCTTTTGCGATTTCTCAAAAGCTTTTGACAGAGTTTGGCATCAAGGACTTTTGCATAAATTATGTGTTTATGGAATTAAAGGAACTCTAAAGAGCTGGTTTAAAAACTAAAAAAAAATCAAAGGGTAATATATAAATCACTTTCGTCATCATTGTCTATGACAAGTGCGGGTGTTCCGCAAGGACCAGTCTTAGGTCCTTTATTATTTCTCATCTATATAAACGACATAGGCGAAAAATTAGAGTCATTAACACAAATGTTTGCAGATGACACTATTCTAGTACCGATCCTAGAATCTTAAATAGAGTAATCAATAAAGATCTTGAGATCCTAGATAAGTGGTCCCAAGACGGGCTTATAAAATTTAATCCAGAGAAAACCGAAATTATGGTTTTTTCTAACACTGCTGTTGATCCTAACTTAAGCTTTAATATCAATAACAAAAGCGTACCAATTAAGGACAGCCACAAACACCTTGGAGTCACCTTTTCTAGCAACGCCAAATGGACAGACCAAGTAGATGATATAATATGTAGTGTAAACAAACATAAATATTCTACGTAAATTAAAATATAAGCTAAGTAAAAAAATCTTTATAATATTTATATTGTATATATATACGACCACTGTTTGAATATGGGTGTGAAATATGGGATAACTGTGGTGTAATTAATTCTACGAGGTTGAAAAGCTGCAACTTGAAGCCGCAAGAATAATAACAGGCTTGCCCAGTTTTACTCCATCAAGCTATCTCTATCGAGAAAATGGTCTAGAACCTCTTATAAACAGAAGAAAGAACAGAAAGTTACGTATGTTTTACAATATACAATCTGGAAACTCACCTTAATATTTACAATATCTATTGCCTCCACAAATTCAAAGTATTAGCGCTTATCCCTTACGAAACGGGTCAGACTTCATCGCTCCATTTTGTCGTTTATCAACTACCGCTAACTCTTTTATCCCGTCAACGGTGCGAGAATGGAATAATTTAGATGTATCTGTCCGCCAAAAGCTTACAATATCCCAATTCAAAAATGCTTTAGGACAGTCATTCCCCTCACAATATCGAAGGGTACCAGCATACTACTCGTATGGTCCTCGTAATTTAAATATTATCCTAACACAGCTTCGATGCTCTAGTTCTTTCCTAAATGCAGACCTTTTTAGTGTAAATATCTTAGATAGTCCTAAATGCTCTTGTGGAGCACAATATGAAAGTGTCAAACACTATTTAATGCAATGTCCAAATTACCTAGATATACGTGAGGTTCTTTTTAATAATCTTGCACAGCTACGTTTGCCTTTTAATATTTGTGCGGATTTGTTGACTACAGGAGATGAAAGATTGACTGAAGATACAAATAAAATACTTTTTGACGAAGTTTTTAAGTATATCAAAAACTCTAAACGCTTTCTCGTAAAATGATAATGGACTTACGTGTGTACGATCACTTGATGTTGAGACTTTTTATTTTTAGTTAAATTTGTTTTTAGTTAACTATGATTACTTTATAATCCTTAACTGCTGCATGCTCTTCGTATTTATCTTCTAGTGTGTGTGAATTTGTAATATTCTAATGTAGGGGAGAAGACCCCGTAAGTTTGTTTAACTTGTGTCCGATCCCCGTTTGTTCTTTGAGCAAATAAAAATTGTTATAGACTAAACCAAGTCAGGTCCGACCATTGCGATCTTCAATATTTCCGGTATGTTTCCTTGTTTTGTCTTTAAGCCCTCAACTTAAAAAGTGGAGTCATAAAAGGGCCGTCGACCATAGTCGGCCAAAGCCTCTGTTTTTTTTTCAAACAGATTTAACATATTAACTCGATTTTTGATATGCAAATCATCAGATGTTTGTATTAAATGATCATTGTGTAAAGCCACAAGTTTGTGTCCCTATTGTTTTAGGGTTTGGGCATTCAGAATAAAATATGGAAGTACAGATGGACAAAGTAAAAATTAGAGGTCTTCTGCATCCTCGATGCAGTGTCCTTATAGAAAACATGTTCTTTAATAACATTAACTTTTGCCATCAATTTGTTTACCAAATGGTCTAGATATGGTTTGATTTACAACACAAAAACTTAAAGTTAACTCCAGGATTGATCAGTGGTTCATGAAATTAAGATGACCTAGCAATGCTTGTATGGATTTTTTTATTTTAATTTTGGGATCAAATGCATAAATAAAATGTCGCCTTTCTTTTTTCTTAACAGAAAGTATAAAAGAAAATGATTCATAAGTATTTTCTACTATGACAGTGTTGTTACCGTATAGATAGTGCTTTTGTTTGCTAGTACTACATAAAAAACTCCTAGTTTAGTTACTTACAGGGGCAATTTCACGGTTTGCATACAACATATTTTTGGTGCTTTATCAGCTGGTAGAAAAAAAAACATGGATAACAGGTCATTTGACAAGTCTTGACAACATTAAAGTAGCAAATAAAAAAAAATGCCTTACTGCTCATTTGTACAAATTTGCTTCTTCTTATTTATATAAATAACAAATCGTTTTTGACTGCAAAGATGATGTCCCCCACAAAGACAAGAGCATCCAAAGAGTCAGGTCCTGAAGCTTTTGAGCTGTCACCCCAATAAAAGATCATCTGACAAATTTTGACTCAATGGAGACTTTTGTACGGCTTATAAGCTCAAGGTTTAATATATGAGAAGGCTTTTCTCATAAGCTCTAAGGGGTTACTGGCATTCTTTACCAAATTGAAAGATTTTTTAGAGCTCAATCAGCCGAAGGTTTTTAGCACTCAACATGTTTTCTCTATCTGCAATAGTTTTAATAATACAGGTAAAAAACATGAAAAAGCGCTATGTTTGCCTTTAAAGGGTCATTACCCCTATAATGGGTCAGATGACATTTAATAATAAATATATATATAATGGAGAAATTTGTAGAGTCAAATGAGCTGACAGTTTAAGACGCAGCTTTTCACTTCATTCTTTAGGCCATAAACATGAAAAGTGTTAGTTTTACCTTTAAAGAGTCTTAATCTATATAGGGGTCATCTGACATCTTCGCATGCCACGCTGTATTTAAATATTTTCCTCTTCAAAGATATCTCATAAAATATATAAAATATCTAATAAACTTTATAAGATATCTTATAAACTTTATGAGATATCTTATTAGTTTTATAAGATATCTTATTAATTATTTTATGTAAGATATCTAATAATTTTTAAAAGATACGGACGGCGGGCGGGGAAAATACTTTCGTAACAGTTTTCTCAGCAACTACTAATCACAGCCTATTGATATTTGGTATGCATCATCAGTATGGGCTCCCATAAGGTGGGATTTGATTTCAGGTCTGTCGCTCACCTACTTTCTGTTTACCGACTTAGTTAATTTTTGACATAAATGTCCAATTATAGAAAGTTTTCGTAACAGTTTTCTCAGCAACTACTATTCACAGCCTCTTGATATTTGGTATGCAGCATCAGTATGGGCTCCCTTAAGGTGGGATTTGATTTCAGGTCTGTCGCTCACCTATTTCCTGTTTACCAACTTAGTTAATTTTTGACATAAATGTCCAATTATAGAAAGTTTTCGTAACAGTTTTCTTAGCAACTACTAATCACAGCTTCTTGATATTTAGTATGAAGCATTAGCATGGGCTCCCAGAAGGTGGGATTCGATTTCAGGTCTGTCACTCACCTACTTTCTTATCTTTATTATCTTTATTTATTCACAGGAGTTGGGCAGTGATAAACAAAATTCAAAGGGCCATAACTCTATAAAATTTGAGGATCAAATGGTCATGTTTGGCTGTTTTAAATTTTTAAATTGCTGTTTCTCTAGACTATGTTGGTTGTGTCACGTACACTTATTCCACACTTCTTTAGCTTCTATTCTTGACAATATGCACAAAAACATATGGTGAGTAACTACATACAAAGTTTCATAAAATTTGGTTAAGTACTTTCGAAGTAGTTTAGCAGTAGCCATGATAATAGCAGGGACTGCTTACTCTTCCGGAGCACCTGAGTTCACTCTCGTTTCGACTTGGGTTTATGTTGCTGAATGTAGTTTTGTTGTTTGTGTGTGTGTTTTTGTTGTTGTTGTTGTTGTATGGTTTGTTTCGTTATGAGGATTTTTTGTCTACCGATTTTGTCTTTGTCTTTTTGGTTTTATGATGTTGATTATCCCTTTGGTACCTTTACTTACTTCATTAATAAGGATTTTGTGGAATTTCAAATGGCCATAACTCCGACAAAAAATTGAGGACCATAGTTCTGGTAATATGTTCAACTATGTACTAAGGTTCATTTAATTCTGTCGAGGTGTTTCAGAGAGGTTGAGTGAAATAACTTAATGATGGGCAAATCCTTTAAATCCTTAAAGGTCAAGGCAAAATGCACATATTTTATACTGCCCATTGATAACCTTTGCATCTTTAAGGTCAAGGCATCATGCACATATTGATTACTGCCCATTGATAACCTTTGAATCTTAAAGGTCAAAGTATCATGCACATATTGAATACTGCCCATTGATAACCTTTGCATCTTAAAGGTCAAGGCGTCATGCACATATTGAATACTGCCCTTTGATAACCTTTGCATCTTAAAGGACAAGGCATCAAGCACACATTGAATACTGCCCATTGATAACCTTTGTATCCTAAAGGTCAATGCATCATGTACACATTGAATACTGCCCTTTGATAACCTTTGTATCTTAAAGGTCAAAGCATCATGCACACATTGAATACTGCCCATTGATAACCTTTGTATCTTAAAGGACAAGGCATCAAGCACACATTGAATACTGCCCATAGATAACCTTTGTATATTAAAGGTCAAGGCATCATGCACATATTGAATACTGCCCATTGATAACCTTTGTATCCTAAAGGTCGAGGCATCATGCACACATTGAATACTGCCCATTGATAACCTTTGAATCTTAAAGGTCAAGGCATCATGTACATATTGAATACTGTCCTTTGATAACCTTTGTATCTTAAAGGACAAGGCATCAAGCACACATTGAATACTGCCCTTTGATAACCTTTGTATCTTAAAGGACAAGGCATCAAGCACACATTGAATACTGCCCATTTATTACCTTTGTATATTAAAGGTCAAGGCATCATGCTCATATTGAATACTGCCCATTGATAACCTTTGTATCTTAAAGATCAAGGCATCATGCACATATTGAATACTACCCATTGATAACCTTTGTATCCTAAAGGTCAAGGCATCATGTACACATTGAATACTGCCCATTGATAACCTTTGTATATTAAAGGTCAAGGCATCATGCACATATTGAATACTACCCATTGATAACCTTTGTATCCTAAAGGTCAAGGCATCATGCACATATTGAATACTGCCCTTTGATAACCTTTGTATCTTAAAGGTCAAGGCATCATGCACATATTGAATACTACCCATTGATAACCTTTGTATCCTAAAGGTCAAGGCATCATGCACATATTGAATACTGCCCTTTGATAACCTTTGTATCTTAAAGGTCAAGGCATCATGCACACATTGAATACTGCCCATTGATTACCTTTGTATCCTAAAGGTCAAGGCATCATGCACATATTGAATACTGCCCTTTGATAACCTTTGCATCTTAAATGTCAAGGCATCATGCACACATTGAATACTGCCCATTGATAACCTTTGTATCTTAAAGATCAAGGCATCATGCCCATTTTGAATACTGCCCATAGATAACCTTTGTATCCTAAAGGTCAAGGCATCATGCACACATTGAATACTGCCCATTGATAACCTTTGTATCTTAAATGTCAAGGCATCAAGCACACATTGAATACTGACAATTGATAACCTTTGCATCTTAAAGGTCAAGGCATCATGCACATATTGAATACTGCCCTTTGATAACCTTTGCATCTTAAAGGACAAGGCATCAAGCACACATTGAATACTGCCCATTGATAACCTTTGTATCCTAAAGGTCAAGGCATCATGCACACATTGAATACTGCCCATTTATTACCTTTGCATCTTAAATGTCAAGGCATCAAGCACACATTGAATACTGACAATTGATAACCTTTGCATCTTAAAGGTCAAGGCGTCATGCACATATTGAATACTGCCCTTTGATAACCTTTGCATCTTAAAGGACAAGGCATCAAGCACACATTGAATACTGCCCATTGATAACCTTTGTATCCTAAAGGTCAATGCATCATGTACACATTGAATACTGCCCTTTGATAACCTTTGTATCTTAAAGGTCAAAGCATCATGCACACATTGAATACTGCCCATAGATAACCTTTGTATCTTAAAGGTCAAAGCATCATGCACACATTGAATACTGCCCATAGATAACCTTTGTATCCTAAAGGTCAAGGCATCATGCACACATTGAATACTGCCCATTTATTACCTTTGTATATTAAAGGTCAAGGCATCATGCACATATTGAATACTGCCCATTGATAACCTTTATATCCTAAAGGTCGAGGCATCATGCACACATTGAATACTGCCCATTGATAACCTTTGAATCTTAAAGGTCAAGGCATCATGCACATATTGAATACTGTCCTTTGATAACCTTTGTATCTTAAAGGACAAGGCATCAAGCACACATTGAATACTGCCCATTGATAACCTTTGTATCCTAAAGGTCAAGGCATCATGCACACATTGAATACTGCCCATTTATTACCTTTGTATATTAAAGGTCAAGGCATCATGCACATATTGAATACTGCCCATTGATAACCTTTGTATCCTAAAGGTCGAGGCATCATGCACACATTGAATACTGCCCATTGATAACCTTTGAATCTTAAAGGTCAAGGCATCATGCACATATTGAATACTGTCCTTTGATAACCTTTGTATCTTAAAGGACAAGGCATCAAGCACACATTGAATACTGCCCATTTATTACCTTTGTATATTAAAGGTCAAGGCATCATGCACATATTGAATACTGCCCATTGATAACCTTTGTATCCTAAAGGTCGAGGCATCATGCACACATTGAATACTGCCCATTGATAACCTTTGAATCTTAAAGGTCAAGGCATCATGCACATATTGAATACTGTCCTTTGATAACCTTTGTATCTTAAAGGACAAGGCATCAAGCACACATTGAATACTGCCCATTGATAACCTTTGTATATTAAAGGTCAAGGCATCATGCTCATATTGAATACTGCCCATTTATTACCTTTGTATATTAAAGGTCAAGGCATCATGCTCATATTGAATACTGCCCATTGATAACCTTTGTATCCTAAAGGTCGAGGCATCATGTACACATTGAATACTGCCCATTGATAACCTTTGTATATTAAAGGTCAAGGCATCATGCACATATTGAATACTGCCCATTGATAACCTTTGTATCCTAAAGGTCAAGGCATCATGCACATATTGAATACTGCCCTTTGATAACCTTTGTATCTTAAAGGTCAAGGCATCATGCACACATTGAATACTGCCCATTGATTACCTTTGTATCCTAAAGGTCAAGGCATCATGCACATATTGAATACTGCCCTTTGATAACCTTTGCATCTTAAATGTCAAGGCATCATGCACATATTGAATACTGCCCATTGATAACCTTTGTATCTTAAAGATCAAGGCATCATGCCCATTTTGAATACTGCCCATAGATAACCTTTGTATCTTAAAGGTCAAGGCATCATGCACACATTGAATACTGCCCATTTATTACCTTTGCATCTTAAATGTCAAGGCATCAAGCACACATTGAATACTGACAATTGATAACCTTTGTATCTTAAAGATCAATGCATCATGCCCATTTTGAATACTGCCCATAGATAACATTTGTATCTTAAAGGTCAAGGCATCAAGCACACATTGAATACTGCCCATTGATAGCATTTGTATCTTAAATGTCATTGATGACCTTTGCATCTTAAAGGTCAAGGCATCATGCACATATTGAATACTGCCCATTGATAACCTTTGCATCATAAAGGTCAAGGCATCATGCACATATTGAATACCACCCATTGATAACCTTTGCATCATAAAGGTCAAGGCATCATGCACATATTGAATACTGCCCTTTGATAACCTTTGCATCTTAAATGTCAAGGCATCATGCACGCATTGAATACTGCCCATTGATAACCTTTGTATCTTAAAGGACAAGGCATCAAGCACACATTGAAAACTGCCCATTGATAACCTTTGTATCTTAAAGGTCAAGGCATCATGCACATATTGAATACTGTCCTTTGATAACCTTTGTATCCTAAAGGTCAAGGCATCAAGCACACATTGAATACTGCCCATAGATAACATTTGTATCTTAAAGGTCAAGGCATCAAGCACACATTGAATACTGTCCATTGATAGCATTTGTATCTTAAATGTCATTGATGACCTTTGCATCTTAAAGGTCAAGGCATCATGCACATATTGAATACTGCCCATTGATAACCTTTGCATCTTAAAGGTCAAGGCATCATGCACATATTGAATACTACCCATTGATAACCTTTGTATTCTAAAGGTCAAGGCATCATGCACACATTGAATACTGCCCATTGGTAACCTTTGCATCTTAAAGGTCAAGGCATCATGCACATATTGAATACTACCCATTGATAACCTTTGCATCTTAAAGGTCAAGGCATCATGCACATATTGAATTATACCCATTGATAACCTTTGTTTATCTCGATTAAGCCTACAGGAAAATAGAATGATCAGATAGGATTAAGAATAATGTCTTTGACTATGTGTTATAAGGTAATGATATATCTGAGTTTTTACTAGTGTACAAGTTGTTATGATATATCTGAGTTTCTACTAGTGTACAAGTTGTTATGATATATCTGAGTTTCTACTAGTGTACAAGTTGTTATGATATATCTGAGTTTTACTAATGTACAAGTTGTTATGATATATCTGAGTTATTATTAGTGTACAAGTTGTTATGATATATCTGAATTTTTACTAGTGTACAATATACCTGAGTTTTGACTAGTGTTCAAGTTGTTATGATATATCTGAGTTTCTACTAGTTAACAAGTTGTTATGATATATCTGAGTTTTTACCAGTGTACAAGTTGTTATGATTTATCTGAGTTTCTTCTAGTGTACACAAGTTGTTATGATATATCTGAGTTTTTACTAATGTACAAGTTGTTATGATATATCTGAGTTATTATTAGTGTACAAGTTGTTATGATATATCTGAGTTTTTACCAGTGTACAAGTTGTTATGATTTATCTGATTTTCTACTAGTGCAAAGCTGTTATTTTATATCTGAGTTTCTACTAGTGTACAAGTTGTTTTCCAGGCTGTTTTTTGTGTCAATATATTTTGTCTGTGCTTTGACATTTTCAGACATCTGACATTTGAATGAACCACTAGTACGTCTTTATTCTTTTTTATTTAATAAGAGCTGGTGTCCTAATAGAGTCCAATGTCAATATATCTTTCACTGGGCCACTCAGTTCTCATCAGTTCTGGTACTTCTTTATTTTTTATTATTTTAATAAGAGCTTGTGTTCTAATAGTGTCATATGTAAATATATTTTTCACTGGGCCAATCGGTTCTCGTGAGGTCTGAAAATTTGACCAACTTTTCATTACTGTATTGTTTCATTTTTTAAATTCTTATTGGGATTTACCTATCTATTTGGATTTTACCTTTTAAATGTGGTTTTACCTTCTAAAGACTAAACAATTCTTATGTCTTTCACTTTGACCTTTTCACTTAACAACAGACAAATAAATAAAATACTGGTATGTGTTTTATAAGTATACATTCAGCATCCAGTTACAATAATTCTACATTTATCTCAATTCAAATTGACATTCGTAGCTGTAAAGTTCATTAGTAATACAACCATTTTTCTCAAATCTACAATTTAAACAATATTGCATGTATGAAGGTATATACGTAACTAACCGGTAATACATGTATTGCACAAATAATAGAGTACTACTTAAATCTCTAGACATTTTTATAGTAATCTTCAAACTGAGTTACTTTGTAAAAATATATCCACTCTATTTCTTTGTCTAACTCTCTAAGTCACGTTTGTGTAAATAAACATTTTGAGCTGTTAAATCTCTAATTACAATTTCTCAGAAAAAATGTAAAAACAATACATACTTTTACATGATCCACACATTTAAATTATTAAGCTTACAATCTCATTTACAAGGTCACTACTAATACACCTGATAAAATACCTTTTTACTCTCCATTCTTTTTAGAATTTGAATCTGAACTAAAGAATTTTGGAATAAAAGTGTAAGAAATAAGTATCTCTGCTGAAATGCAATTTCAAACATGTCTTTTAAGACAATATTAAATTAAAAGGTAAGAAAATGTTGAGCAATAACTACTCCAATTGGGCAAAATCAGTAAATTTTTTTTTATGTTTAACCATCTTAAATTAAAGTTTGTTTTTGCCTGCAAAAACAATGTCTACCCCCAGTTCCCCCAAAAAGTTCTAAGTTCAAAAGGCCATAACTCCAACTAAATTTAGGGGATCAAATATTCCTGGTGATGTGCACAACTACATATGGTGTCTTCTTATATACCAAGTTTCGTTGAGTTCCGTTCAGTAGACACTAGTTTCAGAAGAGTTGCGCTGACAAGATGATATTAATGACAATTTTCAGCAAATTTCTAAGTTCCAATGGCCATAACTCCCACAAAAATTTGATGATAAAATTTCCTGGTAACATGCACAACTACATATGGTGTCCTTATTACATACCAAGTTTCATTAAATTTGGTTCAGTAGTTTCAGAGGAGTTACACTGACAAACTTTGTGATGGACAGACGGACGGACAGATGGACATGACAAAAACAATATGTCTCCCCACAAAAGTGGGAGGAGACATAATTTTTTATCTCCTGTAAGTTGAATATTGTTACAAGAAGAAAGAGAGTAAATATTAAATTCTTAAAATCTACCAAAAAAATGGTTTAGCAATATTTCCAAAATCTAACATCTTCAATTATTTTACATCAATGATATAAATAGAAATATTAATGTACAAATAACCTCATTGCAACCCCACCTATGTTTACACTATATCACAGCTTCTAACATGTTATCAAACTTTTATACAGAAAATATTTGACTAAACTTTGAAGTTATTTTAGCAACTAAAAAAAATGGATTGATTTTTGTGGGATTTATCTGACTATTTAGTAATACCATGATAACCATGCTAGCTTTCTTTATGTAAAAAAAAAACCAACAACAAGAGTTGACACTTAAGTATGTCTTGCCTGTCGGCACCATCACAGAACTCATTGAAGGTCTAGCTGGGCCTTGAGAAAAGTTAAGGTTAAGGTCATGTGACAGGTGACTGAATTCCATTTAACCATCACAAAAATGTCTGAAGTGTGTTATAGATACCATAGTTATTGAGAAACAATGAAAAAGACCAACATTCACTAAGTCATTCAACCATGAAAATGGGGTCAAGGTCTCATTTCATGGTGACGTCAGTTGTGTATACCATAATCCCCAAATATCAGATGCCTAGCTATAATATTATACTTTTTACTTCACTCATTTTCCACTCAAAAATCACAAAGTTCACAAAGTCACTAAACCGTGAAAATGGGGTCATGGTCACACAACATGGTGTCAGTTGTGTAGAACAAAACCCAAATGTCTGTATACCAAATATCAGATGCCTAGCTATTGAACCTTTAACTTCATTTATTTTCCACAAAAGTTTTAATTGTTCCAAAAATCATCTAAGTCCACAGAGTCAATGAACCAGAAAATTGTGTCAAGGTCACATGACATGGTTTCAGTTGCATAGACCATAACTTCAGGTGTCTGTATACCAGATATCAGATGCCTAGCAACTACACTTTCCACTTAATTCATTTTCCACAAAATTATTACAAAGAGGTTTTTTGGCCCCAAAAATCATATAAGTCCACAGAGTCACTGAACCATGAAAATGGAGTCAGGGTCTAATGACATGGTACCAGTTGCAAAGACCATGACCCCAAATGTCTGTATACTAAATATCAGATGCCTAGCTATTATACTTTTCTTGGAATTCATTTTCCACAAAAGTCTTACAAAGGGATTATTTGGCCCCAAAAAAGATCTAAGTTCACAAGAGTCACTGAACCATGAAATTGGGGTCAGGGTCAAACGGCATGGTGAGAGTTTGGTAGACCATAACCCCAACTGTCTGTATACCAAATATCAGATGCCTAGCTATTATACTTTGCTAGGAGTTCATTTTCCACAAAAGTCTTACAAAGGTGTTTTTTGGCCCAAAAAAACCCATCTAAGTTCATAGAGTCGCTGAACCATGAAATTGGGGTCATGGTCAAATGGCATGGTACCAGTTGCGTAGACCATGACCCCAACTGTCCCATGACCCCAACTGTCTGTATACCAAATATCAGATGCCTAGCTATTATACTTTTCTTGGAATTCATTTTCCACAAAAGTCTTACAAAAAAGTTTACACCGTTGCCGCCGCCGGCGGAAAGTAATACCTATGTCTCGCCTTCAGCTACTAAAGTCACAGGCGAGACAAAAAACCAAAAAGTTGATTTACTTACTTTTTAAATGTATTTTTTTTATTGAACATATCATGGTTTTAGTAAGAACAATGTCTAGATGTGTAGAACAAAACTATTTCTCGATCAATAAAGAAGGTTATGTACTTTTGTACTTACTGTTTATAATCACATGTTTCTACCTTAAACATAATGTGTTTAAACATTAATTAAGAAATAAAAGATGTAAGGAGGAAAAACATAAATGCATTGAATAAAACATTAAATTCAACCTATAACAGCCAACCTTGCAACTAAAAATCAAATTTAAAGTCTTTAAAAATGTAACAAATTAATCTTAAACAAATGCCACACAAATGCTACAATTAACCGAAAAGTAATCTATTCAGAGTTGAGCAAACTAAGATTTTCATGAAAAAATATATATATATATATTTAACTGTCTATATCTTGGTTGGTCCACATATCTTAGAAGATATTTGGATTTCACATAAAGAGTTTTGAATTGACTTTTTCTACTTTTTTTGGCAAAATTCATGACAAGTTCACTTTTGATTTAAAACATGGATAATCACATTTTTATGTTTGTTTACTGTACAAATATAATAATTCTTAGTATGACTAAAGTGAATCCTAATGACCATCAGTAAAGTTCACCCTCAAAATCAAATAAACAAAAATGCTACCACAAAAAGTTTGACCTAAAGAAAATGAGTATGCCATTATTAATATTTATACAACTTTTCAATTGCACCAAAATTCAATATCACAATTTTTGAAATAAAATCTCTAACTGCTTCTCAAAAGTTTCATTTTTTATTCGTTTGTTTTTGTACTTCAAATGAACTTTGTTGTCGTGTTAACAATCTTCTGTTCCTCATTTTAGCAATATCTTCAGTAAGGTCATAAGATTTTTCAAAAAAGTCTATCAACGGTTCTTCTGTCAACATAGATGCAATAAACTGTTCAAATGATATTGACCAATCAGAATCAGGTTTAGAATGAGGTTTTGGTGCAGAATCTCCTGCATCAGTTTGTAAGCTTTCTACTGATTGGTCAGATATACCACTGTCCTGTTGATTGACGCTGTCATTTCTATTTTTAACATCATTTCCAGAATTGTCTTCGGAGTTCGACTCTTTGACCAAATTTGATTTTTCTTTATCATCTGGTTGTTGTGAGTCAGTAAAGCTTTTGCTTGGACTAGAATCTACAGATACCTCCTTAACGTACTCAGCTAGTTTATCCACCTCATTAACCGACACACTTCCATCACAGCTATCAGATGTTGACTTGAGGTAGAACCTCTTTCCTACCTCCCCTAACTCCAGAAGGAGAGTTCCTACAGTGGCTATGGAATGATATAACTGCTGTTCGTTTGTATGACCATTGAACATGTCATACAGAGTCTTCCAAAGCTGAATAAACTGTTCCTGTAAAAATATAAATAAATACTTATTACATTAAATTGTCTATCACAATATTTTTAAATAAATTGCTATCAAAATGTTCAGTTTGAAAACACCCAGGGTTTTTGTTCTTCAAACTGTTTTGGTTTAAATGCTGCCGACAAAAAATTAAATTCTAATTTTTAATTTATGCATATCCAATATACCTAAACTTGTGGGTTTTCTTTATCATATCCAATATTGTTCTTTGTTTTTATGTAGATGCTTAAATAATCATATCATATATTAATCATAACAAATACGGCATCTAATGGGGACATAAATTGATACCCTGCCACAATATTCATCAATAGTTAAATATATTTGTATACTACATGTTCATCTATATAGAAACAAAAAAGAAATGAGTTATCTTTCTTAGACCAGAAGATTTCTTCATTTTCAAATTTTGAAAATTTACAAAGTGGCAAATCTTCAATAATGTTTTTCAGATCATCCTGAAATTCAAACTTGACCTGTATTTAATTGTACTCAACAGCTGTGCAAAGTTTAATTCAAATCCCATGACATGTTTTCAAGTAATCATCCAGAAAGCTTCGGGGGGGGGGGGGGGCGAAAGACACCAAAAGAAACTGAGGGCATAACATAATATCTCGCCACTTCGTGTGGCAGGGTATAAAAAGTAGACAATTTCTCGAAACTGAAATTTTAAAGGACTTGGATTTTGGGTCAAGCCAGAATAGAGTGAAAACTTTGTTTAGGATAGGCTTTATAAAAGCAGAAGTATGTTATAACAAATCCTCCCCAAAAAAAACAGGAAATTTTGTGAGACAGCTCTTAAAAAGACAACTGCAACATATTGCACTCTATATTAAAAAAAAATAAATAAAAGTCCAATAATCTCCCCTGGATGATTATTGAAAGCAAGGAAATTTCTTCATAGGCATCTCCACATATTTTAATTCCTTTAAGTAATTACTGGTAGTTTCCTCTAAATCCTTTAGCTGTTAAAAAATCATGCCTACCAGAAATCTGGCTCCAGTGCCAAAAGACTTGAAAAAATAATTCTGTCTAAGAATATTCTCAACTCATTGTCTTTTTTTGTTATGTGGCACTGGGGTCTGGGCAGACAGACAGACAGGAAGATTTCTAAATACCTCTTAACATATCAGCCTAGTTTTAGACTTAACACAAATCATCAAACCTGATTGAGCCTAGGAACATCTTTAAAATCAGCTTTACTCTCGAGTCTGTGTAACTCCTTCTTCTTTTCTGTCATTCTCTTGTAACTTGACTGAATATCAGTGGCTGAAATATTTATTTCAAGTAGTATATTGATTCAAATGAATTCAGAAACATTTAGCATAGGTTTGGAAAGTATAAGTGTAAGATACACGTTCACAATTACATGACACTTACTGGCAAATTTGGAAAACAGTTTTCATAAAAATTTGGTCAAAGACAGAATTATAAATGACCAGATTTCATTTATTAGGTCTGTAACAGACCTGAAATAAAATCCCACAAGAAGAAACCCTATGGTGATCTGCTGAATAACAACTATCAAAAGGCTGTGATGAGTGAGTTTGCTGAGAAAACTGTTAACATTAAATTGTCTACCATATAGGCCGTTTATATAAGAAACAAGTAATAAGTGTAACAGCGAAACTGTTACTAAGTCTCCCAAACGAAGTTTCCCAATTGACTCCCATGTAATAATCTCAGACTCCCCTATGATTACAAATGCTTTCTCTGCAAATAAGTAGTAATAAAATATATGGTTATAGGGTGGGGATCTCAATGGCTATAAAGATATTAAGGATTTTGTCATTTGAGGGGGGCGGGGCATAACCCCATGGGACCCCCCTATGGTACCAAATGATCTGTCTAATCATAAGGAATAATAATATATATGGTTATAGGGTGGGGATCTCAATAGTTTTCAAGATATTAAAGATTTTGAAATTTGAGGGGGCGGGGCATGACCCCATGGGACCCCCCTGTGGTACCAAATGATTCGTCTAATCATAAGGAGTAATAATATATATGGTTATAGGGTGGGGATCTCAATGATTTTCAAGATATTAAGGATTTTGTAATTTGAGGGGGGCGGGGCATGACCCCTTGGGACCCCCTATGGTACAAAATGATTCGTCTTATTATAAGGAATAATAATATATATGGTTATAGGGTGGGGATCTTAATAATTTTAAAGATATTAAGGATTTTGTAATTTGAGGGGGCGGGGCATGACCCCCTGGGACCCCCCTATGGAACCAAATGATTCCTCATATAATAAGGATTAATAATATATATGGTTATAAAGTAGTTATTTGAACTATTTTCGACATATTCAAAAAATATCATTTTTGGGGGTATTTGGGGGGGCGTGGCACAGCCCCTGGGGGGTCCCCATACTTGAATTTCAGGGAGAAGCCACATCTCATAGGGTTCTACCACTGTGCCAAATTTGAAATAAATCGGTCAAGTATAAAGTACAAAAGGGCCCCGGACAAAGTTGGCGGCGCGAGAAAGAAGAAGAAGAATAATAATAATAATAACAAGATATGATTGTGTTGGGATGCCAACACACAAAGTCTCCCAAACGATTAAAAAAGTAACAACTCCAAAATGAAGGCTTCCCTTTGTCCCAATGTTCGAAGATCATCATCAAAATTTAATATATTTTGAATATAATAAGTAAATAGGAAATAATGCAACAGGTATAGTTAAATTTTAAAATTTGCAAGTATTTTATATTTATTAAAGATCTTTTGTAAACCAATAGATGAGAATAGTTCAAAATTGTTTTAGAAAAAGAAATAAAGCTTTATTTTTTCCATTGTAAAAAGGACGAGTGTGAAAATAATAATTTTAAAACATAAAGGGAGATAATACACCCATCTTGCTGAAGGTCAAGGGTCAATTGGTCCCTCCCTAACATAGTCCCTAAAAAAGTAAAATTAATGATGACAGGCAGGGTTTTAAACTTTCAAATTTATTCCTTTATAATAAGCTGAAATAACAATGCAAATATTTAGTTGAATGAATGCAACCTCATCATCTCAATTTATGTCTCATTTCAAAAAGTGTATGAATAATGTTTATTTTGCTGTGAAATGGTCTCACATGGAAAACAAAAAAAATATAGAAATTGCAATAAGACTTTCAGAAAATTGTAAACTATGATGACATTCCATTTACATGTTTTCTACCAATATAACTACATTTTCGAGATCCACCGAGAAGATTTTTGTTTTTTTCGCACACAAAACTCCTTATAGCTCTCAAACAGTAAATCCAATCTGTATAAACAATACCTATTATAAGATGCCTAACATGTACTTGAACTCAATACGGTAATCGTTTCAATGTAAGAGGTCCATTGCGAAATTAAGGGGGTCCAAAGGAGGGGTGGGGTCACTTCGGAAAAAATTTCAAAACTGTATAACTCGAAAACCGTTGGTCAGATTTTTTCATGACTCACCCCATTTTTGTAGCTTTTATAATGCTGATTTCAAATATCAAATCAGATTTTTGATAGGAGCACTTGATTTTTTTTCAGAATTTTTTTAAAATTTTTTATGTGATTTTTCAAAAATTCAAAAAAATACCAAAAAAAATTATGAAAAAAAAACTATACAAGATAGCAATTTTTGGTCTTTTCCATTGAACTCGGAGCATCATGTTTAGCCCAGAAACCAATGTTCATCAGAATCGGTCAACATTCCCAAAAATTAGCCGATTTTTGTCGGCCATTTTGAAATAGGCGGCCATCTTGAAAAATTCGAAAGTTTTGTGCACACCTTCATAACATGAATAACTCATATACCAAGTATGGTTTTGATCTGAAAAACCATCTCAGAGAAACCGGTCGGACAAGTTCATTGTAAAAAAAATCTGAAAAACCTGAGTAAAAACAATAAGTCTCCAAACTTCGTTTGGGAGACTTAATTAATAATTACATACCGAAACTTTTTGCAGGCATTTTTTAACCGATCCTTCTGAAACTTGGTAAACATGTAAGACTAAGGCCAATGTAAAGAATTAATACCAAAAAGATCAGATTCACAAGTCATAAGGGGTTCTGGGGGGTACCAGAAAGGGGGACCGTAGGCCAAAATGCCATGGTTTCGCACACAAAACTCCTTATAGCTCTCAAACAGTAAATCCAATCTGTATAAACAATACCTATTATAAGATGCCTAACATGTACTTGAACTCAATACGGTAATCGTTTCAATGTAAGAGGTCCATTGCGAAATTAAGGGGGTCCAAAGGAGGGGTGGGGTCACTTCGGAAAAAATTTCAAAACTGTATAACTCGAAAACCGTTGGTCAGATTTTTTCATGACTCACCCCATTTTTGTAGCTTTTATAATGCTGATTTCAAATATCAAATCAGATTTTTGATAGGAGCACTTGATTTTTTTTCAGAATTTTTTTAAAATTTTTTATGTGATTTTTCAAAAATTCAAAAAAATACCAAAAAAAATTATGAAAAAAAAACTATACAAGATAGCAATTTTTGGTCTTTTCCATTGAACTCGGAGCATCATGTTTAGCCCAGAAACCAATGTTCATCAGAATCGGTCAACATTCCCAAAAATTAGCCGATTTTTGTCGGCCATTTTGAAATAGGCGGCCATCTTGAAAAATTCGAAAGTTTTGTGCACACCTTCATAACATGAATAACTCATATACCAAGTATGGTTTTGATCTGAAAAACCATCTCAGAGAAACCGGTCGGACAAGTTCATTGTAAAAAAAATCTGAAAAACCTGAGTAAAAACAATAAGTCTCCAAACTTCGTTTGGGAGACTTAATTAATAATTACATACCGAAACTTTTTGCAGGCATTTTTTAACCGATCCTTCTGAAACTTGGTAAACATGTAAGACTAAGGCCAATGTAAAGAATTAATACCAAAAAGATCAGATTCACAAGTCATAAGGGGTTCTGGGGGGTACCAGAAAGGGGGACCGTAGGCCAAAATGCCATGGTTTCGCACACAAAACTCCTTATAGCTCTCAAACAGTAAATCCAATCTGTATAAACAATACCTATTATAAGATGCCTAACATGTACTTGAACTCAATACGGTAATCGTTTCAATGTAAGAGGTCCATTGCGAAATTAAGGGGGTCCAAAGGAGGGGTGGGGTCACTTCGGAAAAAATTTCAAAACTGTATAACTCGAAAACCGTTGGTCAGATTTTTTCATGACTCACCCCATTTTTGTAGCTTTTATAATGCTGATTTCAAATATCAAATCAGATTTTTGATAGGAGCACTTGATTTTTTTTCAGAATTTTTTTAAAATTTTTTATGTGATTTTTCAAAAATTCAAAAAAATACCAAAAAAAATTATGAAAAAAAAACTATACAAGATAGCAATTTTTGGTCTTTTCCATTGAACTCGGAGCATCATGTTTAGCCCAGAAACCAATGTTCATCAGAATCGGTCAACATTCCCAAAAATTAGCCGATTTTTGTCGGCCATTTTGAAATAGGCGGCCATCTTGAAAAATTCGAAAGTTTTGTGCACACCTTCATAACATGAATAACTCATATACCAAGTATGGTTTTGATCTGAAAAACCATCTCAGAGAAACCGGTCGGACAAGTTCATTGTAAAAAAAATCTGAAAAACCTGAGTAAAAACAATAAGTCTCCAAACTTCGTTTGGGAGACTTAATTAATAATTACATACCGAAACTTTTTGCAGGCATTTTTTAACCGATCCTTCTGAAACTTGGTAAACATGTAAGACTAAGGCCAATGTAAAGAATTAATACCAAAAAGATCAGATTCACAAGTCATAAGGGGTTCTGGGGGGTACCAGAAAGGGGGACCGTAGGCCAAAATGCCATGGTTTCGCACACAAAACTCCTTATAGCTCTCAAACAGTAAATCCAATCTGTATAAACAATACCTATTATAAGATGCCTAACATGTACTTGAACTCAATACGGTAATCGTTTCAATGTAAGAGGTCCATTGCGAAATTAAGGGGGTCCAAAGGAGGGGTGGGGTCACTTCGGAAAAAATTTCAAAACTGTATAACTCGAAAACCGTTGGTCAGATTTTTTCATGACTCACCCCATTTTTGTAGCTTTTATAATGCTGATTTCAAATATCAAATCAGATTTTTGATAGGAGCACTTGATTTTTTTTCAGAATTTTTTTAAAATTTTTTATGTGATTTTTCAAAAATTCAAAAAAATACCAAAAAAAATTATGAAAAAAAAACTATACAAGATAGCAATTTTTGGTCTTTTCCATTGAACTCGGAGCATCATGTTTAGCCCAGAAACCAATGTTCATCAGAATCGGTCAACATTCCCAAAAATTAGCCGATTTTTGTCGGCCATTTTGAAATAGGCGGCCATCTTGAAAAATTCGAAAGTTTTGTGCACACCTTCATAACATGAATAACTCATATACCAAGTATGGTTTTGATCTGAAAAACCATCTCAGAGAAACCGGTCGGACAAGTTCATTGTAAAAAAAATCTGAAAAACCTGAGTAAAAACAATAAGTCTCCAAACTTCGTTTGGGAGACTTAATTAATAATTACATACCGAAACTTTTTGCAGGCATTTTTTAACCGATCCTTCTGAAACTTGGTAAACATGTAAGACTAAGGCCAATGTAAAGAATTAATACCAAAAAGATCAGATTCACAAGTCATAAGGGGTTCTGGGGGGTACCAGAAAGGGGGACCGTAGGCCAAAATGCCATGGTTTCGCACACAAAACTCCTTATAGCTCTCAAACAGTAAATCCAATCTGTATAAACAATACCTATTATAAGATGCCTAACATGTACTTGAACTCAATACGGTAATCGTTTCAATGTAAGAGGTCCATTGCGAAATTAAGGGGGTCCAAAGGAGGGGTGGGGTCACTTCGGAAAAAATTTCAAAACTGTATAACTCGAAAACCGTTGGTCAGATTTTTTCATGACTCACCCCATTTTTGTAGCTTTTATAATGCTGATTTCAAATATCAAATCAGATTTTTGATAGGAGCACTTGATTTTTTTTCAGAATTTTTTTAAAATTTTTTATGTGATTTTTCAAAAATTCAAAAAAATACCAAAAAAAATTATGAAAAAAAAACTATACAAGATAGCAATTTTTGGTCTTTTCCATTGAACTCGGAGCATCATGTTTAGCCCAGAAACCAATGTTCATCAGAATCGGTCAACATTCCCAAAAATTAGCCGATTTTTGTCGGCCATTTTGAAATAGGCGGCCATCTTGAAAAATTCGAAAGTTTTGTGCACACCTTCATAACATGAATAACTCATATACCAAGTATGGTTTTGATCTGAAAAACCATCTCAGAGAAACCGGTCGGACAAGTTCATTGTAAAAAAAATCTGAAAAACCTGAGTAAAAACAATAAGTCTCCAAACTTCGTTTGGGAGACTTAATTAATAATTACATACCGAAACTTTTTGCAGGCATTTTTTAACCGATCCTTCTGAAACTTGGTAAACATGTAAGACTAAGGCCAATGTAAAGAATTAATACCAAAAAGATCAGATTCACAAGTCATAAGGGGTTCTGGGGGGTACCAGAAAGGGGGACCGTAGGCCAAAATGCCATGGTTTCGCACACAAAACTCCTTATAGCTCTCAAACAGTAAATCCAATCTGTATAAACAATACCTATTATAAGATGCCTAACATGTACTTGAACTCAATACGGTAATCGTTTCAATGTAAGAGGTCCATTGCGAAATTAAGGGGGTCCAAAGGAGGGGTGGGGTCACTTCGGAAAAAATTTCAAAACTGTATAACTCGAAAACCGTTGGTCAGATTTTTTCATGACTCACCCCATTTTTGTAGCTTTTATAATGCTGATTTCAAATATCAAATCAGATTTTTGATAGGAGCACTTGATTTTTTTTCAGAATTTTTTTAAAATTTTTTATGTGATTTTTCAAAAATTCAAAAAAATACCAAAAAAAATTATGAAAAAAAAACTATACAAGATAGCAATTTTTGGTCTTTTCCATTGAACTCGGAGCATCATGTTTAGCCCAGAAACCAATGTTCATCAGAATCGGTCAACATTCCCAAAAATTAGCCGATTTTTGTCGGCCATTTTGAAATAGGCGGCCATCTTGAAAAATTCGAAAGTTTTGTGCACACCTTCATAACATGAATAACTCATATACCAAGTATGGTTTTGATCTGAAAAACCATCTCAGAGAAACCGGTCGGACAAGTTCATTGTAAAAAAAATCTGAAAAACCTGAGTAAAAACAATAAGTCTCCAAACTTCGTTTGGGAGACTTAATTAATAATTACATACCGAAACTTTTTGCAGGCATTTTTTAACCGATCCTTCTGAAACTTGGTAAACATGTAAGACTAAGGCCAATGTAAAGAATTAATACCAAAAAGATCAGATTCACAAGTCATAAGGGGTTCTGGGGGGTACCAGAAAGGGGGACCGTAGGCCAAAATGCCATGGTTTCGCACACAAAACTCCTTATAGCTCTCAAACAGTAAATCCAATCTGTATAAACAATACCTATTATAAGATGCCTAACATGTACTTGAACTCAATACGGTAATCGTTTCAATGTAAGAGGTCCATTGCGAAATTAAGGGGGTCCAAAGGAGGGGTGGGGTCACTTCGGAAAAAATTTCAAAACTGTATAACTCGAAAACCGTTGGTCAGATTTTTTCATGACTCACCCCATTTTTGTAGCTTTTATAATGCTGATTTCAAATATCAAATCAGATTTTTGATAGGAGCACTTGATTTTTTTTCAGAATTTTTTTAAAATTTTTTATGTGATTTTTCAAAAATTCAAAAAAATACCAAAAAAAATTATGAAAAAAAAACTATACAAGATAGCAATTTTTGGTCTTTTCCATTGAACTCGGAGCATCATGTTTAGCCCAGAAACCAATGTTCATCAGAATCGGTCAACATTCCCAAAAATTAGCCGATTTTTGTCGGCCATTTTGAAATAGGCGGCCATCTTGAAAAATTCGAAAGTTTTGTGCACACCTTCATAACATGAATAACTCATATACCAAGTATGGTTTTGATCTGAAAAACCATCTCAGAGAAACCGGTCGGACAAGTTCATTGTAAAAAAAATCTGAAAAACCTGAGTAAAAACAATAAGTCTCCAAACTTCGTTTGGGAGACTTAATTAATAATTACATACCGAAACTTTTTGCAGGCATTTTTTAACCGATCCTTCTGAAACTTGGTAAACATGTAAGACTAAGGCCAATGTAAAGAATTAATACCAAAAAGATCAGATTCACAAGTCATAAGGGGTTCTGGGGGGTACCAGAAAGGGGGACCGTAGGCCAAAATGCCATGGTTTCGCACACAAAACTCCTTATAGCTCTCAAACAGTAAATCCAATCTGTATAAACAATACCTATTATAAGATGCCTAACATGTACTTGAACTCAATACGGTAATCGTTTCAATGTAAGAGGTCCATTGCGAAATTAAGGGGGTCCAAAGGAGGGGTGGGGTCACTTCGGAAAAAATTTCAAAACTGTATAACTCGAAAACCGTTGGTCAGATTTTTTCATGACTCACCCCTTTTTTGTAGCTTTTATAATGCTGATTTCAAATATCAAATCAGATTTTTGATAGGAGCACTTGATTTTTTTTCAGAATTTTTTTAAAATTTTTTATGTGATTTTTCAAAAATTCAAAAAAATACCAAAAAAAATTATGAAAAAAAAACTATACAAGATAGCAATTTTTGGTCTTTTCCATTGAACTCGGAGCATCATGTTTAGCCCAGAAACCAATGTTCATCAGAATCGGTCAACATTCCCAAAAATTAGCCGATTTTTGTCGGCCATTTTGAAATAGGCGGCCATCTTGAAAAATTCGAAAGTTTTGTGCACACCTTCATAACATGAATAACTCATATACCAAGTATGGTTTTGATCTGAAAAACCATCTCAGAGAAACCGGTCGGACAAGTTCATTGTAAAAAAAATCTGAAAAACCTGAGTAAAAACAATAAGTCTCCAAACTTCGTTTGGGAGACTTAATTAATAATTACATACCGAAACTTTTTGCAGGCATTTTTTAACCGATCCTTCTGAAACTTGGTAAACATGTAAGACTAAGGCCAATGTAAAGAATTAATACCAAAAAGATCAGATTCACAAGTCATAAGGGGTTCTGGGGGGTACCAGAAAGGGGGACCGTAGGCCAAAATGCCATGGTTTCGCACACAAAACTCCTTATAGCTCTCAAACAGTAAATCCAATCTGTATAAACAATACCTATTATAAGATGCCTAACATGTACTTGAACTCAATACGGTAATCGTTTCAATGTAAGAGGTCCATTGCGAAATTAAGGGGGTCCAAAGGAGGGGTGGGGTCACTTCGGAAAAAATTTCAAAACTGTATAACTCGAAAACCGTTGGTCAGATTTTTTCATGACTCACCCCATTTTTGTAGCTTTTATAATGCTGATTTCAAATATCAAATCAGATTTTTGATAGGAGCACTTGATTTTTTTTCAGAATTTTTTTAAAATTTTTTATGTGATTTTTCAAAAATTCAAAAAAATACCAAAAAAAATTATGAAAAAAAAACTATACAAGATAGCAATTTTTGGTCTTTTCCATTGAACTCGGAGCATCATGTTTAGCCCAGAAACCAATGTTCATCAGAATCGGTCAACATTCCCAAAAATTAGCCGATTTTTGTCGGCCATTTTGAAATAGGCGGCCATCTTGAAAAATTCGAAAGTTTTGTGCACACCTTCATAACATGAATAACTCATATACCAAGTATGGTTTTGATCTGAAAAACCATCTCAGAGAAACCGGTCGGACAAGTTCATTGTAAAAAAAATCTGAAAAACCTGAGTAAAAACAATAAGTCTCCAAACTTCGTTTGGGAGACTTAATTAATAATTACATACCGAAACTTTTTGCAGGCATTTTTTAACCGATCCTTCTGAAACTTGGTAAACATGTAAGACTAAGGCCAATGTAAAGAATTAATACCAAAAAGATCAGATTCACAAGTCATAAGGGGTTCTGGGGGGTACCAGAAAGGGGGACCGTAGGCCAAAATGCCATGGTTTCGCACACAAAACTCCTTATAGCTCTCAAACAGTAAATCCAATCTGTATAAACAATACCTATTATAAGATGCCTAACATGTACTTGAACTCAATACGGTAATCGTTTCAATGTAAGAGGTCCATTGCGAAATTAAGGGGGTCCAAAGGAGGGGTGGGGTCACTTCGGAAAAAATTTCAAAACTGTATAACTCGAAAACCGTTGGTCAGATTTTTTCATGACTCACCCCATTTTTGTAGCTTTTATAATGCTGATTTCAAATATCAAATCAGATTTTTGATAGGAGCACTTGATTTTTTTTCAGAATTTTTTTAAAATTTTTTATGTGATTTTTCAAAAATTCAAAAAAATACCAAAAAAAATTATGAAAAAAAAACTATACAAGATAGCAATTTTTGGTCTTTTCCATTGAACTCGGAGCATCATGTTTAGCCCAGAAACCAATGTTCATCAGAATCGGTCAACATTCCCAAAAATTAGCCGATTTTTGTCGGCCATTTTGAAATAGGCGGCCATCTTGAAAAATTCGAAAGTTTTGTGCACACCTTCATAACATGAATAACTCATATACCAAGTATGGTTTTGATCTGAAAAACCATCTCAGAGAAACCGGTCGGACAAGTTCATTGTAAAAAAAATCTGAAAAACCTGAGTAAAAACAATAAGTCTCCAAACTTCGTTTGGGAGACTTAATTAATAATTACATACCGAAACTTTTTGCAGGCATTTTTTAACCGATCCTTCTGAAACTTGGTAAACATGTAAGACTAAGGCCAATGTAAAGAATTAATACCAAAAAGATCAGATTCACAAGTCATAAGGGGTTCTGGGGGGTACCAGAAAGGGGGACCGTAGGCCAAAATGCCATGGTTTCGCACACAAAACTCCTTATAGCTCTCAAACAGTAAATCCAATCTGTATAAACAATACCTATTATAAGATGCCTAACATGTACTTGAACTCAATACGGTAATCGTTTCAATGTAAGAGGTCCATTGCGAAATTAAGGGGGTCCAAAGGAGGGGTGGGGTCACTTCGGAAAAAATTTCAAAACTGTATAACTCGAAAACCGTTGGTCAGATTTTTTCATGACTCACCCCTTTTTTGTAGCTTTTATAATGCTGATTTCAAATATCAAATCAGATTTTTGATAGGAGCACTTGATTTTTTTTCAGAATTTTTTTAAAATTTTTTATGTGATTTTTCAAAAATTCAAAAAAATACCAAAAAAAATTATGAAAAAAAAACTATACAAGATAGCAATTTTTGGTCTTTTCCATTGAACTCGGAGCATCATGTTTAGCCCAGAAACCAATGTTCATCAGAATCGGTCAACATTCCCAAAAATTAGCCGATTTTTGTCGGCCATTTTGAAATAGGCGGCCATCTTGAAAAATTCGAAAGTTTTGTGCACACCTTCATAACATGAATAACTCATATACCAAGTATGGTTTTGATCTGAAAAACCATCTCAGAGAAACCGGTCGGACAAGTTCATTGTAAAAAAAATCTGAAAAACCTGAGTAAAAACAATAAGTCTCCAAACTTCGTTTGGGAGACTTAATTAATAATTACATACCGAAACTTTTTGCAGGCATTTTTTAACCGATCCTTCTGAAACTTGGTAAACATGTAAGACTAAGGCCAATGTAAAGAATTAATACCAAAAAGATCAGATTCACAAGTCATAAGGGGTTCTGGGGGGTACCAGAAAGGGGGACCGTAGGCCAAAATGCCATGGTTTCGCACACAAAACTCCTTATAGCTCTCAAACAGTAAATCCAATCTGTATAAACAATACCTATTATAAGATGCCTAACATGTACTTGAACTCAATACGGTAATCGTTTCAATGTAAGAGGTCCATTGCGAAATTAAGGGGGTCCAAAGGAGGGGTGGGGTCACTTCGGAAAAAATTTCAAAACTGTATAACTCGAAAACCGTTGGTCAGATTTTTTCATGACTCACCCCTTTTTTGTAGCTTTTATAATGCTGATTTCAAATATCAAATCAGATTTTTGATAGGAGCACTTGATTTTTTTTCAGAATTTTTTTAAAATTTTTTATGTGATTTTTCAAAAATTCAAAAAAATACCAAAAAAAATTATGAAAAAAAAACTATACAAGATAGCAATTTTTGGTCTTTTCCATTGAACTCGGAGCATCATGTTTAGCCCAGAAACCAATGTTCATCAGAATCGGTCAACATTCCCAAAAATTAGCCGATTTTTGTCGGCCATTTTGAAATAGGCGGCCATCTTGAAAAATTCGAAAGTTTTGTGCACACCTTCATAACATGAATAACTCATATACCAAGTATGGTTTTGATCTGAAAAACCATCTCAGAGAAACCGGTCGGACAAGTTCATTGTAAAAAAAATCTGAAAAACCTGAGTAAAAACAATAAGTCTCCAAACTTCGTTTGGGAGACTTAATTAATAATTACATACCGAAACTTTTTGCAGGCATTTTTTAACCGATCCTTCTGAAACTTGGTAAACATGTAAGACTAAGGCCAATGTAAAGAATTAATACCAAAAAGATCAGATTCACAAGTCATAAGGGGTTCTGGGGGGTACCAGAAAGGGGGACCGTAGGCCAAAATGCCATGGTTTCGCACACAAAACTCCTTATAGCTCTCAAACAGTAAATCCAATCTGTATAAACAATACCTATTATAAGATGCCTAACATGTACTTGAACTCAATACGGTAATCGTTTCAATGTAAGAGGTCCATTGCGAAATTAAGGGGGTCCAAAGGAGGGGTGGGGTCACTTCGGAAAAAATTTCAAAACTGTATAACTCGAAAACCGTTGGTCAGATTTTTTCATGACTCACCCCTTTTTTGTAGCTTTTATAATGCTGATTTCAAATATCAAATCAGATTTTTGATAGGAGCACTTGATTTTTTTTCAGAATTTTTTTAAAATTTTTTATGTGATTTTTCAAAAATTCAAAAAAATACCAAAAAAAATTATGAAAAAAAAACTATACAAGATAGCAATTTTTGGTCTTTTCCATTGAACTCGGAGCATCATGTTTAGCCCAGAAACCAATGTTCATCAGAATCGGTCAACATTCCCAAAAATTAGCCGATTTTTGTCGGCCATTTTGAAATAGGCGGCCATCTTGAAAAATTCGAAAGTTTTGTGCACACCTTCATAACATGAATAACTCATATACCAAGTATGGTTTTGATCTGAAAAACCATCTCAGAGAAACCGGTCGGACAAGTTCATTGTAAAAACAAGTGTGGCCACTAAAAGTGTGTCTCGCCTGCCGGCACCATCACTAAAATCAACCACCTAAGCTTTCATTTCTTGATATAAACACAAATTGTGTCTGTATAACCAGTATCAGATGCCTAGCTATTATACTTTTCAAGCAATTTATTGTCCACACAAGTATTGCAAAAAGTTTTCTGCCTGAAAAAAAGACTTAAGTTCACAGAGTCACTGGACCCTAAAAATGGGGTCATGGTCACATGGCATGGAGACTGTTACGTTAACCATAACCTCAACTGTCTGTATACCCAGTATCAGATGCCTAGCTATTATACTTTTCCAGAATTCATTGTCCACAAAAGTCTTACAAAAAAGTTTTCTACCTGAAAAAGACCTAAGTTCACAGAGTCACTGGAGCGTGAGAATAGGGTCAGGGTCACATGGCATGGTGACAGTTGCGTAGACCATAACCTGAACTGTCTGTATATCAAATATCAGATGCCTAGCTATTATACCTTTCCAGCAATTCATCGTCCACAAAAGTCTTGCAAAAAAGTTTACAGCCTGAAAAAAGACCTAAGTTCACAGAGTCACTGGAGTGTGAAAATGGGGTCAGGGTCACACGGCATGGTGACAGTTGCGTAGACCATAACTTGAACTGTCTGTATACCAAATATCAGATGCCTAGCTATTATACCTTTCCAGCAATTCATCGTCCACAAAAGTCTTGCAAAAAAGTTTACAGCCTGAAAAAAGACCTAAGTTCACAGAGTCACTGGAGCGTGAAAATGGGGTCAGGGTCACACAGCATGGTGACAGTTGCATAGACCATAACCTGAACTGTCTGCATACCAAATATCAGATGCCTAGCTATTATACTTTTCCAGCAATTCATCGTCCACAAAAGTCTTACAAAAAAGTTTACAGCCTGAAAAAAAACCTAAGTTCACAGAGTCACTGGAGCGTGAAAATGGGGTCAGGGTCACATGGCATGGTGACAGTTGCGTAGACCATAACCTGAACTGACTGTATACCAAATATCAGATGCCTAGCTATTATACTTTTCAAGCAATTCATTGTCCACAAAAGTCTTACAAAAAAGTTTACGACGCCGCCGCCGTCGCCGCCGCCGCCGCCGCCGGAAAGTAATACCTATGTCTCGCCTTCCGCGACTTTTCGTCGCAGGCGAGACAAAAATCTGAAAAACCTGAGTAAAAACAATAAGTCTCCAAACTTCGTTTGGGAGACTTAATTAATAATTACATACCGAAACTTTTTGCAGGCATTTTTTAACCGATCCTTCTGAAACTTGGTAAACATGTAAGACTAAGGCCAATGTAAAGAATTAATACCAAAAAGATCAGATTCACAAGTCATAAGGGGTTCTGGGGGGTACCAGAAAGGGGGACCGTAGGCCAAAATGCCATGGTTTCGCACACAAAACTCCTTATAGCTCTCAAACAGTAAATCCAATCTGTATAAACAATACCTATTATAAGATGCCTAACATGTACTTGAACTCAATACGGTAATCGTTTCAATGTAAGAGGTCCATTGCGAAATTAAGGGGGTCCAAAGGAGGGGTGGGGTCACTTCGGAAAAAATTTCAAAACTGTATAACTCGAAAACCGTTGGTCAGATTTTTTCATGACTCACCCCTTTTTTGTAGCTTTTATAATGCTGATTTCAAATATCAAATCAGATTTTTGATAGGAGCACTTGATTTTTTTTCAGAATTTTTTTAAAATTTTTTATGTGATTTTTCAAAAATTCAAAAAAATACCAAAAAAAATTATGAAAAAAAAACTATACAAGATAGCAATTTTTGGTCTTTTCCATTGAACTCGGAGCATCATGTTTAGCCCAGAAACCAATGTTCATCAGAATCGGTCAACATTCCCAAAAATTAGCCGATTTTTGTCGGCCATTTTGAAATAGGCGGCCATCTTGAAAAATTCGAAAGTTTTGTGCACACCTTCATAACATGAATAACTCATATACCAAGTATGGTTTTGATCTGAAAAACCATCTCAGAGAAACCGGTCGGACAAGTTCATTGTAAAAAAAATCTGAAAAACCTGAGTAAAAACAATAAGTCTCCAAACTTCGTTTGGGAGACTTAATTAATAATTACATACCGAAACTTTTTGCAGGCATTTTTTAACCGATCCTTCTGAAACTTGGTAAACATGTAAGACTAAGGCCAATGTAAAGAATTAATACCAAAAAGATCAGATTCACAAGTCATAAGGGGTTCTGGGGGGTACCAGAAAGGGGGACCGTAGGCCAAAATGCCATGGTTTCGCACACAAAACTCCTTATAGCTCTCAAACAGTAAATCCAATCTGTATAAACAATACCTATTATAAGATGCCTAACATGTACTTGAACTCAATACGGTAATCGTTTCAATGTAAGAGGTCCATTGCGAAATTAAGGGGGTCCAAAGGAGGGGTGGGGTCACTTCGGAAAAAATTTCAAAACTGTATAACTCGAAAACCGTTGGTCAGATTTTTTCATGACTCACCCCTTTTTTGTAGCTTTTATAATGCTGATTTCAAATATCAAATCAGATTTTTGATAGGAGCACTTGATTTTTTTTCAGAATTTTTTTAAAATTTTTTATGTGATTTTTCAAAAATTCAAAAAAATACCAAAAAAAATTATGAAAAAAAAACTATACAAGATAGCAATTTTTGGTCTTTTCCATTGAACTCGGAGCATCATGTTTAGCCCAGAAACCAATGTTCATCAGAATCGGTCAACATTCCCAAAAATTAGCCGATTTTTGTCGGCCATTTTGAAATAGGCGGCCATCTTGAAAAATTCGAAAGTTTTGTGCACACCTTCATAACATGAATAACTCATATACCAAGTATGGTTTTGATCTGAAAAACCATCTCAGAGAAACCGGTCGGACAAGTTCATTGTAAAAAAAATCTGAAAAACCTGAGTAAAAACAATAAGTCTCCAAACTTCGTTTGGGAGACTTAATTAATAATTACATACCGAAACTTTTTGCAGGCATTTTTTAACCGATCCTTCTGAAACTTGGTAAACATGTAAGACTAAGGCCAATGTAAAGAATTAATACCAAAAAGATCAGATTCACAAGTCATAAGGGGTTCTGGGGGGTACCAGAAAGGGGGACCGTAGGCCAAAATGCCATGGTTTCGCACACAAAACTCCTTATAGCTCTCAAACAGTAAATCCAATCTGTATAAACAATACCTATTATAAGATGCCTAACATGTACTTGAACTCAATACGGTAATCGTTTCAATGTAAGAGGTCCATTGCGAAATTAAGGGGGTCCAAAGGAGGGGTGGGGTCACTTCGGAAAAAATTTCAAAACTGTATAACTCGAAAACCGTTGGTCAGATTTTTTCATGACTCACCCCTTTTTTGTAGCTTTTATAATGCTGATTTCAAATATCAAATCAGATTTTTGATAGGAGCACTTGATTTTTTTTCAGAATTTTTTTAAAATTTTTTATGTGATTTTTCAAAAATTCAAAAAAATACCAAAAAAAATTATGAAAAAAAAACTATACAAGATAGCAATTTTTGGTCTTTTCCATTGAACTCGGAGCATCATGTTTAGCCCAGAAACCAATGTTCATCAGAATCGGTCAACATTCCCAAAAATTAGCCGATTTTTGTCGGCCATTTTGAAATAGGCGGCCATCTTGAAAAATTCGAAAGTTTTGTGCACACCTTCATAACATGAATAACTCATATACCAAGTATGGTTTTGATCTGAAAAACCATCTCAGAGAAACCGGTCGGACAAGTTCATTGTAAAAAAAATCTGAAAAACCTGAGTAAAAACAATAAGTCTCCAAACTTCGTTTGGGAGACTTAATTAATAATTACATACCGAAACTTTTTGCAGGCATTTTTTAACCGATCCTTCTGAAACTTGGTAAACATGTAAGACTAAGGCCAATGTAAAGAATTAATACCAAAAAGATCAGATTCACAAGTCATAAGGGGTTCTGGGGGGTACCAGAAAGGGGGACCGTAGGCCAAAATGCCATGGTTTCGCACACAAAACTCCTTATAGCTCTCAAACAGTAAATCCAATCTGTATAAACAATACCTATTATAAGATGCCTAACATGTACTTGAACTCAATACGGTAATCGTTTCAATGTAAGAGGTCCATTGCGAAATTAAGGGGGTCCAAAGGAGGGGTGGGGTCACTTCGGAAAAAATTTCAAAACTGTATAACTCGAAAACCGTTGGTCAGATTTTTTCATGACTCACCCCTTTTTTGTAGCTTTTATAATGCTGATTTCAAATATCAAATCAGATTTTTGATAGGAGCACTTGATTTTTTTTCAGAATTTTTTTAAAATTTTTTATGTGATTTTTCAAAAATTCAAAAAAATACCAAAAAAAATTATGAAAAAAAAACTATACAAGATAGCAATTTTTGGTCTTTTCCATTGAACTCGGAGCATCATGTTTAGCCCAGAAACCAATGTTCATCAGAATCGGTCAACATTCCCAAAAATTAGCCGATTTTTGTCGGCCATTTTGAAATAGGCGGCCATCTTGAAAAATTCGAAAGTTTTGTGCACACCTTCATAACATGAATAACTCATATACCAAGTATGGTTTTGATCTGAAAAACCATCTCAGAGAAACCGGTCGGACAAGTTCATTGTAAAAAAAATCTGAAAAACCTGAGTAAAAACAATAAGTCTCCAAACTTCGTTTGGGAGACTTAATTAATAATTACATACCGAAACTTTTTGCAGGCATTTTTTAACCGATCCTTCTGAAACTTGGTAAACATGTAAGACTAAGGCCAATGTAAAGAATTAATACCAAAAAGATCAGATTCACAAGTCATAAGGGGTTCTGGGGGGTACCAGAAAGGGGGACCGTAGGCCAAAATGCCATGGTTTCGCACACAAAACTCCTTATAGCTCTCAAACAGTAAATCCAATCTGTATAAACAATACCTATTATAAGATGCCTAACATGTACTTGAACTCAATACGGTAATCGTTTCAATGTAAGAGGTCCATTGCGAAATTAAGGGGGTCCAAAGGAGGGGTGGGGTCACTTCGGAAAAAATTTCAAAACTGTATAACTCGAAAACCGTTGGTCAGATTTTTTCATGACTCACCCCTTTTTTGTAGCTTTTATAATGCTGATTTCAAATATCAAATCAGATTTTTGATAGGAGCACTTGATTTTTTTTCAGAATTTTTTTAAAATTTTTTATGTGATTTTTCAAAAATTCAAAAAAATACCAAAAAAAATTATGAAAAAAAAACTATACAAGATAGCAATTTTTGGTCTTTTCCATTGAACTCGGAGCATCATGTTTAGCCCAGAAACCAATGTTCATCAGAATCGGTCAACATTCCCAAAAATTAGCCGATTTTTGTCGGCCATTTTGAAATAGGCGGCCATCTTGAAAAATTCGAAAGTTTTGTGCACACCTTCATAACATGAATAACTCATATACCAAGTATGGTTTTGATCTGAAAAACCATCTCAGAGAAACCGGTCGGACAAGTTCATTGTAAAAAAAATCTGAAAAACCTGAGTAAAAACAATAAGTCTCCAAACTTCGTTTGGGAGACTTAATTAATAATTACATACCGAAACTTTTTGCAGGCATTTTTTAACCGATCCTTCTGAAACTTGGTAAACATGTAAGACTAAGGCCAATGTAAAGAATTAATACCAAAAAGATCAGATTCACAAGTCATAAGGGGTTCTGGGGGGTACCAGAAAGGGGGACCGTAGGCCAAAATGCCATGGTTTCGCACACAAAACTCCTTATAGCTCTCAAACAGTAAATCCAATCTGTATAAACAATACCTATTATAAGATGCCTAACATGTACTTGAACTCAATACGGTAATCGTTTCAATGTAAGAGGTCCATTGCGAAATTAAGGGGGTCCAAAGGAGGGGTGGGGTCACTTCGGAAAAAATTTCAAAACTGTATAACTCGAAAACCGTTGGTCAGATTTTTTCATGACTCACCCCTTTTTTGTAGCTTTTATAATGCTGATTTCAAATATCAAATCAGATTTTTGATAGGAGCACTTGATTTTTTTTCAGAATTTTTTTAAAATTTTTTATGTGATTTTTCAAAAATTCAAAAAAATACCAAAAAAAATTATGAAAAAAAAACTATACAAGATAGCAATTTTTGGTCTTTTCCATTGAACTCGGAGCATCATGTTTAGCCCAGAAACCAATGTTCATCAGAATCGGTCAACATTCCCAAAAATTAGCCGATTTTTGTCGGCCATTTTGAAATAGGCGGCCATCTTGAAAAATTCGAAAGTTTTGTGCACACCTTCATAACATGAATAACTCATATACCAAGTATGGTTTTGATCTGAAAAACCATCTCAGAGAAACCGGTCGGACAAGTTCATTGTAAAAAAAATCTGAAAAACCTGAGTAAAAACAATAAGTCTCCAAACTTCGTTTGGGAGACTTAATTAATAATTACATACCGAAACTTTTTGCAGGCATTTTTTAACCGATCCTTCTGAAACTTGGTAAACATGTAAGACTAAGGCCAATGTAAAGAATTAATACCAAAAAGATCAGATTCACAAGTCATAAGGGGTTCTGGGGGGTACCAGAAAGGGGGACCGTAGGCCAAAATGCCATGGTTTCGCACACAAAACTCCTTATAGCTCTCAAACAGTAAATCCAATCTGTATAAACAATACCTATTATAAGATGCCTAACATGTACTTGAACTCAATACGGTAATCGTTTCAATGTAAGAGGTCCATTGCGAAATTAAGGGGGTCCAAAGGAGGGGTGGGGTCACTTCGGAAAAAATTTCAAAACTGTATAACTCGAAAACCGTTGGTCAGATTTTTTCATGACTCACCCCTTTTTTGTAGCTTTTATAATGCTGATTTCAAATATCAAATCAGATTTTTGATAGGAGCACTTGATTTTTTTTCAGAATTTTTTTAAAATTTTTTATGTGATTTTTCAAAAATTCAAAAAAATACCAAAAAAAATTATGAAAAAAAAACTATACAAGATAGCAATTTTTGGTCTTTTCCATTGAACTCGGAGCATCATGTTTAGCCCAGAAACCAATGTTCATCAGAATCGGTCAACATTCCCAAAAATTAGCCGATTTTTGTCGGCCATTTTGAAATAGGCGGCCATCTTGAAAAATTCGAAAGTTTTGTGCACACCTTCATAACATGAATAACTCATATACCAAGTATGGTTTTGATCTGAAAAACCATCTCAGAGAAACCGGTCGGACAAGTTCATTGTAAAAAAAATCTGAAAAACCTGAGTAAAAACAATAAGTCTCCAAACTTCGTTTGGGAGACTTAATTAATAATTACATACCGAAACTTTTTGCAGGCATTTTTTAACCGATCCTTCTGAAACTTGGTAAACATGTAAGACTAAGGCCAATGTAAAGAATTAATACCAAAAAGATCAGATTCACAAGTCATAAGGGGTTCTGGGGGGTACCAGAAAGGGGGACCGTAGGCCAAAATGCCATGGTTTCGCACACAAAACTCCTTATAGCTCTCAAACAGTAAATCCAATCTGTATAAACAATACCTATTATAAGATGCCTAACATGTACTTGAACTCAATACGGTAATCGTTTCAATGTAAGAGGTCCATTGCGAAATTAAGGGGGTCCAAAGGAGGGGTGGGGTCACTTCGGAAAAAATTTCAAAACTGTATAACTCGAAAACCGTTGGTCAGATTTTTTCATGACTCACCCCTTTTTTGTAGCTTTTATAATGCTGATTTCAAATATCAAATCAGATTTTTGATAGGAGCACTTGATTTTTTTTCAGAATTTTTTTAAAATTTTTTATGTGATTTTTCAAAAATTCAAAAAAATACCAAAAAAAATTATGAAAAAAAAACTATACAAGATAGCAATTTTTGGTCTTTTCCATTGAACTCGGAGCATCATGTTTAGCCCAGAAACCAATGTTCATCAGAATCGGTCAACATTCCCAAAAATTAGCCGATTTTTGTCGGCCATTTTGAAATAGGCGGCCATCTTGAAAAATTCGAAAGTTTTGTGCACACCTTCATAACATGAATAACTCATATACCAAGTATGGTTTTGATCTGAAAAACCATCTCAGAGAAACCGGTCGGACAAGTTCATTGTAAAAAAAATCTGAAAAACCTGAGTAAAAACAATAAGTCTCCAAACTTCGTTTGGGAGACTTAATTAATAATTACATACCGAAACTTTTTGCAGGCATTTTTTAACCGATCCTTCTGAAACTTGGTAAACATGTAAGACTAAGGCCAATGTAAAGAATTAATACCAAAAAGATCAGATTCACAAGTCATAAGGGGTTCTGGGGGGTACCAGAAAGGGGGACCGTAGGCCAAAATGCCATGGTTTCGCACACAAAACTCCTTATAGCTCTCAAACAGTAAATCCAATCTGTATAAACAATACCTATTATAAGATGCCTAACATGTACTTGAACTCAATACGGTAATCGTTTCAATGTAAGAGGTCCATTGCGAAATTAAGGGGGTCCAAAGGAGGGGTGGGGTCACTTCGGAAAAAATTTCAAAACTGTATAACTCGAAAACCGTTGGTCAGATTTTTTCATGACTCACCCCTTTTTTGTAGCTTTTATAATGCTGATTTCAAATATCAAATCAGATTTTTGATAGGAGCACTTGATTTTTTTTCAGAATTTTTTTAAAATTTTTTATGTGATTTTTCAAAAATTCAAAAAAATACCAAAAAAAATTATGAAAAAAAAACTATACAAGATAGCAATTTTTGGTCTTTTCCATTGAACTCGGAGCATCATGTTTAGCCCAGAAACCAATGTTCATCAGAATCGGTCAACATTCCCAAAAATTAGCCGATTTTTGTCGGCCATTTTGAAATAGGCGGCCATCTTGAAAAATTCGAAAGTTTTGTGCACACCTTCATAACATGAATAACTCATATACCAAGTATGGTTTTGATCTGAAAAACCATCTCAGAGAAACCGGTCGGACAAGTTCATTGTAAAAAAAATCTGAAAAACCTGAGTAAAAACAATAAGTCTCCAAACTTCGTTTGGGAGACTTAATTAATAATTACATACCGAAACTTTTTGCAGGCATTTTTTAACCGATCCTTCTGAAACTTGGTAAACATGTAAGACTAAGGCCAATGTAAAGAATTAATACCAAAAAGATCAGATTCACAAGTCATAAGGGGTTCTGGGGGGTACCAGAAAGGGGGACCGTAGGCCAAAATGCCATGGTTTCGCACACAAAACTCCTTATAGCTCTCAAACAGTAAATCCAATCTGTATAAACAATACCTATTATAAGATGCCTAACATGTACTTGAACTCAATACGGTAATCGTTTCAATGTAAGAGGTCCATTGCGAAATTAAGGGGGTCCAAAGGAGGGGTGGGGTCACTTCGGAAAAAATTTCAAAACTGTATAACTCGAAAACCGTTGGTCAGATTTTTTCATGACTCACCCCTTTTTTGTAGCTTTTATAATGCTGATTTCAAATATCAAATCAGATTTTTGATAGGAGCACTTGATTTTTTTTCAGAATTTTTTTAAAATTTTTTATGTGATTTTTCAAAAATTCAAAAAAATACCAAAAAAAATTATGAAAAAAAAACTATACAAGATAGCAATTTTTGGTCTTTTCCATTGAACTCGGAGCATCATGTTTAGCCCAGAAACCAATGTTCATCAGAATCGGTCAACATTCCCAAAAATTAGCCGATTTTTGTCGGCCATTTTGAAATAGGCGGCCATCTTGAAAAATTCGAAAGTTTTGTGCACACCTTCATAACATGAATAACTCATATACCAAGTATGGTTTTGATCTGAAAAACCATCTCAGAGAAACCGGTCGGACAAGTTCATTGTAAAAAAAATCTGAAAAACCTGAGTAAAAACAATAAGTCTCCAAACTTCGTTTGGGAGACTTAATTAATAATTACATACCGAAACTTTTTGCAGGCATTTTTTAACCGATCCTTCTGAAACTTGGTAAACATGTAAGACTAAGGCCAATGTAAAGAATTAATACCAAAAAGATCAGATTCACAAGTCATAAGGGGTTCTGGGGGGTACCAGAAAGGGGGACCGTAGGCCAAAATGCCATGGTTTCGCACACAAAACTCCTTATAGCTCTCAAACAGTAAATCCAATCTGTATAAACAATACCTATTATAAGATGCCTAACATGTACTTGAACTCAATACGGTAATCGTTTCAATGTAAGAGGTCCATTGCGAAATTAAGGGGGTCCAAAGGAGGGGTGGGGTCACTTCGGAAAAAATTTCAAAACTGTATAACTCGAAAACCGTTGGTCAGATTTTTTCATGACTCACCCCTTTTTTGTAGCTTTTATAATGCTGATTTCAAATATCAAATCAGATTTTTGATAGGAGCACTTGATTTTTTTTCAGAATTTTTTTAAAATTTTTTATGTGATTTTTCAAAAATTCAAAAAAATACCAAAAAAAATTATGAAAAAAAAACTATACAAGATAGCAATTTTTGGTCTTTTCCATTGAACTCGGAGCATCATGTTTAGCCCAGAAACCAATGTTCATCAGAATCGGTCAACATTCCCAAAAATTAGCCGATTTTTGTCGGCCATTTTGAAATAGGCGGCCATCTTGAAAAATTCGAAAGTTTTGTGCACACCTTCATAACATGAATAACTCATATACCAAGTATGGTTTTGATCTGAAAAACCATCTCAGAGAAACCGGTCGGACAAGTTCATTGTAAAAAAAATCTGAAAAACCTGAGTAAAAACAATAAGTCTCCAAACTTCGTTTGGGAGACTTAATTAATAATTACATACCGAAACTTTTTGCAGGCATTTTTTAACCGATCCTTCTGAAACTTGGTAAACATGTAAGACTAAGGCCAATGTAAAGAATTAATACCAAAAAGATCAGATTCACAAGTCATAAGGGGTTCTGGGGGGTACCAGAAAGGGGGACCGTAGGCCAAAATGCCATGGTTTCGCACACAAAACTCCTTATAGCTCTCAAACAGTAAATCCAATCTGTATAAACAATACCTATTATAAGATGCCTAACATGTACTTGAACTCAATACGGTAATCGTTTCAATGTAAGAGGTCCATTGCGAAATTAAGGGGGTCCAAAGGAGGGGTGGGGTCACTTCGGAAAAAATTTCAAAACTGTATAACTCGAAAACCGTTGGTCAGATTTTTTCATGACTCACCCCTTTTTTGTAGCTTTTATAATGCTGATTTCAAATATCAAATCAGATTTTTGATAGGAGCACTTGATTTTTTTTCAGAATTTTTTTAAAATTTTTTATGTGATTTTTCAAAAATTCAAAAAAATACCAAAAAAAATTATGAAAAAAAAACTATACAAGATAGCAATTTTTGGTCTTTTCCATTGAACTCGGAGCATCATGTTTAGCCCAGAAACCAATGTTCATCAGAATCGGTCAACATTCCCAAAAATTAGCCGATTTTTGTCGGCCATTTTGAAATAGGCGGCCATCTTGAAAAATTCGAAAGTTTTGTGCACACCTTCATAACATGAATAACTCATATACCAAGTATGGTTTTGATCTGAAAAACCATCTCAGAGAAACCGGTCGGACAAGTTCATTGTAAAAAAAATCTGAAAAACCTGAGTAAAAACAATAAGTCTCCAAACTTCGTTTGGGAGACTTAATTAATAATTACATACCGAAACTTTTTGCAGGCATTTTTTAACCGATCCTTCTGAAACTTGGTAAACATGTAAGACTAAGGCCAATGTAAAGAATTAATACCAAAAAGATCAGATTCACAAGTCATAAGGGGTTCTGGGGGGTACCAGAAAGGGGGACCGTAGGCCAAAATGCCATGGTTTCGCACACAAAACTCCTTATAGCTCTCAAACAGTAAATCCAATCTGTATAAACAATACCTATTATAAGATGCCTAACATGTACTTGAACTCAATACGGTAATCGTTTCAATGTAAGAGGTCCATTGCGAAATTAAGGGGGTCCAAAGGAGGGGTGGGGTCACTTCGGAAAAAATTTCAAAACTGTATAACTCGAAAACCGTTGGTCAGATTTTTTCATGACTCACCCCTTTTTTGTAGCTTTTATAATGCTGATTTCAAATATCAAATCAGATTTTTGATAGGAGCACTTGATTTTTTTTCAGAATTTTTTTAAAATTTTTTATGTGATTTTTCAAAAATTCAAAAAAATACCAAAAAAAATTATGAAAAAAAAACTATACAAGATAGCAATTTTTGGTCTTTTCCATTGAACTCGGAGCATCATGTTTAGCCCAGAAACCAATGTTCATCAGAATCGGTCAACATTCCCAAAAATTAGCCGATTTTTGTCGGCCATTTTGAAATAGGCGGCCATCTTGAAAAATTCGAAAGTTTTGTGCACACCTTCATAACATGAATAACTCATATACCAAGTATGGTTTTGATCTGAAAAACCATCTCAGAGAAACCGGTCGGACAAGTTCATTGTAAAAAAAATCTGAAAAACCTGAGTAAAAACAATAAGTCTCCAAACTTCGTTTGGGAGACTTAATTAATAATTACATACCGAAACTTTTTGCAGGCATTTTTTAACCGATCCTTCTGAAACTTGGTAAACATGTAAGACTAAGGCCAATGTAAAGAATTAATACCAAAAAGATCAGATTCACAAGTCATAAGGGGTTCTGGGGGGTACCAGAAAGGGGGACCGTAGGCCAAAATGCCATGGTTTCGCACACAAAACTCCTTATAGCTCTCAAACAGTAAATCCAATCTGTATAAACAATACCTATTATAAGATGCCTAACATGTACTTGAACTCAATACGGTAATCGTTTCAATGTAAGAGGTCCATTGCGAAATTAAGGGGGTCCAAAGGAGGGGTGGGGTCACTTCGGAAAAAATTTCAAAACTGTATAACTCGAAAACCGTTGGTCAGATTTTTTCATGACTCACCCCTTTTTTGTAGCTTTTATAATGCTGATTTCAAATATCAAATCAGATTTTTGATAGGAGCACTTGATTTTTTTTCAGAATTTTTTTAAAATTTTTTATGTGATTTTTCAAAAATTCAAAAAAATACCAAAAAAAATTATGAAAAAAAAACTATACAAGATAGCAATTTTTGGTCTTTTCCATTGAACTCGGAGCATCATGTTTAGCCCAGAAACCAATGTTCATCAGAATCGGTCAACATTCCCAAAAATTAGCCGATTTTTGTCGGCCATTTTGAAATAGGCGGCCATCTTGAAAAATTCGAAAGTTTTGTGCACACCTTCATAACATGAATAACTCATATACCAAGTATGGTTTTGATCTGAAAAACCATCTCAGAGAAACCGGTCGGACAAGTTCATTGTAAAAAAAATCTGAACAAGAGGCTCCCAGGAGCCTGAATCGCTCACCTGGTCTCGATGTCGACCCTAAAAAGACTTTTCTAGAGCTAAATGAGCTGAACATTTAAGCAAGTAACAGATTTTCTCTATCTACTATAGTTTCCATTTTGTAGCCGTAGGCCCAAATCACGAAAAAACGTTATTTTAAGGGCCATAACCCCTATAAGGCGTCATCTGACAACTCTGACCCTATGAAAACTTTTGTAGAGCTAAATGAACTGAACATTTAAGCAAGCAACTGCTTCTCTCTATCTGTTATAGTTTTCATTTTATAGGCCAAAACACGAAAGAACGTTATATTAGAGGCCGTAACCCCTATAAGGGGACATCTGACAACTTTGACCCTATGGAGACTTTTATAGAGCTAAATAAGCTGAACATTTAAGCAAGCAATAGCTTCTCTCTATCTGCTATGGTTTTCATTCCATAGGCCAAAAACATGAAAAAACTTTATTTTAGGGGCTGTAACCCCTATAAGGGGTCATCTGACAACTTCAACCCTATGGAGACTTTTGTAGAGCTAAATGAGCTGAACATTTAAGCAAGCAATAGCTTCTTTCTATCTGCAATAGTTTTCATTCCGTAGGCCAAAAACATGAAAAACGTTATTTTAGGGGCTGTAACCCCTATCTCTATCTGTCATAGTTTTCATTCTATAAGCCAAAAACATGAAAAAATGCTATTTTTCATCTTTAAGGGGCCGTAACTCCTATAAGGGGTCATCTGACAACTTCGACTCAATGAAGACTTTTGTAGAGCTTTTGATGCTGAAGCAGTAGCGTGGCATCAGATTTCATCTATCTCTTATACTTTTTGATTTACAAGCCAAAAACAGTAGTCTGACCCCCCCTGTCTATTTTTAGTAACGGCGGCCATGTTGTTTGGATGGCGGTCACCATTTGTGCAATCTTGGTAGAGGACATCCCATAGATGAAGTGTGCAAAGTTTCAAAGCAATGCCTTCAGTCGCTTCAGAGGAGAAGATTTTCAAAGAAAAGTTAACGACGACGACGGACGACGACAGACGACGACGACGGACGCCAAGTGATGGCAATAGCTCACATGGACCTTCGGTCCAGGTGAGCTAAAAACCTGAGTAAAAACAATAAGTCTCCAAACTTCGTTTGGGAGACTTAATTAATAATTACATACCGAAACTTTTTGCAGGCATTTTTTAACCGATCCTTCTGAAACTTGGTAAACATGTAAGACTAAGGCCAATGTAAAGAATTAATACCAAAAAGATCAGATTCACAAGTCATAAGGGGTTCTGGGGGGTACCAGAAAGGGGGACCGTAGGCCAAAATGCCATGGTTTCGCACACAAAACTCCTTATAGCTCTCAAACAGTAAATCCAATCTGTATAAACAATACCTATTATAAGATGCCTAACATGTACTTGAACTCAATACGGTAATCGTTTCAATGTAAGAGGTCCATTGCGAAATTAAGGGGGTCCAAAGGAGGGGTGGGGTCACTTCGGAAAAAATTTCAAAACTGTATAACTCGAAAACCGTTGGTCAGATTTTTTCATGACTCACCCCTTTTTTGTAGCTTTTATAATGCTGATTTCAAATATCAAATCAGATTTTTGATAGGAGCACTTGATTTTTTTTCAGAATTTTTTTAAAATTTTTTATGTGATTTTTCAAAAATTCAAAAAAATACCAAAAAAAATTATGAAAAAAAAACTATACAAGATAGCAATTTTTGGTCTTTTCCATTGAACTCGGAGCATCATGTTTAGCCCAGAAACCAATGTTCATCAGAATCGGTCAACATTCCCAAAAATTAGCCGATTTTTGTCGGCCATTTTGAAATAGGCGGCCATCTTGAAAAATTCGAAAGTTTTGTGCACACCTTCATAACATGAATAACTCATATACCAAGTATGGTTTTGATCTGAAAAACCATCTCAGAGAAACCGGTCGGACAAGTTCATTGTAAAAAAAATCTGAAAAACCTGAGTAAAAACAATAAGTCTCCAAACTTCGTTTGGGAGACTTAATTAATAATTACATACCGAAACTTTTTGCAGGCATTTTTTAACCGATCCTTCTGAAACTTGGTAAACATGTAAGACTAAGGCCAATGTAAAGAATTAATACCAAAAAGATCAGATTCACAAGTCATAAGGGGTTCTGGGGGGTACCAGAAAGGGGGACCGTAGGCCAAAATGCCATGGTTTCGCACACAAAACTCCTTATAGCTCTCAAACAGTAAATCCAATCTGTATAAACAATACCTATTATAAGATGCCTAACATGTACTTGAACTCAATACGGTAATCGTTTCAATGTAAGAGGTCCATTGCGAAATTAAGGGGGTCCAAAGGAGGGGTGGGGTCACTTCGGAAAAAATTTCAAAACTGTATAACTCGAAAACCGTTGGTCAGATTTTTTCATGACTCACCCCTTTTTTGTAGCTTTTATAATGCTGATTTCAAATATCAAATCAGATTTTTGATAGGAGCACTTGATTTTTTTTCAGAATTTTTTTAAAATTTTTTATGTGATTTTTCAAAAATTCAAAAAAATACCAAAAAAAATTATGAAAAAAAAACTATACAAGATAGCAATTTTTGGTCTTTTCCATTGAACTCGGAGCATCATGTTTAGCCCAGAAACCAATGTTCATCAGAATCGGTCAACATTCCCAAAAATTAGCCGATTTTTGTCGGCCATTTTGAAATAGGCGGCCATCTTGAAAAATTCGAAAGTTTTGTGCACACCTTCATAACATGAATAACTCATATACCAAGTATGGTTTTGATCTGAAAAACCATCTCAGAGAAACCGGTCGGACAAGTTCATTGTAAAAAAAATCTGAAAAACCTGAGTAAAAACAATAAGTCTCCAAACTTCGTTTGGGAGACTTAATTAATAATTACATACCGAAACTTTTTGCAGGCATTTTTTAACCGATCCTTCTGAAACTTGGTAAACATGTAAGACTAAGGCCAATGTAAAGAATTAATACCAAAAAGATCAGATTCACAAGTCATAAGGGGTTCTGGGGGGTACCAGAAAGGGGGACCGTAGGCCAAAATGCCATGGTTTCGCACACAAAACTCCTTATAGCTCTCAAACAGTAAATCCAATCTGTATAAACAATACCTATTATAAGATGCCTAACATGTACTTGAACTCAATACGGTAATCGTTTCAATGTAAGAGGTCCATTGCGAAATTAAGGGGGTCCAAAGGAGGGGTGGGGTCACTTCGGAAAAAATTTCAAAACTGTATAACTCGAAAACCGTTGGTCAGATTTTTTCATGACTCACCCCTTTTTTGTAGCTTTTATAATGCTGATTTCAAATATCAAATCAGATTTTTGATAGGAGCACTTGATTTTTTTTCAGAATTTTTTTAAAATTTTTTATGTGATTTTTCAAAAATTCAAAAAAATACCAAAAAAAATTATGAAAAAAAAACTATACAAGATAGCAATTTTTGGTCTTTTCCATTGAACTCGGAGCATCATGTTTAGCCCAGAAACCAATGTTCATCAGAATCGGTCAACATTCCCAAAAATTAGCCGATTTTTGTCGGCCATTTTGAAATAGGCGGCCATCTTGAAAAATTCGAAAGTTTTGTGCACACCTTCATAACATGAATAACTCATATACCAAGTATGGTTTTGATCTGAAAAACCATCTCAGAGAAACCGGTCGGACAAGTTCATTGTAAAAAAAATCTGAAAAACCTGAGTAAAAACAATAAGTCTCCAAACTTCGTTTGGGAGACTTAATTAATAATTACATACCGAAACTTTTTGCAGGCATTTTTTAACCGATCCTTCTGAAACTTGGTAAACATGTAAGACTAAGGCCAATGTAAAGAATTAATACCAAAAAGATCAGATTCACAAGTCATAAGGGGTTCTGGGGGGTACCAGAAAGGGGGACCGTAGGCCAAAATGCCATGGTTTCGCACACAAAACTCCTTATAGCTCTCAAACAGTAAATCCAATCTGTATAAACAATACCTATTATAAGATGCCTAACATGTACTTGAACTCAATACGGTAATCGTTTCAATGTAAGAGGTCCATTGCGAAATTAAGGGGGTCCAAAGGAGGGGTGGGGTCACTTCGGAAAAAATTTCAAAACTGTATAACTCGAAAACCGTTGGTCAGATTTTTTCATGACTCACCCCTTTTTTGTAGCTTTTATAATGCTGATTTCAAATATCAAATCAGATTTTTGATAGGAGCACTTGATTTTTTTTCAGAATTTTTTTAAAATTTTTTATGTGATTTTTCAAAAATTCAAAAAAATACCAAAAAAAATTATGAAAAAAAAACTATACAAGATAGCAATTTTTGGTCTTTTCCATTGAACTCGGAGCATCATGTTTAGCCCAGAAACCAATGTTCATCAGAATCGGTCAACATTCCCAAAAATTAGCCGATTTTTGTCGGCCATTTTGAAATAGGCGGCCATCTTGAAAAATTCGAAAGTTTTGTGCACACCTTCATAACATGAATAACTCATATACCAAGTATGGTTTTGATCTGAAAAACCATCTCAGAGAAACCGGTCGGACAAGTTCATTGTAAAAAAAATCTGAAAAACCTGAGTAAAAACAATAAGTCTCCAAACTTCGTTTGGGAGACTTAATTAATAATTACATACCGAAACTTTTTGCAGGCATTTTTTAACCGATCCTTCTGAAACTTGGTAAACATGTAAGACTAAGGCCAATGTAAAGAATTAATACCAAAAAGATCAGATTCACAAGTCATAAGGGGTTCTGGGGGGTACCAGAAAGGGGGACCGTAGGCCAAAATGCCATGGTTTCGCACACAAAACTCCTTATAGCTCTCAAACAGTAAATCCAATCTGTATAAACAATACCTATTATAAGATGCCTAACATGTACTTGAACTCAATACGGTAATCGTTTCAATGTAAGAGGTCCATTGCGAAATTAAGGGGGTCCAAAGGAGGGGTGGGGTCACTTCGGAAAAAATTTCAAAACTGTATAACTCGAAAACCGTTGGTCAGATTTTTTCATGACTCACCCCTTTTTTGTAGCTTTTATAATGCTGATTTCAAATATCAAATCAGATTTTTGATAGGAGCACTTGATTTTTTTTCAGAATTTTTTTAAAATTTTTTATGTGATTTTTCAAAAATTCAAAAAAATACCAAAAAAAATTATGAAAAAAAAACTATACAAGATAGCAATTTTTGGTCTTTTCCATTGAACTCGGAGCATCATGTTTAGCCCAGAAACCAATGTTCATCAGAATCGGTCAACATTCCCAAAAATTAGCCGATTTTTGTCGGCCATTTTGAAATAGGCGGCCATCTTGAAAAATTCGAAAGTTTTGTGCACACCTTCATAACATGAATAACTCATATACCAAGTATGGTTTTGATCTGAAAAACCATCTCAGAGAAACCGGTCGGACAAGTTCATTGTAAAAAAAATCTGAAAAACCTGAGTAAAAACAATAAGTCTCCAAACTTCGTTTGGGAGACTTAATTAATAATTACATACCGAAACTTTTTGCAGGCATTTTTTAACCGATCCTTCTGAAACTTGGTAAACATGTAAGACTAAGGCCAATGTAAAGAATTAATACCAAAAAGATCAGATTCACAAGTCATAAGGGGTTCTGGGGGGTACCAGAAAGGGGGACCGTAGGCCAAAATGCCATGGTTTCGCACACAAAACTCCTTATAGCTCTCAAACAGTAAATCCAATCTGTATAAACAATACCTATTATAAGATGCCTAACATGTACTTGAACTCAATACGGTAATCGTTTCAATGTAAGAGGTCCATTGCGAAATTAAGGGGGTCCAAAGGAGGGGTGGGGTCACTTCGGAAAAAATTTCAAAACTGTATAACTCGAAAACCGTTGGTCAGATTTTTTCATGACTCACCCCATTTTTGTAGCTTTTATAATGCTGATTTCAAATATCAAATCAGATTTTTGATAGGAGCACTTGATTTTTTTTCAGAATTTTTTTAAAATTTTTTATGTGATTTTTCAAAAATTCAAAAAAATACCAAAAAAAATTATGAAAAAAAAACTATACAAGATAGCAATTTTTGGTCTTTTCCATTGAACTCGGAGCATCATGTTTAGCCCAGAAACCAATGTTCATCAGAATCGGTCAACATTCCCAAAAATTAGCCGATTTTTGTCGGCCATTTTGAAATAGGCGGCCATCTTGAAAAATTCGAAAGTTTTGTGCACACCTTCATAACATGAATAACTCATATACCAAGTATGGTTTTGATCTGAAAAACCATCTCAGAGAAACCGGTCGGACAAGTTCATTGTAAAAAAAATCTGAAAAACCTGAGTAAAAACAATAAGTCTCCAAACTTCGTTTGGGAGACTTAATAAGAAACGCAACAAAAACAATAAGTCTCCAAACTTCGTTTGGGAGACTTAATTAACTAAGTCTGCATACAGAAAGTAGATGAGCAACAGACCTATAATTGAATCCCATTATTTATATGGACTTTCATGCTGATGCTGCTCACTGCATGTCAAAAGGCTGTGTTAAGGTGGTTCGGAAGTATAACACGGAGCATCTTTTTCAGACATCTTGTAAATTTTTAGTCTGCATATCAATTAAAATGGCTTAAAATGCAACAAGAGATGTAAAATTTAATTCTTTATTTTATTTTATGAATGAAATAAATTCAACATAAATATTTAAAAAGAAATTAAGCTTTTTCTGAAAAGTTCTTTTATCAGGGGAGATAACTGGCAGGAAACTGTGACAAATTTTTATATAGAAATGTGTAGAAAAAATTAGTTTTTCTTACATATCTAAAAAAGAAGGTCCATGACCCCAAGTTTTTATTATGTTTTTCAGAAGGTAGTATATATGGCTTGTCATTTGTAAAATATAACTAAAATCTGATGGGTTTCCAGCTCACAGTGATGCTAAATAACTCTTTTCCCTTTACAATCTATTGAAATAAACAGAACTTTAGGCCACCAACTTTGCAAGGTCATAAATCTGTAGAAAGGTCCGTGACCCCCAATTATTTTTGCAAAATTGAACAAAAATCTGATGGATTTTTCTTATACCCCTGAACCACCTTAAGTAGTTAGTTACTGATAAAACTGTTATGAAAATGTGTTCCTGTCCCACCTGCCACACACAGCTTTATATCCCAGATTTAATTGAACAAAAACATACATGGAGTAAATATGCATGACCCCAAAACTTATATTTATATCATTTAAGCATTTAAAACATAACACTTCTTGATCCTTAAGTCATATTGAAGTCTTCTTTCCCTATAGATCAACTAACTGCTTGCTAGTACAGCAAGTTTCTATAAGTACCTTGATAGTATGCCCCTGTTTCTGGCTTTAAATCCACAGTTCCCTCTCCTTCCACTTTACTAGGAGAACCTTCCCCTGTCTTTACTTCCTCTTTGTTTGATGAGGTATCACCTTCCTCCTCCTCTTCATTTTCAAGGTCATTTGAAGGTTCATCATCATCCTCAATGAAATCTCCTGGTAGGTCAATTTCTGATTGGGCATCTTGAAAACAACAAGACATTAGTTAAATGAAAGTTGCTAACAAAATATTAATCTTTGACATCATTTGTTAAGGGTTATTTGATGAGGTGCAAATTTGGCATAGTTTTCACTAAAATCTATTTTGAAGTGAAATTCAATGGATTACTTTTTAAGGATGTACTCTGGTCAGAAGCAAATTTTAAAGTATTAAACTTTTTTTTCTAACCTTGATTTGTGCAATGTTCTGACCCTACAAAGGCAATAAATGAAGAAAAATTCAAAGGTTGCTGTGCATTTTATTTGCTACAGACATTTGAAGGTGACCAATTTTGACGATATTGTTCATTTTTAGCCATTTTTGCCCAAATTTTGTCTATTTTCATGAAAAAACTTAAACTTAGAGTATTAAACTTTTTCAATACTTTCTGATAAGTTGTATCTAGTAGAAATGAATATGTTAAACTTTTAAAAAAATCATATGTACATGTGGATTTAAGAAAGTTTTGTCCCATTTTCATGTGTTTAAGGGGTATTTTTTGTTGTTCCAAATTTTCCTAAATATGCTGATTTTCTCATCTTTCTTGCAGCTAACAGTTAAAGCTGTATTTGTTTTGTGGTTTCCTAATATGAAAAATCTAGTAAAATGAAATGAATGACTAGTGAATATTTTTTTCATGAGATGACTTTTTCCAACCCAATCCCTATTTTCATATAATCTAACCTGAATTCACCAGCCAATAAGGGCCTACATTTTTAATAATCAGTTACTCCAAAACTACTTGTAAAAAAAATCATAATTTTTTTTATCAATTTTAGGGTGTACATATATTTCAGAAATTCATAGCCATTGTCCATAAATTTTGAATTATTTTAAAGTTTTTTGCAAACGAGACTTCAACAATACTGAAACCTGACCAGAATGCATCCTTAACATCTAAAATTCAAATTGTTTTATTTATTCATTATATACTTTATTTGTTTAGATTATTTTTTAAGTATTCTTTTCAATTAACCATTAAATACAGGTATATTTTTGGTTAACTTAATTGTGTTACCCTCTTTCATCACAGATTTTTTTCTGCTTATTATAATAACTTCTATTTTGACTCCTTTTTCTTGAAAATAATATCCAAGAGCAATGATCATTGTATACTTCTATCATGTAAAGTTTATACAAAACCCATCATGCAATCAGTAGGAGTTACATTCCCACCCCACCCCCTAGTTTATAATAATATATTTTACCTACCATCTTTTGTCGAGTCCTCATTAGATCGACTATCAGTAAAGAACTCGGTAGCCTCCTCTGCCACATCTGTTGATGTAACTGAAACAAAACAATGTATTTATGATAAAAGGACAAACATTTCAAGTTTTCTGACCTTAATTTAATATAAAGCTCTGAAAAATGGTGCCCAATATCTCAAGCTATTAAAGGGGGGGGAGGGGGTCCCGTCCCGAATTCCCATCAAAATAATTTAATAATCCCATTTTCCCAGATATTAAAACTACAGATCCCGCATCCCAAAAATTAAATGCAGGTTCCCATGTTCCGCTAGTCACTTTTCACGAATTCCCGTTAAATAATATGGCCAATCCCTGCGTCCCGGAAAAGGTCTTCCCGACCCTCATTAAAGGTTAGTAACTAATTTGCATAAACAGGTTTAATCGACATACTTGATTTTTTTACATCAGTCGATAGATGCTTCTTAGCTAGCTATCAGTAACTTCGAGTGTTCTCAAGAGAGTATCTTTATATCTCTTTAACTACTTGTTGTCCTTTTGTCTCAGGTACTCTCTTGTTGAATTGAACTTCTATCGATTTGATTTTTACTGTCTGTTAGTTTGTGCTTTATTATTGATTATCAAAGGGGAAAGGTTGGCGCCAAAAAAACTAGTTTAACCCTGCCACATTTCTAATGTTCCCGTCCTTAGCCAGGAATCTTTATCAAAGCTTAAGTTTGTATTATATGTGGGTGGTAAAGGGTTTTTTTCGTGCATCGTGTTGAGCAATTTTTATTTCCCGTTCAGCCGTGCATGGAGGTTCATCGTGCATCGTGATTCTCTATTTTATTTGTCGTTCATCGTGATTATCATTTTTTTATTTGCCGCTCATCGTGATTATCATTTTTATTTGGTCGTTCATCCGTGCATGTACCCCCCCTTTACCACCCCCTTATATGGAATTTAAGTTAATTGTTTTTTGTCAAGAAGAGGGTCTTTCATTGCACTTAGGATTGTGCTTAAATCATATGTAGTTTATTTTCAATCCAGGGACAATTTGAAAAATAGCGAGCAGCAACGGCTGGTTACATTGAAGGCTGCTGGCTGTTTTCCATTGTGGATTTTTTAAATTTACATTTAAATTGTAGGTTGTGTCGTGTACACTTATTCCACATCTCATTTTCTTTTATTTTAAAACACTTTCTGAATGGCTGATTTACTTTTGACAAAGGTGTCATATGATTTGATTTGCATAAACTACTTTTTAAATGCTTTCTGGTTGGCTGATTTATCGTGACAGAAAGGTCATATGATTTTGTCTGTCATAAAAAATCTGTCAAAGTCAAAAATGGCCGGATTTCGTTAAACAGGAAGTAGGTGAGCGACAGACCTAAAATCGCATCCCACAATATGGGACCCCACCCTGATGCTGTATACCAAATATCAAGTGGCTGTGATTAGTAGTTGCTGAGAAAACTGTTACGGAAAATTTTTCACCGCCCGCACGCCACCCGCCGCCCGACATTCACCATTTTATAACCCGGATTTTTCACTCCGTGACATCCGGCCAAAAATGTACAAATGGAAAAAAGGTGAATCTCTCCCCTTAGTGACTCAAGACCATAACCTCCATGTTGACAGTTCCTGTCTCAGGTACAACAGTAACTAAAACAGCCAATTCTGGTAGTGTGTAATCTCCTGGATGATGCATGGCACATAGGTTGTCTTGTCACTGCAGAGGCTTGTAGCTTGTAGCCTATAGTCATGACTATAAAAACCCTATTGATTGTGATTGATGACATAGTTAATATGGGGTAGGCATTGCCTAAATGTGAGCACAGCAAAATATAAGATGTCAATTAACAGCTTTAATTGTATTTTTACATACCTTTTGAGTTCAAGAAGGCTCCCCCTATACCATGAAACATCACAAATGGATCCTCTTTAAAGCCCTCATATGACGGAGTTCAACGCCTCAATTGAGGAATAAAATCGTTTAGAATTCAGAATATAAGATCCAGAGGAGCCCATTCCCGAAAAGATGCAACTGTTAACTGTTTTGATCCTAGTTATTTTTATTTAAATCAGTTCATTTTCTAGAATGTTCAGTTTGTGACGAGGTACTTGGGGCAAATGAGTGTAAAAAAAAGAAAATGTAAAAAAAAAATTAATAAAATTTGTTTTAATACATAAAAAATGAAGTAACTCACTGCCATCAGAATATTTTTCTCCTTGTTCTATATTTACATAAAAATTGTTTGGAAGGCAAGTGGCAACATTGGTAATTATTTTCAAATTCACATCGAACCTGTTTAAATCGTTCACGTGAAATTGTGAGAAGCATATGTGGACGAAAAAAATCAATATCAGCATAAGGCAAATTTTTCGCGGGAACTTGCTGTAGAGCTCTCTCCTATGAGCTGTGCTCGCTATTATGTTACCTAAGACAGGTGAGACAGGTAAATCTCTCTCCTCCATAGGTAAGAAGACAGGTGGTTGATGACATAGTTCATTATCTTACCTGACACAGGTGAGACAGGTAAATCTCTCTCCTCCATAGGTAAGAAGGCAGGTGGTTGATGACATAGTTCATTATCTTACCTGTCACAGGTGAGACAGGTAAATCTCTCTCCTCCATAGGTAAGAAGGCAGGTGGTTGATGACATAGTTCATTATCTTACCTGACACAGGTGAGACAGGTAAATCTCTCTCCTCCATAGGTAAGAAGGCAGGTGGTTGATGACATAGTTCATTATCTTACCTGACACAGGTGAGACAGATAAATCTCTCTCCTCCATAGGTAAGAAGGCAGATGGTTGATGACATAGTTCATTATCTTACCTGACACAGGTGAGACAGGTAAATCTCTCTCCTCCATAGGTAAGAAGGCAGGTGGTTGATGACATAGTTCATTATCTTACCAGACACAGGTGAGACAGGTAAATCTCTCTCCTCCATAGATAAGAAGACAGGTGGTTGATGACATAGTTCATTATCTTACCTGACACAGGTGAGACAGATAAATCTCTCTCCTCCATAGGTAAGAAGGCAGGTGGTTGATGACATAGTTCATTATCTTACCTGACACAGGTGAGACAGGTAAATCTCTCTCCTCCATAGGTAAGAAGGCAGGTGGTTGATGACATAGTTCATTATCTTACCTGACACAGGTGAGACAGGTAAATCTCTCTCCTCCATAGGTAAGAAGGCAGGTGATTGATGACATTGTTCATTATCTTACCTGACACAGGTGAGACAGGTAAATATCTCTCCTCCATAGGTAAGAAGGCAGGTGGTTGATGACATAGTTCATTATCTTACCTGACACAGATGAGACAGGTAAATCTCTCTCCTCCATAGGTAAGAAGGCAGGTGGTTGATGACATAGTTCATTATCTTACCTGACACAGGTGAGACAGGTAAATCTCTCTCCTCCATAGGTAAGAAGGCAGGTGGTTGATGACATAGTTCATTATCTTACCTGACACAGATGAGACAGGTAAATCTCTCTCCTCCATAGGTAAGAAGGCAGGTGGTTGATGACATAGTTCATTATCTTACCTGACACAGGTGAGACAGGTAAATCTCTCTCCTCCATAGGTAAGAAGGCAGGTGGTTGATGACATAGTTCATTATCTTACCTGACACAGGTGAGACAGGTAAATCTCTCTCCTCCATAGGTAAGAAGGCAGGTGGTTAATGACATAGTTCATTATCTTACCTGACACAGGTGAGACAGGTAAATCTCTCTCCTCCATAGGTAAGAAGGCAGGTGGTTGATGACATAGTTCATTATCTTACCTGACACAGGTGAGACAGGTAAATCTCTCTCCTCCATAGGTAAGAAGGCAGGTGGTTGATGACATAGTTCATTATCTTACCTGACACAGGTGAGACAGATAAATCTCTCTCCTCCATAGGTAAGAAGGCAGGTGGTTGATGACATAGTTCATTATCTTACCTGACACAGGTGAGACAGATAAATCTCTCTCCTCCATAGGTAAGAAGGCAGATGGTTAATGACATAGTTCATTATCTTACCTGACACAGGTGAGACAGGTAAATCTCTCTCCTCCATAGGTAAGAAGGCAGGTGGTTGATGACACAGTTCATTATCTTACCTGACATAGGTGAGACAGATAAATCTCTCTCCTCCATAGGTAAGAAGGCAGGTGGTTGATGACATAGTTCATTATCTTACCTGACACAGATGAGACAGGTAAATCTCTCTCCTCCATAGGTAAGAAGGCAGGTGGTTGATGACATAGTTCATTATCTTACCTGACACAGGTGAGACAGGTAAATCTCTCTCCTCCATAGGTAAGAAGGCAGGTGGTTGATGACATAGTTCATTATCTTACCTGACACAGATGAGACAGGTAAATCTCTCTCCTCCATAGGTAAGAAGGCAGGTGGTTGATGACATAGTTCATTATCTTACCTGACACAGGTGAGACAGGTAAATCTCTCTCCTCCATAGGTAAGAAGGCAGGTGGTTGATGACATAGTTCATTATCTTACCTGACACAGGTGAGACAGGTAAATCTCTCTCCTCCATAGGTAAGAAGGCAGGTGGTTAATGACATAGTTCATTATCTTACCTGACACAGGTGAGACAGGTAAATCTCTCTCCTCCATAGGTAAGAAGGCAGGTGGTTGATGACATAGTTCATTATCTTACCTGACACAGGTGAGACAGGTAAATCTCTCTCCTCCATAGGTAAGAAGGCAGGTGGTTGATGACATAGTTCATTATCTTACCTGACACAGGTGAGACAGATAAATCTCTCTCCTCCATAGGTAAGAAGGCAGGTGGTTGATGACATAGTTCATTATCTTACCTGACACAGGTGAGACAGATAAATCTCTCTCCTCCATAGGTAAGAAGGCAGATGGTTAATGACATAGTTCATTATCTTACCTGACACAGGTGAGACAGGTAAATCTCTCTCCTCCATAGGTAAGAAGGCAGGTGGTTGATGACACAGTTCATTATCTTACCTGACATAGGTGAGACAGATAAATCTCTCTCCTCCATAGGTAAGAAGGCAGGTGGTTGATGACATAGTTCATTATCTTACCTGACACAGGTGAGACAGGTAAATCTCTCTCCTCCATAGGTAAGAAGGCAGGTGGTTGATGACATAGTTCATTATCTTACCTGACACAGGTGAGACAGATAAATCTCTCTCCTCCATAGGTAAGAAGGCAGGTGGTTGATGACATAGTTCATTATCTTACCTGACACAGGTGAGACAGGTAAATCTCTCTCCTCCATAGGTAAGAAGGCAGGTGGTTGATGACATAGTTCATTATCTTACCTGACACAGGTGAGACAGGTAAATCTCTCTCCTCCATAGGTAAGAAGGCAGGTGGTTGATGACATAGTTCATTATCTTACCTGACACAGGTGAGACAGGTAAATCTCTCTCCTCCATAGGTAAGAAGGCAGGTGGTTGATGACATAGTTCATTATCTTACCTGACACAGGTGAGACAGATAAATCTCTCTCCTCCATAGGTAAGAAGGCAGGTGGTTGATGACATAGTTCATTATCTTACCTGACACAGGTGAGACAGGTAAATCTCTCTCCTCCATAGGTAAGAAGGCAGGTGGTTGATGACATAGTTCATTATCTTACCTGACACAGGTGAGACAGGTAAATCTCTCTCCTCCATAGGTAAGAAGACAGGTGGCTGATGACATAGTTATTATCTTACCTGACACAGGTGAGACAGGTAAATCTCTCTCCTCCATAGGTAAGAAGGCAGGTGGTTGATGACATAGTTATTACCTTACCTGACACAGGTGAGACAGGTAAATCTCTCTCATCCATAGGTAAGAAGACAGGTGGTTGATGACATAGTTCATTATCTTACCTGACACAGGTGAGACAGATAAATCTCTCTCCTCCATAGGTAAGAAGACAGGTGGTTGATGACATAGTTCATTATCTTACCTGACACAGGTGAGACAGGTAAATCTCTCTCCTCCATAGGTAAGAAGGCAGGTGGCTGATGACATAGTTATTATCTTACCTGACACAGGTGAGACAGGTAAATCTCTCTCCTCCATAGGTAAGAAGACAGGTGGCTGATGACATAGTTATTATCTTACCTGACACAGGTGAGACAGGTAAATCTCTCTCCTCCATAGGTAAGAAGGCAGGTGGTTGATGACATAGTTATTACCTTACCTGACACAGGTGAGACAGGTAATCTCTCTCCTCCATAGGTAAGAAGACAGGTGGTTGATGACATAGTTCATTATCTTACCTGACACAGGTGAGACAGATAAATCTCTCTCCTCCATAGGTAAGAAGACAGGTGGTTGATGACATAGTTCATTATCTTACCTGACACAGGTGAGACAGGTAAATCTCTCTCCTCCATAGGTAAGAAGGCAGGTGGCTGATGACATAGTTATTATCTTACCTGACACAGGTGAGACAGGTAAATCTCTCTCCTCCATAGGTAAGAAGGCAGGTGGTTGATGACATAGTTCATTATCTTACCTGACACAGATGAGACAGGTAAATCTCTCTCCTCCATAGGTAAGAAGACAGGTGGTTGATGACATAGTTCATTATCTTACCTGACACAGGTGAGACAGGTAAATCTCTCTCCTCCATAGGTAAGAAGGCAGGTGGTTGATGACATAGTTATTATCTTACCTGACACAGGTGAGACAGGTAAATCTCTCTCCTCCATAGGTAAGAAGACAGGTGGCTGATGACATAGTTATTATCTTACCTGACACAGGTGAGACAGGTAAATCTCTCTCCTCCATAGGTAAGAAGGCAGGTGGTTGATGACATAGTTATTACCTTACCTGACACAGGTGAGACAGGTAAATCTCTCTCCTCCATAGGTAAGAAGACAGGTGGTTGATGACATAGTTCATTATCTTACCTGACACAGGTGAGACAGATAAATCTCTCTCCTCCATAGGTAAGAAGACAGGTGGTTGATGACATAGTTCATTATCTTACCTGACACAGGTGAGACAGGTAAATCTCTCTCCTCCATAGGTAAGAAGGCAGGTGGCTGATGACATAGTTATTATCTTACCTGACACAGGTGAGACAGGTAAATCTCTCTCCTCCATAGGTAAGAAGGCAGGTGGTTGATGACATAGTTCATTATCTTACCTGACACAGATGAGACAGGTAAATCTCTCTCCTCCATAGGTAAGAAGACAGGTGGTTGATGACATAGTTCATTATCTTACCTGACACAGGTGAGACAGATAAATCTCTCTCCTCCATAGGTAAGAATGCAGGTGGTTGATGACATAGTTCATTATCTTACCTGACACAGATGAGACAGGTAAATCTCTCTCCTCCATAGGTAAGAAGGCAGGTGGTTGATGACATAGTTCATTATCTTACCTGACACAGGTGAGACAGATAAATCTCTCTCCTCCATAGGTAAGAAGGCAGGTGGTTGATGACATAGTTCATTATCTTACCTGACACAGGTGAGACAGGTAAATCTCTCTCCTCCATAGGTAAGAAGGCAGGTGGTTGATGACATAGTTCATTATCTTACCTGACACAGGTGAGACAGGTAAATCTCTCTCCTCCATAGGTAAGAAGGCAGGTGGTTGATGACATAGTTCATTATCTTACCTGACACAGGTGAGACAGGTAAATCTCTCTCCTCCATAGGTAAGAAGACAGGTGGCTGATGACATAGTTATTATCTTACCTGACACAGGTGAGACAGGTAAATCTCTCTCCTCCATAGGTAAGAAGGCAGGTGGTTGATGACATAGTTATTATCTTACCTGACACAGGTGAGACAGGTAAATCTCTCTCCTCCATAGGTAAGAAGACAGGTGGTTGATGACATAGTTCATTATCTTACCTGACACAGGTGAGACAGATAAATCTCTCTCCTCCATAGGTAAGAAGACAGGTGGTTGATGACATAGTTCATTATCTTACCTGACACAGGTGAGACAGGTAAATCTCTCTCCTCCATAGGTAAGAAGGCAGGTGGCTGATGACATAGTTATTATCTTACCTGACACAGGTGAGACAGGTAAATCTCTCTCCTCCATAGGTAAGAAGGCAGGTGGTTGATGACATAGTTCATTATCTTACCTGACACAGATGAGACAGGTAAATCTCTCTCCTCCATAGGTAAGAAGACAGGTGGTTGATGACATAGTTCATTATCTTACCTGACACAGGTGAGACAGATAAATCTCTCTCCTCCATAGGTAAGAAGGCAGGTGGTTGATGACATAGTTCATTATCTTACCTGACACAGATGAGACAGGTAAATCTCTCTCCTCCATAGGTAAGAAGGCAGGTGGTTGATGACATAGTTCATTATCTTACCTGACACAGGTGAGACAGATAAATCTCTCTCCTCCATAGGTAAGAAGGCAGGTGGTTGATGACATAGTTCATTATCTTACCTGACACAGGTGAGACAGGTAAATCTCTCTCCTCCATAGGTAAGAAGGCAGGTGGTTGATGACATAGTTCATTATCTTACCTGACACAGGTGAGACAGGTAAATCTCTCTCCTCCATAGGTAAGAAGGCAGGTGGTTGATGACATAGTTCATTATCTTACCTGACACAGGTGAGACAGGTAAATCTCTCTCCTCCATAGGTAAGAAGGCAGGTGGTTGATGACATAGTTCATTATCTTACCTGACACAGGTGAGACAGATAAATCTCTCTCCTCCATAGGTAAGAAGGCAGGTGGTTGATGACATAGTTCATTATCTTACCTGACACAGGTGAGACAGGTTAATCTCTCTCCTCCATAGGTAAGAAGGCAGGTGGTTGATGACATAGTTCATTATCTTACCTGACACAGGTGAGACAGGTAAATCTCTCTCCTCCATAGGTAAGAAGGCAGGTGGCTGATGACATAGTTATTATCTTACCTGACACAGGTGAGACAGGTAAATCTCTCTCCTCCATAGGTAAGAAGGCAGGTGGTTGATGACATAGTTATTATCTTACCTGACACAGGTGAGACAGGTAAATCTCTCTCCTCCATAGGTAAGAAGACAGGTGGTTGATGACATAGTTCATTATCTTACCTGACACAGGTGAGACAGATAAATCTCTCTCCTCCATAGGTAAGAAGACAGGTGGTTGATGACATAGTTATTATCTTACCTGACACAGGTGAGACAGGTAAATCTCTCTCCTCCATAGGTAAGAAGGCAGGTGGTTGATGACATAGTTATTACCTTACCTGACACAGGTGAGACAGGTAAATCTCTCTCCTCCATAGGTAAGAAGACAGGTGGTTGATGACATAGTTCATTATCTTACCTGACACAGGTGAGACAGATAAATCTCTCTCCTCCATAGGTAAGAAGGCAGGTGGTTGATGACATAGTTATTATCTTACCTGACACAGGTGAGACAGATAAATCTCTCTCCTCCATAGGTAAGAAGACAGGTGGTTGATGACATAGTTCATTATCTTACCTGACACAGGTGAGACAGATAAATCTCTCTCCTCCATAGGTAAGAAGACAGGTGGTTGATGACATAGTTCATTATCTTACCTGACACAGGTGAGACAGATAAATCTCTCTCCTCCATAGGTAAGAAGACAGGTGGTTGATGACATAGTTCATTATCTTACCTGACACAGGTGAGACAGATAAATCTCTCTCCTCCATAGGTAAGAAGGCAGATGGTTGATGACATAGTTCATTATCTTACCTGACACAGATGAGACAGGTAAATCTCTCTCCTCCATAGGTAAGAATGCAGGTGGTTGATGACATAGTTCATTATCTTACCTGACACAGGTGAGACAGGTAAATCTCTCTCCTCCATAGGTAAGAAGACAGGTGGTTGATGACATAGTTCATTATCTTACCTGACACAGGTGAGACAGGTAAATCTCTCTCCTCCATAGGTAAGAAGGCAGGTGGTTGATGACACAGGTAGAGCAACTTCAGTTTGTGTGTCATGTCTGCCTTACATATGATACCCATCACATAGACAAACTCCTTAAAGTTGATCATGTTATCGTGGTTCTCATCAAGGAGCTGAAAACAAAATGAAAAAGGGATTTCAAAAATTTAACTGAATGTCAAGTTTATTTTTTTTCTTTTGGTTTTCCTGTTTTTGATCCCTCCAGTTAATCTAAATTCATTGCATTAAAATTCCTATTGTGTTTAACATTGTAAATTTGTGCTTGGTTGACAATAATCAATATCAGCAAGGTTGGGCCCACAAATCTATTTTAAATTCAGCAAAACAAAAACTCTCTGACAAACCCACATCTTAACTTATTTAATTAATTAGAGAAAGCAATTCTGTATTTGTCTACGATAAGGTCTTTCGTAAAATTTCTTGCGTAAAGACACTTTTTGTGTAAGAAGTGATGGTATATCAAGGAAAATAATTAAAATCAGCAGTACATAATCAAACTTACTCTAAACATATACAATGATAAATTTTCTGCCTCTTTACCAGTTGCCCATGGGGACAAAGATAGGTACAGTGTCTTGAACTGGTCGTAATCTATCTTGTAGAGGTCATAGTAAGGTCGACTGGGGTCATATTTATCTGCTGTATCTACTGGTTGTTGGTGGGTCCTCCAATAACAGGATGTCAAGTACTCCTCCTGGGAAAGGTCAAACGAAAGTACTTATCTTTATGAATACTGTAGAAGCAGAAATAATGGTGGGGGATTAATTTTCGTTTATTTCGTGGGTATGATAAATCCACAAAATTAAATCCCCTCAAATTCAAAAAAATTAGTTAAAGAGGGTATATCAAAGTTAAAAATCCACGACAATTTGTCCCCACCAATTCAGTTTTGTGCTCTAAACCATGAAATTTTATCCCCCGAAAATATATGATTATACAGTATGTTAGAATGTTTTATCATGTCTCATCAAAGTTTTCACAATAATTGATTTAAAAAGGTATACTGTGAAAGTATTAAGTTTCCTGGACTACCAGTTTTGGTGGATCAGCCAAACCATGAAAATAAATTCCCCACGAAAATTAAACATAGAGAACTTTTTAAAACCGCGAAAATATAAATCCATGAAGACACAATTTACTCCCAATCAACGAAAATTGATGCCCATGAATTTAATTCTTTCACAGTAGATCTTTTTTATTGTGGGCCCTGAAACGATTCTAAGATACATTCTTTTTTTACTTTACCTTGAAAAGCAGGTATAGATCCTTGAGTTCCTGACCCTGGAATTTAGTATCGGAAGCTACACTCCTCAGGATGTTCCTCATGGTACTGTCTTCGATGTTCTATAAATAGAAATCTGGTTTAAATATAGGAGGTTCAAAACATTTTCATATTCGTAATAAACAAGATTTTTTGACATCCTATGTATTTTTCTCAAACTGGTACATTTTCAAAATATTTTTCATTTATTACCTGATGACACAAAATGAGAACTGTGTCTATATCAGATAAGGGATATGTCTCCTCAATGCACTTAATCATGTATGGTAAGGCCCTTAACTAATAACTTAACCAAAGTGTTTGTCTCAAGGAAGGACAAGTGTAGCTTTAGATATCATGTGCATAGAAAAAAAAAAGTATGAAGCACAAAAAGTTAAAGGTTTAATAAGTTCATGTAAATCATTTGTTTTCATTACCTGTACAACCTGTAGTCTATATTTCAGCCTTAGTTTATCTATATCTTGATTTGTGATATGTCCAAATCTTCTGTAACTCTCATCAATCAACTCACAAACATCAATAGAAGGCTGCAAAGACAAAGATACATGCTTCATTGTATAAGTAATTGGGAGCTTGGTGGCTGAAATGGAATTCAAGGTTGTCACCACTTTGGGTTTAAGCTTCACAAGTATCAAGGTTTTTAAGTATCAACCAAAGGTCGTTGCACATGTCTTTGACAGCTTTCAAGCTTGAAATATGCTACTTTCCTCCACTACAAGCCTGGGGCCATACCAAGACAACATATAAGTTAAAAGACATCATATCTTATAAGTCAAAAGTTCGCTAATTTCAATCGGTATTAAAGGCTTGCAGAGAGCTCTGATATCTGTACTTTCCATTCTTATTGAATAAATATTACTTTAAACTTTTACTATTTTTTGTTAACAAACACATATTGCAAAAGTGATATATACATTATACCTTGGTGGCCTAAATCTTCAGAGTATAGTAAGTAAGTAAGTAAGTAAGCAAGTAAGTAAACGCTTTATTTAAAGAGGGTAACTCAGTTAGTTAATAACTAATCTTCCCTGAGGCCCTCATAAAGTTCATCATACAAAATTACATGAATATAGGTCATAAGATATAATACATGTAATACACAAATTACAAATAGGAAAAGAGAAAACAATAAAATAAAAGCTCATAATACATTTAAAATATACAAACACACACACTGCATCAAAATTGATGAACAAGTATCATTAAATATGTAAATGTTAAGGTCCATATTGTACATGTTGACTAGAATTAACATAATAAGTTGTCTAAATTATATCTTGACTTTGTGTATTCATTAAAAATGATTTTAGTTTTATCTTAAAAGTAGCTAGAGTTTTTGAGGAACGTACATTGATTGGAAGTCTATTCCAGAGAAAAGGTCCAGAATAGGAAAAGGATTGTTTAAAAAGTTATGTTTTTGGTTTTGGAATACACAAATCTCCATTTGTTGCATTTCGTAATTGATAAGGATTTTCATTAGAGATGTAATTTATCTTTCTGGTAAGATACTGTGGGGCTTCATTATTAATGCATTTATGAGTTAAAATACATTTATGATACAGAATTCTATTTTCAACTGTCAAAAATTCTAACTTTTTATTAAGAGGAGCAGATGGGGCTAAAAAGTCAGCATCTAAAATCAGTCTGACAACTCTTTTTTGGAGTTTTGCAATACGATTTATGTTAACTGCACTACAATTTCCCCAAATAGTGATGCAATAGTCAACTAAAGGCAAAATATAACCATTATAAAACAGTTTCATTGAATCTAGAGTTAAATACCTTTTAATCTTTGACAACAAATAGATTCGACTAGAAATTTTTGAACATACACTGTCAACCTGTGCTGTCCAATGTAGATTAGAGTCAATTTTGATTCCTAAAATTTTTTCACAATCAGAAATCTCCAAATCTTAATCTTAATGCGTCTCATGCCCTTTTATTATCATCACAAAATCATGGTTTATCACTTAATGTATGATAATACAACTTACTGTATCAGATTTAGTAGAACACAACATATTAGTGTGTTCTATATTAGGCATGGAGGAGTCTCGGTTGGATACATTCTCCAAGTAAGAACTGAGTATTGTCATGGCCTCTCCATCGTCCTTGGCATTCTCAAGGTCATCCTTCTTAAGTTCTAACACAGTTAATGCTATTTGGAATATAACCTTCAAATAAAGAAATTGTATAAACAATAAGATAATGCAAAAAACCATTTAGAATGTGATTAATGGTTTAGACTTGTTTTTTGTTCTTTGAAAATTTGAAGATGCTTCAGTATTTCTTTGGTCCAATAATGATGTACACAAGGTGATTACAAAAGGGTTCAGGGGCACTTTAATATGGTATACTCCATATCCTTTCTTAAATCAATTTTTAACAAATGTACAACCCTAATTTTGGAGATTCTTGATCCTACTGTGTAATTCTGTAAGACTACATATGTGTTGTGGTCTCATGTTCATTTACTCCAAATCCTTTCATAAAATATATATAACTTACAAGTACTCAGTCCAAAAATGCATATTTGTCATTAATACATGTATATTCACTTTTTTAAGGAATCAGGATTCTTTTGCTATTATCTGTCCCATTTATACTCTAATTCAGAAGAATGGTACCTTTATCAATTGAATTAAAATGACACCAACTGGTTTGACAATTAGGTATCTTAAAAGAAGAAAGAGGTTTAATATAAGGTCAGTGAAGTTGGACAGCCATGAAACACCTGTTGAAGTATAACTCATAAAAAGAATATCTATTCGGGTAGAAATTTAAATGGATCAAACTGACCATTTGATCAGTAATTATTGGACAGGTGAGATCCATTTAAATTTCTACCTGAATTGATATGCTTCATGAATTAATACTAACAACAAGTGCTTCATGGCTCACCAACTTCACTGACCTTATATTAAACCTCTTTCTTCTCTTAAGACACCTAATTGCCAAACCTGTTGGTGTCATTTAAATTCTATTGAAAAAGGTACCACTATTCTGAATTTGAGTATAAATTTTCTTGTCAGTAACATAAATCGTATAAATCTTATTGTAACTTAAAGTCTTAACCAATTAGATTTTTTTTTCGGATCCTTTTTTTTCTTCTATAAATGTAGGACAAGCTTACACAAAAACTGCACAAATTCTACAGTACAAAAAAGGTTCTGTGAAGACAGTTTTCACTGTACATTTGTAACAAGATCAGACTTACCTTTGCACCATTATAGAAGAAGCAGTCTAAAATATTGACAGCACAGTTAAATGGCATCACACTGAAACAAAATCAATAAAATATTGACAGCACAGTTAAAAGGCATCACCCTGAAATACAAAATCAATAAAATATTGACAGCACAGTTAAAAGGCATCACCCTGAAATACAAAATCAATAAAATATTTGTAAAAATTAACATATGGGTACTAGAGCAATAAATGACAGTAATTCACTGTTGATTCACTTCTTTTAATGGGGATCAATTATTAGGTTCACCATAAAATACACATAAATATACCCCCCCCCCCCCCCCCCCCCCCCCGCTTCAACAGGTGTCTATATTGAAAGAAAACTAAAGGTCAATGATTTCCCCCCAAAATATCATCTGAGAGCCATGAAATTCTGTCATGGCTATCTTCATATGATGTTCTTCCTTCATGTAAAGTTTTATCAAAATCTATCAAGCATTTTAGGAGCTTTTACAAATTATGTGAAAAGAAGGACAGATGTGAAGAAACACCACCACAAAACCCTGTGTTTGATGTGGGTATAAAAAAACTTATAGTGAAATATATTGCAGTTTTAGGCTAAGATGAGAATTGTTTGATAATGTGTTTATACTAAATAGTTTTAGGACTTGAAGTATCTGATGTTTGTCCCAATAACTACAAGAAGACAGAAAAACAGACCGACAGACTATAACAAGAGGCTCCCAGGAGCCTGAATCGCTCACCTGACATATGTGCCTGAAGTAAAGGTTATAAGGCAAAATCTATTTAACGTTGAAAGGGTCATAAGATTAATAAGGGGGTCATCTGACAATATGATGGATCTAAAGGTGCTGATCACTTTTGTTCTCAATCAAAATCTAAAAATCTGTCACCCTTTTTGAGTTATTTGCAAAAAAATGCTGTTTTACCTAATGTTCTATTTTTAGCCACAGCGGCCATGTTTTACAACCAATCAAAAATCCCCACAACAGTTCAATACACCTAATAATAATAAACAATAATACCAAGTTTGGTTCCATTTGGACTTAAAGTGTCAGAGGAGTTAACATTTTCAATATAAGGAAATGCAGTTAAAATGCTCAAATTTGACGTTCCAAGGGCAATAACTCCTCAAAAGAAAGGTCCTACAACGTTGACCCTGTTACATATTTTGTAGATCTTGATGTGCTTAACAATATGCAATTTAAATTTCTCAAATATCTAGTATAGTTTTCAAGATATTGAGCTAAACAGGTGCAAAATTTGCAAAAAATCCACAAAAAGGGCAATAACTCCTACATGGGTTGTTGGATTTTCTTCAAAATTTCAGAGCTGGTAGATCTTGAGGTGCTGGTCACTTTTGTTCCCAATCAAAATTTTGAAATCTGTCACAGTTTTAGAGTTATTTGCAAAAAACTGCCATTTACCCCTATGTTCTATTTTTAGCCACAGCGGCCATGTTTTAGGACCAATCAAAAATCCCCACATCAGTTCTATACACCTAATGCTAATAGACAACTATACCAAGTTTGGTTCCATTTGGACTTAAAGTGTCAGAGGAGTTAACATTTTCAATGTAATGAGGAAATGCTGTTAAAATGCTAAATTTTGACGTTCTAAGGGCAATAACTCCTCAAAGGAAAGGTCCTACAACGTTGACCCTATTACATATTTTGTAGATCTTGATGTGCTTAACAATATGCAATTTAAATTTCTCAAATATCTAGTATAGTTTTCAAGATATTGAGCTAAACAGGTGCAAAATTTGCAAAAAATCCACAAAAAGGGCAATAACTCCTACATGGGTCGTTGGATTTTCTTCAAAATTTCAGGGTAGGTAGATCTTGAGGTGCTGATCACTTTTACCCTATGCCAGAATTTTGATATCTGTAGCCGTTTTTGAGTTATTTGCAAAAAACTGCATTTTACCCCTATGTTCTATTTTTAGCCATGGCGGCCATGTTTTACGACGAATCAAAAATCCCCACATCAGTTCTAAGCACCGAATGCTAATGAACAACCATACCAAGTTTGGTTGCAATTGGACTTATGGTGTCAGAGGAGTTAACGTTTTAAAAAGTTTACGGACGACGGACGACGGACGACGGACGACGGACGACGGACGGACGACGGACGGACGACGGACGCCAAGTGATGACAATAGCTCACATGACCCTTCGGGTCAGGTGAGCTAACAAGGACAATCAATATACATGTTCAATATACATACCTGAGAAATATAGCTAAGAACCATGATAATAAGATCATACTGAGCAGGCCTAGAAACTGTAGTTTCTGATGGCAGACAGACAGACAGACAGACAGATGATACAGAGACATCCAATATACACACCTGAGAAATATGGTCAGGAACCATGATAATAAGATCATACTGAGCAGGCCTAGAACCTGTAGTTTCTGATGGCACACAGACAGACAGACAGATGATACAGAGACAAACAATATACACACCTGAGAAATATAGTTAGGAACCATGATAATGATATCATACTGAGTAGACCCAGAACTTGTAGTTTCTGATGGCAGACAGACAGACAGACAGACAGATGATACAGAGACAAACAATATACACACCTGAGAAATATAGTTAGGAACCATGATAATGATATCATACTGAGTAGACCAAGGACTTGTAGTTTCTGATGACAGACAGACAGACAGACAGACAGATGATACAGAGACAAACAATATACACACCTGAGAAATATAGTTAGGAACCATGATAATGATATCATACTGAGTAGACCCAGAACCTGTAGTTTCTGATGGCAGACAGACAGACAGACAGATGATACAGAGACAAACAATATACACACCTGAGAAATATAGTTAGGAACCATGATAATGATATCATACTGAGCAGGCCCAGAACTTGTAGTTTCTGATGACAGACAGACAGACAGACAGACAGATGATACAGAGACAATCAATATACACACCTGAGAAATATGGTAAGGAACCATGATAATGAGATCATACTGAGTAGACCAAGGACTTGTAGTTTCTGATTGCAGACAGACAGACAGACAGACAGATGATACAGAGACAAACAATATACACACCTGAGAAATATAGTTAGGAACCATGATAATGATATCATACTGAGTAGACCAAGGACTTGTAGTTTCTGATTGCAGACAGACAGACAGACAGACAGATGATACAGAGACAAACAATATACACACCTGAGAAATATAGTTAGGAACCATGATAATGATATCATACTGAGTAGACCAAGGACTTGTAGTTTCTGATTGCAGACAGACAGACAGACAGACAGATGATACAGAGACAAACAATATACACACCTGAGAAATATAGTTAGGAACCATGATAATGAGATCATACTGAGCAGGCCCAGAACTTGTAGTTTCTGATGACAGACAGACAGACAGACAGACAGATGATACAGAGACAAACAATATACACACCTGAGAAATATGGTAAGGAACCATGATAATGAGATCATACTGAGTAGACCAAGGACTTGTAGTTTCTGATTGCAGACAGACAGACAGACAGACAGATGATACAGAGACAAACAATATACACACCTGAGAAATATGGTAAGGAACCATGATAATGAGATCATACTGAGCAGGCCCAGAACTTGTAGTTTCTGATGACAGACAGACAGACAGACAGACAGATGATACAGAGACAAACAATATACACACCTGAGAAATATGGTAAGGAACCATGATAATGAGATCATACTGAGTAGACCAAGGACTTGTAGTTTCTGATTGCAGACAGACAGACAGACAGACAGATGATACAGAGACAAACAATATACACACCTGAGAAATATAGTTAGGAACCATGATAATGATATCATACTGAGTAGACCCAGAACTTGTAGTTTCTGATGGCAGACAGACAGACAGACAGACAGATGATACAGAGACAAACAATATACACACCTGAGAAATATAGTTAGGAACCATGATAATGATATCATACTGAGTAGACCAAGGACTTGTAGTTTCTGATGACAGACAGACAGACAGACAGATGATACAGAGACAAACAATATACACACCTGAGAAATATAGTTAGGAACCATGATAATAAGATCATACTGAGTAGACCCAGAACTTGTAGTTTCTGATTGCAGACAGACAGACAGACAGACAGATGATACAGAGACAAACAATATACACACCTGAGAAATATAGTTAGGAACCATGATAATGATATCATACTGAGTAGACCAAGGACTTGTAGTTTCTGATTGCAGACAGACAGACAGACAGACAGATGATACAGAGACAAACAATATACACACCTGAGAAATATAGTTAGGAACCATGATAATGAGATCATACTGAGCAGGCCCAGAACTTGTAGTTTCTGATGACAGACAGACAGACAGACAGACAGATGATACAGAGACAAACAATATACACACCTGAGAAATATAGTTAGGAACCATGATAATGATATCATACTGAGTAGACCAAGGACTTGTAGTTTCTGATTGCAGACAGACAGACAGACAGACAGATGATACAGAGACAAACAATATACACACCTGAGAAATATAGTTAGGAACCATGATAATGATATCATACTGAGTAGACCCAGAACCTGTAGTTTCTGATGGCAGACAGACAGACAGACAGATGATACAGAGACAAACAATATACACACCTGAGAAATATAGTTAGGAACCATGATAATGATATCATACTGAGTAGACCCAGAACTTGTAGTTTCTGATTGCAGACAGACAGACAGACAGACAGATGATACAGAGACAAACAATATACACACCTGAGAAATATAGTTAGGAACCATGATAATGATATCATACTGAGTAGACCAAGGACTTGTAGTTTCTGATTGCAGACAGACAGACAGACAGACAGATGATACAGAGACAAACAATATACACACCTGAGAAATATAGTTAGGAACCATGATAATGATATCATACTGAGTAGACCAAGGACTTGTAGTTTCTGATTGCAGACAGACAGACAGACAGACAGATGATACAGAGACAAACAATATACACACCTGAGAAATATGGTAAGGAACCATGATAATGAGATCATACTGGGTAGACCAAGGACTTGTAGTTTCTGATGGCACACAGACAGACAGACAGATGATACAGAGACAATCAATATACACACCTGAGAAATATGGTAAGGAACCATGATAATGATATCATACTGAGTAGACCAAGGACTTGTAGTTTCTGATTGCAGACAGACAGACAGACAGACAGATGATACAGAGACAATCAATATACACACCTGAGAAATATAGTCAGGAACCATGATAATGAGATCATACTGAGAATGCCGAGGACTTGTAGTTTCTGATGTAATGTTGGAAGGTTATCTTTCACCAGCTCCTCAAATACACCTACAATATATATAAATGTTTGTTATAGACATGTAAATTTTCATAACAACAAAATTTGAGAAAAAGGCTAAAGCAGTTTTTCATCTAGATAATTTAGGAGCAAAGTATAAAATGATAACATTCCATTTTATGTCATATAATTCGTTTCAAATGTTCCTTGAACTGATTACTCTTCTGGAGCACTTCAGTTCCTGTTTCTAAATTTGGTTTGGTTGTTTTGTGCTTTTGATTTGTTTTTGGGGGTGGTTTAATTAGCTGTATGATTTTATGTCTACCAATTTTGTCTTTGTCTTTTTGAATTAAAGATATTGGATTGCCCCTTTGGTACACCTTTGCTTCTTCCTAAAAAATGTAATTCATAAGATAAAACAAACAGCTATATCTTGAGATAGTTGAACCACAGCTTATAAAAAAAAATCATTGAAGCATAACAACATTTCATAATTTGATCACTGAGAAGCTAAATTTCTGAATAAATGTAACTGACTCAAATTTTAACTTAGCTGTCCAGTGTTCTCCCCAGAAATTTTGGATAGCATCACATTTTGCGTAAACAAGATTCAGCTGAAGGAAAACGAATCGCGTCGATCAACATCTGGTTCATGTTTTTTTTTATAGTTTAATTTTAAATGTATCACCCCCCTTTTAATATAAAACATGATTCAGAAATACTTTTTAAAGTAATATAGGAGGGGGGAGTTGTATGCATGACTGGAAAATAACAGTCAAGACATTGTAAAATATGACTATGTTTAATTCTTTTTGGTGGGAAAAGATAATAAGTCTAGTTATAAGAATATTATGTTGTATGTGATGACTCACAACCCTAAATTAAAATCGGAGAGAAAGGGACAGAAAGTTGCCTGAAATAGTAATAATAAAAACTTATATTGATATTATGATTATATTTCATTCCTAATCTGCTTTGAATAAATAACTTTGCTGACATGTACCATCTAAAAAATATATGGTACATGTAATTTGTACACAGTAGCCACTGCCTTTAAGTTATCTCCCTTTTGCCCAAAATTTGTCTTTCTTTCTTTATGAAATTTACTGCCAAAATCAAATGTGTGAAATCAATGTTTTGGACTATATAATCGTAAATAAGGATGTTTAAGGATTCAAATATCCATTCTTTTAGGTAAAAAATCATTCTTTTATCTTGATCAGTCTTTTAGTTTTGTTTTCATTTCTTTTTCATGTAAGTTCAAAAACCCACGTGTATCAAACACATGGCTTGTGTTTGTTTTTATTTTGGTCAATTTTGATTGGTTGTCCAACCAAAATAAAACACTCGGCTGCAGGTGCCTACTGTCGGCAAATCACCTGTAATCAAGTCTAATTAGTTAAAAATCGATATCTTTCAATTAATTGACAACAAACCAATCATTTATTTGATAATTGGCTTGGGGTTGTAAAGGTGTCAATTACTCAATGGTCCTGAATGGCTTCATTGTATATATTGTAAGCAATTTTATAGCGTCTCGGTACAGACCGATAGCATCTCGGTTAAATCTGATAGCGTCTCGGTCCCTAGATGCTATAAGGGCCTGGGGAGAACACTGCTGTCTCCCTACGGTTTAACCCCATTGTTCTATAGTTTTTTTTCAACTGAAAGACATAATTTTGACAAAATTTGCACAATGAAACTCCCTTAAATTTTTTTGTAGCTTAGTGTTGTGGATTTTTGTTAAGTCAGTGTCCCATTTTAGAAGGTTTGAACATGTTTGACAGTAGATTTTCACAGACAAACAGGCAGACAGACTTACTTTGGTCAATCAGAGCTCCCACAACCTTAGTATTGTAGTAATCTGGAAGTAGTCTCTCACAAACAGCTGTTAGCAACCAGAACGCCTCCTCTTCATTGGTATATAACAGTAATACACTGGTGACAATGTTCATAGCCTGACAATATCCTAAAATATAAAATGAGCAATATGAAAAAGGAAAAGCAAAGAATGTGTCCATGGGACACAAATAATAATAATTTCAATTTTGCTGTTCTTATATACCGCTTTTCACAACAGTGAAGTCATCTTAAAGGGGCTCACAAACTTTTATCTGTGGTTATTAGGGCATACAAACTAACATCATTCTCAGCTCCTAGTGGATCATGCAGCTGGAGATGCAATTCAGGTGCTGACAGCTATCATTCAACATTTCAATCACTATCCAAGCCACCTTTTCATTTACAGCTGAGTCCATTGGAATAATTTAAGTAAAGTATCTTGTTCAGGATACAACACGATAGTGCCGGGGACTGGATTCAAAATCATGACCCTTCAGCAGCCAGTCCAACATCTTAACCATTACACCACTATGCAGATGTCCAACGATGAGTCCTAAACTAGAATGAGGAGTCCAACAGGTCTGACAAAGGATTGAGACATATTGTCTGTCATAACAAACAGGTCTGACAAAGGATCTAGACATATAGTCTGTCATAACAAACAGGTCTGACAAAGGATCTAGACATATAGTCTGTCATAACAAACAGGTCTGACAAAGGATCTAGACATATAACCTGTTGTAACAAACATGTCTGACAAAGGATCTAGACATATAGTCTGTCATAACAAACAGGTCTGACAAAGAATCTAGACATATATTCTGTCATAACAAACATGTCTGACAAAGGATCTAGACATATAGTCTGTCATAACAAACATGTCTGACAAAGGATCTAGACATATAGTCTGTCATAACAAACAGGTCTGACAAAGAATCTAGACATATAGTCTGTCATAACAAACATGTCTGACAAAGGATCTAGACATATAGTCTGTTATAACAAACATGTCTGACAAAGGATCCAGACATATAGTCTGTCATAACAAACATGTCTGACAAAGGATCCAGACATATAGTCTGTCATAACAAACATGTCTGACAAAGGATCCAGACATATAGTCTGTCATAACAAACATGTCTGACAAAGGATCTAGACATATAGTCTGTCATAACAAACATGTCTGACAAAGGATCCAGACATATAGTCTGTCATAACAAACATGTCTGACAAAGGATCTAGACATATAGTCTGTCATAACAAACATGTCTGACAAAGGATCCAGACATATAGTCTGTCATAACAAACATGTCTGACAAAGGATCTAGACATATAGTCTGTCATAACAAACATGTATGACAAAGGATCCAGACATATAGTCTGTCATAACAAACATGTCTGACAAAGGATCCAGACATATAGTCTGTCATAACAAACATGTCTGACAAAGGATCTAGACATATAGTCTGTCATAACAAACATGTCTGACAAAGGATCCAGACATATAGTCTGTCATAACAAACATGTCTGACAAAGGATCTAGACATATAGTCTGTCATAACAAACATGTCTGACAAAGGATCTAGACATATAGTCTGTCATAACAAACAGGTCTGACAAAGAATCCAGACATATAGTCTGTCATAACAAACAGGTCTGACAAAGGATCCAGACATATAGTCTGTCATAACAAACATGTCTGACAAAGGATCTAGACATATAGTCTGTCATAACACACAGGTCTGACAAAGAATCCAGACATATAGTCTGTCATAACAAACAGGTCTGACAAAGAATCAAGACATATAGTCTGTCATAACAATCAGGTCTGACAAAGGATCTAGACATATAGTCTGTCATAACAAACAGGTATGACAAAGGATCTAGACATATAACCTGTCATAACAAACATGTCTGACAAAGGATCTAGACATATAGTCTGTCATAACAAACAGGTCTGACAAAGGATCTAGACATATAGTCTGTCATAACACACATGTCTGACAAAGGATCTAGACATATAGTCTGTCATAACAAACAGGTCTGACAAAGAATCAAGACATATAGTCTGTCAGAACAAACAGGTCTGACAAAGGATCTAGACATATGCTCTTATATATTTTCGATTACTGGAATATGTGTTGGAAAGACACAGTTTACATATTTCCAAAATTTGACAACGTTTGGCAATTTCTTTAAAAAGTGATAAATTTATTTGTTTGGTCATTGTCATATTTTTTGGCTTCTGTTTTTGTTTTATCAAATCTTGTATACTACCGGTTTTCCAAAGTTTTTACTCCTAGCGTGTCTGATGAAGGTTAATCCAGAAAAGCGCTTCACACGCAGCGAAATTTTTTTTAATTCAATACGTGGATCGTGTCTTTCTGGCACATATTCCATATTCTTTCGTATTTAATATTATTTCAGAGTTTGGCTTTAGTGCCGTGTGGAGGTCGTAGAAAGCTTCCCCGTGCTTCAGTTGTATGCTCTTATATATTTTCGATTACTGGAATATGTGTTGGAAAGACACAGTTTACATATTTCCAAAATTTGACAACGTTTGGCTATTTCTTTAAAAAGTGATAAATTTATTTGTTTGGTCATTGTCATATTTTTTGGCTTCTGTTTTTGTTTTATCAAATCTTGTATACTACCGGTTTTCCAAAGTTTTTACTCCTAGCGTGTCTGATGAAGGTTAATCCAGAAAAGCGCTTCACACGCAGCGAAATTTTTTTTAATTCAATGCGTGGATCGTGTCTTTCTGGCACATATTCCATATTCTTTCGTATTTAATATTATTTCAGAGTTTGGCTTTAGTGCCGTGTGGAGGTCGTAGAAAGCTTCCCCATGCTTCAGTTGTATGCTCTTATATATTTTCGATTACTGGAATATGTGTTGGAAAGACACAGTTTACATATTTCCAAAATTTGACAACGTTTGGCTATTTCTTTAAAAAGTGATAAATTTATTTGTTTGGTCATTGTCATATTTTTTGGCTTCTGTTTTTGTTTTATCAAATCTTGTATACTACCGGTTTTCCAAAGTTTTTACTCCTAGCGTGTCTGATGAAGGTTAATCCAGAAAAGCACTTCACACGCAGCGAATTTTTTTTTAATTCAATACGTGGATCGTGTCTTTCTGGCACATATTCCATATTCGTTCGTATTTAATATTATTTCAGAGTTTGGCTTTAGTGCCGTGTGGAGGTCGTAGAAAGCTTCCCCGTGCTTCAGTTGTATGCTCTTATATATTTTCGATTACTGGAATATGTGTTGGAAAGACACAGTTTACATATTTCCAAAATTTGACAACGTTTGGCTATTTCTTTAAAAAGTGATAAATTTATTTGTTTGATCATTGTCATATTTTTTGGCTTCTGTTTTTGTTTTATCAAATCTTGTATACTACCGGTTTTCCAAAGTTTTTACTCCTAGCGTGTCTGATGAATGTTAATCCAGAAAAGTGCTTCACACGCAGCGAAATTTTTTTTAATTCAATACGTGGATCGTGTCTTTTTGGCACATATTCCATATTCTTTCGTATTTAATATAGTCTGTCATAACAAACAGGTATGACAAAGGATCTAGACATATAGTCTGTCATAACAAACATGTCTGACAAAGGATTTAGACATATAGTCTGTCATAACAAACAGGTCTGACTAAGGATCTAGACATACAGTCTGTCATAACAAACATGTCTGACAAAGGATCTAGACATACAGTCTGTCATAACAAACAGGTATGACAAAGGATCTAGACATAAAACCTGTCATAACAAACATGTCTGACAAAGGATCTAGACATATAGTCTGTCATAACAAACAGGTATGACAAAGGATCTAGACATATAGTCTGTCATAACAAACAGGTCTGACAAAGGATCTAGACATATAACCTGTCATAACAAACATGTCTGACAAAGGATCTAGACATAAAACCTGTCATAACAAACAGGTCCGACAAAGGATCTAGACATATAGTCTGTCATAACAAACAGGTCTGACAAAGGATCTAGACATATAGTCTGTCATAACAAACATGTCTGACAAATGATCCAGACATATAGTCTTTCATAACAAACAGGTCTGACAAAGGATCTAGACATATAGTCTGTCATAACAAACAGGTCTGACAAAGGATCTAGACATATAGTCTGTCATAACAAACAGGTCTGACAAAGGATCTAGACATATAGTCTGTCATAACAAACAGGTCTGACAAAGGATCTAGACATATAGTCTGTCATAACAAACAGGTATGACAAAGGATCTAGACATATAACCTGTCATAACAAACATGTCTGACAAAGGATCTAGACATATAGTCTGTCATAACACACATGTCTGACAAAGGATCTAGACATATAGTCTGTCATAACAAACAGGTCTGACAAAGGATCCAGACATATAGTCTGTCATAACAAACAGGTCTGACAAAGGATCTAGACATACAGTCTGTCATAACAAACAGGTCTGACAAAGGATCTAGACATATAGTCTGTCATAACAAACATGTCTGAGAAAAGCTTGACAGAAATTTTTACATACAGAAGGATGAACACTGAGTAAAAACTTAATGCCCTCATGTCATTGCAGGGGCATGAAAAAGCCTTCTGGAAATTTTGTTTACAGTATTTGACCAAATAATATGTTTAAATTTCTATACAAAACCAGATCTTGATTAATAAATACATTAAATTTATTTCATTTGACTTGAAATGCTAATAAAATTTTCCCTTATAAATTCAAAATAACTTTGAATGCGAACATTTTTTGTTTTATTTTTTTTTTTAAATTCTACCCACCTATAGTAGGATTTCTCCAAGCATAACTGGTCAATACACGCCTCAGAGCTCCAATTCCCTTGTCGGACTGGAAGGCTGGATGCTCTGGTAGAGATCTTAATAGAGTAAAAAACATGTTAGAGATTGTACTACAAAACATGCCTCAAGGGTCTAATACCCTTGTCTGACTGGAAGCAAGGGTGCTCTGGTAGAGATCTAAATAAATACATATAAATAAGTTGCACCCCTTGAATATTTGTATCTCAAGTGAACCTTATATATTCCTTGCATTGAAAAAAACCATCTAAAATTTAAATGCCAACTGGGTATGAAGTACATATGCATGACACAAAGTCCCTTCATCTACTTTAAATTTAATGTAAAACAAATGCCATACCTTTTAACTGCAAGTTTAAAACAATGCAACCAGATTTGATCAAACTTTTTAGCTAATTTTTGTAATGCATGATTTAATATGTGATTGTTATACACAAATGAGGATTAAAACACGAACTATTGTGAGCAAAGTCACAAAAGAATACCCACTGTTTCATATTGAACTCAGTGTTGGAAAAAAGTCTGATTATATCTTTAGCAGAGCTCCATATGATACAATTTCTTGATGTAAAGTTTCATCAAAATCCATCAAGGCAAAGGAGTTTCAGAGTGCTTACCAGTGACACTTCATAAAACTGTGATATTCTCATAATTGTATGAAACACTTTGTACCTGTGTAAGTCCCTTTCTATCTCATCTGTAGCTAGACTATATTTCCCTGAGCTTTGTTGTACCATGGTTTCATAGTATCCTGGATGGGTTGCCATCTAAAGAGATAATTATTGTTTGAGAATATTCATATATATTAAGTATCTCCTAATATTTCAAAGCAAAGCTTAAAGGTACAGGTGTTCTATATTAACATAATTCTAGCTGTGTCTTTGAGACAAGGGGTGGCACTTTCTCTTATGTACAAAATTTAAAATCAAATGGTTTTGGACCTTAACCAAGAACTTTAACACAATGTGTGATAGAGAAACATTTATTTCTATGTTTATATAACCATATTGTAAAGGTGGTCAGACAAGATAATTTTAATCCTGTCTTTTACATACATTACCTCATTAATGGCACCTGAAAACAGCATCCAAATCTCTCCTCGATATTTCTCAGGAAGGCCTTTCAATACGAGCTCTTGTGTTTTATGAGTTCTGTACATACAAATACCTCTACAATAGAACGAATTCATGCTAAAAATTTCCTTGCAATTAACCAGAAATATTTACCCCAAAAATGCTAGTAATCAATAAAAAATAATTCATTTCTAACATAATATGGGACATAAAAATGGTTTTATACTTGCAAGGCTTTATCAGTGTTTTATTTGCTTCTCTAATGCTCATAGGTTAATAGGGCTGCCAATTGTAATGGTGGATAAAACCAGGGTTATCATCTAGAAACAGAGCAAACTGGAGAAATAATGAAATTGTTTACTATACATTCAACAACTTCTCTAAGAAAATGTCACCAAAATGGTACAGAAGCATGTTTTGGGACTATGATGAAATGGCCAAATGCCATTTTGTGGATTCCTCTATCATGAAAATAATGACAGCTAGCATAAATGTAAATAGTATTTCTAAGAGACAAAAGAGCATTCTTCTGGATAAAAAATCAGAACTTTTGACTGGATTTTTATGGGTCTGCCTTCATCATCTAAATTTGACAATATCTTCAATTTATTAATTATTCTTGAAAAATTTTACTCTTGAATTGTACTTTTTCTGCAACTCAAAGACAGATATATTAATTATTATTGTAACAAACTATCTTTTCACTTATTAAAAATGCACTTTGATTGCAATTGTACACTAGCACGTTTTAACAAATGTTGTCAAAGAATTTTCTACCAAAATGTGAGGCTGAGCCACTTCTCTATAGCAATGTCATAAAGCATGAGCCGAGCTTTATCTTTTAATATGTTTGACTTTAAAGCCTTTTGTCAAAGTATATGGGAGTGAATTTGATTCAAAGAGCCTGCCTTAGACATAAAACAATGTTAAAATTCAAGCATTTTGATGTTTTTTTAACAATATGGAAAATTGCCAATAACCCCTTAAGGATGCTGGGTAATGGTTATTAAGATTTTCAAAATTACCATCTATTTTGAAGGCAAAGGTATTATCTTTTGAATATCTACTATTCAACTTTGGATAATTTGAAGATAAATAGACCAAAAGAAACTTTGTAATACTTGAGATTTTGTAATTTTTCAAGCTGATTTTGTAAAGAAAGCCAGGAATACTGATGAGCCCTGTAGGTCGGCCATCTTGAATTTCCAGGAAAAAATATTTTGCCATAGGCCGCGTTCAAAGTTCCCTCTCTAGTCTCTAGGCAGCCTGGGTAGATTATTTTTCCTGGGTTGAAATAAAAACAGAACGCGGGTGACCTCTGTTTTGTATGGGTCAATGATCTTTTTAACAAACAATAGTGTACATTCGGAACAACCTAGGTATAATACGTCATTACCCAGATTGTTCTCGTTCTGCCCCAGTGAGCTACATTTTTCCTACCTGGGGCACCCTGGGTTTGAATGTCGAACGCAAGCAAAATAAGTCTTTCATGAAGGTCTTTTAGTCAAACCATCCCTTAAATTGATATAAAAATATTGTTTTGGAACAAAATTTAGGATTTTGCATAATTTTCTGGCAGATTGGCTGTTAACACTTAATGCCCTCTACTTTGGCAGGAGGCTCATACAATCAGTAACAAACATGGTCAATACCTTCCATACTCTGTAAAGTGTACATTCCACAGATGTTCTTTAACAGTTTCCTTAGCTGACAGCTCGTCGGAATCTCGTCTACAGAATAAACTAACTAACGCTGGCTGGAACTCTGTCTGGTTATCTATTAAAAAAATAATACAACAAAATCTGTTGAAGTAAAAAATGGATGGATTTTGTTTAACAGGAAGTAGGTGAGACCTGAAAACAAATCCCACATTAACCTACATTTTGTGAATTTTTAATTAGAGATACAAAGTACCAATTGAAATGGGCGTTCAAGTCAACACAATAGAGCTTAACAACAACTAGCAACTCTCACATTTTAAGAGAGTGAATTCAGGGGCTCAGTAAGGGTAGTAAGTTGCTCTCTTTGCAACATATTATCATGTTGGAAGTGGTATGTTATTCCAGAATTCTTTTGGAGTTTCTTACTAACCTGAAGTATCGTCTCCAGAGGAACCAAGTAATTTGATGCTTTGCATAGTTGGACTAAAAATACAAAAATAAAACTGTTTTGTGAATAAATAATTGATTAATCTATTGGGTTTTTTTTAATAGTAAACTAAAGTATCCTTTTTGACGAATAATTCCTTTGCCAGCACAATTACGTATGCACATTATAACAATAAAGAATTCTAAAATCTAGATTTTTGAAATGCATGTACAAGCTACTGAAAAGACTTCCAACTTATTAAGACTTTTCATATTACAACTAAGAAAAAAAGTCACTGATACACAACAGTTTGTATTCTGATATCATTAGTTGACAAGCTATCACTGATTTATGATTGTGATATTGCTCACACTATCTACTTCCAGATAACCTGAGTTCAATCCCTTTTTGACTTGAATTTACAAAGGGCACGTTGGACATTCCCTTCCTGGGCAGCTTAGGTAGATTATTTAACCCGTGTTGAAAAATAAAACAGAATGTGGGTGACCTTTGTTTTGGGTCAATTATCTTTTTAACAAATAGAGTGTACATTCGGAACAACCTATATTTCATATTATGTTACTACATCATTACCTAGGTTGTTCTCGTTCTGCCCCAAGTTAGCAACATTTTTTTACCCGCAGTTCCCTGGGTTTGAATGAACACAAGCATGGCTGAATGCCATTTCGTTGTAATAAGTGTTTTCATGTGATGTGTGGTTTGTTTTGGTGATGATTTTAGGTCAATGATTTATTCTTTGCCTTTTCAGATTTGCAACACTGGATTGCTTCATTGGTACACCTTTACTTCTCACATCTTAAGGTTTTTTTATTGTTGCAACCAAATGTATCCCTTTATGTGTTAGGTTTTTTTCAGGTACCACCCACAAATATCATGCCTACCAAGTGATTTAATTTTTACCTTTTCGGTATATGCTGCGTAGACAAGAAGTCTGATATTTTTTCAAGAATCATCTCCCTTTGTGGTAGCTGTGAGAACACATAATTGCTCTGAAACATATTTATTGTGTTAACAGAATACATGCTACAATAAAGTATAAAGAAATAATTCAAATCTTATTCATAATCACCCATTTACAGATAATCAGTGCATTTGTTAATTTCTGAACTAAAGAATTGAATGTTTTTCTTATTAGAAAATCTAAATAACTTATTTCAATTGGATTTGTTATATTTCTAAACTGGATTATTATATGCGAGCATAGCGAGCTCTCTAATGTAGAAAGTATGCCAAATTGCACGAGACTCAAAATACTATGGAAGAAAAATCGTTCTCACCGGAAACATTCGATTTTCGGAAGTTTTCGAAAATGTGTGCGCGTGCTGAAAAATTGCGGGAAATAGTAATACATCGTCCCAAATTATCTCATCCCAAGCATTATTCGAAATTTTCAATGGAATTATCTAAGCGAGCTTTTAAGGCAATGTCTTTCTCATATTATTATCACTATTATTTCAATCACAAGTGCAACTTTGCTAAGAAATAAATATAGCATAATTTCCCAGGAGTAGGGGTGATAAGGCCTGTTTTTGGCCTAAAATTTTTCCCAAATCTCAACTTATTAATACTGTTGTCAGAATGATGCTGATAAAATATTTATTAGATGCCCAAAAATGAGAAACAAAATATATTTTTGAATTTTTAAATGATTGTTTTGGGGGAAATATGAAATGAAACTGACTTTCATTCAGAAAATCGCCAATTTACCTAAATTTTCAGTACTTTTAAGATACATTTTGGACTAGAAAAATATCTCAGCACAAAAGAAACAACTAAATATTTCAACAAATTGTTAATATGGCTTATATAAACCTTCTCTAAAAGTATGAACCTGTTTCTCATGTGCGGACAATGTTTTCTCGTCCAAAATGTACCTTGAAAACGACCAAAATTTCTCAAATTTTGTCATTTTGGCTAAAACTACTGGAATTATGACACCATTATGATGCTTCAATGTTAATTTTTTAGCTGTTTGGACACGTTTTCATTATAGGCAGAGGTAGCACTATGTTCTGGCCACATATGGACGCTTTTGCAAAACCGTCATATTTTTAGGCTAAATAAGGGCCTTATTGCCTGTACTCCTTTGTTGTAATCTCCCTCTCTCAACTTAGTCAGTGAGACACTGTTTCTGTTACATTTTTACCTTTCCATTTGTTGTACATGTAATGACCAGAGCATATTTGCACAGCTCGTTATGCCCCTTCCAATGGATTTTTACCTTCCCTTTAAAAAATGACTAAAGCATTATTGCCTAGCTCGTTGCCTCCCTCTTTCCATTCAAGTGGGAAGATGGTGCTGTTTTCATGCCCCCACTGTGGTTATAATGACCAGAGCATTGTTGCCAAGCTTATTGCCCCCCTGTCCACTTAAGAGGGAAGAAATGTTTTACTATGGTGTGTCCCTTACTGTGGCCAGTTTTTGTCTACAGTAAATTCTTACCTTCCCTTTTGTTATGATGACCAGAGCATTGTTGCCCAGCTCGTTGCCCGTTGTATTGTCCATCTTCTCTACTAACTGAATCTCTCTAACTGGTAGTACAACAGATACCAAGTCTTGTACCTGTAAAAAATATAATGATACATTTAACACCTAGGTGCCCAATCTAGATCTACTTTTCTAACTGTGAATTCAAAGGCTTGCACATGTTAAAAAAAATTATGATTGATTGAACAACAAGAGGCTCCATTACTCCACTGATTTCTTAAGCTTCTTGTCTGACTTATAATACACATAAATACAAGCAAAATAGTCTGCCCAAAACATATCTAATTATTGTTTAATCATGTGCACAGTGTTTCTAAATGCAAAAAAGTCCTCCCTGAAAAGAAACAGTTTCTAATGTTAAATCACTCACCCTGCTACCAAAACAGACATAACTTGATGATAAGTACAGCCTGCCCCACACATACTGTTTGTTGAACGGAGTCAGTAACATACAGTCCACATCTCCATCCAACTTACAAGACAATGGTAGTCTGAACAATGATCTGGAAAAAAACGAGAAAATTAATTTTATATGAAAACAGCTACCGGTATATATGAGAGTGAATTTGTTTGACTATGCTTGTGTTCGACATTCAAACCCAGGCAGCCCCAGGTAGGAAAATTGTGGCTCTCTTGGGGCAGAACGAGAACAACCTGGGTAATGACGTAGCAACATAATATGTAACCAAGGTTGTTCCGAATGTACACTTTATTTGTTAAAAAGATCATTGGCCCGTACAAAACAGAGGTCACCTAAGAATGTCGAATGTGCCCAATAACATATGTGAAATGATAGTGTGGTTGACATATCAAGCAGGATCTGCTAGCCCTTCTGAAGCCCCAGTCTGTAGCACCTAAATGTTGCTAGATGGGGCATTATGTCTTTTGGACAAATTCTTGTTCCTTAAACTTCTATTTATGTGTTTTTAGAAACAGTGTCAATTGATAATATGGTAGACAAGATGTTACCTAAACACGTCGCTTCTTGCTCTGGCATCTAAATCTCTCTTTATTGAAGACATCTTCTTGGGTGTCTTCCTCCTTGAAAAGAAAAGTAACAGTGTAATCAAATATTATTTTTGTCGGAGTTAATTCTCTATCTGTAAATCATAACTTTTTGTGTAAATTTAGTTTTCAGAAGTTAAAGAAATTTTTAATATTTTATATAAATGTTACTTATATCAAAGAATTATTAATTCTTCTGTAAATGCCTCTCTTCAGTGTGAGATGACAAGGTTGAGATATGAACATGGCAGCTGGTGAATTAACCAACAAAACTGTCGGTACTGCTATTGATTGATGGTGTCGACTCATGAAATGCAATCTCACTTAAATCTTTCTGTTTTTAGAATGAAACCACCAAAGGTTTCTGTAACAAAAATCTAATTTTATGGAAGGAATAGGTACTTTCACACATTCTTGGAAAACTGGCAATGATCTTTCACTTGTGATAGAATTTATGTTTTTTTTTTTTTTTTGCTGGTTCTGCTAGCTGTGCTCCACTCACATAAAGACTGAAGATTTCAATCCCTTGTGAAAGATCAGCCGGTCTTTTCCAAGAACTTATGTAAGAACCTAAAAATCTTTGTGATAGGTGAAATTTCAGATCTACGGTCAGTTTTTATATCGTCTATCTATACCTACTTGGTTCGATCTACAATAGTTTTATCCTCTTGAAAACCGCCTTCCTGCATCAACCTGGAGGGAAAAAAAAGTGACATACAATATCTTTAATGAGATGTCAACTTAAATCAATCATGTGTTAATCTTAAAGTTTACAATTACCGGTAATGTAAATAAACAAGAGGCTCCCAGGAGCCTGAATCGCTCACCTGACATATGTGCCTGAAGTAAAGGTTATTAGGCAAAATCTTTTTGACATTGAAAGGGTCATAAGTTTAATAAGGGGGTCATCTGACAATATGGTGGATCTTAAGGTGCTGATCACTTTTGTTCTCAATCAAAATCTAAAAATCTGGCACCCTTTTTGAGTTATTTTATGAAAAAATGCAGTTTAACCTAATGTTCTATTTTTAGCCACAGCGGCCATGTTTTACAACCAATCAAAAATCCCCACATCAGTTCTATACACCTATTGCTAATAAACAATAATACCAAGTTTGGTTCCAATTGGACTTAAAGTGTCAGAGGAGTTAACGTTTTCAATGTAATGAGGAAATGCTTTTTAAATGCTCAATTTTGACGTTCTAAGGGCAATAACTCCTAAAAGGAAAGGTCCTACAACGTTGACCCAATTACATATTTTGTAGATCTTGATGTGCTTAACAATATGCAATTTAAATTTCTCAAATATCTAGTATAATTTTCAAGATATTGAGCTAAACAGGTGTAAAATTTGCAAAAAATCCACAAAAAGGGCAATAACTCCTACATGGGTTGTTGGATTTTCTTCAAAATTTCAGGGTAGGTAGATCTTGAGGTGCTGATCACTTTTACCCTGCCAGAATTTTGATATCTGTAGCCGTTTTTGAGTTATTTGCAAAAAACTGCATTTTACCCCTATGTTCTATTTTTAGCAATGGCGGCCATGTTTTTCGACGAATCAAAAATCCCCACATCAGTTCTGTGGGGGATACCCTAAAGTACCACCAGACCAAATTTGGTTTGAATCTGTGCAGTCGTTTCAGAGGAGAAGAAGTTTGAAGAAAAGTTAACGACGACGGACGACGACGACGACGACGACGGACGACGACGACGGACGCCAAGTGATGGCAATAGCTCACATGGCCTTTGGCCAGGTGAGCTAAAAAATTAAAAAAACTATTAAAATGGGATGATCGATCTCAAATGTTCAAAAAGAAAAGAAAAGAAGGCAAGGACCCACAGGGGAGATTGAAGACTGTAAGATCCTGACTTGGTACAGGCATATCAAAAGAAATGGTGGGTTGAACTAGTGTAAGTAAGCGCCAAACCTTCCTCTTCCTCTTGTAAGTTCAGCATAAAACTATGACAGAATAAGATTGAGGTTCAAGATCGACAGGCATTCATTCTGCAGATATTATTTTAGGTCAAAAGGACCAATCCCTTACAAAATTGCTGACTGCTGATCAATTTTAAACTTGCCTGAAAAAGCCATTAGTATACATAGGGCTGTCGTAAGGTATTCCTTTCATGTGACAATATGCTTTGAGATTGATTTTAAGGTATATTTTCAATGAGTATGGGGATTTGCTTTTCATGAAATTTCAAGAAAGGTCGTTTGTAATCAACAAGAGGCCAGAAGTCACCTCTAAAAAGCAATCAGGTTCTGATTCTGTCAGCTAGGGTACAATTAAAAGTTAATGAAGGAATGTCCTGATCATGGGGTGTAAGAGTGACCTTAATTTTTGTCACTCATTGCAAACATTTTGGCACCTACTGTTTCATTGCCATATTAGCCAGCTGTTCCATTAATCTGAACGTCTCGCTGCTGTGCAACATCATGGAGAACATATACTGAAACATGAAATAAGTTGTTCATTAAATTGTGCCATTTTTACTTTTATAATTGATGTACGTGGGGTCACAAAAATTCCATCAAAGTTTTCCAGGAAATTACATGTAACAGTCTCTTGATATTTAGATGTTAGCTTTGTCCCATCACATTTTATGCTATAAAATAGTTTACATAATAGATAATACTTTATTAGACAAGCAACATACATCTTCCATGAAAGATTCTTGTTTAATAAAAGTGTAAATTGTAAGAAGGTAAAAATAAATGACCAAATTGTTACATATAATTAAAACCTACAGAAGTTCAAATTTAAAATGATTTAATTATACTGGTAATTCTTATTGAACTTATCCACATAATTTACCACTTATTTCATTGTTTTATTTTTCTTGAGATCAAAATTATATAATTACCTCCCCTTCTCTGGTAGAAACTCGAACACTATCAGGAAACAACATATTATTTCCTACATCCAGTTTCTGTAAAAATAAATAAAAATCCGTCAAAGTCAAAATGGACGGTTTTTTGTTAAACAGGAAGTAAGTGAGCGACAGATCTGAAATGGAATCCCACATTATGTGACCCCACCCTGATACTGTATACCAAATATCAAGTGGCTGTGTTAAGTAGTTGCTGACAAAACTGTAACGTAATTTCTCCCCCACCCGCATGCTGCCTGCCCACCCGCCCGACATTCATCATTTTATAACTCTGATTTTTCACTCCATGAAATCTGGCCAAAAATGGCAGAATGTGTCAATGGGATATAGATGTCTCCTCATCCCAAAACGTACATAGGGTTTGAACAGGTCACTAGAAAATCATAAGAGCCATGAACTTGTCAAACTAAAATCATTATTTCAAGAACTTCTAACAAGTCATGCAGCAGAATTTGGTTTAAAAGTTATGTGCATGTATTCTAATACTTTAAAAGAAAGACTAGTTAACAATTCCAAGCCTATATGATTCCAACTTTAATCAGTTTTAGATTTTTATAATTTTTTAACAATAACTTACAGTAATATCAGTCCATCTTATAATCACTTTGGCCTCCTTTCCCATCAGAAAAGAGTAGAAGCACAAATGGTTAATACTAAGATACATCCATCCCTGTCTTGGAACCCTATTCTTCCAATAACTACAGGAATAATCTGAAATGTAGAAATCATGCTTTGGCTTAAGATTGTTAAGATGTTTCTAAAAAGCTTGACCATATTTTCTTGTTAATAAGGCTTAAACATTACTACAAAAATTAAAGAATGTACTTCATACAAAAATTAAAGAAGTGTCCAATTATGGCATTGCTCATTCTGTCACTTTTTACATACAATTGTTTACCAATCTAGATATCTCTGGATGTATATTTTAATAAACTAGACATATGTGCATGCATCTTAAAATATTTGGTAAACAAGAAGAAGATAAGTTATAGGCATAAAGTCACTTTAATCCATATAATGCTATAGTCAAATATCAAGAGGCTGGGGCATGAAGTTTCCCAGAAACCTGAGATGGAAATTTTTGTGACACTGCATGATGGCAGACACAGGATGACGGATAGTGCAAAAGAGGCTCTTATATGTCACCTTTTCATGATGTTGCAGGCAAAATAAAAATGTACAGAAGAAGTTTTAAAAGCTTTTACACACAGTACCTAGGCAGAGTAACTGTCTGGTCTTTGCTAGCATCGAAAACTCAACTTCTCAAATATTCAATGATTGTATAATCACCATTGAGCATTGTATGAAATTCATATTAATTGTTCATCCTGAAAGGGCGATTAAATTACTAAATAAAAATATCTTATCTTATCAAATACTTTTCATGTAAATATTTTTTTCAATGTTCAACTTCACTTTTTGCAAGCCAATTTTTTACTTACAGTTGACTAGTTTTTCTTCTTTTGGCATGTTGAACAGTTTCATAAATTTCTGAGTAGCTGTCTTAAACTTGACTGTTTCTTCATCTAAAACAGAAAAGAGAATTATGACATGCCACTTTATTATAAGAACTACATTATCTTGCTCTTTTATCAATATGCTCATTATGTATAACATTTCTAATCGATACATTTTTCAATCCTATATATGTTTATAATTATATTGTTTGTAGTAACTTTCAACGTAATGATTATGTTCAATTAAGTAAGAAATGTATTCATAGATTCATGAATTCCTGGTTTTAACAAATTTTATATTGAAAGCAATGTGAAATTCTCAGTTTTGTTCATTACGAAACAGATAATTTGGTTAACCAAAACATCAATTCTTTTACAGTAGGAACATCAATACATGTACATGATAAAACAATATGAAAATAATTAGATGTCAGAATGGAACAAGAATTCAATTAAAAGAAAGGACAGAGGTGCAGTGCTTCTACATTTCATCCTTTACTTCATTTTTAAGATAACTTAATGCCTTAAAACAAAGTCAAATAATTAGATGTGAGAATTGAACAAGACGTCAAACAAAACAGTGGAAGGGATATAGTGCTTCTTCCTCTTGCCCTTTACTTTGTTTTTAAGATAACTTAATGCCTACCTTGATCTACAACTTTAACTTCGTTTGCTCTCAGACTCTCAATCTTACACTTAACAAACTCTGTAGCATCATCCTCATTTTCAAAGGCACCTAAAATAAAACACATTGACATTTAAAAGCAAAATAAAGGCAGATGTATGTATGCTGGTATAATCTTTATTTTTCTTCAAGATACTGTACAAACATCTGCCTAAACGAATACTTATGCAAATGAAAGTCTCTAGCTGTAGTAACCTTTCTGTTTCTTAAATGACCATTAAAAAAATTGATGTATTGTATTGACCAAAAATATTTCCATATATATTTAATTTTTTGCTTCTCTCTGTTATTTGTTTCACATTCAACATGAAAAATCATTGATGTTTTTAGAGAGAGAAAATAAACCATTGCTGGCATAGATAGTACATGCATCTATTTTTTTGCTTTTTAAACATAATCTCAAGAGACTAAATATCAATTTTATTTCATATTCAGAGCAAAAAAAAATCACTGCCATTTCATAGTTGTTTGTTATTTTTAATTTTGGACTTTAAGGTAACAGATGGAAAAGTGCCAAATTTTGGAAAAATAACAACAAACCTAGTATTTCCATTAGATTCTGTTCCAACCATTCCCAATCTTTGATTATGTCCCTTTTATTGTTAGCCACAGCTACCGCTAAAAACCAAACATAGAAATAAAGATTTCAAATTTCAAGCTTTGCAATATAGAGTTTACAAGTATCTAAAAACATAGCCTTTTTAAGATGTGAAACTAAAACCAATGGAAAATGGGACAACAAAATTGATGTACATGTAGCTCTTACAATACTACTTATAAATGGTTGCTTATAAAATTAAACTGCATTGCACTGTATTTTGTTGTTACTTTTGTGTGTATTTTTTCATGCTTTTCACTGGTACATGCATGTCAATCATTAAAAGTATTGTAAGATGCCAGTGAAGATAATATGCACATTCATTCCAAATCATAAAAGATTCTAAATACTGAATGACCCTATACTTACAATAGCTGAGTTCAGAGCCTGTTGTCTGGTGTAATATTCTGTATGGAGGAGTCTGAAATCATAAAATATTTAAAAACTTAAAGAAAACAATTCATAAATTCATGTTGTCAAAATATTGTCAGGTCTATCTATATATACATATTTTTTATCTTGTGTAGCTTTTAACTTTATATAAAATTTTGGTTTTGTTTTTTTCTATGTATTTTTTCAATAGACTCTATGGATTTGGACATTCCAACATTAAAAATTACCCACATTCATGTCTTTTTAAATGTGGCATACTTATTGCTACGATTACCAAAACCTTTCATCAATTTATCAGTGAGTTACCTTGTTATCGAGAACCGTGTCTATGGTCCCGACCAGTAAACCTGTCAGTCCACCCCCACCATAACCTACCTTGTTATCAAGAACTGTATCTATGGTCCCGACCAGTAAACCTGTCAGTCCACCTCCACCGTAACCTACCTTGTTATCAAGAACTGTATCTATGGTCCCGACCAGTAAACCTGTCAGTCCACCCCCACCATAACCTACCTTGTTATCAAGAACTGTATCTATGGTCCCGACCAGTAAACCTGTCAGTCCACCCCCACCATAACCTACCTTGTTATCAAGAACTGTGTCTATGGTCCCAACCAGTAAACCTGTCAGTCCACCTCCACCATAACCTACCTTGTTATCAAGAACTGTATCTATGGTCCCAACCAGTAAACCTGTCAGTCCACCCCCACCATAACCTACCTTGTTATCAAGAACTGTGTCTATGGTCCCAACCAGTAAACCTGTCAGTCCACCCCCACCATAACCTACCTTGTTATCAAGAACTGTATCTATGGTCCCAACCAGTAAACCTGTCAGTCCACCCCCACCATAACCTACCTTGTTATCAAGAACTGTATCTATGGTCCCGACCAGTAAACCTGTCAGTCCACCTCCACCATAACCTACCTTGTTATCAAGAACTGTGTCTATGGTCCCAACCAGTAAACCTGTCAGTCCACCTCCACCATAACCTACCTTGTTATCAAGAACCGTGTCTATGGTCCCGACCAGTAAACCTGTCAGTCCACCTCCACCATAACCTACCTTGTTATCAAGAACTGTATCTATGGTCCCAACCAGTAAACCTGTCAGTCCACCCCCACCGTAACCTACCTTGTTATCAAGAACTGTATCTATGGTCCCGACCAGTAAACCTGTCAGTCCACCCCCACCGTAACCTACCTTGTTATCAAGAACTGTATCTATGGTCCCGACCAGTAAACCTGTCAGTCCACCCCCACCATAACCTACCTTGTTATCAAGAACTGTGTCTATGGTCCCGACCAGTAAACCTGTCAGTCCACCCCCACCATAACCTACCTTGTTATCAAGAACTGTGTCTATGGTCCCAACCAGTAAACCTGTGAGTCCACCCCCACCATAACCTACCTTGTTATCAAGAACCGTGTCTATGGTCCCAACCAGTAAACCTGTCAGTCCACCCCCACCATAACCTACCTTGTTATCAAGAACTGTATCTATGGTCCCGACCAGTAAACCTGTCAGTCCACCCCCACCATAACCTACCTTGTTATCAAGAACCGTGTCTATGGTCCCGACCAGTAAACCTGTCAGTCCACCCCCACCATAACCTACCTTGTTATCAAGAACTGTATCTATGGTCCCAACCAGTAAACCTGTCAGTCCACCTCCACCATAACCTACCTTGTTATCAAGAACCGTGTCTATGGTCCCGACCAGTAAACCTGTCAGTCCACCCCCACCGTAACCTACCTTGTTATCAAGAACTGTATCTATGGTCCCGACCAGTAAACCTGTCAGTCCACCCCCACCGTAACCTACCTTGTTATCAAGAACTGTATCTATGGTCCCGACCAGTAAACCTGTCAGTCCACCCCCACCATAACCTACCTTGTTATCAAGAACTGTGTCTATGGTCCCGACCAGTAAACCTGTCAGTCCACCCCCACCATAACCTACCTTGTTATCAAGAACTGTGTCTATGGTCCCAACCAGTAAACCTGTCAGTCCACCTCCACCGTAACCTACCTTGTTATCAAGAACTGTATCTATGGTCCCAACCAGTAAACCTGTCAGTCCACCTCCACCATAACCTACCTTGTTATCAAGAACCGTGTCTATGGTCCCAACCAGTAAACCTGTCAGTCCACCTCCACCATAACCTACCTTGTTATCGAGAACCGTGTCTATGGTCCCGACCAGTAAACCTGTCAGTCCACCCCCACCATAACCTACCTTGTTATCAAGAACTGTGTCTATGGTCCCGACCAGTAAACCTGTCAGTCCACCCCCACCATAACCTACCTTGTTATCGAGAACCGTGTCTATGGTCCCAACCAGTAAACCTGTCAGTCCACCTCCACCATAACCTACCTTGTTATCAAGAACTGTGTCTATGGTCCCAACCAGTAAACCTGTCAGTCCACCCCCACCATAACCTACCTTGTTATCAAGAACTGTATCTATGGTCCCAACCAGTAAACCTGTCAGTCCACCCCCACCATAACCTACCTTGTTATCAAGAACCGTGTCTATGGTCCCAACCAGTAAACCTGTCAGTCCACCCCCACCGTAACCTACCTTGTTATCAAGAACCGTGTCTATGGTCCCAACCAGTAAACCTGTCAGTCCACCTCCACCATAACCTACCTTGTTATCAAGAACTGTGTCTATGGTCCCAACCAGTAAACCTGTCAGTCCACCCCCACCGTAACCTACCTTGTTATCAAGAACTGTATCTATGGTCCCGACCAGTAAACCTGTCAGTCCACCCCCACCATAACCTACCTTGTTATCAAGAACTGTATCTATGGTCCCAACCAGTAAACCTGTCAGTCCACCTCCACCATAACCTACCTTGTTATCAAGAACTGTGTCTATGGTCCCGACCAGTAAACCTGTCAGTCCACCCCCACCATAACCTACCTTGTTATCAAGAACCGTGTCTATGGTCCCAACCAGTAAACCTGTCAGTCCACCTCCACCATAACCTACCTTGTTATCAAGAACTGTATCTATGGTCCCGACCAGTAAACCTGTCAGTCCACCCCCACCGTAACCTACCTTGTTATCAAGAACTGTATCTATGGTCCCAACCAGTAAACCTGTCAGTCCACCCCCACCATAACCTACCTTGTTATCAAGAACTGTATCTATGGTCCCAACCAGTAAACCTGTCAGTCCACCTCCACCATAACCTACCTTGTTATCAAGAACTGTATCTATGGTCCCGACCAGTAAACCTGTCAGTCCACCTCCACCATAACCTACCTTGTTATCAAGAACTGTATCTATGGTCCCGACCAGTAAACCTGTCAGTCCACCCCCACCATAACCTACCTTGTTATCAAGAACTGTGTCTATGGTCCCAACCAGTAAACCTGTCAGTCCACCTCCACCATAACCTACCTTGTTATCAAGAACTGTATCTATGGTCCCGACCAGTAAACCTGTCAGTCCACCTCCACCATAACCTACCTTGTTATCAAGAACTGTATCTATGGTCCCGACCAGTAAACCTGTCAGTCCACCCCCACCATAACCTACCTTGTTATCAAGAACTGTGTCTATGGTCCCAACCAGTAAACCTGTCAGTCCACCTCCACCATAACCTACCTTGTTATCAAGAACTGTATCTATGGTCCCGACCAGTAAACCTGTCAGTCCACCTCCACCATAACCTACCTTGTTATCAAGAACTGTGTCTATGGTCCCAACCAGTAAACCTGTCAGTCCACCCCCACCATAACCTACCTTGTTATCAAGAACCGTGTCTATGGTCCCGACCAGTAAACCTGTCAGTCCACCCCCACCATAACCTACCTTGTTATCAAGAACTGTATCTATGGTCCCAACCAGTAAACCTGTCAGTCCACCTCCACCATAACCTACCTTGTTATCAAGAACTGTATCTATGGTCCCGACCAGTAAACCTGTCAGTCCACCTCCACCGTAACCTACCTTGTTATCAAGAACCGTGTCTATGGTCCCAACCAGTAAACCTGTCAGTCCACCTCCACCTTAACCTACCTTGTTATCAAGAACTGTATCTATGGTCCCGACCAGTAAACCTGTCAGTCCACCCCCACCGTAACCTACCTTGTTATCAAGAACTGTATCTATGGTCCCAACCAGTAAACCTGTCAGTCCACCCCCACCATAACCTACCTTGTTATCAAGAACTGTGTCTATGGTCCCGACCAGTAAACCTGTCAGTCCACCCCCACCGTAACCTACCTTGTTATCAAGAACTGTGTCTATGGTCCCAACCAGTAAACCTGTCAGTCCACCTCCACCATAACCTACCTTGTTATCAAGAACTGTATCTATGGTCCCGACCAGTAAACCTGTCAGTCCACCCCCACCGTAACCTACCTTGTTATCAAGAACCGTGTCTATGGTCCCGACCAGTAAACCTGTCAGTCCACCCCCACCATAACCTACCTTGTTATCAAGAACTGTATCTATGGTCCCGACCAGTAAACCTGTCAGTCCACCCCCACCGTAACCTACCTTGTTATCAAGAACTGTATCTATGGTCCCGACCAGTAAACCTGTCAGTCCACCCCCACCGTAACCTACCTTGTTATCAAGAACTGTATCTATGGTCCCGACCAGTAAACCTGTCAGTCCACCTCCACCATAACCTACCTTGTTATCAAGAACTGTGTCTATGGTCCCAACCAGTAAACCTGTCAGTCCACCCCCACCATAACCTACCTTGTTATCAAGAACCGTGTCTATGGTCCCGACCAGTAAACCTGTCAGTCCACCCCCACCATAACCTACCTTGTTATCAAGAACTGTGTCTATGGTCCCAACCAGTAAACCTGTGAGTCCACCCCCACCATAACCTACCTTGTTATCAAGAACCGTGTCTATGGTCCCAACCAGTAAACCTGTCAGTCCACCCCCACCATAACCTACCTTGTTATCAAGAACCGTGTCTATGGTCCCGACCAGTAAACCTGTCAGTCCACCTCCACCATAACCTACCTTGTTATCAAGAACTGTATCTATGGTCCCGACCAGTAAACCTGTCAGTCCACCTCCACCATAACCTACCTTGTTATCAAGAACCGTGTCTATGGTCCCAACCAGTAAACCTGTCAGTCCACCCCCACCGTAACCTACCTTGTTATCAAGAACTGTATCTATGGTCCCGACCAGTAAACCTGTCAGTCCACCTCCACCATAACCTACCTTGTTATCAAGAACTGTATCTATGGTCCCGACCAGTAAACCTGTCAGTCCACCCCCACCATAACCTACCTTGTTATCAAGAACCGTGTCTATGGTCCCGACCAGTAAACCTGTGAGTCCACCCCCACCATAACCTACCTTGTTATCAAGAACCGTGTCTATGGTCCCGACCAGTAAACCTGTCAGTCCACCCCCACCGTAACCTTTCCTCCTCTGTAGGATAAAGAAAGGATTGGCCCTCTCTGTAACCCTGAAAGTAAATAATATGAAGACCTACAATGTTACAGCTCACAGAAGTTTAATGAATAATAATAGCCAATGATTATAATGGAATTAAAAAAATCATGGTAAAGATTCAAAACCCAAGTCACAAAATCTTAACTGGTACAGCAACACTTCACAAAAATAATAGCACCTCTGTGGAAAAATTGATCAAGAATGATAACTTCTCAGAAAGCTAGTACAGATAAATAACAGACTGTGAACACAATTATTTACCTTGAATCTAATTAACAGTGTGAACACAATGGCAAACCTTGACTCTGGATTAACAGTGTGATTTCAATATGCTTCCTTGAACCTGATTAACAGTGCTAAAAATGTTGTAATTTGAATCTGATTAACAGTGTTAACATTTTTTTTTTACCTTGCATCTGATCATCAGTGATAACACAATGTTTAACCTGCACCTTGATTAACAATCTGAACATAATAATTTAACTTTGCATCTTGATTTACAGTGTGATTTCAATGTTTTACCTTTAATCTGATTAACAGTGCTAATACATTGTTTTACCTTGAGTATGGATTAACAGTATGAACACAATGATTAACCTTAAACCTGATTAACAGTGCTAATACATTGTTTTACCTTGAGTCTGGATGAACAGTATGAACACAATGATTAACCTTAAACCTGATTAAAAGTGTGAACAAAATGATTTACCTTGAATTTTGGATAAACAGTGCTAACACAATCTTTAACCTTGAATCTGATTTAAAGTTTAATTTTTCAATTTTTTACCTTGAATCTGCTTAACAGAGTGAACACAATTATTAATCTTGAATCCGGATTAACAGTGTAAACGCAATGATTAACCATGAATTTGGCTTAAAAGTGTGAACACAATGATCGACCTTGCACCAAGGTTAACAGTGTGAACACAATGATTAACCTTGAATCTGATTAACAGTGTAACCCAATAATTTACCATGACTCTACATAACAGTGTGACAACAATTCTGGATTTACAGTGTTAACACAAATTTTTACTTTCAACCTGGTTTACAGTGATATAACAATGTTTTACTGCCATTCTGATTAACAGTGCAAACACAATTATTTATCTTGCATGTGGATTGACAGTGTGAACACAATGATTTGTCTTGCATGTGGATTAACAGTATTAACACAATGATTAACCTTGAATCTGAATTAACAGTGTGAATACAATGATAAACCTTTAATCTCGATTAACAATGTGAACACAATGATGAAACTTGAATCAGGATTACTAGTAACAGTGTTAATACAATGATCAACCATGAATCAGAATTAACAGTGTGAACACAATGATTAACTTTGAATCTGAATTAACAGTGAGAACACAAAGATTAACCTTTCATCTGGATTCACAGAGAGAAAACTAAGATTTACCTTTCATCTGGATTCAGTGTGAACACAATGGTTTACCTTGAATCAGGATTAACAGTGTGATCACAATGATTAACTTTGAATCTAAATTAACAGTGAGAACAAAACGATTTACATTGAATCTAAATTAACAGTGAGAACAAAACGATTTACATTGAATCTGTATTAACAGTGTGAACACAGTGATTAACGTTGCACCAAGATTAACAGTGTGAACACAATGATTAACCTTGAATCTGGATAAACAGTGAGAACAAAATGATTAACCTTGAATATGGATTTTAACAGTGTGAATACAAATTGGTTATCTTGAATCTGGATTTACAATGTGAACACAATAATTTACCATGAGTCTATATAACAGTGTAACAACAATGTTTAACCTTGGATCTGGATTAACAGCATTAGCACAATGTTTTATTTTCAATCTGAATAACAGAGTGATTTCAATGATCTACCTTGGATCAAATTAACAGTGCTAACACAATCATTTATCTTGCATGTGGATTAGCAGTGTGATTTCAATGTTCAACCTTGAATCTGGATTAACAGTGTTATTTCAATGTTTTACTTTGAACCTGATTAACAGTGTTAACACAATGTTTCACATTGAATCTGATTAACAGTGTTAACACAATGTTTTTTCTTGAATCTGATTAACAGTGTTAACATAATGGTTTACCTTGAACCTGATTAACAGTGTTAACACAATGTTTCACCTTGAATCTGATTAACAGTGTACATGTAACACAATGATTTATCTTGTATGTGGATTGATGGTGTAAACACAATGATTAACCTTGGATCTTGTTTCATATTGGAAACATAATGACCATACATGTACATGTAGCTTGAATCTGGCTGAGCAGTGTGAACACAATGAAACCTTGAATCTCGAATAACTTTAATTCATTATCCAGGTTGGGGAGTATGCCCCAAAACGGGTATTATCCTTGTTTTGGGGCATTTGTAACTTTAAACCTCTTTCATGATCTTCTGTAGCAAAAAGTCACTATTCTTATGTTGGGGAAACAAATAGATTTATAAATAGTACCTGTTTCTGAAATTTCTTTTTAATTCCTTTTGTAATTACAAATTAAAAACAATCACTAAAATGCACTTTTATTGACTGAGATCCAGGTGTGACATGAACACTTTTAACTTTCCTTTGAATGATAACATGCCATGTGACAAGCCAATCATTGGTTATTTAAATGTTTTGAAAAACTTAATTGATTGATCAATTGGTCAAGTTAGAATACAAAGGAAATCATTTTCTGCAATAGTAGGCATAAATCACTCATTGATTTTATTTCTTTGATGCATAATTAGAAAGTACTGTAATTATTTAAAGTGTACACCACTGCAACAGAGGCCGCTTATTTGTAGTTAGTGAGTAATATCAAGTTTAAGTTTCGAATCCTTGAAATGAAGGATCACACAATCCTTGAAAACAAGGATAATACCAAGAAACGGGTATTATCCTTGATTTAGGGCATACATGTACTCCCCAACCTGTTATCTGGATTGACAGTGTGAAAAAAAACTTTAAATCTCTTCATCTGAAATAACAATGTACATAATCTGGATTAACCATGTGAATCCAATGAAATCCTAAATCTGGATTAACATGATCCAGATTAACCAATGCCAAGTAAAAAAAGGAAAAAAAAAAGGATTGAGGAAAAAAGCTATAAATTATCACTGCTATGCTGTCACTTATATCCTTTTATATGGATGCGAAGTATGGGGTATTGACTTCAAATTTAAAGATTCAGATTCCTTTGAAAAATTACATATAAAATTCATAAAAGAAATCTTAGGAGTTCACTGCAGAGCATCAAATGATGCATGCCGTGCTGAACTCAACAGAGTACCACTAAAAAACAAGATAATATTTTCATCAATAAATTTTCTTCAACATATTATCTCATCTGAACACTCATTAATAAATAATGTATTTAAAAAGTCTCAAAATTCAAGCCCTTGGTTTAAAAAAATTAAAAATATTTTAGATGATCTTGGAATGTCATTTATTGCAAATGATTTAAACTTTTTAAAAAGCAATCTAAACCAAATTAAACAAAGAATAAACGACCAATGTTTTCAAAATCAACAATCTAATATAAATAAATCTGAAAAATTAGATTTCTTCAGAAAAGTCTACAGCACAGGCAAGAGGGCACCATATGTAGATATTTTGCAAAATAGAAATGATAGAGCTGCAGTATGTAAGATACGAATAAGCTCTCATACATGTACATTAATGATTGAAAGAGGAAGACATCTCCAAATTCCCAAAAATTTAAGACTATGTAATTTGTGTAATTCTGACCAGATTGAAGATGAAAATCACTTTTTATTTTATTGTTCAAAATATAAACAATTAAGAGAAACATTTCATGATAAGTTATTAAACATTTTTCAAACCAAGAAGCATTTTTATTCCAAAAAGGTATATGACATTAACTTTCTCTTAAATAACACTTCATATACAATACTAAAATTAACTTCCTCTTTCATATCTGATGGATTAAATATGAGAAAAAACTAAGTTTATAATCTTTCTGTTTTATGCATATTATTATACTATAACTGTTATAAAGGTTATTGCAAACACAATGCTTATAAAATCAATAAATATTATATGTTGTCATATAAATATTACATATATATACAATAAGTAGACACATGTAATGACATACATATTAATTGTCAGGTTAAACATGTATTGTATTCTTTATATGTCACTTTATATAGGCCTTAACCATCTATTGTAGTTGAGTTTGAGCTAATAAAATTATTCTTATTCTTATTCTTATTCTTATACTACATGTACTAACTATTTCACATCCCATTACTATCATAAAAAATATCAATTGAAAAATAGAAGTGTTTATGTTTATGAATGGGGAACGTTCGTGATCATGAATGTGATAGTAAAAGAGGTTGCTGACCTGGGATGCATGGCTGGTAAAATGTACACTTCTCTGTGAGTTTTGTGATAAAACATGAAGTTGTCATTACAACCTACCACAGGGCATTTGCTATCAAGACTTCATCGGGCTTTGTCCACATCTTTCTTGTACTTTGATTTTGATTTAACACGTTTATTTTATCAATTTATCAAATTCTTCTTCACAGGAAATCAGCTGACTTCCATGATGGTTGTTTACGTTTTGCAAAACTTCGGATATCACACGGAATCCCACGAAAAATGCCGATTGTGATCAATTATTGTATTAGTACCTTTATTGTTTTATAGTATTTACAGACTATAGTTTTACTTTTAATTGACTCTGACTGACTATTTGCATACTTCCGATGATTGAACTAAATTGGCCTTTAAAATAAATCATAAAAGTAAAAAAAAAAAAAAAACGGAAAATTTTCAAGGCTGTCCGTTTGTCTATTATGGGTCTCACTATTTAGCGACAAGAAGCGTCAAGAACCGACAAGAAGCGTCAAGAAGCGACAAGAAGCGTCAAGAAGCGACAAGAAGCGTCAAGAAGCGACAAGAACCGACAAGAAATTTTTTTTTTAACGACAAGAAAGATTTCTATAGACAAAAAGTCAAAAAATAAATATTTTTTATTCAATTTAAAAATAATGATAGTTAATAAGATTAAAATTATCAGTCAGTGTATTTAATGTGTGGTAGGATTGTAAATAAATTGTATTTTATTCAGGTTTATTTTATCTTGGTATGTGATAACTACTTAAAACTGTAATTTTCTATTATAATTGTGTTTGTTTATTCAACTCATTTATTTGTAGAACTCTTTGCCACGCTGTTGCATAGTTAGCAGCTTTGTTCAGCGTGTTTCCGAACCTCACGACGGGGACGTGGTTCTACATAGAGGTTCATATAATATTTATTTTATTTCAAACTATACATTTATTAAGATAAAATTCTATAAAGCCTGTAAAAAATTCATAACATTGCATATATACATACATATCATTTTTATATGAAAAGATGTCACAGGGCACATCTCAGATCAAAGCATATATAGATAGATATATTTATAAGCCAACGACTGTGACCTCAAAGTTTTATAAGAATAAAGAGATTTACTGAGGTCTTGGTCTCTTGTTAGGAGTTTTAGCATTTTTGGTTCTTTTTCTTTGACCAGGTTTTCGTGCACAAGTTGCAGTTTTTGGAATTTTAAGTTCACCATCTGAAGAGGTGGTGAACTCAGCCTTTTTCTGACTCTTGTTGCCATGACTCGAGAATTTTTGCAATGAAATTGATTTCTCTTTTTCACTTTTGCTCTGCCAGATTGTTTTCGAGCATTGTAAATGAGACAATGAAGAACTTAATTCAAAGTCACCATGACCATATAGAGCTCCTTTTATCAGACACTCTTGGAGTTTAATTTCTTTAAAGATTTTATCTATAAGCTCTGGCAACTTTTCTGGTTTCGATTCTTGATTTAGTTTCAAGATATGATTCATTGCCTCACAATTATTATTTTTCCATTGCAAAGGAATTCTTGAGTCATTTTTGCGTGCCTTGTGCACATAATCCCTGATAGTTGGGATGACTTTGTTTGTTAAATATCCACCAAACATAGTACCATATTTGCGTTCAATTTCTGTGACTTTGGTGGTAAAGTCAACAGTTGTGTCATGTTCTATAAGACCATTGTCACCAAACAATTCTGATAATATTTGCTTTGCCTGATGGTCATTCACACCAACTTTACAACGTAAATGCCGTGCCACATTTTCGCTCAAATGTCTAGTGCATAGAGTTAACTCTGAATCAAGAAAACTAGACTTTATAGCCTTGACTAATGCCTTCTCCTCATCGGAGCCAATGACCAAATTGTTTAGGCTTAAGAGCGTATCGGCAATTGTGGCATCAAGCATACCAGCAATATGAGTAAAGAAGCATTGGTATGAGTGGAATGAACCATCCCAATGCAAATATATTGGTCCCATTATAATTGGACTAGTAGCTTTGCCTTTGCGTTTAAGTTTACTTTCTTGGAACACCGTGGTCGTGACGAAGCAAGCGCCAAGATTGAATGTTCTGTCAACACCTATTATTGAATTTTTACAAGCACTGGCAAAATGTTTCAACTGAAAATCAGTATAGCAAATAATGCTTGGTGGTTTGCCAGAAGCCTGTACAATTTCTTTAATAAATGGGTGTTTGGCAGAATTCATATTAATGACACTTTGCATGTCGTCAGCCACGTTTTGTTTGTTAGATGGGTTGTGCTCTTTATTGACTTTGTATCTAACATTTTCTACATATTTAGAGTCTCTAGGTTGGTGGTCAGAGTCAAAGTTTTCAGAAAATATTCGTTTCACGGATTTACCCGTATCAACTGCAGATCTAATAACTTGTTTAGTATCTGGTGATGTTCTGATATACTCTTGGTGTGTATTTTTTGCGTTACCATGAGAACTAAATGTATCAATAGGAAAACTCCCTACATATTCAGCGATGGCTTTGTTCATACAATCTTGAGAATAGCCTGGCATTTTTTCAAACCAACTGACTCTCTTTTTGTAACTGGTATCTCTCTTAAGAGAAGCATAGTATCTTTTTAATACAAAGAGTGTTGAATCAGTTGGTTGTGGCTCTAAAGGAATGAATTCCTTTTTAATTTCTTTGCAATAAAGGCCATTCTTTTTTAAAACAGATACCAAATTTCCATCGCTTTGTTTGACAAAATATGTAGTTTTTGTGGACGTTGATTTGGAATCCCATGTTCCACAATCGTCCCAAAACTCCATTTTTTTAGAGTTTGCTTTCCTATTGATATTGATAGTGTGATCAATTACAAAATACACATTTTGTTTGACAGAACGTGGTACCTCTTTATGAGATACTGTGTCATTCACCAGAGAATCTAACAGTTGATTGGTTGATAGAAATTTTCCGTTCAATTTACGAACATTTTCGTCTACTAATCACACACTGACTTTTTTTGGCGTTTCAGTCATGTTTAAAGTAGTAACAACCACAACATCAGTTTCGTGTGGTATATTGGCAGACAAATGTATATCTGTTTCAGCAATGGTTTCAGGCATGATATTTGAGTCTAAAGACACATTAGGTGAGAAATAGTTCTCTTTTTCGGACTCAACAGTGGCATCAAAAATAGTTGGACAGACATTTGACCTGTTTGTAACTGTTGTACTATTCAAAGGTGGAAATTCATCCAAACTGTCAAGTTCAATGGTAGAAATGTCGACATTAGTGTCGAGCATTAATGGAACAAAGTGATCTGGTGTCCATGTCTTATTAAAATTAAAACCAGAACTTGTCCATAATATGACAATTGGATCTTTAGTTACATATTTACAAGGCTCAAATGTTGTGTTTAAGATGCCAACTGTTTTATCCATAAACCCATTGCGTGGTGGATAAACGGATTGAATTGGACAACCTAAAACTGATGCTGCGGCTAATATTGTCCATGCGGACGAAAAAGCTTTGTTTCTAGCTGCATCTTTACATGCTTCGTCGTATATTGGTGATACTAGACGAAGAATATCATATTTATGAGTATCATATTGTATCTTATTGCCTACTAACTCAATACAAGTCAAAACTCTGAGTTTTGGTGCTAAAGATTCATTACCAGCAATGTCCACTGACAAAGAGTTAAAGAGACAATTTCCGTCACCGGTGATATGGATAGGTTTTCTGTCTTCTACAAACATTTTGTGCTCATTAAGAATTTGTTTTGAAACTCTATCCTCTATCAGAGTTGATTGTGCGGAATAAACATGATTTGTCTCTGTTATTATTTGAGTCAGTGGCTCATTTCTGAGTAATATCTTTTCAACTTGTACGCCTTCAGAGAGAAGACAAGTATTGGCGTAAGTTTCTAATCTATTCAATGATAAAGCATAGTCAAACTCATTTGCTGTTTTGCAACATTCAATGCATATATAGTCACAATTTTTACTTTCATTGAGTATTGTAAATTGTGCTTTGTTCAGATTCTGGCATCTGCTGTGAAACCATGTTTCACATTTCTCACAATATACACACGAACGTGTGCAATTTTTATTGCATGTACCACAAGGGTACATTTTATATTTTTTATTCTCTTGCCAAAGGAGAATATGATTTTGTTTCTCTTGCCCAAGGAGAATCAAATTTGTTGATATTCTCTTGCCCAAGGAGAATATATTTCTTTTCTCTTGCCCAAGGAGAATATATTTCTTTTCTCTTGCCCAAGGAGAAAATATAGCTTGTGTAACTAGTATGTGCCGATACAAGAAACACTTTGCTAATAACGTAACACTTTCTCTTGCCCAAGGAGAAATTTTATTGAAAAAGACACAAAGACACACAGATTCTAGCACGAAAAATGCAAGAATCCTCAAAGTTGGTAAAACCAAATCTTATAAAGAAATTGGAAAAACGAAGTCTATCGTCATTGGTTTTTCTCCTTAAACCAATGAAACGTCTTTAAAAGTACTCAAATCATGCAAAGAAAATACAAATGATTAATCCAAGATAAAAGTAAAATTAGAGAAATGTTATAAAAACATGCAAAACATTGAACGCTTTTTTAAAAACAACAGAAACAATCTTCAAAAGATTTTTTTTCATTTCTAATCATCTTTCATCCTTTTATATTCAACTTTGTTGTTTTACCGTGATATGATACCGTTTGCGGTTCTTAAAAAGGAACAATCAAAATAATCAATAAGCGTGCCGTTAATAATGTTGATTGTTGTTTGTAAAATAATTTAATATGATTACAGGATCATAAATGATCATTAACGGCGCGTGGAACCAATCAATCACATGACCACTTTCTTGATTAGTAATTAGCGTACATCTACCTTTTTTACTAAAAAGTTGCTGGGAATTTTTTAAAAAAGAAATGTCTTACTTAAATCATAATTTGATGTTATTTATGATTATTTAATGAAAAAAAAAAATGGAAGTTTTTTACAAATTTTTTTTATTTATTTGTTTTTATTTATAGCTGAGAAAATCATATTTAATTATTGACTCAGTTTATAGGAATCCCGCATAATAAAAACCTTTTTTTTTTGCATTCGATTTGTTTTATTTTAATGCTCAACTTAATATTAAACTTTTTCATAATTCTTGTCGCTAATTAAACTTTCTTGTCGCTTCTTGACGCTTCTTGTCGCTTCTTGACGCTTCTTGTCGCTTCTTGACGCTTCTTGTCGCTTCTTGACGCTTCTTGTCGGCTCTTGACGCTTCGTGTCGCTAAATAGGGAGACCGTCTTTTTCGGTTCTTTTATTACACTTCAAATTCAGATCCAGCCAAGTACCTAACGGTAAACACAGCAAGGGACACAATTATTTTATGATTAGGCTAGAAGCTAATCAAACAAGCTTTGTTGGTAATTATACCCCCACTCTTAAGAGAGGGGGCTATATTGCAATCACCTTGTCCGTCCGTCCGTCTGTCCGTCCGGTTCAATTTCTCTGCTTCTACTGGATGGATTGGTTTCCAATTTGGTACACAGCTTCAGCATGATGAGTTATACTATGCCTACCCTTTCCAGGTCAGTCCATCATCTACTTCCTGTTTTCCAAGCCGACTTAGACTTTTTTAGGGGAAAACAAATTGAAATGTGAAATTTTTCGTAACAGATTTCTCGGCTTCTACTGGATGGATTGGTTTCAAATTTGGTACACTGCTTCAGCATGATTAGTTATACCGTGCCTCCCCTTTCCAGGTCAGTCCATCATCTACTTCCTGTTTTTCAAGCCGACTTAGACTTTTTAGGGTAAAAAATTTATAAAGTGAAATTTTTCGTAACAGATTTCATGGCTTCTACTTGATGGATTGGTTTCAAATTTGGTACACAGCTTCAGCATGATTAGTTATACCGTGCCTCCCCTTTCCAGGTCAGTTCATCATCTTTTTCCTGTTTTCTGAGCTGACTTAGACTTTTTATGGGTCAAAAATAGACAATTTTTCGTAACAGATTTCTCGGTTTCTAGAGAAGGGATTGATTTCAAATTTGGTATACAACTTTAGCATGATGAGTTGTATCGTGCCTCCCCTTTCCAGGTCAGTCGGTCATCTATTTCATCTATTTCCTTTTTTTCTGAATCGCCGAGTGGGGGTATGCTTAGCACGACTTAGTGCAACCCCTTGTTGCAAATAAAAAAAATGTATAGGATAGAGTCTTTTGAGCTAAAAAAATATCCACGTCCATTTTCAAATTAGCAAATTCTTGGTTATATCTTCATAATCACAGGAAAATTGTGTTTATCTTACAAGTGAAAAAGATCTAAAAAATGGGGAGATATGACTGTTTTTTTTTATGTTTGTATTTGAACATGTATGACAAAATGGAGTATCGATCATTATGCACCGTCATTATGATTCTATTATATTTATTTTCTGTGCAGACCAAGTTTTACATTGAGAAATTCTACTATGACCAAGGATTTAGAGTACACTGTGTAATTTGTTTAATTTGTTTTCAAAGTCAAAATTATTTTGAGTTTGAGAATTAATAGAGAAGTAATTTTATTTTCTAGTGTTAGAAACTTGGGGATCCTTAAGCTTGATTCCGAGCATTCAAGAACTATTGTAGTTGAAAATAAAGTGCACTTTTTCTAAATTAAAATTTGAGTTATCTTTCTTTCATTAAACATTGTTAAAAGAAAATTCAGTGTTAAGCTACATGTCTGAATCCCAATAAAAAGATTTAATTATAAACAAGAATGTTTATTTTCTAAAGACTAAATGTACATAATGAAGTTCAATACTAGGGTTGCACAATATATCCGTTCCAGATTTGACTCGTCATTTAGACAAGGTCATCAGGGGTCACGGGGAGGAAAAACGACATCATTCAACATGGTACAAAGGGAACAGTATTTTCTATTAACGATTCTTCTGTAATTGTTCAACATATAGGTTAAAAATCATTTGCAACTGACAAATAAACCAACACTCAACATTTCCAACCCATAAAAAATCAATCTTGAACGGAAATAAAAAAAATACTTTCTTCGTCCATTAGCATGTTGGAACCAGTTTTTTACCAGTTCCTCCTCTTTTGGCTAAATTAGTGACCAATCCCGCAAATGCGCAACACGTGTATTTACTTAATGACTAACAAAGTCTTGTTTATAACGTGTACCAATTATGATGTGATTGTGACCTAAAAAAGTGGTTTGTCTGGTTAATTGCAGCAATAATGGACTATATGATACACTGGTACATTGTAGATCCCAGGAACAATAATTTACAGAATTTTTAAAGACAATTGATGCTGCTTTAACACATAGAGATATTATAAGACAAAAATTGCAATATATTCCAATGGGGGTATATAAAAAAATCCAATTCCAAATTGGGGTTTATCCAACATTTTCAAGCAAATTATTAGAAAATAAAGAGATGTGGAATGAGAGAATAAGAATAAGAATAATTTTATTGACTCAAGCAAATTATAATAATGGCACAGGCCCAATGAACAATATATAATAACAACAGTGGTTTACAAAAGAATATATGATCATACAAAATGACTAGAAATTTTCACAGAGTATACAATAGACTAGTTATATACAAAGTGACTGGTTTCGAGTGGAAAAACATTTACCCCTACTAATAAAGGATGAAGTAACTTTTAATACTTTAAAAGAGCTGCTATCTAAACAATTTATCAATTTTTTATAATCAATATTATTAGATATTCCAAGATGTTTTATTATTTCATTTTGAAAAGACTGTCTAAATTCTGTATATTTTTCACATTGTGTTAAAAAAATGTGAAATAAGTGTACGCGACACAGCCCACAATAAAACGGCAATTTAGAAAAACCACAATGGACAACCGCCAGCAGCCTTCAACGAGGCCATTTGGCACTGCTCGCAGTTCTGCAATTGGCCCATGGTCTAAATAAGACTTTTTTCCACCCAACTGCTTCAATTTAATTTCTATTAATAACTTGCAATGTATATTAAAAAATTCAAACTTGATAATTTTCACAATCTTTCATCTCTCATTTCACTTCCAAGACTATCCTTTTATCATCATAATTTTCATTACTGTAACAGTAGAATTTGTCAGAAATACTATGTTTTTATAGGGACTAAAGTCTGTATTATATGGAAAAAAATTGAAGGGATCTTACTGAAACCTTGTGCCTTATCTTAGTCTTATAAAGTTAATTATCTCGCATTTACAATTGGTTGTGCATAAAATGTTTAAACCACACCTGTACTAGCATGCAGGTTGATCAAAAGTATTACATATCTACTACAACTGTAGAGAAAACAATGTCTCCCCCCATTTCCCCAAAAATATCTAAGCGCAACTTCAAAGGACCAGAACTCCCACAAAAATTTGAGGATCAAAATTTCCTGGTAACATGCATAACTACATATGGTGTCCTTCCTAAATACCAAGTTTCATTGAATTTGGTTCAGTAGTTTCAGAGGAGTTGGGCTGACAAAGGAGTTGGGCTGACAAGATGATAAATGAGGATTTTCAGCAATTTTCTAAGTTCAAAGGGCCATAACTCCCACAAAATTTAGAGGATCAAAATTTCCTTGTAACATGCACAACTACATATGGTGTCCTTCCTATATATATACCAAGTTTGGTTGAATTCGGTTCAGTAGTTTCAGAGGAGTTGCGCTGACAAGATGATAAATGAGGATTTTCAGCAATTTTCTAAGTTCAAAGGGCCATAACTCCCACAAAAATTTGAGGATCAAAATTTCCTGGTAATATGCACAACTACATATGGTGTCCTTCCTACATACAATGTACCAAGTTTCGTTGAATTTGGTTCAGTAGTTTTGGAGGAGTTGCGCTGACAAACTTTGTGACAGACAGATGGAAGGACAGACGGACACGACAAAAACAATATGTCTCCCCACAAAAGTTGGGGGGGTGGGAGACATAATTATTGTGATATTTAACAGGAATTTTTTTGATATGGCATTGCATGATTATAATTTTACTTCTAACATGGGGACCTATTACAATTTGATCTTATGTTTACAGCATGTACAAATCCAGGCCAGATTACATGGAGTATTGATAATTCGGAATGTTACAAGTAATATAGAACAGATTTACCAAAGTCATTCTATAGAAAATAATTGTTTAAAATATTAAACAATTACACGAAACCAATTTATGATGAAAAATTTTAATTTATAAGAAAGCTGAAATTTTACTGGTATATCATTTCTTTGGCACAATTTATCTGGGTTTAAACTTCTTGTCACATTTTAACTCACAGGATCATATGACTGTAGTAAACCAGCTATGTTCATAATTTATGAAAGGATAAGTTGTGATTCTTCTATACTATTATTACTCTATTTGGTCACGGATCAATGATTTCGGACTTCTTCATTTAAATGCAGCGTAAAAGACAGAGAAAACTAAGCTCCACTCAACCTTGTGAATAAAATAGAATAACACTAGTTAGGTCATGACCCCTCTTAGTACATGTATTGGTATCACTGTGCTTGTTTTTCCAGAATCTGTCTAATCTGGCTTTAAAGGATTTTACTGATTTATCTATGCACAAATGTTTTCTAACTTCATAAATTGTTGAAACTTCGAGTAAAGATTGGAAAATCTAATGACTCTAGTTCACTGTCATTTATTTCAGATACCAAGACAGCTGTAGAAATCACCAAAAGTATGGGAGGACAACAGTCTTCGGGTCCTCAGCTTAAGAAACTACCCTGGTTTGAGACGGAGGAGGCCAAGTTTGTGTTAGATCATGTGAACAGTAACTGTGTAACCGTTTTCTCTAAAACAACCTGTATACACTGCTCAAATACCAAGAAACTATTGAATGAGATAGGAGTTCCTTATAAATCTATAGAGCTGAATAAAATAAAATCTGGAAACAAAGTTCAAGGAGTGCTATCAGAGATGACTAAAGCAAGAACAGTAAGTAGTTTAGACAAGTTAGTATATATTGTGGTTTCATTATTATTTGTGGGGTATCTTTTGATGTGGGTTGCCTTTGCCCTTGACCCACTAAATTTGATATCCCATTTTTAACATCTTTAACATTGATCTGTTTGCTGCAGACTTTAAAACCATGAATTCTAATATAGACAACGCCCACGAACAAAGGAAACCATGACGACAGGCCGTGTGTAAATTTCCAAAATATACCGGGTCGACATCACAGTTTCTTTAAGTTGAAATCAATGACGTCATAATAAATATTGTGCACAAAACATCAAAAATGGCAGACATTTTGTCCTGCACTATAGGTCTATGGAAAACACAAAAATGGCATATTAGAATAGAAATAATCCATGGCCGCCCGTAGTTTATTGTCAACTTTAACACGGGTATCCATTGTTTCCGTTTGTTTTACCCCTGGCTCTGCTGCGCTCCACTCAGGGCAAAATATTACTGAAAGCAATGGCAACCCATGTTAAAATCTCCAATAAACCATGGGCGGCCATGGATTATTTCTTAAATTAAGAATCCATGAATTGATCCTCAGACCACTAAAACTTGTACCCATGAAAATCGATGAATCAGTAGTAAATGTTATCAAATTAACATGCTTGTATATCAAACTGAAAAAGACTTTATATGACTGAACAATACATTGGTATTTTCACCTTTATAGTGGATAACAAAAGAACTATGATTTCAGTAAGTTTTTATTTTTGATGATTTTGCTCCCATTGCTGTTGTTTGTGCTTAAGTTGTCTTTTTTGTGTGCTTCTGTCACACTTTGAACAATTTGTAAGCACTTTCACTCCTTCAAATTGATTTTTGTAAGATTTATTTAAAGATACTTTGGACAAGTGCATAATTCAGACAATTTTTGTGGAAGTTATCCCCCTTTGACCATAAAAATAAAGTCCAGCTGGCTAGAAACCTAACATGCCTATTCCAATGTCTGTATGCCCTAACTACGGTAATTCTTTGTCCTTTGTTAATTTCCTACATGTATATTTGTTATATTTGTGAAATGATAAGTTAACATTTTACACTGTCTTTTTCAGGTCCCTAGAGTATTTGTGAATGGAGAGTGTATAGGTGGCGCTTCAGATACCCGTGCATTGTACCAAACTGGACAGCTCCTCAAACTCATACAGAAATGTAAACGATAAAAAAATGTATATTCCCATGTTAATTATCCAAGAGTTCTGTGATGTTGATATTGTTGTATAAGTTGAATACTTTGTTTTGTTAAAAAGTGTATCATTACTATTTGATATTAGTTTCTGAAAAAATGTTTTGTGGTTTTTAATTCAAATAATATTTTAACAGAAAAACAGATTTATTGAAATTAGTAGATTAACTTCAAATCAACTTTGAAAAACATTTAGGTATAAAGTAATGAATGAAAAATACTGATTTGATATTTTTCAAATTTCTAATGAAAAAAAGATAAAAATGGTTTCAGATATTGTCTGTAGGGTACTTAAACATTGATATTTTTAACTGGTGCTAGCAACTGTCAAGAGTCTCAGAGTCCATAGATTTAATATTATAATAATCTGAACCATGTCTTTAACTATTATTTCAATTTCCATCAAACTTAGAAGTAGATAAATTGTGAGTAAAGTGACTTTATTACCTCAGAAACTAGATTATATTTTTATTGTTAATGCATGTCGAACTTCCTTGTTTTATACCCTCCATAGATTTTAGATTATTTGATGAAATAAGAAACAAAAGTTATTGTAAATTGTTATTTTGCATTGATTGTTAAAGTAAAAGTGTTGAGTAATTTACTGTGGTTTTCAATATTCAAAGATTCATGATCCTCTCTTGGAACAGGCATTCTAATGTATTCTGAACATTATCACTTTTTCTTATGAATCCAATGTTGGTTTACAATTCTTTTTATTATAAATAGAAGATAAAGAGATGTGGAATAAGTGTACGCGATAAAATCTACATTCTTCAGTGGCAGTTAAAAAAATCTACAATGGAAAAAAGCCAGCAGCCTGCAATGTAATTAGTGGTTGCTGCTCACCAAAAAAAATAACTTCCTGTGATATTACATTAATCGATTGCAAAGAAATCAAACATATGTCAGTGGACTTAGTAGCACATATTTTAAGAGAATGAATTGCCACCAGAAAACTTTGAAAGCAGGAATTATTGTTCTGTTTACATGATAATGACCTTCCTCTCTGGTATTGCCAGATGATTTTTTGATTTGTATTAGTCATTGCTGGTCATCATATTGGTATTGCCAGGTGATTTTTGAATTTGCCTTTTCAGTCTTTGAAATGGAAAGCCCCGTTAGTACTTCTCTTATTATTAGTCAAACAAGATTTATACACTTAGCCAATGTCCCCCGCTGCCTTATTAATGTTGAAAATTAACTTCATTTAAAAAATTTAAATGCCTTTGTGATATGATTACCTACATATCATCATACATGTGATTCTCCCGCCAGGAGACAAAATCTCCCGACTTTTTGACCAATCTCCGGTTCCCCCGACTTTTAGTGTAATCTCCCGCTTTTTCAAGGCATGACAAAATTTTTGTTTTATAGACATTCTAGTTGTTCAGTCATAAAACATTTCTGGTGTTTAAGGGGTTTGTCAATTAGGCAGACGTTATCTCAGCAGGTAAAGGTGTTAATTGAAGGTTTATTGCCATAACTGACCTGATAATTGTATATTTGAAGATATATCAGTGAAGCCAGGTATATTTGGCACAGGCTAGTGTCCTTAATTGGTATTGAAATGCAATATTAATGAGCGTTGAAAATCTTCATCTTTTTTGTCCTATCTCCAGCCAAAAAAATCTAAATCTCCAGCTTTTTCATCACAGATCTGTCACATGTATGTATCATGACAAACAATCCTCCAAAATTTCATCAAGATCTGGCTCACAAAGTGTTCCTATAACCTAAAATGAACAAAGTTGATAAAGTCCCATAACTCCTATAAACTTTATCAAATCAAAATGGTGGTGTGATATGAGCAACTACAGATCATGGTAACAAGCCTACAAAATTTCATCAAAATCTGTTGAACCGTCTCAGAGGAGTTGCGCTCACAAAGTGTTCCTATGACCTACATTTAACAAAGTCGGTAAAGTCCCATAACTCCTATAAAATTTGTCGAATTAAAATGGTGTTGCAATATATATATCATGACAAACAATCCTACAAAATTTCATCAAAATCCAATGAGCCGTCACAGAGGAGTTGCGCTCACAAAGTGTTCCTATGACCTAAAATGAACAAAGTTGATAAAGTCCCATACATGTAACTCCTATAAAATTTGTTGAATCAAAATGGCAGTACGATATGATCAACTACATATCATGACAAACAATCCTACAAAGTTTCATCAAAATCCGTTGAGCGGTCTCAGAGGAGTTGCGCTCACAAAAGTGTGACAAACAAAGACCATTACTAGGATTTGGGACAAACAGACACAAACACTATATGCCCCTCATCTTTGGTAAGTAGAGTTATTCTGCTCATTCCATCTGAAACTACTCAAGCAAATTCATTTAAATTTTGTATGAGCATAATTAAATCATATTACCTGTGCCTATTTCCATGAGATATTGATCCTTAAAATTTTGTGGGCGCTTAGAATTTTAAGAAAACAGGAGCAGACATCATATTTTTGCAGGCAAAACCAACTTAAATTTATAATAGTTTATTTCCAACCTCAAAAAAACAGAACATTCAATAAATTGATATCCTTGCAAATACAAAGGAATGTAAAAAGTATATATTGCACATCTCTATTATTCTACGAGTCAATTGATATAAATTAAGAAACTTCTCATAAATATTCAGATCTACATAAATGTAACACAAATTAAAGAGAGTTAATTTCATCTAAGGTTAAAAATTATTAAAAATTAAATATGAATATGCAAATTTCTTGAGAATATGAAATAAAATTTCATTATGACTACGAACATGTTAGGCTCAAATTTAAAATTAAACTAAAGGTTATAGGGAAAAACAGTATTTAATAAAATTTATTCAAATCAACAAACAAATAAATCAGAAATGGGGACTCTGATAAAAAATAAACAATGCAAAATAAAATATGTACAAATTGTAACAACCTTTACTAAAAGCTTGCTAGATATAATACATGTATAATGATTAACTAATAGTACAATACAATGAAAAAAACATAACATGCTTAGAGATCACAGATTTTAATAACAAGATAAACACAGTAGTATACCAACAGTAGAAATAAGTCCCTTCAGAAAAGACTGACATTTTAATAGGTTAGGATGCTAAAATAAACTTTAAAAAATGCTAAGTATAAGTATTGACCCTTGTAGAAGGTACAGAGTATCAAGGTGAATAGACAATTGATTTTTTTTCATTTAAGAGGACAGACCAAACAACTAACTAATCTATAGGACCAATATCTGTTAAGTGATCTATATCCTCTTAAGGATAAAAATTGTCATAATAAAAACTGAATTTGCCTTAAATATCTCATCTTTTCACCCATTGAAATAAAGGGTTTTGACCAAAAATATTACATTTTGTAATATTTATTTCTCTCTACAAGATGTGAGGGATGGTAAGAAACTTAAACCATGATCGCCAACTTTCCCCATGGCAACTCAGGATTTCTTTTAAAAAATGACAAGGCTATTCTAAATGATCAAAGAATATATCTCATAAAACATTGGCATGGCATCATCAGGTAAAAATTCAAAAGCATACAAGCTTATTGACAAAAATAAAATAATCAGCAAATGATTATGCTATGCTAAACTACCTGTCAAAACAAAGATCCTCTCCACTTTATGTTAAAAGTATCTTGTCTGCTAAAACCTCTCTGGAAAACCAAGAAGATAACATGACAAGCCATCTGACCATTAACATCCTATCTATTCCAAAAGATGTTCATTTCTTATCATTTATAAATCTTCACTAATTTCAGCTTATGATCAATAAAAGCTGAGAATATTTTGTTCTACAAAAATTAGTTTTCAAACTGAAAAAGTATAAACTAAACTGGTAAAAATGAACTGAAAACAGACAGGAGGACAAAAAGCCCAAAGCTCCTTCACCCCTTTAGTATGGCCAAATAAAGCCTCATGTGGTTGCATGTAAACATACATGTTTTGATCATGTACTAACATTACATTTACAGTCAATGCTATCCACAACAAAACTTTTTCTTCGTAGCTTGGTCATCTAGGTTTAAGGCCTTTTCTAATTCCTTATCCTCTTTTTCCCTCAAGATACTGAAAGAACAAAGTAAAATGTTATTTAACAATTAATTTTCAGAAACCACATGTATAAAATTCATAATAAGCAAATGTGTCCCTTCATACAAATGGCCTTCTCAGCAACTTTGTTGGAATTTTTTAATTCTTTTTTTTTTGGTCCTGGTAACAAACAATAAGGGCTGTTCCAATTAAATTGAAATGGCAAAGGGGATTTTTCTGTTAGTCACAGTGAGGGGGGTTTAAAATGCATTATGTTAAAGGTGTGTGATTATTTTTTTCATATGGGGGCGGGCTTGAACAAAGTGTGACCCCCTCCCATGTAAATTGTAATGGAATAGCCCTTTGTGTTCAAAATTCCATGAACATTCCTAAGCAGTTATGAATTAACTGACAGATCATGCAACTGGCTTTGGTTGGTCATAAAGTGGTCAATGTGGGGAATATAAAGTTAAATATCCTAAGTATTCTGATGTCACTCACTTGGCCATGGCTTCCATACTTTCTCTTACATTGATCCCTGATTTAGCACTCGTCTCATAGAACATGCCATCATATTCCTGTAAAAGATTTTTTTACAATTAAATAAGTTGATGCAATCATATTATGTAGTATATAATTTACACCCTGTAAATTAATTACTAAATCTTTATTCATTTGGAAACTTAAGGGACTTATATTTATTGTAAAATACATTATTAGCCATAATATCCCCCAAAAAATAAACAGAACCTGTTTTCAAGCTGGAAGGCTTGTAGTCAAATTTCTCACTGTAGGACATATGATCTTCTTTTATTAGATTTTTTTTTTCAAGATTAGCCAATGGTTGGTATGAAATATTTTAGAATTCTCTTTGGCTTTGGGCTATAAAAGCATGTCCTTAACACTTTCCCACTTCGCACTACAGCTCCTTAGTTCCTCTGATAGACATATAAAGGGGTGTACAACATCCACTTACATAGGACATTTTATTGCCATCTTTGTGTTTTACACATCTGTCAGTCTAAGACTCTTATCATATTTGTTTTATTACCCACACCCCCTTCCCCCTCTCCCCTGTATAACAACTTACACAGGACAGTTTATTGCCATCTTTATGTTTAACAGGACGGTCCGCCTCAGACTCTGTCATATCTGTTCTATCTCCCCCTCCCCCCATTGTATAACAACTTACACAGGACAGTTTATTGCCATCTTTATGTTTAACGGGACGGTCCGCCTCAGACTCTGTCATATCTGTTCTATTATCTCCCCCTCCCCCCATTGTATAACAACTTACACAGGACAGTTTATTTCCGTCTTTATGTTTCACAGGACGATCAGCCTCAGATTCAGTCATATCTGTTTTATTACCAAGCATCAATATAACAGTTCCTTCTTCAACGCCTTCCTAAACAAGAAAGACAAATACAATATTTATATGATTTTTGTCATTAAATTCTTTACATACATTCTTTATTTACATGTTATGATGTACATCAAATGAGATGGTGGCCTTGACCCACGAAATTTATCACCCCACTAAAAGGAAGTTTAACAATATTCTCTAAACAAGAAAGACAAATACAATATTTATATGATTTTTGTCATTAAATTCTTTACATACATTCTTTATTTACATGTTATGATGTACATCAAATGAGATGGTGGCCTTGACCCACGAAATTTATCACCCCACTAAAAGGAAGTTTAACAATATTCTCTATGCTATAAGACTTCAGAACTACAAATAAAAGAATCCACAACCTAATCTTATTTCATTAAACCATGAAAATAAATTCATCCACAGTGTTTGGACAGAAACATGATGATTCCTGAGAATATAAATGACATGTATATAAGTTTATTCGTGGGGGTACAATAAATCTTTTGGACTATGAAATCATGATATTAGGAGTCTGGAATATACCAACCTGGACACTTTCCATCCAGTTCCTGACATTGGTGAAGGTCGACTCAGAATTAACATCATACATAATCACAACACCATCTGCCTTACGAAAATACTGCTTTGTTATGCTTCGAAATCTGTAAAAGACAACAAACATACTGTAGATAAGAAATAAGTTTATCTTGTTTTTAAACTCCATATCAAAAGGTGTCTAAATTCTTTACTTAGTTCATTAGTGAAAGTTTCATGAAATTCTATGGAGGTGTTTAAAAACTATGTTTCTAAAATCATGCATGTTATTTTAGTTTTTAAATTAACATTTTTCAGAACTTGTGACCTTTGATATTTGACCTATTAACCCTAATATTAATTGGATTCTTCATTACTGGATTATTATTGATATGTGAGAAAGTTACATAAATTTAATATAGGCATTCAAAGTTACAACTTGACATCAATTTCAGATGTCAGGAAAGCCACATGCATTCCAGTCCCCTGCTCTGGTGAAAGGTGGAGAAAAAAATATTTGCTGTTTACCTTTCCTGCCCAGCGGTGTCCCACAACTGTAACACAATGGACTGACCCCCTAACACAAGGTTCTTAACCTGGAAGTCAACACCTACAAAATTACAGAAAAAATATATATCTTACTTGACTGTCAGAATATAAATTAAATATTTGTAATGACTAGATCCCATTTCTGAAAGCATTGCTTTTAAAATGAAAACAAAAACAGCTCTATTTCTTACTCTTCTGGAAAACATTTATCTAAAACATCTCTACTAAAAATGTCTTTATCCTCATTTCTGTACTTCATGCCTGAACAATTTTATCAAGTGGTTTAGCAGTGGCACTAAGTATGTGATGTGTATAGATATACGGGACAGACAGAGAGACATAAGAATCTAATACCGGTGTTAGGGCAAGATAAGGAAATCTCTGACACCCCGAGGGTAAGATTTCAAGTCTGCAACGAGGCTCTGCCGAGTTGCAGATGTAAAGAAATCTTACCCAAGGGTGTCGGAGATTTCCTTATCTTGCCCTAATCATCGGTGTTTGATTATTTTTCTCACTAAACCCGTAAATTGTACAACGTGGATTTGTTTACAAACATAGACGTAAACAATAGAGTTACGTCCCTTGGAAACTGCACGAGGCTATCTCACATGGGGTGGTGTGAGACAGAAAAATCTCACACCGCTAAATATAGGAACTGTTCTGTCCAAAAAGTGAGAAAGGGTGATTCCTCTATATATTATAAGGTGTCTCACCAATGGTAGCGCTGAAGGCAGCATTAAAACTGTCATTACAGAATCTGTGGATAAAACTGCTCTTCCCAACACCCGAGTCACCAACAAATACAATCTTAAATATTCTTTGTCTCATCGACACTGTAGACTCTACACCCTGAAAAAGAATCAAAATTGAGTGGTTAACATTCTAAGCATAACATAGAAGATAATGAGATGTGGAATAAGTGTATGTGACACAACCTACAATATAAACAACAATTTAAAAAATCCACAATGGAAAACAGCCAGTAGCCTTCAATGTGACCAGTGGTCACTGCTTGCTGTTTTGCAATTGGCCCTGGATTGAAAAATAACTACGAATATGCATGTTCTTTACTTTGAAGCATAGGCCACTGATAATTCTTTCCATCTTCTTCTCTCTTTTAAAATTAGGTGGCTGTGTTGTTCCATGTATGACTTTTTTCACCTCTTATTATACACAGTCTTGTTAAGTTTTGAACATCATTGTCAATGCATGATTATTTTAATAATTTTTTGTTAAAACTACAATCAGCTGTCTCAAAACAACAATTACAATGTTTATAAATGTTCTGTCTATAAAAGTTCATCAAATTTAGAGTACACATCTTTTATTTCAACTGGTACCTTTTCTATTCCTTCTCCATCAGCTCCTACTGGCTGACCTCTGGTTCCCTGTAATTCATCCGGATTTTCTGGGAAATTACTGAAATATTTAAAAAATGTCAATTTTATCAATTACAACAAGTGGAACAAAAATGTAAACTGTCAATATGGAAAACTGTTCTGCAATTCAAATTTCACAACAAAATTTGTCAAGCTGATTTTTTTTTATACATTATAAGAACACAGAATATCCAACAAATCCACATAAATTACTATATAAAGTTTCATCGCAAACAATCAAGTCTTTTTTCAAACTCTAGAACATTATAAGGTATAAAACAATATATTAACAGTTGTATAAACTAAGCCAATGAAAATGTAATGTACAATGTAATGTGAAGCATGCAAATCCAATAGGCTATTCCAAAACCATAAGTATATATACACTGACCAGTGGACAGAAACAAAAATAAGGCATTTTAAATTCTCAAGAAACACTGACTTCTTACTTTAAACCTAAGTTATTTTGGCGACATTGATTTATGAATAATCATGTCTCAGTAATCTGCATGTGCATTAGGTACATGTATACCTTATTTCTGGTAAAAATGTTATATATGACAAGTTTTACTGTAGATTTACAATAAGTTTACTGTTCACTTCAACATTACAGTGAAACCTGCCTTAACTGAAAACTTTTGAGGCCATAGATTTCTTCAGCGTTTGGTTTATACCAGACAAATGGGAGATTTAGACAGGATTTCTAAATAGAGGGTGTGATTTTGTCAGGTTTCACTGTATATATACATGATTTGGAATTATAGCCAATCTCACCCTCTGTTTGAATACCATCACCAGTGCAGAAAGGTTAAAGTAGATGTGGGACAGTATCTACAGGTCTACCACCAGGGGGCAGAGGTGTTACAGAATCTACAAGTCCTACCACCAGAGAGGAATTGGTGTACGATATAATGTTTTTGTCTATGGCCATATCCTGAGCAACATTCCTATTGAGATCACAGGTACTTTCACCATACACATGAGAGGGTGGCGTTCCATGAATATAATATATAAATATTTACATACATGCCATCTCGACCAATCAGTGGTTTAACGTTCCGTGAAGAATGTTCCAGAACATTAGAGGTCACACCTACATTTGATACAAGATTGTTTAATTCAATAGATCCATTTCTGCTGTCGGTTACTCTCTCTTTTCTTTGAAGTCTTGATTTTTTACTCGGAGATGAACTTGGAGAATGCCAGTCAAAACCATCGTCCGTGAATTTTATTACATCAATATTTTGAGAATTTTCATTTCTCAATGCTTCGTTATTTTCTGAACTGGTATCTAAATCTAACATAGACTGTCTAGTATCAGTCTCACCAACTGGGTCCCTAGTGCCCTCTGTGTCAACCAAGGGCTCAGTTTGAGGTTTAATTTCTTCACTTTGTTTGAAATATTCCTCTTCTGTATTTGTTGCTATAGTTACCATTTCCGGTTTTGATGTTTCATTTATTTCCTCAATTATATCAGTATTTGTTGCCATAGTAACTAATGCTGGTGTCAAATTTTCACTTATATCTTCAATTTCATCAGTATTTGTTGCCACAGTAACTAATTTTAGTGTCATTTTTTCATCAAATTCTTCAATTTGATCAGTATTGGTTGCTATTTCGACTAAAGTTGATTGATTTATTTCCTGAGAACTTGTATCAATGTCGGTATTTGTTGAACAATCTACCAATTCTAGTTTCTTATTCAAGTTTTTATCTAAATCTAGGTTTTCATCAATTAATTCAGTATTAGTTGAAGAATCTACACTACTAACAGCTATAGGGAAAACAATTTCAGATTTTGGAACCATTTCTTCAAAAGTTTGAACTGAACTATCAACAGTTTCAACTAAGGGTTCCGAGCCCTTGGGAAAATAAAGCGAGAGATTTTCACCCGTGTTACAAGTTAAGTCGTCTTCAAAAGCAGGAGCAACAATCATGTCGATGTTATCTCCACTTTCCTCAAAGCTATCACCATCACCACTAGGTGGAGCTACAGATGGCTTGGATTGCATGCTGGGAAGGAAATAATTGTGTTAGAAATATTGCCACACATGTGACCACCTTAATTGCTGTATGTTTTCCCTTAATTTTGAAACTGATTTTTTATTTTATGAGGTTAGCACACGTTTAATATTGCAACCTTGACCTATAATCTATTGACCCAAAAATAAAAAGGCTTTTATCTTACTTCATCAGCTTAATTGTGTGTAAGTTTCATGAAATTTCATCAAGTTATTCTCAGGAAATGAATTTGGATGGAATGACAGACAGTTATATGAACAGATGGAAAGCTGAATTTTGCAGAAAGGCAGGGACAATTTTTCAAAACTTGAATACAAGTGAAAAGAAACAACATTTTCAAAGCGTTATAGGTTCAATAGAGATAAGCAATTAAGGTGATCATTTTAAAATGCCCAGAGTTAGTAATTGTGACAGTATGAAAAATGAGTGCAAGCAAATATTATAAAATTCTGTTTAAATTTTTGAATATGAATTCTTGATTATAATTTTGATAAAAGATTAATTGTTTTATTCTAATATATTTTGTTGTCAGATAAAGACTACATGCATATAGTGTAATTATATGTGCACAACATATTTCAAATGTTTAGCTTTATTCAAATTATATATGCTTTCAAGTTAACTTTACATTACATAACCTTATAAAACTCAACACCAAAATTAATGTCCAAAAATATTTTTTTAAGCAACCCTCAATTTAAGGGATAAATTATTATAATTGTTTTTTCTCTAAAACTCACTTAGATAAAAATCTTTACCACAAGTTATGGCTTTAATCCCATAACCAAGTCCATGATTATACTATAAAGGCTTAACACAGATGCTGAAATTAACATACCAATGCTGGAGATGACGATTATCTTTAGTACCATAAGTTAAATGAACTACACTATATCTACTAAATATAAAAAAAATTACCTAATAGGGTGAAAGCCAGGTTTCTTGGATTTCTTCTTCTTCGGCTTTGTTCTAAAAAAAATAATGTGATAGTATTCAGGTACTTCTCTTAATTCTTATCAAGTTTATTTCAATCTTAAACTCAGACTGCAATTTTTGCTTAAAATGTTCTCGGACATTTAAGGGGGTACCCACGTTTAGGCTAAAATAAAATTGTGTTGTTTAATTTTCCTGAAAATTTGCAAAATTATTAACTTTGATTAAATAAACTTAATCACAAAATCTTAAGAAATTTGAACCACAGGTTTCTCAGGAATATTTTTGTTGAACATACTGGAGTTTCAACATTTCCTATTTTGATCACTGAGAAGCTTGATTTCTTTAATTAAATAGTATTCACTAAAACTTTCAACTTATTTTTAAGAGTTATCTACCTTAGTTGTTCTGTGCCCCCTTAACCGTCATTTGCTTCTTCTTCAGCCCATGGCTTTATATCTTTTTTCTTGTGACAATTACAAGGAGCAATCACTGGTCAATCTAAAGACTTCTGGTTGATTTGCAATTTGTAGAGATTCATTTTTAAATTACCACTATTCTAAGAAACATTTGTGTGCACATATTCCTTTTAGTATTTCTATCTTAATAAGATTCTCAAGAAACTACATCCTACAGAGATTTTTTAAAATTTTCTTTTCAAATACATTCCTTACCTTGACTTTTTAGCACTTAAATTCCCATCATTCTCTTCTTCACTTTCGGATCCCACCGATTGGTCAGATTTTTCAGCAGAAAAGTTTCCATAGTAACTAGGTTTAATTTGATTATCAGAGTCCCCATGAGTAAAATCATTCATTAAATTATTATTATTATGTGCAATCAATTCATCGTCATCACATTCAAAATCATCGTCCGTTAAATCCTGTCCTTCCCTAGAATCATCTATACTTTCTTCGATGGATTCTTCTGTGGTTTCAAATTTTCTCCTTGAAAATAGATAACAATAATATCAAACTTAAAGGTAAACAACAAACATTACACAGTGAAAGTTAAATAAAAACCAAATCTTGTCCACACTGCATGAATAGGGTTTACAGTCTATTCTTTTAATTTCTATACATTTTGAACCTGAATATCTGTCTATCTGACAAATTTCTGTATTTCCAAAGAGGTTTGGTTTGGACAGGTGTCAATTAAAAGGAACATATAAATTGAATGGTCAAAAATTTTCTTAATGGTCACAATAAAGTTACAAAATAAGGCCATAGAAAAGATTACTTCTACAAACAAGGGGCAATAACTCTAAGTTTTTTAATAACATGATTTTTGAATATATTCAGTGGTCTAGTGTTGAGTTGCTAGGATTAGGATTTTATAGTTTTTGATTGTTACTTGCTTGCTTGGAAGTATCTACAGGGATAGATCCTGTTTAATGAGTTCTTTTTCAACTTTGTTAAGTTTAGGGTTAGACAGTAAATTTCAAGGTTTAGGATATAGGTCATATATTACCTGCTTGCTGGGAAGTAATCTCCGAGGATAGATCCCTGTTTAATGAGTTCTTTTTTTCTGCTTTGGTTGCTCCTGGGGCTTGCTTCTGCTTCCAAAATCTGTTCATAAATATAAAATACTTGTTAAAATAAATAAATTATAATCATATTTAAATAAGCAAGGCCATTTTGGTTACTTTTAATTTTTGTTGTTTTCATTTGTTTATTCATAATTTATACAGTTCAAATTCTAAGAAAAAGTTACAGAAAAAAAATCTTCTATTTCAAAATTTAAATCAATCTTCTTAATTTTTTTACCTCAATGCCAATGCCAATACATTTACATACATGTAATTCTTATGCTAGCATGGATGTTTTGCTTTGGGATATAAATAACTTTCACATGCTATGAATCTTGTAGGAAGGTACAACTTGTCAGAAACTTTTTTGCCAGATTTCCAAAAATTGTGACATAAAAACTCAACAAATATTCAAAAGAACTGCAGTAGTAAAACTATTTTCAAATCTTTATTGCAAAAAAAAATAAGCTTGCTGTGAAAAAAAAAGGCTTTCCACATGATCAACAAAAATAGTCAAAGCACTGCATTTCACCTTAAAATGCACCAATATCATCAACAAAATGAACTTTCAAAGAGAAATTATGTTCCAAAGTTAAGATAATGTTTTAAAATTGTTTACCATAAAAATGAGTCTGACAAAAAATTCCCAGATTTCATTTAAATAAAGAGGGACTAATCTGAAATCCATCTGCCTGCTGAAGCAACATACCAAACATTGAGAGTGTCGTAATTAGATGCTTTCCCCGTCGACCCATCATTGGACATTCATAATTTTATTACCCAGATTTTTAATTTTTTACACCAGGCTAAGAATGTAACAATATAACTTATAACTAGGAACATTAACCACATGACTATTATACATAGTCTTAGCAATCTAAAGTGGACCTTTTTATAATCTCTCTTTGAAAGCCAAATATTAAACAACATGCAAAATTAAACTGAAACAAAAACAGGATTAGGTTGGTTTGAACTGACTAAGGTAAGTTTACACCAGTTAGGGTAAGTTTGAACCAGTTTGTACCAGTTCAGACAGGAGAATACCTGTTGGAGATTGTCTCCATCATTACCAATAGATTCGTCCTAGGGATGGCAAGAATAAGAAAGAAAACTATGCATTTATTTCTGTCAGTAAAACATTCTTAATGCTAAATTTTTACAGCAAGAGATTAAACATTTTCATGCAGCTAACACTTTAGTACTTCAAAAGCAACAATCACATATATATGCTTGATATGCAGAATTATACAAACACAAAGAGCAGTTTGATTCAAATAAATAGTAGTTCAATTATCAGATTGGTAAGCAAACAGCAGTGACTTTTTTGCAAAATTGTGTATTGTAAATCTTATAAAAAAATCTGAACATGTCTTACTCTCTAGTAAGTATGGTAGCTGTTATATGCAATAATGAAATCTTATAAACAGACAATGAGCATAGGCAGATCCAGGGGGAGTGCCCTTTTGGCAAAAAAATTTGGTTGAATAAATAGGAAATCATTGAAGGGTGACCAAAGCGGGCCCCCCTCTTAGGCCAGTCAGTGGGGCGCCATCTTTTCAAAATTTCTGGATTCGCCACTGCAATGTGTTCAGAGATGAAAGAATTTTTCCAACCTTTTTATAGATATAAGTATAAAAAGACCAGTGCTCAAGGTTGCCTGCTTTGCATATTAACTTTATGACCAAAATCATTCGGCCTCGACCTTATCTCAAAAGCAATAATTGTATAAAGTTTCAAGAATTTCTATCAAGGAGGTCAAACTAAAATTCCACAAACCAATTTCAATCAGTCAGAAAGCCAAATTCTACACTTCCACACAGTTTTGCAAAGCGAAAGATAAAAACTGAGCAGAAGACAGTATATGTCACATCATTCAAGCAAAGACAGATTTAAAACTGGTGTGGTGGGCAAGCATCCTGCCATTTGACAGGAAAATGTATGAAACAAGAGTAACCAGAAGTTTTTCTTTAATTGGCCGCCCTTCTGTTTGAAAATTTCTGGATCAGCCACAGTTAAGAACACATCACATTTAAGCTACATTCAAGAGCAGATCATATATTTGACTGGATATGATTTAATATTATTTTTATAAGCTTCAAGCATGACAAAATACATGTACATGGACATATACATGTAACAAGTGCAAGAAACTTCAAGAAAGAAAAAAAGCACATTGAAAAGCAGATTATATGAAGAAATATGAAGTCTTAGCTCTTTTTATGAGTCTATGTAACAGTTAAAGTACTTATGAATACTGAATAATGTGGCTCCATTCTTAATTTTATTGTTCCAATTTTCCTTTGTTTCATCAGTGACCAAAAACTAAGAAAAGGAGGATTTGTTATCTTTACATTGATTTCTTTGGGCCACGAGACTGAGACAAAACCCTATATAATACCTTTTTGGGGGCCCATCAAAATAAATGCATCCACAGTATTCAATCTTTGGAACTATAAAAACATTTAATTAAAGCTAGTGTTTTTAATGTCATTTTGTATACAAGAGTTGACACTAAAGTATGTCTCGCCTGTCGGCAACATCACAGTACTCATTGAAGGTCTAGCAGGGCCTTCAGAAAAGTTAAGGACAAGACATGTGACAGAAGTGTGTTCTAGATACCATAGTTATTGAGAAATAATGAAAAAAGACCAACATTCACTAGTCATTCAACCATGAAAATGGGGTCAAGGTCACATTACATGGTGACATCAGTTATGTATACCATAATCCCCAAATATCAGATGCCTAGCTATAATATTATACATTGTACTTTTCACTTAAGTCATTTTCCGGCCAAAAATCTTCCAAGTTCACAAAGTCACTGAACCATGAAAATAGGGTCAGGGTCACAAAACATGGTGTTGTTGTGTAGACCAAAACCCCAAATGTCTGTATACCAAATATCAGATGCCTAGCTATTATACTTTTAACTTAATTTATTTTCCACAAAAGTTTTAATTGTCCCAACAATCATCTAAGTGCACAGAGTCACTGACCCATGAAAATGGGGTCAAGGTCTAATGGCATGGGGCCAAATGCATAGACCATAACCCAAAGTGTCTGTATAACAGATAGCAGATGCCTAGCTATTAAACTTTTCACTTAATTCGCTTTTCACAAAAGTCTTACGAAGGGGTTTGTTGGCACAAAAGTCTTACAAAGGGGTTTGTTGGCCCGAAAAAACATCTAAGTCCACAGAGTTGCTGAACCATGAAATTGGGGTTAGGGTCAAATAACATGATGCCAGTTGTGTAAACCATAACCCCAGCTGTCTGTAAACAAAATATCAGATGCCTAGCTATTAAAATTTTCTTGTAATTCATTTTCCACAAAAGTATTACAAAGGGTTTTTTTTGCCTGAAAAAACATCTAAGTTCACGGAGTCGCTGAACCATGAAATTGGGGTCAGGGTCAAACAGCATGGTACCAGTTGGGTAGATTAGAAACCCAAATGTCTGTATACCAAATATCAGATGCCTAGCTATTAAACTTTTCTTGTAATTCATTTTCCACAAAAGTCTTACAAAGGGGTTTGTTGGCCCGAAAAAAACATCTAAGTTCACAGAGTGGCTGAACCATGAAATTTGGGTCAGGGTCAAACGGCATGGTGCCAGTTGCATAGACCATAACCTGAAATGTCTGTATACCAAATATCAGATGCCTAGCTATTATACTTTTCTTGTAATTCATTTTCCACAAAAGTCTTATAAAAAAGTTTATGCCGTTGCCGCCGCCACTGCCGGAAAGTAATACCTATGTCTCGCCTTCAGCAACTAAAGTCGCAGGCGAGACAAAAAATTAGAGAGAAACTTTAGAATTTTTCGACAGAAATCATGCAAAGAAATAGATTGTGACCTCTCCTGTCTGAAAATAACAAATTGTCATATACCCGCCTTATCTCTGCTTCATCTTTATCATCCCGAAGCCTCTTGTTTACATCTCTGAAAAGATACAATTAAACATGTCCGACATGAAGGTTAAATTAATGTAAACATATGTAAAACTCACTGTTAACATGAAATTTTTCAGGGTGAGTATTTTGTATTATTGAAAAGAAAACCTTTAACATGCTGGAAAATTTCATGTTTCTTATTTTTACTTTTTCTTTGAGAATGATCCATTCATAGGGGCGTGGGGATTTTTTGGCCCATATTTTGTGATTCCTGAATTTAGCAAAAATAACCCCACACAAAATTTTGCCATGCATACTGTATTTTATATTTTTTCTATTGACGAGAGTTCTTCAAAAGGTTTAAAACTTCTTTATTAATATTAAACAATCACTTGCTAATTAAAAACTTAAACAAATACCGCAAATAAATTAATTCATACTTTAATATAAAAGTGCTGTAATGTAAGGATTAATGTACTTACTTTAAAGTATCCAGTTGTTTAACAAGACTTTCTCGTTCTAAAGCTATGCTTTCTGTCAGTTTAATGGCTGCCCTAAAAACAAACAATCAATTTCTTGTTATAAATAGTCAAAACGGAAATATATAGCGCACTGTTAAATTTGCGTTTCAAACTGTTCTCTTCATCTCTTCATTTTTCTGTTTTAATGTGGCTATATAAGTTTAGGCTGGGGCATCTCTGATGAGTCTTAAATGGATGAAACAAAGAGTGAGTGTTTGGGTTTAATACATGTACAGCTTTTAATTATTTACCTGCCATCTAGAATCTTACCTCGCTCTTTCTTGTTTTTCCTTTTTCTGTTGCTGTCTAAGTTGGTCTATGTACATCTTAGAATCGTCAACTTCTTCTTTTGATCTCAGTAACAAATCTTCTAATTCGTCTTTTTCCTGAAAAACAAGCAGATGTAAAACTAAAATACTTAAGCAATAAAGAAAGAATGTGTCCATGGGACACGGATGCCCCAGCTGGCCTCAAATAAAAAGTTGAAGTCCGACAGGTCTGAAAGTCGCTTAGGACCCATAGTTAATCATACTTAACCATCCTACCAAGTTTCAAATCATTCCAATGTACGGTTTCTGAGAAAAGCTTGATGGAAATTTTCATGTCAATTTTGGTATTTGTCCAGCCCCAAACAGGAAGTAGATGTCCGACAGGTCTAAAATTCGCTTAGGACATATAGTTTGTCATATTGAACCATCCTACCAAGTTTCAAGTCATTCCCATGTACAGTTCCTGAGAAAAGCTTGACGGAAATTTTCATGTCGATTTTGGTATCGATCCAGTCCAAAACAGGAAGTAGATGTCCGACAGGTCTAAAATTCGCTTAGGACGTATTGTTTGTAATACTGAACCATCCTACCAAGTTTCAAGTCATTCTCATTTACGGTTTCTGAGAAAAGCTTGACGGAAATTCGTACGGACGTACGGACGGACATGAGTAAAACTTAATGCCCCCAACATGTCGTCGCAGGGGCATAAAAAATAAAAGCTTGAGGTGAATTTACATGAAATTTTTTAATATGTGAATCCTCAAATGGTACTCAAATCAATTAGTAAAATTTCAGATTTGTCCCGATTTCAGTTTCGGAGCTTGAGTGTTCACAAAATTGCGGATGGACAGACAGACAGATATCATGATAACTTAAGGGCTTCTGCATCCTGCTCTAATGAAAACAAGTGTGGCCACTAAAAGTATGTCTCGCCTGCCGGCACCATCACTAAAATCAACTACCTAAGCTTTCATTTCTTGATATAAACACAAAAAGTGTCTGTATACCTAAAAACAGATGCCTAGTTATTATACTATTCAAGCAATCCATTGTCCACACAAGTATTACAAAAAGTTTTCTGTCTGAAAAAAAGACCTAAGTTCAAAGAGTCACTGGAGCGTAAAAATGAGGTCATGGTCACATGGCATGGTGACATTTGCGTTGTCCATAACAGCAACTGTCTGTTAACCCAATATCAGATGCCTAGCTATTATAACTTTCCAGCAATTCATCGTCCACAAAAGTCTTACAAAAATGTTTACGACCTTAAAAAATACCTAAGTTCACAGAATCACTGGAGCGTGAAAATGGGGTCAGGGTTACAAAACATGGTGACAGTTGTGTAGACCATAACCTGAAATGTCTGTATACCAAATATCAGATGCCTAGCTAATATACTTTTCCAGCAATTCATCGTCCACAAAAGTCTTACAAAAAAGTTTACAGCCTGAAAAAAGACCTAAGTTCACAGAGTCACTGGAGCGTGAAAATGGGGTAAGGGTCACATGGCATGGTGACAGTTGCGTAGACCATAACCTGAACTGTCTGTATACCAAATATCAGATGCCTAGCTATTATACTTTTCAAGCAATTCATCGTCCACAAAAGTCTTACAAAAATGTTTACGGCCTGAAAAAAGACCTAAGTTCACAGAATCACTGGAGCGTGAAAATGGGGTCAGGGTCAAACGGCATGGCGACAGTTGCGTAGACCATACCCTCAACTGTCTGTATACCAAATATCAGATGCCTAGCTATTATACTTTTCAAGCAATTGATCGTCCACAAAAGTCTTACAAAAATGTTTATGGCCTGAAAAAAAACCTAAGTTCACAGAATCACTGGAGCGTGAAAATGGGGTCAGGGTCAAACGGCATGGCGACAGTTGCGTAGACCATACCCTCAACTGTCTGTATACCAAATATCAGATGCCTAGCTATTATACTTTTCAAGCAATTCATCGTCCATAAAAGTCTTACAAAAAAGTTTACGCCGCCGCCGTCGCCGCCGCCGCCGTCGCCGGAAAGTAATACCTATGTCTCGCCTTCCGCGACTATTCGTCGCAGGCGAGACAAAAATTGTATTGCATATTGTAAAGTTTTTAATGTTTGTGAAAATACCCAATGCAATGTTGGTTTGAAGTCAATTGGAAATAATATTTTACAAGAATTTTCATTTACCAAAAATTGTACATACAAAATACTTTTCAACCAAAATATCTCAGCTTATACTAACCACTTGTTTTTTTCTAAACAAAAGTGTCAATGCTCAAAGAAATATTTATAAAACAAATAATTAGTTTCAGCCGACACTTACCTTGGCTAATTTTTCATTTTCTTGTTTTGTCTCACTTTCAGTTAGATTTAAAGATTCTAATTTTTTCTCCATCTGCAAAAAGAACAATATCTAATTTGAACAAACTGAGCAAACATACATATTTAAGATTTCTTATATTCCATCAGGATTGGCAAGTAAATTGCACCTTTTTCAATTAATTTTTTTCACATACAAATTTTTGAAAGTTGTCTTTCATGTCATCATTTAGGAACAATATCATCATATCTTACTTTATAAAAGAAACATGATTTACATGAAGGAAAGGAATATATTGTTTAAACATATGGGTTTTTCTTAAAGTTTTGCTAGCCATTGAAACACGTTTACACCCATTAACAGGTCAGTCTTTGTTAGTTACCCAAATTATCAGATTTCAAATCAATGTAGGGAGTCTTCTAAAACTTATTAGTGGCTTATTGTCATGACCTATAGAGAACATCTTAGAAAAAACACTAAAAGAAATTAACAGTAAACGGAAACAATGTCTATGTAAAATTGTGTAGATCTACAAACATTCTGAAATTTTACTTAATACAATGTAATACAATAAGAGGTCTATGATAACTGAAGATAGGTCTACATTGACTCAAAAGTCTATTTCTAAGACTGAAATAACCTCATAAACCTAGTTCATTTTTACCTCAGCTTGTCGATTGAGTAGCTCCTGTAGTTGTTTGTCCTTCTCTTGTAAATCTTTCTCTAAAGCTTCCCTGATCTGTCTTTCCTTCAACTGCTCCTATGAAAAACAATATAGAAATTGTTACATTGGTACCTAATGCAAAGAATTATCATGATTTATCAGGCAATAAAAATATAAGTATTTTGTGCTTTTTCTTCACAACATACCACATTTTTTATGATAAAGATAAATGTTTATGGCAAGTTTTGGTTAAGCAATAAATAATTGACTTTAAGCTCACCCGAGTTCACTCACGTCAATTCTCATTTCAACTAGAGTTCAAGTTGCTGATTGCCCTTCCGTTGTTTTTTTTTAGGTTATGTTGTGTTGTATTTTTTTATGTCTACAGATTTTGTCTTGGCCTTATCAGACTGATATAATCTTCTTGTTATAGAAAACACAAATCTTTTTTGCTAGGCCTTTTTTAGCATGCTTTCATAGACATAGATAGCTTTTTTCATTTCTAAAAAATATTGATTGCTTTGATTTATCATCATTGTATGTTACATTATATCTAGATGAAAAAGTATACCACACGACACTTAATTGTATAGGAAATATTTGTTTTTTCTGACCTAATTTCCTCCCTGTTGTATATTATATAGATTAGATCTACTATCAGACAAGCTGTTGTATATTGACGACATATATTATGAATCATTGTTAGGAACAACATACTACAGGGCTTAGTGGATTTCAATAGACTGCAAGGTTGTTTGACATTTGTTTTATGTTAAAAAAAAATAGCTACTTAACATAAGACAAGATGCTGAAATCCGCTTCAAAATAAGAAAGCTCATTACTTTAAATGAGACACACCCACTAATGTAAAATGTCACAGGGTATCAGATTATAACTTATTCACTTTTAGTATACCTAATAAATAGATTCACATTTTGTATTTATTTTCAAAGAGCAAATACAACCTAGCTCTATATTTGGTAATGCTTTCTCATAACATACTTCTCCTAAGATTCTTTCCTTTTCTTTCTTGATCTGATATTCCATTTCTTCATACAATTTTCTTACTTCCTCGTCGTGAGCTGAGCTTTTACTGAAAAATAAAATTCTTTTCATTAATATTCATAACTAAAGCAATAACAGGTCATGCTGAGCTTGAGCCAGACTAGCTTACAATTTCTCATTTTAATGATTAACTGTAATTAGTGTTTTTCCCTTTTGAACTCTCTTGCCTGCTAGTTTTAGTACATACTATAAATGTATGTTCTGCCCTTAAAATCTTAATAGTATAATGGCAAACAGCATGTAAAGTTCATTAAATAATATTGCATATCAACATGAGACTTGTTACCAAGTATTAGCAAGGTTTAGAGAAATAGTCGCTGATTTTCAAGTGTCAACTAGAAATTGTGTCTATGGGCCACAAGATGGCCCTCCCATTCTTGAAATTTCATTGACTACCATTGTGTATTACCTGGGATATGGACCTTTACCAAGAACATAACCAAATCTGTTCTGACTGGTTCATATATAAAATATAGGCCACACTGACCCAATTTCTATTGATTAGTTACCAATCATTGGTATCATGTAACCAAAGACACATCTAGTGGTGAAATACCATTGATCCCCAACATGTAGCATTCATTTGTGAACTAAATTTGTATGCACCATAATTTTTGTACTACAGGTCTTAACCAATTATTGTAATTGTGTTTGAACCAATAAAATATTATTATTATTATTATTCAAGATATGAACCTAACCAAGAAATTAACCAAAGGTATTCCTGCGTAAAATATATGTCACAGTGACCTAATTTCTAGTGGGTGGTGTCATGTTACCCAATACACTTCTATTGGTGAAATATCATTGACCCCCAACATCTAGTATCCCAGTTATGAAACTTAACCTAGAACTTGACCAAAGTTGTTCATGTACAAAATATAGGTCACAGTGACCTAATTTCTAGTGGGTGGTGTAGCCCTACCCAAGCCCCATCTAGAGGTGAAATATCATTGACCCCTAACTATATCATCCGAGTAATGGGTCTTAACCAAAGAGTTTTGTGTCCTAGAATCCTGTGGTTGATTGTGATCCCTGTGATACTTTATGCCCCACTTATTCAGTGGTGGTGGGGGGGGGGGGGAGTTTAATCAGCAACATATGAACAACAATTATTGACACAAATTCTTTACTGAACTAAGATACATCAGCAGATTTACTACAAAATGCTTGTCTTGTTGCTTAGTAAAAAAAATATCAATAAGTCAAATTGTGTAAAGGACTTAATGACACACCCAAAAAGCTAGATCACAATCAACCACAGGATCCTAGGACACAAAATGTCATTACATAATTATTTTTTTTCTCACGTATCATTTATTCAAAGCTATATAGCTTACTACTTTCTTAAAATTTAACAAGAAATACATACCTGAATATTGTGAAAAATTCAACCTATTACTTTGCCTACTGATGAAGTATTTCAAAAGCAAGGTTTTTTTTTTCACTTGAAATATCAAAATATCACATTAATATTAATATGTTTCATGGGTCACGGCAGATTTCATTTAAACCTAACTTGGTCTATTAAGTCTGTTTATAAACCCTCATAATCATGATATCAACCAAAATATTTAAATGAAATTTGGATCAAAAGTGATTTAAATAAATCAACACAATTTACATGAAGTTTATCTCCCTATATAAGACATAGGCTGAGAAAAGTTTGACTTAAATGCTGATCAAACAATAACATGAATAAATTGTGTATAAAATGGATTTCTTTTAAGGAACATCTTTATTTACCAATGCTGTTAAGAATCATGGTTGAAGAAGGCCATATAAACATGTTTAACATGTTTAAAGCTTAAAATCATGTCAGTTAAATTTTAACCAAGTTTCAATGATAGGCTTCTAATGTAAATTGCAAAGGCAGACTTAGGACTGGCACCCTCCCGTTTGGCAGTAAAATTTGGTAAGGAACTGTTGATGTGTTGTGAATGGACTTTTTTTTACTTCAGTATAAAGGGAATAATTAATATTAATATAGCTTTGAATAAATGATACGTGAGAAAAAATATAGTTATGTAATGACATTTTGTGTGTGTTTTTTTGCTTTTTGGGTGTGTCATTAAGTCCTTTACACAATTTGACTTATTGATATTTTTTTTACTAAGCAACAAGACAAGCATTTTGTAGTAAATCTGCTGATGTATCTTAGTTCAGTAAAGAATTTGTGTCAATAATTGTTGTTCATATGTTGCTGATTAACCCCCCCCCCCCCCCCCCCCCCCACCACCACTGAATAAGTGGGGCATAAAGTATCACACGGATCACAATCAACCACAGGATCCTAGGACACTCTAAATGTACTTAGATATTGTCACCTTGAATGACCTCTTACACTTCCTGTTGTATTTCCTAAAGCTTAGACGTAACTTAAATGCAGATTTAAAAACATTTTTTTAAACATTAGAAAAGGATAAGCAAATAAAGATCCTACCTGAAATTACAATGAAAACTTTGACTGACAAAAAACTTTTAAAATGATGATTACCTGTATTTTGAGGTTTGTACGACCATGCAAACACAAGTGACAAATTAACGACAATATAATGCATTACCCCTGGTCATATTGTGACAACTTGTGACAAGCTATACCTCTATGGTGATGGGATAAATACTAAACCTTAATGAATAAATGGATGTGCAATACACAACATAGATTAGCTGGAAGGATAAGACAAGATGGATTCTAGGATAAGAATGAGACAATTTCAGGGTTCCCTTTTGAATCATACATTATATTAACACTTTGCATTTTTATAAACGTAATAAAACCTGTTTTCTGAGTATATTTAACAATAATTTTCTTTTCAAAGACCAAAGAACTGTGACATTCTTTCTTCCAATTAATCAAAATGTTTCTCTGTAAAGTACATTGATAAAAAGTCTTATTATATAAGATCTCTTATATCCTCCTTTCACATGACTTTCTTTACCTTAATGATTCATTTTAAAGTATAATTATTACAAATAAGAACCAGGTTTTTTTATGATATGTAAATATATAAAGATTAAAACTAGGATATACATATACAAAATATGTACAAGCTGAAAGAAAAAACAAATGTCAAGAAATCATCAATATTTTTAGCAATAAATGCATGCTTAATAATTGTTAACAATATAAGTAAACTTACAGATAAAGGTAAAAACAGGTATCTTACTAATTATATCAATAATTTCCAAAATTCTCAAATCTGACTAAAATTTAAGTTTATTTAATCTATACCAAACCACCTTATGTAAACAGATCTTCAGCTATAAAACCCTCTCGCCCACTAAGTTTATGACTAAAACCCATTTTTATGAGGTTATAAAGTAAAAACATGCACATATTAGCTGTAATTTAAATTCATGGGTGATCTAAACATGTCAAATATCAAATTTTCACAGTTTTACATTTAAATCAGGGGAGATAAATCAGATTTTTTGTAGATTTCCAAAATTTAAGGTACAGGAAATCAAATGAATACTTTTTAAGGAAAAGGGGAGAGGGGTATGCAGAACATAAAATATATGAAAACAGTAACTAAGTAGAATACATAATGGCTCAACATTATAAAATTGCACCCTGTTAACTATCTAATATTCTACTGGTTTTCAAAGTTTTCTACTCCTAGCGTGTCTGATGAAGGTTAATCCAGAAAAGTGCTTCACACGCTGTGATATTTTGCTTTTGTACATTTATTAAAATCATTTCAATATGTGGATCATGTCTTTTTGGCAAATATTCCATATTCTTTCGTTTTAAATATGGTATTGATGTCACCTTTACAAATGTTTCCTCTGGGTACTCCAGTTTCCTCCACCATTAAACTGACTGCCCTATATGACTAAGCTGCATCAAAAAGGGTGTTCAACCCTAACACACACACTCAAAATCTTTAAGAAAAACCACAATTTTCACCTAATAGTTTTTATCTGTTATTTTTTAACTACACTGACCTTTTGAGTGCATTTTCCAGGGTACTGAAATCTGTCTTGGTTCTCTGTAAATCAGAGGATATTTTGTACAGGAAGTCTTCAAAGTTACCAACCATTTCAGGCTCATCCTTCCTCATTCTCATCCAAAGGTGCTTTATAGTATTCTCACTGTAATACATAGACTTGGTGTAAGGACTTTGTAAAACAACATGGACCAGAGCAGAAAGAACTAGCCTACTGCCAAGTTATGAGTCTGTAAGATTTTGACAGCCTGGTGAAAATTCCTTAAAATTGGACTGCCAAACTGGTCATATATTGCAAATATAGGTACAGGTTCAATTCTCGGCTTGCATGGGTTATTTCAAAAGATTCATTTTGCAGAATCTTATTAATTATATCCTTTCATATCTATCCATAATTTGAGGTTAAGTTTTTACAACATATCTTAACATTTAAATAACTTTGTTATTATTTTATCTGTAACTTGAACTTTTAACTTTGATGTTTTCAGAGTACTGAGTTAATGACCAATTTTCTCTGTGTTTTAATGTCTCATGTAAAATTTTTAACACAACTAAATCAAAACTTACTCATCAAAGAGACTCTTAGCCCCGATGTTTTCCATCATTTCAGAAAACACAAAAAAAATTCAAACTCACTCATCAAAGAGACTCTTAGCCCCGATGTTTTCCATCATTTCAGAAAATTGTTTCTCCTCATCCTGACGATCGGCATCCTCCTCGTAAACATTCTCTAGTGTGTCATCGCCTTCCATCTGACTCTCTCCCATAAAGTTGATACCCAAGTAACTCCCTAAAAGTAAAATAATCCTTTATTGTGGATTCATTTATTTTGGTAAGTATAAATTTTCGTGGTTTGATGATAAAGGATCAGTTTGTGAATTCTTAAATTCGTGGTTTTGGAGTCTGCAGCATACAGATCAATATTATATTTCCTTTTTGCTGAAGATCAATTTCGAGGGACAAAGCCATCCACGAAAACCACAAAAATAAATACCCCACAAATAATTAACATTGTTTCAATCATGACTGTTACATGTAATAGCCCTAATGGGGACCTAATTTGTTTGGATAATAAAAATATTGGGTATAATGAAACCACAGCATTTGATTTATTAAAAATTGTAAAGCTCTACATGGGTTTCTTCATTGACAAATTTAATATATTCTATTCTAAAAGTAATTAAACTCTGTATGTTTCACAAATTGTACAGCAAGTTGCAAGCACTTGCTAGCTTTGAAAATCTTTTAAAATACTTACTTTAAGATGTAGAAGAGCAATTTCAAAAAGTTCTTCTCCTGATGTCTATACTTCACCTAAAATTTCATCCCCCCTTTTTTGCTTACCTTTCATTTATAAGTGCTAATGCTAACATTACATTCAAGATGTACAATGCTTTGATGTCATGATATCAAGAAATTCTTATATCCAATCCACCAAATGTAAAATAACAATATCAAGACTTAATTTCTGTATTATTTCTCTCATCCCCTTTAGCAATACATCACATACATGTATCAATATGTCTGACATTGGAAATCGCTCAAATGTAACCATTTAAATTGTCATCAAATTTAAATCTCATTGTGTATTGATGTTTGAGATTTGTACCTGTACCTTCTACTTGATACAGGTTTAGTGGTGCAATACCATAAATTAACTATTAACAGAGGTTCAAATCTATGTTTATAGTATCTATGGTCCTCATATAGGGTCATAGCACTACAAAAGTGCAAAATTAAACAAAACTGACATGAATAAAGAATTTCTAGCTCCTTTACATAGTTGTTAAAGGAAGTTTGATAATCACTACTCTTTTTTGAGAGTTCAATCATATTGTGGAGATTTTAGCATTACATTATGATTTATATTTTTTTCATATCTACCCACAGGCACTTGTGTCTAGTCAAATATTGCTCTCTAGACTATGCACAAGCACCTGTGATCCACCATCTATTTTCATTTGACCATACTGAGCAAAGTTTGAAACTTTACATTGCTGATTCTAAATCTATGAAGAGTAAGTGAAAACCTTTTACCACAAAAAAAAATTCAGGGTCTGGAATGATACTATTAATTTTCTAGCTATTTTTTCTCCTTAACTAATAACTTTTTATTTTTATTTTGAAAAAAAACATATTTATTCAACAAAACATCTAACATCATTAAAGCTATTTAGCATTAATATATATAATGACTTACTTGCCATTAAGAACAAAACAAAACTTTAAATCTGATCTAATAAATGTCTTCTGCGTAAAACTATAAATGAAAAGTTTAATGTGCTCTAAATTGACTAATAAGTACTTATGAATTCATAGTAATTGCTGATATAAGTGGTTTCTATAAATAAATATGTATGATGTACTTCACACAAATTACTTCGAGGTATTCATTTTAATATAATTATATTCCATGTAAAATATGACTTTTTATGAACTTTATAGATGTAGTACATTAGTAATAACCACAGATTGAGACACCTACCTCTATCAAAACTATACTGAAGCTTTCCATATGCACGAAGTCTCATTTTTCAAGTCATTTATTTCCTGTTCCTTCCCTTCTTACATTTCAATACAATTAAAAATTTGAGATTATGTCTGTTTTATTTAACAGTTTAAATGTCTAATCAGGTAGTAATACTCAATTTGAAGAGACATGTGTCTAATTACTCTGTTAATTAAAGGTGAAAGTAAAAACAAAGGTGAGACCAAAGAGCAGGTGTCAATATTGACAGGTGCTTTAATTAAAGGTATGACAGTTATCTTTCTCTTATTCTCTAGAGGTTTTATTTTTATCACAAATTTTATAGAGGTTTTGTGTACCGGTATGTTATATATTTTTTTTGATAATTAAAAAAAAACCAAAGATTAAATTGGAATATTTTATATTTTCAACTTACTTTAATTGTAAACAATAACCCAAGTCATCAATACATAACTCAAGCAGGAACTTTCCATAACCATACACGTACATGGATTCTTCAGGTGTCAAATATCCAGTGCATCAAACTTAGCCTTTTTTGCAAAGTAGAAACATACCCCCTAGCGAGAAAATACACCTCTCAATTCTCAAAACTCTGTGAAGTCAAGTATTCATTTCAATCATTATCCAGTGAATCAAGCACAGCCCTCAAATGTAGATTAATTCTCAAATCTTACCAAAGCCCTCAGTGAACTCCTCTAAAGTCGAGCACTATCCAATGAATTAAATACAGTCCTTAATTTCCAAAACTTACCAAAACCTATAGTGAACACATCTAGAGTCAAGCACCATCCAACGAATTAAATAAAGTCCTTAATTCTCAAAACTTACCAAACCCCTCAGTGAACTCCTCTAAAGTCGAGCACTATCCAATGAATTAAATACAGTCCTTAATTTCCAAAACTTACCAAAACCTATAGTGAACACCTCTAGAGTCAATCACCATCCAACGAATTAAATAAAGTCCTTAATTCTCAAAACTTACCAAACCCCTCAGTGAACTCCTCCAGAGTCAAGTATCCATTCCCATCATCGTCCAGTGAATCAAACACAGCCTCTAGCTGATCTGGCATCAGGGGTAGCTCGTTCTGAAGACGCTGCATGTCACGCTTGGTGATAAATCCTTTCTGCTCGATATCACAGACATTGAACAGCTCGTGTGCCTTCTGCTTTGCCATCTCTTGAACTTCTTCCTCCGATACGGCATTTCCCTCTCGAGACAGGTGGCCATCGTAAGCAGACGACATCCTGTGCTTATGATAACTTCAGGAAGGAAAACCTGGAGAGATAAAAGTACATAGGTCTTTGGTTTCACATTCATAATGATTTAAGACAGGAAAATATATGATGGGTCTATAGAGTAATCTTGGTAAATTGAAGAATAATAGCATATGTGTCCTGAAAAGAGTCCTGTCATTTGTAACATAACAGTGAAAAATTTCTACCTTTCCTTTCAGCCAATATAAAAAATATCCTAGATTTTCATCCCCTCCCATCTTAACCTCATAAAATTTTATTTAGATTTTTTGGCAAATTATGTTAATTTTCGGTCAATTTCTTTCAGAATGGCAGTACATTTGATCAAACTGAATAAAAAATAATAAATAAAATTCACCCACCTGCCCCATATTTTGAAGAATTTAGGATGAGAACCTAGGAATTAATTTATCATGGCCTTATGTCTATGTCATCAAAATTAAATAATAGCATTTTTCAAAGTAAAGCATAAAAATCAATATGCACAGGGGTGCAAAAGCCGAGTTGCAGCATTTTTCTAACCAAAACTTGTTACATAAGTTGTTTAAGGCATTACATGCCAATTTAATACAAAAATCTGTTAGAGTTGTCGTCAAGAAGTCACTTTTTGAGAAATTTACTAACATATTTTGGCTGACCTAAATTTTGAGTGAAAATGCCCCAAATCACTAGGGTTTCTTCTTTATGGTTAACAATATCCCAAAGTTTCTTAAAATTGGTTGAAAACATTGTCTGCCACTGTGACCGTGACCTTGAACAGATCGACCTCCAAATCAACAGGATTCCTCCTCTTATGGTATGTAACAATATCCCAAAGTTTAATTAAAATCAGTTGACAACTTTAGGGGTTATGGTCTGGAAACAACCAATTCAAGAAGCTTCTACGTTTTTCTGGTCCTGTGACTTTGACCTTTGACCTTGAAAGGATTCACTCTAAAATCAATCGGGTTCCTCCTTTTATGGTAGGTAAGAATATCTCAAGTTTCATTTAAGAAATTTTTTAACATTTTTCTGTCCCTTTGACCTTGACCTTGAACAGATTAAACTGGATATCAATAAGGTATGTTCCTCCTCTTATGGTAGGTAACAATATCTCAAGTTTCATTCAAGAAATTTTCGAACATTTTTCTGTCGCTGTGACCTTGACCTTGAACAGATTAACCTGGAAATCAAAAGGGCTCTACTCTTATGGCATGTAACAATATCCCAAATTTCATTAAAATGAATTGACAACTGGTCCGGAAAAGTTATCTGTCACTATGACCTTGACTTTGAACAGATTGACCCCAAAACAATAGGATTCCTCCTCTTACAGTGTGTAACAATATCCCAAAGTTTCATTAAAATCTTTTGACAAGTTTTTGAGTTATGGTATGTAACAATATCCCAAAGTTTCATTAAAATTGATTGACAACTTTTTGAGTTATGGTCCGGAAACCAATTGTTGACGCCCACTGAGTTCAACTTGATTGCAACTTGGCTAAAAAGGCTGAAAGACTGAAAGCTTTAGTTCTTTTTAAACTATATGTATTTAGCACAGTCAATTGTGAGATCACTCTTGCACAAAGTGTACTTAAATTGAAATTCATGTTGTATTATTTTACTTTGAGTATAAAACTTATCACTTATTAAATTTGGGTATATTTAACTCTTTTTAGGGGGGACAAATATTGCCTTACCTTAAGTTTTATATGTATCAGATTTTCTTTTTATTTTACACATTTTTGTTACTTTTAAAACAAAACAATTTCACAAGTTTTTTTTCTTTAAATTCCATTTTTTGGTTACGACAAATTTAGTAGTATTTCAAGAAAAAAAGTCATACATCTACATGTATATCATACCTTCCTAGAAGTTCAAATGTCCCTTTTTAATTAAGTATTTTACACTAGTTTAATCTCCCATATTCATAACAATTCGCCTTCTTATCCATATTTATCCATAGAATTTCGAACCAGATTAACATACAAAGATAAATCTTTATCTAACCAGATAAAACTAAAGTGTCTGCCTTAAAACACATGCAATATACATATTATTGATTATATGAATCGGCAAACTTTTATAATTTCCCCCAGATCAAATAATATGAAATGTTGAGCAAACCATAAAAGAGACATATTGACATCTGCAACAGCTGGTTATGGAAATATACAGAGGGCTTATTAAAACAGGATGGTTTTACTTCACTGGGCTTAGACTAGCTCTAGACAGGACTAAGACTAGAGTTTTATTTCAATTGTTTCCGCACTCTGAGTTTTACATCACTGGGCTAAACCCGATTTTAGGCAAGATTGAGACTGGGTTAAGTTCACATGGTTCAGTTGCAGAATGGCACAAGTTTTATTCAATAAAAGGGCTAGTTTAAAATTTGACTGGGATGAAAGTGAATCCTGTTTTTTTAAGTTGTAAAGAACTCTGCTGTAAACTTATTTTTAGCAGCTAAGGGTTATAATTATAAAACTGGTACTTAGATTTTTTATAAAGAGCTAAGAATTATGTTTTTAATTTCACAGATAAAACTGACTGAAGAAAAGGGACTAAAATGTTAAAATTAATGAGTGATTGTTGTTAAATTCAAATGCCATGATCAAGCCTAGCCTTAGGCAGCCTAGCTGATGCTATGTTTTCAAATTTCATGTGGCTATGGTGTTAAGTTCCCATGAAAACTGTCATGAAAGCACTATTACTTTGATTACAATGAAAGAACTTTAGTGAGCAGGCTCACATACCCAATGCTTTCTGCTACTGGATTATAGTTTAAGAGGGGTTCACAAACTATGATCAGGAATTTTTGCAAGTTTCTTAGTCCAAAAGGCCAAAACTCCCACAAAAATTTGTGGATCACAAATTCCTAGAAATATGCACAAGTACATTTGGTGTACTTCTTGCATACTTAGTTTCCAAAAATTCTGTTCAGAAGTATGGAATTTTAAAAGAATTTGCATTCACAAACGGTAATCAGTATTTTCGGCAAATTTCTTAGTCTAAAGGGCCATAACTCTCACCAAAATTTGTGGATAAAAAATTCCTAGTGATATGAAAAACTACATATGGTAGTTGCTTTGACAAACTTTGTTCACAGACAGACTGACGGATGGACCAGTCAAAAACATTATATTACTGGGAACAATTTTGGATTTATTTAAAACAAAATTCACAAGTACCAAGGCAGACACCTGTTTCAAAAATCTGTCAAAGTAAAAAATGACCAGATTTCATTTAACAGGAAGTAGGCGAGCAGCAGACCTGACATTTAATCCCACGTTATGAGACCCTACCCTGATGCTGTCTACCAAATATCAAGTGGCTGTGATCAGTAGTTGCTGCAATCTGTTACCAAGATTTTTTCCCTGCTCGCCTGCTGCCAGACTTTCACTATTTTTTAACCTGGATCTTTCACTCCCTGAAATCTGGCCAATAGAAGGTTTATCTTGGTAATGCTGAATTTGCAATTCTGTGTTGCTTTAATTTGGTTTACTTTTTATTACTAGTTCATGTTTTTAACAAGATTGTGATAAGTTTTATATTCTAGATTAAGTGATTTGAGATGAAATTTAAGCAATAATGATATAATGAGTTTATGTTCACTGCATATATGATGTCATTTGATATACATTCCTGATAAGGAACTACAACACATAGTATTGTTGGTTAGGTACAATACAAACTGCATGTTAAAAGGAAGTAAAAAAAAACCACTATGAATTGTGCATGCATAAAGTATAATGAATGGTTATTTGTAATATTAATAAGGAGGGAAATAGAATTCTTTCTGATCTATATAAAACAAAAGTTATAGTGTATATGCATTTGATACTATGCCAACACTTTTATTTCGTTCTTTGATAATAACATGCATTAAAATGTCCGATGGTTTTTTCTTTAATAAAATGACTTGATCCCTTTGGAAATGAGAAGAAATATGGAAATATTTATGCATTTGCAACTCAAATAATGAATTTGTAGTATAAGAAAATGAAGTAAATAAAAATTTGCCATACAAGTTCCTCAATAAATAAGAAAAGATCTGTTAATCTTGGGGAGTAGCTTCCCTTTGTTGAGGGTCACAATCTATTCCAAGTAACACAATTCTTTAAAATGTACTTATAATCAATGACATCTATCTTGCTGAAAAAACTAAAGTAGAAATAAAATAATAAATCTCGACCAGCCTACCTTAAATTGTTCCCTGTGTGTTTTGTCATACTTCCTATAGATCTGTTATCTTTTCCTGTAAACGACAAAACTATATACATGTACATACATGTAACTCTTCATTTTTCAGCTTTCATATTATTTGTATGATTTTTCTTAAGTTTTACTATTGTCACTTAATCTAACTTAGTTATTATTATCTATTGCAGATAAAAAATATAAAAAATAAAATCATTTGAAATCAAAATATTTTCTGAACCATTATAATTTTTTACTGCATTTAATTTACAAGGGTCATAACACAGAAACAAGTGTGGCCACTAAAAGTATGTCTCGCCTGCCGGCACCATCACTAAAATCAACTACCTAAGCTTTCATTTCTTGATATAAACACAAAAAGTGTCAGTATACCTAATAACAGATGCCTAGTTATTATACTATTCAAGCAATCCATTATCCACACAAGTATTACAAAAAGTTTTCTGTCTGAAAAAAGACCTAAGTTCACAGAGTCACTGGAGCATAAAAATGGGGTCATGGTCACATGGCATGGTGACAGTTGCGTTGTCCTTAACTGCAACTGTCTGTTTACCCAATATCAGATGCCTAGCTATTATACTTTTCAAGCAATTCATCTTCCATAAAAGTCTTACAAAAAAGTTTTTTGGCCTGAAAAACACCTAAGTTCACAGAGTCACTGGAGCGTGAAAATGGGGTCAGGGTCACACAGCATGGTGACAGTTGCATGGACCATAACCTAAACTGTCTGTATACTAAATATCAGATGCCTAGCTATTATACTTTTCAAGCAATTCATCGTCCACAAAAGTCTTACAAAAAAGTTTATGGCCTGAAAAAAGACCTAAGTTCACAGAGTCACTGGAGCGTGAAAATGGGGTCAGGGTCAAACGGCATGGGGACAGTTGCGTAGACCATAACCTGAACTGTCTGTATTCGAAATATCAGATGCCTAGCTATTATACTTTTCAAGCAATTCATCGTCCACAAAAGTCTTACAAAAAAGTTTACGGCCTGAAAAAAGACCTAAGTTCACAGAGTCACTGGAGCGTGAAAATGGGGTCAGGGTCAAACGGCATGGTGACAGTTGCATAGACCATAACCTGAACTGTCTGTATACCAAATATCAGATGCCTAGCTATTATACTTTTCAAGCAATTCATCGTCCACAAAAGTCTTACAAAAAAGTTTACAGCCTGAAAAAAAACCTAAGTTCACAGAGTCACTGGAGCGTGAAAATGGGGTCAGGGTCAAACGGCATGGTGACAGTTGCGTAGACCATAACCTGAACTGTCTGTATACCAAATATCAGATGCCTAGCTATTATACTTTTCAAGCAATTCATTGTCCACAAAAGTCTTACAAAAAAGTTTACGCCGCCGCCGTCGCCGCCGCCGCCGTCGCCGCCGGAAAGTAATACCTATGTCTCGCCTTCCGCGACTATTCGTCGCAGGCGAGACAAAAATCATTATATATTTGCAAATTTTTACATGCAAATGACTTTTTTTTAATCGATGAAACAAAGCAATAAGAGGCTCCCAGGAGCCTGAATCGTTCACCTGACTTAAATGCTTGTTTGACAATGAAAGCACCATAAGTGTTTAATAAGGGGTCATCTGACACAACATGAATTAACTTAATGCATTAAAGTGTAGAGTTCAATAGGCTAAACATTTTAGCAATCAAAAGCTAATTTTCATTTTTTCTGCAGTTAGTTAGCTTTAAGACATTTAAAGGTAAAAGACCATAACTTCTATAAATGGTTAACAAAAACCTCCATCATATTAAATTTTTGTAGGGCTTATCTAACTAAACAGTACATATTGTAACTTTAAGTTTTTCTCTAGCTTTAACATGAGGGGGGTTGGGGTAGGACCTTTTTTAGGACACTAGGATTGACCAGATTTAAGCTCAGGATTTGGGGATTTTGACAATTTCAATTCAGGATTCCGGGATTAAATTATATCAAGACTCAGGATATCAGTTTTTTTTAAGCTCAGAATTTTAGGATTTTCAGTTTAGGGATTAATATATTACTATTGTACAAAATCTATCAATTTCAACTAGTGAATCAGCAACAGTCTGCAAAATTTGCGTGCCTCGCTTCACTCACCATTTCTTGAAATATTAATTCACTACTGTCCCAAAAATAAGCAACAGCTAGCAAGTGTGAATGCCATATGACTACAAGATATTATTCCGTTGTAGATTTTGAAGAATGGTCTAGAATTGAATTTGGGGTAAAAGGGAGAGGAAGCAGTCTACAGACTGAACATTACAGTCTCTGCCAGTTGGTATGTTAACCAAAAATAAAATAGTAAAAAATTCAGTGAAATAAACTATCAACCGTAGACATGACTCTAAGTAAAATGTCTTAAAAAAGATAAAATGGAAAGAGATTCTATCAGTATCCACACGCTTTCAATTCAGTAAAATAAGGAACATTAAATTAATTTTACCGGGATTCGGGATGTTCTTGTTTTGAAAGTCGGAATGACGGGATTTGTAAAAATAAGATTGTGATGCCGGGATCAGACCCCCTCCTACCCCCCTCTAACATTAACATAAACATAAACATCATTTTATTCCAGATCAGGAGCCCACCAGGAGCAATAAGAGATTACAACAATGAGAGAAATAACATAATTGATAGTTTAACAAATACAATCAACTTACACATAAAACATAGAATAGTATCTAATTTATAACATTTATTTTCAAAAAAACAAAAAAACACACCTTTTAACATGTTTAACAGTTTGCAATACACTAATACAAAGGGGAAAAGTTGTTATAATGGACAATTTTGATGCTCTTAGGGGAATAAGTTATTATAGTAAGGGTCCTACAACCTTGACCCTATTAAAGATTTTGACTACCTTATGGGCTTAACAACATGCAATTTAAATTTTCAAATATCTGAAATAGTTTTTGAGATATTGAGCTTAATAAGTACAAAATTTGCAGAAAATAATGAAGGAATGTGTCAACAAGACACAGATGCCCCTGCTGGTCACAAACAGGAAGTAGAAGTCTGACAGGTCTGAAAGTTGCTTAGAATGTACAGATTGTCATACTAAACCATCCAAAGTTTCAAATTATTCTCATGTAGGGTGTCTGAGAAAAGCTTGATGGAAATTTATACAGACATATGAAGGTATGTGGACCCTTCCCTACCCCAAACAGTAAGGAGAAGTCTGACAGGTCTGAACATTGCTAAAGACATACAGTTTGTCTTACTGAACCATCCTATTAAGTTTCAAATCATTCTCATGTATGGTTTCTGAAAAAAGCTTGTAGTGATGGAAGTTCAGACATGAGTTAAACTTAATGCCTCTTGACATGTCGTCACAGGGGCATAAAAAATCAAGAAAAAGTACATGGGTGGCTACATGTAGATCTTCTTCAAACTTTTAATGCATGTAGATCTTGAGGTGCTGAATATGCTTCTGCTTCCATCAGAATTTTGATACCTGTAACCGTTAATGAGTTATTTGCAAAAATCTGCAATTTATCCTTATGGTCTTTTTTTTTAGCCATGGCAGCACTGTAAAATTCCAAACATTAGTGTTGTAGCACACATGCCAAGGAACAACTGTACCAAGTTTGGTTGCAATTAAACTTATGGTTTTAGAGGAGTTAATCACTTTTATACAATGAATAAAGGCTGTATAAATGCCAATTTCGACATTATAAAAGGAATAACTTCTATAAAGAACAAACCTACAACTTTGCCCCTGATACAGATTTTGGAGATCTTTATGTGCCTAACAATATGCAATTTAAATTTTTCAAATATCCTTTATAGTTTCTAAGGAATTGAGCTTAATAAGTGCAAAATTTGGAAAAAGGGGCAATAGCTCCTTCATGGGTTATTGGATCTTCTTCAAAATTTCAGGGCAGGTAGATCTTGAAATGCTAATCACTTTAACTCTATTCCAAAATTTTGATATCTGTGACATTATTTTTAAGTTATTTGCTAAAAACTGCAATTTACCCCTTTGTTCTATTTATTGAAAAGAATTTGAATTTGAATTTGTTAGCAATGGCGGCCATGTTTTATGATGATTCAAAAATCCAAACTCTTGTATTGTACCACCTTTGCCAATTAACAACTGTGCCAAGTTTGGTTGCAATTGGACTTATGGTGTAAGAGGCGTTAATGTTTGAAAAAGTTTATGGAGAGACGGAGGATGGACGCCAAGTGATGGCAATAGCTCAAATGACCCTTCGGTTCAGTTCAGCTAAAAATGATGGAATAGATTATAATATTTGAAAAAAACAACACAACATATAAACATGATATAGCTAAATGGTTGTTGGTTTATAAATATTACATTTAAGACAAAAGGCATTTAAAGTCAGAATGCTAGTGTCAATATCTTTTAAAAACATCATAAACATTATTCAGCAATATATATTGTGCCCCAAAGAAATGTAATAACTGGATACAAAATGCAAATTAGCTCTACTTTATCAATAAAAGTTATAGCATAATGCCATTACTTGTAGAAATATAGAATTATCTAAATAAGGTTCTTTATCATTTATAAAAAAAAAAGCTTTTAAAAAAGGCATACATACAAGATAAAAATTCACAAGTTGTTTTAAGCATTAAACATTTGGTCAAAATTAACCTGTATTCTTACCTTTAGCTGACAGGGTCTTTTTACAATAAAAGATCAATACATGTACATCTCACCTTGATATCTACCTGTCAAAATATTAGGTAAAAATTACCTATATATCTACTTTTTATTTGTATGTAAACCCAGTCGTCCATAACACAGACCTATGATTTTCTATTTAATCTGGTTAGAATCTCTTCTCCTATATCAATAAGTATTGAAATCCAATTAAAAGGTAAATGTTAAAGTAAATTTAGGCAAAAGGTGTCTGGTATTACAAAATTTAAATGGAAAAGTTTATATTTATTTTGAAATGTCTTTATTTGGAATTGACATTTAAATGATAGAAATGAATATATTTTTTCTCCATCAATTATAGTATAGGATATATAACTTCAGCTTTAGCTGCATGCAAGCCCTAAGTTGTATTTATACATGCTCGATATTGAAAGTTTATAACATTACTAGCTAAAAATACAAGGCCAAAAATTCTAGGTTTGAATTGAGGAGTATGGCTTGAGGTCTCTTATCTGGTAAAACTTTTGACCTTAGACCTTTACAATCCTATTGACACTTATATCAAAAGGCATCTTTCTAATTACCCCATCAGCTTTAATGTATTTTACTTTCATAAATCTATATAGGCATTCAAAGATTTTGTTTTGGAAATTAGATTCAATCTAGATTTTTTACAACTTGTACCCTCAACATTTGACCCTGAATTCAAAAGGCTTCTTTATTAACTCATAAGTTTAATGTGTGAAAGTTTAATAAAATACCATAAAATCATTCAAAAGTTACATATTTGCTTCAAAAACTGATTTCAGTCATTTATTTCTGAGTTTATCCCTTGTGAATCGACCTTTGACTTAATTACCCAGGTATTCACCCTAAATTCATAATCTTTAATGTATGAAAGTGTCATTTTAGTTGAAGTTCTATCATGAGTTTGACTTTCAAAATTTATGCTTTAATGGGAACAAATGCTCTTTAAGAATGACAGACAGCTTATACCGGGGTAGATAAAAATTCTCACAGGCACTTGGTTCATAACAAACATCCTCAGAGTCTAAAGTAGAGGAATGTATAAAATATGAAAAATTTTATGGGACTTCAGAATTTGGTTGGTTTGATTTGAGATTCGGTTCTATCAAAGTTTGGTTTGGACACTTTCACAGTACAAAGAAATTGAGTAAAATTGTGTGTGTTGCGTGAACTTGCGTCCAATTTATGTCAATAATGAGCAGGTCCTGTACAAGTACCAAACGAGCTAGGTAAGCTCAATCGAGCTTTAAATAATTATCTCCCTTTGTGATTCTTAACAAAAGGATCTATATTTGTTTCAGTTGTTGTCAGTGCAAGATGAAACTTTCTCACAACTTTAAGTCAACATATCTGCATAACAAAACATCAAAATGCTGAACCTTTACCGTTGACTTTTGAAGAATCAAATTTGCATTAGACTTAATGCAATAAAGTTCAATTTTCATGAAAAAAATTTCCTCGGTAGAAGCAGGGATTAAATAAAACTGATGGGTTAGCCCTTATATGTGCACTAAGCCCTTTACAAAGGTGCATTACTGAATAAATATTTATAGCATCCCATGTGTATGAACGTAAGGAAATTAAAGATATATGTTCGTGTACAATCATCCAAAGATAAATATTTATTTTCAAGAAAATGTTGTACCTTATTTTACTGATACGCCCTGTGATCAATGTAGCAAACCAGGTATTTGGAAATTGTATATTAGGTGCCAATTAATTATCAGGTAAATGTGTAATTGATTTCTATGATCGGAAACCAATAAATAATAAGAGTAGTCATATTTTTAATTATTTTATTGTTTTGAATGCTCTCAAAAGGGATAAATAAAACACATGATAGATTACAAAAAAAAAAAGCAAATAGAAAGTTAGACAATCATATATATGAGATCAGTAGACTAGAATCTAGGTTTTGTAGGGTTTGCCCTCGGTCTGTTTTTCTGGTATGTTTTTTTTTCGCAATTCTAGCAGTTCTGGGTATAGTCAAGTCTTTCAGGGAGGATTTGATTTTAGAAAGTTTAACATTTGAGTCTGCCAAAAGTCTGTTGAAAGCTTGGTTTTGTTGTTCCGCTGTTTTAGATCCATGAAAGAATGAAACAATTAAATATTTTGTGTTTTCTGAAATGTTCAAAAATTTCAAAGTTACTATTGCTGAATATTGCCCGTTTCAAGTCTATGAACTGTACACGGACCAAGTCATGTAGAATGTTGACTAGTTCTGGCAGTGGTTTTTTGACAGCCGCCCTAGTAAAAACTTTTTAAAAAAGAAGCAAGATTACAAGTAAGTAAAAAATCGTACTTGCTTCTTCTTTCATTAAAATAAAACCTCACTGCTAAGGAAAAACAATAAAAAAGTGAAAATTCTTGTCAGTATAAGACTTGTGGACGATATTAAAAAAAATTGGTTTTACAATATAAATAACAAATCAACGTTGATCATTCGAATACTTACATGTCACATATTAATAGAATCTCAAAAAAATATATAAGGGAAATGAAAATCGAACTTCTACTAGCCAGAAGAAGACTTATCAGAGAAATGAAATAGTATATGTTAAATAAAGCCAAACTTAAAAAAAAAAAAAATGAAATGTTAGTCCACTGAACAAGAATTGTTCTAATGTATTTGAAAAATATCTGAATCAGATTATGAAATTCAATATAGAGTAAATTATCAAAAAAGATATTAACAAAGATAAAAAAACAAAAGACCCCCTCCAACCAACAAAATGAGTAAACCTACGTAAATGTTGGAAACATATACTTTTAAGAACTTTTTTATCTATTTGCTATTAGATTTTACAAAACATTAGAAAATAGTTGAATAAAATAGATAATGATGATGTGAGTCTGACACAGTCTACAGAAGGTATAAATGTCTGCCGGTTCATCTTCGTAGGCAAAAAGGGCAAATTTAACCTATGTGGTATACTCTGGGGGGTGGGGGTCCACAACCGGGGAATTTAATTACGGGGGAGCAGATTAAAATAAAAAGATATCAGCCAAACTTTAAAAAATAAATGCTGAGATATTGGATACACGAAACAGGCTTTTGGTATAAGCAAAATCTTAAATAATCATTGTATTAGGTAAGGAACACATTATTATGATGTAGCATCCATATATCGGACAGGTTGAAGTATGTATTTAAGTATGTGTTATTTGTTTGCTGTTCTTTGGTCTTCATTGTATATCAGTTTCCCGGGCTTTACGTAATTGATGGCTGGGACGTGTTCGCTAGCTTGATTTTATAATTTGTTCGCTGGGTGTTGTTCGCTAGCTTTTTTGTTCGCTAGCTTGATTCTGGTAAAAAAGTTATACCTCTCCCAATCTGCAAAGGGTAGTTTATAATTGTGCTAACCAAGGACGAAGCATTGTTGAAATATTACGATGTCGATCTATTGAATAATTGTTTTAAAATGTTAAATACGAAAACATTCTTTTTTATTATTATAAATGTATACTCTTTACATGTTAAAGTGGCTCAAATGGTCTCACGTTGCATGTAGGTCTTCACGGTAATTTTAGCAATAACACTTTCACAAAACGACCGGTTTTTAATTTCAAAATTCAACACCTTACAAGTTCCTAGTATTGATATTGTATTCCCCCATGTCGAAAATGATTTCAAAGATATTCCAACTGCATTCTGTAAAATCTTTTCTGTAAAATTATAATTATGTTTTATATTATCTATTGATTGTTTATTCTATGCTATTTCAGACCTGGCGGTATTTAGACGCACCGGAAAAATATTGACTTTTTGTTAGTTTGTATTGGAAGTTGCTCATCCCTTGTTTTAAACATCCCTGGTAGAAGTGAAAAATTTGTATTGCTTATTGACAAAGATCACCTTCTAAAAACAACCTTATAGTTTCATGATGCACAGGGAAAATTTAATAAAGATAATCATCATAGGCAGGTTTTAGTAAAAAACAGCAAAGGGAGATAAAAATTTTAAGCTCGATCGAGCTTAACTAGTAGCTCGTTTGGTACTTGTACAGGACCTGATGAGGGTTTCGTGTATTTGTTCTTCATATCTATTAGTCTTAAAATAGATCAATGTACAGGTCTATGAACTGATGAAATAACAAATAGTATCATCAACAGAGGAAGTTTAGAGGAAATTCTATATTCACATTTTGTACCTCAGCCTCAGGATTATTTTAATCATACTACATTTTAGTTTAAGTGTTTTAAACAAATTAGACAATGTCATGTATCTTCAACAATAAGTGTGCTGACTGATGTTTGTTTTACTTATAGAGGTCTAAGTTTACAGGTCTGCCATAATATGTACAAGTACATAAATCAGCTGTGTAATATAAATGTTTTCTAAAATTTCCCGCCTTTTTGAGATAACCTTTTTCTTTCTTTATCGTCAAACTTCTGCCAGTTAAGGCACACCTCCAGTGTAATCCCCTGGAGTACGGAGTGAATTATATATATCCTAATTATCCACCAGTATCCAAGAATAGTGCTCCTATGTATAGTGTCAATGAACATCCATCATGCAGAACAATACGTATTTACATATATCACAGGGGAATATCTAAAATAATGTCAATAAAAACATCTTTAAAAGAGCACACCAGATTCGATAGGACCCACTGCATCAATTGCTATGCTTGTTTGACAGTCACTTATGTATTCCAAGGAGGGAATATCTTCTCGAATGTAGCTTATAACATAGTAGCTTGCAGAGAGGTTCCAATCTGTTCGTTATATCATTTCTAAGTTCATTGTATCTTGTGCCCAAGTCAATACAGTAAAAATATGGATTTAATATCAGAGTGAGTAGATCAGGGGCAATATCTGCTCTATGTTTGGCGTAAATATCAGCTGTAGTCTCCATGATTGAGGATAGTATTGGTGCTCTTGCATCATCTAATTTTTGACATGTGATAAGAAAATGCTCTAGATTCTCCACATATGAATGGCATAGTTGGCAGGTTTCATCAGCTTCTACATTACTAAACCTAGCTCTTTTGGATTGGAGAATGTAGGTCCCAGATATCAATTTCAGCCGCACAGGGATTTGCGCAATTTCGGATAGACTAATAGTGTTTGTCACAGCAACTGGGTGGCAGTTTCCAACTCTAAATGAGCTACCTAAAAATCTGAGGGATGTATACAGCTTTGCATCTTCAAGTATTTTATTTCTCCAGTAGTCTTCTACCTGTCTTTTAACTAAGCGTTTCCAAGGTTCCTTTTTGTTATTTTCATTGTATAAATGCTCTAATGGATCTCCTAGCTGATATCTTATAAGTAGCTTCTTGATGTCAATAAACCAACTTTGACTTTTGTGTGTCTTGATAGATAATTGTCGCTCAGCTACTTTCCATTCTGTTGAGTTTTGGCCTGATCTACAGATGTTTCCAAATAAGCTAAGAGCTTTTTTGTGAATTTCTGCCTCCGCCGGTAAAAGACCAGAGAGAATGTATACTGCAGGGTCAGCTACTGAAACTGGGAGTGACAGGACTTGTTTAATGATCTTTTTGTGGTATTTATCTAATGTATCTAAACTTTTCCCTTGGGGGATTAATACTTCCAGTCCATATAGGAGTATTGGAAACACAAAGGTCTTTAGTAAGCTAATAGATGTTACCGGGTCTAACCCGTTCTCTCCATGTAATCCCGTGTTCATTAGACTGTACATTGCTCTTCTTGATTTTTTTATGTTTTCGTCTATTGTACTTGCAGTGGAGCTGTTTGCATCTCTAGTTATTCCAATATGAGTTGTTCTTTGTACAGTTGGCATGACCTTGTTATTCATAGTCCAAATTTCATTTGAGAAGTTTAGTTTGTTATATGTGTTGACTGGTAAGATGACACTCTTTGTTGGTTGCAGTATGTACCCCTCACGTTGACTGTAGTCATACGCCATATTGACTAGTGCCTGAATTTCAGTTGGATTGTTGCCGGCTATGGCAATATCATCTGCACATGTAGGAGCACACACATTAATTTGGCCAATTCTTCCACCTAAACCTGAGTCTGTCATGATGTTCAGTAATTGATTAATATAGACTTTATATAGGTCAGCGCTCAAAGTACCACCTTGTCTTACTCCTTGATGTATTGGAAATGGATCTGATGTTTCACCTTTCCATTTTACTGAGGTTGAAGCATTATTATATAGGTTGTCAATTAGTATCAGACACTGCTGGGATATTCCAATGTGGTATAGTTTTCTGATTAAATTTGTATGACGAACGACATCAAAGGCTGATTTGGCATCGAGCATTCCATATATTGTGGGTTTCTTTCTGTCTAGATTTTCTCTCTGATATTCTTCTAGTAATAACGAGGCCATAATTGGAGTTGTATTAGTTGTAAACCCACGTTGCAAGGGATTCTGAGTGCTGTCGATGTTGTTTTGAATGCGCTGTTTTAATATAAACTCTGCGACTTTTGATATTGTCGGCGTGATGGTGATACCTCGGTAGTTTTTAGCACATCCTATGTCACCTTTATTCTTGTAAATTGGAGTGAGTATTCCTATCTTTAATGAATCAGGAAAGTGTCCTGAGTAAAATGATGCATTTATAATGTCACAAATGATGTTCTTGATATCATTTCCACCATAGAGCAAAGCTTCTGCAGATATTCCAAAAATGTCCGGTGCTTTATTCCTATTTAAGTTTTGCAGTGCATTTTCAATCTCAATCATTGTGACAGGGTTGTGGGTCCAGTTTTGTTGACATATCTCCATTATATGATGGTATTCCTGGTCTACTTGCTTGAAGTAACTGACGTCAAAATTTTTAGGATCAGATTTCATTGCCAGATTAGCAAAATGCACCTTCCATCCATTCAGTACATCTACGCCTTGATATATTTCATCGTCTACATTGAGCTCATCAATAAATCTATTTAAAGTCCCTCTTTTTCTCTTTATTAACTTATAGAAGAGCTTGGTGTCCATTGTCCTAGCGTTCAGTATTTCTTCCCTTTCCTGTATACGACGTTTTGCATCTACTGCTCTACATGCTTTTCTTAGCCCTTTTGACGTTGACTTCTTTTCAATAAGTAGGGTGTTGTTAAGCTCATTCGGTTTACCAGCCAGTTTCCATTTTGCAAATGCTTCCTTTTTTTCTTTAAGTGCTCTATATATCTCCTTTGTAGTTATTTGTAGCTTAGGTTTATGTTTTCTGTGAATCTTTTTTGGGACTAAGCTAGATATTGTGGTTTGTATTGCTGAATTCACTTCAGTAATTGCATCTTCCATCTGTTTATCATTTTCATAAGATAGCTTACAACGCTTGAGATTTTCTTCCAGAATTTCCTCATACTGAGATTTGTTGATTTTGTTCCAGTTTATCCTTTGGCTGCTTGATTTAGGTGTAGCCTCTTTTCCTTCATCAGGTTTCATGGTGTAGTCAAATCTTATGTTTGCCAATATAGGATGGTGATCAGAAACTGAGCTATTCATTACCAGTTTGCGTATGTGCAAGATATGAGATGCAAATTTCACTGGATAAATCATGTAGTCAATTGCAGTACAATCTTGTCCAATATTGTTTATGAATGTTTTCCCAACATCTGAGTAGTCAAGGTTGGTCTCGGATAGGAAGTTTGCAATGTATTTGCTCCTTGCGGTAGAATTCGGACAATTTAGTTCTTCATTGATGTCACCGCCAATAATCACAGTATGAGTATCTCCAAAAGTTTCTACAATCTCAAACAAGAGGTCGATGCATTCCTTGAATGTGTCCAGGCTATTTGGAGAGTTTTTACATGGCATGTATACCGAGACTATGAGAAGTTTGTCTGTCATTCCATTAAATTCAATGCATTGAATTCGCTCATTTCCAGTTTCTATCGGTTTTACTAGGGCATCTAGTTCTTTTTTCCATAGAATTGCAACTCCACCATGTCCACGTGGCATATGTACTGGAGGTAGTGGATCTCTATCATCTACTGATTTACCCACTCCAATCAAGTTTCCATTTATCTCATTTAAAAGATCAATCTGACATTTAAAAAGCCAATGTTCTTGTAAAAGACATATATCAAAGTACTTTGTTGCTTCGTTAAAAAATGGTCCACAGGTTAAAATGTTTTTACAGTTAAAAGATAAAATTTTCAGGTTTCTCTGAACTACTGTATCTTGCTCTTGAGTAAAATCACTGTTAAAATCTATTGCACTTTCTTCATTATCACAGGTTCTATAGTTGGCCATATTGCATCTTGTGACTTTTCCATGTGTCACATTCGCAGGGTTGGTAGGCGGTTGTTGGCTAAAAAATGGTTACTTGTACCATTGCTAGTGGGGGGTAGAAATAGTGGATAGCCTGTAACATAGCTACATGTTGGTAACAAATGCTGATCAGTCTCTGTTCTATTCGTTTTATGGTGGGATATATGTTCATTCTTTCCTGTACCCCTAGCCTCATTAGTTGGTTGAGTATCTGGCGCAACATATGAAGTTTTACTCTTCCTTCTAGGTTCTGATTGTACATACTCCTCCATTTTATTTGGTGATTCGTCGATATCAGTATGAGATGCCTGTTGTTCATTGGATATATGGTTTGAAAAGTTGGTACTAGTGTGAGATTCTGTTACCATATCTTCCTTTGCGCTCTGATTCATCATTTTATCTAACTCCATGTCGATTTTGGATAGGACAAATCTTGTGACTTTATCACGGACTCCAATAATGAGCTCATCTGTTGTATTCTGTGGTTGTGTTGAGGGATTTTGTTGACATGATTTTTGACGATTTTCATATCCATCTTGCTTTTGCTCCTCGATTAAGGTTATTCGTCTATTTAATGTTTTTATAGTTGATTCCAGCTCAATGTTCCGATTTTCAGCTTTATAGAGTCGTTCCAGTATCTTTTCCTTTTCTTTCAGATCATCATTTAATAAAGCTTCCTTTATCTTTAATTGCTCTTCCTTCTTCTTTAATCTAAGTTCCAGCTGCCTTAGGTCTTTCATCTTAATTGATTGTTCTTTATTGCCACTAGAGTCTTTATTATCTAAATGAATAGCTGTATCTTTATTTAGATGAGTAACTTGTGGTTTTGTTGATACTGTTGGTTCGTGTACAATGTGAATTTCTTCCTCAGCTCCTGAAACACTCTGAAGTTGGTGGTTAGATCCTTTACATGCGTGGCATAGATTTTGTTTACTGTCCATACATTTAATGTGAAACTGTTGGTAACATTTATCGCAAACATTTTGGTCATTGGTAAGAGCATCTTGACAAGCTGGACATACAGATGTATTGCAAGTTTCCTCTTCTAGCATTATGGCCGCTAGTGTTTGATGTTGAGTGCCACTGATTTCAAGTCTTTTATGCCCTACGATCATATTGTTAGCCTCTGATGTAGAGGTTATCATTGGGTATGCTGAGTTATTGCATGTTGAACATTCGTAATCAATATCCTCATCATGCTTTTGTAATTTGTCAATATCACTTTGTGAGAGTTTGTCGCAATAGTAATGGACCCAGTGATTATGTTTGCAGCGCACTCCTCGGGTTTTACATGGTCTATTGCATTTGATACATTTGGCATCATCATCATCATTCGAGTTTGCATTTGTAGAATCTAGTGTTGCTATTACTGCCTGTAGTTTTTCGGCCAAAATTCTATTTGTTTCCTTTATGTTCACTCTAACGCCATTTATTTCTGTCTTGGCTATTATCTCATGAATATAGTCAATGTCCTTGGTAAGAAATTTTGTTTGACCTTTTCCGTTGACTAAAAGAGAGCATTTTGGTAGGTATAAGTTAATAGTATATGCTTCATGCTCACTGTCTTTGATCTTGTAAGTCTTTTGTGTAATGTTACCTTTCCTATCTTTTGACAGATCTTTACTACACTCTCTATGTTGGCTATAATTCTCTTCATAGAATATATCGCAAGCATTACAGAAAAGTTCGAATGTAACTGCATCTAGTATCGCAGTAAAGCCTCCTTTTGTAAAGCGATATGTTATTTCTTCTATCTTGGTACTCTTGAGCTTTTTGTTCAATGATTTCTTAATATTGAGGGAGTATGGTTTAGTGATAATATTACTTATTCCGTCCTCATGTGTTCCAGAATTCATCTTAGGTAAAGATAGATTTCTGTCAGATGTTGGTAAGGATATAGGCATGTTGGATAGTAGTTGTAGTGAAAGTGACACTAGTAGTTAAGAGAACACGTCGTGGATACTCCCACAGTAAACCCAAAACGCATGTGAGAAACAACTCACCATAATGAACTTACAAAAAAAAACGTAATCGACGAGAAACCCGTCTATTATAAATTGCTAACAGAATTTTGTTTGATGTCTTGTTAAAAGGTTGTTTATCATAAAAACATTCCCTGATGAAGAGAAGTGTATTATCTTTATGAAATAATTGGTGTGTCTGTGTTTATTCTACGGTTTCTGGCTTTCTAAATAATAATTCAATAATGGGGAAGTTTATAATTTTTTTATTTGGAAGAGAAGCAACAGCAGGCTCCTAGGAGCAGGCTGAATCACGCATCTGATCCTTAGCCATTCAAACGGTAGGGTCACCTGACAACTTCGATTCAATGGAAACTTTTGTAGAGCTTAATGAGCTGAAGATTTAAGCAACTAACAGCTTTTCTTTATCCGTCTGTCACAGTTTTCATTCTATAGGTCAAAAACATAAAAAAAACCTTTTTTAACTTACAGGTGCATACCCCATATAAGGATTCATCTAAAAGCTTCGACCCAATGGAGAGAAGACCAATGGAGACTTTTGTAGAGCTTAAAGAGCTGAGGGTTAAAGCAAGCAATAGCGTTTCGGCTCTGTCTGCAATAGTTTCCATTCTAAAAGGCAAAGCATAAACAACCTTTGAAGGGCCACACCCTTAAAAGGAGTCATCTGACAACTTCGTCACAATATAGAGACTTAACTTTATAGAGTTTAATGAGCTGAAGGTTTAAGCAAGCAACAGCTTTTCTCTATTTGCATTATCTTTTTATTCTATAGGGCAAACACGTACGTGAAAAAACTGCTATTTTCTACCTTTAAAGGTATAAGGATTCATCTAACAACTTCGACTTAATGGAGACTTTTGTAGAGCTTAATGAGCTGAAGGTTCAGCAAGCAACCGCTTTTTATATCTAATATAGTTTGCATTCATGTACGAAAAAAATATTCACGTTAACACGTTAACAATATAGACAGTAGACCATCAATGCATGAGCACAGATAAATGGGTCTTTAATGGTCTGACTGCACTGATATTCATTACAACAGCATACGTGGTTGCCACACAACCTACAATATAGAGGCTTGTTTAGGGTATATTGGGATATGGGATATCCACACATTTTCTTAGTGGGATACAGGATATTTGAGGCAAAACTTATTGGGATATGGGATATTTTTGTTAATTTTATTGACAGGGATATGGGATACTGGAAAAACATTTTTGGGGATACAGGATATTTGATGAAAAATTTATGGGGATATGGGATATTGGTACCCCCCCCTAAACAAGCCCCAATATAAACGACAAATCTAAAAAAATGGAAAACGGTCAGCAGCCTTCAATGTGACCAGTGGTCCTGGATTGAAAATAAACTACATATGATTCAAGTTCAATCCTACAATGAAATGAAAGACCCTCTTCTTGACAAAAACAAATAACATAAATTCGACGAATACAAATCAGCATACCTGAAATAGCAATGGCGTGAAACAACTGCTTCATGGAAAACAGGCTTTAGGGAAAGGTAAACATTTGCCATGAAATCGATCGGTTAAAAATCTCAAAGTAGACTGTGAATGCAGGAGCATGCATCTGATCGATGAAATACTTTTAAAACTAATCTGCACTGATGGTAGGTAAAATGCAACTATACATACCAAATATCAAAGGTGTACCATAACTCGTCCAGATGATAAAACAAACTTGAGACTGCCCTAGGAACCACTATACATATCCCCGCTTTTCGCGACATTCGTTATAGGATATGGTCATCAAAGTGATTTATAGGTCCGGCTACAAAGTGTTGAGTCTATAGGGCAAGCCGTTTTTACATTTATTCCTCTTTATAATAAAATCGGAGAATAACAAAACAGTCGGGCGATAAGGTGTTAATACTGGGAGAATCTTTCCACAAAGGAATTTTCAAGCACTTTAGGAGGGCGTACATCATTGAAATATATAAAGTTAAACAAGGCCGGAGATGAACACGACGGGCCTGATAAAATGAACACGAAATGATGTGGAAAAAAATATACATACAGGTTTTTACTATATAAATCATTTAATTTACTTATTATATATTATCAAATATAGAAGTCAAAAGTCAAAAGTCGAAAGCGAAAGCAAAGCAAAGTAAAAGTGAGGAGCTACGGCAATTCCTCTTTATAGATATCTCATAAACTTTATAAGATATCTCATAAACTTTATAAGATATCTCATATACTTTATAAGATATCTCATAAAGTTTATAAGATATCTTATAAACTTTATGAGATATCTTATAAAAAATAATTTATAAGATATCTTATATATCTTAAAAGATATCTTATAAACTTTATGAGATATCTTAATAATTTTATAAGATATCTTATTTACTATATACGATATGTTTAAAAGAAAATGAGAGATCTTCTTATCTTAAAACAATGTTTATAAGATATCTGACAAAGTTTATAAGATATCTCAATATGTTTATAGGATATCTTATGAAATATATAAGATATCTAATAAATTATTTTTTAAAAGATATCTTATAAAGTTTATCAGATATCTTATAAAGGTTATCAGATATCTTATAAAGGTTATCAGATATCTTATAAACTTTATGAGATATCTTTAAAGAGGCCTTATAAAAAAATGATATCTTATAAAGTTTATCAGATATCTTATAAAGTTTATAAGATATCTTATAAAGTTTATAAGATATCTTATTAAATATATAAGATATCTCATATAAATAAGTGTTTATAAGATATCTTATAAAACATATGAGATATCTTATAAAACATATAAGATATCTTATAAAACATAAAAGATATCTTATAAAAAATATAAGATATCTCATAAAGTTTATTAGATTTCTTATAAAGATTATGAGATATCTTATATAAAATAATTTATAAGATATCTCATAAAATACATAAGATATCTAATAAACTTTATGAGATATCTTATAAACTTTATAAGATATCTTATTAGTTTTATAAGATATCTTATAAGTTTTATAAGATATCTTATAAATTATTTTATATCAGATATCTAATAATCTTTATAAGATATCTTATAAACTTTATGAGATATATTATATGCTTTATTAGATATCTTATATGTTTTATAAGATATATTACAATCTACCATTTATATGAGATATCTTATATATTTAATAAGATATCTTATAAAGTATATGAGATATCTTATAAATTTATGAGATATCTTTTAAGAGGAATAAATATAAATATGGCGTGCCATAAGTCTAACCTGCTTATCATACTGGAGTGGTATGATTAAAGCTACATGTAAGTTGTCGAACTATTCATATCTGTGTTGTTTTGCAACAAGCTCCAAGTTTTACACACAAAATCTCGAGAGAAAAATTGCAACATATGTTAAGCATGTGTTTTCAAAAACATGATGTCATCACAATGTTGAACATATGTTTATCACATGTTTGGTGCCTTTATGTAAAACTCAGTGACATGATCGAAAACATGCGTTGTTCGCACGTTTAATGCCGACTTTGGTATGGTTTTGAATGAATTACCGATGCATAACTCACATTTCAAATTTTAATGTTTTGTTACCATATGTTAAACATTTGGTCCTCATATGTTCGGCATTTGTTAAACATATGAAAAAAATGTTTATCATATGGGCATCAAACGTAAGGTAGACACATGATAACAAGAGGCTCCCAGGAGCCTGAATCGCTCACCTGACATATGTGCCTGAAGTAAAGGCTATTAGGCAAAATCTATTTGACATTGAAAGGGTCATAAGTTTAATAAGGGGGTCATTTGACAATATTGTGGATCTTGAGGTGACGATCACTTTTATCTCAATTAAAATTCAAAAATCTGTCACCCTTTTTGAGTTATTAGCAAAAAATGCAGTTTAACCCAATGTTCTATTTTTAGCCACAGCGACAATGTTTTACAACCAATCAAAAATCCCAAATCAGTTCTATACCCCTAATGCTAAGAAACATCAATACCAAGTTTGGTTCCAATTTGACTTTAAGTATTAGAGGAGTTAACATTTTCAATGTAATGAGGAAATGTTTTTAAAAGCTCTATTTTGACGTTCTAAGGACAATAACTCCTAAAAGGAAAGGTCCTACAACGTTGACCCTATTACATATTTTGTAGATGTTGATGTGCTTAACAATATGCAATTTAAATTTCTCAAATATCTTGTATAGTTTTCAAGATATTGAGCTAAACAGGTGCAAAATTTGCAAAAAAAAATCCACAAAAAGGGCAATAACTCCTACATGGATCGTTGGATTTTCTTCAAAATTTCAGGTAAGGTAGATTTTGAGGTGCTGATCACTTTAACCCTGACAGAATTTCGATATCTGTAGCCGTTTTTTACTTATTTGCAAAAAAAACTGCATTTTACCCCTATGTTCTATTTTTAGCCACAGCAGCCATGTTTTACAACGAATCAAAAACCCCCACATCAGTTCTAAGCACCGAATGCTAATGAACATCCATACCAAGTTTGGTTTCAAATGGACTTATGGTGTCAGAGGAGTTAACGTTTTAAAAAGTTTACGGACGGACGACGGACGCCAAGTGATGACAATTGCTCACATATGACCCTTCGGGTCAGGTGAGCTAAAAAGTATGTTTAATATATGTTGCAGTATCCATGCATCTGGTGAATATTTGTAAGAATAGTCATTTTGATCGTCATACACTTAGTTGTTGACATGGTCCCTCCAAAAGTTGTAATCATGTCATCTGTAGTTTTGCATTTACATTTCATTCGTAGTTTTCTGTTTATAAATTGCTGACCGAATTTTGGTACATGTCTTCAATGATTTAAGCAATTAAGATAACAAGTCGTTCCCAATACATTTTGGCCAGCAGCATTTCTCGAGTCTTGTTTCTTACCAAAATAGGTGCTCTTAGGGGGAAATGGTGACCGAAATATTTAAGTAAGTCTCATAATAAGTAGATTTCTATAGAATTATAAATTTTGAATATAAATCGCTTTTCATTGATAAACAACTATTTTTTCTGTGTCTATCATATTTAGGATTAAAGAAAATCAGAAGACATTTTTTATCCCTGTATAGGGACTGGAACCATCTTTTGAAAACTTATTTTGCAATTTGTCTGGCTATGACATGGAAATTTTATTAATGCATTAGGCCCAGTGGAAATTTCTCTTATCGAGGTATGTATTTTATTTAGTTCTTGGAAAAACATTTAGAGTTTGAAATAAAATATAATATCATAATTTTTCTATTTTGAGACTTTCTACGAGACGTACGAAAAGTGCGAGGCACCCTCTCATAGTTTTGTCTTTTAAAGTTTACTTTCTTAACTGCATACTTTAATTTATAGGATAAAGATAGAAAGAAGCAAAGGAGTATTCAAACACCATAATGCCACTGAAAAGACAAAGACCGACAAACACAAAATCGATATAAAAAAATCACCACATTGGAAGAAACAAACCACACAACAACAACAAAAATCCCACACATAACAAAACCGCAATAAGCATCGAGAGTGAACTCAGGTGCTCCGGGGGAGTCAGAATTGTGGATTATTTTGAGTATATATTCAATGTTGCTATAGACAATATACTGTAAAAGCTGTTTTCTTGTTGACTGGGTATAAAAGATATAGTTATTCTACCGCTTTTTTCAGTACTGTAATTTGACTTTTAATCTAAACTTCAGTTTTTTGACTGGGATCTTTGTTGGTGCCTGCATTTTAATTATTATAATATAATATAATAATAATTACGTATGCAAATTTTTGGTAGTGTATATATCCACAAACTAGTAAAATGTTGCTGCAAATAATTCACGAATACATGCTTCCTTCCACCTCTATTATATTTTGTTGAAGTCAATGCCATTATGGCATACCAAAACATATATATAGTGATTTTTTTTTTTCGTATGGAACATTGGCTCTGGTAAAATATTAAAAGAAGAGCAAGTTTCCTTCCAATTTTTCATTATAGGATTTTGACGGTTTTGATGGTGAAGTAGTTTTATCTACAAGTTACCCTGAAGAACGAGGTTTGTGTACGTGTTAGTCTTGGTTGTACAGATAAAGGACAATTGATTCTTAAAACCTCCAATCTCGAGAAAAAAAGAAAACACAAAAAAGCAAACCAGAAGACGCTGAAAAAAATGACAAGAAAACACATGACTTAATTCAAGGATGTGATTTATTTTCATAAATGTTTTCTCATTCAATTTGGATTCAAATCTAGGCAAATCTATTCGAACTAACAGTTTTATTGACACTGCTAAATTTAAAGAAGTGGGGCAATCGAATATTGCAAATAAGAAAAGGCAAAGAATCATCACAAAAACAGAAACCAAATGGAGGTTGAATCTGAAGCAAAGACTTTAAACAAAGATCTTCATGAAAAAGAGTTTTAAACCTTAACCTCATGGAGAGCAATCCCGAGAGCAATATAATAATATTAAAGTTCGTCCACACAGATTATCATACATTCTATACTCGACTATTAAACAATATGCATTCGAATTCAAGTAAAATGCACATTACATCTAGTCGGGTATCATGGTTATATAATTTCAGAATGAAAAGCAGATTTGGCTTTAAACTTTCGTTGATATTATATCTCAACTTTGGACTGCTGGATACCACATATACCCCATGTCTCCCATCACCGTGTTCCTTACCACAACGCCTACCGTCATATTCCTTTCAGTCAGAGTCAATTTTACTGGGGTTTGGTTTAGGTAAGCTAATTAAGCTTTTACTTGGATTTGAGCTAGGTAAGTTAAGCTTTCACTGGGATTAAGCCTAGGTATATTTAGCTTTCACTAGGATTTGCCTAGGTAAGTAAAGCTTTTACTAGGGTTTGAGCTAGGTAAGTTAAGATTTCACTAGGATATGGTCTAGGTAAGTTAAGCTTTAACTGGGATTTGAGCTAGGTAAGTTAAGCTTTCACTGGGATTTGGCATAGGTAAGTTAAGCTTTTACTGGGAGTTGGCCTAGGTAAGATAAGCTTTTACTGGGGTTTGGCCTAGGTAAGATAAGCTTTTACTGGGGTTTGGCCTATGTAAGTTTTGATATGTTAATATTTGCAAAGAGATATGTCTAGTAGAATAAAGTTGTTGTTCTGCTTTGATATTTATAATAAAAATAAGTAAATAAAAAATACACTTGGATCGGTAAGTTTAGCTTTCACTTGGGTATGGCCTAGGAAAATTTAGCTTTCACTCAGATTTGGCCCAGGTGTGTTAAGCTTTCACTAGGATTTGGCCTAGATAAGTTTAGCTTTCACTAGGATCTGGGATTTGGCTTAGGTAGGTTAAGCTCCAACTGAAAATTGGTCTAAGTAAGTATATCTTTTACTGGGATTTGGTCTAGGTATGTTTAGATTATACAATTATCACTCTAGTTGGTGTGTGACCCAGATGTTTCTTTTCAGGGAAAGTAAGGTCACATGAGGGCTTGCAGGATACATTAAAGTAGCAAAAACATAAGATGTCACGTTGAAAATCTCACGAGCCAGTAACCTTAACCAAACTCCTCACAGTTGCAGTTCTCGTCCGTAACAGTACGTACACTAATCCCGACCCATTTTCATTGGGAAGGATAAGCCTACTGTGAAGGTGTGATCTTACCATAAGACTCAACGGTTTATTATCAGTGTTTGTGATTTCATATTAAATAAACAATTTGAAAATACATGTTTAAAACAAAAACTTCCATACGTATAAAAAATGATTGCTCAGGCTTGGGATATTGAGCTGCCCAATTACCAGTACTTTAAATTTTGCTACTACAAGTATTGAAAACATCAATCAAGATTAAAGATCATTTAAAGATTGTGATGCAGATGAGTATGTGTACCAAGTTTCAATTTCCTAAGGCTTATAGTTCTAAAGATAGTGAGATACCCCAAAACATTATAATTACATTAAATGTTAGTCACTTTAGTGAAAAATTGAAGTTGAGGATAAATGATGTTTATGCAGATGGTGAACCTATATACTAAATTTTAGTTCTGAAAATTAGGAGATACCCCAAAAACTTAAACTTTGCTATTTTAATTATTGTAAAATGTTACAAATATAAATGCATAAAAGATGCAGACACTGAACAATATTAATTAAAGTTTGTTTTTGCCTACAAAAACGATGTCTCCCCCCGTTTCCCCCAAAAGTTCCAAGTTCAAAGAACCATAACTCCCACAAACATTTGAGAATCAAAATTTCCTGGTAACATGCACAACTACATATGATGTTCTTCCTATATACCAAGTTTCATTGAATTCGGTTCAGTAGTTTCAGAGGAGTTGCGCTGACAAAATGATAAATGAGGATTTTCAGCAATTTTCTAAGTTCAAAGGGCCGTAACTCCTACAAAAATTTGAGGATTAAAATTTCCTGGTAATATGCACAACTACATATGGTGTCCTTCCTATATACCAAGTTTCGTTGAATTCGGTTCAGTAGTTTCAGAGGAGTTGCGCTGACAAGATGATAAATAAGGATTTTCAGCAATTTTCTAAGTTCAAAGGGACGTATCTCCTACAAAAATTTGAGGATAAAAATTTCCTGGTAACATGCACAACTACATATGGTGTCCTTCCTATATACCAACTTTCGTTGAATTCGGTTCAGTAATTTCAGAGGAGTTGCGCTGACAAGATGATATTTGAGGATTTTCAGCAATTTTCTAAGTTCAAAGGGCCATAACTCCCACAAAAATTTGAGGACCGAAATTTCCTGGTAATATGCACAACTACATATGGTGTCCTTCCTATATACCAAGTTTCGTTGAATTTGGTTCAGTAGTTTCAGAGGAGTTGCGCTGACAAACTTTGTGACGGACAGACGGACGGACAGACCGACGGACGGACGAACGGACGGACACAACAAAAACAATATGTCTCCCCACAAAAGTGGGGGGAGACATAATGAATTTGTTTACTAGATTTCACTAATCCTAAGATCACAATGGGAGAGGGAGGTTTGGTGGCATAAAACCTGGTTTAACCCACAATTTCTTTTGAAATTCCTGTTCAAAATAAGGACCATTTTCAATCAGGATTTTCAATTTCTCTAGCACGTCTGCCTTGTTTTATTTGAGAGTGTTCCTTCAAGTAAGGTAGTCTTGTTTTTACCTTTTAATTAACATAACATATGGCCAATGTATAGCTCCTCACATGAAGGCACCAAGTTCCCAACCTTGCTATATAAGCATTGGAAAATGATGGTAATTCAACTTGAAATAATGAACTTTGGACTAAGTGTTCTTAAGATATGAAATAACCCCAAAAATGTAACCAAAGCTTAATGCCTGCCTCCAGCAATGCAAGAATAGGAATTTCCTAGTTCGTCTTTCTCAATTGCAAGTTTAACAAAAGACATTTGTTGGTTAATTACGAATTTCTTTGAAAAACAAAATGTATACACCACACATCACTAAAACATCTTCAACTAGATGCGTTTTTTTCCTTGAGGCAACCTAAGTAATTGGATAATTTATTGTACAGATAAGTACATGTACTGAAACATTTTATTGCAGGCAACATTTTATCAAATTATCAGTATTCTTATTCAGTTGCAGGCAACATAATGTGTTCAACGATCAGTAAATTAAAACCTGAGCCCGTCTGTCCAGTCTGTCCTGTATGTTCCGTATGTGTAACACAACCACCACCGACAGATAATTCTGGTGAGATAGCCAGTCTAAATGCACAAATAGCAGCACTGCAAGCACAGGTAGACGGACTGAGCCAGCAAAACACAGCTCTACAACAACAGGTTGCCGAGTTCCAGTACTGTGGAGGAATAGCAGTAGTAAACGTTTGCAATAACGACCCAAGATGTCAGAATATTAACAACTGTCTCCCAATCTGAAAGTCTTCAGATCCCAATCTGAAAATCAAGGACAGCTGGCTTTGAAATAAAGAATATTCATCAATATTCTTTTTTTTCAATAGACAAAAGGATGTAGAATAAGGTACACAACACAGCCTACATGTATAAAAATCAATGACAATTTAAAAATTTACGATGGAAAAGAGTTAACAACCTTCAAATCATCAATTTTCCTTTTTTTGCAATAGGTCCCAGATCAAAAGTGTAACGCTTACAGACCTGGGGTCAATTACATACAAATGTAATTAATTACAATTCAATTACATGTAATTTGTTCTAAGCTAAATTACACATTACATTACCAAAAATTTGAAAAGTAATTAATTACATTACAATTACTTTGGCAATGTAATTAATTACTTTTGAATTACTTTTATGGGAAATATTAAAACAAATTATGCAATAAGTATTTTTTTCAATATTTAAATGATTCTTCATCGCATGAATTTTCATGAAGCTTACAATTTAACAAGTGTGGCCACTAAAAGTATGTCTCGCCTGCCGGCACCATCGCTAAAATTAACTATCTAATCCTTCATTTCTTGATATAAACACAAAAAGTGTCAGTATACCTAATAACAGATGCCTAGTTATTATACTATTCAAGCAATCCATTGTCCACACAAGTATTACAAATGTTTTCTGTCTGAAAAAAGACCTAAGTTCACAGAGTCACTGGAGCGTAAAAATGGGGTCATGGTCACATGGCATGGTGACAGTTGCGTTGTCCATAACCACAACTGTCTGTTTACCCAATATCAGATGCCTAGCTATTATAACTTTCCAGCAATTCATCTTCCATAAAAGTCTTACAAAAAAGTTTTTCGGCCTGAAAAAGACCTAAGTTCACAGAGTCACTGGAGTGTGAAAATGGGGTCAGGGTCACACGGCATGGTGACAGTTGCATAGACCATAACCTGAACTGTCTGTATACTAAATATCAGATGCCTAGCTATTATACTTTTCAAGCAATTCATCGTCCACAAAAGTCTTACAAAAAAGTTTACGGCCTGAAAAAAAACCTAAGTTCACAGAGTCACTGGAGCGTGAAAATGGGGTCAGGGTCAAACGGCATGGAGACAGTTGTGTAGACCATAACCTGAACTGTCTGTATATGAAATATCAGATGCCTAGCTATTATACTTTTCAAGCAATTCATCGTCCACAAAAGTCTTACAAAAAAGTTTACAGCCTGAAAAAAGACCTAAGTTCACAGAGTCACTGGAGCGTGAAAATGGGGTCAGGGTCAAACGGCCTGGTGACAGTTGCGTAGACCATAACCTGAACTGTCTGTATACCAATTTCAGATGCCTAGCTATTATACTTTTCAAGCAATTCATCGTCCACAAAAGTCTTACAAAAAAGTTTACGGCCTGAAAAAAGACCTAAGTTCACAGAGTCACTGGAGCGTGAAAATGGGGTCAGGGTTAAACGGCATGGTGACAGTTGCGTAGACCATAACCTGAACTGTCTGTATACTAAATATCAGATGCCTAGCTATTATACTTTTCAAGCAATTCATTGTCCACAAAAGTCTTACAAAAAAGTTTACGCCGCCGCCGCCGCCGCCGCCGGAAAGTAATACCTATGTCTCGCCTTCCGCGACTATTCGTCGCAGGCGAGACAAAAATTACTCTATTCTAATTATTTAACCTGACTGGTTACAGGCAACCATTTCATACCTCTTTATTCATAACTAACCCCTAAATAAAAATAGAAAATTAGAAGCCATCTAGCAAGGTATTAAAATATGCATGTCATACATGCATTAAATGGCAACTCAAACATAGCTTACAATTTCCTTCCAGGGTGAACAATTTAACATTTTTAGTATTTGTTTTATAAATTTACATGCTCTATTTTACTAATATTCAGCTATTTAATTTTCAAATTTTCTAATTGTGATAAATTCTCAATTATTACAGTACGTATTAAGCTTGAAACACTCTACTTCTTTATGACACAAATTAAGAAAAAAACAACCCAAAAAGTTTTCTTTTTGGAAGCCATATTTCAAAAAGATATTTGACATTCACCAGACAAAAGAAATCAGTTTGTTGTTATTGCTGATTAAAGATTAATTATTTAGATAACTGTTTGTTTAAATGAAAAATATTTATTCACTTAAAAAACCATTTTATTGTTTAGTCTAATACAATCATTTCTTTCACAGAATAAACAAATAATTTATGTTTATTCCCCAAAAGGTCAATTGCATGTGAATATATTGTATTTTAAAAGGATGACCAATGAAAAAAATATCATGTTTCTATAATCATGATACTCCTTTATGATCTAGTGACAAAATTTTACACCAAAAGTTGTGATTTGCAAGCAAACATAAATATGTAAAGATAAAAAGATTATTTTTTCAAATATTTAGAACAAGCATTATGATATGTAATTGAAATGTAATTTGGCATTACAGGCAAAATATGCAAAGTAATGCATTACTTTCAATTACAAGTAATTCAGATCTGCCTCAATTACACATTACATTCAATTATATGGAAAACATGTAATTAATTACGGCTAATTACAATTACATTTTTAATTACCCCAGGTCTGAACGCTTATGATTCTAAACTAATCCTATATTTATCAAAAGAAAACATGAGCAAATTTATCTGTCAATGCTTTCCATAAGTGAGAAACATCTGTCAACTTGCATTCAATGGACTAGGAAGTAATAAAATGTACTTGATTCATTTATAGTTTCATTCCTTCCAAATTTGTGTTGTTCATGTAGCTTATGTGTTTTTGAGTCAATCATTGTGCATTTTACACACGAACAGTTAAAAATAAAATCCATACTTACATTTTTATTAGTTTTACATGTAAAATAAATTATTAAAAACACAATGTAGCAATGTACAACTAATCAGTGCATATTTCAGTGTTAAAAATTCATTTTTTGACATATCTTTATACATGTATAGGCATTAATGCAGAATCCCCCCCCCCCGACACATTATTTAAAAAACAATATAAAAAATATGCATTATTTCATGATACAGAACTTAGTTAAATAAGGCAAAAAAAAGTATGTGTGTTTCTGGTTTCATGCCTGAAAAAAATAGAGTAGGAAAGTAGGAATTATTGTTTATTTTTTTCATTTTTTTTACCCTGAGTTAATGGGGAGCAGATTTAAAGTTTAACAGTGCTTAAGCAAAAATGTCAATGAAAAGTCTATGGTTGACATGAAAAACTAGGGACTGCGGGGAAACCAGAAACACACAGTTTTTTATTTGGCCTAAGTTTTGAATCTACATTTCTACACTGAATTACAGATAACTTGTTCTCTTTGCAATAAAATCTAAATAACACTAATATTTCTGGAAACTAAAATACTGACCAAGTCTGGAAGAGCCCAATCAGCAATTGATCTAAGTTTTTCAAAAACAATTCATCAGGTTTTCATGAAATTTTACTATGAGATTCCTCAAAAAGTACTTAATGACTGTCCTTATAGATTTGATTTTAATTGTTCACAAAAATTGTTGACAGACAAACTGAAAACATGATACATGGCCCTAATTTATTATCATAAAGAGTCTAAAGATGAAAAAAGATACAAGGTCAGCTGAGTGTACTGACTCATTAACAAACTATTTTAAGAAGAACAAGAATATGTTCAAAAGACATAATGCCCCATCTCGCAACATTTATTTTTTCTGCAATCACTAAAGCATCACTGGGTGCACCTGCCATACCAATATGGTTGCTATGGCACTTGTCAGTAAGAAGGAATGGACTTCATATAAGTGGTCATTGATGCAGAAAATATAGGTCACATCCAGCATCCACAGCATGCATTGTGCTTAGCATCACTTGGTGCACCTACCATACCAATAGGGTAGCTATGGCACTTGTCAGTAAGAAGAAATGGACTAAAACCATTCTTCTATTAATGGTCATTCATGCGGCCATGAAGCATAAAATTTTATGTTAATGCACAATATCTAAATCATCATACATACTGATGAAAATGAAATTATTTAATGTCTGAACACATATCACAGTAACTTCTTCATCTAAACACAATTTACCAAGATACTCAGAATTCTTCAATAAAAGGTTAATACAATCATGCTTATTCCAATTTGTGCATGGCATTTAAGGCAATAGATAATGATTTATATTTCCTCTTCCCATCAAGTGTAAATTCTTTAATTCATGGCATATTTGGACATCACAGTGTCTTCTCCATGGAGTGAACAATCTCAATACTGTATGTTTCCAATTCTCTGAACTCATATCATACAGAATGTCCATACTGCCCCCCCCCAAATTAATAAGGTCAATATGATCATGCCATGACTGAAGGTCCATATATTTTGCTCAGGCCACTTTTATGACCTTTATCATCATGCTTATATTATAGCTGAATTACTTTATTCCCCCCTTTTTTTCCCTTTAAAGTTGTTCATGAGATCATGCCATGACTGATGGTCCATATTTCTTTCCCTCCAACGTGTGTCCTGAAGCTGAATAACCTGATGACCCCTGTAGAGATAAACAAAATTACCCACTATAAGGCTGATGTTTAATTAAATGTAGATAACAATGTATCCTTGGTTATCCATGGGTGATATCACTTCAATTATTGTAAACAATGAAATTTCTGCATTTTCGTTAACCTAACCTTTCACATGGGGGATAAATTTGCATTATTTTTGACCATTCTTCTTCTTTACATAGGAAATTATCATTCACATGGGAGATAACTTAACGGATATTTTGTGACCGTGAATTAAGTGAAAATAACCCCCATTCAAAAATTTCCACATTTACAGTATTAAAATCATGAAAACTTTATTTACCACAATATAACAATAAGATTATTATGCTTTGTACAAAGGGCACTTTGATGGTTTCTTTCTACTGCCCTCAATAGACAAGTTTGACAGTATAGTGGGATTTTTTTTGTAATTTAGTTGTCCTCAGAAGCATGATAAATTGCTTGCTCAATTTAAAGTTAACCAAAAAGGACTACAACAACTCTTTTTAATACCATAAAATAACAATATACCTGTGACCACATAAACATGTGGCAAAATTCACCATAAAAAGACCCTGTTTTTGTCATTACTCCATAAAGTTGCTGTTTACCTTTTGCATGGGTATGATATCTTTTTCTGTCATCTTCTTCCCATTGATGGGGTCTAACATGTCTTTCTTTAACAGTTTCTCTATACACTCCATTGTGACAACTGTCCCCCTGTAATAATGAGATGTGGAATAAGTGTACATGGCATAACATCCGTGAAATTTTTAATGCAGTTTTTGTTGTTTTATGTGTATTATTTGTAATGTTACCGTACATGTTTCCCTCTATGAATCTAGTGTTTTATGTCTTATGTTTTTGTCATGCTTGACATAAAATGTTGAAATTGCAAGATTTTTCTTGCAATGTGTAGTTTTACATGTCCATAATAAGTGTAAAAATTCAGAGAAGACTGTTTTATAAAAAAAAGCATTAATGCAAAGGTAAATCTTTGACAGGACAGATGGACAGACAATCAAAAGACTGAAAACTATTTGTACAGCTATTTTCATTGACAGGCAATTAAAATCAGTTATTATTTATAAACTGGCATTTATGTATTGAATACAAAGAATTATAGTTTTTACAAAAATGTCAATTTAAAAACAAAACAGCATTAATATTTTAAATTACATTTGGTAACAGATGGTGCTTATAACTTTCTGCTTGTAACATTCTGATGGAAAAATAAACAGTAGAAGTCAAGATCAATACATATGTACTCACGATGTTCTGAGAACTGCACAGGGAACTGAATTGTTTAAAACATCATTAGTAACTGCACAAACATATCTGGCCTTAAAAAATGAAGAGAATGCTTGTATATGTTTATACATATATATATATTGTTTATAGCAATATAGAGATACTGTTGGAACAAAGATGTTTGAGACATCAGTTCATTTAGGAATTGTAGCAAAAATACATTTATGATTAATACGTTACTAAAGTATTAAATCTTACTCAAGATTACTCTGAACCACTCTGTTTAGTACTCTTAAATAGGACAGAGGTTGGCTCTTACCCTCTATTGGTCTTTAAATAGGGATAATGTTGCTCCAAGTTAAATGCAGATCCGATCACTACTCCATGCCCATTTTACCTATTAACTTTTTTACATTAGGTAACAGATAATTGCAGACCCAATGTCAAAGTACATGTAGTACGTTCATTTTATCCATTTTATCTAGTATTACATTTTATTTTAATTTTAATTTTATTCTATATACACCATAAGCAGCAACGCTATGAGTTTTTAGTAGAATTAAGCACATTTAAACCATTTTCTTTTTCCCTGAAGTAATATGTAAGCCATTTTAGATTTTAAACTTATTTTATTTTATTTTAATACCTTAAATGACTGATACCCCATTTTTGCTAAAACAATACATAGTGACACTATATATATGAGGTACACGGCAAAACAAATGCAACAATGTGGATTGCAAAACTAGGACACATATTTGTGACGCAATCACAACCTGGGTACTGTTCCAAACTGGAGCGGATTACACCCAACTGTACATACAAATGTATAAACATGATTCACTGGGAGATGGATGATCACTGAGCACTGTAGATATAAGCACAGCACCTTTGCTCAACGTATGGTATAAGGTTCTCCCTTGAGGAGGTCAAGATCCAGAGGTAAGGTAAGGTTTAGTACTCTTAATTGGGAAAGTCCAATTATCTCCCCTGAAGGATAATATTTCATCATGCACATTTCAATATTGTGTACTTCCTTCCTGTAAATTTTTCCTAATCATCCATCTAGCAGTTTTTTTGAGTCCCTGTCATTGATTGGTGTTTTGTATTTACCTGTTTAGAGATTAAAGCTGTTTTTGAATCCCTGTCATTGATTGGTGTTTTGTATTTACCTGTTTAGAGATTAAAGCTGTTTTTGAGTCACTGTCATTGATTGGTGTTTGTGTTTACCTGTTTAGAGATTAAAGCTGTTTTTGAGTCCCTGCCATTGATTGGTGTTTTGTATTTACCTGTTTAGAGATTAAAGCTGTTTTTGAGTCCCTGTCATTGATTGGTGTTTTGTTTTTACCTGTTTAGAGATTAAAGCAGTTTTTGAGTCCCTGCCATTGATTTGTGTTTGTGTTTACCTGGTTAGAGATTAAAGCAGTTTTTGAGTCCCTGCCATTGATTTGTGTTTGTGTTTACCTGGTTAGAGATTAAAGCAGTTTTTGAGTCCCTGCCATTGATTGGTGTTTGTGTTTACCTGTTTAGAGATTAAAGCAGTTTTGAGTCACTGCCATTGGTTGGTGTTTGTGTTTACCTGTTTAGAGATTAAAGCTGTTTTTGAGTCACTGCCATGGGTTGGTGTTTGTATTTACCTGTTTAGAGATTAAAGCTGTTTTTGAATCCCTGTCATTGATTGGTGTTTTGTATTTACCTGTTTAGAGATTAAAGCTGTTTTTGAGTCACTGTCATTGATTGGTGTTTGTGTTTACCTGTTTAGAGGTTAAAGCTGTTTTTGAGTCCCTGCCATTGATTGGTGTTTTGTGTTTACCTGTTTAGAGATTAAAGCTGTTTTTGAGTCCCTGCCATTGATTGGTGTTTTGTATTTACCTGTTTAGAGATTAAAGCTGTTTTTGAGTCCCTGTCATTGATTGGTGTTTTGTTTTTACCTGTTTAGAGATTAAAGCAGTTTTTGAGTCCCTGCCATTGATTTGTGTTTGTGTTTACCTGGTTAGAGATTAAAGCAGTTTTTGAGTCCCTGCCATTGATTTGTGTTTGTGTTTACCTGGTTAGAGATTAAAGCAGTTTTTGAGTCCCTGCCATTGGTTGGTGTTTGTGTTTACCTGTTTAGAGATTAAAGCTGTTTTTGAGTCACTGCCATGGGTTGGTGTTTGTATTTACCTGTTTAGAGATTAAAGCAGTTTTTGAGTCACTGTCATTGATTGGTGTTTGTTTTTACCTGGTTAGAGATTAAAGCAGTTTTGAGTCACTGCCATTGGTTGGTGTTTGTGTTTACCTGGTTAGAGATTAAAGCTGTTTTTAAGTCCCTGCCATTGATTGGTGTTTGTTTTTACCTGTTTAGAGATTAAAGCAGTTTTTGAGCCCCTGCCATTGATTTGTGTTTGTGTTTACCTGTTTAGAGATTAAAGCTGTTTTTGAGTCACTGCCATGGGTTGGTGTTTGTATTTACCTGTTTAGAGATTTAAGCTGTTTTTGAGTCACTGTCATTGATTGGTGTTTTGTGTTTACCTGTTTAGAGATTAAAGCTGTTTTTGAGTCCCTGTCATTGATTGGTGTTTGTGTTTACCTGTTTAGAGATTAAAGCTGTTTTTGAGTCACTGCCATGGGTTGGTGTTTGTATTTACCTGTTTAGAGATTAAAGCTGTTTTTGAGTCACTGTCATTGATTGGTGTTTGTTTTTACCTGTTTAGAGATTAAAGCTGTTTTTGAGTCCCTGCCATTGATTGGTGTTTTGTGTTTACCTGTTTAGAGATTAAAGCTGTTTTTCAGTCTCTGCCATTGATTGGTTGTTACCTGTTTAGAGATTAAAGCTGTTTTTGAGTCCCTGCCATTGGTTGGTGTTTGTTATTACCTGTTTAGAGATTAAAGCTGTTTTTGAGTCCCTGTCATTGATTGGTGTTTTGTGTTTACCTGTTTAGAGATTAAAGCTGTTTTTGAGTCCCTGCCATTGATTGGTGTTTGTGTTTACCTGTTTAGAGATTAAAGCTGTTTTTGAGTCCCTGCCATTGATTGGTGTTTGTGTTTACCTGTTTAGAGATTAAAGGAGTTTTTGAGTCCCTGTCATTGATTGGTGTTTTGTGTTTACCTGTTTAGAGATTAAAGCTGTTTTTGAGTCCCTGCCATTGATTGGTGTTTGTGTTTACCTGTTTAGAGATTAAAGCTGTTTTTGAGTCCCTGCCATTGATTGGTGTTTTGTGTTTACCTGTTTAGAGATTAAAGCAGTTTTTGAGTCCCTGTCATTGATTGGTGTAAATTTGACCTCTATAAAGTCTTTCAGCTTTATGGGTTTATTACTCATGGGACATCTGACTTTTTCATCCTACAAAAGATATCAAATAAAACTTTTTTGAAAGTTGATCGACTGCTGACAAATCTATCAAAAAATATCCTCAACTCCTCCCTTGTCGGACAACTGCCCAAGATTAAATATTTTATAATCCTTATTTTCACTTAATGAAACCCCATAAAATACAGGTCGAAGACAAAAATTATCTGATTTTGAATGCAAGCAAGAGACTTGAAGTTGAGTACCACATTCTGGGACTAAATCCTTGTGCTCCAGATAAATATCAAGAGGCTGAGATAAGTTGTGGCTGAGAAAACTGTTACCTTGCCTGACATGTATATTAACCAGTTTATGTGAAATCCCACCAAAATTCCATAGATTTGCATTGAAAGCTTTCTCAGGATATCATGTTTAAACATACTTTCAGACCTAAATTATACTTAATAAATGAAGTAAAAAGTACTGTATAATCATTTAATTTCGTGGGGATAAAATTTTGTGGTTTAAGGCACAAAAGTGAATTGGTGGTGAAAAATTTTCGTGGAATTTTTAATTTTGATATACACTCTTTAACTAAATATTTTAAATTCGTGGGGATTTAATTTCGTGGATTTTTCTTATCCACGAAATAAACGAAAATTAATCCCCCACAAATATTCTGCTTCTACAGTATGTTAGACAATTTTCCTGCATTTGTATTTATGCATAAATAAATTAATCATATCTCAAAGCACTTACAGGTTTTTCTACTTTTGTGGGGGCAGCATCTGGGGTCAGGTTAGGGATCCAGAAACTAGGCAACTCAGCATTTTTCCCATTCTTCATGTTACAGATACTCTTATCATCAGTAGAACTTCCTAAAAAAGTAGTTACGTCTTTAAAATTGACAATTCATAAAAAACAAAGAAACCTATTGCAAACTTTTATTTGATACTTGGTTGTGATGTCATGCTTTTTTTCTTTCAATCCTATATGTCATCGATAAGTATGGTTTTATCTTAATATTAGAATGTTTCTTACTCATATTGATCTTGATTTCTTTAATGTTGAACAGTCAACAAAAGTTCTTTTAAGGATGCTCGCTGGTCTTGTTTTGGTATTTCTGTCATTTTTCGGAATCCTCTGGATTTTACCATCAAAATAGGGTTAAATTTTTTGCCCACGAACCCCCTATTTTCTTGTTATCAATGTATTTAATATGTCATAAAGAGGTTATAGACAAAGTTATAGCAAATCCTATTTATTCTGTCATGGGTTTTAACAGCTAAATAGTGCTAATGCTTAACCAATGAAAAAGTCAGAGAAAACCTTTTCCCGCCAAAACTTTAACGTCAATTATCTTGAAAACGAGGTCACGAACCTATCAAAATTTTTTGCTCATTTTATTCCTTTTACTATTATCTTTTCATTTAGTCCATCAAATTTGAAACCTATTTATTTTCAATAATAGTAGCGAACATCCTTAAACTATGACAGTTTTCAAGTTTAATGGAGAACAAGGATACGTCCAAAAGACATACCCTACCTCACAACATGGAAAAGTAACTTCAACATGAATGTAATCCTGATTTGGGACAGTGAGAGGAACAAATGGACAAATGAACCCAGACATTGTATGTCTCTGTACTTTGGTAAATGGGGTATAATAATGCAGCAAGTATAAAATTTAAAAAAGTTACAATTTTACCATGCCTTTTTTGAACCTTACCAATTATGTCAGAAAGGGGATTCTACGATTTTACCATGCCTATTTTGAACCTTACCAATTATGACAGAAAGGAGCTTCTACATTTTCACCATGCCAATATTTAAACTTTACCACCTTTGTTAGACAGAGCTTCTACATTTTCACTGCATCTATATTCAAACCTTACCAGCTTTGTCAGAAGGAGCTTCTACATGACTTACCAGCTTTGTCAGATGCGGCCACTACATGACTTACCAGCTTTGTCAGATGGAGCTTCTACATGACTTACCAGTTTTGTCAGATGGAGCTTCTACATGACTTACTAGGTTTGTCAGATGGAGCTTCTACATGACTTACCAGCTTTGTCAGATGGAGCTTCTACATGACTTACCAGCTTTGTCAGATGGAGCTTCTACATGACTTACCAGCTTTGTCAGATGGAGCCTCTACATGACTGTAGCAGTTTTACCATGATTATATTGAATCCTTACAAGCTTTGTTAGATGGAGCCTCTACATGACTTACCAGCTTTGTCAGATGCGGCCACTACATGACTTACCAGCTTTGTCAGATGGAGCTTCTAAATGACTTACCAACTTTGTCAGATGGAGCTTCAACATGACTTAACAGCTTTGTCAGATGGAGCTTCTACATGACTTACCAACTTTGTCAGATGGAGCTTCTACATGACTTACCAGCTTTGTCAGATGGAGCTTCTACATGACTTACCAGCTTTGTCAGATGGAGTTTCCATGTGACTTACCAGCTTTGTCAGAAGGAGTTTCTACATGACTTACCAGCTTTGTCAGATGGAGCTTCTACATGACTTACCAGCTTTGTCAGATGGAGTTTCCATGTGACTTACCAGCTTTGTCAGAAGGAGTTTCTACATGACTTACCAGCTTTGTCAGATGGAGCCTCATCATGACTTACCAGCTTTGTCAGATGGAGCTTCTACATGACTTACCAGCTTTGTCAGATGGAGCTTCTACATGACTTACCAGCTTTGTCAGAAGGAGTTTCTACATGACTTACCAGCTTTGTCAGATGGAGCTTCTACATGACTTACCAGCTTTGTCAGATGGAGCTTCTACATGACTTACCAGCTTTTTCAGATGGAGCTTCTACGTGACTTACCAGCTTTGTCAGATGGAGCTTCTACATGACTGATGAGTTTCTGTTTCTTTGATTCTATTTCTGCTTTGGCTAATTCTTTTTCTTCTTCCTATTAAAATTCAAAAACTAAGGTCATATCAGATGAAATTTTAATAAGATCTTCTGAATTGAAAAAACAAAAAACAAAAAGCATATCGGATTTTAAAACAAGGAGACTTCTAGCTAAGGATTTTATGAATTCCAATATTTTCACTTGATATTATTAGAAACAGATACATAGTATGTACTAACCTATACACAAGTTCCGGACAATTAGCTTTTGGGGTGGACTGCATCAAAATCTTAACCATTACTTAATATTGATTCATTTAAATACAAATAACATTACAACTACCAAAATAAAGTAAAATCAGCAGATATACTGCATGCACAACTGGTTCCATTAAACCTGAACTAACCTTTGCCTTATTTTTCTGTTTTTCATATTCTTTTAATTTTCTAGCAATCTGTTTCTTCTGTTGTATGATGTATTCTAAAATGGCCTCCTTATCATAAAGGTATCCTTCTGGTCTGAAACAGACAAAGGTAATAAAATGGCCTCCTTATCATAAAGGTATCCTTCTGGTCTGAAACAGACAAAGGTAATAAATGGCCTCCTTATCATAAAGGTATCCTGTGGTCTGAAACAGACAAAGGTAATAAATGGCCTCCTTATCATAAAGGTATCCTTCTGGTCTGAAACAGACAAAGGCAATAAATGGCCTCCTTATCATAAAGGTATCCTTCTGGTCTGAAACAGACAAAGGCAATAAACTATTAATATACCATTGGCCTCCTTATCATAAAGGTATCCTTCTGGTCTGAAACAGACAAAGGCAATAAACATATTAATATACCATTGGCCTCCTTATCATAAAGGTATCCTTCTGGTCTGAAACAGACAAAGGCAATAAACATATTAATATACCATTGGCCTCCTTATCATAAAGGTATCCTTCTGGTCTGAAACAATAAACTAAGTAATATACCATTGACCTCCTTATCATAAAGGTATCCTTCTGGTCTGAAACAGACAAAGGCAATAAATGGCCTCCTTATCATAAAGGTATCCTTCTGGTCTGAAACAGACAAAGGTAATAAACTAATTAATATACCATTGGCCTCCTTATCATAAAGGTATCCTTCTGGTCTGAAACAGACAAAGACAATAAATTGCCTCCTTATCATAAAGGTATCCTTCTGGTCTGAAACAGACAAAGGCATTAAACTTATTAATATACCATTGGCCTCCTTATCATAAAGGTATCCTTCTGGTCTGAAACAGACAAATGCAATAAACTAATTAATATCTCTCTAAAATGGCCTCCTTATCATAAAGGTATCCTTCTGGTCTGAAACAGACAAAGGCAATAAACTAATTAATATACCTTTGCCAAAACAAGCTTCTTGATCTACATTTGTACAAACAAGTGTGGCCACTAAAAGTATGTCTCGCCTGCACTAAAATCAACTACCTAAGCTTTCATTTTTTGATAAACACAAAAAGTGTCTGTATACCCAATATAAGATGCCTATAACTATTATACTTTTCAAGCAATTCATTGTCTACAAAAGTATTACAAAAAGTTTTCGAACTGAAAAAAAGACCTAAGTTCACAGAGTCACTGGAGTGTGAAAATGGGGTCAGGGTCACACAGCATGGTGACAGTTGGGTAGACCACCACCTGAACTGTCTGTATACCCAATATCAGATGCCTAGCTATAATACTGTTTAAGCAATTCATTTTCCACAAAAGTCTTACAAAAAAGTTTACGCCACCGTTGTTAAGTAATACCTATGTCTCGCCTTCAGCAGGCGAGACAAAAATTAAAAAGACAATGCAGGAGGTGTGTTGCAACAAGAAGGAAATGTTTACATGCACCTGGAAGAACTCTTGTTTTTGCACAGATTCTTTCTATGGTTGTTGTTTTGTTGTACATGTTTTATGGTATTGTAATGAATGTTTGCTGGTTTTGGGCTTTTAGCTTTTACAAATTTGAATGTCTCTTTGATATTATTTTGTTGCTTATCAAATTGATTATACATGACATGTACATGTATTCTTAAAGTTAAAAGATGGTGTTTCCACTGTACCCCACCTTTTGTTGAAGCTGGCTGTATAGAATTTTTCTTTCCATCAGTACTTCTGTAAACCATCTTTGTAGGATCCCTGGGCATGACCTTTAAAGCCTTGATAGAATCTCACACATTGTAGCTTACAAGAAGAGAGATATCTTTTGATCATAAGGTCAACGGTAAAGGTCAAACTAACATTTTCCTTTCTTGTGACATGACTGCTTCATGTTATAATGCACAGATGTAAACTAGTTTCAGGAAGACCCCACTTGTATAGATTCTACAACCCAATCAGCTAGAATATACATGTAGAGAATTATAGTCTTATTGAAAGTATATATGATTATCATGAGTATAGCAACAAATAATTGTAACTGCTTGAATACCAATAGCATGTAAATCACATCTCTGACTGTACTTACGTGATGATTGGATTCCTACATGGCTGTAGTGTCAAACAGCAACAATCAAAGTTCTGAAAACAGTCAAATATTATAATGTTTTAACAGCACCTCAGTCATCTGTAAACATTAGGTAATATGATACAAAAACAATGTCATTGAAATGGTATTTTACATATGTAGCTCTGCATTATTCAAGCTAATGCTTTTTGGCAAACTTGCTTATTATGTTTCAGGAAAAGACTGAAATCAAGAACAAAGTTGTGGGCAATAAATTTACAATGCACCCGACACATGTTTAATTTAATGAAGATCGACTCATTAGACATGAAAGAGGCACTTAACCCAGAAGATGGAAAATTTTATGCAAAACATTATATGAATATGAAAAGCGTAGAACAATAAACCAAAATACAGGGTTATATACATAAATAACATGACTACTTAGGGAAAACTGGATCATAATTATCAACTAACCTTAATAGAATCCCGTCCAAACCTAGCACTCTGACTACAATAACTAGAGGCTTTGGTATCTCTCTGTCTCTCATGATAAGTATAGACTAACCTTAATAGAATCCTGTCCAAACCTAGCACTCTGACTACCATAACCAGAGGCTTTGGTATCTCTCTGTCTCTCGTGATAAGTATAGACTTACCTTAATAGAATCGCGTCCAAACCTGGCACTCTGACTACCATAACCTGAGGCTTTGGTATCTCTCTGTCTCTCATGATAAGTATAGACTAACCTTAATAGAATCCCGTCCAAACCTAGCACTCTGACTACCATAACCTGAGGCTTTGGTATCTCTCTGTCTCTCGTGATAAGTATAGACTGACCTTAATAGAATCCCGTCCAAACCTGGCACTCTGACTACCATAACCCGAGGCTTTGGTATCTCTTTGTCTCTCGTGATAAGTATAGACTTACCTTAATAGAATCCCGTCCAAACCTAGCACTCTGACTACCATAACCAGAGGCTTTGGTATCTCTCTGTCTCTCATGATACATGTAAGTATAGACTTACCTTAATAGAATCCCGTCCAAACCTAGCACTCTGACTACCATAGCCAGAGGCTTTGGTATCTCTCTGTCTCTCGTGATAAGTATAGACTTACCTTAATAGAATCCCGTCCAAACCTAGCACTCTGACTACCATAACCAGAGGCTTTCGTATCTCTCTGTCTCTCATGATAAGTATAGACTGACCTTAATAGAATCCCGTCCAAACCTAGCACTCTGACTACCATAACCTGAGGCTTTGGTATCTCTCTGTCTCTCGTGATAAGTATAGACTTACCTTAATAGAATCCCGTCCAAACCTAGCACTCTGACTACCATAACCCGAGGCTTTGGTATCTCTCTGTCTCTTGTGATAAGTATAGACTTACCTTAATAGAATCCCGTCCAAACCTAGCACTCTGACTACCATAACCAGAGGCTTTGGTATCTCTCTGTCTCTCGTGATAAGTATAGACTTACCTTAATAGAATCCCGTCCAAACCTAGCACTCTGACTACCATAACCAGAGGCTTTGGTATCTCTCTGTCTCTCATGATAAGTATAGACTTACCTTAATAGAATCGCGTCCAAACCTGGCACTCTGACTACCATAACCTGAGGCTTTGGTATCTCTCTGTCTCTCATGATAAGTATAGACTTACCTTAATAGAATCCCGTCCAAACCTAGCACTCTGACTACCATAACCAGAGGCTTTGGTATCTCTCTGTCTCTCGTGATAAGTATAGACTTACCTTAATAGAATCCCGTCCAAACCTAGCACTCTGACTACCATAACCAGAGGCTTTGGTATCTCTCTGTCTCTCGTGATAAGTATAGACTTACCTTAATAGAATCCCGTCCAAACCTAGCACTCTGACTACCATAACCAGAGGCTTTGGTATCTCTCTGTCTCTCGTGATAAGTATAGACTTACCTTAATAGAATCCCGTCCAAACCTAGCACTCTGACTACCATAACCTGAGGCTTTGGTATCTCTCTGTCTCTCGTGATAAGTATAGACTTACCTTAATAGAATCCCGTCCAAACCTAGCACTCTGACTACCATAACTAGAGGCTTTCGTATCTCTCTGTCTCTCGTGATAAGTATAGACTTACCTTAATAGAATCCCGTCCAAACCTAGCACTCTGACTACCATAACCAGAGGCTTTGGTATCTCTCTGTCTCTCGTGATAAGTATAGACTTACCTTAATAGAATCCCGTCCAAACCTAGCACTCTGACTACCATAACCAGAGGCTTTGGTATCTCTCTGTCTCTCATGATAAGTATAGACTTACCTTTATAGAATCCCGTCCAAACCTAGCACTCTGACTACCATAACCTGAGGCTTTGGTATCTCTCTGTCTCTCGTGATAAGTATAGACTTACCTTAATAGAATCCCGTCCAAAGCTGGCACTCTGACTACCATAACCAGAGGCTTTGGTATCTCTCTGTCTCTCGTGATAAGTATAGACTAACTTTAATAGAATCCCGTCCAATTCTAGCACTCTGACTACCATAACCAGAGGCTTTGGTATCTCTCTGTCTCTCGTGATAAGTATAGACTAACCGTAATAGAATCCCGTCCAAACCTAGCACTCTGACTACCATAACCAGAGGCTTTGGTATCTCTCTGTCTCTCGTGATAAGTATAGACTTACCTTAATAGAATCCCGTCCAAACCTAGCACTCTGACTACCATAACCCGAGGCTTTGGTATCTCTCTGTCTCTCGTGATAAGTATAGACTTACCTTAATAGAATCCCGTCCAAACCTAGCACTCTGACTACCATAACCAGAGGCTTTGGTATCTCTCTGTCTCTCGTGATAAGTATAGACTTACCTTAATAGAATCCCGTCCAAACCTAGCACTCTGACTACCATAGCCTGAAGCTTTCGTATCTCTCTGTCTCTCATGATAAGTATAGACTTAACTTAATAGAATCCCGTCCAAACCTAGCACTCTGACTACCATAACCAGAGGCTTTGGTATCTCTCTGTCTCTCGTGATAAGTATAGACTTACCTTAATAGAATCCCGTCCAAACCTAGCACTCTGACTACCATAGCCTGAAGCTTTCGTATCTCTCTGTCTCTCATGATAAGTATAGACTTAACTTAATAGAATCCCGTCCAAACCTAGCACTCTGACTACCATAACTAGAGGCTTTGGTATCTCTCTGTCTCTCATGATAAGTATAGACTAACCTTAATAGAATCGCGTCCAAACCTGGCACTCTGACTACCATAACCAGAGGCTTTGGTATCTCTCTGTCTCTCATGATAAGTATAGACTTACCTTAATAGAATCCCGTCCAAACCTAGCACTCTGACTACCATAACCAGAGGCTTTCGTATCTCTCTGTCTCTCGTGATAAGTATAGACTTACCTTAATAGAATCCCGTCCAAACCTAGCACTCTGACTACCATAACCAGAGGCTTTGGTATCTCTCTGTCTCTCGTGATAAGTATAGACTTACCTTAATAGAATCGCGTCCAAACCTAGCACTCTGACTACCATAACTAGAGGCTTTGGTATCTCTCTGTCTCTCATGATAAGTATAGACTAACCTTAATAGAATCCCGTCCAAACCTGGCACTCTGACTACCATAACCAGAGGCTTTGGTATCTCTCTGTCTCTCGTGATAAGTATAGACTGACCTTAATAGAATCCCGTCCAAACCTGGCACTCTGACTACCATAACCAGAGGCTTTGGTATCTCTCTGTCTCTCGTGATAAGTATAGACTAACCTTAATAGAATCCCGTCCAAACCTGGCACTCTGACTACCATAACCAGAGGCTTTGGTATCTCTCTGTCTCTCGTGATAAGTATAGACTTACCTTAATAGAATCCCGTCCAAACCTAGCACTCTGACTACCATAACCTGAGGCTTTGGTATCTCTCTGTCTCTCGTGATAAGTATAGACTAACCTTAATAGAATCCCGTCCAAACCTAGCACTCTGACTACCATAACCCGAGGCTTTGGTATCTCTCTGTCTCTCGTGATAAGTATAGACTAACCTTAATAGAATCCCGTCCAAACCTAGCACTCTGACTACCATAACCAGAGGCTTTGGTATCTCTCTGTCTCTCATGATAAGTATAGACTTACCTTAATAGAATCCCGTCCAAACCTAGCACTCTGACTACCATAACCTGAAGCTTTGGTATCTCTCTGTCTCTCGTGATAAGTATAGACTTACCTTAATAGAATCCCGTCCAAACCTAGCACTCTGACTACCATAACCTGAGGCTTTGGTATCTCTCTGTCTCTCGTGATAAGTATAGACTTACCTTAATAGAATCCCGTCCAAACCTAGCACTCTGACTACCATAACCTGAGGCTTTGGTATCTCTCTGTCTCTCATGATAAGTATAGACTTACCTTAATAGAATCCCGTCCAAACCTAGCACTCTGACTACCATAACCAGAGGCTTTGGTATCTCTCTGTCTCTCGTGATAAGTATAGACTTACCTTAATAGAATCGCGTCCAAACCTGGCACTCTGACTACCATAACTAGAGGCTTTGGTATCTCTCTGTCTCTCGTGATAAGTATAGACTTACCTTAATAGAATCCCGTCCAAACCTAGCACTCTGACTACCATAACCAGAGGCTTTGGTATCTCTCTGTCTCTCGTGATAAGTATAGACTTACCTTAATAGAATCCCGTCCAAACCTAGCACTCTGACTACCATAACTAGAGGCTTTGGTATCTCTCTGTCTCTCCCAATCCCGTCCAAACCTAGCACTCTGACTACCATAACCTGAGGCTTTGGTATCTCTCTGTCTCTCGTGATAAGTATAGACTTACCTTAATAGAATCTCGTCCAAACCTAGCACTCTGACTACCATAACCAGAGGCTTTGGTATCTCTCTGTCTCTCATGATAAGTATAGACTTACCTTAATAGAATCCCGTCCAAACCTAGCATTCTGACTACCATAACCCGAGGCTTTGGTATCTCTCTGTCTCTCGTGATAAGTATAGACTAACCTTAATAGAATCCCGTCCAAACCTAGCACTCTGACTACCATAATCAGAGGCTTTGGTATCTCTCTGTCTCTCATGATAAGTATAGACTTACCTTAATAGAATCCCGTCCAAACCTAGCACTCTGACTACCATAACCTGAGGCTTTGGTATCTCTCTGTCTCTCGTGATAAGTATAGACTTACCTTAATAGAATCCCGTCCAAACCTTGCACTCTGACTACCATAACCTGAGGCTTTGGTATCTCTCTGTCTCTCATGATAAGTATAGACTTACCTTAATAGAATCCCGTCCAAACCTAGCACTCTGACTACCATAACCTGAAGCTTTGGTATCTCTCTGTCTCTCGTGATAAGTATAGACTTACCTTAATAGAATCCCGTCCAAACCTAGCACTCTGACTACCATAACCTGAAGCTTTGGTATCTCTCTGTCTCTCGTGATAAGTATAGACTTACCTTAATAGAATCCCGTCCAAACCTAGCACTCTGACTACCATAACTAGAGGCTTTGGTATCTCTCTGTCTCTCATGATAAGTATAGACTAACCTTAATAGAATCCCGTCCAAACCTAGCACTCTGACTACCATAACCAGAGGCTTTGGTATCTCTCTGTCTCTCGTGATAAGTATAGACTAACCTTAATAGAATCCCGTCCAAACCTAGCACTCTGACTACCATAACCTGAGGCTTTGGTATCTCTCTGTCTCTCATGATAAGTATAGACTTACCTTAATAGAATCCCGTCCAAACCTAGCACTCTGACTACCATAACTAGAGGCTTTGGTATCTCTCTGTCTCTCCCAATCCCGTCCAAACCTAGCATTCTGACTACCATAACCAGAGGCTTTGGTATCTCTCTGTCTCTCGTGATAAGTATAGACTAACTTTAATAGAATCCCGTCCAAACCTAGCACTCTGACTACCATAACCCGAGGCTTTGGTATCTCTCTGTCTCTCGTGATAAGTATAGACTTACCTTAATAGAATCCCGTCCAAAGCTGGCACTCTGACTACCATAACCAGAGGCTTTGGTATCTCTCTGTCTCTCGTGATAAGTATAGACTTACCTTAATAGAATCCCGTCCAAACCTAGCACTCTGACTACCATAACCAGAGGCTTTGGTATCTCTCTGTCTCTCGTGATAAGTATAGACTTACCTTAATAGAATCGCGTCCAAACCTAGCACTCTGACTACCATAACCTGAGGCTTTGGTATCTCTCTGTCTCTCGTGATAAGTATAGACTTACCTTAATAGAATCCCGTCCAAACCTAGCACTCTGACTACCATAACCTGAGGCTTTGGTATCTCTCTGTCTCTCATGATAAGTATAGACTTACCTTAATAGAATCCCGTCCAAACCTAGCACTCTGACTACCATAACCTGAGGCTTTGGTATCTCTCTGTCTCTCATGATAAGTATAGACTTACCTTAATAGAATCCCGTCCAAACCTAGAACTCTGACTACCATAACTAGAGGCTTTGGTATCTCTCTGTCTCTCGTGATAAGTATAGACTTACCTTAATAGAATCCCGTCCAAACCTAGCACTCTGACTACCATAACTAGAGGCTTTGGTATCTCTCTGTCTCACGTGATAAGTATAGACTTACCTTAATAGAATCCTGTCCAAACCTAGCACTCTGACTACCATAACTAGAGGCTTTCGTATCTCTCTGTCTCTCGTGATAAGTATAGACTTACCTTAATAGAATCCCGTCCAAACCTGGCACTCTGACTACCATAACCCGAGGCTTTGGTATCTCTCTGTCTCTCGTGATAAGTATAGACTTACCTTAATAGAATCCCGTCCAAACCTAGCACTCTGACTACCATAGCCTGAAGCTTTCGTATCTCTCTGTCTCTCGTGATAAGTATAGACTTACCTTAATAGAATCCCGTCCAAACCTAGCACTCTAACTACCATAACCAGAGGCTTTGGTATCTCTCTGTCTCTCGTGATAAGTATAGACTTACCTTAATAGAATCCCGTCCAAACCTAGCACTCTGACTACCATAACCAGAGGCTTTGGTATCTCTCTGTCTCTCGTGATAAGTATAGACTTACCTTAATAGAATCCCGTCCAAACCTAGCACTCTGACTGCCATAACCTGAAGCTTTGGTATCTCTCTGTCTCTCGTGATAAGTATAGACTTACCTTAATAGAATCCCGTCCAAACCTAGCACTCTGACTACCATAACCAGAGGCTTTGGTATCTCTCTGTCTCTCATGATAAGTATAGACTTACCTTAATAGAATCCCGTCCAAACCTAGCACTCTGACTACCATAACCAGAGGCTTTGGTATCTCTCTGTCTCTCGTGATAAGTATAGACTTACCTTAATAGAATCCCGTCCAAACCTAGCACTCTGACTACCATAACCCGAGGCTTTGGTATCTCTCTGTCTCTCATGATAAGTATAGACTTACCTTAATAGAATCGCGTCCAAACCTAGCACTCTGACTACCATAACCCGAGGCTTTGGTATCTCTCTGTCTCTCGTGATAAGTATAGACTTACCTTAATAGAATCCCGTCCAAACCTAGCACTCTGACTACCATAACCTGAGGCTTTGGTATCTCTCTGTCTCTCGTGATAAGTATAGACTTACCTTAATAGAATCCCGTCCAAAGCTGGCACTCTGACTACCATAACCTGAGGCTTTGGTATCTCTTTGTCTCTCATGATAAGTATAGACTTTTTTAATAGAATCCCGTCCAAACCTAGCACTCTGACTACCATAACTAGAGGCTTTGGTATCTCTCTGTCTCTCATGATAAGTATAGACTTACCTTAATAGAATTGCGTCCAAACCTAGCACTCTGACTACCATAACCTGAGGCTTTGGTATCTCTCTGTCTCTCATGATAAGTATAGACTTACCTTAATAGAATCCCGTCCAAACCTAGCACTCTGACTACCATAACCTGAAGCTTTGGTATCTCTCTGTCTCTCGTGATAAGTATAGACTTACCTTAATAGAATCCCGTCCAAACCTAGCACTCTGACTACCATAACCTGAGGCTTTGGTATCTCTCTGTCTCTCGTGATAAGTATAGACTTACCTTAATAGAATCGCGTCCAAACCTAGCACTCTGACTACCATAACCTGAAGCTTTGGTATCTCTCTGTCTCTCGTGATAAGTATAGACTTACCTTAATAGAATCCCGTCCAAACCTAGCACTCTGACTACCATAACCTGAGGCTTTGGTATCTCTCTGTCTCTCATGATAAGTATAGACTTACCTTAATAGAATCCCGTCCAAACCTAGCACTCTGACTACCATAACCTGAGGCTTTGGTATCTCTCTGTCTCTCATGATAAGTATAGACTTACCTTAATAGAATCCCGTCCAAACCTAGCACTCTGACTACCATAACCAGAGGCTTTGGTATCTCTCTGTCTCTCGTGATAAGTATAGACTTACCTTAATAGAATCCCGTCCAAACCTGGCACTCTGACTACCATAACCAGAGGCTTTGGTATCTCTCTGTCTCTCATGATAAGTATAGACTTACCTTAATAGAATCCCGTCCAAACCTAGCACTCTGACTACCATAACCAGAGGCTTTGGTATCTCTCTGTCTCTCGTGATAAGTATAGACTTACCTTAATAGAATCCCGTCCAAACCTAGCACTCTGACTACCATAACCTGAAGCTTTGGTATCTCTCTGTCTCTCGTGATAAGTATAGACTTACCTTAATAGAATCCCGTCCAAACCTAGCACTCTGACTACCATAACCTGAGGCTTTGGTATCTCTCTGTCTCTCGTGATAAGTATAGACTAACCTTAATAGAATCCCGTCCAAACCTAGCACTCTGACTACCATAACCAGAGGCTTTGGTATCTCTCTGTCTCTCATGATAAGTATAGACTAACCTTAATAGAATCCTGTCCAAACCTAGCACTCTGACTACCATAACCCGAGGCTTTGGTATCTCTCTGTCTCCCATGATAAGTATAGACTTACCTTAATAGAATCCCGTCCAAACCTAGCACTCTGACTACCATAACCCGAGGCTTTGGTATCTCTCTGTCTCTTGTGATAAGTATAGACTTACCTTAATAGAATCCCGTCCAAACCTAGCACTCTGACTACCATAACCAGAGGCTTTGGTATCTCTCTGTCTCTCGTGATAAGTATAGACTAACCTTAATAGAATCCCGTCCAAACCTAGCACTCTGACTACCATAACCAGAGGCTTTGGTATCTCTCTGTCTCTCGTGATAAGTATAGACTAACCTTAATAGAATCCCGTCCAAACCTAGCACTCTGACTACCATAACTAGAGGCTTTAGTATCTCTCTGTCTCTCATGATAAGTATAGACTTACCTTAATAGAATCGCGTCCAAACCTAGCACTCTGACTACCATAACCAGAGGCTTTGGTATCTCTCTGTCTCTCGTGATACATGTAAGTATAGACTAACCTTAATAGAATCCCGTCCAAACCTAGCACTCTGACTACCATAACCAGAGGCTTTGGTATCTCTCTGTCTCTCATGATAAGTATAGACTTACCTTAATAGAATCCCGTCCAAACCTAGCACTCTGACTACCATAACCAGAGGCTTTGGTATCTCTCTGTCTCTCGTGATAAGTATAGACTTACCTTAATAGAATCGCGTCCAAACCTGATACTCTGACTACCATAACTAGAGGCTTTGGTATCTCTCTGTGTCTCTCGTGATAAGTATAGACTAACCTTAATAGAATCGCGTCCAAACCTGATACTCTGACTACCATAACCCGAGGCTTTGGTATCTCTCTGTCTCTCGTGATAAGTATAGACTAACCTTAATAGAATCGCGTCCAAACCTAGCACTCTGACTACCATAACCAGAGGCTTTGGTATCTCTCTGTCTCTCGTGATAAGTATAGACTAACCTTAATAGAATCGCGTCCAAACCTGATACACTGACTACCATAACCCGAGGCTTTGGTATCTCTCTGTCTCTCGTGATAAGTATAGACTAACCTTAATAGAATCGCGTCCAAACCTAGCACTCTGACTACCATAACCAGAGGCTTTGGTATCTCTCTGTCTCTCGTGATAAGTATAGACTAACCTTAATAGAATCGCGTCCAAACCTGGCACTCTGACTACCATAACCTGAGGCTTTGGTATCTCTCTGTCTCTAATGATAAGTATAGACTTACCTTAATAGAATCCCGTCCAAACCTGGCACTCTGACTACCATAACCCGAGGCTTTGGTATCTCTCTGTCTCTCGTGATAAGTATAGACTAACCTTAATAGAATCCCGTCCAAACCTAGCACTCTGACTACCATAACCCCAGGCTTTGGTATCTCTCTGTCTCTCGTGATAAGTATAGACTTACTTTAATAGAATCCTGTCCAAACCTAGTGCTCTGACTACCATAACTAGAGGCTTTGGTATCTCTCTGTCTCTCGTGATAAGTATAGACTTACCTTAATAGAATCCCGTCCAAACCTAGCACTCTGACTACCATAACTAGAGGCTTTGGTATCTCTCTGTCTCTCGTGATAAGTATAGACTTACCTTAATAGAATCCCGTCCAAACCTAGTACTCTGACTACCATAACCTGAAGCTTTGGTATCTCTCTGTCTCTCGTGATAAGTATAGACTAACCTTATTAGAATCCCATCCAAACCTAGCACTCTGACTACCATAACCAGAGGCTTTGGTATCTCTCTGTCTCTCGTGATAAGTATAGACTTACCTTAATAGAATCCCGTCCAAACCTAGCACTCTGACTACCATAACTAGAGGCTTTGGTATCTCTCTGTCTCTCGTGATAAGTATAGACTTACCTTAATAGAATCCCGTCCAAACCTAGTACTCTGACTACCATAACCTGAAGCTTTGGTATCTCTCTGTCTCTCGTGATAAGTATAGACTAACCTTAATAGAATCCCATCCAAACCTAGCACTCTGACTACCATAACTAGAGGCTTTGGTATCTCTCTGTCTCTCGTGATAAGTATAGACTTACCTTAATAGAATCGCGTCCAAACCTAGCACTCTGACTCCATAACCTGAAGCTTTGGTATCTCTCTGTCTCTCGTGATAAGTATAGACTAACCTTAATAGAATCGCGTCCAAACCTAGCACTCTGACTACCATAACCTGAGGCTTTGGTATCTCTCTGTCTCTCGTGATAAGTATAGACTAACCTTAATAGAATCCCGTCCAAACCTAGCACTCTGACTACCATAACCTGAGGCTTTGGTATCTCTCTGTCTCTCATGATAAGTATAGACTTACCTTAATAGAATCCCGTCCAAACCTAGCACTCTGACTACCATAATCTGAGGCTTTGGTATCTCTATGTCTCTCATGATAAGTATAGACTTACCTTAATAGAATCCCGTCCAAACCTAGTACTCTGACTACCATAACCAGAGGCTTTGGTATCTCTCTGTCTCTCGTGATAAGTATAGACTTACCTTAATAGAATCCCGTCCAAACCTAGCACTCTGACTACCATAACCTGAGGCTTTGGTATCTCTCTGTCTCTCATGATAAGTATAGACTTACCTTAATAGAATCCCGTCCAAACCTGGCACTCTGACTACCATAACCCGAGGCTTTGGTATCTCTCTGTCTCTCGTGATAAGTATAGACTTACCTTAATAGAATCTCGTCCAAACCTAGCACTCTGACTACCATAACCCGAGGCTTTGGTATCTCTCTGTCTCTCGTGATAAGTATAGACTAACCTTAATAGAATCGCGTCCAAACCTAGCACTCTGACTACCATAACCCGAGGCTTTGGTATCTCTCTGTCTCTCGTGATAAGTATAGACTTACCTTAATAGAATCCCGTCCAAACCTAGCACTCTGACTACCATAACTAGAGGCTTTGGTATCTCTCTGTCTCTCGTGATACATGTAAGTATAGACTAACCTTAATAGAATCGCGTCCAAACCTAGCACTCTGACTACCATAACCCGAGGCTTTCGTATCTCTCTGTCTCTCATGATAAGTATAGACTTACCTTAATAGAATCCCGTCCAAACCTAGCACTCTGACTACCATAACCCGAGGCTTTGGTATCTCTCTGTCTCTCGTGATAAGTATAGACTAACCTTAATAGAATCGCGTCCAAACCTAGCACTCTGACTACCATAACCCGAGGCTTTCGTATCTCTCTGTCTCTCGTGATAAGTATAGACTAACCTTAATAGAATCGCGTCCAAACCTAGCACTCTGACTACCATAACCCAAGGCTTTGGTATCTCTCTGTCTCTCGTGATAAGTATAGACTAACCTTAATAGAATCCCGTCCAAACCTAGCACTCTGACTACCATAACTAGAGGCTTTGGTATCTCTCTGTCTCTCGTGATACATGTAAGTATAGACTAACCTTAATAGAATCGCGTCCAAACCTAGCACTCTGACTACCATAACCCGAGGCTTTGGTATCTCTCTGTCTCTCATGATAAGTATAGACTAACCTTAATAGAATCCCGTCCAAACCTGATACTCTGACTACCATAACCCAAGGCTTTGGTATCTCTCTGTCTCTCGTGATAAGTATAGACTAACCTTAATAGAATCGCGTCCAAACCTAGCACTCTGACTACCATAACCCGAGGCTTTCGTATCTCTCTGTCTCTCGTGATAAGTATAGACTAACCTTAATAGAATCACGTCCAAACCTAGCACTCTGACTACCATAACCCAAGGCTTTGGTATCTCTCTGTCTCTCGTGATAAGTATAGACTAACCTTAATAGAATCCCGTCCAAACCTAGCACTCTGACTACCATAACTAGAGGCTTTGGTATCTCTCTGTCTCTCGTGATACATGTAAGTATAGACTAACCTTAATAGAATCGCGTCCAAACCTAGCACTCTGACTACCATAACCCGAGGATTTGGTATCTCTCTGTCTCTCGTGATACATGTAAGTATAGACTAACCTTAATAGAATCGCGTCCAAACCTGATACTCTGACTACCATAACCCAAGGCTTTGGTATCTCTCTGTCTCTCGTGATACATGTAAGTATAGACTTACCTTAATAGAATCGTGTCCAAACCTAGCACTCTGACTACCATAACCCAAGGCTTTGGTATCTCTCTGTCTCTCGTGATACATGTAAGTATAGACTTACCTTAATAGAATCGTGTCCAAACCTAGCACTCTGACTACCATAACCCGAGGCTTTCGTATCTCTCTGTCTCTTGTGATACATGTAAGTATAGACTAACCTTAATAGAATCGCGTCCAAACCTAGCACTCTGACTACCATAACCAGAGGCTTTGGTATCTCTCTGTCTCTCGTGATACATGTAAGTATAGACTTACCTTAATAGAATTGCGTCCAAACCTGATACTCTGACTACCATAACCAGAGGCTTTCGTATCTCTCTGTCTCTTGTGATAAGTATAGACTAACCTTAATAGAATCGCGTCCAAACCTAGCACTCTGACTACCATAACCCGAGGCTTTGGTATCTCTCTGTCTCTCGTGATACATGTAAGTATAGACTAACCTTAATAGAATCGCGTCCAAACCTAGCACTCTGACTACCATAACCCGAGGCTTTGGTATCTCTCTGTCTCTTGTGATAAGTATAGACTAACCTTAATAGAATCGCGTCCAAACCTAGCACTCTGACTACCATAACCAGAGGCTTTGGTATCTCTCTGTCTCTCGTGATACATGTAAGTATAGACTTACCTTAATAGAATCCCGTCCAAACCTAGCACTCTGACTACCATAGCCAGAGGCTTTGGTATCTCTCTGTCTCTCGTGATAAGTATAGACTTACCTTAATAGAATCCCGTCCAAACCTAGCACTCTGACTACCATAACCCGAGGCTTTGGTATCTCTCTGTCTCTCGTGATAAGTATAGACTAACCTTAATAGAATCCCGTCCAAACATGGCACTCTGACTTCCATAACCCGAGGCTTTGGTATCTCTCTGTCTCTGGTGATAAGTATAGACTTACCTTAATAGAATCCCGTCCAAACCTAGCACTCTGACTACCATAACCCGAGGCTTTGGTATCTCTCTGTCTCTCGTGATAAGTATAGACTAACCTTAATAGAATCGCGTCCAAACCTGATACTCTGACTACCATAACCAGAGGCTTTGGTATCTCTCTGTCTCTCGTGATAAGTATAGACTAACCTTAATAGAATCGCGTCCAAACCTAGCACTCTGACTACCATAACCCGTGGCTTTGGTATCTCTCTGTCTCTCGTGATACATGTAAGTATAGACTAACCTTAATAGAATCGCGTCCAAACCTAGCACTCTGACAACCATAGCCCGAGGCTTTGGTATCTCTCTGTCTCTCGTGATAAGTATAGACTTACCTTAATAGAATCGCGTCCAAACCTAGCACTCTGACTACCATAACCCGAGGCTTTGGTATCTCTCTGTCTCTCGTGATACATGTAAGTATAGACTAACCTTAATAGAATCGCGTCCAAACCTAGCACTCTGACTACCATAGCCCGAGGCTTTGGTATCTCTCTGTCTCTCGTGATAAGTATAGACTTACCTTAATAGAATCGCGTCCAAACCTAGCACTCTGACTACCATAACCCGAGGCTTTGGTATCTCTCTGTCTCTCGTGATACATGTAAGTATAGACTAACCTTAATAGAATCGCTTCCAAACCTAGCACTCTGACTACCATAACCCGAGGATTTGGTATCTCTCTGTCTCTCGTGATACATGTAAGTATAGACTAACCTTAATAGAATCGCGTCCAAACCTGATACTCTGACTACCATAACCCAAGGCTTTGGTATCTCTCTGTCTCTCGTGATACATGTAAGTATAGACTTACCTTAATAGAATCGTGTCCAAACCTAGCACTCTGACTACCATAACCCAAGGCTTTGGTATCTCTCTGTCTCTCGTGATACATGTAAGTATAGACTTACCTTAATAGAATCGTGTCCAAACCTAGCACTCTGACTACCATAACCCGAGGCTTTCGTATCTCTCTGTCTCTTGTGATACATGTAAGTATAGACTAACCTTAATAGAATCGCGTCCAAACCTAGCACTCTGACTACCATAACCAGAGGCTTTGGTATCTCTCTGTCTCTCGTGATACATGTAAGTATAGACTTACCTTAATAGAATTGCGTCCAAACCTGATACTCTGACTACCATAACCAGAGGCTTTCGTATCTCTCTGTCTCTTGTGATAAGTATAGACTAACCTTAATAGAATCGCGTCCAAACCTAGCACTCTGACTACCATAACCCGAGGCTTTGGTATCTCTCTGTCTCTCGTGATACATGTAAGTATAGACTAACCTTAATAGAATCGCGTCCAAACCTAGCACTCTGACTACCATAACCCGAGGCTTTGGTATCTCTCTGTCTCTTGTGATAAGTATAGACTAACCTTAATAGAATCGCGTCCAAACCTAGCACTCTGACTACCATAACCAGAGGCTTTGGTATCTCTCTGTCTCTCGTGATACATGTAAGTATAGACTTACCTTAATAGAATCCCGTCCAAACCTAGCACTCTGACTACCATAGCCAGAGGCTTTGGTATCTCTCTGTCTCTCGTGATAAGTATAGACTTACCTTAATAGAATCCCGTCCAAACCTAGCACTCTGACTACCATAACCCGAGGCTTTGGTATCTCTCTGTCTCTCGTGATAAGTATAGACTAACCTTAATAGAATCCCGTCCAAACATGGCACTCTGACTTCCATAACCCGAGGCTTTGGTATCTCTCTGTCTCTGGTGATAAGTATAGACTTACCTTAATAGAATCCCGTCCAAACCTAGCACTCTGACTACCATAACCCGAGGCTTTGGTATCTCTCTGTCTCTCGTGATAAGTATAGACTAACCTTAATAGAATCGCGTCCAAACCTGATACTCTGACTACCATAACCAGAGGCTTTGGTATCTCTCTGTCTCTCGTGATAAGTATAGACTAACCTTAATAGAATCGCGTCCAAACCTAGCACTCTGACTACCATAACCCGTGGCTTTGGTATCTCTCTGTCTCTCGTGATACATGTAAGTATAGACTAACCTTAATAGAATCGCGTCCAAACCTAGCACTCTGACTACCATAGCCCGAGGCTTTGGTATCTCTCTGTCTCTCGTGATAAGTATAGACTTACCTTAATAGAATCGCGTCCAAACCTAGCACTCTGACTACCATAACCCGAGGCTTTGGTATCTCTCTGTCTCTCGTGATACATGTAAGTATAGACTAACCTTAATAGAATCGCGTCCAAACCTAGCACTCTGACTACCATAGCCCGAGGCTTTGGTATCTCTCTGTCTCTCGTGATAAGTATAGACTTACCTTAATAGAATCGCGTCCAAACCTAGCACTCTGACTACCATAACCCGAGGCTTTGGTATCTCTCTGTCTCTCGTGATACATGTAAGTATAGACTAACCTTAATAGAATCGCTTCCAAACCTAGCACTATGACTACCATAACCAGAGGCTTTGGTATCTCTCTGTCTCTCGTGATACATGTAAGTATAGACTTACCTTAATAGAATCGTGTCCAAACCTAGCACTCTGACTACCATAACCCGAGGCTTTCGTATCTCTCTGTCTCTCGTGATGCATGTAAGTATAGACTAACCTTAATAGAATCGCGTCCAAACCTAGCACTCTGACTACCATAACCAGAGGCTTTGGTATCTCTCTGTCTCTCGTGATACATGTAAGTATAGACTTACCTTAATAGAATCGCGTCCAAACCTGATACTCTGACTACCATGACCCGAGGCTTTGGTATCTCTCTGTCTCTCGTGATACATGTAAGTATAGACTAACCTTAATAGAATCGCGTCCAAACCTAGTACTCTGACTACCATAACCAGAGGCTTTGGTATCTCTCTGTCTCTCATGATAAGTATAGACTTACCTTAATAGAATCGCGTCCAAACCTAGCACTCTGACTACCATAACCCGAGGCTATGGTATCTCTCTGTCTCTCGTGATACATGTAAGTATAGACTTACCTTAATAGAATCGCGTCCAAACCTAGCACTCTGACTACCATAACCCGAGGCTTTGGTATCTCTCTGTCTCTCGTGATACATGTAAGTATAGACTTACCTTAATAGAATCGCGTCCAAACCTGATACTCTGACTACCATAACCAGAGGCTTTCATATCTCTCTGTCTCTTGTGATAAGTATAGACTAACCTTAATAGAATCGCGTCCAAACCTGATACTCTGACTACCATAACCAGAGGCTTTGGTATCTCTCTGTCTCTCGTGATAAGTATAGACTAACCTTAATAGAATCCCGTCCAAACCTAGCACTCTGACTACCATAACCCAAGGCTTTCGTATCTCTCTGTCTCTCGTGATACATGTAAGTATAGACTAACCTTAATAGAATCCCGTCCAATCCTAGCACTCTGACTACCATAACTAGAGGCTTTGGTATCTCTCTGTCTCTCATGATAAGTATAGACTTACCTTAATAGAATCCCGTCCAAACCTAGCACTCTGACTACCATAACCCGAGGCTTTGGTATCTCTCTGTCTCTCGTGATACATGTAAGTATAGACTAACCTTAATAGAATCGCATCCAAACCTAGCACTCTGACTACCATAACCAGAGGCTTTCGTATCTCTCTGTCTCTCGTGATACATGTAAGTATAGACTAACCTTAATAGAATCGCGTCCAAACCTAGCACTCTGACTACCATAACCAGAGGCTTTGGTATCTCTCTGTCTCTTGTGATAAGTATAGACTAACCTTAATAGAATCCCGTCCAAACCTGGCACTCTGACTACCATAACCTGAAGCTTTGGTATCTCTCTGTCTCTCGTGATAAGTATAGACTTACCTTAATAGAATCCCGTCCAAACCTAGCACTCTGACTACCATAACCAGAGGCTTTGGTATCTCTCTGTCTCTCGTGATAAGTATAGACTGACCTTAATAGAATCCCGTCCAAACCTAGCACTCTGACTACCATAACCCCAGGCTTTGGTATCTCTCTGTCTCTTGTGATAAGTATAGACTAACCTTAATAGAATCCCGTCCAAACCTAGCACTCTGACTACCATAACCAGAGGCTTTGGTATCTCTCTGTCTCTCGTGATAAGTATAGACTAACCTTAATAGAATCACGTCCAAATCTAGCACTCTGACTACCATAACCAGAGGCTTTGGTATCTCTCTGTCTCTCATGATACATGTAAGTATAGACTAACCTTAATAGAATCGCGTCCAAACCTGGCACTCTGACTACCATAACCCGAGGCTTTGGTATCTCTCTGTCTCTCGTGATAAGTATAGACTAACCTTAATAGAATCACGTCCAAATCTAGCACTCTGACTACCATAACCAGAGGCTTTGGTATCTCTCTGTCTCTCGTGATACATGTAAGTATAGACTAACCTTAATAGAATCACGTCCAAACCTGGCACTCTGACTACCATAACCCGAGGCTTTGGTATCTCTCTGTCTCTCGTGATAAGTATAGACTAACCTTAATAGAATCGCGTCCAAACCTGATACTCTGACTACCATAACCAGAGGCTTTGGTATCTCTCTGTCTCTCGTGATAAGTATAGACTAACCTTAATAGAATCGCGTCCAAACCTAGCACTCTGACTACCATAACCCGAGGCTTTGGTATCTCTCTGTCTCTCGTGATACATGTAAGTATAGACTAACCTTAATAGAATCGCGTCCAAACCTAGCACTCTGACTACCATAACCCGAGGCTTTCGTATCTCTCTGTCTCTCATGATAAGTATAGACTTACCTTAATAGAATCCCGTCCAAACCTAGCACTCTGACTACCATAACCCGAGGCTTTGGTATCTCTCTGTCTCTCGTGATAAGTATAGACTAACCTTAATAGAATCGCGTCCAAACCTGATACTCTGACTACCATAACCAGAGGCTTTGGTATCTCTCTGTCTCTCGTGATAAGTATAGACTAACCTTAATAGAATCGCGTCCAAACCTAGCACTCTGACTACCATAACCCGTGGCTTTGGTATCTCTCTGTCTCTCGTGATACATGTAAGTATAGACTAACCTTAATAGAATCGCGTCCAAACCTAGCACTCTGACTACCATAGCCCGAGGCTTTGGTATCTCTCTGTCTCTCGTGATAAGTATAGACTTACCTTAATAGAATCGCGTCCAAACCTAGCACTCTGACTACCATAACCCGAGGCTTTGGTATCTCTCTGTCTCTCGTGATACATGTAAGTATAGACTAACCTTAATAGAATCGCGTCCAAACCTAGCACTCTGACTACCATAGCCCGAGGCTTTGGTATCTCTCTGTCTCTCGTGATAAGTATAGACTTACCTTAATAGAATCGCGTCCAAACCTAGCACTCTGACTACCATAACCCGAGGCTTTGGTATCTCTCTGTCTCTCGTGATACATGTAAGTATAGACTAACCTTAATAGAATCGCTTCCAAACCTAGCACTCTGACTACCATAACCAGAGGCTTTGGTATCTCTCTGTCTCTCGTGATACATGTAAGTATAGACTTACCTTAATAGAATCGTGTCCAAACCTAGCACTCTGACTACCATAACCCGAGGCTTTCGTATCTCTCTGTCTCTCGTGATGCATGTAAGTATAGACTAACCTTAATAGAATCGCGTCCAAACCTAGCACTCTGACTACCATAACCAGAGGCTTTGGTATCTCTCTGTCTCTCGTGATACATGTAAGTATAGACTTACCTTAATAGAATCGCGTCCAAACCTGATACTCTGACTACCATGACCCGAGGCTTTGGTATCTCTCTGTCTCTCGTGATACATGTAAGTATAGACTAACCTTAATAGAATCGCGTCCAAACCTAGTACTCTGACTACCATAACCAGAGGCTTTGGTATCTCTCTGTCTCTCATGATAAGTATAGACTTACCTTAATAGAATCGCGTCCAAACCTAGCACTCTGACTACCATAACCCGAGGCTATGGTATCTCTCTGTCTCTCGTGATACATGTAAGTATAGACTTACCTTAATAGAATCGCGTCCAAACCTAGCACTCTGACTACCATAACCCGAGGCTTTGGTATCTCTCTGTCTCTCGTGATACATGTAAGTATAGACTTACCTTAATAGAATCGCGTCCAAACCTGATACTCTGACTACCATAACCAGAGGCTTTCATATCTCTCTGTCTCTTGTGATAAGTATAGACTAACCTTAATAGAATCGCGTCCAAACCTGATACTCTGACTACCATAACCAGAGGCTTTGGTATCTCTCTGTCTCTCGTGATAAGTATAGACTAACCTTAATAGAATCCCGTCCAAACCTAGCACTCTGACTACCATAACCGAAGGCTTTCGTATCTCTCTGTCTCTCGTGATACATGTAAGTATAGACTAACCTTAATAGAATCCCGTCCAATCCTAGCACTCTGACTACCATAACTAGAGGCTTTGGTATCTCTCTGTCTCTCATGATAAGTATAGACTTACCTTAATAGAATCCCGTCCAAACCTAGCACTCTGACTACCATAACCCGAGGCTTTGGTATCTCTCTGTCTCTCGTGATACATGTAAGTATAGACTAACCTTAATAGAATCGCGTCCAAACCTAGCACTCTGACTACCATAACCAGAGGCTTTCGTATCTCTCTGTCTCTCGTGATACATGTAAGTATAGACTAACCTTAATAGAATCGCGTCCAAACCTAGCACTCTGACTACCATAACCAGAGGCTTTGGTATCTCTCTGTCTCTTGTGATAAGTATAGACTAACCTTAATAGAATCCCGTCCAAACCTGGCACTCTGACTACCATAACCTGAAGCTTTGGTATCTCTCTGTCTCTCGTGATAAGTATAGACTTACCTTAATAGAATCCCGTCCAAACCTAGCACTCTGACTACCATAACCAGAGGCTTTGGTATCTCTCTGTCTCTCGTGATAAGTATAGACTGACCTTAATAGAATCCCGTCCAAACCTAGCACTCTGACTACCATAACCCCAGGCTTTGGTATCTCTCTGTCTCTTGTGATAAGTATAGACTAACCTTAATAGAATCCCGTCCAAACCTAGCACTCTGACTACCATAACCAGAGGCTTTGGTATCTCTCTGTCTCTCGTGATAAGTATAGACTAACCTTAATAGAATCGCGTCCAAATCTAGCACTCTGACTACCATAACCAGAGGCTTTGGTATCTCTCTGTCTCTCGTGATACATGTAAGTATAGACTAACCTTAATAGAATCGCGTCCAAACCTGGCACTCTGACTACCATAACCCGAGGCTTTGGTATCTCTCTGTCTCTCGTGATAAGTATAGACTAACCTTAATAGAATCACGTCCAAATCTAGCACTCTGACTACCATAACCAGAGGCTTTGGTATCTCTCTGTCTCTCGTGATACATGTAAGTATAGACTAACCTTAATAGAATCACGTCCAAACCTGGCACTCTGACTACCATAACCCGAGGCTTTGGTATCTCTCTGTCTCTCGTGATAAGTATAGACTAACCTTAATAGAATCGCGTCCAAACCTGATACTCTGACTACCATAACCAGAGGCTTTGGTATCTCTCTGTCTCTCGTGATAAGTATAGACTAACCTTCATAGAATCGCGTCCAAACCTAGCAATCTGACTACCATAACCCGAGGCTTTGGTATCTCTCTGTCTCTCGTGATACATGTAAGTATAGACTAACCTTAATAGAATCGCGTCCAAACCTAGCACTCTGACTACCATAACCCGAGGCTTTCGTATCTCTCTGTCTCTCATGATAAGTATAGACTTACCTTAATAGAATCCCGTCCAAACCTAGCACTCTGACTACCATAACCCGAGGCTTTGGTATCTCTCTGTCTCTCGTGATAAGTATAGACTAACCTTAATAGAATCCCGTCCAAACCTAGCACTCTGACTACCATAACCCGAGGCTTTGGTATCTCTCTGTCTCTCGTGATAAGTATAGACTTACCTTAATAGAATCCCGTCCAAACCTAGCACTCTGACTACCATAACCAGAGGCTTTGGTATCTCTCTGTCTCTCATGATAAGTATAGACTTACCTTAATAGAATCCCGTCCAAACCTAGCACTCTGACTACCATAACCCGAGGCTTTGGTATCTCTCTGTCTCTCGTGATAAGTATAGACTAACCTTAATAGAATCGCGTCCAAACCTAGCACTCTGACTACCATAACCCGAGGCTTTCGTATCTCTCTGTCTCTCGTGATAAGTATAGACTAACCTTAATAGAATCGCGTCCAAACCTAGCACTCTGACTACCATAACCCAAGGCTTTGGTATCTCTCTGTCTCTCGTGATAAGTATAGACTAACCTTAATAGAATCCCGTCCAAACCTAGCACTCTGACTACCATAACTAGAGGCTTTGGTATCTCTCTGTCTCTCGTGATACATGTAAGTATAGACTAACCTTAATAGAATCGCGTCCAAACCTAGCACTCTGACTAACATAACCCGAGGCTTTGGTATCTCTCTGTCTCTCGTGATACATGTAAGTATAGACTAACCTTAATAGAATCGCCTCCAAACCTGATACTCTGACTACCATAACCCGAGGCTTTGGTATCTCTCTGTCTCTCGTGATACATGTAAGTATAGACTAACCTTAATAGAATCGCGTCCAAACCTGATACTCTGACTACCATAACCAGAGGCTTTGGTATCTCTCTGTCTCTCATGATAAGTATAGACTAACCTTAATAGAATCGCGTCCAAACCTGGCACTCTGAATACCATAACCAGAGGCTTTGGTATCTCTCTGTCTCTCGTGATAAGTATAGACTAACCTTAATAGAATCGCGTCCAAACCTAGCACTCTGACTACCATAACCCGAGGCTTTGGTATCTCTCTGTCTCTCGTGATACATGTAAGTATAGACTAACCTTAATAGAATCCCGTCCAAACCTAGCACTCTTGACTACCATAACCAGAGGCTTTGGTATCTCTCTGTCTCTCGTGATAAGTATAGACTAACCTTAATAGAATCGCGTCCAAACTTAGCACTCTGACTACCATAACCAGAGGCTTTGGTATCTCTCTGTCTCTCGTGATAAGTATAGACTAACCTTAATAGAATCGCGTCCAAACCTGATACTCTGACTACCATAACCCGAGGCTTTGGTATCTCTCTGTCTCTCGTGATACATGTAAGTATAGACTAACCTTAATAGAATCCCGTCCAAACCTAGCACTCTGACTACCATAACCCGAGGCTTTGGTATCTCTCTGTCTCTCGTGATAAGTATAGACTTACCTTAATAGAATCCCGTCCAAACCTAGCACTCTGACTACCATAACCCGAGGCTTTGGTATCTCTCTGTCTCTCGTGATAAGTATAGACTAACCTTAATAGAATCGCGTCCAAACCTAGCACTCTGACTACCATAACCCGAGGCTTTGGTATCTCTCTGTCTCTCGTGATAAGTATAGACTAACCTTAATAGAATCACGTCCAAACCTGATACTCTGACTACCATAACCAGAGGCTTTGGTATCTCTCTGTCTCTCGTGATACATGTAAGTATAGACTTACCTTAATAGAATCGTGTCCAAACCTAGCACTCTGACTACCATAACCCGAGGCTTTGGTATCTCTCTGTCTCTCGTGATAAGTATAGACTAACCTTAATAGAATCGCGTCCAAACCTAGCACTCTGACTACCATAACCAGAGGCTTTGGTATCTCTCTGTCTCTCGTGATAAGAATAGACTAACCTTAATAGAATCGCGTCCAAACCTAGCACTCTGACTACCATAACCCGAGGCTTTGGTATCTCTCTGTCTCTCGTGATAAGTATAGACTAACCTTAATAGAATCGCGTCCAAACCTAGCACTCTGACTACCATAACCAGAGGCTTTGGTATCTCTCTGTCTCTCGTGATAAGTAAAGACTAACCTTAATAGAATCCCATCCAAACCTAGCACTCTGACTACCATAACCCGAGGCTTTTGTATCTCTCTGTCTCTCGTGATAAGTATAGACTAACCTTAATAGAATCGCGTCCAAACCTAGCACTCTGACTACCATAACCAGAGGCTTTGGTATCTCTCTGTCTCTCGTGATACATGTAAGTATAGACTAACGTTAATAGAATCGCGTCCAAACCTGGCACTCTGACTACCATAACCCAAGGCTTTGGTATCTCTCTGTCTCTCGTGATAAGTATAGACTTACCTTAATAGAATCCCGTCCAAACCTAGCACTCTGACTACCATAACCCGAGGCTTTCGTATCTCTCTGTCTCTCATGATAAGTATAGACTTACCTTAATAGAATCCCGTCCAAACCTAGCACTCTGACTACCATAACCCGAGGCTTTAGTATCTCTCTGTCTCTCGTGATAAGTATAGACTTACCTTAATAGAATCCCGTCCAAACCTAGCACTCTGACTACTATAACCCGAGGCTTTCGTATCTCTCTGTCTCTCATGATAAGTATAGACTAACCTTAATAGAATCCCGTCCAAACCTAGCACTCTGACTACTATAACCCGAGGCTTTCGTATCTCTCTGTCTCTCATGATAAGTATAGACTAACCTTAATAGAATCCCGTCCAAACCTAGCACTCTGACTACCATAACCAGAGGCTTTGGTATCTCTCTGACTCTCGTGATAAGTATAGACTTACCTTAATAGAATCCCGTCCAAACCTAGTACTCTGACTACCATAACCCGAGGCTTTGGTATCTCTCTGTCTCTCATGCTAAGTATAGACTAACCTTAATAGAATCCCGTCCAAACCTAGCACTCTGACTACCATAACCAGAGGCTTTGGTATCTCTCTGTCTCTCGTGATACATGTAAGTATAGACTAACCTTAATAGAATCCCGTCCAAACCTAGCACTCTGACTACCATAGCCCGAGGCTTTGGTATCTCTCTGTCTCTCGTGATAAGTATAGACTTACCTTAATAGAATCGTGTCCAAACCTAGCACTCTGACTACCATAACCAGAGGCTTTGGTATCTCTCTGTCTCTCGTGATACATGTAAGTATAGACTAACCTTAATAGAATCGCGTCCAAACCTAGCACTCTGACTACCATAACCCGAGGCTTTCGTATCTCTCTGTCTCTCGTGATACATGTAAGTATAGACTAACCTTAATAGAATCGCGTCCAAACCTAGCACTCTGACTACCATAACCCGAGGCTTTGGTATCTCTCTGTCTCTCGTGATAAGTATAGACTAACCTTAATAGAATCGCGTCCAAACCTGATACTCTGACTACCATAACCAGAGGCTTTAGTATCTCTCTGTCTCTCGTGATAAGTATAGACTTACCTTAATAGAATCCCGTCCAAACCTAGCACTCTGACTACCATAACCAGAGGCTTTGGTATCTCTCTGTCTCTCGTGATAAGTATAGACTTACCTTAATAGAATCCCGTCCAAACCTAGCACTCTGACTACCATAACCAGAGGCTTTGGTATCTCTCTGTCTCTCGTGATAAGTATAGACTTACCTTAATAGAATCCCGTCCAAACCTAGCACTCTGACTACCATAACCAGAGGCTTTGGTATCTCTCTGTCTCTCATGATACATGTAAGTATAGACTTACCTTAATAGAATCGCGTCCAAACCTGGCACTCTGACTACCATAACCTGAGGCTTTGGTATCTCTCTGTCTCTCGTGATAAGTATAGACTTACCTTAATAGAATCCCGTCCAAACCTGATACTCTGACTACCATAACCTGAGGCTTTGGTATCTCTCTGTCTCTCATGATACATGTAAGTATAGACTAACCTTAATAGAATCGCGTCCAAACCTGATACTCTGACTACCATAACCAGAGGCTTTAGTATCTCTCTGTCTCTCGTGATACATGTAAGTATAGACTAACCTTAATAGAATCCCGTCCAAACCTAGTACTCTGACTACCATAACCTGAGGCTTTGGTATCTCTCTGTCTCTCGTGATAAGTATAGACTTACCTTAATAGAATCCCGTCCAAACCTAGCACTCTGACTACCATAACTAGAGGCTTTGGTATCTCTCTGTCTCTCATGATAAGTATAGACTTACCTTAATAGAATCCCGTCCAAACCTAGCACTCTGACTACCATAACTAGAGGCTTTGGTATCTCTCTGTCTCTCATGATAAGTATAGACTAACCTTAATAGAATCCCGTCCAAACCTAGCACTCTGACTACCATAACCTGAGGCTTTGGTATCTCTCTGTCTCTCGTGATAAGAATAGACTTACCTTAATAGAATCCCGTCCAAACCTAGCACTCTGACTACCATAACTAGAGGCTTTGGTATCTCTCTGTCTCTCATGATAAGTATAGACTAACCTTAATAGAATCCCGTCCAAACCTAGCACTCTGACTACCATAACCCGAGGCTTTGGTATCTCTCTGTCTCTCATGATAAGTATAGACTTACCTTAATAGAATCCCGTCCAAACCTGGCACTCTGACTACCATAACCAGAGGCTTTGGTATCTCTCTGTCTCTCGTGATAAGTATAGACTAACCTTAATAGAATCCCGTCCAAACCTAGCACTCTGACTACCATAACCAGAGGCTTTGGTATCTCTCTGTCTCTCATGATAAGTATAGACTAACCTTAATAGAATCGCGTCCAAACCTGGCACTCTGACTACCATAACCAGAGGCTTTGGTATCTCTCTGTCTCTCGTGATAAGTATAGACTAACCTTAATAGAATCGCATCCAAACCTAGCACTCTGACTACCATAACCCGAGGCTTTCGTATCTCTCTGTCTCTCGTGATACATGTAAGTATAGACTAACCTTAATAGAATCGCGTCCAAACCTAGCACTCTGACTACCATAACCCGAGGCTTTGGTATCTCTCTGTCTCTCGTGATAAGTATAGACTAACCTTAATAGAATCGCGTCCAAACCTGATACTCTGACTACCATAACCAGAGGCTTTAGTATCTCTCTGTCTCTCGTGATAAGTATAGACTTACCTTAATAGAATCGCGTCCAAACCTGGCACTCTGACTACCATAACCAGAGGCTTTAGTATCTCTCTGTCTCTCATGATAAGTATAGACTAACCTTAATAGAATCCCGTCCAAACCTAGCACTCTGACTACCATAACCAGAGGCTTTGGTATCTCTCTGTCTCTCGTGATAAGTATAGACTTACCTTAATAGAATCCCGTCCAAACCTAGCACTCTGACTACCATAACCTGAGGCTTTGGTATCTCTCTGTCCCCCATGATAAGTATAGACTAACCTTAATAGAATCCCGTCCAAACCTAGCACTCTGACTACCATAACCTGAGGCTTTGGTATCTCTCTGTCTCTCATGATAAGTATAGACTTACCTTAATAGAATCCCGTCCAAACCTAGCACTCTGACTACCATAACCCGAGGCTTTGGTATCTCTCTGTCTCTCGTGATACATGTAAGTATAGACTTACCTTAATAGAATCGCGTCCAAACCTGGCACTCTGACTACCATAACCTGAGGCTTTGGTATCTCTCTGTCTCTCGTGATAAGTATAGACTTACCTTAATAGAATCCCGTCCAAACCTGATACTCTGACTACCATAACCTGAGGCTTTGGTATCTCTCTGTCTCTCATGATACATGTAAGTATAGACTAACCTTAATAGAATCGCGTCCAAACCTGATACTCTGACTACCATAACCAGAGGCTTTAGTATCTCTCTGTCTCTCGTGATACATGTAAGTATAGACTAACCTTAATAGAATCCCGTCCAAACCTAGTACTCTGACTACCATAACCTGAGGCTTTGGTATCTCTCTGTCTCTCGTGATAAGTATAGACTTACCTTAATAGAATCCCGTCCAAACCTAGCACTCTGACTACCATAACTAGAGGCTTTGGTATCTCTCTGTCTCTCATGATAAGTATAGACTAACCTTAATAGAATCCCGTCCAAACCTAGCACTCTGACTACCATAACCCGAGGCTTTGGTATCTCTCTGTCTCTCGTGATAAGTATAGACTTACCTTAATAGAATCCCGTCCAAACCTGGCACTCTGACTACCATAACCTGAAGCTTTGGTATCTCTCTGTCTCTCGTGATAAGTATAGACTTACCTTAATAGAATCCCGTCCAAACCTGGCACTCTGACTACCATAACCTGAAGCTTTGGTATCTCTCTGTCTCTCATGATAAGTATAGACTGACCTTAATAGAATCGCGTCCAAACCTGGCACTCTGACTACCATAACCCGAGGCTTTGGTATCTCTCTGTCTCTCATGATAAGTATAGACTTACCTTAATAGAATCCCGTCCAAACCTGGCACTCTGACTACCATAACCTGAGGCTTTGGTATCTCTCTGTCTCTCATGATAAGTATAGACTAACCTTAATAGAATCCCGTCCAAACCTAGCACTCTGACTACCATAACCAGAGGCTTTGGTATCTCTCTGTCTCTCGTGATAAGTATAGACTAACCTTAATAGAATCGCGTCCAAACCTGGCACTCTGACTACCATAACCAGAGGCTTTGGTATCTCTCTGTCTCTCATGATAAGTATAGACTAACCTTAATAGAATCCCGTCCAAACCTAGCACTCTGACTACCATAACCAGAGGCTTTGGTATCTCTCTGTCTCTCGTGATAAGTATAGACTAACCTTAATAGAATCCCGTCCAAACCTAGCACTCTGACTACCATAACCTGAGGCTTTGGTATCTCTCTGTCTCGTGATAAGTATAGACTGACCTTAATAGAATCCCGTCCAAACCTAGTACTCTGACTACCATAACCAGAGGCTTTGGTATCTCTCTGTCTCTCGTGATAAGTATAGACTGACCTTAATAGAATCCCGTCCAAACCTAGTACTCTGACTACCATAACCAGAGGCTTTGGTATCTCTCTGTCTCTCGTGATAAGTATAGACTTACCTTAATAGAATCCCGTCCAAACCTAGTACTCTGACTACCATAACCAGAGGCTTTGGTATCTCTCTGTCTCTCGTGATACATGTAAGTATAGACTAACCTTAATAGAATCGCTTCCAAACCTAGCACTCTGACTACCATAACCAGAGGCTTTGGTATCTCTCTGTCTCTCGTGATAAGTATAGACTTACCTTAATAGAATCCCGTCCAAACCTAGCACTCTGACTACCATAACCCGAGGCTTTGGTATCTCTCTGTCTCTCGTGATAAGTATAGACTTACCTTAATAGAATCGCGTCCAAACCTAGCACTCTGACTACTATAACCCGAGGCTTTGGTATCTCTCTGTCTCTCATGATAAGTATAGACTTACCTTAATAGAATCGCGTCCAAACCTGGCACTCTGACTACCATAACCCGAGGCTTTGGTATCTCTCTGTCTCTCGTGATAAGTATAGACTTACCTTAATAGAATCGCGTCCAAACCTGGCACTCTGACTACCATAACCAGAGGCTTTGGTATCTCTCTGTCTCTCATGATAAGTATAGACTTACCTTAATAGAATCCCGTCCAAACCTAGCACTCTGACTACCATAACCAGAGGCTTTGGTATCTCTCTGTCTCTCATGATAAGTATAGACTTACCTTAATAGAATCCCGTCCAAACCTAGCACTCTGACTACCATAACCAGAGGCTTTGGTATCTCTCTGTCTCTCATGATAAGTATAGACTAACCTTAATAGAATCCCGTCCAAACCTGGCACTCTGACTACCATAACCAGAGGCTTTGGTATCTCTCTGTCTCTCGTGATAAGTATAGACTTACCTTAATAGAATCCCGTCCAAACCTAGCACTCTGACTACCATAACCTGAGGCTTTGGTATCTCTCTGTCTCTCGTGATAAGTATAGACTAACCTTAATAGAATCCCGTCCAAACCTAGCACTCTGACTACCATAACTAGAGGCTTTGGTGTCTCTCTGTCTCTCATGATAAGTATAGACTTACCTTAATAGAATCCCGTCCAAACCTAGCACTCTGACTACCATAACCCGAGGCTTTGGTATCTCTCTGTCTCTCATGATAAGTATAGACTAACCTTAATAGAATCCCGTCCAAACCTAGCACTCTGACTACCATAACCAGAGGCTTTGGTATCTCTCTGTCTCTCGTGATAAGTATAGACTAACCTTAATAGAATCCCGTCCAAACCTAGCACTCTGACTACCATAACCTGAGGCTTTGGTATCTCTCTGTCTCTCGTGATAAGTATAGACTGACCTTAATAGAATCCCGTCCAAACCTAGTACTCTGACTACCATAACCAGAGGCTTTGGTATCTCTCTGTCTCTCGTGATAAGTATAGACTGACCTTAATAGAATCCCGTCCAAACCTAGTACTCTGACTACCATAACCAGAGGCTTTGGTATCTCTCTGTCTCTCGTGATAAGTATAGACTTACCTTAATAGAATCCCGTCCAAACCTAGTACTCTGACTACCATAACCAGAGGCTTTGGTATCTCTCTGTCTCTCGTGATACATGTAAGTATAGACTAACCTTAATAGAATCGCTTCCAAACCTAGCACTCTGACTACCATAACCAGAGGCTTTGGTATCTCTCTGTCTCTCGTGATAAGTATAGACTTACCTTAATAGAATCCCGTCCAAACCTAGCACTCTGACTACCATAACCCGAGGCTTTGGTATCTCTCTGTCTCTCGTGATAAGTATAGACTTACCTTAATAGAATCGCGTCCAAACCTAGCACTCTGACTACTATAACCCGAGGCTTTGGTATCTCTCTGTCTCTCATGATAAGTATAGACTTACCTTAATAGAATCGCGTCCAAACCTGGCACTCTGACTACCATAACCCGAGGCTTTGGTATCTCTCTGTCTCTCGTGATAAGTATAGACTTACCTTAATAGAATCGCGTCCAAACCTGGCACTCTGACTACCATAACCAGAGGCTTTGGTATCTCTCTGTCTCTCATGATAAGTATAGACTTACCTTAATAGAATCCCGTCCAAACCTAGCACTCTGACTACCATAACCAGAGGCTTTGGTATCTCTCTGTCTCTCATGATAAGTATAGACTTACCTTAATAGAATCCCGTCCAAACCTAGCACTCTGACTACCATAACCAGAGGCTTTGGTATCTCTCTGTCTCTCATGATAAGTATAGACTAACCTTAATAGAATCCCGTCCAAACCTGGCACTCTGACTACCATAACCAGAGGCTTTGGTATCTCTCTGTCTCTCGTGATAAGTATAGACTTACCTTAATAGAATCCCGTCCAAACCTAGCACTCTGACTACCATAACCTGAGGCTTTGGTATCTCTCTGTCTCTCGTGATAAGTATAGACTAACCTTAATAGAATCCCGTCCAAACCTAGCACTCTGACTACCATAACTAGAGGCTTTGGTGTTTCTCTGTCTCTCATGATAAGTATAGACTTACCTTAATAGAATCCCGTCCAAACCTAGCACTCTGACTACCATAACCCGAGGCTTTGGTATCTCTCTGTCTCTCATGATAAGTATAGACTAACCTTAATAGAATCCCGTCCAAACCTAGCACTCTGACTACCATAACTAGAGGCTTTGGTATCTCTCTGTCTCTCGTGATAAGTATATACTTACCTTAATAGAATCCCGTCCAAACCTGATACTCTGACTACCATAACCAGAGGCTTTGGTATCTCTCTGTCTCTCGTGATAAGTATAGACTTACCTTAATAGAATCCCGTCCAAACCTAGCACTCTGACTACCATAACCCGAGGCTTTGGTATCTCTCTGTCTCTCATGATAAGTATAGACTAACCTTAATAGAATCCCGTCCAAACCTAGCACTCTGACTACCATAACTAGAGGCTTTGGTATCTCTCTGTCTCTCGTGATAAGTATAGACTTACCTTAATAGAATCCCGTCCAAACCTAGCACTCTGACTACCATAACCAGAGGCTTTGGTATCTCTCTGTCTCTCTTGATAAGTATAGACTGACCTTAATAGAATCCCGTCCAAACCTAGCACTCTGACTACCATAACCTGAGGCTTTGGTATCTCTCTGTCTCTCGTGATAAGTATAGACTAACCTTAATAGAATCCCGTCCAAACCTAGCACTCTGACTACCATAACCAGAGGCTTTGGTATCTCTCTGTCTCTCATGATAAGTATAGACTGACCTTAATAGAATCCCGTCCAAACCTGATACTCTGACTACCATAACCCGAGGCTTTCGTATCTCTCTGTCTCTCGTGATACATGTAAGTATAGACTAACCTTAATAGAATCCCGTCCAAACCTAGCACTCTGACTACCATAACCCGAGGCTTTGGTATCTCTCTGTCTCTCGTGATACATGTAAGTATAGACTAACCTTAATAGAATCGCGTCCAAACCTAGCACTCTGACTACCATAACCCGAGGCTTTGGTATCTCTCTGTCTCTGGTGATAAGTATAGACTTACCTTAATAGAATCCCGTCCAAACCTGATACTCTGACTACCATAACCCGAGGCTTTGGTATCTCTCTGTCTCTCGTGATACATGTAAGTATAGACTAACCTTAATAGAATCGCGTCCAAACCTAGCACTCTGACTACCATAACCCGAGGCTTTCGTATCTCTCTGTCTCTCGTGATACATGTAAGTATAGACTAACCTTAATAGAATCGCGTCCAAACCTAGCACTCTGACTACCATAGCCCGAGGCTTTGGTATCTCTCTGACTCTCGTGATACATGTAAGTATAGACTAACCTTAATAGAATCCCGTCCAAACCTAGCACTCTGACTACCATAGCCCGAGGCTTTGGTATCTCTCTGACTCTCGTGATAAGTATAGACTTACCTTAATAGAATCCCGTCCAAACCTAGCACTCTGACTACCATAACCAGAGGCTTTGGTATCTCTCTGTCTCTCGTGATAAGTATAGACTTACCTTAATAGAATCCCGTCCAAACCTGGCACTCTGACTACCATAACCTGAGGCTTTGGTATCTCTCTGTCTCTCGTGATAAGTATAGACTTACCTTAATAGAATCCCGTCCAAACCTAGCACTCTGACTACCATAACCCGAGGCTTTGGTATCTCTCTGTCTCTCGTGATAAGTATAGACTAACCTTAATAGAATCCCGTCCAAACCTAGCACTCTGACTACCATAACTAGAGGCTTTGGTGTCTCTCTGTCTCTCATGATAAGTATAGACTTACCTTAATAGAATCCCGTCCAAACCTAGCACTCTGACTACCATAACCCGAGGCTTTGGTATCTCTCTGTCTCTCATGATAAGTATAGACTAACCTTAATAGAATCCCGTCCAAACCTAGCACTCTGACTACCATAACTAGAGGCTTTGGTATCTCTCTGTCTCTCGTGATAAGTATAGACTTACCTTAATAGAATCCCGTCCAAACCTGATACTCTGACTACCATAACCAGAGGCTTTGGTATCTCTCTGTCTCTCGTGATAAGTATAGACTTACCTTAATAGAATCCCGTCCAAACCTAGCACTCTGACTACCATAACCCGAGGCTTTGGTATCTCTCTGTCTCTCATGATAAGTATAGACTAACCTTAATAGAATCCCGTCCAAACCTAGCACTCTGACTACCATAACTAGAGGCTTTGGTATCTCTCTGTCTCTCGTGATAAGTATAGACTTACCTTAATAGAATCCCGTCCAAACCTAGCACTCTGACTACCATAACCAGAGGCTTTGGTATCTCTCTGTCTCTCTTGATAAGTATAGACTGACCTTAATAGAATCCCGTCCAAACCTAGCACTCTGACTACCATAACCTGAGGCTTTGGTATCTCTCTGTCTCTCGTGATAAGTATAGACTAACCTTAATAGAATCCCGTCCAAACCTAGCACTCTGACTACCATAACCAGAGGCTTTGGTATCTCTCTGTCTCTCATGATAAGTATAGACTGACCTTAATAGAATCCCGTCCAAACCTGATACTCTGACTACCATAACCCGAGGCTTTCGTATCTCTCTGTCTCTCGTGATACATGTAAGTATAGACTAACCTTAATAGAATCCCGTCCAAACCTAGCACTCTGACTACCATAACCCGAGGCTTTGGTATCTCTCTGTCTCTCGTGATACATGTAAGTATAGACTAACCTTAATAGAATCGCGTCCAAACCTAGCACTCTGACTACCATAACCCGAGGCTTTGGTATCTCTCTGTCTCTGGTGATAAGTATAGACTTACCTTAATAGAATCCCGTCCAAACCTGATACTCTGACTACCATAACCCGAGGCTTTGGTATCTCTCTGTCTCTCGTGATACATGTAAGTATAGACTAACCTTAATAGAATCGCGTCCAAACCTAGCACTCTGACTACCATAACCCGAGGCTTTCGTATCTCTCTGTCTCTCGTGATACATGTAAGTATAGACTAACCTTAATAGAATCGCATCCAAACCTAGCACTCTGACTACCATAGCCCGAGGCTTTGGTATCTCTCTGACTCTCGTGATACATGTAAGTATAGACTAACCTTAATAGAATCCCGTCCAAACCTAGCACTCTGACTACCATAGCCCGAGGCTTTGGTATCTCTCTGACTCTCGTGATAAGTATAGACTTACCTTAATAGAATCCCGTCCAAACCTAGCACTCTGACTACCATAACCAGAGGCTTTGGTATCTCTCTGTCTCTCGTGATACATGTAAGTATAGACTAACCTTAATAGAATCGCGTCCAAACCTAGCACTCTGACTACCATAACCCGAGGCTTTCGTATCTCTCTGTCTCTCGTGATACATGTAAGTATAGACTAACCTTAATAGAATCGCGTCCAAACCTAGCACTCTGACTACCATAGCCCGAGGCTTTGGTATCTCTCTGACTCTCGTGATACATGTAAGTATAGACTAACCTTAATAGAATCCCGTCCAAACCTAGCACTCTGACTACCATAGCCCGAGGCTTTGGTATCTCTCTGACTCTCGTGATAAGTATAGACTTACCTTAATAGAATCCCGTCCAAACCTAGCACTCTGACTACCATAACCAGAGGCTTTGGTATCTCTCTGTCTCTCGTGATAAGTATAGACTTACCTTAATAGAATCCCGTCCAAACCTGGCACTCTGACTACCATAACCTGAGGCTTTGGTATCTCTCTGTCTCTCGTGATAAGTATAGACTTACCTTAATAGAATCCCGTCCAAACCTAGCACTCTGACTACCATAACCCGAGGCTTTGGTATCTCTCTGTCTCTCGTGATAAGTATAGACTAACCTTAATAGAATCCCGTCCAAACCTAGCACTCTGACTACCATAACTAGAGGCTTTGGTGTCTCTCTGTCTCTCATGATAAGTATAGACTTACCTTAATAGAATCCCGTCCAAACCTAGCACTCTGACTACCATAACCCGAGGCTTTGGTATCTCTCTGTCTCTCATGATAAGTATAGACTAACCTTAATAGAATCCCGTCCAAACCTAGCACTCTGACTACCATAACTAGAGGCTTTGGTATCTCTCTGTCTCTCGTGATAAGTATAGACTTACCTTAATAGAATCCCGTCCAAACCTGATACTCTGACTACCATAACCAGAGGCTTTGGTATCTCTCTGTCTCTCGTGATAAGTATAGACTTACCTTAATAGAATCCCGTCCAAACCTAGCACTCTGACTACCATAACCCGAGGCTTTGGTATCTCTCTGTCTCTCATGATAAGTATAGACTAACCTTAATAGAATCCCGTCCAAACCTAGCACTCTGACTACCATAACTAGAGGCTTTGGTATCTCTCTGTCTCTCGTGATAAGTATAGACTTACCTTAATAGAATCCCGTCCAAACCTAGCACTCTGACTACCATAACCAGAGGCTTTGGTATCTCTCTGTCTCTCTTGATAAGTATAGACTGACCTTAATAGAATCCCGTCCAAACCTAGCACTCTGACTACCATAACCTGAGGCTTTGGTATCTCTCTGTCTCTCGTGATAAGTATAGACTAACCTTAATAGAATCCCGTCCAAACCTAGCACTCTGACTACCATAACCAGAGGCTTTGGTATCTCTCTGTCTCTCATGATAAGTATAGACTGACCTTAATAGAATCCCGTCCAAACCTGATACTCTGACTACCATAACCCGAGGCTTTCGTATCTCTCTGTCTCTCGTGATACATGTAAGTATAGACTAACCTTAATAGAATCCCGTCCAAACCTAGCACTCTGACTACCATAACCCGAGGCTTTGGTATCTCTCTGTCTCTCGTGATACATGTAAGTATAGACTAACCTTAATAGAATCGCGTCCAAACCTAGCACTCTGACTACCATAACCCGAGGCTTTGGTATCTCTCTGTCTCTGGTGATAAGTATAGACTTACCTTAATAGAATCCCGTCCAAACCTGATACTCTGACTACCATAACCCGAGGCTTTGGTATCTCTCTGTCTCTCGTGATACATGTAAGTATAGACTAACCTTAATAGAATCGCGTCCAAACCTAGCACTCTGACTACCATAACCCGAGGCTTTCGTATCTCTCTGTCTCTCGTGATACATGTAAGTATAGACTAACCTTAATAGAATCGCGTCCAAACCTAGCACTCTGACTACCATAGCCCGAGGCTTTGGTATCTCTCTGACTCTCGTGATACATGTAAGTATAGACTAACCTTAATAGAATCCCGTCCAAACCTAGCACTCTGACTACCATAGCCCGAGGCTTTGGTATCTCTCTGTCTCTCGTGATAAGTATAGACTGACCTTAATAGAATCCCGTCCAAACCTGATACTCTGACTACCATAACCCGAGGCTTTCGTATCTCTCTGTCTCTCGTGATACATGTAAGTATAGACTAACCTTAATAGAATCCCGTCCAAACCTAGCACTCTGACTACCATAACCCGAGGCTTTGGTATCTCTCTGTCTCTCGTGATACATGTAAGTATAGACTAACCTTAATAGAATCGCGTCCAAACCTAGCACTCTGACTACCATAACCCGAGGCTTTGGTATCTCTCTGTCTCTGGTGATAAGTATAGACTTACCTTAATAGAATCCCGTCCAAACCTGATACTCTGACTACCATAACCCGAGGCTTTGGTATCTCTCTGTCTCTCGTGATACATGTAAGTATAGACTAACCTTAATAGAATCGCGTCCAAACCTAGCACTCTGACTACCATAACCCGAGGCTTTCGTATCTCTCTGTCTCTCGTGATACATGTAAGTATAGACTAACCTTAATAGAATCGCGTCCAAACCTAGCACTCTGACTACCATAGCCCGAGGCTTTGGTATCTCTCTGACTCTCGTGATACATGTAAGTATAGACTAACCTTAATAGAATCCCGTCCAAACCTAGCACTCTGACTACCATAGCCCGAGGCTTTGGTATCTCTCTGACTCTCGTGATAAGTATAGACTTACCTTAATAGAATCCCGTCCAAACCTAGCACTCTGACTACCATAACCAGAGGCTTTGGTATCTCTCTGTCTCTCGTGATACATGTAAGTATAGACTAACCTTAATAGAATCGCGTCCAAACCTAGCACTCTGACTACCATAACCCGAGGCTTTCGTATCTCTCTGTCTCTCGTGATACATGTAAGTATAGACTAACCTTAATAGAATCGCGTCCAAACCTAGCACTCTGACTACCATAGCCCGAGGCTTTGGTATCTCTCTGACTCTCGTGATACATGTAAGTATAGACTAACCTTAATAGAATCCCGTCCAAACCTAGCACTCTGACTACCATAGCCCGAGGCTTTGGTATCTCTCTGACTCTCGTGATAAGTATAGACTTACCTTAATAGAATCCCGTCCAAACCTAGCACTCTGACTACCATAACCAGAGGCTTTGGTATCTCTCTGTCTCTCGTGATAAGTATAGACTTACCTTAATAGAATCCCGTCCAAACCTGGCACTCTGACTACCATAACCTGAGGCTTTGGTATCTCTCTGTCTCTCGTGATAAGTATAGACTTACCTTAATAGAATCCCGTCCAAACCTAGCACTCTGACTACCATAACCCGAGGCTTTGGTATCTCTCTGTCTCTCGTGATAAGTATAGACTAACCTTAATAGAATCCCGTCCAAACCTAGCACTCTGACTACCATAACTAGAGGCTTTGGTGTCTCTCTGTCTCTCATGATAAGTATAGACTTACCTTAATAGAATCCCGTCCAAACCTAGCACTCTGACTACCATAACCCGAGGCTTTGGTATCTCTCTGTCTCTCATGATAAGTATAGACTAACCTTAATAGAATCCCGTCCAAACCTAGCACTCTGACTACCATAACTAGAGGCTTTGGTATCTCTCTGTCTCTCGTGATAAGTATAGACTTACCTTAATAGAATCCCGTCCAAACCTGATACTCTGACTACCATAACCAGAGGCTTTGGTATCTCTCTGTCTCTCGTGATAAGTATAGACTTACCTTAATAGAATCCCGTCCAAACCTAGCACTCTGACTACCATAACCCGAGGCTTTGGTATCTCTCTGTCTCTCATGATAAGTATAGACTAACCTTAATAGAATCCCGTCCAAACCTAGCACTCTGACTACCATAACTAGAGGCTTTGGTATCTCTCTGTCTCTCGTGATAAGTATAGACTTACCTTAATAGAATCCCGTCCAAACCTAGCACTCTGACTACCATAACCAGAGGCTTTGGTATCTCTCTGTCTCTCTTGATAAGTATAGACTGACCTTAATAGAATCCCGTCCAAACCTAGCACTCTGACTACCATAACCTGAGGCTTTGGTATCTCTCTGTCTCTCGTGATAAGTATAGACTAACCTTAATAGAATCCCGTCCAAACCTAGCACTCTGACTACCATAACCAGAGGCTTTGGTATCTCTCTGTCTCTCATGATAAGTATAGACTGACCTTAATAGAATCCCGTCCAAACCTGATACTCTGACTACCATAACCCGAGGCTTTCGTATCTCTCTGTCTCTCGTGATACATGTAAGTATAGACTAACCTTAATAGAATCCCGTCCAAACCTAGCACTCTGACTACCATAACCCGAGGCTTTGGTATCTCTCTGTCTCTCGTGATACATGTAAGTATAGACTAACCTTAATAGAATCGCGTCCAAACCTAGCACTCTGACTACCATAACCCGAGGCTTTGGTATCTCTCTGTCTCTGGTGATAAGTATAGACTTACCTTAATAGAATCCCGTCCAAACCTGATACTCTGACTACCATAACCCGAGGCTTTGGTATCTCTCTGTCTCTCGTGATACATGTAAGTATAGACTAACCTTAATAGAATCGCGTCCAAACCTAGCACTCTGACTACCATAACCCGAGGCTTTCGTATCTCTCTGTCTCTCGTGATACATGTAAGTATAGACTAACCTTAATAGAATCGCGTCCAAACCTAGCACTCTGACTACCATAGCCCGAGGCTTTGGTATCTCTCTGACTCTCGTGATACATGTAAGTATAGACTAACCTTAATAGAATCCCGTCCAAACCTAGCACTCTGACTACCATAGCCCGAGGCTTTGGTATCTCTCTGACTCTCGTGATAAGTATAGACTTACCTTAATAGAATCCCGTCCAAACCTAGCACTCTGACTACCATAACCAGAGGCTTTGGTATCTCTCTGTCTCTCGTGATAAGTATAGACTTACCTTAATAGAATCCCGTCCAAACCTGGCACTCTGACTACCATAACCTGAGGCTTTGGTATCTCTCTGTCTCTCGTGATAAGTATAGACTTACCTTAATAGAATCCCGTCCAAACCTAGCACTCTGACTACCATAACCCGAGGCTTTGGTATCTCTCTGTCTCTCGTGATAAGTATAGACTTACCTTAATAGAATCCCGTCCAAACCTAGCACTCTGACTACCATAACCCGAGGCTTTGGTATCTCTCTGTCTCTCGTGATAAGTATAGACTTACCTTAATAGAATCCCGTCCAAACCTAGCACTCTGACTACCATAACCCGAGGCTTTGGTATCTCTCTGTCTCTCGTGATAAGTATAGACTTACCTTAATAGAATCCCGTCCAAACCTAGCACTCTGACTACCATAACCCGAGGCTTTGGTATCTCTCTGTCTCTCGTGATAAGTATAGACTTACCTTAATAGAATCCCGTCCAAACCTGATACTCTGACTACCATAACCTGAGGCTTTCGTATCTCTCTGTCTCTCGTGATAAGTATAGACTTACCTTAATAGAATCCCGTCCAAACCTAGCACTCTGACTACCATAACCTGAAGCTTTGGTATCTCTCTGTCTCTCGTGATAAGTATAGACTAACCTTAATAGAATCCCGTCCAAACCTAGCACTCTGACTACCATAACCTGAGGCTTTGGTATCTCTCTGTCTCTCGTGATAAGTATAGACTAACCTTAATAGAATCCCGTCCAAACCTAGCACTCTGACTACCATAACCCGAGGCTTTGGTATCTCTCTGTCTCTCGTGATAAGTATAGACTAACCTTAATAGAATCTCGTCCAAACCTAGCACTCTGACTACCATAACCTGAGGCTTTGGTATCTCTCTGTCTCTCGTGATAAGTATAGACTAACCTTAATAGAATCCCGTCCAAACCTAGCACTCTGACTACCATAACCCGAGGCTTTGGTATCTCTCTGTCTCTCGTGATAAGTATAGACTAACCTTAATAGAATCCCGTCCAAACCTAGCACTCTGACTACCATAACCCGAGGCTTTGGTATCTCTCTGTCTCTCGTGATAAGTATAGACTAACCTTAATAGAATCCCGTCCAAACCTAGCACTCTGACTACCATAACCTGAGGCTTTGGTATCTCTCTGTCTCTCGTGATAAGTATAGACTTACCTTAATAGAATCCCGTCCAAACCTAGCACTCTGACTACCATAACCAGAGGCTTTGGTATCTCTCTGTCTCTCGTAATAAGTATAGACTAACTTTAATAGAATCCCGTCCAAACCTAGCACTCTGACTACCATAACCTGAGGCTTTGGTATCTCTCTGTCTCTCGTGATAAGTATAGACTTACCTTAATAGAATCCCGTCCAAACCTAGCACTCTGACTACCATAACCAGAGGCTTTGGTATCTCTCTGTCTCTCGTGATAAGTATAGACTTACCTTAATAGAATCCCGTCCAAACCTAGCACTCTGACTACCATAACCTGAGGCTTTTGTATCTCTCTGTCTCTCGTGATAAGTATAGACTTACCTTAATAGAATCCCATCCAAACCTAGCACTCTGACTACCATAACTAGAGGCTTTGGTATCTCTCTGTCTCTCGTGATAAGTATAGACTTACCTTAATAGAATCCCGTCCAAACCTAGCACTCTGACTACCATAACCAGAGGCTTTTGTATCTCTCTGTCTCTCGTGATAAGTATAGACTTACCTTAATAGAATCCCGTCCAAACCTAGCACTCTGACTACCATAACCCGAGGCTTTGGTATCTCTCTGTCTCTCGTGATAAGTATAGACTGACCTTAATAGAATCCCGTCCAAACCTAGCACTCTGACTACCATAACCTGAGGCTTTGGTATCTCTCTGTCTCTCATGATAAGTATAGACTGACCTTAATAGAATCGCGTCCAAACCTGGCACTCTGACTACCATAACCAGAGGCTTTGGTATCTCTCTGTCTCTCGTGATAAGTATAGACTTACCTTAATAGAATCGCGTCCAAACCTGGCACTCTGACTACCATAACCTGAGGCTTTGGTATCTCTCTGTCTCTCGTGATAAGTATAGACTAACCTTAATAGAATCCCGTCCAAACCTAGCACTCTGACTACTGTAACCAGAGGCTTTGGTATCTCTCTGTCTCTCGTGATAAGTATAGACTTACCTTAATAGAATCCCGTCCAAACCTAGCACTCTGACTACCATAACCTGAGGCTTTGGTATCTCTCTGTCTCTCGTGATAAGTATAGACTTACCTTAATAGAATCCCGTCCAAACCTAGCACTCTGACTACCATAACCAGAGGCTTTTGTATCTCTCTGTCTCTCGTGATAAGTATAGACTTACCTTAATAGAATCCCGTCCAAATCTAGCACTCTGACTACCATAACCCGAGGCTTTGGTATCTCTCTGTCTCTCGTGATAAGTATAGACTTACCTTAATAGAATCCCGTCCAAACCTAGCACTCTGACTACCATAACCAGAGGCTTTAGTATCTCTCTGTCTCTCGTGATAAGTATAGACTGACCTTAATAGAATCCCGTCCAAACCTGGCACTCTGACTACCATAACCTGAGGCTTTGGTATCTCTCTGTCTCTCATGATAAGTATAGACTGACCTTAATAGAATCCCGTCCAAACCTGGCACTCTGACTACCATAACCTGAGGCTTTGGTATCTCTCTGTCTCTCATGATAAGTATAGACTTACCTTAATAGAATCCCGTCCAAACCTGGCACTCTGACTACCATAACCTGAGGCTTTGGTATCTCTCTGTCTCTCATGATAAGTATAGACTTACCTTAATAGAATCCCGTCCAAACCTGGCACTCTGACTACCATAACCCGAGGCTTTGGTATCTCTCTGTCTCTCGTGATAAGAATAGACTTACCTTAATAGAATCCCGTCCAAACCTAGCACTCTGACTACCATAACCAGAGGCTTTAGTATCTCTCTGTCTCTCATGATAAGTATAGACTAACCTTAATAGAATCCCGTCCAAACCTAGCACTCTGACTACCATAACCCGAGGCTTTGGTATCTCTCTGTCTCTCATGATAAGTATAGACTAACCTTAATAGAATCCCATCCAAACCTAGCACTCTAACTACCATAACCAGAGGCTTTCGTATCTCTCTGTCTCTCGTGATAAGTATAGACTTACCTTAATAGAATCCCGTCCAAACCTAGTACTCTGACTACCATAACCAGAGGCTTTGGTATCTCTCTGTCTCTCGTGATAAGTATAGACTTACCTTAATAGAATCCCGTCCAAACCTAGTACTCTGACTACCATAACCAGAGGCTTTGGTATCTCTCTGTCTCTCGTGATAAGTATAGACTAACCTTAATAGAATCCCGTCCAAACCTAGCACTCTGACTACCATAACCAGAGGCTTTGGTATCTCTCTGTCTCTCATGATAAGTATAGACTAACCTTAATAGAATCCCGTCCAAACCTGGCACTCTGACTACCATAACCCGAGGCTTTGGTATCTCTCTGTCTCTCGTGATAAGTATAGACTTACCTTAATAGAATCCCGTCCAAACCTAGCACTCTGACTACCATAACCAGAGGCTTTGGTATCTCTCTGTCTCTCATGATAAGTATAGACTAACCTTAATAGAATCGCGTTCAAACCTGGCACTCTGACTACCATAACCTGAGGCTTTGGTATCTCTCTGTCTCTCGTGATAAGTATAGACTTACCTTAATAGAATCCCGTCCAAACCTAGCACTCTGACTACCATAACCTGAGGCTTTGGTATCTCTCTGTCTCTCATGATAAGTATAGACTTACCTTAATAGAATCGCGTCCAAACCTAGCACTCTGACTACCATAACCTGAGGCTTTGGTATCTCTCTGTCTCGTGATAAGTATAGACTAACCTTAATAGAATCCCGTCCAAACCTAGCACTCTGACTACCATAACCCGAGGCTTTGGTATCTCTCTGTCTCTCGTGATACATGTAAGTATAGACTTACCTTAATAGAATCCCGTCCAATCCTAGCACTCTGACTACCATAACCAGAGGCTTTGGTATCTCTCTGTCTCTCGTGATAAGTATAGACTTACCTTAATAGAATCCCGTCCAAACCTGGCACTCTGACTACCATAACCAGAGGCTTTGGTATCTCTCTGTCTCTCGTGATAAGTATAGACTTACCTTAATAGAATCCCGTCCAAACCTGATACTCTGACTACCATAACCTGAGGCTTTGGTATCTCTCTGTCTCTCATGATAAGTATAGACTAACCTTAATAGAATCCCGTCCAAACCTAGCACTCTGACTACCATAACCAGAGGCTTTGGTATCTCTCTGTCTCTCGTGATAAGTATAGACTAACCTTAATAGAATCCCGTCCAAACCTAGCACTCTGACTACCATAACCCGAGGCTTTGGTATCTCTCTGTCTCTCGTGATAAGTATAGACTTACCTTAATAGAATCCCGTCCAAATCTAGCACTCTGACTACCATAACCAGAGGCTTTGGTATCTCTCTGTCTCTCGTGATAAGTATAGACTTACCTTAATAGAATCCCATCCAAACCTAGCACTCTGACTACCATAACCAGAGGCTTTGGTATCTCTCTGTCTCTCGTGATAAGTATAGACTGACCTTAATAGAATCCCGTCCAAACCTAGTACTCTGACTACCATAACTAGAGGCTTTGGTATCTCTCTGTCTCTCGTGATAAGTATAGACTTACCTTAATAGAATCCCGTCCAAACCTAGTACTCTGACTACCATAACCAGAGGCTTTGGTATCTCTCTGTCTCTTGTGATAAGTATAGACTAACCTTAATAGAATCCCGTCCAAACCTAGCACTCTGACTACCATAACCAGAGGCTTTGGTATCTCTCTGTCTCTCGTGATAAGTATAGACTTACCTTAATAGAATCCCGTCCAAACCTAGCACTCTGACTGCCATAACCAGAGGCTTACGTATCTCTCTGTCTCTCGTGATAAGTATAGACTAACCTTATTAGAATCCCGTCCAAACCTAGCACTCTGACTGCCATAACTAGAGGCTTTCGTATCTCTCTGTCTCTCGTGATAAGTATAGACTTACCTTAATAGAATCCCGTCCAAACCTAGCACTCTGACTACCATAACCCGAGGCTTTGGTATCTCTTTGTCTCTCGTGATAAGTATAGACTTACCTTAATAGAATCACGTCCAAACCTAGCACTCTGACTACCATAACCAGAGGCTTTGGTATCTCTCTGTCTCTCGTGATAAGTATAGACTTACCTTAATAGAATCCCGTCCAAACCTAGCACTCTGACTACCATAACCCGAGGCTTTGGTATCTCTCTGTCTCTCGTGATAAGTATAGACAGTACCTGCTGTACAGTTCTTAGAATGTCTGGTCATAGTGATTTACTATCCTGAAAAATATTGAAGTAATTAAATGTTTTAACATGTTTAAACTTTGTTGATTTCTGTTTTTTTGATTTTGTGTTTCCTCATGCTGTTCTTGTTTGTGTTTACCGGTTTTGTCGTTGCCATTTTGGACTTTGACGCTCAAATGCACCCATTGGTGCCTCTTTGCTTCTTTTATATCTAGGTCCAGTTAGGCTGTCTATGGGAAGCCAATTTGGTCCTAGCTAGGTAGCTGGGTCAGTAAAATAGTAAATACTAAAAGAAAGGACTTAGAAAATCATAAAAATCCCATTTATGTGATTCAGAATCCATATGGACACCACAGCAATCTATGAAAGGAATGCCCAGATTCACTCCCTACCTCATGATAAAGTCCTCATTAAGAGGGTGCTCCTGACATAGGAGATAAAAAGCTACGCCGAGCGCAGCATGATACAACCGCAACAAGTTTAACCCTGTACGTTGGAGGCCTAATATGGATAGTCCATTGCTTTGGTCACATGAAGCCCATGGTGGACTTACAAAGCTTTTTGACACATGCATCCTGTGGTGGACTTAAAAATGCATTGTTGACACATATATATTTACATCAACATCTAATACAAAAAGCCTTATTCATATACATGTAAAAACTACAAAGTTCTTAATTTTAAGTATAAAACTATTTCATTTGCCTTGACAAACTTTTTAAATTGGTGTTTTTGGCCCCTTCGACCCCTAATTTCTCGAAAACGGTAAGAGATCTTGCAAATCTGATTAAACATGCAGCCAGGGATTTTCACAAGGATTCCAATGAAAACAAGACCAATCGATGTCTGGCCCTGCGTCGCACGGCAAAACGTTGAACCCTGTACCTTCTAGGCCCAATATGGACAGTCAAAATATTTTGATACTTGCATCCTATGGTGGACTTACAAAGCATATTTGTCACATGCCACCCAATATTGTAAGAATAGACAAAAAAATAGTTTCTATTTTTTTCCCCTTTTGGCCCCCTTATTGCTAAACAGAAAAGTTGGGTCAAGAAAAAATTGTATCCTTCATTTTGAATCCAATATATGACCAAAATTAACTTGTAAAAAAAAATTCTAAATGGGACTATAAATAAAAAATGTCACATTTTTGCCCCTTTTGGGCCCCTCGTTCCTAAACAAAAAGAGAGGGGACACCCAAAATCATCCCCACCCTTTTATTTATTGTGAGTAACACTATTGTAAAGTTTCATAGCATTTGGTCAACCAAAACAAGTTATTGTGGAAACAAATAAAAAAGTTGCTTTTTTGGACCCTTTAGGGCCCTTAGTTTCTAAACGAAAAAAGAGGGGACACCAAAAATCAGCCCAACCCTTCCTTTTCTGGTAAGTAACATTACTGTAAAGTTTCATAGCATTTGGTCAACCAGAACAAAAGTTATTGTGGAAAAAAATTAAAAAGTCGCTTTTTTGGCCCCCTTTGGGCCTCTCATTTCTAAACGAAAAAAGAGGGGACACCCAAAATTAGCCCAACCCTTCCTTTTATGGTAAGTGACATTACTGTAAAGTTTCTTGGCATTTGGTCAACCAGAACAAAAGTTATTGTGGAAACAAATAAAAAAGTCACTTTTTTGGTCCCTTTAGGGCCCTTAATTTCTAAACGAAAAAAGAGGGGACACCCAAAATCAGCCCAACCCTTCCTTTTATGGTAAGTAACATTACTGAAAAGTTTCATAGCATTTGATCAACGAGAACAAAAGTTATTGTGGAAAAGAATTAAAAAGTCGCTTTTTTGGCCCCTTTTGGGCCCCTAATTTCTAAATGAAATTATAAAATGACCCCAAAAGGGGAGGTGCACATCTTCAATATATCTGTAATCACTGTGTTAAATTTCAGAAAGATCTAGTGTTTGGTTTTTGAGATACAGATTACACAAGCAAGGCACCCCATAGCGGGACGGACGGACGGAGTGACCCGACTACTAGACCTGCTTTCGCCTTCGGCGACGCAGGTAAAAAGATTATGAAAATCAGACCAAAAATAAAAAAGTTGATTTAATGGGCGTGGCCTGTCTTTAGCCCCCTGTAGCAATGTAATAGAGTGAAATACATATCAAAATCATTGACACATTTAGTAGACAGAATTTTATGAGCACTTCCACAAAAAAAGAATTTTCAAAATTGAATGAATAATAAACATTCTACAACAGTTTTGTCAATACACCCGTTTTAGCCCCTTTGGCCCTTTTTTTCTAAAACAGTAGGGGCCACAAACCCCAAATACAAAACCAACATTCCTTTAGTGGATATAATCATCATATCTAAACTTCATAACAATTGGCTGGCCCACTACAACTTAATATTGGTAAAAAAATATTTGCCTGGACAATCTTTTATAAATGGCGCTTTTGGCCCCTTTGACACCTTATTTCTCGAAAACGGTATGAAATATTGCAAATCTGATTGAAAAACGCAGCCAGGGATTTTTACAAGGATTCCAATGAAAAAAAGATTTTGAAAATCGGACCACAAATAAAAAAGTCGATTTTTTGGGTGTGGCCCCTTTTTGACCCCTTATAGCAATGTAACGGTACAAGATACATCAAATGTGTTGTTACATTTTGTTGACAGAATTTATTGAGGAATACAATAAAGAAAGAATGATCAAAATCGGATGAAAATTAAACATTCTACAGACGTTTTGTCAATACACCCGTTTTAGCCCCTTTTGGCCCTTTTTTCTAAAACAGTAGGGGCCAGAAACCCCAAATGCAATACCAACCTTCCTTTAGTGGTTATAAACATCATATCAAAATTTTATAATAATTGGTTAACTACAACTATTGCACGGAAACCAAAGTGTCTACAGACGACGACAACGACGACATCGCCATAACATAATACGATTGCAAAAAAATTGCGGTCGTATAAAAATTACTGGCAATCATACATACATACAGTGCGTCTCATTCCCCGGTATTTATTTCCCCCTTGAAAGTGAGATCGAAAATAAAATTTATTAAATTGTCATCATGATTTAAATGTTAACTGATAATTCTCATTATCATAGCATGGATTTCAAATTTAAAAATGAAGGTTTCCAATTGATATTTTAAATAATGCATTCTGTCAGGATATTTTTACTTGTCCCATCGGACAAGTGCCAAGTCAAAGTTGCTTGTCTGCCGAGATTTTCAGCAATCGGACAAATGTTATTGTCGAGCCCTGCCAAATTGCACGAGACTCAAAATACTATGGAAGAAAAATTGTTCTGTCCGGAAACATTCGATTTCGGAAGTTTTGGAAAATGTCTGCGCGTGCTGAAAAATTGCGGGAAATAGTAATACATCGTCCCAGGCATAATTCGAAATTTTCAATGGAATTATCTACGGGAGCTTTTAAGGCAATGTCTTTCTCATATTATATGACATACAGTTTAACAATATTAAGATAAGATATTCTATTTCTTATCATAGGGCTCATTACAAGCATGTAATCACATAAAGTAAAAATTAAAAAGACTTCGGGTTTCTCTCCCACTTGCATACACTCACACAAATAACTATCGTTTTGATTAAGGATGATTGATTTAACAGTACAACATGTAAATGAAAAATAAAAAAACAGATAAATATACATTACGGGGATTCAGTTGCATACATTGTAAATATGCAGTCTTTGAAATTAGGCCATACCATAGACATATAACCCATAGATAAAGTTCGCAAGAAATATCAAGCTGTGAGCCTTTGTCCTTTGATTGTCATATGAATAGAACTGTGACTAATTTTATTGCATTGATGTCCTATCTGTGTTATCCTATCAAGAATCTCTGATTAATCGATCTTATCTGAATCGCCTAGTTGGTCCGAAGTTGACTATTTTTTTCTGGCGGCAAAATAGAGTTACATCCCTTTGACCATAATCGAAAATATAGCAGACGAAAGCGCAGGAAAAGACAAATATTTTGGTGTTACAATGAGAAAAATCGGCCAAGAAACACAGTTTTTAGGAAAAGAAAAACGACTAATTTTTAGGAGATGAATATTTCGGGTATGTGGTTTCAACCTGTAAGCAAACAAAGTCCCTGAAGCCACCTGAAAATGAAAATATATGCATGTAAAAGCACGTAAACAAAGCTTTTTAACGATACATGCCAGTATAGGGTCGAAGCTGGTCGAATTGAGTTATTAAATTTTTTCTTCTCCTGTTTTGTATAAAATGTATAGAATTTTAATCACAAGATACATATGCTATTCATCCGACTTTTGATAGTAAATGCTTTTTTTGTTGCATTTTAAAATAGGAGGAAAGAGACAAAACATAACAATGCACAACAATCAAACTGAGACCAGCTGACAATAAAAAAAAACCAAAACGTTTTCAATATTTTCATTCATTTAATTGAAAAAAATTAAAAAAACGACTTTTACATTCTTTAAAAAGACATTAAATATACAAGTCGGTACAACTGTATATATAAGTGATTATTGTTATTATCTACTTCATGTACATAATTCTTGTAATAACCGTAATTAATTTTATCTGTATTTGCATGAGACAACTTAAAAAATGCAACACAAAGGCAGGTGTGTACTGGGCCGATTGCTCGAAATGATCAAAATGCCTCTTGCCATCGGAATTTACTAAAGGAGAGTTGTGGAAATAATCTTGTCATATTTTTTTGGCCGTGCACTATTGACCCTTGACAATGATACAAACATCAGATGTGAAAAGTTCATGCACAAAGTTTAAAAAACAATTATATAATTTTGCCAAGAGAAAAAAATTAAACCCCTACAACTTCAGGTTTGAAAACTAGATCTGACCAGCAGAAGAACGAAAATCTATCTAGATTACTTGGGAAGCAAAACAATTCAAAAGAAAGTAAGCAGACTGCAGGGATTAAATAAAACTTGTTTTGGACATCCCTGGCAGACTGTTAATCTTTAATTCGCAACTTCACGGTCTGTTATCAGATAGGTGTCAAAACAATTACAACGCTCATAGTACCTTTGATGTTGCCTTGGAACTTTATCTATGGGTTATATGTCTATGGCCATACCTACTGGAAATATCCAGATGAAATTGGTTCCGTCCAGTTATATTTTGCACTAATTTAAATTAAACATGTAGGAAAAGTATAGCAAATTTTATGAAAATAGGCATTTGGTCCACATTGTACAGTTCTTTATACAGTCATGCAGTCTACATACAAATTACATCATAAGTTTATAAAACACTCAACAGTTAATATCAAAAGTTTATAAAACACTCAACAGTTAAGGTTTTGTTTGTTGTTACAATGGAGAAAATATGTGCAATAACAAAATTACCGGACTGGGATCATAAAATCTAATACCGAGTTGAGCTTGTTGTTGAAGTTTTCTGTTTTGATGGTGTGTATAAAAGGGTAATAGTATTGAAAGTAGTACCTTTGTCCTGACCATAAAATAGTCCACAACCATCTACAATAAACGAATAATTCCGATGCATATTACAGAAACTTTTATTATTTTCTTTCTTTTAAAAGGTGAAATATTTAAAAAAAATATTAAAATATCAACATAAAATAATTTTACAAATTAAAAAAATAATAATAGAAAGTGGCGCAGTAATTTTGTCCAGGTGCCCGTGGTGGAAAAATATCAAAACTAAAAGTAGTCGTGCTAGATTCTTGCGGAATACCTTGGACTTTTACTTTGGTTGGACGGGCGCGAAGGATGAAAAAGTAGAAAATTATTGTTTTGTTTATAAATCAAATTAATAATCATGACATCAGATTCAGAGTTAATTGATAACCTGCTATGAGAGTATAATTATGGTAAACATGATTTTTAATTGATTAGATAAGAGTATAGGGGTATAGTTTTTCTCAGAAACATGTTCACAGTCTTATCAGCATGTGTCAGTATAATTTGCTCTTTCTTGCACTGGAAGTCGTCATGCCATGAAAAAAAACTATAATAAACTTTTTCAGGGTTCACTACCCATTCCGCGCTATCGTGAAAACGATGTATAGTATGCATGATTCCTTTGGAACTTAATTTTTTTTGGCACAAACTACCAATTATTTAATTTCTTATCGCAAGTTATCAACTCAGCTAGAGGTTTAAATCTTTAACTCACTTGGAAATGAGCAGACTTGTCACTGGGACAATTACCATTCGATCCTCAGAAAAATGGTGTGGATCATGCTCTTTGGTGACATTTGGTTCTAAAGACCCATAGGTTTTAGAGAGCTGATTGTGAGTTGATTGTTAAGAGTCGTTCATTTAAAAATATGAAGACTTTTTCAGTGAGGTAGTGTAACGGACATTATGAAAACCTGTGTTCTAGAAGTAATAACATGAGACAGCATTGCCCTAAAAGCTCACAGGCGAAGATAACAAAATAAAATCCATTCTACAGGTTGATGGAGCAAGATAATTACGGACAATGTGACAGTATTTCTCACAATTTTCTGCTCATTAGGGGTGTAACGATTCACCGGTGCATCACAATATTTTATCCAACAATCCGGAAATTGATACCGTGTTTGACTTCGTGATTCTGATCTGATCCAAAAAATGTCATATCCGTCTTTGGCAAGAAGATAAAAAAACGTGTTGCGGTGTCAACAATGGCACAAATCATTGCCTACCAGGCTGAAATAAATCATTTGCTTGAAAATACTTGGGTTTACTGTCTATTTAACACATGAAAATAATACTTCTTTAACATTAACATCAATTAACAATGATATGACAAGCAGGTCTTTTGTAGGTAGTGGAAGTAAAAGTATCATGATACGGATCAAATCGTGATCTGTATCGGATCGTGGGGAAGTGGTATCGTTACACCCCTACCAAGGGCGTAGCTAACCTATCTTCATTCTACGCAAAGTCATCGAAATGGGTCCAGGGCAAGGCTTAGATGGGGGGTCAGAGGGGCCAAGCCCCCCCAGAAGCTACAGGATTTTAGGGAAATTGAGCAATTTCATGACTGAAAATCATTATCTATATTAAATTTTGTCCTACAAAATATGAACACTAAAACATTTGTATCCTGAATAAACTTTGGAAAAAAAATGATGGTAAAACTAATGGATCAAATTGTGTTTTTGCTGTATGTATTATCATTATGCATTGAAAAAAAAATAAAGACGACTCTAAAGTTGTCACATGGTGACGTCTATAATAAATAAGTTTTCTGAATGTGAAAAGAAAGGTATACCAAAGACAAATCAGCCATGGGATAAACAATAAAATAAAAATGAAACAACAGTTTTTACTTTAATACACTATGTACGTTCACTTAAACATCAAAGCCCATTTTCTCTCTTTCTTGGGACGATTTGTTTCAATTTCACACACTGTCCGATGAATTGCTTCCACAAAAAAGGAGGACAGACGGCCCGGCAGCAAAACGGGGGCAGATCATTTTAACACATTTAGACTGAAATTGTGATAGGAAGACTTGAATGTCACATCCGGAACCTTGTCGATGGAAGCAAATTTTTTTTTTTGCATTTTGAAATCGTGATCCTTGTATTGATATGTATGCGATTATCAGCTTAAACGCAAGCGTAAACTTCAAGTGATTGAAGTACCGCGGACAGATGGATGGACGGACGAAGCAACAGACAAAGAAACCTATATATTCTCTAACCACTTCTGTTTATTATTTTTTTGTATATATACAACACAAACGACTTCACACAAGAATAAAGAAATGATTATAGTGTTTAGGGATTTAGAGAGAAAACGCTTTTATCATCTTATGCAGACTTGTTTCATGGGAGGGACTGAACTCCGACAGAATAATGGACGGACGGACACATGGACTTGTAGACGGAGTTATAGCTGTTTATTTGATTAAGATGTTGGTAAAAAATAATTAAGACGGATGACTATTCAAACAAAGAGATTGACTATTCATTTTAGCCAAGACTAGTAGAGAGACTGTTTATTAATAATTTTTTTTTAAAAACATATTATTAATGATTACATCATGTAAATAATATATATACCTGGCTGGAAAATTGTATTGGTGAACACTTTCCCATCTCAAAATTTGTTATTGTCATCGTCTGTCAAGGAAGATGCCAGTCTTTAATATAACTGGGTATGGTGTTGAAAAATCTTGCGAGTCACTAAGGCTAATCAACGATGATGAAGCCATTTTAAATTTTGTGAATTCTCAAACTTTCCTTTTAAAAAGTAAAACGTAAAGGTATACTGAAAAGATACCCCCAAAAAATCCGGAATTAATGGTGCCAATACCCTGGATTACTTTATTGAGTTTATTACATTATCATTATGTATGAAAAAGGATTTATCACCCGTCGCCTAAAGACATTTATGTTGTAATCTTAAAAAAAAGCACATATTATTTTTTGGTACTTTTTCTGAAAGTACGCAAGTGCGTATTTGCGTAAAGGCAGCTACGCCCCTGCCTACTGCTCATGTGCATACTTTTTCGAAAACTTCTGAAAAGTTGAACAGAGAAGAATTTTATTTGACGGTTCATATTTTGGGGGTTGTGCAATTTGGCAGACTCTGTACATTTGAGAGCTTCACTTCTTTCAATATAATGACTTGGCTAGAGGTTTGAATGTTTAGGCCCAAGACCATAGTTATTTTTTCCAAATTTTTAATGCATTTTCAATATAGCCTTATGTGAAATTAAAAAAATCGCACCATTTCTTTTTAAATGAAACTTTGGCCACATAAAGTTCATTAGCTTCCAGAACATTAGTTAAAAATTCAGAAAATCCTACCGTCTAAAAAAATTTTGATTTTTTTTTTAAATTTACACCTAAGAGGGTCAGAAAAGAGGTGCTTGAAAAATGAAAAAATCACCTTTTTGCACTTAGCCGAATCACAACTTTATCAATGAATTTCAAAAAAATTAAAGTTTGATAAATTTATACTATCTTTAATCTCTCATTTCACTCCAAGTTCATCCTTTAGTCATAAAAACTAACATTACAATAGCATTTACAAGAAATACTATGTTTTAATAGGGACTATATTATTGGACAACGAAAATTGAAGGGAGCTAACTGTGGTCTCGTACCTAATAGTCCTCAGAAAAGCCTCGGACAGTCAAATAAAATTATTTTCACATAGAATATTCTTTTTCCAACTGAACTGCCAAGTTTCAAAGTGATCAGACCAACAATAGTGAAATTATTAGCACTACAAAACACTAGTTGCATATAAGAATTTTGATCGAAAATACACCAGGAAAATCCATGAGGCCTATTTGGCCAAATTTTTTTTATTTCATAAAAGTTCACAAAACTAATGGCTGAAATCAATAACATTATCCCCTCTGAGCATGGAAAACACAAGTTTCAGTGAAATATCTGCATGGTTTCAAATTTTGACCCTTTCCCATATTTGCGGATAGGAGAATTAGCCATTTTAGCCTTATTGAGGGGTACATGTATGGCCATGAGAATTTTTTAAGAAAGGAAATGAAATGTTGAGACCAAAAGGGCTTCAAAATGTTAAATACATAATAAGCTTACAAAATAAAACAAAAAAACACCATATTCATATGAAAAATATGTTATAAATAGTGTTTAGGAGTGGATAAATGGTGTAATTTCAAAATGCTTTTTCCCTACACATCACTAAAAACTAATGTTTGAGGGTAAAAACATGTAAAAAATGCAACAACTTGCAACAATAAAGGTGTATTTAGTATAAGATGATGATGATGAACAGAATGTAACAGCAAAAAGACTAGTCATTGCACTTTAGATGAAAATTGGTTCAAGACTCATGTGCGAAATAAGGAAAAACGGCCAAATCTACAGCAAGAAATGGGGGATATTTTCAATCCTGTGACTTTTTCTATGAAATCCAGAGACCTTTCATGTGCTATTTTGTGTTGTTAAGCTATTTTTCAGTTTATTCTGACTGTTTTTTCTATAATATACCCTATGCAGAAAGATTACATTGATATGGCATTCATAGGTCCAACACAAAAAAGCTTATCTGCTGCCGCAGCCCCATTTTGCAAGTAGTAAAATAAAACATTTTCAGAAATAATTTATAAAGTCTAGTTTAAACAGTTTCCTTACATCATATAAGAAGATTTATAGCTGTTGTAGCCCTCTGGAAGTCATAATCTGCAAGCATTGGCCCTATAAATGTTAAAATAATACAAAACAGGCCATTACCATTGAAAATCCCATAGACATACAAATATGGCTAAATATGGCAAATATTGAGATAAACTCATGAAATAAAGGCTGAAATTGAAAAAAACTTATTAATCTAAACAACTTAAAACCATTAATGGCATTGCAAAAGAATTCTAAGAGGTGTAAATAGGCCATTCTTACCCCTCTAATAAGGCCCGAGACCATAGTTATTTTTTCCAAATTTTTAATGCATTTTCAATATAGCCTTATGTGAAATTAAAAAAATCGCACCATTTCTTTTTAAATGAAACTTTGGCCACATAAAGTTCATTAGCTTCCAGAACATTAGTTAAAAATTCAGAAAATCCTACCATCTAAAAAAATTTAGATTTTTTTTTTAAATTTACACCTAAGAGGGTCAGAAAAGAGGTGCTTGAAAAATGAAAAAATCACCTTTTTGCACTTAGCCGAATCACAACTTTATCAATGAATTTCAAAAAAATTAAAGTTTGATAGATTTATACTATCTTTAATCTCTCATTTTACTCCAAGTTCATCCTTTAGTCATAAAAACTAACATTACAATAGCATTTACAAGAAATACTATGTTTTAATAGGGACCATATTATTGGACAACGAAAATTGAAGGGAGCTAACTGTGGTCTTGTACCTTTAGGTCATTTGGTAACGAGCTGGCTTGTCACCAGCACAATCAGGATTTTATCCCAAGTGGCAGTGGTGTGGACCATACTCTCTGGTAACAGATGTTAAAGGATGATTGGCAATAAGACACATTTTTGGCCCAAGATTGAAACCATGAATTTAAAACTGAGCGTACAGATGTCTTAAGTTGCTGAAACATTGATCAAATATACATGTATAGGCTTAAAAAAACTTTTTTCCATATCAGTTTAGTTGTTTTGCCAATCAGGTAAATCAAAAAGCTACACAATAATGACCTTATTTCATTGATTTTTGCTGATTTTACACACTTTTTTTGCTGGAAGAAGGTTGAGGCATTCAAAAAACAACTTCATACTTGGCAAAAATGTGTAAAATGATAATTTTTTAAGGTTTGAAGTTGTTGTTTGTATGCACCCAATGTTTTCTCAAGGCAAATATGTACTAAAACCATTCAAAATTGCAGATTTTCTCTATTTTGTCAAATAAGACCGCTAAATGTGATGTCATGATTACGTCACAATAAAGAAAATTTGCCTTATTTTGTTTGTTGTCTTTGTATTACCACATTTAAGTTGATATTTCTTATAAATATCATAGTATTTATTTACCAAATACATTTTCTTGGGCCATTTATGGGTCTTAATGCCCCTCATTCTGTGATGTGCATGAAGCTACAAAAAAGGACCAACACGAAAAACTTTGGAATTTTAGTTTTTAAGAGCCATTCATTGAGCTATGCAGACTTGATGAGGGAAAAAGTTTCATGTCAGTTTAAATACCTGCACGCTAGAAGGTAATTATATACATGTGCATGTGTTTTGACTAAATGTAAATCATTGTCTCATTTGGTATTGACCTTTCTAAGTCAGGGTTTGATACACAGTAACTATGGTGCTCTCTGGTTACACACAAAATAATTGTAAAAATCTAATGTACAGATATTTAAATTCACAAACTTCCACTAAATGTATAATCCTATGATTGTACATGATTTTTGTACATTTTCAGATTAGATTTGCAGCTTTAAACTACAGCTCCAGTGAAGAGGACAGTCAAGATGCTCAAGAGAGGGCTGCTACTAAAGAGGCAGAGGTATTACTGTGGATTCATTTATTTTCGTGGGTACCAATTTTCGTGGTTTGATGAATTCCTAAATTTGTGGTTCTGAAGCCTGCATAATATAGATTAATGTTAATTTTCCTTTTCGGGGGTCAATGGAATGCCTTCCACGAAAACCACGAAAATTAACACCCAACGAATAATAATGAAACCACAGTATATGGCAGTGTGCTGAGATTCCTTACATCCTTGGAGATGCAGAAAAAATAGAGACATTAACAAAAAATACAGAAAAAATGAAGACACCATACATGTACAAATGTATAAAAACCACACACACAACTCAGCTGCATAGATACCACCATACATGCCATATAAACTAACAGAAAAATAGATATACATATTTAAGCAGGGGTTCAACTTTGAACCCCTGTTAAGAATTGACTGATTTTTAATGGATTGATATGTTTAAATAAGCATAAAAGTTATTTTAGAATTTTTAGCTTGGATTAACTGCTATTTCTGTATACTGTATTTTGTACTTAGTGACAGGTTTTCATGTGCAAGACATAATACTTAAAACACAGAAAGTTTTGGGTTTGAAATGTGTCTTTTCTCTTTTAATATCAGGCTAATATAAATTGGTGTTTTTATTCAGGAATCTGAGGCCTTTATGCTGTACAACAGAGCCCTAACTTTACAGAGGCAGGGGTGTAATGAAGAAGCAGAGGAGGCATTTAGTGACCTCTTAGAACATCCATTTATAACTGAGGTAAGTAGAGGAGGAATTCAGTGACCTCTTAGAACATCCATTTATTACTGAGGTAAGTAGAGGAGGCATTCAGTGACCTCTTAGAACATCCATTTATTAATAAATAAATTTAAGAGTATTTTTAGTGTCTTTTGCGTTGTTCAGAAATTAAGACCATTTTCCAATGAACCAAAAAAACTAGAAAGAACCCGATTGGCGTAAACGGCTATTTAAATACGCCCACTAAAAATACAATTGGTTAATGATTGATGGCAAACTACTCCCAACTGAATCTACTGTCAAACCAGTTAAACCGGTTTTCCGAATCTCAAAACAACATCTATTACACAACTTTATCATTTGGCAAAATTTCCTCTTAACCAAAGTTCTAATAATTTTTAAAAAAATAAAGAATTATTAGTTGCATTAACTTAGATTTTTTTACGTTAACTTTATAGAAAACAGAAGAATTTTATTGGATTTTTTATCGTGCAATCGTGTAAAGGTCAAATCCGGATTAACCAGTATACAAGCTATAGAATTTTGACTTTGCAGTTGCACGGACTCCACGTGCTTTTTGATTGATAGGTGTAATTTTATATTAATACGCTAGATTGATTAACTGATTTTAAAATATTTTTGATTAAAATGTGATTTTAATAATTTTTTTTCGCTGGAATGTATTGTAAAATTTATTTATAAGAATTAACTGTAATAAATTTTTGGTTCATAGAACCATAAACTGAATTTTTCATGGTGCACATTTAACATAATCCGCTTCGCGGATTATTTAATGTGCACCATGAAAAAATAAGTTTATGGTTCAATAAACCAAAAATTAATTACAGTTAATTCTTAAATGAGGTAAGTAGAGGAGGCATTTAGTGACCTCTTAGAACATCCATATATTACTGAGGTAAGTAGAGGAGGCATTCAGTGACCTCTTAGAACATCCATTTATTACTGAGGTAAGTAGAGGAGGCATTCAGTGACCTCTTAGAACATCCATTTATTATTTAGGTAAGCAGAGGAGGCATTCAGTGACCTATAAGAACATCCATTTATTACTGAGGTAAGTAGAGGAGGCATTCAGTGACCTCTTAGAACATCCATTTATTACTGAGGTAAGTAGAGAAGGCATTCAGTGACCTATAAGAACATCCATTTATTACTGAGGTAAGTAGAGGAGGCATTTAGTGACCTCTTAGAACATCCATTTATTACTGAGGTAAGTAGAGGAAGTGTTCATTGACCTCTTAGAACATCCATTTATTACTGAGGTAAGCAGAGGAGGCATTCAGTGACTTCTTAGAACATCCATTTATTACTGAGGTAAGTAGAGGAGGCATTCAGTGACCTATAAGAACATCCATTTATTACTGAGGTAAGCAGAGGAGACATTCAGTGACCTCTTAGAACATCCATTTATTACTGAGGTAAGTAGAGGAGGCATTCAGTGACCTCTATGAACATCCATTTATTACTGAGGTAAGTAGAGGAGGCATTCAGTGACCTCTTAGAACATCCATTTATTACTGAGGTAAGCAGAGGAGGCATTCAGTGACCTCTTAGAACATCCATTTATTACTGAGGTAAGCAGAGGAGGCATTCAGTGACCTCTTAGAACATCCATTTATTACTGAGGTATGCAGAGAAGGCATTCAGTGACCTCTTAGAACATCCATTTATTACTGAGGTAAGTAGAGGAGGCATTTAGTGACCTCTTAGAACATCCATTTATTACTGAGGTAAGCAGAGGAGTCATTTAGTGACCTCTTAGAACATCCATTTATTACTGAGGTAAGTAGAGGAGTCATTTAGTGACCTCTTAGAACATCCATTTATTACTGAGGTAAGTAGAGGAGGCATTCAGTGACCTCTTAGAACATCCATTTATTACTGAGGTAAGCAGAGGAGTCATTTAGTGACCTCTTAGAACATCTAGAAATTCCATTTATTACTGAGGTATGCAGAGAAGGCATTCAGTGACCTCTTAGAACATCCATTTATTACTGAGGTAAGTAGAGGAGGCATTCAGTGACCTCTTAGAACATCCATTTATTACTGAGGTAAGCAGAGAAGGCATTCAGTGACTTCTTAGAACATCCATTTATTACTGAGGTAAGTAGAGGAGGCATTCAGTGACTTCTTAGAACATCCATTTATTACTGAGGTAAGTAGAGAAGGCATTCAGTGACCTCTTAGAACATCCATTTATTACTGAGGTAAGCAGAGGAGTCATTTAGTGACCTCTTAGAACATCCATTTATTACTGAGGTAAGTAGAGGAGGCATTCAGTGACCTATAAGAACATCCATTTATTACTGAGGTAAGTAGAGGAGGCATTCAGTGACCTATAAGAACATCCATTTATTACTGAGGTAAGTAGAGGAGGCATTCAGTGACCTATAAGAACATCCATTTATTACTGAGGTAAGTAGAGGAGGCATTCAGTGACCTCTATGAACATCCATTTATTACTGAGGTAAGTAGAGGAGTCATTTAGTGACCTCTTAGAACATCCATTTATTACTGAGGTAAGTAGAGGAGGCATTCAGTGACCTATAAGAACATCCATTTATTACTAAGGTAAGTAGAGAAGGCATTCAGTGACCTCTTAGAACATCCATTTATTACTGAGGTAAGTAGAGAAGGCATTCAGTGACCTATAAGAACATCCATTTATTACTAAGGTAAGTAGAGGAGGCTTTCAGTGACCTCTTAGAACATCCATTTATTACTGAGGTAAGTAGAGGAGGCATTCAGTGACCTATAAGAACATCCATTTATTACTAAGGTAAGTAGAGGAGGCATTCAGTGACCTATAAGAACATCCATTTATTACTGAGGTAAGTAGAGGAGGCATTCAGTGACCTCTATGAACATCCATTTATTACTGAGGTAAGTAGAGGAGTCATTTAGTGACCTCTTAGAACATCCATTTATTACTGAGGTAAGTAGAGGAGGCATTCAGTGACCTATAAGAACATCCATTTATTACTGAGGTAAGTAGAGGAGGCATTCAGTGACCTATAAGAACATCCATTTATTACTGAGGTAAGTAGAGGAGGCATTCAGTGACCTATAAGAACATCCATTTATTACTGAGGTAAGTAGAGGAGGCATTCAGTGACCTATAAGAACATCCATTTATTACTGAGGTAAGTAGAGGAGGCATTCAGTGACCTATAAGAACATCCATTTATTACTGAGGTAAGTAGAGGAGGCATTCAGTGACCTATAAAAACATCCATTTATTACTGAGGTAAGTAGAGGAGGCATTCAGTGACCTATAAGAACATCCATTTATTACTGAGGTAAGTAGAGGAGGCATTCAGTGACCTATAAGAACATCCATTTATTACTGAGGTAAGTAGAGGAGGCATTCAGTGACCTATAAGAACATCCATTTATTACTGAGGTAAGTAGAGGAGGCATTCAGTGACCTATAAGAACATCCATTTATTACTGGGGTAAGTAGAGGAGACATTCAGTGACCTCTTAGAACATCCATTTATTACTGAGGTAAGTAGAGGAGGCATTCAGTGACCTCTTAGAACATCCATTTATTACTGAGGTAAGTAGAGGAGGCATTCAGTGACTTCTTAGAACATCCATTTATTACTGAGGTAAGTAGAGGAGGCATTCAGTGACCTATAAGAGCATCCATTTATTACTGAGGTAAGTAGAGGAGGCATTCAGTGACCTATAAGAGCATCCATTTATTACTGAGGTAAGTAGAGGAGGCATTCAGTGACCTATAAGAACATCCATTTATTACTGAGGTAAGTAGAGGAGGCATTCAGTGACTTCTTAGAACATCCATCTATTACTGAGGTAAGTAGAGGAGGCATTCAGTGACCTATAAGAACATCCATTTATTACTGAGGTAAGTAGAGGAGGCATTCAGTGACCTATAAGAATATCCATTTATTACTGAGGTAAGTAGAGGAGGCATTCAGTGACCTATAAGAGCATCCATTTATTACTGAGGTAAGTAGAGGAGGCATTCAGTGACCTATAAGAGCATCCATTTATTACTGAGGTAAGTAGAGGAGGCATTCAGTGACCTATAAGAGCATCCATTTATTACTGAGGTAAGTAGAGGAGGCATTCAGTGACCTATAAGAGCATCCATTTATTACTGAGGTAAGTAGAGGAGGCATTCAGTGACCTATAAGAGCATCCATTTATTACTGAGGTAAGTAGAGGAGGCATTCAGTGACCTCTATGAACATCCATTTATTACTGAGGTAAGTAGAGGAGGCATTCAGTGACCTCTATGAACATCCATTTATTACTGGGGTAAGTAGAGGAGGCATTCAGTGACCTCTTAGAACATCCATGTATTACTGAGGTAAGTAGAGGAGGCATTCAGTGACCTCTTAGAACATCCATGTATTACTGAGGTAAGTAGAGGAGGCATTCAGTGACCTCTATGAACATCCATTTATTACTGGGGTAAGTAGAGGAGGCATTCAGTGACCTCTTAGAACATCCATTTATTACTGAGGTAAGCAGAGGAGGCATTCAGTGACCTCTTAGAACATCCATGTATTACTGAGGTAAGTAGAGGAGGCATTCAGTGACCTCTATGAACATCCATGTATTACTGAGGTAAGTAGAGGAGGCATTCAGTGACCTCTATGAACATCCATTTATTACTGGGGTAAGTAGAGGAGGCATTCAGTGACCTCTTAGAACATCCATGTATTACTGAGGTAAGTAGAGGAGGCATTCAGTGACCTCTATGAACATCCATGTATTACTGAGGTAAGTAGAGGAGGCATTCAGTGACCTCTATGAACATCCATTTATTACTGGGGTAAGTAGAGGAGGCATTCAGTGACCTCTTAGAACATCCATTTATTACTGGGGTAAGTAGAGGAGGCATTTAGTGACCTCTTAGAACATCCATTTATTACTGAGGTAAGTAGAGGAGGCATTCAATGCCATGGAAAGAAAGGGAAATGAACTAAATATGCATGGCCTAAAATAATTTTGTGATTTATATAATTTTACTTGCTTTATTTCAGGCACTAGAAGCATTAGGAGATGAAACAGAGGGCTCCACACATCCTGCCCTACAACTGTTATATTCCATCCATAAGAATGTTGCTAACATGGCCTACAACAGGAAGGACTATAAAGCTGCAATAACATCATACCTGGAGGTCGGTATTGTTAAAGTATATACAAGTGAAAGAAAATTTACTTATGTTAAAAAAAAACTCAAACTAGTAAAAATTGTGTATGTTCTGGTGCTTAGGTTTGTGTTTCCATAGCACAGACAACACATTGCAGCAATAAGAATATGAAGTTCCGTGCTGAGTGATCCATCTGTCTTCAGACAAGCATTTTCTTGATGATTTTATGTCGTATGCCACATGTTTTGAAGTGCATATTAGGGTCACTTTGGAACTATTTGTCATCTTGTGATGTCCAGCAACCTGCAGCGTCCCAAAAAATTCTGTTGCAGTTTTTATGGGCAACTATATGTCCCAGCTTCTTGATATTTGGCTATGTAGCTTCCTCCAAAATTTTCTTGTATAACTCATCTACTTCCTGTTTACTTAATATTTATAGATGCAGGAGACATACCTCTTCCATGAAAAAATGCCATTCTAATTTTAAAAGTAGCATTCTATTTGTTTTTGAAATCATCTTTTAAAGTGTTTGATTAAATGCATATTTCTGTTTATATGAATGTTTGCATTGAGACACTGATGTTTCTGACTACTTTCAGGCTGTGAAGATTGACACAACAGAAGTAACAGTATGGTATAAAATAGGAACCATTGCTAAACAGATATACAACTTTCCCCTGGCTAGGATGGGGTTTGAAGTGGTATAAACTTTACTATATGAAATTCAGTTCACAAACTTTGTATAAGGATAGAAATATTATAGAAAAAAGAAAGTCCCAAGTCAGGTTAACCTTCATATCTATGGAAGGAGCATGATGTCATTCTAAAAATGCATCAGGGTTCAAAAATAAACAAAAAAAGACATATCACAAGGCTGATGTCATTTTATATACATGTACATGCACTTTCAAAATACTGTTTTGTTTTGTGTGTTATGTGCATGAGTTCCACATCTTGAATTAGAATTGTATTATTCCAGGGCTTACAGTGCAATCCAAACCACTGGCCATGTTAATCCTATCTATATATTTCCAGGGTTTACAGTGCAATCCAAACCACTGGCCATGTTTAGACAGTGTGATTACATTACTGTACGCCATGAATGATTATAAGTGTAAGTTATACAGAAAACTATAGATAGTAATTATGAGATAAGTGTATGCAACACCTCCCACATAAACAAGGAGCAATATTAAAAAGACCACAATGAACCTTCAACAAGGGTAGAAGGCACTGCTCGCTGTTTTGCGATTGGCCCAAGGTCAAAATAAAATGTATGCAATTCAAATCTAGTAATGATATAGTCAAATATAGACCCCCTTCTTAAACAAAGTACAGAAAACATCAAAATGAAAAGTATGAACAAAAGCTTTGTCATGGATTCCTGGTTTAGAACAGGCACATACAAAACTAGTTTTTGGGCCCAACCTTCCCCCTATCAATATTCCCAGACAAAGCACAAAAATTAAGGGGATATGTTACGATAAAAACGACGTTATCGATAAAATTTACCTGTGAAACAGAAGAACGTCCATTTTCGATTTGAAACGCAACGTCAATTTTACTTGAACAGTATTAACTTTAACGCTATTGTTTATCTTTGATGTAAATTCTTGAAAAAAGATGGTCCATGACCTATGACAAAATATATATCGTTGTTTAGAGAAAGATTTGGACTTTCTTGTGTTAGTTTTTTGTTTAAATGTAATGAAAAAAAATTGTTTTAATCAATGGAGAATAACAAAATTTTGAAAATATTGGATCTTTTCCTATTACTTCTATACAAATTTCTCGCCAAAAACGATAATTTCAAATTGATATAACTTAAAAAATTGATCCATGACCCCCTATTTCAAATGAATATTTCAATGTGTCATGGTATTACCATTATTTATGCAAATTTGTTTTGAAAAGTAAGATGGTCAACCAAAGTAATGTATCCCCTTAACACCCTAATACTAGCTGTTACTGACAGCTAGCTGAGAATCATTCATCAACTGATGTAAAAGAATCTCAAACATAATGATGTTTTGGCAGAAATATTGATAGCTTGATAGTAACTTTAAAACGTTAAATTTTCACTTTGTATCCACTGTATTATTTATAAGCACCACAGCGATCAAGTATGTCGGTTCTGTATGGTGATACAACTCTTAATCATTCATTGTTTTGACGTGGGGTGTCGGATTTAGAACTGATGTATTTGATTCTTTTACATCAATCGATAAATGTTTCTTAGCTAGTTGTCAGTAACTTCGAGTGTTCTCAAGAGAGTTCCTCCTTGTCTTGTTGTTTTCTTACAGTATTTTGTCTTAGGTTCTCTCTTGTTGAATTGAACTTTTGTCGATTGAGTTTTACAGTGTGTTTTATATGTAGCTTTGTGCAAGCTTATCAATAGGGGGAAGGTTGGATCCAAAAAACTAGTTTAACCCCGTCACATTTTATATGTGCCTGTCCTAAGCCAGGAAACTTTGCCAAAGCCTTTGTTTGTCCTTGTCATTCTATGTTAACTGTTTTATGTCAAGAATTGAGTCTTTCGTTGATGATTTAGGGATTGGTTTTGATACTTTTGTATTGTATTATAAGTCTTGGGCCAATGCAAGACGGTAAGCAGTGACCTATGGTCATGTTGAAGACTGCTTGCTGTTTTCCGTTGTGATTTTTTGAATTGCTGTTTGTTTATGTTTGTTGTGTCGCGTACACTTATTCCACATCTCAATATCGTATATTTAAATCTGACTTACTATTTCATCAGCTCTTATATTGGTATTTAATAAAAGATGCTTACAAAATGACTCAAATTAAGTTTTAATAGAAAGAACTAAAATGAACCCTCTTAAAAAGAAAATTGAAAATTGAAGATGATATATTTGATAAGTGTATGTGACACAACTGACATTAATCAGTAGTAATTTAAATACACATGCTCAATAAAGCTGTTAAGCAATTCACTGTTAAATGGACTTTATTAAAAACTTAAAGCTTAAAGTTAAAATGTAGAAGATAATGAGATGTGGAATAAGTGTACACAACACAACCTACAATATAAACGACAATTAAAAAAATCCACAATAGACTTCAATGTGACCAGTTGTCGCTGCTGTGTAATTATTATATAACATTATCATGCAATTTTAAAGTAATTTTCCAAATGTTTCTCAGTCTGCCTGTATTACACATCCAAAGCATTAAAGTTGGACTACTGTTACACCAAGGGACTGGTCATGAGGAAACAGATACTGAAAGAAGACCCTTTTTTACAGGACATGGCTGATGATTGGTTTAAAGACTGGTAGGTATTTGGACTGGTACTACATTTATAGGTGTGAATAAGACAATCTCGTTGGTGACTGGTTTAAAGACTGGTAAGTATTTTGTTTGATATAAAGTCCTACATGTATTTGTGTGATTTGGATGGCTTCCTTTCCTGGAAGGTATTTTTCTTGTACTATGTGAATTGGTGTTAATTAGATTACCTACAAGACTTGATAGAGGACTGGTTTAAAGACTGGTAATACAAATTGTGCTGTTGGTGTCACAACATAACACAAGCATTGTTCTAACGTAGTTAATGTTGTATTGTGCTGAATATGGTGTTTATTTTTGTATAAATAATGCATGTTTTTTTCCAATTTTGTGTTATTTCTCTTTAATATTTTCAACATTATATCATTTCATAGATAAATAAATGCCAAGAACTGCTTTAAAAAAAATGTTTAAAAGTACTCTGACCAGCAGAGAAAAATATATGATACCTTGAGAAAAAAATAATAGCAATGATAAAAGTATAACAGAAATCTATCATTATTAATGAATAATCTTTCCAACTCCATACACATTGTCTTAACATTATTTTTTTCATTTCATGTGACATTGTTTATTTTGATAGTGACCCAGAAATAGACAGGATTGAGGTCAGCCAGGAGGAAAAAGATGAGGTATGATCTAATTACAGTAAAAGGGGGTATCCACAAATCTGTTTAATTAATTTTCTTATCATCAACAGTGTTCTCCCCAGGCCCTTATAGCATCTCGGGACCGAGACGCTATCGTAATTTGCCGAGATGCTATCAGTCTTTACCGAGACGCTATCTTAAATTGCTAAAAATACAAAGGTATTGAGTTTCGTCCTAATGAAGCCACTGACTGATTGATGATCATTGAGTGATTGACACATTTACAACCCCAAGCCAATTAACAAATAAATCCATGATCATGGTCTTGTCAATTAATTAGGAAATATCGATCTTTATTTTATTTCTATTGGACAACCAACCAGGACCAATAGGATTTGACCAAAACAAAAACAAACATATGCACACGTGCTTTTATTCAGGTGTGTTAATTGAACATGAGCCGTTAAATTCTAAATTAACGGTCATAACCCAAATCCAGAATAAAGAAAATGCTTTTTACCTTAATGAAACATGATTTAATGTCCATTGTAACATTTGTTATTCCAAAAAAATGATTTCTAGACATATTGTTTGACCATTGGTCAAAACAGGAAGTTGATATAAAAATAGATTCTTATTACCTTATCTAGCATTTTCTCCTTTTGGCAGGAGAACCATTGGCATCTATTTGATTCTGTCAACTTAGTGACTATTAACCAGTGTGAATAAAATGTTAACATTTGTACTTGGTAACTTATTTATGCCAAAAATGAATGCTATTTAATTACTTTCTATTGCTTCAAACCCAGGCAAATGGCTTTTAGGCCTGTCTTTTCCTCTTCCATCCTTGGTGACTGGATGCAGTTCACTGAGAGTTCACAGATAACAAAAGACATACTGATGATTATTGCTACAATCAGTCCTACTCACACTCTTTCTTAATATGGAACTATAGTATCTTTAGCTTCAAGGAATACAAGGAATACTTACCGGTATATCAAATGGGGTGGGTGGGGAGGGGAGAGGGTGGGTATCATAATACACTAACACATGATACGTGGTCAAGAACTTATCATAAATTGATAGAGAAATGTCGATCGACATGGTTTTTTTCTTTCTGTTACTCGATATTGTTTACGCAAAATGTGATGCTATCCAAAATTTCTGGGGAGAACACTGATCAAATATTTAAGGATTATGAATTAAGTACCCCGCTTTGAAGAAGAGGGGGTATACTGTTTAACCCTTGTCCGTCTGTCCGTTCGTCCGTGCCATCATTCATCCTTAACGAATATAGCAACTACATGAGATAGAGTTCTGATATTTTGTATACAGCTTTATCTTATAGTACCATATGTTGTATACCGATTTTATGCTCCTAGGTAGTCTACTTCCTGTTTACTGAATACACATGATGGACATAAATGCAAAATTTCCGTCACAGTTTCCCAAGCAATTACATGAAATAGAGGTCTGATATTTTGCATACAGCTTTATCTTATAGTCCCATATGGTGTATCACAATTTTATGTTCCTAGGTGAACTACTTCCTGTTTACCCAGTAATTAAACTTGTATGCATGGCTTAGTTTGTGGAGCGGGGGTATCACTAGTGAGCATTAGCTCACAGATTTATTTGTTTTTTATGTGAACTTTCAATAGATAATTTATTTAAATGTAACAAATTTCGGTAAGGATATTGTTTAATTTCCCATCTATTTTACCAGTTCATCAATGAATCATTGAGTCTAGCAGAGGAGAGAAGACAGTTAAATAAACCTCCAAAGCCAACCCTGACACATCTACCAACACCTATCAACAGCTATACGTAAGTGATATAGGCCTCTGTCAACTGAGAATCGAATACAGATTATACTGATTCCCAACTTATTGGTTCTCTTTGCAATTGGGTTTAAATGACACCAAAATGTGTGATAATCCAGTGTCTTAGCAGGAAAGAGATTTTATATTGACTCATATGAGTTAACTTGAGCCTATTGGACCTATTTTGAATGTAAATCATGGAGCATAACAATTTAAGTAATCCAGGAATTTGGAAATCAGTGAAATGAGAATTTATAAAGATTGATTGACACCCAGATTTCTAAAGGAATCTGAATGAACAATGGCTTAAATGATAATATCAGAAATCCACATGAGAATTTTTTTTTAATAATATCTGAGTGGACAACTGTTAAATTGTATCAAGGAGGTTAGTCAGGTAAATATAAAATATGATCAGATTTCATTTCATTTCAAATATTTTATTGATTAAACAAAAGGATTGGACAACAGGCAAAGTCTATAAAGATCCTTTCCTATGATTAGATATAAATGTTTAAAGAGAATTAAAATTTCAATGAATATGAATCATGTTCTGTTTGACAGATGGTGCTGTGTGGGAGAATGTTTACTGGCTTTGTACAAGATGTTGAAGGAGTCTGATCCACCTAAGGTAGAATGATTATATACTGTAGAAGCAGAAATATTCATGGGGGATTATATTTCGTTTATTTCTTGGAATCCCCACGAATTTAAAACATTTTGATGATGAGTGTATACCAAAATTTAATATCCACAAAAATTTGAACCCTCCAATTCAGTTTCGTGCTGTGAACCACGAAATTTTATCCCCACGAAAATAAATGATTATGCAGTAGATCAATGATAATCAGATGTGGATATTCAACAGTTTAAAAAAAATACATGACAGAATAATGACTTTTGATTTAGCATATAAGTGTTGTTGGGTTTTTTTTGTGTGTGGTAAAGGAATATGTTTAGGAAGGGCTGAAATCGGTCCCATATCTGCATTGATCGTCATCTTTGTACCATCTCAATAAATTTGATGAAATTCAGTCATTAGATAACTGAACTTTACATATTGAACCAATGCCATTATGCATGGTAATATGATGTCAAAAACGTGCTGAAAACTCGGAAAATATCAATATTTGCTTCATTTTGAGGGTTTACAAGTGGTTTTCTTGAAATTAGTATAGAGCACATTCCTTGACAAAATTAATTCTTTGGCCATCTATTTGTCTTTTAAAAAAGAGCATTTTAGCAAAAAATTGTTTTTGTCGAAACATGCATCCCAAGTGAAATTAGGAGATTTCTTACCAAATAAGCTATAAAACTACCAAATATCTATAAATGTCATAAAATCATATGATTTCTAGTCCAGTTTTCTCAAAACTGCTGAATATTTTGAAGTTCATTTTTGTAATTAAATTACTTAGATTTAAAAATTTAAATTACAGTGTTTCAAAAACTATTTGGCAGTAATTTCAGAAAGTTTACTCCCAAGTTGAAATTTTGGGGAAATTTTGGTTCTTACCAAACCTACTCCTTTTATGTTTTTGTTAAAAAAAAAGAAGTTTTTGTCTCGCCTGGAACGGCAACACATAGGTATTACTTTCCAGCGGCAGCGGCGGCGGCATCATAAACTTTTTTGTAAGACTATTGTGGACAATGAATTGCTTGAAAGGATAATAGCTAGGCATCTGATATTTGGTATACAGACAGTTCAGGTTATGGTCTATGCAACTGTCACCATGCCGTGTGACCCTGACCCCATTTTCACACTCCAGTGACTCTGTGAACTTAGGTCTTTTTTAAGGCCGTAAACTTTTTTGTAAGACTTTTGTGGACGATGAATTGCTGGAAAAGTATAATAGCTACGCATCTGATATTTGGTATACAGACAGTTCAGGTTATGGTCTATGCAACTGTCACCATGCCGTGTGACCCTGACCCCATTTTCACGCTCTAGTGACTCTGTTAACTAAGGTCTTTTTTCAGGCTGTACTTTTTTGTAAGACTTTTGTAGACGATGAATTGCTTGAAAAGTATAATAGCTACGCATCTGATATTTGGTATACAGACAATTCAGGTTATGGTCTATGCAACTGTCACCATGCCGTGTGACCCTGACCCCATTTTCACGCTCCAGTGACTCTGTTAACTAAGGTCTTTTTTCAGGCTGTAAACTTTTTTGTAAGACTTTTGTAGACGATGAATTGCTTGAAAAGTATAATAGCTAGGCATCTGATATTTGGTATACAGACAGTTCAGGTTATGGTCTACGCAACTGTCACCATGCCGTGTGACGCTGTCATTTTCATGCTCCAGTGACTCTGTGAACTTAGGTCTTTTTTTTCAGGCAGAAAACTTTTTGTAATACTTGTGTGGACAATGAATTGCTTGAAAATTATAATAGCCAGGCATCTGATACTGGTTATACAGACACAATTTGTGTTTATATCAAGAAATGAAAGCTTAGGTGGTTGGTTTTAGTGATGGTGTCGGCATACTTTTAGTGGCCACACTTGTTTATTTTTTGCATAATGTTATTTTCACCATTTCATATCGAAATTGTTACTTTAAAATGATTGATTAATACTCCTATGTTCTCATTTTTGCATTCTGATGAATGTCATAAATAGAGTGTAAATTAAATCAGCACCAACAAAACCTCTGTATTTCAATCAGCTTTAATCTTTATCAATAGTCATATATTTCTTTTGTAAAGTATCTTATGAAAAGCCTCTATTTTCAGAGTATGGGCCTTAGAATTGATCTAACTCCTTACAATGGAGAAGACAAACAAGCTACAGGTGATACCATGGAAACTGATGTTGCTAGGGAAACAGAGAACATGGAGGAAGATGTTGATGCTGCTGCAGAACAGTTTGATGCAAAGACAGTTACTTCCCTTGAACAGATTTTGTCATCTTTACCGGCAGACCAGATGACAGAGTTACTACAGAGTACACCACCAACACCTGTAAAAGGTAAGACAGTTACCTCCCTTGAACAGATTTTGTCGTCTTTACCAGCAGACCAGATGACAGAGTTACTACAGAGAACACCAACACCTGTAAAAGGTAAGACAGTTACCTCCCTTGAACAGATTTTGTCATTTTAACCATTAATCAGATGACAAAGTTACTACACCAGTTAAAAAAGGTGGACTAATTTTCAGATTCCTCAAATTATTTTGATATATTTGTCAAAGCTCCAACAAGGCACATAGAATACAAAAACAATTTTAAATTTGGCAACTTATTTTTTGTGTTTATTGGCTGTGTAATTAGTATAGGAATGATTGCACAATAAAGCCCACATCACATCTAGAATGTCTAGCATTAAGAGTCACCTAATTCCCTTTTATCAATAAAAAGGAATAAATAATATGTGGAATAACAACTATTAATTAAAAGAACATAATGAAATGGTAAGTTAACATGCATTAAATGACTGGAATTTGAATATTTGCAATACAAAACATCCAGTAGCTTTCAATGTTGGAGTTAACAAGCAATTATTTCTTTTATTCAGTTACATCCTCAGTAAACCACACAGTAAGCTCTTCTGTTGCCATGGAAACTGATGAATCTGAACCAATTTTTGACAACGCAACTGAAAATAAAAATACAGAGTCAAACTCAAATCTTCCTGAAGTTAGCAATAATTCAGAAAATAGTCCTTTAGACAGTGTTATCCAGCCAGTATCTGATGAAAAAGATACCTCTCCGGAAAATGTGAAATTTAATACTGATAATGCTGAAAACAAGGATCTTAGTACTAATGGCAACAATGAAATAGACACTACTAGTCCAAGTCTGAAGAATGCTGTAGCAGAAGACCCTCATTTGCCAAGGCAGGATATTTCCACTTCCTGTCAAGGTGACCAAATTAAAGATACCAATTCAAAGGTAGAGGATAAGGAAGACAAAAAATCTATTGACATCGACCAAACAGAACTCCAATCAAAGAACTCTAAAACAGGAACAAGTAGTCCAGACCGAGGTGCCGGGGATGCAGTCAAAGATGGGACCTCTGACAGTGTTGCTATGGAAACAGATCATACAGATTCATTTGATACAGAAAGTCAACCAAAACTTGATGCATTCGAAACAACTTTATCTATGGTAACAAATGAAACAGTATTAAACACCAAAGAAACAAGTGAAAAAGACTCTAGCACCAAGGAAAGTCTAACAGACCCTAACATGAAGGAACAAGGTCAAACAGACCCAAACACAAAGAAACAAAGTCAAACAGACCTCAAAACCAAGGAACCAAGTCTAACAGACCCAAACAATATGGAAGTAAGTCTGGCAACAGAGAGCACAAATATAAAAAGCCAAACAGACTCTACTGCTGTTGATACTAGTCAGACGGACCTAAAGCCTGAGAGTACATCAATAAGCACTGCCAAGAAAGATAACTTTTCATTTGATCCTGTTGTGAAGGAGTTATTCTCCCCTGATAGTACTTCTAAATCCAAGAGTATGAAGAGGAAGAAAGGGAGTAGTTTCATGGATGATTTTGGTGCCAAGAGGAGATCTACAAGGGTATGTAGAAGTAGATAATCAAATATTTTTACCCAATATACATTGTATATTTAGAGAGAGAGAATAAATATTTGACTTTAAATTAATACTTTCTTATGTATTATGGTTATTAAAAATCTTTTTTAATTATTTAAAGTGTTTAATTTAGAACATAAAATTTATCATATTATAAGATTAAGGATAAATGCCTACCAATTTTAACATGAAAGATATATATTTTGTCTTGACTTAAGGCACATTATTGTTTAGGTAAGAAACACCAGTAAAAGGAAGGAAGAGGATTGTGTCAACTTCCAGGAACTACTTCTGACTTTCCTACCATCTAATCTAAGGTACAGACATTAATATAGCATTACAGTTTTCATTTTTACGCCCCATGCATCTACAAACGAAGGGGGGCATACAGAGTTTGGGTCTGTTCGTCTATTTGTCCCAAATGTTGTGAGATTGGGCGCTATGATTTCGGACATACTCTTGTTCTAAATAGATTGATAATTATTTGTTTCATCTTTTGTTGTAAAAAGATGGATATTGCATGTGGAATAAGTGTACATGACATAATTTGAGTAAAACAATTGCAATTTAAAAATATGCAGTAGAAAAAGCCTTCAAACCCAAGGGTTGTCACTCTGAGTTGCAGGTCACTGTAGAGAAAAAGATTCACTCTGCTTCATGAACCAATAAAAGTACTGGTATGCTTGGTGTAAATGGGAGATAATGAAATGTAAAATAAGTGAAATACAACCAACATACTGTAAATCAGCCAAAAATTTAAAATCCACACTAAAAAAGCCAACAGCCTTAGATGTGACCAGTGGGTGCTGGTACTTGGTGTTTGATTTACTTCCTCATTTGAATTTTCTATCTTTGTTTTGATTCCTATAACATTGAAGAGCAAGAATAACATCTTTCTATTTAAGGGATTATGATGAAGAGGCTAGCAATATTTCCTTACATCAACCCGAAGACCCAACAAATAAGAATCAACCAGGTTTGTTATGTGGACTTATCTGTAAACATCTTACAGCAGTTTTCTTATTTAACCAACCAACCAAAGTAATGGCTCCTTTATGTTTTGTTTGGTGTTACCCCCTACCATTATGTTTCTGAATGATAAGTTATAATATTTCAACAAATACAAACAAAGCTATACACAGCTATTAAGGAAATTTTAATTAGCAAAACAAAAAGAATTTTGTTTCAAGTAGGCCCACTTATAATCATATTCCATTTTAAACAAAAGAAAGAAAAATAAACATAATCATATTCAATTTTAAATAAAAGAAAGAAAAAAAACTTGTTTTTGTATTTAAAATATTTTTAATTTAAACTAAATGCTTGGCCATATTGCATGAAAAGAAAATATGGGTTAAAATGGTATGTTTGGGATAATATTTTTTGCAAGTTTTCTAAGCAATTACAATTCACAGCCTCTAAATGTTTGGTATCAAGCTTCAGCATGGGGTATTATATTAGGAGTTGATTTCAAATATGTTGCTCAACGTGTTAAACCAAAATTTTGTGATATATGGCATAAACAAAATAATCATTAATTGATCTGATTACAGGAGATGATTCCATGAAAGCTGACAGTATTTGTACCACAGAGGAAGAAGATGTCAAGAAGTTCCTTTTGGACATGCAAAAAAATAGTGGTTGTCTTCATCTCATGATGCAGTTCATATTTAAATTGACTGAGAAATCTCATTTGAAATGGTATATTTGATTAAAAACATTTAATGCCTTAAAATGTAAATTAATATACTGTGGATTCATTCATTTTCGTGGTTTGGTGAAAAAGTATCAGTTTGTGGAATCTTAAATTCGTGGTTCTTTAGTCTGCAGCATACACACCAATGTAAAATTTCTTTTTCGTGGGATATCAAATTTTGTGGTTCAAGGCTAAACCACGAAAATTGATACCCCACGAATAATAATGAAACCACAGTAATACTTAAGGGGCAAATGTGTCTGTAATAGACAACAAAAGACATTTTTTAGTTTAAAATTTGTGTCCTTGTTTGCTTCGAGATACATGTATAAAGATATATTTGCAGTTAGAAATCTTACCAAAAGGAATGTTGAATAAACATGTATGGATTCAGAAGCATTAGTGTTCACAATACATGTACTAACTTCAGATATGTACAAATAAACACATAAAATAACAGATGTACAGTATATGATAAATGCTTTGAGACACATGTAAGTAACAAGTGTAATTATTCTCTGTTCAAAACCTCAGTTTAAAGGGCACATACTAACAAGTTGGAAAAATCGTTTTCAGAAATCGTAAGAACAAAAATGTTGAGACTAGTATTTCACGTCACCATTGATTCTTTTCAGGCCTGTTGGGTTGACTTGGACATATCTCAGAGTGTATAAGAATAATTCTGTTTTTCAGGCCTGTTGGACTGACTTGGACATATCTCAGAGTGTATAAGAATAATTCTGTTTTTCAGGCCTGTTGGACTGACTTGGACATATCTCAGAGTGTATAAGAATAATTCTGTTTTTCAGGCCTGTTGGACTGACTTGGACATATCTCAGAGTGTATAAGAATAATTCTGTTTTTCAGGCCTGTTGGGTTGACTTGGACATATCTCAGAGTGTATAAGAATAATTCTTTTTTTCAGGCCTGTTGGGTTGACTTGGACATATCTTAGAGTGTATAAGAATACTTCTTTTTTTCAGGCCTGTTGGACTGACTTGGACATATCTCAGAGTGTATAAGAATGTCAGAAATCATTTTGACCTACCGGATACATGCAGGTAGGTAATAATGGTTCTACTGTGAAGTTGATGGTAGTGACCTGCTGTGATTTTGAAATGACCTTGTATTATGGGTGTTGTATCTTGTACACATATTCCATATCTAATTGTTATGTACTAAAAGGTTAGATATGGGAAAAACAACTGTTGTATAGTAACTTGTAGATTAAACGTCAACGTTATGAGTTCAGCTGAATTTTGTTTCTAGGAACAATGTCTTATTAGTATTATTAGAAATTGTACATTTGAAGGTAGTTGTCAGAATAATGATTAGATAACAGGCTTATTCAGAGAAATTCAGAATTTGAGTATAAATAGTTTTCCAGCACAATAAGAGGATAATGAGATGTGGAATAAGTGTACACGACACAAACTACAATTTTACCTATTTAAAAAATCTGCAAAGGATAACAACTAGCAGCCTGCAATGTAACCAGCGATCACTGCTCGCTGTTTTGCAATTGGCCCAAAAGAACATAGTAAAGAATTATTTAAGACATGTTAGAAATTTGTTGAAAACTTAAGATTTGTGTTGGACAAAGGTTTATTGGGTCACTAAAATGAGGAGGCATAAAAAGCCATCATACGAATAAAGGCTTGTATCAACAAAAAATTATACATCTTAAGTTGATAAATTAGTCATATATTTTTGAAAAACTAAAAAGAATTTTGTTTCTATTTTTAGTGATGATGACATTGAAGACAACCTATTAGAACTAGGACAGGTAAGAACATTCAACAACTCAAAAGTTAATTGAGTTTATCTTGCAGTTAATCCAAAATACATTTAAGGTTAGGAACAGGAAAATATTTCAGAACAGGTGACATTCGAGATGATCTGAAATAAAGCTAGACCAACAACTGCAAACTTACAATGAAAGTAAAATGAAATCGTTTGCTTGTTACATGTTGATCAATTTATAGTTGGTCCAATCTTATAGTTACTGTCATGATCATCATCTTAATTTAAGCTTTTTATATTCTGGTATTCAAATCATTAAAGTTGTCTCAAAATAGAGCATAAACTATTATCCATTCCAATTCTTCACAGATTTTATCATGTACTATTGCCTGAACTGCCATCTAGGCACTTACTTATAAGTACAATTGCAGTTTGACTAAATTTAATGCCTTATTCACTATGTATTCATGTTTAACTATTTAAGATATTAATGTTGTGTTATAGTTGTGGAATAAAGTGACTACATGAACTTTAATCTCTAAATTTTATATTTTCCAGGCTTTGTTGTTTAACTCAGAGCTACAGTTGGACAAGTGGACAATAACTAAGTCTAAATTTTATATTTTCCAGGCTTTGTTGTTTAACTCAGAGCTACAGTTGGACAAGTGGACAATAACTAAGTCTAAGTTTTATATTTTCCAGGCTTTGTTGTTTAACTCAGAGCTACAGTTGCACAAGTGGACAATAACTAAGTCTAAATTTTATATTTTCCAGGCTTTGTTGTTTAACTCAGAGCTACAGTTGGACAAGTGGACAATAACTAAGTCTAAGTTTGTGGCATCACCAAGGAAGTGAGTCTGAAATTATGGCATCTAAAGAAATAAAACAGATTATCAAATGATTGAAATTATGAGATCTAAAGAAAAAAATTATCTAATGATTAAATCTTGTTAAAAGTATAATTTTTAATAGATATACTTTAAAAAAAAGGTAACATAACTAACAAAATAATAAGTACTTGAGTTATGTTAAAGCTACATGTATATGCCAATGAAAATTTATTTTGAAGAATTGTATCCTCTTTAGTTTATTGATCCTGTCAACAGTAAAAGTTTTTGTTGTTTTTTATAGACCTGTACTTTATAGTTTCATGGCTGTATGGAGTTTAGAATCTATTAAAACTGTTGTATGTATAATAGGGTCAACATGTATTTACATTTATTTTTTCTCTTAGACCACAGACACCTGGATCTAACCCACTAACAGATTCTGACCTTCCCAGTTACTATGACGATGACGAGTACTTTATTGTTGGGATGATGTCGAGGAAAGATGTATTAGCGGATTCCTGGTTACAGTACTGTTGTAGAGGTAATAAATCCTAATGTAACTTGGATATCATGGAAAAAATGAGATTATGAAAATGAAAATAAAAACTTTAAAAAAAAATAATATAGATAGCTTGTAAGAAAATTGTAAAAGAAAATCCACAAAAATTATCATCAAAGCTGTCTTAGATTTTCACAGTTTAACAACAGACTGATGTGTTGATAATACAAATTCAAGATTTTTACAGTATGTTAAGTGTTTAAGAATGACTTAATATGAATGACATCTATGAAAGAAGCAAAGAGGTATCAAAGGGGCATTTGAATTTCAGAAGTCTGAAAGACAAAGACAAAACCAGTAACCATGAATGAGAACAGCACAAAGAAACAAAATATAAAAGCTCACAAAAACCACTGAATAGCAATCAAAAACATGAACTCAGGTGCTCTGGAAGAGTTAGCAGTTCCTGCTTGCTATAGGACATTTCACATTGCTCATGCTAATTCAGTGTATAAAGGAGGACAAAACATGACAAATGTATTGGAAAATCACTCCCTTTGTAACGTAAACATGTATTTTATAGTTTACTGGATGAAAGCCAAGTTCTACATGCTACAGGGAAAGATGGAAGATGCTGTTTACCTGTTTAAGAAGGTATCTAATATAAAGTACAAATTGTAGGACATATTCATCATCAGGGCTGTTTCATTTAAATTGATGTGGGGGAGGGGGGACACACTTTGTTCAAGACCCCCCCCCCCCCCCCAATAAAAAAAAAGTTATTACACATCCATAAATAAAGGCATTTTAACCCACCACCAACAGAAAAATAAAAAACTGCCTCCTCCCCTTCCCACATCAATTTAAATGGAACAGGCTTTAGTTGTACAGACTTCATAATTGCATTGTTGATAGTTAATTTAGACTGAAACAATTACAAATTTAAAGAGTTCACATATATTATGATTTAATGTAAACAGGAATATTTAGACTTAACAGGCATTTAATGGTTTAAATGTAAGCAGCAAAAACAAGCTCTAATGATAAACACTTCTCGGCATTATTTTGAATTCATTTTGATTTTAGGCTTTAGATTGCCTTAAAGAATCAAATACAGAAGACACAGAGGGATTGAAGATCCATCTCCCAAACTGCTCCACAAACAGTGTGCTCTCTGTGGGTTAGTATAAATTTATCATACTGCAAATACCTTAATTCCATCCTGTTACTGTGAAAATGAGTCAGAATCAATTTCTGTGATGTGGAAATAAATTCATAGATTGGTCCTTTCCAGGAAGTGTGTTGCATTGTGGTATGTTTTATTTTCCTCAATGTTGTTGATTGGTCATAAGTCTATTTATGACTACAGTTAGCGACGTTTACCAGGGCGGATGTTGAATTTCTGAATATGTTCATTATAAATTTATGATATTCTTACAAATTCTTTATTTCAACAATATAATTTTCTCATTCCTTGGGATTCAAATTTTGTTGTTTGCCTGACTCACAAAAAATACTTCAGAGCATATAGAGCTATATCAAATCAAATGATTGTGAGTTTTGTAATTTTTGCCTTTGGACACATATGTAGAAATCCTGCATCTGTTAGAGTGTGAATGTCCTCACACTTACAAGTCTAAATAGATTTTATTCCAATTTATCCATAATGTTTTGTACAATTGATAGCTTGTGCATATCAAGTTCAGAACTAGTTGATAATTTTTATGGCCCGACCACGTATGTGGATCGGACATATAGTTTTACCCTTGTCCGTCCGTCCGTCCGTAACACTCTGGTTAAGTTCTTGGTTAAGGTCCATTACTCAGATACTAGATGTTGGGGGTCAACGATATTTCACCACCAGATGGGTCTTGGGTAGGGCTACACCACCCACTAGAAATTAGGTCACTGTGACCTATATTTTATGCATGAACGACTTCGGTTAAGTTCTTGGTTAAGGTGCATAACTTGGATACTAGATGTTGGGGGTCAATGATATTTCACTACTAGATGTGTCTTAGGTAAGGTGACACCACCCACTAGAAATTAGGTCACTGTGACCTATATTTTACGCATGAATGAACTTGGTTAAGTTCTTGGTTAAGGTCCATTACTTGGATACTAGATGTAGGGGGTCAAAGATATTTGACCACCAGATGGGTCTTGGGTAGGGCTACACCACCCATTAGAAATTAGGTCACTGTGACCTATATTTTATGCATGAACGACTTCGGTTAAGTTCTTGGTTAAGGCTCATAACTTGGATACTAGATGTTGGGGGTCAATGATATTTCACTACTAGATGTGTCTTAGGTAAGGTGACAGCGCCCACTAGAAATTAGGTCACTGTGACCTATATTTTACGCATGAATGACTCCGGTTAAGTTCTTGGTTAAGGTCCATATCTCAGATACTACATGTTGATGGTCAATGGTATTTCACCACTAGATGTGTCTTGGGTAACATGACACCACCCAATAAAAATTAGGTCACTGTGATCTATATTTTATTTTATTTTACGCATGAATGACTTTGGTTAAGGTCTATATCTTGAATACTACATGTTAGGGGTCAATAATATTTCACTTCTCGATGAGTCTTGGTACATGGCACCACCCATCAGAAATAAGGTCACAGCGACCTATATTTTACACATGAACACTTTTGATCAATTTCTTGGTAAAGGTCCATATCCCAGGTAATACACATTGAGGGTCAATGATATTTCAAGAACGGGAGGGCCATCCTGTGGCTCATAGACACATTATCTAGTTTAACAAATTATGCCCTTTTGAGAAAAAAAATGATCAGCACAGAATGTAGAATTTCTTGTTTTATTTCAGAGACCATTGAGAGACAACTGAAATCTTTAGAGAGAACACAGTCTTATGGAGAAACACAGAGATTATATGATGCTGGGGAGTATGAAAAAGTGGTCGATTTTCTTCTGAAATCAAATCCAAATCAGGTAGGATCCTTGATGTTTTGGGTATATTTTGTCTTTGTTGTGTTGAAATTTTTGTGGGGACAGTCAGCCACAAGAACCCAACAAACTGTTAATTTTGTATTAAATCATCAGTTAGCAACTATTGCTAAATTTAAATTTAGATTTAAAGCTATTTAAATTAAAAATTAAACCAAATGTCTTAATTGGGGAAACCACAGAAATTGAGACATGATAGTAGGTTTACTTGCTTTAAGATACCTGACATATGAAAAACAATTAATCAGTTTTCTTGTGTTATTAAGGTTTCCATGACAACCAGTCCCACGGAGAAAAGATCTCAACTCCTGCTACTACAGGACTCTTTGATTAAACTCAAAGACTATAAGGTAAATGGGACCATGATAAAATATTAAGAAATAAATGGTGTATGGACTCATTTAACTTCAGTACAAAAATAAAGGTCAATTAAAAATGCACAAAGAAGGAGGATTTTCATGATTAAAAAGACTTTTATAGTTGAGTTTAGAAAATGACATGTTATTTTCAAAATGTAAAGATGAAGTGTTATTTTATCTTGTTTGTTGATTTTTGAATAGATATGAAACATATAATTTATATATCTAGCATAAGAACAACAACAACAACAACAACAATAACACTTGAAAACAATAGAAAATAAATAAACCATTCTAACTTTCTTTCAGAAAATGCAGTTTTGTTAAATCCCAACATGTATCTCTTATTAGTTATCTTGTTTTACAGAAAGCATTCCTATGGACTGAGATAGGTCTAGATGAAGCTGTTCAGGCTTACAAATCAAGCCCTGCTGATAAGGACCAGTGGGCAGATACTCTAGTTCAGACCTGTCAATCTTTGTCATTGTAAGTTAGAAATTGCTGTTGAAGATTAAGAGTACTATCAATTTGCTAAAAAAAAATGTATTCTCGACATTAGAATTACATGTATTTTAGAATTAATCAGGGGTATCACTTGTTAACATTAACCTTAAGATGTACTTGTTTTCAATATAAAGTCTCAAATGTCCAGAACTGCTTATTGGAGTTTAAATCTAACAAAGTTCATCATGAAAAGAATATCATGTAGACATTTCAGCAATCTTAGATTAAAACTGCCATTTGCATTTGAGGAATAAAAACCTTCTAAAATCTCTATAAACATAATTTTACTTTCAGAATAAGTAAGTTGGACAAGAACGCTTTGTTAGACCTCCCTGTTGTTAACCAAGCCAGACTCTCACACAATCTAATCTATATCATAGACGTGGCTATGTCTGTTCCGGATTCCTGTAATGATATGCCCATTAATACCGTGTTACCATGGATACTACTGTATAAACTCATAGAAAAGTCAGTATTATATTATTAGCTGTGTTTTCTTTTTATTATGTCAAACATCTTGCAATATCTTTTTATTTGTTTAACGTGTAAAGCCTGCTTCTTTTCACCTATAACGTATAACATTACTTCAAAAAACAAATCTAATTTCTTGTTCAATTATTGAAAGATTATCTTTTATCTTTTGTTGCTGTATTTTAGCTTACAATGATTTATATCTTTTTTTATTTTCTACAGAGATGAGAGTAAATCCCCCAAACCAGATGATGGGTCTCGGGAGGATTTCAACAGCTCCATTCCTCCTTCTATCATGTTACTAAATATAGCTCATGAATACCTGGGCAGGTAAATATCTTCTATCATGTTACCAGATATAAAGTTCATGAATACCTGGGCAGGTGAATATCTTCTATCATGTTACCAGATATAAAGTTCATGAATACCTGGGCAGGTGAATATCTTCTATCATGTTACTAAAGATAGCTCATGAATACATAGGTAGGTAAATATCTTCTATCATGTTACTTAATATAGCTCATGAATACCTGGGCAGGTAAATAACTTCTATCATGTTACTAAATATAGCTCATGAATACCTGGGCAGGTAAAAATCTTCTATCATGTTACTAAATATAGCTCATGAATACCTGGGCAGGTAGATATCTTCTATCATGTTACAAGATATAAAGCTCACGAATACCTGGGCAGGTAAAAATCTTTTATCATGTTACTAAATATAGCTCATGAATACCTGGGCAGGTAAATATCTTCTATCATGTTACTAAATCTAGCTCATGAATACCTGGGCAGGTAAATATCTTCTATCATGTTACTAATTATAGCTCATGAATACCTGGGCAGGTAAATATCTTGTATCAAGTTACCAGGTATAAATCTCATTAATACCTGGGAACTCACCTCCCCTTTATGGAGGATTTTATACAAGAAAAGTGCCATGTTGAATTAAAGTTGTTTTCATGTGATGTAGTGAGTGAGTTGGTGTTTTACACCCTTGCAATATATATAGGTTAATTTAGGGAGATGAACATAAAAAGGATGATAAAATGAAAATGAAATGATGATGAAATCTGGGGAGGGGTTTGAGAAACAAAGGAATAGTAAATTTTGAAGAACCACAGGAAAAGGGGGAGAGGTGGGTAGGGGAGAAAATTTAGTCTATGTGGTGCACTACTTGGGGGATCCACAAAGGGATCTTTTACGTGCATGAAGTGTGGCACTCCCCACACGTTGGCCTACTATGGTCAGCGGCCAGGATTTCCGTATTATAGACTTGACAACCCCCGCGGACGAGGGCCACCCTATTCAGCCACCTAGGGTACACACCTTGGTCGCTCTGTGGGCTGAGCACTGACCTGACATCAGAATCCCAACACCCTTAGTTGCCTTACGATAAGCCTATTCGCCACCCTTGCACCGTAGGGGTCTCATGTGATGTAAGTCCAGACATGGATTATTCTTGATTTATATACAAAAATTTTAAATTCATGTATCAACAATCAATTCATGCCCCACCTTTCCAGAAGTCGAATACATACATGTATATTGCACTTTGTTTTAAAATGTCTTGTGATAAACTTATTTGTTCCCGTTTCAGACATGCATGGTGTACCAAATCAGAGGGGGAGCTACTCTTGTTTATCATCAGTATATTATCCTCGGAATCGACTCAGTCTGATATCTACAATGAGGAGCTGGGGCAGGCTGTTGAACAGTGTTTTTATTGTCTCTATGGTCATCCGACAAAGAAAGGACGATATCGTCATCTAATGGACCACAATGCACCACAGATTGAGCTGACCTGGGAGAGAGCCGAGGATATATTTAATTATTTTAAACCTAAAACCATGCCAGAGTTTGATAGTTACAAAACAGACGCAGTAGCAGGAGAGGTAATATTGATCTTACCAATGTTACAACCAAGCAGTTTTTTTATCGTGACAATTCAATTTTTGCTGTATTCACAATAGAATTTTAAGGTGATGATATGAAGTGTCATAGAATTTATTTAACCTTTTAAATCATGTTTCACAAAAGTAGAATCATTCCTTTTTTTGGCAAGAACACAAAATTTTCCGCATATGAAAAGAAAAACATTTATACAGTATTATACCCCTGGCTTAAAAAAGGTATATTGTTATAAGAGTATCCATTCATCTGTATGTAACTCCTTTATACAGGACTGAAACCGAGTTACAGCCAAAATTTCCGGACGTCGGAGTTTTTTTCCGGTGGACATCGGAGTTTTCCGGTCAAAAACTCCGAGTTTCTACGGAGTTTTTTCTCGGAGTAATACGCGAACGTCCGAGGTAAACCCGGCGGGACTCCGAGGTACAACTCCGAAATCGCCCCAAAAACTCCGTGGTTCATTTTATTCTATTTGAAAAGGACAATTGTATACGCCTGTAATTATTTCCAATTCACATTATTACGTCTCAGATGTCTTAAAATATGATGATTTTATTTCAAGTCTTGTTTATTTTTTAAGTCTTACAACTCCGAAATCGCCCCCAAAAACTCCGTGGTTCATTTTATTCTATTTGCATGAAAAGGACAATTGTATACGCCTGCAATTATTTCCAATTCACATTATTACGTCTCAGATGTCTTATATTTGTATTTTTTTTTAAGGCTAATAAAATATTTTGATTTTATTTTAAGTCTTGTTTATTTTTTAAGTCTTAAAGAAATATATCGGACGATGGTATCAATCTTAGGTCTTTTCCGTAGGCAGTTTAAGCGACTGATTTTAAATTACAATATGATGAATACTTGATGGTTGAAAATGATAATTGAATAATTACGATATTTGGAAGGGGTAATAAATAAATATCGGACAGCAAGTGGCCGGGGGAATTTATTTCACAACAGATTTCTCAGCAACTACTATAGCCTTCCATATGATATCTTTCAGTTTATAATGTTCAATGGCTTATTTTACGCCTGCCGATCTTATACGATGTCCGACGGGAAAAGGAAATACTAGTTTACGGCCTGTTAAGGCTAAAGTATCGTAAATCAGTAGATTAATAAACTGAATGGTAACATATCAGCTGCATGGGTTTGTCAAAAGGAGCCATGATGTTAATTGAATTCCTGAATTGCGGGTATTAGAAAATATACGCATGCATGTGCGTAAATGAATTTAAAAAATTCTAATGTCATATAAGTTGGTTCTATCCCGAGGTTCTATCAACGATTTATGAAAACTTTTATGTGTACAGAAAATTCTTACAGAGACAATATTATCATAAAGTACATTTAAGTGGTTCAATAATAAGAATCATGTGTGTATACTGGTATTATGTGTACAATGTAACTCAATTATTATCTTTTCTCTTATATCTGTTTATTTGTTACTCATGCTGCCCTTATGGGCCCTTAATTGGACAATAAAATATGTTCTACATGTATGTTCTATTAGTCATTTTGATTCGTACCTCGTGTTTCACATTTGTATATTGTGTTCCTATACTACATGTGTTTCCGCCTATACACCGACGTCCTGCTGATGTTGTCCTCGGGACTATGTCTAATAAACATAAGAGTCGCAACTTCCAATAAACAAAGGTGTTTCGACTATGTCCAATTAACAAAGGTTTTGTAACATGTATGGTAATAAAACAGTGTGATCATGTTCTCGTGCAACCAAGGACTAAGTAACATAACAAGATGTATCTCACTTTTTTATATATAATTTGAATGAAAAACGTACATCACCAGTAATTACTAGGCAATCTGTGATGCATCAAATAGTCTTGGTACTTCATAATATGCTAGTGTGACAAGTGAACAATGCATGGAGGAAATTAGATAAGAGTTTGTCATAAGACCGCTATCTACCAATTTCTCTTGTTGTCCTTCTTTGTTAAAAAGCACACACGGTATTTTTACTGTTATCAAATTTCCCGCATTAAACATTAACGATGTATAGCCGATCTATCCCGTGCGTGTGTTCTTGTCTTCAGCGACTGGTGCCGGCTCAAATTTTTTAGTATTTTGTTTCATTATTTTGCGTATTAGCAAATTATTTTTGTTATATTTTTCTATGTATTTCTTCATGTGTATCTACAAACTACTTAAAATTGTTTCCATGCATGCTATTGTGTTGCATTGAATTTTGCAAGAACAATATTTTGTGAGTGATTTGCCGATTTTAACGTGGCTCACCCGTCCCATTTGCTATTTTTTTATTTCTGCTTATCAAGTACAGAATAACGACAGGGTAAGAGTATAATCGTGTAAAACGTTATCCCATGCAATTTATTAAGTACCCTGTTGATTTAAATACTGAATTCCACACACGTGCGTCTATGATTTAGAAAAGAGGAGGGGGCCGCCTAAATTGTCTGATGAAGACGAAAAGGGGAATGGGGATTCCCGATGTTGTGCATTAAATCTGCTCGAAAATTAGAAAATTATAATCAAGGATGGAGGATTCCAACACCGGCAATGCATGAGTCTTGATCTGCTTCTGCAAAAAGTAGTAAACGGACTTTTAGAAAGGCAACAGTTCCATTTATGTATTTTTCAATGTTGAAATGTTAGGGGGTTGTCTTTTCCCAATTTCTAAAGAGATGCGGAATAAGTATATACGCGCAGGGATGTCCAAAACAAAATCAGTTTTATTTAATCCCTGATACGCGTGAAGACGACTAGACAAATAGATATCGGAATAGAAAATCCTGATGGAAAACAGTTGCTCAGTGCCTTAAGAAGTCATAACCATAAAACGCGCGTCGGGCGTAGCAAAATTTAATTGTAATTTGATTACGTCAATGCACGATGTGGGTAAGTGAGTGACAGGTTACTGGTGGTTTATGCTCCATGCAGCAACACTTGATTTCAATTGAGATAACGCTGTCAACGCAGATATTACATTTTTTGTACATTATAGTAACCTGCTCTGCCATTGAAACTTTTTGTTGCAGATGAAATTGCTATGGCCTGCCCGGCCTGTTGTTATTTTTTTTTCTCTTCCATAAACCAATGATTCATAGTGGATCCATGCAGCTATTAAAATACCCCCGCTTAAAAAAGGGGAGGGGTGTATTGTAATATGGCGTCTGTGTGTCTATGCGTTACACATCTAGGTACCTATCCCTTGTCTGTTACTTCCCCTTACCACCTCATTCATTCACAAGAACCTTTACGCAATCATTGTTGTATATTGTATACGTGCACCTACCATTTTAGAATCTGATCGTTGGAAGCTTTGTAAAAATCCCTGCATGCATTTTTCAATCAGACTTGCGTTTAGAGAAAATATGGGCCAAAGTTGCCAAAAACGCAAATTATATAAGTTTGTGTGGACAAATAGTTTATATGCAAGATCTGGACTTTTAGTGTGCCATGCCGAATAACACAATTTTTTGGTAGGTTGGGGATGAACTGGCTAAAAAAAAAAAACAATTACATTTACAGGAATTTCCCTTTTATTGGTTTCAATATATAAAAATGTAAGATATGCATCGATTCAAAGTCCACAGAAGGCATGTGTCATGATATGCTAGTGTCCAAAGCTATTGACTATTCGCTTTGGACCTCCGACGTACAGGTTTCAACAAGTTACGGTTGTATCGTATATATTTTTGTATATATGCCCCATCTACTACGTACATCCCAAGATTTGATTGAAAAACTCCGACACATACAAGTGTAACATGGGGACATACAAAAAAAAATAACATATACTAGTATTACAAATGACAGAATGAGCTAGTCAGACAGAATATAAAGTTAAAATAACAAATTCAGTTTATGTACAAACGATGCTATGTTGTTTACAAGTTTGACATTACAGAGAGATGACATGCCACTCATCTTATTTGGATTCATGCAATAGTACCTTGGTATATGTAAAAAAAAAAAAAAAAATGACCATACGTACGTCCCAAATGTTGCGATATGGGGCATTATGTCTTTTTATCATATCCTTCTTTTAATCTTTTTTGGGCGGAGTATTATTTGTGAGCTATGACTACAATTTTCGGTTCCAATTTGACTTTTTTTTTATTTGACTTTAAATGCTTTGCATAATCTTTTGATGTATACAGGGGCGTATATCCAGATATTTTAGAAATGGGATGGGGGTCTCGTATATATAGAGATAAGATTGTTTATTCCAATTAAGGTCCCTCAATGGGCATAATAATTTAATACAATGATTTTACATGTTTAATTGGGTCAAGACAAAACAAAAACAAAAATATATAGTCTGTTCAGAGCCATACCAGTATTATATTAAATAATTATACTTTACTGATCGGCAGTTCCTGACCAGTTATGCCGAAAATCTACGTGAGAATAACAGAATGTTCGGAGGAAAGCCCATAAAGCAACTGGGATGTGTGCCACAGGCAACCCTGCATAAAGGGTTCCTCCCCCCGGGTCAGTATACACCCCCGATCGATGAGCCACTGAAGCTATAACCCAGTGACAGTCTAATTTTTATACGACCGCAAAAAAAATTGCGGACGTATTTTCAAAAATGCCATGGTATGATGCTGTCGTCGTCGTTGTCCCGATCTTAAGTGTTCCCACAATTACTTTATAGTTCTAGTTGTACTTCGGTATCTCGAGATCGAGGTGGATGCATAAATATACATGTATATAATTCATTGTAATACAGGTATTAGTGTAAGATGTATACGATGCCAAACCATTTCACTGAGTAATTTGATTTTCTCATCTTGATGTCAATCGGGTATTATAGTAAACGAAACGCTCACTCGGGAACGCTTGTAAAAATCTATTGTCTCGACCTTATTAGTTTTATTTTCTCTAAGTTCGATTACTTGTCTTATATTGATAATATTATTTTTTTACATTAAAACAATAATTAATAAGTCAGTATACCGATGAAATAATTAACTTTCGGCCGGGTTTATAATTTAAAAAGAAATAAAATCCTCAGTATTTCAAAATAAAAAATATCTGGTTTGAATACTAATATTCTAATTAACAAAACTGCTACACGATACATCACCAATTCAATAAACAACACATCACGCTCTGGTGGAGTCATCCCTAATTGTACCCCATAGCAAACGGCGGCCAGGTGTATTGATTTTCTACCTGTGTGAATTGTGTGCTAGCCGGAAGAAGATTAACTGCAAATCAAATACACAAAGCTCTCAAAGGTTTTAACAAATAGTAGCTCAGTTTATTTAATGATATGTTTTTGTGGTAAGGTTAGTACTTATCGGGAATTATGAATAACGGGGAGCCACTGTCTGTACACACTCTAAAGTAAACGTTTCAAAATGCATGATGTAAAAAAAATATCGAAGGACCCTATAGCGTAGCAACATATCGTGGTTTGGATTATCCAGATCATGTGATGCATACTCGTGCAGTTAGCATCATCACAGGAGGGGATCCGTGTGTACTCTAAATATTTAAAGGTACCGAGGTGTGAGGCTCGTACAATATTCATATACCACCACCCCCCCCCCCCCCCCCTGACAAAGGACATCTATTCATAATCCAAAAATCATTGTGTGACATAGTCCATGTATACATAATAACATGCAGATACTCTGTAATTTACAGGCAATATGATGTTATAAATATTCTGTGAAAATCCAAATATATTAAATTTTAACTAAATTCATGTTCAGGAAGGGTCGTGGGAAGTTATTTTTTTTGTATCTTATAACAATTAATACGAAGAAAACATTCACAGATACATTCTCGGCGCTTCAATGTTTTTACTTTGATATAAATAATAAACATTAGCTCTGCATGATCAGATACGGATTTTCGAATCACACATACATTTTTTTTACTCGAGAGGAGATTGCCATTTTGCTGGTGGCAAAAATTAATTAGATGCCCGAATAACAGAAACAATCACAGGACAAATTGAAAGAGAAAAATAAGCAAACAAAAATAGAATTTTATTAATCATTTTAGAAAATACTCTCAAAGACTCTAAGACTATGGCGTATCCTGAAATTTTCAAACGGGAGGGCGCGCACCCGTTCTAAATCCGCCTTTCAGACTGCACATTCCAGAAAGTTTAAGGATGGATTATATTTAGTTGTGAATTTTCCACATTTTTTTAGAAAGACGGTACTACACAATTTTAACAAAAGTTTTAAATTACACGTTAATGAATATTTTTATTATTGAAATACAGATTTCCATGTTGCCGATTCCGTTTCACTCATTCTTGGTGTATTTGAATCGTTCATATCCTAAAAAATTACCAGCGCATGGACAGTTGTTCACGAACTTTGCTTGTGAATTGAAATATCACGGAGAAGTGAAACCCACGGAAAAGCATGATGAGAAGTTGGTATACATTACATTTATGACAAGTGCACATTTCATTATATGCAGCGTATCGTCTTTCCATATCATCAGTGTTGCATACATTGTATAACCGCAAAAAAGTAAATTATCTGTCTTCTTCCTAATGAAAGCAACCCCCTTTTTTTAGCACCATGCTTGGCATAATTATTGCGAACACATGCAGTGTAATGTTGTCCATAGACTTTAGTGCCTATTCTGGTGATAATAAAAATCAAAATAAACTTATATCTGAAAAATCGTGAACTTAGTTACACTGTAAGTAATTTTATGGAAGGCTTCATGTGGGCATATAGATATATATCACAACTGTTATCATAAACACTGACAAACTGAGGAAGTTTAAAAATTGTACGTGTATGTAGTTGTCAAAAAAAGACAAAATGTGGGCATGGTAGGCAGCAGTCTAATCGTAGTCCCTTGTCTACTTACCAAATTTGACACACCATATTTACCGTAAGCAACGCGAAGGATGAGCAGCAAAAAAAGTAAATGCTTTATATCCTTCCGGGTCACATTGGTTACTCTTGTTACGACTTAAGTTCCCGATGTTGATGCTTTTAGTTGATTTTAGTGTTGTTTTTTTGCCGGATTTCACGGAGTGAAAAATCCGGGTTATAAAATGGTGAATGGCGGGCGGCGGGCGGGCGGGCGGCGGGCGGGCGGGGAAGAAATTTTCGTAACAGTTTTCTCAGCAACTATAAATTACAGCCACTTGATATTTGGTATACAGCATTGGGATGAGGTCCCATAACGTGGGATGCGATTTCAGGTCTGTCGCTCACCTACTTCCTGTTTACCGACTTAGTTAATTTTTTACCATAATGTCCAATAGTAGAAAATTTTCGTAACAGTTTTCTCAGCAACTATTTATCATAGCCACTTGATATTTGGTATACAGTATCAGGGTGAGGTCCCATAACGTGGGATGCGATTTCAGGTCTGTCGCTCATCTACTTCCTGTTTACCGACTTAGTTAATTTTTGACAATAATGTCCAATAGAAGAAATTTTTCGTAACAGTTTTCTTAGCAACTACTAATCACAGCCTCTTGATATTTGGTATGCAGCATCAACATTGGCTCCCATAACATGGGATGTGATTTCAGGTCTGTCGCTCATCTACTTCTTGTTAAACGAAATCCGGCCATTTCTGTCTTTGACCCATTTTCTTTCATTTGTATCTAAGAAATGTCGCTCTGAATTTTCTATATATATTTTTTTTATTCCCTTTTTCTCTCGACGCCGTGAAAAACTATATTCTACATCTATATATTCTACATCGTAAAATTTAGTGGCAGTTCAGTATCAATAAGCTAACAATCATGTCCTAAGTTTATTTTGTTTATTGTAGAAATCAATCATCAATATTTATACAATAAACAATGTGAGATTGGTTCTTAATATACAGGTGCGATAAACGAAATTCGAAAATGTCCCAGGTGTAAATTTGAAATGGTTTTTGTATGTGTGTGTCGGTTCATATTTTCTGATTTTATATAGTTATTTATTCTGATGCCTAGGCATATCAGGTCTATGTATGAGAATCAGATAGTCAAGCTAAAGAGATTATTTTGTTTACTGAGGTATGCGTTCGGATTCTCTGTTGAAACATGCATGGTGTAATTGTTTAAGGGTAAACACTTTGATTATAAATCGGAGTTGACTGTGATTTTTCACTGATGACTAATTTTGGAAAATTTCTTTTCTTAAACAGTAACATTCATATCTCAGGAAAATTTAATATTTTCAGATATAACAGAATTTGATGAATACGTCTTAGGCCTTCGAAGTCTCGTTTACAATTTTATATATGATTTATTACCAGTAACAACCAATGAAGGACTGGTGATAGACAAACGAAAAAATAAACAGAAAAAAAAAACAACTCGCAGAATAAAGACCATGTATGTGTATTATTACGGCACTTAAAAAAATCCATTTTGGGTGACCGAGCCTGTTAGTATTTAACGACCTATAGCTAGTCCTGGGACCTGCTTCGTTCACATCAAATCTATTCGTATAGTTCGTCGCAAAATGCATGAAAGAAAAGGGATGCGTGCAAGAGAATTTGTTCATATGCTTCTGTTTATAAAATTGGCGTTTTGGTGCGCGCATTCAGATTTTTATTAGAGCAAGAAATTTAACATGTATTTTAGACATGAACATATCCAAAAGACATAACCCCCATAACTATGATGTTGGTGAAAAGGGTACTAATGCATGATGATCTCTGGTTTGCTTATATCCTGATGTGTATATGTATATAAATTTTCACGATAATACCATAATTCCTTCATGGTAAAGAAACTTCTACCTGTAAGTACCCCCTGGTGGAACAGGCGGACGAGAGAACCAGAACACTATATAAAGATCTTGGAAAAAAAAAAGAAATTGTACCTTTATTTACATACATGTACTTCTTACATGATTTATGAAAAGCATATCGATTTGACGCATTTTAAAGTTACATATATATTTTAAGTAAAAATGTTACATTTTAAGTTATATTTTCGTGGGAAAAAAAATTAAAACGGTGGTGTTAAAAAAGACATTGTTAACGTAACAGGATTTAGACGCAAGAGGCATGGGAGACGGGGCGGTAAAAAACTACCAAGCGGCTAATCGAACGCCAAATCGGACAAACTAGGAATAAATTTGGCGTGGCAACAACATATAGGGACTGAAAATGAAGAGTGACAGTAAATTTTGAATACCAGCGGTAAAGATGAGAGTTTATTGGGATGAAAATAAGCCTATTTGTCGCACTTCTTAGTGGTGGTTTATTTCTCTCTCCACACAGGTCAGAGGCAAAGCTTTCCTGTTATAGATACCCCGCTAACGAGGACAACCCTGTTTGGCTATTTAGCTATCTCTTTGACTATCCGCCTTGTGGGCTGAGCTTTAACCCGGGTTAGGGTTTTGTTTGTCTTCATCTACCGGATTTGAAACACTGGATTGAGAATTGCAACTCGACGGATGTGCTATAGCAAGCAAGAACTGCTTTACCGAGATCACTTTCGTTAAGAGTTGATTTTTCTTCGGTTCATTTTGTTAGTGTTTTTTTGTTTTGTTTTTTTTTTGTTTCATCGTGCTGTTCGTTCGTGTCTACTATTTTTTCAATATTATATATATAGTATTATTCCATACGTATATGTGGGTGGTAAAGATTTTTTTTCGTGCATCATGTTGAGCAATTTTTATTTCCCGTTCAGCCGTGCATGGAGGTTCATCGGCGTGCATCGTGTTTCTCTATTTCATTTTTCGTTCATCGTGATTATCATTTTTTTATTGGTCGTTCATCGTGATTGTCATTTTTTATTGGCCGTTCATCCGTGCACGTACCCCCCCTTACCACCCCCGTATATGCAAGTCAATAATTGTAAATTTAAAAAGGTCCGTCGTAAATAAGACTCGAGTCAACCCAGTCCTTCTAGCGAACAAACATTTGATTCCTTCACGTCATTTACAGCATGCATATTATAAAGAAAGACAATGGAAAAGTATACTTGGCCAACAGTAACTTATAAGACAAGTTACGAAAAATATTCGAAAAAGGAAGCCGTCAAATAAAGCAACGAGGATATCTATTATTTGCAACTTACGCGGAGAGAAACCTGAATAGGTGTAATAATTAAATGACAGAGGACAGTCGTACAAATTTATGTCGGTATAATCCACTATTCGGATTTCGGGCATAATCACGCTTAAGACTTACAGAATAGAGATTTCTTGTTCAATCACCGTTTACAAGTCTTTGTTTCAGTTATATATACAAATGTAGGAAGACGTCAGTCATTCGTAATTAAGGTTTTGCCGTACTGCACTTGCCGATTAACTGAGCTGCAAACAATAATTTTAAAACAAGTTATCAGTAAAGTCGGGTACGTATTTTTGTTCTATTCTAGTACCCTCTATTTTCAAAATCATTTCAATGTCTCTTTAATCTCCCGCTTTTATCCAGTGTGCAGTCCAAAATTAACTCCGTGTCAGTGAGGTGTCGGTCTGGTCTGACGACCTTCCGCTCCCTTGAAAGTTTTCTGTCGTATTCATGCAGTTGATTGTCATGCCATGCTATGCACTATGACCTTGTTGTAAATACGATTTTTTTTTCAGAATTTTTAGAAAGAAACAGTTCATAACGTATGTCTGAGACAATAATTGAATAAATAAATCGATATGATTTTCTCAGCGTATGTCAAGTGCTTAAATGTCCTATAGGTTTAACAAAGAATCATAACGAAACAACGGGAAAATAACAAATTTGCGGATATCCCAATTTGCCATACAAGAATATACAACAAAATGCCGACATAGTCACGGAAACACGATTGTTAATATTTAGTTATTGGTCGACGGTATCTTTTCCACGGAACAAAAAACTCTGATAATTTTGGTGGCCGAACTCCGCGGACCGGAAAACTCCGAGGTTTTTGTGAATAATCGGAGTTTTTTCTCGGATCTTCCGCGATTTTTCCGAGGTAAATCCCGGAAAAAAATCGTCAGTTTCCGGGTAACTCGGAGTTTCCCGGACCTCCGACGTCCGCAATTCCTGGCTGTAACTCGGTTTCAGTCCTGTATGTTCAATCACATAAAATTAGGACCTTTTTGTGAAGAGATGCATTTTACAAAAAGGAACTCTGCTTCTACATGTAGATTGAGACTTCTAGTTCTTATTTGCCAAAACATAAGGATTTCTTAAATAGTTGTGAATAATTTATAGTTTGTATTGACTTTATGTTTCAGGTTGAAATGTTATTGAAAAGAATCTGTAATTTGGTTCCTGAATCACAAAAACCAAGTGAGTTGAAGTTGATATTCTATATTTTATAACAAACAGGATCTTTTGTGATCCCTTTGTTATACCCCCGCTTCGAAGAAGAGGGGGGTATACTGTTTTACCCTTATCTGTCCGTCCGTCGGTTCGTCCGTCCGTCTGTACTTTCGTCTGTAACTGTCACAGTTTTCTAAGCAACTACATGAGATAGAGGTCTGATATTTTGTTTACAGCTTTATCCTATAGTACCATATCACACTAGGTAAACGCTGTCCGCGAGAGAAATGATATTTCACGTTTTTTCTGTACTGATATTTCATGTTGTCTGGTCTACTGGCATGGGTGGCTCATTAAACATTTTATTTTCGTGAGTTTTTACCTTTTTAATACTGCTTGTTGTAAAAAATTAAATCATTGAATATTTGTCTTGGACATATTTAGTTAATCTTTAAAAAAAATTAGCATAAAACAAAAGAAAAATAACCACTGAAGCATAATTACTAGAAAAACAGTGGAAACACAGTTATAACATATGAAAAATATACGGGTTTGAAGGAAAAGCTAGTGTAAATGCTTTTTGATTAAATCTTAAGTCAGTATAATTCATAAAATTAGTAATTTAATAGATTATCAACTGAAATTCAGAAATCTTAAAAATATTGACTGTACTGTTATTCTGTGTTCACGAATTCATTCTGTACTGTTACTTCGTGTATTAATCTATCAAGACTGTCCTGTTATTTCGGGAATTAATTTTTTTTTTAAAGTAGAATACAGATCCCTCTTTGAAAATCAAAAAGTTATGTTAAATCCAAATCCAAAGTAATATGTAATCAGTCTAAAGGTATCACCTTTAAAGATGGACTGATGCAGAAATGATAACTGCTCTAAATTATCTTTTGGACAACATTTATATTCGTTTTGGGAGAACAATTTATCGCCAAGTCATTGGTATCCCCATGGGAACTAATTGTGCCCCACTTATTGCTGACCTTTTCTTGTATTGTTATGAATCCCAATTTATGGCAAAACTTCAAAAAGACCCCAACAGACAACATCTCATTGAAACTTTTAATTATACATACAGATATTTAGACGACATTCTTTCACTAAACAATCCCACATTTTCTAATTTCATTACGGAAATTTATCCCAAGGAATTAACCTTGAATAAATCTAACCTTACTGGTGATAGATGCCCATTTTTAGATCTAGATTTAAGTATAATCAATGGAAAATTACACACTAAAATATATGATAAACGGGATGACTTTTCATTCCCTATTGTGAATTTTCCTTTTCTAGAGGGAGATGTACCACTTGCTCCGTCTTACGGAGTATATATTTCACAGTTGGTAAGATATGCTCGGATCTGCAGTGGTGTGTCTGATTTTAATGATAAAAACCGGTGTATTACAAAAAAATTTACTAAAACAAGGATATCGTTACCACAAATTAGTGAAGTCGTTTACTAAGTTTTATCATAAATATCTTTACCTTATTGGAAAATTTAACTGTACACGACGACTTTTGATTGTAAAGGGAATATCCCATCCAGATTTCTACGGTAATGTTCTTTATAGAGCAAATAAATTCAAAAACAATCCCTTGGGAATGCAAAATTGGCTTAAAACTTTATTAAATAAAGGTTATGAAATGGATATTTTAGTAAAATCTTTGAATTTAGTCTTCTTTGGTAAAAATATTGATAATTTGATACTTACGGTACTTTAAAATGTTAATTGCCTTTTTATACTTATGTCATTTTTGAGCAATACAGCGGTCAAGTGTGTCGGTTTTGTGTGATAATGCATCATCAAATCAAGTGTTTGACGTGTTGTGTCGGATTTAAAATCGACATACTTGATTTTTTTACATCAGTTGATGGATGCTTCTTAGCTAGCTGTCAGTAACTTCGAGTGTTCTCAAGAGAGTATCTTTACGTCCCGTAAATTACTTGTTGTCCTTTTGTCTCAGATACTCTCTTGTTGAATTGAACTTCTATCGATTTGATTTTTACTGTGTGTTAGTTTGTGCTTTGTTATTGATTATCATTAGGGGGAAGGTTGGCGCCAAAAAACTAGTTTAACCCCGCCACATTTTAATGTGCCTGTCCTAAGCCAGGAATCTTTATCAAAGCTTATGTTTGTAATTAGTCGAATTTATGTTAATTGTTTTTTGTCAAGAAGAAGGTCTTTCAATGCACTTTGGGATTGGTCTTCAATCATATGTATTTTATTTTCGATCCAGGGGCCAATTGAAAAACAGCGAGCAGCGACCGCTGGTCACATTGAAGGCTGCTGGCTGTTTTCCATTGTGGATATTTAAAATATACGTTTATAATGTAGGTTGTGTCGCGTACACTTATTCCACATCTAAAATATTGCATAATTATCCCTTTTTGCTTTACTATCGTGATGCTACAGAGACAATAGATAGAGACGTTATACCATACAAATAATGTAAGACAGTTATGGCTTTACTCCCAAGCAGCACCAATTCGACTCGGCAATCAGAGAGATTAACATGAAAAGGGTGATAAAGTGAAAACTATTACGCTTACAGGAAAATAGTTCACCTGAAAATGTAAGCCACAAATTAAGCCATAATTATAGTATACAATTGTTTACTGGTCATGAGGGGAACAGTACATTTGTTTCCACGAGGTACTTATTATTTCACGAGGCGCGTAGCGCCAAGGGAAATGGTAAGTACCGAGGGGAAACAAATGTACTGTTTTCCAAATGACCAGTAAACAATTGTTTGGTAAACAACTTAACTAAAGCCACGCCTACTGCTCGGACTCTTTACTTTTTATACAGTGTACTCAGGCCACGCCTACTGCCAATCATACAAAAACCCCGCGAAATAGTATTACGGTACTATTGCCCTAGGGAAATAGTTTTTACTATATCCCTAGGGAAATAGTACTTTAACCAAATTCAAGATGAAATAGTTAAAATGTTTTATTTACCTGTATTTTATATAGAAAAAAATCTACTGAAGTATAATAATTTAATCTATGTAATAAATAGTATAACTAACTAGGGAAATATTCAACTTGTGGCCGACCATCCTTTACAAAATTCACTCATGCGCTAGGCGCACTCGTGAGTTGTTGGATTGTTCGGTCACTCCTTCAATATTTCCTCATATTCGGAATCATTCGTTAGTTATACTATATGAATAAAAAGTTACGACGACGCGCAGCATGATACAACCGTGTTAAACCCTGTACGGAAACCAAATGTCTACAAACATCGCCATAACATTATACGACCACAATTTTTTACGGTCGTGTATTAAATTTACAATATGTCTAAAAATTGATAAAACTGAAGGTTAAGATTAGTGAATGGTGAGCACAAAGAGTATTCTGTAAATATTCACTTTTTGTTAAGCTTAATACTAATGTGTTTCGCAGACCAGGCGGTATTATCTATGATCTTCTAAATAGGTATTTTCACTATAGGCATATGTGCTAGGTACCTTTGTGCTACATCTTGAGTCGAACTCGCGCATCTGCATAAGCAGACATTGAATTCCCCATAGAACAATGTTGAAGTACATGTAGGTAAATCAAGAAATATTCTTTGGGGGCAACAATTCTGTTTGTTTATGTACGTGAACATAGTATTATTCATGGAATTGAGTAGAGAAGAAAGTACACGGAGTATCAAAATATTATGTCGATTTTCCAGGTATTTTTTTTTGGGGGGGGGGGGGGTATGAATAACATTGCAATGTTGTTTAATTTAAAAAATGCATTTATATTTTTTTTTTAAATGTAAACTGTTAGAATAGTTACTTGCGTATCTGGCTGTAATATGATTCATTGTGTAACATAGGGCAGCACCAAGTCGTGCTATGGATACTCCAACTCGACCATTCGGAATAGAGAAGGTAGTATATATTACAAGTTACATTGCCTTGCATGTGTATATGACAGTAAGTCAATCTTGCAATTCGAAGTCTGTTTTTTATATACGATTCCAATTTTCAAGAACACAGAATATCAGTACAGTTTAACAGAAATAACTGTACAGTAAGATTTTGACAGGCAAATCGGAACAGGAAATAACAGTACAGTTGGTTCTCTGTTACGAACATTTTCTACGATTTATTTTAAGGAAGAAGGGGTGTAATTGCATTTTGAAGTGTTTTGAATCGCCGTTCATTTAAAATATTAGAAAAATAGGTAAATTATCGTAAATTATATAAAAACCATGCATCTGCTAGAAAAATTCAAATATTGTTGATAAAGTACCAAATAATTTCCTTAAAACTGAAAGGAGATGGAAATATTTCTTTTAAAAAGACATAGGGTCAGCATATACAGTTCCATGCTTCATATAGTTAACATAAACATCGATTTTAGTCCTGGTGTCCAATGTCAACAACAACCCGAAATATCCGTACAGTGAAAACGCGAAATATCTTTGCCCTCGCGGACAGCGTTTACCTAGTGTGCATATGGTGTATACCAATTTTATGCTCCTAGGTAGTCTTCTTCCTGTTTACCGAATACTTAGGTTTTTACACATAATAGACATAAATGCAAAATTTCCGTCACAGTTTCCCAAGCAACTACATGAAATAGAGGTTTGATATTTTGTATACAGCTTTATCCTATAGTACCATATGGTGAATAGCGATTTTATGCTCCTTGGTAGTCTACTTCCGGTTACAGAATAATTAAGTTTTTACACATAATAGACATAAATGCAAAATTTCCGTCACAGTTTCCCAAGCAACTAAATGAGATAGAGGTCTGATATTTTGTATACAGCTTTATCCTATAGTACCATATGGTGTATAGCGATTTCATGTTCCTAGGCCAACTACTTCCTGTTTACCAAGTATTTAAACTTGTATGCATGGCTTAGTTTGGGGAGCGGGGGTATCACTAGTGAGCATTAGCTCACAGATTTACTTGTTTTTTCAAAGCAGCAAAATATCTAGGTCTAATGTCTTTGCAGTTCCCTTGGTAACTATATGCACTTGAAAATAGATACTGGATATGGTCATGTACAGCTACTAACTGGATTGACTTTATATTTTGCTACAAGCTTTTAAGATATTCTTTATTACTTAGATTTCATTAAATATGTCCATTAGGTCATGCGGCCTTGATAACATTAATAAAAAATGAATCAATTTAATAGAAAGAGTATGAAATGACACATGTTTTTCATAAAATGTGATTTTAATTTTGAAACATGGTTTGTTTGTTCTTGTTTTTTGTCTTAGGTTCTCTCTAGTAGAATTGGACTTTGATCGATTTGATTTTTATTGTGTGTTTAGTTTTTGTGCTTTGTCTAGGAATATTGATAGGGGGAAGGTTGGGCCCAAAAAACTGGTTTAACCCCGCCACATATTACATGTGCCTGTCCTAAGCCAGGAATCTTTGACAAAGCTTTCGTTTGTACTTGTCTTTTTGATGTTTTCTGTTCCTTGTTTAAGAAGGGGATCTATCTGTGACTATTTCAGGGCTGGATTTGAATTATATGCATCTTATTTAGACCATGGGCCAATTGCAGAACCGCGAGCAGTGCCAAATGGCCTCGTTGAAGGCTGCTGGCGGTTGTCCATTGAGGTTTTTATTCTAAATTGCTGTTTAATTGTGGGCTGTGTCGCGTACACTTATTCCACATCTCATTATTTTCTATTGAACATAATTACCTTCAACTTATTGAATGCCTTGAGAAAATATTCAGAAACTAAATGAGCAATAACACCAGAATCAATGGCTGTATTACATTGTATTAACTTGCTTTTTCTGATTGGCTTTAACAGACTTACTTTTAGCTTTTTTCATTGGAGCCTTGCCTTTCAAATTTTTTCCCGGACCCTTTCTTGGGCCAGACTTTCCACCACGACCTCGTCGTGACTCGGCACTTACATCAGCATTAACTTTATGCGTCGACTTCGTCGGACTCACATTTTCTTAGTCAAAACCAGAAAAACTTTTATCTTTATCTATATCATTCTCGGAGTCAAATAATTTCACTATTTCTGCAGTATCCATGCGATTAGACTTCCTATTGGACTCATGGTCACTATCGGAATCTGATAACTCTGAACTTATATCTGAATACTTAGACCGAGCCATTGGCACCGGCAAATTATAAAAGCAAATAATCCAAAAAGATAAATGAAAGAGACTCGCCCTTCTTACACGTGGCCTTTGAGACAAAAAAGCGCGGGTTATTAGGCTTCATGGGCTTTTATACGGATGCATGGGTGTATGGTCACCCGTGCATGAATAACTATTTACTTTTCAGTTCTTAAGATAGCAAAGACACGTGGCTTGTTTGTTGACAATTATTCACATTAAACACGATAAAGCCTGAAGGCTTAATGATAGATAATTACCTCTAACTAATTGAATGTTGTTTATTATTGTAGACTTATTTTTCTATATTTATGTTTCAGTATATGTGATAGATTCTCTACAAGACTATATAGAGGGAACTACGGACACATTTGATGAGGAGTCGATTTATAATCCATCGTATGTATTAGAAATTTAATCAAAACAATTTGATAATGATCTTTAGAATAAAATGTAGTATGACTATGCTTTCTTACCCATGTTTTTTCCCAAAAATCTAATATTTTCACAGAAGGAAAATAAATACTGTGGATGTGGAATTAGAATCCTGTTGAACAGAATCTAACCAGTATTGACTACGACAGGTTTTTATTTTTCTAAATAAAAAATTCTTAATATGTAAAATACATGGTGAATTTTCAGAAATAAAATAATTAGATTTTATATATTACATGTATCTTTTATTTTTCAGGCCAATATCAAGAGATCTTTACTATCTATTGGCTGACTATTACTTTAAAAATCATGAACTTGCGTAAGTAATTTGTCATGTTACCGTAATGCAATGGTTGTAACAGTTGATGTCTAACAATGGGTTTGATCCTCAAGCAGTTTGAAAATGTCATGAAGCAATTTTCAGATTTGTTTTGACACCATTGACAAAGATGGTCTCAAGGAACAATAATTTACCTCAGGTAGGGAGCGAAAGTAATTAATATATTTTGGGCTGTTCCAGAACTAATCGTGTGTGTGGGGGGGTTGGGAGGAATTTCTATTACATATATGGTGGGTGGTGGGTGTTTTAGAAATATTGTGTGAAGAAACAATGATAAAATTAATTATTTTTTTATGGGTGGTGGGGTAAAGAAAAAAGGGCCTCCCGATCCCCCCCCCCCCCCACACACACACATTTAATTCTGGAACAGCCCTTATGCTAAAATTATCAAATTTGCACATTTTTGAATGTTCAAACATGAAACAAAGTTTTATGTGTATATGAATCCTTCTGTCTGTTTTGCCGTCTGTCCATATACCCTGTAAGCACAACTCCTCCTTAATCTCTGGATTGATTTGATGAACTTTGCACGACATCATGTTAAGATCTGCATGAAGAAATTTAATTGCTTGCATATAACAGTGAAAAAATTACCATGAGATGAATTTTCTTCTAAATATTTACAATGTTTGTTTAACTTTTCAGGAAAGCTGTGAAGTATTATCTGAATGATATTTGTGTAAATCCTGATCGTCTAGACTCTTGGGCTGGGTTGGCTCTGGCTAAGATGAGTCAGATGGAGCAGAGACTCAACTCCGTAAGTTATATTAGTTTATTTCAAGTGCTTTATAAAGTAAAAATTGAAAGCTTTTTAAGAACAGAAATCTTTTCAAATACTTGTAATGTTATATTAATATATTTAGTAATCATTTTCATAAAAATCTTTTAAAATCTTTCCTTTAGATATGTGAATTACTTTAAAGTGATCTGAAATTGAAACAGACATGAAAATCCAATTGGTAAAAACATCCTAGTTTCTATTATTTCCATTTCAATCCAGCGGGAATAGATATGTTAAAAATTAAGTTTTTTCAAGTATATTACAATATGATTGACTCAGAAAGCCAAAAATGAAAAAAATGAAATGATTCAATTTATTTCTTAAATGACTTCTTACAGACTGAGCTTAAGATGGATGCTCCCCTCCAGAAGAAATCTATTCCTGCCTTGAGATGTTTCCGACGAGCGTTACAGATAGAGGATAGTAATGGTAAACTCTGGATGGAGTACGGCTCTCTGGCTTATCAACTACACTCACACGCCTCAAGACAGATCAGATGGGTAATTATACATTAACAGGATATAGAGGGGGTGCGGGGGTATTAATGTTAAACTCTGGATGGAGTATGGCTCTCTGGCTTATCAACTACATTCACACGCCTCTAGACAGATCAGATGGGTAATTATACTCCTTGTTGTAACAGGGGGAGCGTACAGGTTAACTCTGGATGGAGTACGGCTCCCTGGCTTATCAACTCCATTCACATGCCTCCAGACAGATTAGATGGGTAATTATACCTCTTCTTGTTCGGGAGGGGGGGGAAGGTAGTAGTGGTAAACTCTCACTGGACTCTAGACAGACCAGATGGGTAATTATACACCGACAGGATATAAAGGGGGAGAGGGGGTATTAATGGTAAACTCTGGATGGAGTACGGCTCTCTGGCTTATCAACTCCATTCACATGCCTCCAGACAGATTAGATGGGTAATTATACCTCTTCTTGTTCGGGAGGGGGGGGAAGGTAGTAGTGGTAAACTCTCACTGGACTCTAGACAGACCAGATGGGTAATTATACCCTTCTTGTAAGAGGGTAGGGGAGGTAGCAATGGTGAACGGCTCCCTAGCTTATCAATTACATTCACACACCTCTAGACAGATAAGATGGGTAACTAAACTCCTACTTGTTAAGAGAGTTGAGGGGGAGGGTAGAAATGTTCGAGTCTTGATTGAGTATGGCTCTCTTGCTTATCAGTTGATTCTCACTCCTGTTGACAGATCAAATGGGTAATTTAACCTCGACTTGTTTGATAGAAGGATTAAAAAATATAAGAGTTAAATTGGTTTCCATAGCAAACATTTGAAGGTTTTGATAGAATTTCTTGAAAGTAACACAAGATAAGGCCTATGGGGTAAAGAGGAAGCATATTGATTTTGAGTCGAAAGGTCAAGGTAACAAGTTGTGTAAAACAGAGTGAGATCAGTTTCCAAAGCTTAACCATTGAATTCCATGATGGAATTTTATATAACTTGCACACATTAAAGCCAATGAGGTAATAAAGGAACATATTGATCTGTAAGGTATAAGCTTTGCCATTCAGGAAACCTTGGGATATGCCCTTGTTTTATCTAAATCTTTTATGTCTTTCAGAAATTGAGTTTCCCTCTGACCCCCGAGAGTGAGAAGTCAGCCAGGGACAGCTGTCAGGAGATGTTAATGACGTCCTATAACTGCTACCAGAAGGCCATTGATTGTGAGAATGAGGAAGCGTGGTTACAGCATTACATGATTGGGAAGTGTCTGGAGAAAATGAAGAAACCACCCAAAGAATATCTCAAACATTATGAAGAGGTAATTTGTTAAAACAGTGAAATTTTGTTTTTGTTGTCATGTTTAGTTATAAAATCATTTACCATGCATGCTAATGCTAGAAAGTTCAATTGTTATATCAAAATCTATTACACATAGCTATAGCAGTAATTCATTGACACTTCAGTTGTCTGGTTTTATGTAAAATATCTTGTATGTGTTTTAACCCTTTAAGAAGTAGTTCTCATAATTCCTGTTTAATTTATTTGATTTATTGACTTATCTTTCATTTATGTTTTACAAGCAGCAGAGCATCTTTTTAAATAGAAAATAATAAGATGTGGAATAAGTGTACACGACACAGCTCACATACCAAGCTGTAATATAGAAAAAACACAATGGACAACCGCCAGTAGCCATTAAAGTTTACATTACTTTTTAATGTTTCTATGTTATATAGGCAGCAGAGTGCATATTTGAAGAAAATGCTCCCTATCCTAAGAAGATATCATTTGCTTACACCACTCCACACTTAGCTGTAGAAGCCCTAGAGGTAATGCTATGGGTAAAACATTTTGGTCAAGGTTAAACCAGGTGCAAACCTACAATGTAGGTTATAGTATGGTAAATAATAGAAGCACTCAGAAGGGTAAACAAATTGTTTCCCAACAACTACTTATAACAGTCTCTTGAAATTGAGTATTGGTTCATTATTGTGGGATTGGATTTCCTCTATTTCCTGTTTGTTGGCAACAAACACACCAATTTTTGTCTTTGACACATTTTAATCTTTATTTGATAGACAAAAATGTATTGAATTACCTATTCTTATTGTCTTCAGAAATCTTTTGGAAGCATTTGTTATATTTAAACTTAGGTCATAGTCAAACTTTCTAGTTTAGTAAAGTTGAATTTTATCTGACAGGTCATAGATTTATTATATGGTGGACTTAAATAAGTATGATGACATTTTTTTGTAGATGTTCTACAGATTACATGCCTCTATACTGAAGATTCTTTTGGATGACCCGGTTTCTGACCCTGACTATCACATGTTTGAGGAATTTGTCAACAAAGCAGCTGTCAGTCCGTTTGCTGTGGGTAAACAGAAGAATGAGGAATCCAGTGATAGGTATAAAGCCATTTCTGATAATTAGGTGACAGATGAGGGGGATATATATAATATTCTTTTTATCTGTAATTTAAAAAAAAAACCACTTATTTAACGAGTTTTCAGTACAATAACCTCACAAGACGTCACAAATTACGTAAAATTTCATCGCATGATGTCACAGTTATCAAGTGCTCCCACCTGATATTTTCTTGTATCATGGACTGTCCAGGATACTAAAAAATATCAGGCAGATGAGAGTAAAGGAAAAAGCTGCTAATTACCAATAATAGCATTTATCTCTTGTTACAGAAAGTCATAGAAATATTAAATTATAAATTGAATATGATGTCCAAAAAAATATTAAATAGAAAATCAGGGAATACCTACGTAAAGCTTTTATTTCAATGTTAAGTTTCATTTAAGTGTATATATTAAATAGCATCACAAATGTTTGACAATATTTATGCCAGTAAGATATGTTTATTTATTGCTTGTTGCCTTTGATTACCTTCTATAGAAATATTATTATGATATAAATTACCCCATGGGTACCTCTTTGATTCTTTCTTTCTTGCATTAGATAGGTGTGTGATTTGTTATTTTTGCAGTAACAGCAAAGAGAATGAAATGGAAATCAAGCAACCAGGAACACCAAAACAACAATCATCAATTGACCACACATATTCTAAGGCAAAAGAAAAAATGGCTTCTATGTTATCACAGACTTCAGAATTGTCTCAAGAAAGTTCCATACAGTCTTTGAGTGATTCCCAGGAATCAAATTTCATGTCATCAAGTCAAGTGAGCCAATCAGATTTCCTGTCTCAAGATGTCTCAGCAGACTCTTCCTGTCAGCCAATGGATATTGATGAAACAGAAAATAGTGCAATGTCATCAAATTTTAGCCAATCAGTAACAAAGACACAAGAACTGTCAGCCAATGACATGAGAGAAGAGGTTTCACAATCTAGACCAAATGAAATCAAACTGACACAAGTGGAATTGTTAAAGAAATACGCCAAAGGTAATGAGAGCCCGTCAAGTATTAGTAGTTCTGACATGTACGAGGATGAGGATGGAAACATTACAGTCACAGCTAAGTTAGAGGTCATAGGAAGGTCATCATCATCAGAGGAAGATCAACCTTCAGCAGACGACTCCAAAGCAGACTTGCCAAGGATTGAGTCTCGACAGAGTTTAGGCTTTGTTCCAATGCTGACAGATGATAAAGGTAATAAATGTTTCAAAAAGTTGAATTGTAGTCTACTAGCTTTGCAGATGTGGCTTGAAAATGGGTTGGAAAACACCTGGGGCAGCTACAGGATCCCAGTTTATTATGAAAGCCATACTTAGGTTGCCATTTTCCACTTAAAAAAATATTGCAACAAATATCCTTATTATGTTTTCAGTTGATTTATTGTTGGCAAAAAATGAATCTGAAACAATGTGATATTTAATTTGTATCATAATCATTTGCATATTCCATTATAATCTATTAAATGTGTATTATAATAAAGATACTACAATGTACTGGGTGGTTTAAATTTTGTGTTTTCAGTACCAAAATGCATTCGGGAGGTTTTATTTTTGCGTTTTATTAGATCATGGAATATTGGGACCTTCTAAATGTTATTTACGCGAGGAGATATTTTCGTGAATTTGTCACGATCACGAAATTAGCGAAAATAAACCCCTTGGAAAATTTCCCTTTTACAGTATTTATATCTATTTGCAGATAATTCAGAGAAACAAAGCAATCAGATGGAAACTGAAGAAAATTCTCAGGACATACAGGATAGTGCTAAACAGGCTTTAGATAATGTTGTCACTGTAGTGGATACTGTCCATGAAATATTGTCTGAAGTCAAAGAATCAGAACAAACTGACAAGGAAAGTGGCAATTCCAAAAATAATAACCCTGTCAATGATGAAAACAAAACTGTAACTACTGAAAAGAAAGAAGAATCTTCAATGGATGTTGACATAAAAACTGAAGAAAAGGAGGGAAATAAAAACTCCCTCTCTTCATCAACTGGAAGTAAGGAAGATAAAAAGATGGAAACCAGTTTGATGTCAACATCTCTCCAGTCTATTTGTCAGTATGAGTCAGCAAGTTCTGAGGATGAAGGAACTGGATCCCAACAATCCACAGGACCAGATGTCAAAATAAAGGGAGGTAATTTATCTCTTTGTGCTGATTATGAATCACTCAGCTCAGAAAATGAAGATACAGGAAATGGAAAAGAAGTCGAAATAGCAAAGAATTCTGGGAAACACTATGAACTAGCTAGTCTAGGTACGTCTTTTGATGATGTGTCAGAGAGCAGCAATGTCAATGTTTTAGAAATAAGTGAAGCTGGTGTTACTGGTGAAGTAGGAGAAAAAGACAATAAAGTACAACCTAATGAGCAGACGACTGTTCCTATGGAGATGAAAACAGACAAAAGTGATAAAATCATATCTGAAATAAAAAGTAAAAGTATTGAATCTGAGGCTGAAGAGGTGAAGGTTAAACAGACAGGAACAACTGAAACTAATGAAAAGTTGGTAGAAAAGCCCATGGACATTGATGTCAAGAGTGAACCAACTGTAAATGAAAACTGTGAAAATCCAATTTCATTGAATGAAACAAAAACTGAAGTCAAAATGGAAGAAACTGTGGAAAGTAGTAAGGGCAGTTATGATAACGATAAAGTAACTGACAAGGAAACATCAGACCTCGAGAAAATGGACTTGAAAGGTGATACTGAGACATCGACAAAAACTGTGGATAAGGACATTTCTCAAACAAATGCAGGTCAAACTGCTAAATCGCATAATAAAGAAAGTGAAATGGAAACCGAGCATAGTGCAACAACAGTAAAACAAGCTAAAAGTCAATCGGAAAATGAAGGAGGTGAAGAGAAGGGAGGTAATCAAAACACTGATCAACAGAAGGAGGGGACTGGTACAGAGACAAGTAGTAAATCAGGGGACCAGCTACGTAAACTTCTGATAGAGAAATGTATGGCTGCATTACACCTGTGTTTGTCTAGGTTTCCAACTCATTACAAGTCCATATACAGATTGGCGGATGTCTACATGAACTCTCCGTACCATAAGGTAGGATATGACTATAACTAACTAGGATATTTTGCCAACACTGTAGCTTGTTTCCATTTATTGCACAACTTAATCAGGAAATTACTTGAAAGAACACATGTTTCAAATTAATCATCTTCATATAATTTAATTGTACAGTATGTCTATTAACTCAGTTTGTACAAGAATGATATGCTATACATGCAACAACTAAAATTTTAACACAAAGTAGAAGATAATGAGATGTGGCATAAGTCTTGAGCAACACAGCCCACATTTACAAGAGGCAATTTAGGAAGACCAGGTTTGCTTGTAAAAACATTGGATCTAATAGGACGTCAATTAGTGTACATGGCCCTACATCAATAAATCAACAGAAACAAAACAATAAATGCAAATGAAATAGTCATTGTCATTGATATGTAGAACTAATACCAATAATTGCAATGTTTGATTAATTTACTACATGTAGTTTTAAACTTTAAATGTATTATTTAATGATTTTGTTTTGATCTAATTTTTAGAATCTGAAGTTTTGTCAGGACCTGTTACTAGGGTTACCAAACTGGCAACAACACAGTCATATGCCAGCTCAGGGTCTGTTTGGAGAGAAGAAACAGAACAACTTCTTCCAGGTATTATATGTGTGGAATTTATACTTAGTGTTAGTGACATATAGCGTAGATTCAGCCCTTTGTGGTAGGACTGCAGACAATAACTAGTTTCTAAACCAAACAAGAGGATCTCAGGAGCCTGAATCGCTCACCTGAACTACACAGATACATATATTTTGTAGATATTATTGTGCTTAACCATATGCGATTTAAATTTCTGAAATATCTTGGTTAGTTCTCAAGATATTGGGCTTAATAAGTGCAAAATTTAGCAAAAATTGCGAAAAGGGCAATAACTCCCACATCAGCAGTCAGATCTTTTCCGAAATTTCAGGACAGGTAGATCTTAATATGCTGATCACTTTTGATTCTTGCACAATTTTAATATCTGAAACCATTTTTGAGTTATTAGCAAAAAAAAATGAAATTTACCCCCTATGTTCTATTTTTAGCCATGGCCGCCATGTTTTTGGACGAATCAAAAATCTAAAAGATAGGGTTGTAGCATATAAGTTAAACAAGTTTGCCAAGTTAAAATGCAGTTGGTCTTACGGTGTCAGACAAGTTAATCTTTGACATTCAGGGAAAAAGTAATGAAAAAGGGTAAATTTTGTTGTTTTAAGGACATTAAATCCTACAAGAAATGGTCCTACAGCTTTGACCTAAATATAAGAAGTGTAGATCTTGATGTGCTAAATCATATGCAATTTTACTTTTTGAAATATCTTGTATAGTTTTCAAGATATATGGCTAAACAAGTGAAAAATTTTGAAAAAGTCCAGAAAAAGGGCAATAACTCCTACATCAATTGTTTCAAAACTTTCAAAGCAGGTAGATCTTGAGATGCTGATCACTTTTGTCGCAGAATTTTGATATCTGTAACCATTTTTGAGTTATTAGCAAAAAACTGCAATTTACACCTATGTTCTATTATTAGCCATGGCGGCCATATTTATGACAAATCAAAAATCTGAACAATGGAATTGTAGCATTTATGCTTTTAAACAACTGTGCCAAGTTTGGTTGAAGCTGGATGTATGGTGTCAGACATGTTAATCTTTGAAATTCAGGGGAAAAGTAATGAAAAAATTGTAAATTTTGACGCTTTAACCCTTTCCAGGCGAACGATGCCTTGAGGCATCGTCTGACATGCGCCGGACGATGCCTCAAGGCATCGCCTGGCACGCGCCGGACGATGCCTTGAGGCATCGTGAACACGTGGAAGTCAATTTGCTGTTTTGAAGACGAATATCTCTCTTACTACCCATTGGAATGTGCCCAAACTTCGTCAGTTTGTTTATCAATAATAAACGATCATTTTCAGCAAACTAAATGGCAATCGGTTTTTTATTTTCGGTAAACGAAGTCTTTCTTCATCTTTTTTTCTACTTTTGATTTACAATATTCACGCCGCCATTTTTAAATAAAATTGATCCAACATTTGGAGCGTTTTTGAAGGTAAAAGAAGCTGACAATTCTTTTTGATTTTAGAAAATGAATTTAAAGTAACATAGTCGTATAAATATTATTTACATGTTTCCAGGGGCTGTTATTGAGAGCAAATAAATGGTCATAAAGTTGATGTTTACGTTTGCTCTTCTTCCATATATGGACAAAGGCGTGGTGATCCTAATTTTGTCCCATTAAACGATTAGTTGATCGAACTTATGAATATTCAAATTTCCCACGGCTTTCTCGGAATCGTATAAATAATATCCAATCATAATATTCGCCTGTAAAGTAGGACAGTTTACGTCATTTCGTAGTAAAACTTATAGTAAAAACGTAATGTCGTCTGGTTAAAAATATTGAAAATGTTTGAATCTTCCGATGAAGAATTTGATGGATTTTCCGCACATGAAGTTGATCTAGCAAATGAAAGATACCAACAAATCCTAGCTAGAGATGGTATAGGCGATTTTGAAATAAGTGACATTGACAGGGAAGATGAAGATCTCGTAGATATTGTTGTAAACAATGCCGGTGATGCCCAAGCAAATAGTTTGCGTAGGGACTTCAGTCATATAGAAAAAGGTCTCCCACATCTGTTCAATCCTGAAAATATAACTGGCACTCAAACAAAACTTGGACAAGACAAAGAGCCTCTTGACTTCTTTAATCTCCTTTTCACAGATGAGATAATGCACTACATTATTGATTGTACTAACAAATATGCAAGGCAACAAATAAATGAATTTCCTACTCAAAATAAAGCAGCTTGGGTCTGTCCATCTCTTCCCGAAATGAGAGCGTTTATTGGTTTGACATTTCTAATGGGAATAACTAAAAAGCCTGACCTTAAGTCCTACTGGTCCACAGAGAAGCACCTTGAGACACCAATATTTTCTCAAACCATGAGTCGAGATAGATTTTTCATAATTATGAGGTACCTCCACTTTGTTGACCCATATGTTAATGTTCCTCAACCAGGTCAACCAGGACATGACACACTATACAAGGTCAGACATCTTATGAACTCTTGCAATGCTCGAATGAAGGCTGAGTATGTTCCCAAAAGGCAGGTCAGTGTAGATGAGGCTATGGTACCGTACAAAGGTCGTGCTCCCTGTAAACAGTACATGCCAGCTAAACCGACAAAATGGGGAATAAAGATGTGGGCATTAGCTGAGTCGGACACAGGTTATATGTCTTTTTGCGAGATATACAGCGGCAAAACTGATCGTCCAGCAACAGGCTTGGCTACCTCTGTAGTTAAGTTGTGTTTAGATGGTGCCGGTCTCAGTGGCAGAGGTTATCATGTGTACATGGACAACTTTTTCACCAGTCCAGCCTTATTCCATGACTTATATGAAAATTATGATACACATGCTTGTGGTACGGTGAGGAAGAGTCGACGTGATTTGCCAAAAGATATAATGGTAAAAAAGCCTGATGGAATAGCTAACAGGGGTGATTGTCTCTTTCGTCAAGATGGTCCTATTACAGCAGTTGTTTGGAAAGACAAAAAACTTGTATCTGCTATCTCTTCTATCCATGACTATTCTATGACTGAAGTGCAGAGACTCGTTAAAGTAAATGGTCAGTTTACGAGACAGCCTATCGCTTGCCCAAAGTTGATTAGTGATTACACTAAGTACATGGGAGGTGTTGACAGATGTGACCAATTTACCCAGTATTATGTGTTTAGTCACAGGACACTAAGATGGCCAAAGAGAGTGTTTTTCAGTATGATGGAAATCTTGAAGTATGATGCCTTTAGGTTATTTCTGCTGTCCCCTTATCATCAGCCTGCGCCTAACAAACCATCTCTGACCTTTCTTCAGTTCTCTGAGAAAGTAGCAGTCAGCTTAATCTCTGGATTCACCATGAGGGAAAACCCACAGGGCAGACCTGCACTTGCACCAACTGAGGCAAGACTAACACAAAGACACCTTCCAGTTGATCTTGAGAAGAAGTCCTGGTGTCATGGTTGTTGGGCCAGAGTAGCCAGTGGAAAGCAGGAGAAGAGAGTGCAGACAAAATATGGTTGTAGAGACTGTGGAAAACATCTATGTTTGCCAGGATGCTTTTCTACTTATCACTCTGTCAAGACCTATGCCTGAATCCATTCACCATTATTATTGTTGTTGTTTCCAGTTTTGATTTCCAGTTGTTTATTGTTAACTGTTGACTTTTCTTATAATTGAACTTAATTGAATGACAATTTCAACCACTTTGGAAGATTGGATGTTGATGGATGCATGGAACAGTTATGAAAATTGAAAAAAAAAGTAAGCAGTTGTCTTGTCCAGGAACATTAAATAAAATGTTCCTGTCTTATCTACAATTTTAATACTTTTTTAAAATTGTCAAATTTTAAATGACAAACACAACTTTTTCCATAAAAACATTATTACTTAGACAGAAATTTATAAATATCCACTTTTTATATAAATATTAAAAAGTTTAATTTAATCTTGAATAATAATTTAGGTAATTAAAATTCTGAAAATATTTTTTTCACAATTCCTTTATGTTTCATTCAATTAATTTTACATTGGCAATGTTCAAAGAGAGATAACTCAATGGATCACCACGATGTAAACATTTGTAAACAAAATGGCGGCCGAAAAGTCGCCGGTCAAATTCTGTCATTATTTTCCATATTTTATGGACAAACCGTGCTCTTTAAGCATCCACATGTTGAAAATAAAATCACTGGTGTTGATTTAACTTGAAGATAAAACCATATGCCGAGATTTATTGAAATGACAAAAGAAAAATAGTTCTGTTTTATCGGCGGCAAAATGACAGTTTTAAGAATTGCGTTCTTCACGGTAAACTTCATGATATCTCGCAAAACTCCTATTCCTTTTACTATTCTTTATTATGACAGTAAAAAAATATTATTCAACCATATGTTGCATGAATTTGAAGACATGATTTGAAGTAATAACGACGTTTGGGCACATTTTCTGACACAACTGTATTTTGTCTCGCACATGTCAAATTAATTCAGGTGGGGGATCGTCGCGTGCATATTAATGCAGTCATAGAAACCTCAAAACCAGATAAATCCAGTAAGGAAAGTGTTAAGGGCCATAACTCCTAAAACAAATGGTTCTACAGCTTTACCTAATGATCTTGATGTACTTAATCATATGCAATTTCAATTTTTATACGACTGCAAAAAAATTGTGGACGTATAATGGTATGATGCTGTCGTGGTTGTTGTCGTCCTGGTCGTAGTCGTTGTCGTCAATTGTCATTGTCGTTGTCTGTTAACTTTAGTGTATACACGATAACTTTAGTTCTAGTTATCCAAATGCAATGAAATTTTACAATAATATTTCTTACCATTCATGGATGGATGGGATTGATTTTGGGAGTCCCTCCTTTTTTCGTTTAGAAATAGGGACCAAAAGGGGCCAAATTGCAACTTTTTTAGCTCACCTGACCCGAAGGGTCATGCGAGCTATTGCCATCACTTTGCGTCCGTCGTTCGTCCGTCGTCCGTTAGCTTTTTACCTGCGTCGCCGAAGACGAAAGCAGGTCTAGTAGTCGGGTCACTCCGTCCGTCCGTCTGTCCGTCCGTCCCACTATGGGGTGTCTGTCTTGTGTAATCTGAATCTCAAAAACCAAATGCTGGATCTTTCTGAAATTTTACACAGTGATTACAGATATATTGAAGATGTGCACCTCCCCTTTTGGGGTCATTTAATAATTTTGTTTAGAAATTAGGGGCCCAAAAGGGGCCAAAAAAGCGACTTTTTTATTTGTTTCCAAGATAACTTTTGTTGTGGTTGGCCAAATGCTATGAAACTTTACAGTAATGTTACTTACTATAAAAGGAAGAGTGGGGCTGATTTTGGGTGTCCCTGCTTTTTTCGTTTAGAAATTATGGTCCCTAAAGGGACCAAAAAAATTTGTATCCACAATAACTTTTGTTCTGGTTGATCAAATGCTATGAAACTTTACAGTAATGTTACTTACCAGAAAAGGAGGGCATGGCTGATTTTGGGTGTCACAGCTTTTTTCGTTTAGAAATTAGGGGCCCAAAAGGGGCCAAAAAAGCGACTTGTTATTTGTTTCCACAATAACTTTTGTTCTGGTTGACCAAATGCTATGAAACTTAATAGTAATGTTACTTACCATAAAAGGAGGGGTTGGGCTGATTTTTGGTGTCTCCTATTTTTTTGGTTAAGAAATAAAGGGCCCTAAAGGGGCCTAAAAAGCAACTTTTAATTTTTTTTCGACAATAACTTTTGTTTTGTTGACCAAATGCTATGAAACTTTACAGTAATGTTACTTACAATAAAAGGAAGGGTGGACTGATTTTGGGTGTCCCTTCTTTTTTCATTTAGGAATGAGGGGCCCAAAAGGGGCAAACATGATTTTTTTTTTATTTACGATGCAATTTAGAAATTTTTTTTACAAGTTAAGGGATAAAATAGAAACTTTATTTTTTTTTTATATATAATTTTTATATTGGGTTGCGTGTGACAAATATGCTTTGTAAGTCCACCATAGGATGCAAGTGTCAAAAATTATTGGCTGTCCATATTGGGCCTAGAACGTACATGATTCAACGTTTTGCCGTGCGACGCAGGGCCAGACATCGATTGGTCTTGTTTCAAACATCTTCTTCTCTGAAACTGCTTGGCCAATTGCAGCCAAACTTGATATGGTTGTTCCTTAGGGTATTTTGCAAAAAGTTTGCATTGGGATTTTTGATACGTCAAAAAACATGGCCGTTGTTACTAAAAATAGAACAGGGGGTCAAATATAGTTTTTTGCAAATAACTCAAAAACGGTGACAGATATCAAAATTCTAGCAACGGTTAAAGTGATCAGCATCTCAAGATCTACCTGCCCAGAAATTTTCAAAAAGATCCAACAACTGATGTAGGAGTTGTTGCTCTTTTTCTGGATTTTTTCAAAATTTTGCACTTATTTAGCCCTCTATCTTGAAAACTGTACAAGATATTTTAAAAATTCAAATTGCATATGATTTAGCACGTCAAGATCTACGTTTCATGTAATTAGGTCAAAGCTGAAGAACCATTTCTTTTAGGAGTTATGGCCCTTAAAGCGTCAAAATTTACCATTTTTCATTACTTTTCCCCTGAATTTCAAAGATGAACTTGTCTGACACCATGCATCCAACTTCAACCAAACTTGGCACAGTTGCTCAATAGCATAATTGCTACAATTCTATTGTTCGGATTTGGATTCGTCAAAAAATATGGCCGCCATGGCTAAAAATAGAACAATGGGGTAAATTGCAGTTTTTTGCTAATTACTCAAAAAAAGTTACAGATATCAAAATTCTGATGGAGACAAAAGTGATCAGCATCTCAAGATCTACCTGCTCTGAAATTTTCAAGAAGATCCAACAATGGACATAGGAGTTATTGTCCTTTTTCTGGATTTTTTGAAAATTTTGCACTTATTTAGCCCTATATCTTGAAAACTATACAAGATATTTTAAAAATTCAGATTGCATATGATTAAGCACTTCAAGATCTACATTTTATGTACTTAGGTCAAAGCTGTAGAACCATTTCTTTTAGGAGTTATGGCCCTTAAAGCGTCAAAATTTACCATTTTCCATTGTTTAATAGCTTATCTGCTACAACTCTATTGTCAGATTTTTTATTCGTAAAAAAGCATGGCCACCATGGCTAAAAATAGAACATAGGGATAAATTGCATTTGTTTGCTAATAACTCAAAAACGGTTTCAGATATCAAAATTGTGTAATTATCAAAAGTGATCAGCATGTTAAGATTTACCTGTCCTGAAATTTCAAAAAAGATCTGACTGCTGATGTGGGAGTTATTGTTCTTTTTCCTAATTTTCGCCACATTTGCACTTTTTAAGCCCAATATCTTAAAAACTAACCAAGATATTTCAGAAATTTAAGTTGCATATGGTTAAGCACAATAATATCTACAAATATATGTATCTGTGTAAATCAGGTGAGCGATTCAGGCTCTTGGGAGCCTCTTGTTGTTTGTTCTTACAATAACTTTTTCAAAAATCTTCTCCTCAGAAACTATTGAACAGAATACAATGAAACTAGGTATGATTGATCATTAGGGTGTCCTGCACTGTAGTTGTGTTTCGATATATGATTCGTAAAAAAAAATGGCTGCCGTGGCTAAAAATAGACCAGGGGGTCAGACTACTGTTTTTGGCTTGTAGTCTTGTATTCTAAAAGTATAAGAGATTGATGAAATCTGATGCCACCCTACTGCTTCAGGATCAAATGTTCTACAAAAGTCTCCATTTGGTGGAAGGTGTCAGATGACGCCTTATAGGGGTTACAGCCCCTTAAAGGTGAAAAATAGCATAATGTTTTTAATGTTTTTGCCCTATAGTATGAAAACTATTGCAGATAGCAAAAAGCTGTTGCTTGCTTAATTGTTCAGCTCATTTAGCTCTACTAAAGTCTTCATAGGGTTGAAGTTGTCAGATGACCCTTTATAGGGGTTATGGCCCCTAAATTAAGTTTTATTTATTTTTTTGGCCTATGGAAGGCAAACTATAGCAGGTAGAGAGAAACTGTTGCTTGCTGAAATGTTAAGCTCATTTAGCAGTACAAAAGTCTCCATAGGGTTGAAGTTGTCAGATGACCCCTTATAGGGGTTAGGGCCCCTTACGTGCAAAAAACGTGTTTTTGGCTTTTAGAATGAAAGCTATTGCAGATAGAAAAAAGATGTTGCTTCCTTAAACAATCAGCTCATTTAGCTCTACTGAAAAGTCTTAATTAGGTCGAAGTTTTCAGATGAATATATTTTTGCAACCCCCCTTTTTTCCCCTATTACGTAATTAGGGGCCAAAGGGGCAATTTTAAAACTATTATTTGTGGTCCAATTTTTAAAATTTATTTTTTTCCATTTGCTTTAAAAATAGTTAAAATCTAATGAATTCCTTGTAAAATGTGGGTAGAAAGTCCACTAAAGAAGGCATGTGTCAAAAACCTTTGTCAGTCCACCATGGGCTGCATGTGTCCAGAGCAATGGACTATACATATTGGGCTTTAAAGGTACAGGGTTCAACTTGTTGCGGTCGTATCATGCTGCGCTCGGCGAAGCTTTTTATCAAAATATATTGTATAGTTTTCAAGTTATAGGGCTAAATAAGTGCAAAATTTTGAAAAAAATCTAGAAAAAGGGCAATAACTCCTACATCAGTTGTTGGATCTTCTTGAAAATTTCTTGGCAGGTAGATCTTGAGGTGCTGATTACTTTTAACCTATGCCAGAATTTTGATATCTGTGACCGTTTTTGAGTTATTTGCAAAAAAACTGTATTTGACCCCCCTGTTCTATTTTTACCTGCGTCGCCGAAGGCGAAAGCAGGTCTAGTAGTCGGGTCTGTCCGTCCGTCCGTCCGTCTGTCCGTCCGTCCGTCTGTCCGTCCGTCCTGTTATGGGGTGCCTGTCTTGTGTAATCTGAATCTCAAAAAACAAATGCTGGATCTTTCTGAAATTTTACACAGTGATTACAGATATATTGAAGATGTGCACCTCCCCTTTTGGGGTCATTTAATAATTTTGTTTAGAAATTAGGGGCCCAAAAGGGGCCAAAAAAGCGATTTTTTTATTTGTTTCCACAATAACTTTTGTTCTGGTTGGCCAAATGCTATGAAACTTCACAGTAATGTTACCTACTATAAAAGAAAGAGTGGGGCTGATTTTGGGTGTCCCCTCATTTTTCGTTTAGAAATTAGGGGCCCTAAAGGGACCAAAAAAGCGACTTTTTTTATTTGTTTCCACAATAACTTTTGTTCTGGTTGACCAAATGCTATGAAACTTTACAGTAATGTTACTTACCAGAAAAGGAAGGGCATGGCTGATTTTTGGTGTCACCGCTTTTTTCGTTCAGAAATTAGGGGCCCGAAAGGGGCCAAAAAAGGTACTTTGTTATTTGTTTCCACAATAACTTTTGTTCTGGTTGACCAAATGCTATGAAACTTTACAGTAATGTTACTTACCATAAAAGGAGGGGTGGGGCTGATTTTTGGTGTCTCCTATTTTTTTGGTTTAGAAATAAAGGGCCCTAAAGGGGCCAAAAAAGCAACTTTTAAATTTTTTTCGACAATAACTTTTGTTTTGGTTGACCAATAGCTATGAAACTTTACATTAATGTTACTTATGATAAAAGGAAGGGTGGGGCTGATTTTGGGTGTCCCTTCTTTTTTGGTTTAGGAATGAGGGGTCCTAAAGGGGCAAAAATGAGATTTTTTTTATTTCCGGTGCAATTTAGAAATTTTTTTTTACAAGTTAAGGGATAAAATAGAAACTTTATTTTTTTTAATATAATTTTAATATTGGGTTGCATGTGACAAATATGCTTTGTAAGTCCACCATAGGATGCAAGTGTCAAAAATTATTGACTGTCCATATTGGGCCTAGAACATACATGATTCAACGTTTTTCCGTGCGACGCAGGGCCAGACATCGATTGGTCTTGTTAGTAACAGCGGCCATGTTTTTTGACGTATCAAAAATCCCAACGCAAACTTTTTGCACAACACCCTAAGGAACAACCATATGAAGTTTGACCAAGCAGTTTCAGAGAAGAAGATGTTTGAAAAAAGCTAACAGACGACGGAGGGACGACGGACGCCAAGTGATGTCAATAACTCACATGACCCTTCGGGTCAGGTGAGCTTTAAAGGTGGGACCTCAAAATCAATCCCATCTATCAGTTTATGATAAAGAAATCATTGTCAAATTTCATAGCTATCTGATGACTTGAACTAGAGTTATTTTGGAAACCCTAAAGTAAACAGATCATGACGATGACAGCATCATACCATGATGGGTCCGCAAATTTTTCGCTTTCAAATAAAATTCTGGTTATAGATAGTGATTTTCAGCTGGGCAAGGATAAAATTTAATAGCTACTTATTCAAGCCTGTTGGTATTTAGTACATGTTACAGCATCAGCATGGGATCCCATATTGTGGAATTTGATTTTATGTCTATTGCTGAATTATTCCCTCTTTAACCAAATTCTGCAATTTTTAACTTTGACAGATTTTTCAAATAAGCAATGTATGACTGCATTGCAACTAATTGCCCTAGAAGTAAGAGTTAGCCCAAACCTGGTGGCACTTTGGTGATTTCTGTACTATTCCACAAATATTATTTTTTTTGCAATGGAAAAGTGGAACACCTTGAGATCTGCATATGATAAGAATGCTTTTTTTGTTATTTTCTTTTTGCTTGTAATGATTAAAAAAGATGTTGAAATTTAGTTTGCTTATATAATTTTTGGCTATTTATCTAACTTGTAGAATTTTGATTTCTTATGTTTAAATCCTTACTTGTTCTGACAGGACAGAATACCTATAGGTGACATTGTCAGATCTGGATATTTTGCGTCTCACATGAACAGAATGGTCCTCTAGTGTAATATTTTACGGTATTTATCTTTTCAGAGGGTATATGGAGGATACCAAAAGGAGACGTCGACAGGTCGGGATGTTTTGCGTCTCACATGAACGAAATGGTCCTCTTGTGTAATATTTTACTTTATTTATCTTTTCACAGGGTATATGGAGGATACCTATAGGTGACATTGTTAACAGATTAATAGATGACAAATGTTTTGCCTCTCACATGAACAAAATAGTCCTCTTGTGTAATATTTTACGGTACTTTATTTATCTTTTGACAGGGTATATGGAGGATACCAAAAGGAGACGTCGACAGGTCGGGATGTTTTGCGTCTCACATGAACAGATCAGTCCTGCTCATTGATGTGTTGAAGATGAGAATGTCCAATGTCCTATTGTTTGATGCTAGTCTTATTTTATTTATCTATTTACAGGGTATATGGAGGATACCTATAGGAGACATTGACAGGTCAGGATGTTTTGCGTCTCACATGAACAGATCAGTCCTCCTACTGATTGATGTGTTAAAGATGAGAATGCCCAATGTCCTATTGTTTGATGTTAGTCTTTATTTTATTTATCTATTTACAGGGAGTATGGAGGATTCCGATAGGTGACATTGACAGGTCAGGTTGCTTTGCCTCTCACATGAACAGATCAGTCCTCCTCCTGTTTGACGTGTTGAAGATGAGGATGGAGTTAACATTGATGTATCAGATCCACCTCTGGCTGAACAGATCACCAGAATCAGGAAAGTAGGTGTATTATTAACTTGTTTTTCTTTATATATACAAAGTTTTAATCAAAGTAGGAAACAAAAATTGTGAATGTTTTATGCCTCTCGTTACTTAGGAACTAACTATACAACAAGTTTGTTTTGGACAGGCCTTTGGTATGTTCAGGGTTCAGCTAAGGCAGGTTTAACTGTACATAAGACATAAGACATAATTTATTTTCCAATTATGGTCCCTCAAAGGGCAGCATCATTACAAGAAAATAAAAGTAAATATGCAAGGTGATGACTATTTCTTACTTATATTATATACATGTATTATGAGGCCCATTCCAGGAAAAAATATATGTGAGTGTTGGAAGGCACTTTATATATTTATAGATGGGTGATGGGGTTTTGAAGGAAATTTTAGTTATACACGCTTTTGCAAAATAAAAAAAAAATATATGGGTGATGGTGTCTGGATGTAAGTGCCTTCAAACTCTCCCCTCTAAATAAATTTTCAGAACATCTTAAAAACAGCCACCATCTTTTTCAGAAAATACTTACGTGATTCTGAGAGAGTTTTGTTTGTGAAGATGTCATACAGACTGTGCTGGGAGATAATAGATGAGAGAACTAAGAACAAGGAACTGTCGAAAATACAAGACCAGGAAAAGTTAGAGAAACTCCTGCTGGAGGTCTACAAAATCTGGAATTATGGGAACTCTTCTAAAATGAAAAACGATATTGGAATGGACACAAATCAGATATTTGGAGAAATGTTTGAGGCCGTCATGAAAGACAAGGTAAAATAAAATAAAAAAACAGGTTATTTAATTTCAATTAAAATATTTCATGTTTGACACTTTCCCCTTGACTGCAGTCTACCCTCCCATATAGACTAAACTGGAACAGTCCTTATGGTAGTTTTAAAATAGTTGTTTTCAATGAACTGATTTTATTTATTTTGTCTTTATTTTCCATTTAATAAAAGGGAAAAAAATCATTATGTTGCTTTAAAAGTATCAATATGGTTGGATGTTTTATATTATTGAAAGAGAGATGTTTAGTAAACAGTCTTTATTAATAAAGTAGAATTGTGAATGAACTGAACTACATTATTAAGTTTCTTATACATTATTGGATTTTTAAGAGAAAAATATTTGCATTGATCATAAATGGTCCAGGAATAATTATTTCTATAAATTGTTGTTGTGAACAAATTGAAACAATATAATTCAAGACTGCAATGCTTCTTCCTTTCTTTAAGGTTGTGAAAGATAAGCCCTTGATCAAGCAAGCTATTGAGTTTTGTCAACATTACAATCAAGCCAAGATACAGGTTGGTTTATGTTATGAGAGACAATTCTGTATTGTGTAAGGTTCATTTTATTATTACAAGAAAACCATTATATCGAAAAGAATAACTACCAAAAGTATTATGGATAAAAAGTAACAAAATCACTGTTTGAAGTATGAAAATGTAGACATCCTAAATAACAACAATGATGTCACAAAAAACACAACTTAACACACATAAAAGATTGATTGCTATTGATTGTTGTCTGCTTACTGCCCTGTCGGGGATATTTCAGCCATAATCAGGTCATAAACAAGTTGAAATTCATAAGTTGGAAGTCAAAAGATTGTAGATAAAACAAAAACTATGACTATATATAAATTAGATAAAAGAACTTACTATAATCAGCAATGGAAACTTAAAAAGTTTGGAAAAATACATTTTTGATAAGAGGGAACAACTAGTGGAAGGAAAGGTGTAATTGAAAAAAAATCATTTCAAACAAATTTTGCAATTCCAAATGCATTGACTTTGCATTGCCATATATTAATTCTTTGTAAAACTTTAACCTTCAGATGCAGAAAGCTAACCAGGACTCTCAGAACCAAGGAAGCCAGAACAGTTCATCCTTCTTCTCCCCCACCCGCTCGCCATTCACATCATACTCATCACAATCACCAAACATCAATCTGTCTTGGACAGCTTCACCACAGCTACAGAAATCATCACCACAAGTATCATCAGCAGACGTCAGAATGCAAATGTCGTCTGCAACAGAGTCGAAGCAAACATCATCAGCCACAGATTCAAAGTCAATGACATCTGCTGCAACCATTTCATCTAACAAGCAGCCACAGTCACTTCTAACTTCAACCTCTGGTCAAAAGTCTCTTTTAGCTTCACCCAAAGTTTCAGCTGATGGACCATCTATTGTGAAACTTAACCAGCCTCAGGTTTTAGTGAAGAAATTAGCCCCAGAAAAGATTCAGGGGTTCACAACCAATCAGAAGGAACAGAAATCCACACATAGGAAACCAGCTGTCAACCCTATGGATGCGGAACCAGTTGTTGAAACACTTGTGGGAGAAATAAACTCAGAGTCTATATTTGAAACTCTTCTAGCAAATGAATTTGGTTCTTCTCAGTCAAATACTCAAGGAAAGAAAACGACAGATGAAATTGATGGGTCTTCAAAAGGAAAGCCCAATATTACTGTTCAACACCCAAAGAAACAAACTATAGTTGTATCTCAATCTTCTAAGAGGGAGCAGTTGGTATACAAAGTCAGTGATACCAGAGGAGGACTAAGTATTGTATCTCCAGAGTTTGGAAACTTGGAGGTGCTCTCCCCAAACACTCCTTGTCCAGATTCTATGAAGTTCAGCATCCCATCAAAGGATCCAAAAACTAAGACAACAATTGTTATAACAAAGAAAAAAGCTCCACTTAAGATTACAGAACCAATTGAAATATCTTCTTCAGATGATGATGATGTAGCAAGTTCATCAACACAGCAAAGACCAGCCACAACATCAAAGGTTATAGGTCAAAGTTCCTCTTTAGGGCAAAACATGTCAAAATCATCAGGTCAAACACAAAAACAATCTCAACCAGCTAAAAGAAGTGTTGTCAACTTGGAAGACATCTTGGATTCAGCAGAAGACAGCATCCCATCATCATCTGCTTCAGGATCGGTCTATGTACCAGATGAAAGTAGTTCTGACAGCATACCATCATCTCCCGAACCCAGTAACTGTAGACTGGATGAAGTCACTGGGTTATTTATTCCACCAGATGTCAAATTCTTTGATGATAACAAAAATATGTTTGATGGTGATGATTTATAAAGCAAATAATTTTTTTGATAGAAATGCTCGGTCTTTTGTCTAGCTTTGAAGGACAGTGAGACATACATGTATGTTTTATTTTACTGACAGCAGAGTTAACTATCAATGGTAAATTGTATGATGACCTCCATATCTCAAAAACATTTAATGAACTTGGTATGCATGTGTGTCAGTAGTAGTTCAGCACAGGTGCATCCTACTCTGTTGACCTCGACTTTCTTGTTGCATGACCTTGATAATTTAAGAAATATTAGGGTTAAAGCTTCGACTTTTGGAGAATTTCATGGAGTGAGAAATGGTAGAGTTCGTTACAATTTTCTCAGCAACTACTTATACTACTTATCACAGCATCTTTATATTTTGTATACAGGATCAGTATGAAGAATATCACATTTCGTTATATTGATGATGTCCTTTCACTAAACAATCCTCCATTTCATGACTATTTACATCTCATATATCCAAAGGAACTTGAGAAAAAGAAAACTACAGATTATAGAAGGTCTGCTTCATATTTGGATTGATTTCTCAAAACTGACTCACTAATAAGGCTTTGTTCAAGGCTCTATGACAATCATGATGACTTCAACTTTCCCTTTCTGTGTAGCAACATTGCATCCGCTCCAGCATATTGAGTTTACTTATCACTATTGATTTGTTATTTCAGAGCATGTTGGGGAGTATAATGACTTCCTTGATAGAGCTACACGGCTGACAAGCAAATTGTTAAAAAGGGGTGTTGTTTCCAGGTTGTTGTAATCACTCAAGAAATTTTAAGGAAGACATTATGTGCTTGTTAACAAATACAAATAATTTCTATCTCTCAGATGAGCACAGATGTTGGTTTGACATAGAGTTTTGTAATGTCATCCTTTCCAGATTTGACCAACACTAAATTGATCTTTGGCAACGTGACGGATGTGCTATAGCAAGCAGGAACTGCTTACTTTTCCTGGGCACCTGAGTTAACTCTCAATTCGAATTGAGTTCACAATGCTAAATGCAGTTTAGTAGTAATGTGTGTTTTTAGTTTGTTGTATGGTTTGTTTCTGTGTGATGATTATTTTTGTCTACCAATTTTGTCTTTTCGGTATAATGATGTTTGATTACCCCTTTGATACACCTTTGCTTCTTTCAATAAAATTGGATTAGATTGCAGGTCTGCCACATACCTACTTCCAGTTGAATAAAATGCAGCCATTTTTTACTTCGACAGATTTTTCATTTTAAGAAAGGATTGAGAAATTAAGAAAGAATTTATCTTTTACAAAACCAGTAGTTGCTGAAGAGTTTTGTTTTTTTAATGTATCTCAACAACTAAAATCCTTGTGCATGCAAAATCTCCAGTGTAATACAGACATATCATAGAAAATTAAATTCAGTTGTTATTTAAACTTGGATTTTTTTGGTGCACATCTATATATTTCTGTACCAAGAACTATTGTTTAGGTAATACAAATAAGGATAAAAATTTAAACATTTTTTTCTGCATTTAATTGATCCTAAATAAATACCAAAATAACAAGAGTAAAAATGTCAATATAATCTCCACAGTCTGATCAAAGATTTATTTCAGCTATGCTGACATATCATGCACACAAGTATTCTACCAAATGTTACAAGTCGCAATTTCTCAAAATGTAAAGTTTTGGTCTGATATTCTTCATCGCACATCACACACATGTAACCAATGAATTATTTCCTATGTAACAACATCCCTTCATGTACATCAGCTGTTTTGGTTGACATTTCTCTGTCTGACTACTTGGTTAGGAATTCTGTATGTTGGCTTGTAGCGTGGTTCATACATATCTGAGAATGTATCGGTACTGAAAACAAAATTGTACAACTTATAGATCAAGAAAAAAATTACATTTGAATTGTTAACTTTTTGCTAAAAGAAAAAATGAATACTAATTTTTTTTTTATATGGATAAACTGGCTAATTTTCATCTGCAGATTTTGACAGTTAGTTTCTGGGAATTGTCATGTACATGTATATACATTCCACTTCACATTTCTATCTAAGGCTATTTCAATTTGCTCAAAATGCCAATTTAAAGAGATAACTTCCCCTAAGCAGTATCAGCACTATGGTTATAAAGTAAGTTTAAAGTGTAGCACTTTTATATTCCTAAAGGGTAAAACAGTGCATCTCATAATAGTCACACTTATTCCCACATTTATAATCAGAACTAGGTATAATTGTGATCGCAAAGCGAGTCACAAATGTCCCCTCACGTTCCCCTCTTTATTAATATCCGGCTTATTCAAGAATATTTTTCTGTTCGCCATCCAATATAAAGCTTAGATATCAATTTACGTTAAAATCGGAGCAGGTAGAATTTTTACTGGAAGTGGCGGCCATTTTGAATTTTTCGACATTTTCGACTTCACGCCTCAATTCCCCATCCTTTAAAACCCCTAGATATCAATTTTCCTTAAAACCGGAGCAAGCTGAATTTTTACGGGAAGTGGCGGCCAATTTGAATTTTTCAACATTTTCAACTTCACTAAGTGTTTTGTATGACTCATGGTAATGTGTGACTGTTGATGTTAGTACATGTGGGTTATAAAGGGCATTCAGTTCTAATGATAGAGAAATCCCAAAATCTTCGTTAGGTAATTTATGAATCAAATTATATAAAAGTATTCAAGCTTTTTTGCAAATTTACAGAGTGGGATTCAAATTATCATCAGAAGAGGTTATTAACAAGTGATTAATAGTGTGATTTATTGCATAGATGCATATGAAATACTGATTTTTCCCAGTGAAATAAAATCTGGTAAATTCACAATGTGAAATAACAAAAATATTTTCACTCTTGCATCCTTTCCGGCCAAACTCAATTGTGACGTCGTGAATATATGTTGTGTGTCGGCATGACTCCTGTGGTCTAAATTCATACGCCATTCAAATAATTTATCAAACAACGATTAAATAGTGACATTTTATCTATGTATTCAATACGATAATCAATTAGGTCTCATGAATAACAAAAATATGATCACTCGTGCGGGAACGCACTAAGATTTAAACAAGTTCCGCACACTCGTTAAATCTGTGTGCATTTACCGACTCGTGATCATATTTTGGTTATTCACTCGACCTAATTAATTATCCTATAATTCTTCAAAAGCAACTTTACCCTTTGGCCACCCACTGTGAATTTAATGTGAGGGTGATATCATTTTTATCTATGAAAATTGTAAGCCAGCCCACAAAAGAATACTCCAGTTTCATATAAAGTCCTATTAAGGTTCATCTTTACACTTTGGAAAAAATGACCGATATTTTAGGTCTTTTTTAAGTCTATGTGGAGCCTAAATTACACATTCAATTGCTTAATAAAGCGTAGCAGCGTCTAGATAAATATTTTTTGCATAAACTTTGAGTGTTTTGTACGTCTACGCTTAAACCGTTTTTCCGGGGCATTTTCTTTGCGTTTTTCAGTTCACCCAAATATAGCCAAATATCAACAATGCCCTGTCATTTGGCCTCCACGTGCAAGGTAATTTTTATTATTGGTGTTAATAAATCTACTCACAATCGGTGTTATGGAAGGTTATTTAGGGGTAATCCATGCTTTAATTATGGGACAATTTGAACAGAAAGAAAATGAATAGAGAAAACAACAAAAGCAATCTTGTAAACTGGAATGGAAAATGATCGGCGATTTTTATATTTAGGCGCTGCTATACTTTATTTTCTGTTTCTATGTGTCATTTAAGTCGTACATAGACTAAAAAAATGGGTCAAATATCTACCATTTTATTCGAAGTGTAACCATGAACCTTAACTCCCCTGAATTATATTAGAAAGCATGATGTACTTAGTTTCTTCAAGGAAAGTTTCATCAAAATCCATAGTGCATTTAAGGAGTTGTGCTTACTTTATCAAATCCATCAAGTGGTTTAGGAGGAGATGTGCTTACAAGATTTTAGGCCAAAAAAAAAAATTGTGTGTTTCTGGTAAAATCATTTTAAAAAGGTAGGGTCAGTAGGTCGGAAAATTATTTTTTTTATTATATTTTTTTTCTGACATCGTAAGCAAAATCCGGAAAATTTTCATGCTTTTTTCGATTTGGATTCTTAAATTACTTTAAAAAACAGGAAGTTACCGCCATTTGCAATGTTTTGAAGCAATTTTGAGCAAATGACTTGGACTTATTGTATTCTGAATGCTTTAGGAGATAAATAAAATATTTAGAAGCCATTTTTACTGATTTTCTGTGCCAGTAGAAGTAAAAACAAAATGACTTCTTCAATGATTGAAAGCCTGTTTATAAACAAGACCAATTGATGTCTGGCCCTGCGTTGCACGGCAAAATGTTGAACCCTGTACATTCTTAGCCTAATATTTTTTGCCCCTTTTGGGCCCCTATCTTCTCAACCGAAAAAGGGGAGACCTAAAAAATCAAGCCAATCAATCATTAAATGGTAAGAAACATTATTGTAAAATTTCATAGCAATCAGTCAACCAGAACTTAAGTTATTGTGGAAAACAAATTAAAGTTTCATTTTCTAGCCCCTTTTGGGCCCCTAATTTCTAAATGAAAAAGAAGGGGACACCCAAAATCAAGCCCATCCTTCCATTTATTGAAAGTAACATTACTGTTAAGTTTCATAGCATTTGGTCGACCAGAACAAAAGTCATTGGGGAAACAAATAAAAAAGTAGCTTTTTTGGCCCCTTTGGGGCCCCTTATTTCACAAAAGGAATTTTGAAATGACCAAAAACGGGAGGTGCACATCTTATATATATGTTATCTCACTGTATAAAATTTCATAAAGATCTAGCATTTGGTTTTTGAGATTCAGATTACACAAGACAAGCACCCCTATAGTGTTAGGGACGGACGAAGTGACCCGACTACTAGACGAGCTTTTGCCTTCGGCAAGGCAGGTAAAAACTGGACTGGTTTATGACATTGATCTTTTTTTCCCAGATGCCATAAAAAAATTAGGGTCGGACGGGTCATGGAAACACCAATTTTTTTTTTCTAGGCCATATGTGGAAATATGAACAGACAAACAGGGTGATACCTACAAACCTACCCAACCTTTGGTTGCTGTGTGTATCTGGTGGGATATAAAAACTTACTAATAATACTGGTATCCTATACAGTAATAGATGATCATGATGATGAAGGTAAATACTGTGAATACTGTGTACATCACAGAGACATCTTTGGGCTGAAAAATACACACATAGAAAATAATTACATGATATGACAGTAATTTGCAATCCTATGAAAATTGGTTCAAAACCTTTGAAGTTATATATAACAGAGCTGCTGTGCGAGTGTAAATACTGTTGAACCCCACATTCACTGTATATATCCAAGATAAGCGATGTTTAGTTACTCGTTTTTATGTTATGACAAGCTGAACTGCTTTTGCCTCAAAAGCTTTCACAAGCATTCACTCTTTTTTTTGGGGGGGAGGGTAATTTTGTTGTTGCATTTTTATTTAATGCTGTCTTGGAAAAGTTCTGTTTTTTATGTAACTGAGATTTGATTTTTATTTTTAAGTTTAAACACTTTTCCATTGCTTGTTTTTCAAAGGTAGTCTTAAAGATGTATGGAAAAAAGTCAATCTTGGATAAAAATACATAAAAAAATTAAAACTATACCTAGAATATAATTTGTTGGTTCTTTTCTATATTGTGTCAAATTTTTATATGAAGCAAGATTTGAGTCTATGACACTTACTTTCGGTTTATAAACAAAATGTTGATGATAGCAGTATTTACCTTTTCTACTGGAGTTTCCCAATATTTTTTGCAGGTCAGAAAATCACACACTTCTTTGTCTAATCCATCTACAAATGTGTAAAATCGTCAGAAATTTATTATCTTTTCTCTCTTTGTTCAATGTTGGGAAAAATTGTTTCCAATGCGCTGCCCCCCTTCTGAATCATATTTAACAGTCAAGCACATCTTTATACAATTGCTGTTATATTGTAAAGTTTGATTAAATTCCATAATATAGCTTAAGAAGATATTTTTAAAAGATAATAGTGCATACATGTGACGGATCTGTGATGACAAAGCTGGAGATTTTGATTTTTTTTGGCTGGAGATTGGATAAAAAAGCGGGAGATTTTCAACGCTCATTAAAATTTCATTTCAATGTCAATTGAGGGCACTAGCGTGTGCCAAATATACATGGCTTCACTGATTAATCTAAAACTGTTTATACAATCATCAGGTCACATATGGCAATAAATCTTTAATTAACACATTTGCCTGTTAAATTAAAGTCTACCTAATTGAAAAAACCCTTAAGACATCGGAAATGTTTTATGACTGAACATTAAAAATGTCTATAAAAGTAAAATTTTGTCATATCTTAAAAAAGCGGGAGATTACAAAAAAAGTCTGGAGAACGGGAGATGGATCAAAAAGTCGGGAGATTTCGTCTCCCGGCGGGAGAATCACATGTATGATAGTGTGATTTTCTAGGTACTCAACAAAAATGAGTTTTACTGTTTGAGAATTTTTGAGTGGTCATATTGGTCAAAGTTTTGTTATCTATTAGTACTTAGTTATTTCATGCATGTAAAAATTGACAAAAATTTTTAAAAATGCATTATTAATCAAGACAAGTTGATGTCAAAAGAGAATTGTATGTGTAAACTTACTTCTTAATGTCTTTGTAGCATTTTTTGATAATCCTTTTGGAATGCAGTATTCATGTACTTCCTTAAAAAATAAACCATTTGTTAGTAGTAGGAATGATTACTTTATTCTCATTAACACAATAAATACACAATAAAGCTTCAATTACGATGCAAGAATTGTAAGCCAATTTTCAAGTGATGTTCATGCACCAACTGTTTTAATTTTATCGTAAGCATGGTATTGTTGCCTTATGAATATAACACCAAAATGTTTTTAAGTTTTCATTTAACCATTTTGTTATGAAAGGAAACAAGCAAATGTGTTGAATAGAAACAGTGCTCTGCCAATAAATTCACTCTAAAGTTATCAAAACCTGTTTTGGATAGAAGAAGCATCTGAGCTCTATGGCCCTCTGACTTTTGTATGTATAGGATTCAAACAGTAATATTTCATTTCAACAAATTAAATTTAGTGAATTCCATTACAACAAATCAATTAAAAAAAAATTCAAGGATAGAGTTTTCTTAAAATTATAAAATTGTTATTTGTGTACATGTATCTTTTATTTTACCTGACATCTTTGTCTTAAATCTTGCATATCTTCCTCCAGACAAAGGGTAACATCCCAGAACTCAGCAGTCTGTAGACCCGCTATGATATCACATCTATAAATATCACAATAATTTGCAAGGCAGATCACATTGTCTCCCTGTTAAAAGAAGAAAACTGACACTGTGAAATACATGTATATTATTCAGAATGAATTTTTTTCCACTGCCAGATTTTCATTTGATTTGTACTATAATCAATGATGTGTTGATATCTTATTATCTTCTATTGTATAAGTTGTTTTTTTCGCGAGTATCTAATTTTCGCTTTTTTCGCGATAGTTAGCGATTCGCGAAGATAAAATCGTGTGTATTTTATATGTTGAATATAATTATACTCGCAAATAACATAGATCTGTATAAATATACAGGTCTATGCAAACAAGTAATTGCTAGAATTGAAGTCCGCTAAAAAAAGATCTTCCATTTTATAAAAATTCATTAAATTTAGCTCCCATGAAAAAAAAAAAAACTCATACCGTATTTGAAGCTAGCTGTTGGTCAGAGGAGCAGGAGCCCCTTTACTTCTCTGGCCATTTTGCTTCCTTTTTTTTTGTTTGTTTTTGTATTTTGTTTTGTAAATCATACATATAGATGTAAATGTCCAATCATTTAACATGACGGCCTTCATGGCTTCTTGATTAGCTATAAATAAAAATTCCTATTCTTATTCTGTAGATCAGATAAATTTCATGGACGGACCATTAAGAGTATGGTAGGCAGGTGGAGATGTAAGCAATCACTGATAACAATGAATATCCTTACTGTTCTAATATATTCTTTATGTCTGTTGTTGAAGTGCTGATCAAGATAATACTCTGCTATAAACCCTTTCCCACATATATTACAGAACCATTTACTAGGGGGGTCTAAAAACTTCTGGTCTTCTTGTATGGCATAAATATCTCGTTCCTTGTCCAGAATGCACTCGTCAGGAATCTCAGACTGAATCGACTTGTACAACGGATAAACTTTCTACAAATAAAACAAAGAAATACTTAATGTCTCATTTCTATAAACGATATTGTTACTTATTATCTCCTAACAAAATTCTATATTCAACTGTTTACAGAATCCTTTTTTACTCTTTCTAATTTTATTACTGATACATGAACTGGGATTTTTGTGTTGCTTTTTTTAATATAATTGTCAAAATATACATGTCTGAATGCTCTTTTTCTTGTGTTGTACGTGTTTGTATGGGTGTGTTGAATGGTTTTATTTCTCATTCTCGTTAAGTTTGATTTCACACGATTTCTTGTTCTAAATTACCCTTTCTTTTTATTAACCAGCATGTTTATACATTGTTTAGTATTTACCTCTGTGATTGTATTTCTAACAATCCTTGATCTTTCTCTTGAACATTCACTTCTGCATCTTGTTACTTGAAACAGAATCTGCAAATATTCAAAGGCAGATCTAGAACTAGGGTGCAAGGAAGGGTGCCCTGCCGTTTGACAAGAAAATTTGGTAAGGAACTGTTAAAACAAGAGGTCCCAATAATTTTTTTTGATTGGGCACTGAACTCCCGTTTGAAAATTCATGGATCCCCCACAGATATTTGTACATGAAATAAAATCAAAGTAAAATAAGGAATGTGTCAATGGTACACAGAAGCCCCTGTGTAGGGCTCAGAACAGAAAGTAGAAGCCCAACGGGTCTTCAAATCTCATAGAATGTTCAGTTTGTCATACCGAACCACCCTATTTTAAATCATTCTCATTTACTGTTTCTGAGACAAGCTTGATGGATTTTTTCTATGGGCCAAGTCCCAATCAGGAAGTAAGAGTATGACAGGTCTGAATGTACAATATTTGACATACACAACCACCAACCAAACGAATAAACCAGTGTGTTAAGGCTTAGACCACTCACACGCCCAGGCCCTGTGTAACTTATCGAAATCTACATGGCATGTGCTGCCATCATCATTGACTATACTGCACAGGGGTGCGCACAAATATTTTGAATTTAATAAATTAATAATAAATATAATGCAATCATAGGCTTGTTTAGAATTGAGAAAGAAAATTAACCTAGGAAAGACAGAAAGATAGTACATAGAAAAGGTAGAGGATAGGAGAAAAGATTTGTCAAGCTGCTTTTTCATACCTTCAGCAATAGTCCAATCTGGCTACTGTAGCGGCCCCTGGGCATACACCCAAACAGCACAGCACTATAAGCCTCACTAGGTACTACTTACAGCTTGACGGCCCTAACTTAAATAGATAAAGTAGATAGCTCCCGTTTGAAGGATACCAAACAGGGAGCCTCAGCAACTGATGCCGGGAGTGAGTTCCATGCTGTCGTTGTTTCTGGGAACTGTGCTTGTAGTAGTTGGTGGTGGCTGAGAAATGTTGGTACTTCTGGAAGTGGGTTGCTCTAGTCTGGCGTGTTGGTTTCTTAAGGTACTCATCTGCTCTGATGTCAATGAGGTTGTTGATGATCTTATACAACATGATGAGTCTACATTTCTTCCTTCTACTTTCCAGGCTTTCCCATTCCAGTTCTAGCATTGATGTTACACTGCTGGTGTTTCTATAGTGGTCGGTGACATATCTCGCTCCTCTTCGTTCTTAAGGATGGACTCTTTGGTGTTCAGGCTCCATACTGATGAACAGTACTCAACTGTTGGTCTGACGAGAGAGTTGTATGCTGCAGTTTTTGTGTCCTGGTTACTGACCTTCAGGTTTCTTCTGAGAAAACCCAGCATGCACTGGGACTGTATTGGAAGTAGCTCCTTCAACGATGACTTGCTGAGAACGGCTAGATAGGAATGCCTGGATCCATTTGTAGGTCGAGTCTTGGATACCATAGTGTCTTAGTTTGGCTAGAAGTCTCTGATGTGGAAGCCGGTCAAACGCTTTGGAAAAATCTTATATAATTAGGTCATGATGTTGTCCATGGTCTAGTGATTGTAGAAGTTCATGTGTGAGTGTCAATAATTGAGTTTCACAGCTGCGTCGTGCTCTAAAACCATGTTGGCAATCTGTTAAGATGTTGTGTCCATCCAGGTATCTGAGGACTAATACTTGATGGAATTGTGTTGCTGTTTTTAATTTTATAGTGAACTTAAGGATCAATTTAAAGGAAAAACTGAACAGGTTGGGTGTAATAGCTCATTTGTGCTATAATAGCTCATTTGATGGTATTTAGTATCAAATGAACTATAAATTTCATGAAGTAAAAAATTTTTTTTTTAGATTTGAATTTTTTTTTACATTGTCGCATCTTACCACGTTATGAGCAACATTTTTTGTAAAAGAAGATGGCCTGAAATAATTATGGTTTTCCTGATTGATACTACGAAAATTTGCAAATTTCCATAACTATGTCCAAGAAAAACCATTTGAAATAACTACCATGTTTCTTTACAAAAAATGATCAGCAATATATACATTTATGCGACAATCAAACAAAAAATTGAAAATCTAAAATTATTTTTTTTACTTCATGAAAAAAATAGTCTATTTGATACTAAATACCATCAAATGAGCTATATAGCACAAATGAGCTATTACACCCAACCTGCTGAAAGGGACTTGTAATTTTAGCTGAAACAGGATAAAATTATGCTTGGTAAGATAAGATACCGGTAAGATAAATTTATTTGTACTAACACATTTCAATAAATGGTTATGACACAACTAAAGAATTAATAACATAAAATACAAAGAAACAATATGATCGACTTAATAAATGAAAATGGATGGGTATAATTGTTGAAACCCGGGGTGGCAGTGACTAAAATGTGTATGTAATGTACATGTAAAACAATTTGTAAATGAGAAGGGGGTTATCTACATGTATTACTTATATAGTTAACTTACATTGTATTTATCTGGCATTTGTTGATAAATTCAATAATTGCCTTGAGCACTACTAAAGAACTACTATTTAATATAAGACAGAGTTTGTTTTCAGTTAAATAATTAAAATTTTTAAGTTCACATTTTAATTTATTGTTCAACTCTTGCCTATATATGTTGTACTTGGGACACTTGATGAAAAAATGTAATTCATCTTCAACTTGCCCACTTTCACATTTAGTGCACAGTCTTGCACTTTGGGGGATATTTTTATAACGCCCTTTCTCAATTTCAAGAGAATGAGCACTTATTCGATATTTACAAATTGTGGACCTATCCGTTTTGAATTTACAGATATCTACATAGGAAGGCCTTTGATTTGACTTATGAATGCTTCTGTAGAAGGACAATTTTTTACTTTCAATTAAGGTGCTATGTTGATTTTGTAATGACTGGTCATTAAGCCTTTGTTTTATGCATGATATATTTCTTTTAAGATTGTTGGTATTATCAATCAAGTAGCCAAAACCTAGTTCTCTGATCCAAGTTTTAATGGTTAAAATCCATTTGTTAGATTGTGGTAAGTTTTTATATATTTTATTTACTAAAGTATTAGTTGAATTAGAAATATGATCCAAAAATTTGATTGAAAGAAGTTTGATTTTATTTTTAAGGGGATTTCTGTTTAATTCAGATAAACAAGTCACGTTTGATGCTTTGCTATGTACTCCTAATATTTCTTTTATAAATTTTATATGCAAGTGTTCAAAAGGTTCAGTATCTTTAAGATTACTGTGGGCTCCCCATATCTCACATCCGTATAATATGATTGGACTTATTAATGTATCAAAGAGTTTTTCTAACAATTTGCAAGGGTTGTCTAATCCTAGTGTTTTCTTTATTTTGAACCATGCTTTACGGCCTTTCTCCATTAGGAGCTTGGCGGAGATATTAATATTACCAGTGTATTTTAGTGTTATACCGAGGTAACAATAAGACTTAACAGTTTCAATTACAGTACCATTGATTTTAAAGCTATTTAAGTAAGTTTTGCCATTAGAATTAAAAATGATAACTTTTGATTTTTGATTATTCACTTCTAATTTCCAGGATGAACAAAAATCACTTAATAAATCCAGCGACTTTTGTAGTCCGCTTTCGGTATTCGAAAGTAATATGATATCGTCTGCATATAAAAGAGAAGAAACTGAAGCATTTCCTATTTTAATTGGGTCCACTTGGGTTTTGTTGAGTTTAGTGACCAAGTCATTAATGTACAAGTTAAATAAAATCGGGCTTAAAACGTCTCCTTGTTTAACTCCACATTTAGAAATAAAACTTCTACTTAAACCTTGTTTGAATTTGATTTTACAACAGGGGTCTCTATACATGGAATAAATTATTTTGAAAATTTGAGCTGGGATGTTATTTTTCTGTAACTTATAAAATAGTCCATCTCTCCATACTGTATCGAAGGCTTTCTTTAGGTCAATGAATGCCGCGAACACTTTCTTTTTATTGCATTTATAAGTGTCAACAATGGACTTCATTGTGAATATGTGATCTGTGGTTCTAGCTTTTTCTTTAAAACCAATTTGATTTTCATATATGATATTATTTTGATTGATGAAATTTGTTAATCTATTAAGTAGTATTTTATTGAATAACTTTCCTAAATTGGATGTCAGAGAGATTCCTCTATAGTTAGATGGGTTGTTTTTATCCCCTTTTTTATGAATGAGTGAAATAAAGCTTTCATTCCACTTTTTAGGGAAGTGTCCCTTGCTAAAAACTAAGTTGAACAGTTTAGTAAGTGGTTCTAACAGTTGAGGAGTGCCATGCTTAAGCATTTCATTAGAAATTAGGTCATTTGCTGTAGATTTTCCATTTTTAAGGGTTTTTATTGCTTTTGTAATTTCTTCTGGTTTGATTGGATCATCATATGGAGTTTTGTTTACTGTTTGGGGTTCATCTATTTTATTTATGAATTTATTTACTTTATCTTCAATGTGTCGATGAAAATCAGTATTGGGCATAGCATCAGAATGGTTGTTTATTTTCTCAAAAAATTGAATAAATTCTTCTTTATTGAAGTTTTCTTCATTAATCATTGATTTGTTATTCAACTTATTTATCATATTCCAGAATGTCTTGGGGTCATTACTCATATTTGAGTAAATATCGTCACAGATTTTTTGCTTATATTTCTTTTCTTCAGATTTACACTTTCTTCTGTACTTAGAGAGGAAGGAGTAATATTTCTTTCTGTATTCACCATTATAAGGGTATTTATTGACTAATGAAAGATAACTTCTAACAGTATTCCTAAGCTCATGACAAGAATCAGAAAAGCATGCTTTCTTCTTTTTCTTAATGGGCGAGATTTTACTTTTAACAAATTTTGCTGACATTGTTGCAGTTTCTTGTAAAATTGAATTAAATGTTTCTACTGCTAATTCGCAGTTATCGTTTTTATTAATTAGAAAATCTTGGAGCTTATGTTTTATTTTTTCACTTAATAAATTGGCTTTATAGTTTTCAATTGCTTCTTTATTCCAAATAAATTTCCCAGGTAGAGGATCAAGTTGATCTTTATGCTTTATGTCATAGAAACATGTAAATAAACTACAATATATTAAACTATGGTCAGAAAGTTCTGTCAAATTATTTACAGTGAATCTGCTAACTCCTTGAAGTAAATCAGTAGATACTAGTGTGTAGTCTACCAAACTACATCCATTATATGTCATACATGTGTATTTGCCATAGGGATCACCAAGAGTTCGACCATTTAGGATTCTGAGACTGTCTCTTTACATAAATTAATTAATAGTTTACCACTTCTATTAGGTAGCTTTTTATCCATATTATTTCTAGGGGAGGGGGAATCAAAAATAAAATTTTTTTCAGGATTAGAGTGCTCAGACTCGTCAGAAACAATATAATCTGGGGATATACTAGTATAGGCGTTAAAGTCCCCTTGAATGATAATATCACCAAGAGAACTGTAACGTTCAATGTCACTAAGTAGTTTAGAGTAAAGTTCAATTAGGTCTTGGTTATTACTTGATGAATTTTCAGGGGAAAAATAAACTATGCCAAGAAAAATATCTTTCTTTAGATTAAAAAAGGACCTTGCCAACTTTAACCAAACAATATCGGTGTTGCTGAAGGGTAATTTGCAAATACCATTTTTAAGATCATTTTTAACATATGTTGAGATGCCTCCAGAATATCTTCTGGCTTTCTTATGCTTCTTTCTAATGCTATGACTTATTAAGGTGAATCCATTTATATCAATTTCTGGGTTGTCAACACCACCCCAAGTTTCAACTAAGCTTAATACATCAACATTAGATACAATTTTTAAGAAATCATCATCAGTAGCTTTCTTTGACGAAAAACCTTGAATATTCCACATAGCAATATCCAAGCTTCCTCGATTCTTATGAAAAATATTAGGCATTGATAAAATAGAGTGATCAATAAAAAAGCATTAAATGGGCCAATGAATGAATAAGTGCGATACAGAAATTCAGTTGTAGCTGTTTTTGATGCTAATAAAGTAAATATGTATTCTCAATTTCGCTTGACATAAATTTTTATGAAACATTTCAAATAGATTTATATTCAATTTTTCATTCTTGTTTTCTTTTCTTTTCTTTTTCTTTTTTTGAAAAAAAAGGGGGGTAGGGGTGTTATATTACAATCTTCATTACTATAAACACAGGTAAAAAAAAAACAAAAAAAAACATGATATTCACAGTTGTTATACAATAAAGCATACTAAAAAAGTGGATATTTGCACATGTACATGTATATAGTTTAAGGGATTCATTGAATATATTGATTCTATAATTCTTTTCTTCTTTTGTTCCAATAAGTCTTGGTCTGTTGGTTTTAAACTTAAAACTTATCTAGTATTAAAATGTTACACCGTTAAGGCAGAATAAAAACGAAAATAGTTCTTACCACACAAACTGTAACAAGCACAACTTGTAAATATGACACATTTTTACAAATATTTCTCATTCTGCATGTTGTTATTGTCATGTGTTGGATAAATCACGAGAAATTCCGAACAGAACCTCTTTTAGGCCAAAACTATTTTATCATTTGGTTAAAGAATTAGGGGCAAAATAATCAAAGACGAAAATCACAATGAACGCAACGAATACGAATACGAAAACTTTATTTCAATTCGGCACATGCATAATTTGATTCTCAAATTACCTAATTGTTAAAGCATCATCCCCAAAACACAAATATCCAATTATTTAGTTGATTGGTTGATTGTACAATTTCAAAATTAATTATCCAATTATTTTTTTTCTTGATTATACAATTCCAATATGATTATTTATTGCTGGAACCCTGTTTGGTTAATTACTCAAATGCGGACTCAATGGTCAATTGGATTAACATTTATATAATTATAGTAATCTCTGAATTTAATTAGATAGTGATATATCTTGTTAATTAGGCAGATTACAGAAACATGTCTGCATTGTGTGACTATGTCAGAACCCCGGGTCAGACCTCATGTATATCATGTATAGATATAAGACATATTTTATAACCAATTAAGGTCCCTCAAGGGGCAGGATAACTTCTAATTAAATGATTAATTATAAATAACTTTGTACAACTGCTAAGTATAGCATGTCATGATTAGCATATTAAAAGTTCATGCAAATCTGTTTAATATTTTTGGATAAAACTTTATTTTTGATGGAAAATCTCAGACTTTGAGATCTGGAATTTTTTAACAATAAAACTCAAATGCGATACAGCTCAAAGTTTCATACACATTCCATGGAACATGCCTTAGTGGTTATAATCAAAGTTCGCATGATTTTGAAAACACTAAGAATTTTGCCGCGGGGCCCTTTCTGACTTAGTTATTCTAGTTCAGTTGGTTTTTAATTGTATTCTTGTTACATGTATGTATCTATAATACACAGGTCTATGAGTTGAAGGGGGGGGGGCAGTTGAAGAAAGATCTCATGAATAATGACCTTTAAGAATAATGAGAAAAGTGACCAAAGATATTTAAGCAATAGAGAATTATTTTGGGGCAATTTTTTTTTTTTGAAAAAATAGAACACACCCCCATCTATACCCTCAAATCTTAATAATTAGCTTTTTTAAGTGAAACATCTATTAACAAACTGAAAAATAATTTGTTTGGCCTTTCAGGTTTCCTTTGTTTATTTTTAGAAACCAATCGAATTGATTTTGGCTGACTGAGCGCGCAATTTAACCGCCATTGATGAGAGAAATACACAGCTGACATACGATTTTCATTTGTGTATTGTCATCTGAAGCTTTCTCTTTTCCCTATCTCGATTTATTGAACGATGACGGTACCTGGAAACTTTTAATTCTGCAGACTGCAGTCTGGTTTGTTCATGAAAATCACAGTCACAGATCTGAAAGAGGTAAATCCACAAAATTGTTTACGTCTTTGTTTTATTTCTACCGGTTTATTTTCATGTATTTTTATTCCACAATCGTCTTCTGTGAGGGAAAACGTTAAACTGTATATGTTTTGATTTGCTAATTACTCACCTCTTACCGAACGACGACTTTAATGCATTGGAGACAATAGATTTTGACAGGTGCTTGATTAATTACGTCACAATGTAAACAATCACACGTGCAGATCTCGTGGGAAATTCCCTGAAATCAGCGTTTTCAGACAATTTCCTTGAAATGAATTATATTTACAGATTTTCTCAACACCCTGGCATTCAATTTAGGTACATGCTATTGATGTAAATTCTGTATCATGTTATACTCAGTTATTGGCCTGTTTACACCAAATTATGTGACTGTGGTTAATCTTGGTTGCCATGACTGTCAAGTGTGGCTAATCTTTCAAAAGATAAAGAATTCAGCAAATTTTCTTTTGTCATAACTTGGCTACTGCTGTAGATCACTCCAAGTACAATAGACCCAGCAAGTAAATCAGATTTTCAAAATTATTAAACAGAACAGATGTTAAAAGATTAGAGTCTTCCCATGATATAAAAAATTTAAAAAATTTAAAAATTTAATCAAAAAAATCAAAAAGATATACATGTAGTAAATGTGATAAATTTTCCATGTATACAATACAATACAATACAATACAAATTTTATTAGCCAATTATGGGCCCACAAGGGGCATTTACAAATACAAACATATATGATCAGTGTACTCACATATTATATGGAGTGACTATAAATAAAAATAGGAGTCAGTTCACATTCATGAGAATTAACAATGAAAATATTAAAAATTAAGTCACATTACAATTTAGCAGGAAGGAGCCCAAGTCATTCAGAGTTCTTATATCTTCATTATTGAAGCACCAGTAGAATTTATTAAAGTTTGATAACTGGGTGAAGTTAACATTATATTTTTGAATACTTTCAAATAATTTATTTCTGAGATCAGAAAACGTAGGACAAGAGGTAAAGAAATGGAGTTCATTTTCAATTTCATTTAAATTACATTTTTGACAAATTCTTTCTTCTTTTTTTGTTAAGGGTTTAGTATATCGTCCAGTCTCAATGAATAATTTATGGTTGCTGGTTCTGAATCTTGCTATGCATTTTCTTAACTCAGGTCTTTCTATAAGGTTAAGGTATTTTTCAGTTCCAAAATTGGTTTTAATTGAAAGATATGTTCTAAGTTTACCATCTTCTTTAATAAGATTGTCACGAGTTTTATACCAGTTATCGATATATATATGTTTCATCTGGTTTTTAATTAAATGTTTAAAATAATGTTTATTTAGATGACTTGGACCCCTCTCCAAATCAATATTTAAGATTTTTAGTAAATGTGAAAGTGATGAGTACCAGGTGTCTGCACCATTATGATGTAAATCCTTCAAATCAGAGTAGGCATCTTTTAAATTAAAAGATCCGATGGACATGTAACAATTCGGTGCCAATAATTTAACACTGCCTTAAAATGTGTAAATGCCATAGGAATTCTGCCAAATTCAGACATAATAGCAAAGTTTGAGGATTTTTTGTTAACAAACGAAAGGTATTTTAGAAAGTGTAGTTCTAACTTAACAGAGGGGAAGACACCTGGCAATCTTCTAAAATTACATAGACTATCTGATTTCATACTTTTTGGAAGAAAACAACCCCATATTTCAGATCCATAATCTAAAATGGATCTAATGGTGTGGTCAAAAACATGTATAGCAGACTTTATACTAGGACCAAGGGAGAACAGATCAGACTTAAGTTTGTACAATCCTTTCATTGCTTTTCTGTACAGGTCATGTTTGATATAAATTTGGGGGTCCTGATGGGGGGTCCTGATCATAATTACATGAATCACGAAGAATAAAAAATGCAAATAAAGAAACACGGAAATGTGGCTAAATTATTGTTCACGGATAAAAGTTTGACTGTGTATTACTTTTAAGTATGCCTAAAACGAATCGCAGACAAAATATTTTGCTGAGAACGGTTCACGTGCAATATCCAATCACGATGCATGGAATAAATATTTCAACAAATCACATTTCACGGAAAATAAAAATTGCCAATAATGGAGAACGAAATAAACCCATCGGCCCCCTCAAATATGAATGACCCAGTATATTTCTTATGAAAAAAAATGATAATGCCCCCTTAAAAAAAAAAAAAATTCCAAATCCATTTGGAATGGGAGAGAGTCCTTTTGCACTTATTACATATTTTGAGAGGTATCAATTGTGCCACATGTTTATTTTTGTTTTTTTGCTATGGTCTAGTTTTCAGAACTTTATAATATTTCTTTTAGAATAATTTTAATAAAGTATGAAAGTAAGACTTAAAAAGTGCTCAATGTGGTATTCTTTAATCAGTTTTTGTCCGTTTATCATTAACATTGCCGATGGATGTCACAACAGAAAAGTTTGTCAGGTACATGTACATGTACATGGTCATGAAGGAAGACCTGTTATTAGCCATTCCAATAAATTGGCGTTGCAATTAAAATTGCATATGTTTTCACACATAAAGATCTACATGTACAATTTCAGTAACATGTAGGACCTTTTCCTCTTTGAGTTCTTCCCCTTAGAATGTTAAAATTGACCATTTCACAGTCCAGCAGACATGTGTATTTTCAGCTTTATAAGTATCATTGAAGACAATGTGAGCGATTCACAGTCCTGGGAGCCTCTTATATAACTTCTGTTATATATGTTTGTATTTTCTTGAAACTTTGATAGAAGTTGCCTACCAGTATTTGGATTTATAGGTTATTGGCACAAATGATCTCACTCTCTCTAAGTATATACTGCCGCAATGAATTAAGGCAAAACAGGATGTCAAAGTGGGGCAAACCGATAACTTAGTGTGTGAGTCCCCCCCCAAAAAATGCATGACAAACTTGTACTAAAGCACAACAAAAAAGCTACAGGCATTAATGTTTAGTTAGAAAATGGTGATTTGAACTGCTACATTTTGATCCATAAGTGTAATTTAAATATTTTATGTACATGTACATTTAACAGATAAAAACTAGAATCTGCCCAGATCTCATGACACTATATTTTAACAGTGATTTAGCACTGGAGTTGTTACTTTTACTCACAGTGACAAATGCAATTATATGTAACATTTACTTTGTTGAAATGAATTCTACAATTATATGATCTATTAGGGTCATTGCAATGATACATGTACCTTCCCAATTCTATCTTTGTAGCAGTTGAAAGTTTATCAAAAAACAAACTTTGTTTACATGGGCACATGAGAAATTTTACATGCCAAAAAGCACCCAGGGCTGTTGCTAATTACGGTCTAAGATCTAAGATAGTCCAATCACAAACTTGATTTACTCAGAAAGTTACTACTTTTGGATGATAACATAGTTCATTGAAAGGTAGCGCATGCAAAATTTATTCAAATGAGTATTTTTTGTTTTGAATGTGATTGATTTGGAGCATGAGCGACTGGCTTACATTTAGAATGAATTACTAAATGACTCTTTGTGATGATTAAATATATGTTTTATATAAATGTATTTTAGAAAACCAAATAAACAATGCCTGAGCAGTGACGACAGTTCTGAAGAAAGTGAACACATTGATCATGATTATAATCGCCCACAGCGGTTTAAGGTTCTAAATAAAGGTCGCTGGTCAAGGGACGAGGTAGGATATGTATTTATTTGAATGAGCATTTTATTGTCATGTACATGTACATTTAAAAAGTGATCATCATTACTAAGTACAGCATTCTGTAAATGTGGTAATTACTTTTGTGGGGTTATTTTGGCTAAAAAAAATCATGATCTCTAAACTTCCAGGAAAGTATTCTCCTTGCAAATTCAGTCATCCCTAGAAACCCAGGCGTTCTTCTCTTGCTTACTCATCACCTCTGGATCATTTTAAATGATATTTGACTATATAGAAAAATGCTATAAAATGAATATAACCAACCAGAAGGCTCAATACCAAACCATAAAAAAAAACAGGTAATGAATTAGTAAGTGAGAGAAAAACCCTTAAGTTTCCCAGGATGATTAATAATTAGTGTTGGTTTTTTTTATGCTCCCACAACAACATGTACAAATTTCCGTCAAGCTTTTCTCAGAAACTGTATATGGGAATGATTTGAAATTTGGCAGGATTGTATAGTATGACAAACTGTTTGTTTGAAGCAACTTTCAGACCTGTCAGACCTCTACTTCCTGCATGGAGTTTGGCCGATATGAAAATTTCTGTCAAGCTTTTCCAAGAAACCATACATTAGAGTGATTTGAAATTTGGTAAGATGGTTTTGTATGACAAACTGTATGTCTTAAGTCACTTTCAAACCCTTTGGACTTCTACTTCCTGTTTTGGGTCGGGCTGAAATAAATATTTTTGAAAATCAACTTGAAACTTTCCATCAAGCTTGTCTCAGAAATTGACATGGGAATGATTTGAATTTTTGCAGGTTGGTTTAGAGTGACAAACTGTACATCCTTAGCTTCTTTCAGACCTGTCAGACATCTACTCCCTGTTTAGGTTTGGGGCGATATGAAAATTTTCATCATGTTTTCCTTAGAAACTTACATGGGAATTATTTGGAATTTGGCAGGATGATTAAGTTAGACAAACTGTACGTTCTAAGTGACTTTCAGACCTGTTAGACTTCTACTTCTTGTTAAGGATTGGGCTGATATGAAAATCAACTTGAAAATTTCCACAAGCTTTTTAGCTCACCTGGACCGAAGGTCCATGGGAGCTTATACCATCACTTGGCGTCCGTCGTCGTCGTCGTCTGTCGTCGTCGTCTGTTAACAATTTTTCAAACTTTAACTTGTCCGACACCATAAGTCCAATTGCAACCAAACTTGGTACAGTTGTTTAGTAGCATTATGTGTACAAAACTATCGTTCGGATTTTTGATTCGTAAAAAAACATGGCCGCCATGGCTAAAAATAGAACATAGGGGTAAAATGCAGTTTTTTGCAAATAACTCAAAAACGGCTACAGATATCAAAATTCTGGCATAGGGTAAAAGTGATCAGCACCTCAAGATCTACCTACCCTGAAATTTTGAAGAAAATCCAACGACCCATGTAGGAGTTATTGCACTTTTTGTGGATTTTTTGCAAATTTTGCACCTGTTTAGCTCAATATCTTGAAAACTATACTAGATATTTGAGAAATTTAAATTGCATATTGTTAAGCACATCAAGATCTACAAAATATGTAATAGGGTCAACGTTGTAGGACCTTTCCTTTTAGGAGTTATTGCCCTTAGAACGTCAAAATTTAGCATTTTAACAGCATTTCCTCATTACATTGAAAACGTTAACTCCTCTGACACTTTAAGTCTAAATGGAACCAAACTTGGTATAGTTGTTTATTAGCATTTGGTGTATAGAACTGATGTGGGGATTTTTGATTGGTCATAAAACATGGCCGCTGTGGCTAAAAATAGAACATAGAGGTAAATGGCAGTTTTTTGCAAATAACTCTAAAAAACGGTGACAGATTTCAATTTTTTGATTGGGAACAAAAGTGATCAGCACCTCAAGATCTACCAGCTCTGAAATTTTGAAGAAAATCCAACAACCCATGTAGGAGTTATTGCCCTTTTTGTGGATTTTTTGCAAATTTTGCACCTGTTTAGCTCAATATCTTGAAAACTATACTAGATATTTGAGAAATTTTAATTACATATTGTTAAGCACATCAAGATCTACGAAATTTGTAACAGGGTCAATGTTGTAGGACCTTTCCTTTGAGGAGTTATTGCCCTTGGAACGTCAAAATTTAGCATTTTAACAGCATTTCCTTATATTGAAAATGTAACTCCTCTGACACTTTAAGTCCAAATGGAACCAAACTTGGTATTATTGTTTATTATTATTAGGTGTATAGAACTGTTGTGGGGATTTTCGATTGGTTGTAAAACATGGTCGCTGTGGCTAAAAATAGAACATTAGGTTAAACTGCATTTTTTTGCAATAACTCAAAAAGGGTGACAGATTTTTAGATTTTGATTGAGAACAAAAGTGATCAGCACCTTTAGATCCACCATATTGTCAGATGACCCCCTTATTAATCTTATGACCCTTTCAACGTTAAATAGATTTTGCCTTATAACCTTTACTTCAGGCACATATGTCAGGTGAGCGATTCAGGCTCCTGGGAGCCTCTTGTTTCAGAAACTGTACATGTAAATGATTTGAAACTTGGTAGGATGGTTCAGTATAACAAAATGTACATCCTAAGGGACTTTAATACCTGTGGGACATCTATTTCCTGTTTGATGTCTAGTGGGGGCATCCATGTCCCATGGACACATTCCTTCTTTATTGGACAATACAACAATAATATTATTTATAGATACATGAAACATTATACTTACAAAATGAAAATAAATCTATTGAATTTGTAAATGGTACAGGCAATATCGGGTATTTTCCAATCCACTATTTAAAATTATGATGAAAAAGAAAAGGAAAAATATTTTTATTTAAACCTAATTTAAATGTAATGCACATGGTCGATATCCTCGGTGCTGGATTTGGCTTCCTTGTTCGAACGTTTTGGTTTTGAGTACTTTTCGCTTTCAACTGTTTTGGATTTTGACCTTCCAATGTTTTGGTTTAAATGCTACTGATGAGAGGTTACTCCTTGAAATATCGATATATAGCATATCCAAATTAACTGTTTATCCTTGCGTTTTGGTATTTGTAATCTTACATCCTTTTGTAGGACGACTTATTAAGAAGAACAGTTGATTTACATAACAGAAGTGATATCGACTGGAAACAAGTGTCAAATTACTTCCCAGATCGTAGTGATATACAGTGTCAACATCGCTGGTTCAAAGTTCTAAATCCTGACCTCATCAAAGGACCCTGGACAAAAGAGGTTTGCAAACTTTACACACACAACCTTCATAGAAAAAAAGAAAGATCCTCTAGGAATTCACTATGATCATGATGATGGGCTTGTTGCTATGAAGAATGTGTCTTAATTTTTAAAACCATAAACTATTTATAAAGCGTGTGAAATTGAACAAATGTAATTATCTTCTAATTTAGGTTCACATCTCAAAAACTAAGTCGAATCTTCATAAAGCTATATATACGTATATATTTACACTGCATTTTAATCACAAGATGATCAAAACAACTGTAGAAAAGAGGAATTCCATGAAATATGCAGTTTTGTCTGAGAGACATTTTTCAATTTTGAATATGAAGCAATTACTATTGCAATAATTTTTTTTTCAGTTGTTATATTGAGATTGATTTTTCAGGAAGACGAGAAGGTTATTCGGCTGGTAGATGAATTAGGACCTAAAAAGTGGACTGTGATTTCTCGTCATCTCAATGGACGCACTGGAAAACAGTGCAGAGAAAGGTCATACAATATAACCCATTTTGTTAATGTTGTGAAGTATTTTATTGCTCTAGATGAACTTTACTAAAGTATTCAAAAATATTTGTAACTAAGTATTCAAAAATATTTATAAAAGTTACTATTGACTATTTTGAAAGTGCAATTATAAATTGAAGAAATTGTGCATAGAATTAAAGCTTATATATTTTTATAGGTGGCATAACCATTTAAATCCAGAGATCAATAAATCAGCTTGGAGAGAAGACGAGGATAATTTGATATATGCTCTTCATAGAGAACTAGGCAATAAATGGGCAGAAATAGCTAAATATTTGCCAGGCAGGTATGATAACTTCATTCATAGAGAACTATGCAATAAATGGGCAGAAATAGCTAAATACTTGCCAGGCAGGTACGGTAACTTCATTCATAGAGAACTAGGCAATAAATGGGCAGAAATACATGTAGCTAAATACTTGCCAGGCAGGTATGGTCACTTCATTCATAGAGAACTATGTAATAAATGGGCAGAAATAGCTAAATACTTGCCAGGCAGGTATGGTCACTTCATTCATAGAGAACTATGTAATAAATGGGCAGAAATAGCTAAAAACTTGCCAGGCAGGTATGGTCACTTCATTCAGTGTTCTCCCCAGAAATTTTGGATAGCATCACATTTTGCGTAAACAATATCAGGTGTCAGAAAGAAAAAAAAAATCATGTCGATCGACGTTTCACTATCAATTTATGATTGGTTCTTGACCACGTATCATGTATACCTGTTTTATGATACCCCCCTCTTCCCTCCCCCACCCACCCCATTTGATGTAAGTCTACCTTCAAGCTATGGATACTATAGTTCCATATTAAGAAAGAGTTGGAGTAAAACTGATTGTAGCAATTTAACAATGGCTAAAACATCAGTTTGTCTTTTGTTAATTATATATGAACTCTCTGTGAACTGCATGATGGAAGAGGAAAAGACAGGCCTGAAAGCCATTTGCCTGGGTTTGAAGCAATAAAAAATAATTAAATAGCTTTTATTTTTGGCATAAATAAATTACCAATTACAAATGTTTACATTTCATTCACACTGGTTAAGAGTCACTAAGTTGACAGAATCATATAGATGCCAATGGTTCTCCTGCCAAAAGGAGAAAATGCTAGATAAGGTAATGGGAAATTGGGAATCTATTTTTAGACTTCCTGTTTTGACCATAGGTCAATCAATATATCTAGAAATCAATATTTTGGAATAACAAATGTTACAATGGAATTAATCATGTTTCATTGAGGTAAAAAGCATTTTCTTTATTTTGGGTATCGGTTATGACTGTTAATTTAGAATTCAACGGCTCATGTTCTAATAACACACCTGAATAAAAGCACGTGTGCATATGTTTGTTTTTGTTTTGGTCAAATCCTATTGGTCCTGGTTGGTTGTCCAATAGAAATAATTCACTTCACCTGCAATCTGCATGGCTAATCAGTTCAAAGATCGATATTTCCTAATTAATTGACAAAACCATGATCATTGATTTCTTTGTTAATTGGCTTGGGGTTGTAAATGTGTCAATTACTCAATGATCATCAATCAGTCAGTGGCTTCATATTATCATAAGGACGTCAACTCAATACCTGTGTATTTTTAACAATTTGAAATAGCGTCTCGGTAAAGACTGATAGCATCTCGGCAAATTACGATAGCGTCTCGGTCCCGAGATGCTATAAGGGCCTGGGGAGAACACTGCTTCATTCATAGAGAACTAGGCAATAAATGGGCAGAAATAGCTAAATACTTGCCAGGCAGGTACGGTAACTTTATTCATAGAGAACTATGCAATAAATGGGCAGACATAGCTAAATACTTGCCAGGCAGGTATGGTAACTTTATTCATAGAGAACTATCCAATAAATGGGCAGAAATAGCTAAATACTTGCCAGGCAGGTATGGTAACTTTATTCATAGAGAACTAGGCAATAAATGGGCAGAAATAGCTAAATACTTGCCAGGCAGGTATGGTAACTTCATTCATAGAGAACTAGGCAATAAATGGGCAAATTAGCTTAATACTTGCCAGGCAGGTATGATCACTTCATTCATAGAGAACTATGCAATAAATGGGCAGAAATAGCTAAAAACTTGCCAGGCAGGTATGGTTGCTTCATTCATAGAGAACTAGGCAATAAATGGGCAGAAATAGCTAAATACTTGCCAGGCAGGTATGGTTGCTTCATTCATAGAGAACTAGGCAATAAATGGGCAAAGTAGCTTAATACATGCAGGTATGGAACTGCTCTTTAAGATTTTACACAATAAATGGGCAAAAAATAGCTAATACGGTATAGCGGGTAATTTTTGGCGGCGTGCAAATTTCTCGATTTCATACCAAATGACTAATTTGCTAAATATGCGGACATTTATTATTGCGATTTAATAGTACTCTCAATACAAAATAATGTTTATTCTATTTTACGCGGGCTCTTAATTTCGCGATAGAGTAATGGTCGCGATTATAGCGAAAATTAGAACCTCGCGCAAATTTCCCGCTATACGGTACTTGCCAAGCTGGCATCTCCATAGAGAATTTGGATAAATGTGCTGAAATAGCTAAATACTTGCCAGGGCAAGTATGAGGATGTGATACATGTATGTGCTCTACATAGAGAATTTGGCAATTAATGGGCAAAAATTGCTTCATGTAATTACTTGTCAGGAAGTTATACAGATGTAGGAAGAACTGAAAAAGTAGTAATATCAATAATGAATTACATGTAGCTGATCTAGAAATAGATAAAGAGAAATGTTAAGGTTGTCGGTTATTGCAGCTTGTACATGGAACAGGTGGAAACCTTGATGATCAAAAAAGGGAGAAAGGTATACAGCCTACACATAATAGTGTATATTTCACTTCAGATAAAATGTCACACAAATACTTCTAGATCTTCTTCATGAACTTAACTTGTTGGGAAAAAAAAACATCATGATATTTTTTTTGTTTATAAAAAACTATATTTTTCAGGACTGACAATGCCATAAAGAATCATTGGAATTCGACTATGAAGAGAAAATATGATGAAGATTTAGAGAAGAGACCAGTTATATACTACCCCTTTACTCCTGGTAACCTTGTTAACATGCAAAGAATTCATCCAGTCAGATTGTTTCCTAACTCCCATAGTAAAGAGGCAGTTGTTAAAGTACAGTAAGTCATAGCATTGAAAATGATCATGGTGATGATGAGGGAGACAAACTTGTACATCAGAACAACAGTCATTTATATTGTTGCAAGCATTTTGCAAAAAAGGGGAACTACATGTAAAGAATATGGCTTTTTGTCTTGATATTGGTCTCTGGAGGGTAGTTATGAACATCTTGATAGGCTTTAATAAAACTTAAAGTCTATGACATAGGAATAAAAACAATGGCTTTTTGGATCAAAGTCTAATATCTTAATTTTTGATAAACAGAAATTTGAGAGTGAACTTAATGTTTCTAAGCAAAATTTTAAATGCCTTGATAGAATTTCATAGAACTTACACACATTAAAGTAGTTACTTAGGAAAGAAGACTATTGATTTTGAGATTAACATCAAAGGCTTTGCAAAAGATTTGTCCCTCTTCTTTTCCACAATTTTAAAACGCAGAACTGAGTGTATTGAAAGCAGTTTTAAAATTTTAAACAGACATGACAGATTTTATGTAACATTTCATACATGTTGAAGCATATTGAAAATTTATGTAAGTATGTCAAATATTTTGGAGGGAAGCTTGAAATTTTTGCAAACAGGGACATTTCAGACTTCGATAATATTATCATTTTGTTTTTTCCAGGAATTTTGAGTCCAAGACTACTGGCATGACTGGATTGAGTGGTCTATCATCCCTTGATTTAGTACAGGGGACGTCCCAGCAGAGTAAACACCACTCTACAAAGTTTACAGCATTACATTCCACAGGTGATAAAGATTTCTGTTTGTAGACAGTTCTCAACAGACATTTAAAAATCTGTACATGCATTCTTTTTTGGCAAGATCAATCCAGTTTAATGAATGAGTTTTGACACAACAACTATGTTTAGGTTGCTCAGTAACTACTTATCACATATCAATTTGAAATATAACATAGAATATTTTACAATCTGATTAAAATCAGAATCAGATCTATCAATTGTTCCCTACTGTCTCTGCATGGTAGATCTGAAGACACCTATTCTACTTTCTGATCTGATGACCTTTTGAATTGACCAATCAGATTTTTTTCTTTATATCCTACTTCAGAGGATTCTGAAAAACATCATTAAAACTGAAAGTAGAATAGGATGTCTTCAAATCTATCATGCAGAGACAGTAAGGACCAATTGATAGATCTGATTTTAATCAGATTGAATATTTTACATTTTATATTGGTACTAAAGAAGCAAAGGTGTACCAAAGGGGTAATCAGTATCATAAAACCGTAAAGACAAAGACAAAACCGGCAGACAAAAATCATCACAACAAAACAAACCACATAACAACATAAAACACAAACACACATAACAGCAAAACCGCATTCAGCAACGCGAACTCAAGTCGAAACGAGAGTGAACTCAGGTGCTCCGGAAGAGTAAGCAGTTCCTGCTTGCTATAGCACACCCGTCACGTTGCCAAAGATCGATTAAGTGTTGGTCAAATCCGGAATTGATGACATTACAAAACTCTATGTCAAACCAACATCTGTGCTCATCTGAGAGATGGAAATCCCGTATTTGTATACAAGCACATGATGTCGTCCGTAAAATTTCTTGAGTGATGACAACAACCTGGGAGCAACGTACCCCTGTGTTAACAATTTGCTTGTCAGCCGTGTGGCTCTATCAAGGAAGTCGTTGTACTCCCCACATGCTCTGGAATAGCGAATCAATTGTGATACGTAAACTCCATATGCTGGAGCGGACGGAATGTTGCTACACAGAAAGGGAAAGTTAACTATTGGAAAGTTGAAGTCATCACGTTTGTCATAGAGCTTTGTACAAAGCCTTCCTTGTGTGTCAATTTCGAGAAATAGATCCAGATATGAAGCCGACCTCCTAGAATCTGTAGTGTCCTTTATCTCAAGTTCCTTCGGATATATGAGATGTAAATAGTCACCAAATCGAGGATTGTTTAGTGAAAGGACATCATCAATATAACGAAATGTGAGATTGAAGGATAAAGCAAGATAAAGCAAGTAAACTTTAAAAAGTTTTATAATGTACTTTAGAAATTATATTTGGTGCCAATGATAACTGTAAATGTGGCATTGATTGGTACAATGTGGTAAACAATGCATATGAAATGAAATACTGTAGTTAAGAGGTAATTCCTTATAAAAAAAATGTATATCATTTAAATGACTACCAAAGGAAAGTTTTAGATTATACCATTTTGGTTTGCCTGTATAATCAATCTCATTTAAATTTGCTTTTACTTTGGTATTGTAGAGTACAGGTTTAATGGAAGAGCCTTACAGAAATTGAATAGTCCAGGTTGTCTGATTCCTATTACCTCCCCTGCCATTTCACGATTCTCTAGTCCTCCAGCCATCCTAAGAAGGAGAAAAAGAAAGGTATGTATTGCACCATTTTGAACAAAATTCTCAAAGTTTTATTGGGCTGGTCAAAATATGAAGCGTAATACATACCTGGCAATATCACGCTGGTCTTTTTTGAGCTGATAAAGGTATAATATAAATTAATTCAATATTATTTTGTTTGATTTGCAGTATTCCCAGACACATCCTATCAATTCATCGACAGATTCTGATGACAGATCAAGAGTGACTCCTAAAAACACTAGAATTCCACCCAGTAATGACATAGAGAATCAGAAACCTCACCAGACACCAGATTCTGATGTCAAAAAGCAACCAGTCACACCAACTGGTACCCCTATCAAGAATTTGCCATTTTCACCATCACAGTTCCTCAATAGTCCCGAATGTCCATTTGGGAAGCTTACATCGACACCAGTGTGTAACAACCCTAACCTGGCAACCCCAACATCTAATACATCACTGAATACTCCAATCACTAAACTAACAGACAGGTAATACTAATGTTCAAATCAATGTTAGCTGATTTATGCAGTTAACTTAGTGAAATATAGTTTTTGTTACACATGATATGTTAACATTTGTGGTTAAAGTTAAGCTCAAGATGTATTTTTGTGATTTTCATGACGTTCATGAAGCAAATTTTGTTGCTCTCAGATCTCATTTAGGAGAGATGATTTACTTAAGTTTTTTTTTCCCCAACATAGACTTAAATATTAAGTGAAGCTTTTTCACAGTTTTCGTAGTTTTCATTGTAATTTGTTATGATATTTTGTTGTCTATATAAGAAAGATGAATGGTAATTCTGTACTATCACATTTCAGATCTACCTTGAATACCCCCTGTATCAGGAGAACTATTCTAGATGCTACACCAAGGACACCTACACCATTTAAAACAGCTCTAGCTGAGATGGAAAAGAAAACTAAAATGTTACAGACAATAGTAAGGGTTGGACAAGATACATTGTAATGATGAGATGTGGAATAAAATGTTCAAACAACATCTGTAAAACAGCAGCATTTCAAATATTAAAAAAAAATTACCCAGTCTACAACATGAAGCAGTGGTCAGTCCATCTGATTTATGTGATTCTATAAATCATTGGACAATAATTTTCACAAGCTTTTTCTTCATTTTTAGCCGGAGGTTATAAAATTGTGAATGTTGGACGGGTGGACAGGGAAGAAATTTTTGTAACAATATAATTTTCTAAGCAGCTACTACATGTAATCACAGCCACTTGATATTTGGTATACAGCATCTGCATCAGAGTTGATCATTTTCTTAAAGCCATTTGTACATTTGTTTCTTAGAGCCCAGGACAACTAGAGAAAGATTTGGATGAGATGATGAAAGAAGATACAGGTTATGATGCTGATATGTCGACTATGGCAGCTTACATCACACCTAAAGACAGGAAACACAATAAGGTTAGTTATGATGCAGATATGTCTACTATGGCAGCTTACATCACACCTAAAGACAGGAAACACAATAAGGTTAGTTATATGTCTACTATGGCAGCTTACATCACACCTAAAGACAGGAAACACAATAAGGTTAGTTATGATGCTGATATGTCTACTATGGCAGCTTACATCACACCTAAAGACAGGAAACACAATAAGGTTAGTTATGATGCTGATATGTCTACTATGGCAGCTTACATCACACCTAAAGACAGGAAACACAATAAGGTTAGTTATATGTCTACTATGGCAGCTTATATCACACCTAAAGACAGAAAACACAATAAGGTTAGTTATGATGCAGATATGTCTACTATGGCAGCTTACATCACACCTAAAGACAGGAAACACAATAAGGTTAGTTATGATGCAGATATGTCTACTATGGCAGCTTACATCACACCTAAAGACAGAAAACACAATAAGGTTAGTTATGATGCTGATATGTCTACTATGGCAGCTTACATCACACCTAAAGACAGAAAACACAATAAGGTTAGTTATGATGCTGATATGTCTACTATGGCAGCTTATATCACACCTAAAGATAGGAAACACAATAAGGTTAGTTATAATGCTGATATGTCTACTATGGAAGCTTACATCACACCTAAAGACAGAAAACACAATAAGGTTAGTTATATGTCTACTTTGGCAGCTTATATCACACCTAAAGATAGGAAACACAAAAAGGTTAGTTATGATGCTGATATGTCTACTATGGCAGCTTACATCACACCTAAAGACAGAAAACACAATAAGGTTAGTTATATATCTACTTTGGCAGCTTATATCACACCTAAAGATAGGAAACACAATAAGGTTAGTTATGATGCTGATATGTCTACTATGGCAGCTTACATCACACCTAAAGACAGAAAACACAATAAGGTTAGTTATGATGCTGATATGTCTACTATGGCAGCTTACATCACACCTAAAGACAGAAAACACAATAAGGTTAGTTATATGTCTACTATGGCAGCTTATATCACACCTAAAGACAGGAAACACAATAAGGTTAGTTATGATGCTGATATGTCTACTATGGCAGCTTACATCACACCTAAAGACAGAAAACACAATAAGGTTAGTTATATGTCTACTATGGCAGCTTACATCACACCTAAAGACAGGAAACACAATAAGGTTAGTTATGATGCTGATATGTCTACTATGGCAGCTTACATCACACCTAAAGACAGAAAACACAATAAGGTTAGTTATGATGCTGATATGTCTACTATGGCAGCTTACATCACACCTAAAGACAGGAAACACAATAAGGTTAGTTATGATGCAGATATGTCTACTATGGCAGCTTACATCACACCTAAAGACAGAAAACACAATAAGGTTAGTTATGATGCTGATATGTCTACTATGGCAGCTTATATCACACCTAAAGACAGGAAACACAATAAGGTTAGTTATGATGCTGATATGTCTACTATGGCAGCTTACATCACACCTAAAGACAGAAAACACAATAAGGTTAGTTATGATGCTGATATGTCTACTATGGCAGCTTACATCACACCTAAAGATAGAAAACACAATAAGGTTAGTTATATGTCTACTATGGCAGCTTACATCACACCTAAAGACAGGAAACACAATAAGGTTAGTTATATGTCTACTATGGCAGCTTATATCACACCTAAAGACAGGAAACACAATAAGGTTAGTTATGATGCTGATATGTCTACTATGGCAGCTTACATCACACCTAAAGATAGAAAACACAATAAGGTTAGTTATGATGCTGATATGTCTACTATGGCAGCTTACATCACACCTAAAGACAGAAAACACAATAAGGTTAGTTATGATGCTGATACGTCTACTATGGCAGCTTACATCACACCTAAAGACGGGAAACACAATAAGGTTAGTTATGATGCAGATATGTCTACTATGGCAGCTTACATCACACCTAAAGACAGGAAACACAATAAGGTTAGTTATGAAGCTGATATGTCTACTATGGCAGCTTACATCACACCTAAAGACAGAAAACACAATAAGGTTAGTTATGATGCTGATATGTCTACTATGGCAGCTTACATCACACCTAAAGACAGGAAACACAATAAGGTTAGTTATGATGCTGATATGTCTACTATGGCAGCTTACATCACACCTAAAGATAGAAAACACAATAAGGTTAGTTATGATGCTGATATGTCTACTATGGCAGCTTACATCACACCTAAAGATAGAAAACACAATAAGGTTAGTTATGATGCTGATATGTCTACTATGGCAGCTTATATCACACCTAAAGACAGGAAACACAATAAGGTTAGTTATGATGCAGATATGTCTACTATGGCAGCTTACATCACACCTAAAGACAGGAAACACAATAAGGTTAGTTATGATGCAGATATGTCTACTATGGCAGCTTACATCACACCTAAAGACAGAAAACACAATAAGGTTAGTTATGATGCTGATATGTCTACTATGGCAGCTTATATCACACCTAAAGACAGAAAACACAATAAGGTTAGTTATATGTCTACTATGGCAGCTTATATCACACCTAAAGACAGGAAACACAATAAGGTTAGTTATGATGCTGATATGTCTACTATGGCAGCTTACATCACACCTAAAGACAGAAAACACAATAAGGTTAGTTATGATGCTGATATGTCTACTATGGCAGCTTACATCACACCTAAAGATAGGAAACACAATAAGGTTAGTTATGATGCTGATATGTCTACTATGGCAGCTTACATCACACCTAAAGACAGAAAACACAATAAGGTTAGTTATGATGCTGATATGTCTACTATGGCAGCTTACATCACACCTAAAGACAGAAAACACAATAAGGTTAGTTATGATGCTGATATGTCTACTATGGCAGCTTACATCACACCTAAAGACAGGAAACACAATAAGGTTAGTTATGAAGCTGATATGTCTACTATGGCAGCTTACATCACACCTAAAGACAGAAAACACAATAAGGTTAGTTATGATGCTGATATGTCTACTATGGCAGCTTACATCACACCTAAAGACAGGAAACACAATAAGGTTAGTTATGATGCTGATATGTCTACTATGGCAGCTTATATCACACCTAAAGACAGGAAACACAATAAGGTTAGTTATGATGCAGATATGTCTACTATGGCAGCTTACATCACACCTAAAGACAGGAAACACAATAAGGTTAGTTATATGTCTACTATGGCAGCTTATATCACACCTAAAGACAGGAAACACAATAAGGTTAGTTATGATGCTGATATGTCTACTATGGCAGCTTATATCACACCTAAAGACAGGAAACACAATAAGGTTAGTTATGATGTCTACTATGGCAGCTTATATAACACCTAAAGACAGGAAACACAATAAGGTTAGTTATGATGCTGATATGTCTACTATGGCAGCTTACATCACACCTAAAGACAGGAAACACAATAAGGTTAGTTATGATGCTGATATGTCTACTATGGCAGCTTACATCACACCTAAAGACAGGAAACACAATAAGGTTAGTTATGATGCAGATATGTCTACTATGGCAGCTTACATCACACCTAAAGACAGGAAACACAATAAGGTTAGTTATATGTCTACTATGGCAGCTTATATCACACCTAAAGACAGGAAACACAATAAGGTTAGTTATATGTCTACTATGGCAGCTTACATCACACCTAAAGATAGGAAACACAATAAGGTTAGTTATGATGCTGATATGTCTACTATGGCAGCTTATATCACACCTAAAGACAGGAAACACAATAAGGTTAGTTATGATGCTGATATGTCTACTATGGCAGCTTACATCACACCTAAAGACAGAAAACACAATAAGGTTAGTTATGATGCTGATATGTCTACTATGGCAGCTTACATCACACCTAAAGACAGAAAACACAATAAGGTTAGTTATGAAGCTGATATGTCTACTATGGCAGCTTACATCACACCTAAAGATAGAAAACACAATAAGGTTAGTTATGATGCTGATATGTCTACTATGGCAGCTTATATCACACCTAAAGATAGAAAACACAATAAGGTTAGTTATGATGCTTATATGTCTACTATGGCAGCTTACATCACACCTAAAGACAGGAAACACAATAAGGTTAGTTATGATGCTGATATGTCTACTATGGCAGCTTACATCACACCTAAAGACAGAAAACACAATAAGGTTAGTTATGATGCTGATATGTCTACTATGGCAGCTTACATCACACCTAAAGATAGGAAACACAATAAGGTTAGTTATGATGCTGATATGTCTACTATGGCAGCTTACATCACACCTAAAGATAGGAAACACAATAAGGTTAGTTATGATGCTGATATGTCTACTATGGCAGCTTACATCACACCTAAAGATAGGAAACACAATAAGGTTAGTTATGATGCTGATATGTCTACTATGGCAGCTTACATCACACCTAAAGACAGAAAACACAATAAGGTTAGTTATGAAGCTGATATGTCTACTATGGCAGCTTACATCACACCTAAAGACAGAAAACACAATAAGGTTAGTTATGATGCTTATATGTCTACTATGGCAGCTTACATCACACCTAAAGATAGGAAACACAATAAGGTTAGTTATGATGCTGATATGTCTACTATGGCAGCTTACATCACACCTAAAGATAGGAAACACAATAAGGTTAGTTATGATGCTGATATGTCTACTATGGCAGCTTACATCACACCTAAAGACAGGAAACACAATAAGGTTAGTTATGATGCTGATATGTCTACTATGGCAGCTTACATCACACCTAAAGATAGGAAACACAATAAGGTTAGTTATGATGCTGATATGTCTACTATGGCAGCTTACATCACACCTAAAGACAGGAAACACAATAAGGTTAGTTATGATGCTGAAATGTCTACTATGGCAGCCTACATCACACCTAAAGACAGGAAACACAATAAGGTTAGTTATGATGCTGATATGTCTACTATGGCAGCTTATATCACACCTAAAGACAGAAAACACAATAAGGTTAGTTATGATGCAGATATGTCTACTATGGCAGCTTACATCACACCTAAAGATAGAAAACACAATAAGGTTAGTTATGATGCTGATATGTCTACTATGGCAGCTTACATCACACCTAAAGACAGAAAACACAAAAAGGTTAGTTATGATGCTGATATGTCTACTATGGCAGCTTACATCACACCTAAAGACAGAAAACACAATAAGGTTAGTTATGATGCTGATATGTCTACTATGGCAGCTTACATCACACCTAAAGACAGAAAACACAATAAGGTTAGTTATGATGCTGATATGTCTACTATGGCAGCTTACATCACACCTAAAGACAGGAAACACAATAAGGTTAGTTATGATGCTGATACGTCTACTATGGCAGCTTACATCACACCTAAAGACAGAAAACACAATAAGGTTAGTTATGATGCTGATATGTCTACTATGGCAGCTTATATCACACCTAAAGACAGAAAACACAATAAGGTTAGTTATGATGCTGATATGTCTACTATGGCAGCCTATATCACACCTAAAGACAGAAAACACAATAAGGTTAGTTATGATGCTGATATGTCTACTATGGCAGCTTACATCACACCTAAAGACAGAAAACACATTAAGGTTAGTTATGATGCTGATATGTCTACTATGGCAGCTTACATCACACCTAAAGACAGAAAACACAATAAGGTTAGTTATGATGCTGATATGTCTACTATGGCAGCTTACATCACACCTAAAGATAGGAAACACAATAAGGTTAGTTATGATGCTGATATGTCTACTATGGCAGCTTACATCACACCTAAAGACAGAAAACACAATAAGGTTAGTTATGATGCTGATATGTCTACTATGGCAGCTTACATCACACCTAAAGATAGGAAACACAATAAGGTTAGTTATGATGCTGATATGTCTACTATGGCAGCTTACATCACACCTAAAGACAGAAAACACAATAAGGTTAGTTATGATGCAGATATGTCTACTATGGCAGCTTACATCACACCTAAAGATAGAAAACACAATAAGGTTAGTTATGATGCTGATATGTCTACTATGGCAGCTTACATCACACCTAAAGACAGAAAACACAATAAGGTTAGTTATGATGCTGATATGTCTACTATGGCAGCTTACATCACACCTAAAGACAGAAAACACAATAAGGTTAGTTATGATGCTGATATGTCTACTATGGCAGCTTACATCACACCTAAAGATAGGAAACACAATAAGGTTAGTTATGATGCTGATATGTCTACTATGGCAGCTTACATCACACCTAAAGACAGGAAACACAATAAGGTTAGTTATGATGCTGATATGTCTACTATGGCAGCTTACATCACACCTAAAGACAGAAAACACAATAAGGTTAGTTATGATGCTGATATGTCTACTATGGCAGCTTACATCACACCTAAAGATAGGAAACACAATAAGGTTAGTTATATGTCTACTATGGCAGCTTACATCACACCTAAAGACAGAAAACACAATAAGGTTAGTTATGATGCAGATATGTCTACTATGGCAGCTTACATCACACCTAAAGACAGAAAACACAATAAGGTTAGTTATGATGCTGATATGTCTACTATGGCAGCTTACATCACACCTAAAGACAGAAAACACAATAAGGTTAGTTATGATGCAGATATGTCTACTATGGCAGCTTACATCACACCTAAAGACAGAAAACACAATAAGGTTAGTTATGATGCTGATATGTCTACTATGGCAGCTTATATCACACCTAAAGACAGAAAACACAATAAGGTTAGTTATGATGCTGATATGTCTACTATGGCAGCTTACATCACACCTAAAGATAGAAAACACAATAAGGTTAGTTATGATGCTGATATGTCTACTATGGCAGCTTACATCACACCTAAAGACAGGAAACACAATAAGGTTAGTTATGATGCTGATATGTCTACTATGGCAGCTTACATCACACCTAAAGATAGAAAACACAATAAGGTTAGTTATGATGCTGATATGTCTACTATGGCAGCTTATATCACACCTAAAGACAGGAAACACAATAAGGTTAGTTATGATGCTGATATGTCTACTATGGCAGCTTATATCACACCTAAAGACAGAAAACACAATAAGGTTAGTTATGATGCAGATATGTCTACTATGGCAGCTTACATCACACCTAAAGACAGAAAACACAATAAGGTTAGTTATGATGCTGATATGTCTACTATGGCAGCTTATATCACACCTAAAGACAGAAAACACAATAAGGTTAGTTATGATGCTGATATGTCTACTATGGCAGCTTACATCACACCTAAAGATAGAAAACACAATAAGGTTAGTTATGATGCTGATATGTCTACTATGGCAGCTTACATCACACCTAAAGACAGGAAACACAATAAGGTTAGTTATGATGCTGATATGTCTACTATGGCAGCTTACATCACACCTAAAGATAGAAAACACAATAAGGTTAGTTATGATGCTGATATGTCTACTATGGCAGCTTATATCACACCTAAAGACAGGAAACACAATAAGGTTAGTTATGATGCTGATATGTCTACTATGGCAGCTTATATCACACCTAAAGACAGAAAACACAATAAGGTTAGTTATGATGCTGATATGTCTACTATGGCAGCTTACATCACACCTAAAGACAGGAAACACAATAAGGTTAGTTATGATGCTGATATGTCTACTATGGCAGCTTACATCACACCTAAAGACAGAAAACACAATAAGGTTAGTTATGATGCAGATATGTCTACTATGGCAGCTTACATCACACCTAAAGACAGAAAACACAATAAGGTTAGTTATGATGCTGATATGTCTACTATGGCAGCTTACATCACACCTAAAGATAGAAAACACAATAAGGTTAGTTATGATGCTGATATGTCTACTATGGCAGCTTACATCACACCTAAAGATAGAAAACACAATAAGGTTAGTTATGATGCTGATATGTCTACTATGGCAGCTTACATCACACCTAAAGACAGAAAACACAATAAGGTTAGTTATGATGCTGATATGTCTACTATGGCAGCTTACATCACACCTAAAGACAGAAAACACAATAAGGTTAGTTATGATGCTGATATGTCTACTATGGCAGCTTACATCACACCTAAAGATAGGAAACACAATAAGGTTAGTTATGATGCTGATATGTCTACTATGGCAGCTTATATCACACCTAAAGATAGGAAACACAATAAGGTTAGTTATGATGCTGATATGTCTACTATGGCAGCTTATATCACACCTAAAGACAGGAAACACAATAAGGTTAGTTATGATGCTGATATGTCTACTATGGCAGCTTACATCACACCTAAAGACAGAAAACACAATAAGGTTAGTTATGATGCTGATATGTCTACTATGGCAGCTTACATCACACCTAAAGACAGGAAACACAATAAGGTTAGTTATGATGCTGATATGTCTACTATGGCAGCTTACATCACACCTAAAGATAGGAAACACAATAAGGTTAGTTATGATGCTGATATGTCTACTATGGCAGCTTATATCACACCTAAAGACAGAAAACACAATAAGGTTAGTTATGATGTCGATATGTCTACTATGGCAGCTTACATCACACCTAAAGACAGGAAACACAATAAGGTTAGTTATGAGAAATCATTATAATCCGACTAATTTTATATCTGCTTTGATGAAAAAGGCCTTAGATTGTCTGACCCTTGCCAGTCACACAGTGGCTTGAATTTTTTTACATTCTGATCTGTAATAACCACAAGGGAGACAAGTCTTTATCCACTTGCCCTTAAAATTGTTAGCCTCTCCTTTTTATGTTACTATACATTCAATGTTTTTATGACGTCTGCAGCGTGTTGCAGAAGCAACATATAAGGGTTATTATGGCATCATCCATTGTTCTGGGGCATCAAAAAAATTTCCTTCACAGTTTTTCAGGCAACTACATGCCACAGGTTCTTGATATTTGGCATGTAGCTTCATCCCATAGGATTATAAGGTGTAAAGCAATTTTATGCCTAAAATATGGTTACTTCTTGTTAACTGAATACTTGTAACAATCAAAAGTTTAACCAATGACAATCTTTAGAATACCTGGAAACATGCGAAAATTTCTGTCACAGTCTGGTCACCTACATGTCACAGCCTCTTGATATTTGGCATGTAGCTTCCTCCTATAGTACTATATGACGCAAAGCAATTTTATACCTGTAACTCATCTACTTCCTGTTAAACAAATGTTTTAAGACACAGGCAACATATGTCTTCCATGGAAGACTGCCATTCTATTTATACTATTGACAAATCTGTGCCTTGCACATTGGCAAAATGGTCAGCTTACATTCTGCAATTAAATTATTATAACATAAATGATGAAATGGTGTGTGTGTTTTTTAGGCATCTTCCAAGAAAGCCAGACAGTCATTAGCAAATAAGTGGACAGCATCAGAGATGAACTTTTCAGAGTCCATGATTATGTCCCCTGAAACTCCAGTATGTATGGAAGATAGATAGATCAGTGGAAATTAAAAATAACTTACTTTGACCAGAAATTTTTAAGTATTTAAGATTAGATTCATACCCCTTCCATGAACAATAGAAACCATAGCAACAAGCTGTGTAGAATTATACAATAAAGCCTTAGTCAAAGTTGTAAGCTGGAAACATTATCATATATGGTTAAACACAAAAAAGTATCAAATTGAAATTAAAACAAAGTTCCAAACATTAAATGATAATGAAAGATGTCTTACACTATAACAGGACCTCGTAAAAATGTCTCCAACAAACCAATGATGGCTCGAAAAGTTCAACAGTTATTAAATACTTTTGAAAAAAAAAGTAACCACAAAAAAATGTGAATACATGTACAAGTTTTTCTTCCTATAAAACAAACACATGTGCCTTCAAAAAGGTGTGAAACTCTTATACTCACTTAATTATTGTGTCAACTTAATTTAATAAATGACTTGGTAATTATTGTTTCAGAGTAAATCCCTCCTTGGTGATACCAGTATTTTATTCTCCCCTCCATCCATCATTAAAGACACATTAGCAGAAGAGGTAGAGGATATATTTACTGAACCCAAGTCAACAATGGAGAAAAAAGATCCCAAGGTACCAAAACAAACTGATGTATTTTATGGCAAGCAAATTTGTTCTTTACATGTACCAAGGTTTTCACTGGATTTTGGTTGCCCATACTAATTTTGTAAATTAATTAAGATTCAAACTCCTTTAACTGAATAAATAATGCATATGAAGAAAAAAAAGGAATTTTGATCAGATAATTCTGATTTAGGCAAAAGAGAAGATTTAAAAAATACTTGAATGGATTTTATATTGCCTGTTAATGTTGCAGAAGCAACATAAAGGGGTCAATTTGGCACCATCCATCACAAAAAAAATTTGTCATAGTTTTCCAAGCAAGTACATGCCACAGCCTCTTGATATATGGCATGTAGCTTCACCCCATAGTACAGTCAGGTGTAAGGTTATGTTTATAATAAACAAATATGCAAAGTTTCTGTCACAGTTTTTTGGGCAACTACATGCCACAGCCTCTTGATATTTGGCATGTGTAAAGCAATTCTATGCCCAAAATGTTGCTACTCTCTGTTTACCAAATACATATGGTTATGTTTATAATGAACAAATATGCAAAGTTTCTGCCATAGTTTTTGGGGCAGCTACATGCAATATATATTGATATTAGACATGCAGCTTTGTCCTAAAGTGCTTTAAGGTGTAAAGTAATTTTATACCCATAACTCATCTAGTTCCTGTTTACCAAATATTTTAAGATGCAGATCACTTGTGCCTTCCATGGAAGACCATTGTTCTAGTATTTCTTTGCTGGCCAAGATATATGCTTAAGATATATAGATTTTTGCTTATATAATATTTTCATAAAACATTCAAATCAAGACTTAGTCTTGGTTACTGACAAACCAGCCTGTACTGTGGGGACAGGAAGGGATAAATGTGTCTGTTATGATACACTTTTGGCCAGGTTTCACAGAGTGAAAAATCCAGGTTAAAAAATGATGAATGATGAGTGGGTGGTCTGGGAAAAAAAATTATGTAATAGTTTTCTTAGCAACTTCTAGACAGTCTATGATATTTATTATACAGCATCAGCATGGGCTCTCATAATGTGGGATTCAAATTCAGGTCTGTTGCTCATCAACTTGCTGTTTAACTAAATCTGGTAATTTTTTACACTTGACAGATTTTAAAATACTTTTGTCAGAAAAAAATCACACTTACATATGATGTACTTGTTACATAAAGTAACATATGGTACATAAAGTAACAAGTATTGTGTAGATAAGTGATTTTGTTGACCTTTTTCATCCTTGATAATGACTAAAATAATCTTGAAAAGTTCTTGAATTTTGTTTTCACAAAATGGTAACAAACCTTTATAAAAATACAAATAAGATTTTGTTTACGTTATAGAAGTCTAAATCTAGTAAGAGGATAACTTTCCAAGATGATGAGGTCAAGGACAAAAGGTTACAAGTAGCCAAGGTTTGTATCAGTAGAATTAATGCCCTTAACAAAATGTATAACAAATTGTCTTGCAAACATTTGATAATGATAGAAGAAAATGAGATGTGGAATAAGTGTATGTGACACAACCTACAATATAAACATAAGTTTAAAAAATCCACAATGGAAAACAGCCAGCAGCCTTCAATGTGACTAGTGGTCGCTGCTCGTTGTTTTTCAATTGGCCCTGGATTGAAAATAAACTACATATGATTCAATCATACATGCATGGTTTATCAGTTTTTTAACTATTTTGAAATATTATTACTGAATAATATAAAATAAGTCGTGTAATAAATTTTAGTTGATATTTATTAAATAGAATAATATATATGTCATGCAAGTACATAATGTAAATTTACAGCTAATTAGCTATAAATTCAGACATATATGAGCAAATATAACAACTATTTAAAAAGGAAAGATGGGTATCTCTATAATGCACAGTAACTTAATAGGGTCTCTTGGCACTATCCTGTTTTTTTTGTGCCTCAAAAACTATGTTGTTAGCTCTCTGAGCAATTACAAGTCCCAGTCTTTTGATATTTGACTTGTTGTAAGTTCATCTTACATTACTAAATGGTCTAGAGAAACTTTTTCCCTGCAGCTCATCTACTTATTGTTGACCAATAATTAAAAATAAAGACTACATGTACAAACCTACTTTCTTTTACTCTTTCACTGTTCTTTTTATGGGAAATGAAGACCACAATTCTGTTCTATGTTTACCTTGCACCATTTTGAATACTGGATACTATGGACTTATCAAATGTATTTGTTATTTACAGCTGGATGCAGCCTATGAAAGAATAGCTTGTGGTAAAACAGAAGACCAGCTTTTAATGACTGAGTTAGCGAGACAAATATTTAAATCTATCAAGCGACCCACAGCTAGACGAACCTCATAAGTCATAAACTTCTGTGAAGTGAAAAATTCATATCATTTGGATGGCAGTACAATTTTATATTGTGTGTTTGTGTGAATTTATGTTTTGTGCTGATTAAAAAACTTCATTAAAATTGACAAGTTGTAAAGGTAAACAAGAACATGAATCTTTTTGATAAATTGACAATGTGTTACATATTCATAGTCTATGTAAATACTAGAGTTTATATACTTATGATATATTTTTACACTAAAATTTAGTGCTGAAAAATATTTAGAATTCTTTGTTATATTGTTTGATAGTATTTACTAGTCACATCAGAGATATGAAAAAAACTTTAGAAAACAATCTTGATGACAAAAGTGTCTTCATTCAATATATTAAGTTTTGTTTAATGAGTTTAAAATTAAAGACTTAAAATGCCCACTTTGAACGAATCTATGAAACTGCAGTGTCTGCTTTTATATGTACACCCATTAAAGATTTAAGCCAACTATTATAAAAACAAATATACTTTAAAGAAATCCTATTGAATTTTTATAATGAATTAGTCATTATATTTCATATGCTATGAGACTTTATATTTGTTTAAGATGAGTTTGTAATTGTGAACATGCTATAAGAGACAGGTCTCTTGATTACAAGGGAGTATATTTTTATTGAAAGATTGTAAGAAGCATGAATGTTTAGTATGAATGCATACATAAATTTGATTCCTTGAAATTCTTAATTTATTTTAAAGATTTATTGTTATATCCATTATTACCATTCATGCATGTACAAATTTTTAGAAGATTTTTTTTCTTCAAAATTTTAGTAAAAAAAGGAATATGACTTTATATAAAATTTCTTATTTCCTTAAATTTTGGTTTAAAAACTTTATATTTATATGACAATTGAACAGTTTAACAGTACCACTTTTCATTGAATTAAAAAAAATATTGAAGATAGTATTGAATAGTTAATTTGTCCAGTAAAAAGTTGGGGGGGGTCGCATTATTTTGCTATTATTCGTGTACTCTTTGTAAATAATGTCATAGAAGATTTGATGAATACATTCATTGAATAAACAAACAAAGGATAGTAAATTATAATAGAAGTGTAAAAAGTTTATTATTGGTGTACTCTTTGTTATAAATGTCAAATGCATTCATGATGAAGAGGATGTAGGGTTATTCTGACATTCTGTAATGTCAAAACGAACATGTATCAATTCAGATGTGTGGAGAAGTCATCATACATGGATAGAAACTTGAAGACATTAATGGCAGATATGGTGTACAATAATTTTGTTACAGTAGTTTTAGTATGTTTTAATTTATTTCTGAAGTGTCTGGCCAGAGAAATGGCAGTTGTTTTATTTTTAAGTCTGTTTAAAGCTGAGTAAACTGGATTCTTGTCCTCACCTCAATTCCAATATAGAAGGAATATACTTTGCTTGTCAATATTTACATTGTTTATGTCATGTATATTTACTAACTATCTTTTCTTTTATCAAAATGATTGTATGTTGTTTAAATAGGTAGTTTACATCATTTAACTCATCTCCAAGTTCCAATAGTTTAGAAGTCTTATTTGAAACAGATCAGTTATGAATAACCAATAAAAGAATGTTTTAGCTGTATGTACACTATTTTTTTTTATAATTTGAACTTTGTGTCATCTTTTCTTTATGAATTGGCCAACAATTGGTTTAACATTACTAATTTATATAAAAAAAAATATTTGAGTTTAAATTTTTAACAATTTTAAAGAGAATTGGACACTAGTACATGTAAACAGTACTTGTGGGGTCTTATGAGAGGACTTCAGAAAAAATATATGTGCAATGAATGATAATGTGAGGACAAGACTCCAGGATACTCAGTCGATGTTTGTTGTGAATGGTTTGTTTTACTTCCTTGTTAGTAGATATTTATATTTTGTTTGATGAATGTGCTAACTTTTAGTAGAGCTGTTTATAGAAACTCAATTTCATGTAAAATAAAAAGTAATATAATAATGATAATTTAGTTTGTATTTACTTATTCTATATATAGACAGGGTCAAATTCACTTTGACCATCCGATAGCAATGCTAACTGGTTCTTAGGATCTCAATTTCGGGATTTATGGCATATAGAGTTTGGGTGTGTCTGTCTGTCTTAAATCAGGTCTGCCTTCAGGTTAAAGTTCCTTTTCAATGATATCATCATGAAACTTCATATATATACAGGTATGCATAATAGTTTAAATGTGAGTTAGACTTGAAATCTTGTGTTTCTTCCAGCAAAGTTTTTTATACCCAAGGCCAAAGGAGTCAGGGAGAGGAGAAAGCGTTTGGTTTGTTCGTACAAAAATGGTTTTTGTTTTGTTAGTAACTTAAGAACTACACAGAGGGATGATATTGTGGTAACAAAATTAAGTCCCTTGATCTACATTTTCTGCATGAATGACTCCGGAATTAAAGTTTTGGATAAGGCCCACATCTTGGCAACTGCAAGTGATAAAGAGATGGTATTGGATATATAAGTGTGTACATCTTGGAAAGCATCTGTACCAAAATGAGCTCACTTTCGCCAAAATTTTCTGCATGAATGACTCCAGTTTTAGGTTTGGTTTTGTCCATATCTCAGCAACTGCAAGTGATAGATGATATTAAGTAAGTACATCTTGCACCTTCTATACCAAAATGAGCTCACCTATGCCCACATTTTTTGCATGAATGGCTAGGGTTAAGTTCCATATCTTGGCAACTGCAAGTGATAGAGATGATATTGGATTTATTAGTGTGTACATCTTGGAAAGTAATCAGCATCTGTACCAAAATGAGCTCACCTTGGCCCACATTTTCTGCATGAATGACTCCGGTTAAAGGTTTGGTTAAGGTACATATCTTAGTAATTGCAAGTGATAGAGAGATGATGTTTCTTGGAAAGTAAGTAAGTAAGTAAATTCTTTATTTCAAGAGGGTTACACAGTTAGTTTTACAACCAATCTTCCCTGAGGCCCTCAATACAAATTGCAAAAGTACATTTATAATATAAAAGTGAACATTACAATATTCATAATGATATTAAGAACAATACAATCAATCAGCTTTATCATTCAATGCAATACAAAAGTTAATTGTTTTTCCCTAAACATCTAAATATGTGATTGTAAAAATTTCCTTATTTTTGTTTTGAACAGATTTTTGTTTGGTACATTATGAAAGGTTGTGGGTAAATCATTCCATAAAATTGAACCAGAATATAAGAAAAAAGTAACCACCATCCATACCAAAAAAATATCACCTTGACCTACATTTTCTGCATGAATGACTGGTAAAAGTTTGGTTAACCATTTAAGATATTTTAGTAAATAATTGATCTTTCACACAGGCACTTAGAACATGGATTAGCAGTGGGTAAAATTTTTGGATAGTATAGAACAGCAATATTTTAATATAATATGATTAGAAATGACTATTTAAATAACTTTGAACAAGATTTTATTTGTTGGGGGGTTTGTAGAGAAAAAAAGGGGGTATATAAGATCCATGTTCCAGGTGCCTGTGATTATATTTAGCTAAAAGTTGGCTACCTGGAAATTAATCTACAATATTATTCGCAAGTTTTTTTTGGATCTTTTGTATTCTGAATCACAGGGACTTGCTCCCCTCTATCAATATTTTGTCAGAGTCAATGTGCGGTAGGAAAAAAACATTGACTCTAACAAAATATTGATAGAGGGGAGCAAGTCCCTGTGATTCAGAATACAAAAGATCAAAAAAAAACTTGTGAATAATATTGTAGATTAATTTTCAGGTAGCCAACTTTTAGGAGTTATCAAAGTTAGAAGTAAATGGTTTAATGCACATGAAGTGTCAAATTAGTCAATTTTGTCTTTTAAAATGAGAACTAGCAGATGGAAAAAAGTAAATAGGTACATTAGAATGTGTTTTGGTTTGGTATTCTAGCTGGTTATTGGTCATTACCCAAAAATGGAATGGAAAAATCCCGAGGATTCCAAAATTCCGCGGGAAAATGGCAGGTGGAATTGGAAATTGGCAGGCAGCTACAGAAAACATTTTAAAACACTGTAAAACAGAAGAAGTAGCACGATTTAAATCTTTACCAAGCGAGGAAGATAAAATAAGATTTGTTATTGACAAGAATTTCATCAGGTAATTGTGTTACAAATTTGTACAACCTAAAAAAAGCAGCATCAAAATCTTTTGTAACCAGCAGTCATAATTGAGCAGTGTTCTAGCTAGGATTTTGTCAAGGCAGGATGCTGCTCCCAAAAAGCCAATTTTATTCGCGAACGACACTATATAAAAGGGCATTTGGTTCGTGAACGTCACTTTATAAAAGAGCATTTTTCTCATACCATACCTCACTGTATTTAAGGTTAAAATTGAAAAAGATGGAAACCACAGAATCATGATAATGTCAATAGCATGTGATACTACCCCTATCTGTATTATAAATTGTTACCTTCCAACAACTGGCCAAGAATATAATGATGAATACTTGGAAACTCTGGATCAGCTCTGGGAAATAGGTCTCGGGACTGTTCGTACCGAAACCCTTTCGTACCTAGGGTCGTTTCGTACCTAAACTTGTTCGTACCGGGTCGTTTCGTACCGATTTAAAAAATAGGTGAGTCGTTTCGTACCGATCTTTCAGAGGAACTGGATAAAGGTATTTGCTTTGTATTTTTTTAACTGTTCTTTTGTATTTTCCAGGTCTAAACCGTAAAAAATAAATTTATATTTCAAGAATTTTGCTGTACATGCAGCAAACATTTATCAAGTTACATGGAAATGGAAATGGGTTAAGCAGAGTCAGATATTGGTTGAGCATATATATTTTTAGAGTTGACTGAGAAATAAGCTTTTCTTTTTAAGTTCAAAAGATAAGGGTATTTAAGCATTTTGAGAAATGTACTGGTGATAAATTAATACTACCATAGACCTGAATATGAATTTAATATACGGGTCTGTGATACTACAAATTACATAAATACGTTTCATTCAATTCTTTTTTTTAATCAGTTGGATTGTAATAAAATGTTGAAAAGGTATTACCATTTACAACCAAAAATGATGTGCTTGTAAAATTCGTTTTTTTAAGAGATTATTACTTATTTATACAAAAAATACCCAAAATCCTATCTTGGACCGTTCAGTCGAAGATTTGATCTGTTTAAAATATTACCAATTACCAATTTCTTAATTCATTCTATTGACATTTTTATTTAGAATAAATATCATGAATATTGTGAAATAAGAAATAAAAATGTTTAAAAACTTTAAACCCACCCATAGACGACTTAAAAATAACCAAAAGAATTTTTTTGTGATTGTGTTCGTGTATTTTAGTGGTTTTGGTCATTTCTTTTATTTATGCTCAAATTCCAACTTAAATATCACAATCTTTCTACAAAATTAGGGTCGAAACGACTCAGTTGTAGGTACGAAACGACTCAGTGCGAAACGACCCGGTACGAACGGGAATCGGTACGAAACGACCCGGATTCTTGAAATTCGGGAAATACTACATAAATATGCACACCATCATATTATTATGATAGGAGATATGAATGCCTCCTTGCATAGAGATTCAAGAACCAGAGATAATATCTTTAAAGAGTTTGTGTCTGCAACTAAACTCCAGCTGGCAGATAATTATCCTACACATTCAACTTTCTTCCATCATAATGGTAAAAGCACTTCTCAAATAGACTACGTTCTCTGTAATGCAGGGGGAAAAACTAGAGCACCAGTTGTCCGGATACATGATATGAACCCTCTGAACACATCAGATCACACTCTAATCTCTGTTGAACTAAATGCTGTTATAGAGCGAAAGAAAATTGAAAGCAACAAAATAAAGATGAAGCCAAAGTGGTCAAAATGTGACAAAGAAAGATATCAAAATGAGATTAAAAGCACTCTGCACTTTGACCCACAGAAAGACGTTGAGGAAAATCTAAATCATCTAGAAGATACCCTCCACAAAGCGGCTGCCTTAGCAATACCAAACTATGGGAAAAACATCAAGGTAAAATCGAAAGGAAAAGGAATTTGGAATAGTAAAATAAGTGAAGCAGCAAGATCGTCAAAGAGAGCCTTTCACATCTTCAAAGTAAAATCCAAAAATAATGCAGCGACTGTCAAGGACAAACGGGATATGGTTATGGCAAAACGACGACTTCGAAGCCAGCAAAGGCAAGCTTACGCATCTAAAAGAAGGGCCTATGTACAAGAGCTTACTGATGCCTCCGAAGGGGACTCAAAAACCTTCAGCAAGCTTCTACGAAATCAAAGAGGATCTAGATCAAAAGCAGGAACATATCTAAACATAGATGACACCATTATAGACAGCAAAGATGACATAATTGAAGCATGGAGAAATCATTTTCATTCCTTGGCCACTCCGTCAACCAAACCCAATTTTGATCTAGAGCGTCTGGAACTAGTAAAAATACAAAATAAAATAATCGAGGAATCACAACCTCTAAAAGAGCAGAAAATTGAAAGTGTTACAACAGAGGAGGTCGAAAAGGCAATACATAAGCTTAAAAATGGCAAAGCAAGTGATGAAAACGGCATCTCATCTGAGCATTATAAGCACTCTCCCGCAGATGCGATACCATACATAACATGCTGTATCAACCAAATATTTGAAGCCCTAGATGTTCCAAACAGCATAAAAAGCGGCATCCTAACACCAGTACCCAAAAAAGGGAAAGACCTGTCCATTCCAGGAAACTACAGAGGCATCACCGTCACAAGAAATTTCTCCAAAATCTTAGAATCTATAATAAAATCACGCCTAGAAGAATTTTTAAAACCATCTCAAAACCCTCTACAAAGAGGATTTACCGAAAAAGTCTCATCGATAAATGCTGCTTTTGTGGTTTCTGAGGCTTTTCAATATGCAAAATATGAAGGACTTCCTTTCTACTTACTGACCCTAGATGCTGAAAAGGCTTTCGATACTGTAAATCACGAAATCCTATTTAATAAGCTATATCATGATGGTATCACCGGGGACCTATGGATACTCCTGAGAAACATGTACAGGAACATGAGTGTGAAAGTGAAGTGGGAAAACTCACTATCAGAACCAATAAAGATGGAACAAGGAATTAGACAAGGAGCCAACTTATCAACTACACTATACAAGAGATACAATAATACAATACTAAACTCCATAGCATCAAGCAACCTGGGATCTGCAATGGGAAATATACAAATAGCCTCACCAACATGTGCAGATGATATAGCCCTGCTCTCAAATTCTAGCTCTGATATGCGGGGATTGCTGGATATCGTAGAATATAACACAAACAGAGACCTTGTATCCATAAACCCATCAAAATCTGAGGCAATTGTAACATCAAAACAGAGCACAAGTTTCCATTTCAACAACAAGGAAATTCCAATAGCAGAACAAATCAAGCACTTAGGAATTGTAAGAACAGCGAAAGGAAAACCGAATATCGATGAAAGTATCAAAACTGCTCGAAAAACCATTTATGCTTTACTAGGACCAGGATTAAAGGCTCTATCAAATCTGTCTCCTCTAGTTGCCATAAAAGTATGGAAAACATATGCTATCCCGCGATGTCTATATGGACTTGAAATAATGCCAACAACCAAGTCAGACATAGTCAAGCTTGAAAAAATGCAAAGGAAAATATGTCGTCAAATTCAACACCTACCAGAGCGATGTGCATCAACCGCTGTATATTCCCTACTGGGAATAGAGCCAATTGAATCAACACTGCATAGGAATACCCTATCCCTATTCTACAATATTGCTTGTCAGCCTGAATCCGTAGAACACCAAATATTGATCAGGCAACTATATATGAACGACCCTGACGATATGAGCTTTATCAGTAGAGTAAGCACTATCTTGAAGAAATACTCCCTACCTAGTGCAGATAGCATCTTGGAAAACCCGCCTGATAAAGCAAAATGGAAAAGAGTTGTAAAAAAGGCTGTCTCTGACTTCTGGGAGGATCTGTGGACAAAGGACATACAAGAAAAGCCATCCCTGAAACATTTAGCATTACAAAAGAATCCAACAACTAATCCTCATAATATCTGGAAAGTAGTCAAACACAATACCAGGGATACCAGCAAAGCAATGATTAAAGCAAAATTACTAACTAATACATACACATTGGAATCAACTATGGCAAAATTTAGCAAGAGGGGAATTAATCCAACATGCAAATTATGCAACTCTGTGCCGGAGGATTTACATCACTTTGCTCTGGAATGTCCTACTCAACAGAAAATAAGATCAACATATATTGACAAACTGCAAAAGCTTATTGACGGAGTAACACAGCCGGGAGTTTTTCAGAGGATTGTAGATCATGACCTACTTCTACAACTTATCATGGACGTAACATCACCATCAATTTGTGGGCAAGCTGAAATCCCTGTGAGATACCTTTCTCATATTGAGAGAATTACTCAAAGCATGTGCTTTGCTCTGCATCAAAACCGTTCTATTACTCTCCTTGGGTAATGTCTTATCACCAAATCTGTATTGTGGTATATTTACATTGTGTGGTTCCAAATGCTGTGGAACTAACATTTATATTGTACTATAAAACTCAGGCTTTTGCCTACATCTAACCCTTACGTTAAATGCTGTTTTGTGTGCAACTTATATTTGTTGACTTGACTTTTAAATTAAGAGATGCACTAATGCAAATAATCGTAGTGTTTGTACAAAGTTATGCTGTTATGAAGAAATCCTATCCCCATGTAATATACGTCTTCTACTAAATTGACTTGTAGTGTGTTGGTGAACTTTTATCTATTAACATTGTGATTTTTAAATTCTTGTACGTCAACTCGACGGTGCTCCCAGGAATAGGGGAGGAAATTACCTGAGATTACTGGTTCTTCTAAATGATTTATGGCCGCCATGCATTGTCAATACAAAACTTTCAAAAAATACACAGCCTAGATGAAATAAGTATTTTGTTAAAACAACATTGAAATGAATGCTTCACAATCTTATCTAAAGCAAGCTAGAAATGATTGCATGTAAAAACCGTCTGTAAAGGTAGAATATTAAATATTTGTAAGGGTGTGCTCGAATAGTTGGATAGTAATCAGACGCACCTTACATGTTTATGTAAATAAAATTAAATCTAGACTCATCGTGGGATTTTAAAGACTAGCTTGCTCTGGATATTGGTGAGTTAAATCTTATAAGACAGGTTTTGAACAAAATAAATCATTTTCTCAATCTGTGTATTTTTTGAAAGTTTTGTATTGACAATGCATGGCAGCCATTTTTCATTTAGAAGAACCTTAACTAAAAGGTATGTGGCACAAATCTATTGCACTCTCCTCTGCTGTACTGCAAAAAAACTTAGAACTACCTTATCTAAAATGGATCAAAACAAGGAATGATCACAGTTCATTTTTACATGTAATAAGTTTTCTAATGTTTTTTAAGTTAGCCCTACAAAAAAGGGATAATTTGGAATATTTCTAAAATTTTGAATAAAAGTTTTGGTAGTTACACATTTTCAACAGACAAAATCAAAAGTTTATATTAAAATTAAAATTCCAAATTAAGTTTTCGAAAACATATATTTTTAACATACATGTTTGATTTTTAAGATGGATGTTCAATCTATTGTAAGTTAAAAAACTTACACTCCAAAGTTGAAGAACAATCATGTTAAATTTTTGCTTTCTTGTGAAAACTTTTTCCTCTCGTCTTTCTTTCTGACGTCTTTCCCGAGTAGGCATTTTTGAAATTGTGAATAAAAAGGGATTTAGGATAAAAATAACAACTCAGGGTGAATAGATCTCAAACTTTATTTTGAATTAAAAGAATAACAAATCCTTATAATCGTAATAAATAGATTGATCAGTTGATCGCGCTATGAATAAATAAATTATAGGTGGCACTTCAATCGATGTAAACAAGGAAGAAGTAAAAAAAAAAATTCCAATCGCATTAAGTACGATGTTTTCAGCAATTTCAGGGCATATATTTCAGTTCAATAAAGGCAACATAGGGCTAGGGCTGGGAAGGCAAGGGGCGGCGGGCGCCAGTGCCCTTTGAAAACGGCCTAGCTAGAACACTGTTGAGAGCATTGCTTGCCACTGCTAATCCAACCCAGACTGCCCTCATTATTTGTCAATCTACCGAATGAGGGAAAGATTAAACACCTCGAGCTGAGTCAACAAATGTCTATAGTATTGCTAGTTATAACTGTATATAAAATTTCACTTTCAAGAATATTCATATCATTCCAGACCCGAGGTCACAACTACAAGCTTGCTATAAAAAAATATTCAAGAACTGACGTTCGTAAAAACTTTTTTGCAAATTGTGTTGTGAACAATTGGAACATGCTTCCATTCTCTACCGTCGCTGCTCCTTCTTTGGAATGCTTCAAAAGACGACTGAGGTCCTCATCATAGGGTGAAGAGGACAGAAGAACAAAGTAACAAAGTATCACATTCACAATTATAAATCGTAACAATTCACGATAAGCTCATTAGACCCTGTGAGTTTTGGGGCATCAAAAAGTCAAAGTCTGCTCATCATGAATTAATTTTTTTTAGAAAAGGTGTGAAATGCAAACATTTCATCGTTTTTTTATCTGAACTAAAATGGCTCAAATTATCCCATCCCACGGAATGGATTTTTGAATTGCATGATTACGCAAGCTAGATTTATAATATGAGAAAGACATTGCCTTAAAAGCTCGCGTAGATACAAAAATATAATCTATCCATTGATAATTTCGAATAATGCCTGGGACGAGATAATTTGGGACGATGTATTACTATTTCCCACAATTTTTCAGCACGTGCAGACATTTTCGAAAACTTCCAAAAATCGAATGTTTCCGGTGACAGAACGATTTTTCTTCCATAGTATTTTGAGTCTCGTGCAATTTGGCATACTTTCTACATTAAAGAGCTCGCTACGCTCGCATATAACTAATAATATTATAATTTTTATTTTAGTTCTTTTTCTTGGCTACAGTTCTATCTTGAATCTTGTGATAAACTGCACCTTAAATCTGTGACAAAGTCTGTTGAGAGTAGAAACCTTGGCAACAAACTGTTTCAAGCCAAAAAATATCCAGAAGCTTTATCCATGTATACCAAGGTAAAATCTGAATCAAACAATAAATTTTTTCAATTTAAGTTTTTGATCTGAAACAAAAACAAGTCTTGATTTATTCCCAATTTAAGTCAGCAATGTTCAGTTAAAGAGAAAGTCTAAATAAGACTTAATTTGTAATAATATTTTCTAATTTATAAGATCCCTCAAAGGGCAGCATCAATACAATGATTATAAATCAGATATAACAGAATAAGTATGCATGCACCCTAACATACATTGACACACAACCAAAAACTAATTTTAGCAATTTCAATCAATGGCAGTTATATCTAACAAATTATGCATACAATTACATGTAAGCAAGTAAGTAAATTTTATTGATATATAGATACCCAGACATTGATCAATCATCAATGTACAAATTAAACAGAAACAAGAAATACTAATTCAAATTTACATTACAACATTACAGAGATAAATAAAAAAAATAGGAACATACATTTAGAGATAATGTATTCATGAACATATATTGGAAAGATTTGTGGATCATGTGTTTATTGTTTGTGTTGTGACAATCTTGCCTTTTAGAGTGTTTTAACAGCACCGGCCTCTGACAGTGAAGACCTTGGACTGGCCTATGGAAACCACTCAGCTGCTCATTATTATCTACAACAATACCAGGTATGTGAATTACAGTCCTGTTCTTGGACCCTTTACTTTGTATTTATCTTAAGGTCAAGTGTTAATTATTGGATAATACAGCATTATCCAGCAAGAACCCATACTGCCTTTATAAGACAGACTTAAAATTGTTACCTGTCGAGTTTTCTCTGGAGTAATTGAATGTATGTTTTATCAGCTGTGCCAACCTCCTCAATATATTTATTGGTTTTTATTTTATAATGAATTTAAAATAAAACATCACAGAATTAAAACCTGATTTCACAAGTTGACAGCCCTGGTTTTATATTAGGAACAAATGATAATTCTAATTTATTGGGAAATTTTTGATTTGAAAGAGAACAGTATTATTCTATTTAACAACACATAATTATCTTTCTATTATACAGCCATGCATTGAAGACATTGAATTGTCATTAGAGAATGGATACCCACAATCAGGGGCGTACAAACTTTATCTACGATGGGCTCATTGTCTGTACAGGCTGGGGAGGGTGAAGGAGGCATTAGAAAGTAACTAACTAATTTTATTCGGTCTAAAATCCATTACAGAGGATCGTCACTGAAAAGGAAACAACATTCTACAATAGACAAAATATCATACAATAACAAAAAACACGGAACACATAATATTCATATATCATTGTTATAACCTAACCAATCCCTCTGATAAATTTCGAGTCTTCATACAGTCTTCCAAGAATGAAAATAATCTGATTAGAACATCAGTTTCAGACGCATTCATTAAATATTTGAATTTTTCAAGGATAATTAAGTTTCGGAATTCGAATACAATTTCAGATATATCTGCAAAAAATAAATTTCTTGAATTTTAGAACAAATCCCACTTGCAGATGAAATGGAATTCATCTTATTAGCATTACATGATTTACAAAGACGTTCATTTCACTGAGTTTTGTTGTATCGCCCCCTTTCAATTTCAAGATTATGATTCGAAATTCATAGTTTAGATAAAAGTTTAATATGTTGCCTTGGTACATTCAGTTGTGTATAGGTTTCAGGTTTATATTCTTTTTTCAGTGTATTATATGTGTGAAGTTTGAAGTAGGTAGATATAAAACTTTTAAAGACAAAAGAATATGTTGCCATAGTTATTAGTTGCATGTTAAAGAGAGAGATATTTTAAAATTGTCAAAAAAGGAAATATTAGGGTTTAGTAAAAAGCACCTGGTCCAGAAAAAAGAGAAATTTAAGAGACAAGAAACAGTGTTGTTTATCATTTATTATGTCATGTATGTTTTTTTTAAACTTTATTTGTATTTGAGTAAAAACTATTTTCAGAATTGTCAACAGCTAAGAAGACTTTATTGGCACAAGCGGACCTTGATGGGAAGAAAAAGGGTAAGAACAGCAACTGTAAGACCAATTGAAGATAATGGGATGTAGAATAAGTGTACACAACGAAGACAACATAAACAAGTGGCAATTTAAAAAGCCTCAATGAAAACAGCAAGCAGCCTTTAATGTGGTCAAGCAGACAGTGTTTGCTTTATTTGATTGGTCAAGGTCAAATCAGATCTAATCAGACCTCCCTGTTTGTCAGCAAGACAAAATTCTTAAATATTTGTAAGCAATAAACTATTGGCTAATCTCCAAGCTATTATTCCTTTATTTTTGTTGCCTGCCCAGGACATATAGTTTTACCCTTGTTTTAAATAAAATAACAGAAAAAGTTATATTACAAGTCAAAATTAATTGTAAAAGAAAGTGCAAGACTTCTCACCACAAACTTATGAACCAGTTATAACAATCCAAACTTGCTTTTATTAGTTTTGAAAAAAAGGATATCAATAAATGTTTGTGATACTTTGCAAATACTTCATTGATGCATTCAGCACCATGTATTGTATAATAAAAACATTATTGTAGGATAAATAAATCTTTGTAGATAAACTGCTAGAGGAGATGGAATCACTAGAAAAGAACATACTTTCAAACAAGTAAGTGAAACTACTTTGTTCTAGATACAAATTCTTAAATTAAGGTTTCTCATCCTTGAAAAATGTAACAGAATGTCAGTCTGAGCTTAATTATAAAGCAATGGCAGACATGTCAAAATATGGATTTTTCAAATCTAACATTTGGTCTATTTGAACAAACAAATATACATTATACCACCTTTTTGACAACTGTGGATTTTTGAATTGCTGTTCATACATGTAGGATGTGTATTGTACACTTATTTCATATCTAATTGTAAATCTTGTAATATGCATTACAATATCGGTTGGATGAATGAACATTTCGATGTTTACTATGTAGAATCATTTATTCACAGGAAACATGAAGTTGCATGTAATAGCAGTAGATCAGAAGAAGTTGAATTATTTGAAGGAATAAATACTGTTCTACCACAGGCCTCCAGTGCTGTTGAAATGATGTATACTCCAGAGAAGGGCCGATATCTTCAGGTAACTGATGTACCTAACCCTTTCTTCCTGCCAACCACTGACAGTACATGTAGGGGGTTTAGAAATTAATGAAAGGTCATGTGATTCTTAAAAGAGAAAAACTAGTTTGTTTTGGTGTGAATGCACACATTTATCAGTAAGAAAAAAAAACACCCTCTTTAAACCTGGCATTATAATGCAATTCTAAACATATTGTAGAACGGCCAAGATACACCAAACCACAATAAATTAAGACATAACTTGTATCATAATTTTGACCAAATCAAAGGGATTGACTAGGGATTAGATTAGTTACATCACCCTCCCTCTATTTGAGCTTTGCTCCTTGGAAAGTGAGGTTTAACCATTTGTTACATCTCATTATTTTCTATTTATATATAACTACAACAAAAAGCTGTTTTGCACCAGTTTCATTATAAGCATGATCTGTTTGATTTTTTAGGCCTGTTCCTCCATTCCAGCTGGCAGAACCATTATAACAGAGAAGCCATATGCATCAGTCCTACTACCAGCCCATTATGATACACATTGTCATCACTGTGTTGGGAAGCTGATCAGAATTGTACCGTATGTAAAGTATGATAAGGTCTTCTTTGCTAAAAGAAATATTGGGAGCATAATAAAGAATCCTTAGAATGCAATATAATTGTTTTATTGGGCTTCACTTTTTACCAGCAAGCTCTGGGAGGCATCAAGTAATTGTTATTTACTGACAATACTAGTTAAAAAGGGATTTAAATCAAAGCAGAGAAAAGTAAGGTTTGAGAAGTTAAAAATTTGACTTATATTCTGATTTGAAGATCAACTGTTCATTTCTTTATATTCAGTATATTTAAATCCAGAAAGCATGTTCAAATATATAAAATAAAATAGAATAGTCTACTATTTCTTTTAAGATGCAGAAGATGTAGCCAAGTCCTGTATTGTACTGATACATGTAGGCAGGCATCATGGGATACATACCACAGAATAGAATGCCAGTACCTAGATATCTGTCACTCAGTAAGTGATGCACCCTGGTAACAAAACAAGGTTTACTTTTGTTATGATGCAGATAGATATAACTTAGCAAGTAAAACCTTGTCAACAGGTCCTTCTGCATTGTTCTGCAGCAATATACCTAGACAAATTTTAAGTTATACATGTTTGCTTCTCAGACTTTATAAGTTTCTTATCTTTCCATAGGTTTAGTAATACATGTAACTAAATTACGTAACATGGTTCATGGATTAAAATAGACAAGTGCACATGCTTAGATTCCATTAAAACCCTAACTGCTATGGTCCTTGTACTTGGTTCAGTTAATTGCTATAAAACGGTTGGCACAAACTGACTATATATGTTTTATGACACCAAGCTACCATCTTACATTGTGGTCTTTAAAGTTTGTCTGGTTAAGATAAAATTTCACACAAAGGTCTAGTTTCAGATATCTGTGTTATTTGTTAAAAATCATCTGTCACCAATAATTATGCTGTATAAAAAATATTTGGGATGCACACATATTTAGTGTTTTCCTTTTCTTACAGATAGGAATAGCCCACTTAAGTTTAAGGATAGTTTTAACTGCTGGATTACAATATCTACTAGGTAAGTTTATGTCATCCCCAGCAATCCTGTCTGTCTCTCCATTTGTCAACACACCTTATGATCACTTGATGTAATCTTATTCTTAATAAATTTTTGATGATACCTTACTTTTCAAGTAAAAGAGGTCTCGGGGTCAGTGATATCAACTATGGAATATTTATAGGATAATTAATTGGGTCGAGTGAATAACCAAAATATGATCTCGAGTCTGTGAATCCACACAGGTTTAACAAGTGCGTGGAACTTGCGCACAAGTAAAATCTCAGTGCGTTCCCGCACGAGTGATCATATTTTTGTTATTCATAAGACCTAATTGATTATTGTATTTATTACATAGATAAAATGTCGCTATTTAATCATTTTTTTGATAAATTGATTTGAATGGCGTATGAATTTAGACCAAGGAGTCATGCCAACAACGCAATACAATTCACGACGTCATAATTGAGTTTGGCCGGAAAGGACGCAAGAGTGAAAATATTTTTGTTATTTCACACTGTGAATTTACCAGATTTTATTTCACTGGGAAAAATTGGTATTTCATATGCATCTATGTAATAATAACAGGATAGACTTCACCAGCAAAACATCAGATGCTATGTGGAAAATCTCAAGAGTGGTTAACAATGTAGAAACGTACATGCATGCAACCTAAGGATTAGACTCAATGAATGGCCAAATGTCGTGTCAAGTCATCTATGCAAATAAAAAAAAAATTTTTATATGATCTGAATATATATAGAATATTATGTACTTTCCTTTTTGATACTATCTATATCTAGGTGAGTATCAGACGAGTCCGGTAGGACGAGTCTGATACGAGACTAGATGTAGATAGTATCAAAAAGGAAAGTATATAATATTCTTTTTATCGGTAATGACGTCACAGTTATAAAGTGCTCCTACCTGATATTTTCTTGTATCACGGACTGTCCATGATACTAAAAAATATCAGGCAGATGAGATCAAAGGAAAAAACCGCTTATTACCGATAAAACTTAATATCTCACCTAAAATGATTCTAAAATTAAGCTTGAAGTATTTCCAATAAGCATGCTCAAAATTTTTTACTGTTCATGCTTAGCTAGGCCTAAACAAATTAAAAGCCTGACTAGATTGGAAATGAGATGTTTTTACCAAACAAATAAATGTAAACCCATTGTCTTGAGTATTAATCTATGCTCCTGATTTCAGAATTTAAAGACAAGCTTGAGTCAGAGTTTTACCAGAACCCGTCTAGAGTTGGAGGTTTAAGTGAAGAAGGAACGTATGATAGGTCCTACCTCTCTGTGTATGATCTGATGACTCACTCCCAGGACATAGAAACAGAGGATGCAATGCAATACACAATGGTATTGATAACATCACCAAAATCAAAACCTATCTATGACAATTAGGTCTCAACATTTATTTTTTTGTAAATGCTTAACTTAAAGAATATAAAGGGCACAGTTCTGAAATATTTATAGTATAACTAATGAGGGGTGGCGAATATCAATTTTAATGTCACGAGTCTCGAATAATGCCAGGATTCAACAAGTGTGCGGAACTTGTTTCGCGCACGAGTTGAATCCCCTATCGTTATTCGACACGAGTGACATTAAAATTGATATTCGTCATCCCGAATTAATTATACTATTTATTATATAGATAATTTTGAAATACATGACTAATAGATCATGAAATAATGAAAACAAAAGAAATTATTGATTAATGAATTGTGTATTGCGCACTAATCTTAGTTACGTATTTTTCGGGGGAAACTTCACGAGGGTTAGATAAATTCGCACACGAGTTAGATAAATCCTGTAATTAACTCCGTGAAAATATAGAAATTTATTTAACTCGGAAATCACGATCTTTCACCTATATCTATATAATAAAACTGATTTAATACCATTTGATGCATATAAAATATTTGGTTTAAAACTTGAATTTGGCTGCCTAAACATTCCAAGAAGATCTTTTTAGTAAGTTTGTAAAGGTTCTATTATGGCATTTTTTTATATACTGTAAACCAACAAACTTTCGCGGCTACAAACTTTCACGGTTTCATTACATTGGACGTTTTCACGAAGACAAACTTTCGCAGTTTTCGAGATTCTTTTAATGAATACAACTTCTCAGTGACTTATTCGCGACTACAAACTTTCGCGGATGTAAAGTGCTCACAAATCCCGCGAACGTTTATCGCACACGAAAGTTAATTGGTTTACAGTAACAAGAAGCAGAGGTACCAATGGGGCATCCTTATCTCATAAAGACAAAACCAGTTAACACCAACAGGACTTTAAATGTACCTGTAGTACTGTGAATTTCAAGGTATTTAAAATTGTAGATAAAAAATTCGGTGGATTTAGCAAAAATTCAAATGAATTTATGGTTAAGAAAACAGTACCATACAAATAAAAGGAAATTCCTTTTGGGGGGGAACTCAATTTTTGTGGTTTGAATGGACTCAAAAGAAATTTACATCTCTCTGAACAATGGTAACAAATTGTTTTAAAACATTTCTTTTCCAGACAGCAGCATTACTTCTGACCATATTGAAGCAATCAGGCTGGTTGGACTCCAAAGATCAAGGACATTATACCAAAGATTTAACAAAGATGAAATTCACGGCCCCTGATCTCTATATTGGTGGGTTGTTGTTACGACACATAGAACAGTTGGTGTGTAACGCTCACGCTATAACAGAACTCCAGGTGGAACAGACGTCAGACAGCTCACTGGTGGACAGTAAGAGCCAAGAGAGAGTTGCCACAGCAATATATCCCACCACCAGTCTCCTGAATCATTCCTGTGACCCTTCTATTATTCCTGGGTAAATCTGTTCTCATGATGTGACAAGTTTTTTTTTATCCCTCACAAACAAAAAAATTCCGCTTTGATGGCCCGTCTGTTTATTTGTCATTGTGTGCATCCATTGTATTTACATCCATTTGTTTTCCCAAATCAGGTGTATCTCCAAGTTTAAGCTTCTTGCCTGTGAAGGAATAGACATGTTGTGAGATTAGGAATCACGTCTTTCAGATATATAAAAAAATATTTCCGGTCGTCTTTTTTATGCTATTAAATGAATTGACCTTTGATTTTATAAGCTTCCGCAAGGCGGGATCTAAATTGCCTGAGTATACGTACTATGATACATTAAACCGGAATAGGTATAAGCTAGTCGACATATCCGCACCCAATCCCAATGGCACGGAATGCAAAATTAATTTTTTACTTTGTTATTTGTATTTCTAAAATTAAAATACGTAAGTATTGTATTAAGGATGTTCGCTGCTATTATTGAAAATAAATAGGTTTCAAATTTTATGCCTTGAATTAAAAGATATTAGTAAAAGGTATAAAATAAGCAAAAAATTTTGATAGGTTCGTGACCTCGTTTTCAAGATAATTGACGTCAAAGTTTTGGCGGGAAAAGGTTTTCTCTGACATTTTCATAGGTTTAGCATTAGCACTATTTCGCTGTTAAAACTCATGACCGAATAAATAGGATTTGGTAAAACTTTGTCTATAACCTCTTTATGACATATTAAAGACATTAAGAACAAGAAAATAGGGGGTTTGTGGGCAACAATTTTAACCCTATTATGATGGTAAAATCCAGAGGATTCCGAAAATATGACAGAAATACCAAAACAAGACCAGCGAGCATCCTTAATATGAATATTTTTTAATATTTCTAGCTATGGAGATGCATATAAAGATTTTTTTAATAATGAAAACGCTATATATTTCATTGACGACATAATTGTTCAAAACAAAATTACAAAATGGCGGGAAACTGTCATTCTTATTTTCGTGGAACAACACAGAGCGTAATGTACATGGCAACTAAATAAATATTGTGCCGAAAAATTTTTGCAGTCGTTAAATTATAACCTTTTCCATGTTGTGTCTTGAGCAGTATATGATATTGAATTTGTGTCTTCTCTAAACTTTACATTCGAAAATGAAAGTAGAAACTCTTTAAAGGTGTCCTATATGACATCCGGTTCATAATATATGCTTAAGGATGTTCGCTGCTATTATTGAAAATAAATAGGTTTCAAATTTTATGCCTTCAATTAAAAGATATTAGTAAAAGGTATAAAATAAGCAAAAAATTTTGATAGGTTCGTGACCTCGTTTTCAAGATAATTGACGTTAAAGTTTTGGCGGGAAAGGGTTTTCTCTGACATTTTCATAGGTTTAGCATTAGCACTATTTCGCTGTTAAAACTCATGACCGAATAAATAGGATTTGGTAAAACTTTGTCTATAACCTCTTTATGACATATTAAAGACATTAAGAACAAGAAAATAGGGGGTTTGTGGGCAACAATTTTAACCCTATTATGATGGTAAAATCCAGAGGATTCCGAAAATATGACAGAAATACCAAAACAAGACCAGCGAGCATCCTTAATATGAATATTTTTTAATATTTCTAGCTATGGAGATGCATATAAAGATTTTTTTAATAATGAAAACGCTATATATTTCATTGACGACATAATTGTTCAAAACAAAATTACAAAATGGCGGGAAACTGTCATTCTTATTTTCGTGGAACAACACAGAGCGTAATGTACATGGCAACTAAATAAATATTGTGCCGAAAAATTTTTGCAGTCGTTAAATTATAACCTTTTCCATGTTGTGTCTTGAGCAGTATATGATATTGAATTTGTGTCTTCTCTAAACTTTACATTCGAAAATGAAAGTAGAAACTCTTTAAAGGTGTCCTATATGACATCCGGTTCATAATATATGCTTAAGGATGTTCGCTGCTATTATTGAAAATAAATAGGTTTCAAATTTTATGCCTTCAATTAAAAGATATTAGTAAAAGGTATAAAATAAGCAAAAAATTTTGATAGGTTCGTGACCTCGTTTTCAAGATAATTGACGTTAAAGTTTTGGCGGGAAAGGGTTTTCTCTGACATTTTCATAGGTTTAGCATTAGCACTATTTCGCTGTTAAAACTCATGACAGAATAAATAGGATTTGGTATAACTTTGTCTATAACCTCTTTATGACATATTAAAGACATTAAGAACAAGAAAATAGGGGGTTTGTGGGCAAACATTTTAACCCTATTTTGATGGTAAAATCCAGAGGATTCCGAAAATATGACAAAATACCACAACAAGACCAGCGAGCATCCTTAATATGAATATTTTTTAATATTTCTAGCTATGGAGATGCATATAAAGATTTTTTTAATAATGAAAACGCTATATATTTCATTGACGTCATAATTGTTCAAAACAAAATTACAAAATGGCGGGAAACTGTCATTCTTATTTTCGTGGAACAACACAGAGCGTAATGTACATGGCAACTAAATAAATATTGTGCCGAAAAATTTTTGCAGTCGTTAAATTATAACCTTGTCCATGTTGTGTCTTGAGCAGTATATGATATTGAATTTGTGTCTTCTCTAAACTTTACATTCGAAAATGAAAGTAGAAACTCTTTAAAGGTGTCCTATATGACATCCAGTTCATAATATATGCTTAAGGATGTTCGCTGCTATTATTGAAAATAAATAGGTTTCAAATTTTATGCCTTGAATTAAAAGATATTAGTAAAACGTATAAAATAAGCAAAAAAAATTGATAGGTTCGTGACCTCGTTTTCAAGATAATTGACGTTAAAGTTTTGGCGGGAAAAGGTTTTCTCTGACATTTTCATAGGTTTAGCATTAGCACTATTTCGCTGTTAAAACTCATGACAGAATGAATAGGATTTGGTAAAACTTTGTCTATAACCTCTTTATGACATATTAAAGACATTAAGAACAAGAAAATAGGGGGTTTATGGGCAAAAATTTTAACCCTATTTTGATGGTAAAATCCAGAGGATTCCGAAAATATGACAGAAATACCAAAACAAGACCAGCGAGCATCCTTAAAATAGACGATAGACGTCATTTTTAGTTTGAGAGAAGAAAAAAACACTTCCTCGTTCTGTTTGGAGGTGCGCTCCTTTTCAAAACCATGCAAAAGCTTGCATTTCTTGCTGTTATTAAAGAAATAAGAGGACAACCATTTGATTCTGAAAAGGGGTTTCTGCAGTTTTGGTCGAGTCAGAAAATTTATTTTTCGCTGTTTTGTGCCACCGAGATTCTTTATTTTTAATATATCATACTAGTAAAGTATTTGGGACATATTTTTTCCCTAGGAAGTGGAGGCCAGATTATTTATCTCCATTTTTTTTGCAGGCAAGATTATCTATTTACAAAAACTGCCACTCACCCCCGTCAGAATCATTCAAATATGCGATCCCCTAAAATATATCTGCGGGAGCTTATCAGGTTGAACCTGCATCATATTAATTTTTTCTTGATTACAAATTTATAAAAATACTAAAAAGAATTAAAAAAATTTTTTTGTTTTAATCATGGAACATTACCATTACAGTTTTGACAAAGATCTTCTGGTGGTACGAGTTATTAAGGATGTACAGCCTGGAGAAGATATATTTAATTGTTATGGTAAGAAGAATCATGGATATATTAATGTCAATTTTATAATACTTTAATATCACAAAGTAGATACCCAGATATATAGAAATCAACCTTTCTTTATGTCTATATATCTCAACTCCTCTTATACTGTTCATTCACTTGCATGTATATATCAGCAACTTCTACTCCTAGGTTGCTGATATTTGGTAACAAGCCTGATATGGACATGGTGTATTTGGGGATACGTCTTTGGATCCATCAAACATTTACTGTCTGTTTGCTCTAAACTTTAAGCTTAACACATAGGATAGTTGTATAAGCGGGTATATTAATGTGGTGAGCACTTGCTCACAGATTTCTTGTTAACACTGTGTATTTCTTATTAACCATATACAGTTAAGGCATCTTACATCTCCTTAGCTCATTATCTACTATTTCATCAGGTCCACATCACAAAAGAATGAAGAAATCAGAACGACAACAAGCATTGAAGACTCAGTACTTCTTTACCTGTGATTGTCCACCTTGTCACACAGAGGAGGAGGAACATGATATCTTTACTGTGAGTATAGATCATGTATGGGATGTGATCATAGTTTAATGGACTGTGTCCTGTTTTATTTATCAATGTCCACCTTGTCAAACAGAGGAGGAGGAACATGATATCTTTACTCTAAGTATAGGAGGAAGTCTGGTAAATGGTTAATACAAAAAGTATCAAAGAATTATTACTTCTTTAGGAGAATGAACATGATATCTTTACTCTAAGTTATAATGTCTTGATGTATTTGTCAATTTGTTATTTTAATGGGCCTTGGTGGCCGAGTGGTCTAAGGCGCTGGTTTAAATTCCACGCCAATCACCTCTCACCTGGTACGTGTTGGAAATCTGTTTATATTTAACAAAAAAGTGACTTCCCCAACTGTATGTGATTAGGTTTGTTAGTTACCTGCCCAAGGTCGGTGGTTTCCTCCGGGTACTCTGGTTTTCTCCACCATTAAAACTGACCGCCTAACATGGCCCAGGTGCGTCAATAAAGGGCATTAAACACCAACACACACACTGTTATTTTAAGACTGTTTATTCTCAAGTTCTTTTTGATCTGTTTCACTTCTTGTTAAATTATTCTTATATAATTTCACATTTGGTGATATACTATGTAGCATGTCAAGCATGTATTACCCCATCAAAAATGTCTTACAAACTTGTTATCTGTGGATTCATTTATTTTCGTGGGAACCAATTTTTGTGGATTGCCAAGAAGATGCCAGTTTATTGGTTCTATTCATGGTCTTGAAGTTTGATGAATGCAAAGCAATGTTGATTTTCCTTTTCATGGGAAACCAAAATTCGTGGATCAGCCTTATACACAAAAACCAGGAAAATTGGCACCCCCACAAAAAATTATGAAACCACAGTATTAACAATATTCTATTTAATTGTAGAGTTATTGCTGTCCATTGTGTCGAGATTCTCTGAAACAGAATGGAGGAATGTGTACATGTTGTTCATGTGATTACACGGAGAAAGAGGATAAATTTATCAAGGAAGAGAAAATTGGTCAAGATATATTCGTGGAAGGATTGAAATGTTTACAGAAACAGGATGTCAAAGGTATGATAAGAATTCATATGTTGTTATTATGATGAAAGGGTATCCTGTACATGCTTGAATCTAGTTTAATTGAAATTGGTAAAAGTTTGATAAGCTAAAGAAAAAGGAAAAAACTTGATTAAACCAATATGCTTACAAAATTACACTTTGGAAGCTACTAACACAATTATACAGACACCAATCAATACATTCAAAACAAATTATCAGTTATACAATAGGCTGTAGGAGAAATGCACACATCTCATTATTGTTATAATAAGTGAATGTTTCATATTATTTTTAGGTGCTATTAAAAAGTTCACCAAGTGTATAGGACATCAAACAGAATATTTATACAAACACAATAAGAATGTAGCTGATTGCCAGGACTGTTTAGCGAGATGTTATGCTATATCAGGTAGGTAGTTCTTTTCTCTTCTTCATAAAAGCATGTAATCTTCAGGAATATATGAAAGGGAATTCTTCCGCAAATGACTCTTTTCAGTGTGAGATGACCAGGTTGAGATGCGCGCACGTGGAGGGATCTCACACTGGTCAATTAACAAATGATTACCGCCGGTACTAATACCGTATAGCGGGTTATTTTAGCGGGTGTAAAATTTGGCGGTTTGTCGCTGAAAATGTATGGGAAAAATTTTGGTGGTTTTTATTTTGGCGGATGGGCAAAACCATAGAAAAAATTGGCGGTCTAGCAATTTCGAATAACCTCTGTTCCCGTTTTATTTTCAGTAAAGTTTAGTATCATTTTCAGTTATAATTCATAATTTCATTTTTGAATACATGTAAAATAACAGTGCACACCAATTTAGTAATTATGGCAGATTTATTTACTGTGTGCCTTGTTTATTGTGCTAATCCCCGTGTTTAATTGACGTTTTCAATGACAGTTGAACGAGTTATCAATTTGACAATTAGATCACAATCAGGCCTTTGATCTTTAATAAACATAGGTAAAACAGATGAAGTGATTAGTCAAAATAATTAAGATAATTTGCAGTTTTAATCAAATAATTTCAAACAGATTTACATATGAGTAAAATGTTCACAAGAAAAATTCTGCGCAAAGTTTTATACAGATTCGCTGTAGGACATTAATCATCTAATTAACTATAACTTTTGATTGACAAAATGTTATTGATTAAATTTACAATACCGATCGTCTAAATAACTTCTAAAATTATGAAATTTTAGCGGTTTTTATTTTGGCGATTTCAGTCCGACCGCTAAAATACGCCAAAATTTGCACCCCGCTAAAATAACCCGCTATACGGTATTGATCTATAATGTCAACCATTGAAATGCATTGTTATTTAAAACTTTTAGTTTTTAGAATGAATCCACCTAAGGTTTTAGTTAATAAAAATTTAATTTTTATGGAAGAAATAGGTGCATGTACTTACACGCATTCTTGGAAAACCGGCAATGATCTTTCATTTGTGATAGAAGTTTGGGGTCTTTAGTTCGTTCCGCTGCACTCCACTCGCAAAAAGAATGTAAAACTCTATCGCTTGTGAAAGATCAGATGGTCTTTTCCAAGAAGTTATGTAAGAACCTATAATTCTTTTTGAAATTGCTGCTAGCTATGTACACAGTGAGATATTTTTCTTTCACAATATTTGGATGGCTAAAATTACAATCTGATCTCTTTTATCTTTGTTCCTGGCAATTCATCCAACTATGTAATGATTAAGGACATGATATATTGAATATACTGGTGGCAGAGTAGATCTCGCCAGCAAGTAATTCTCGCCACCCAATTTTCAAACTTTTATTGTGAAATTACCGTATAGCGGGTTATTTTAGCGGGGTGCAAATTTTGGCGTATTTTAGCGGTCGGACTGAAATCGCCAAAATAAAAACCGCTAAAATTTCATAATTTTAGAAGTTATTTAGACGATCGGTATTGTAAATTTAATCAATAACATTTTGTCAATCAAAAGTTATAGTTAATTAGATGATTAATGTCCTACAGCGAATCTGTATAAAACTTTGCGCAGAATTTTTCTTGTGAACATTTTACTCATATGTAAATCTGTTTGAAATTATTTGATTAAAACTGCAAATTATCTTAATTATTTTGACTAATCACTTCATCTGTTTTACCTATGTTTATTAAAGATCAAAGGCCTGATTGTGATCTAATTGTCAAATTGATAACTCGTTCAACTGTCATTGAAAACGTCAATTAAACACGGGGATTAGCACAATAAACAAGGCACACAGTAAATAAATCTGCCATAATTACTAAATTGGTGTGCACTGTTATTTTACATGTATTCAAAAATGAAATTATGAATTATAACTGAAAATGATACTAAACTTTACTGAAAATAAAACGGGAACAGAGGTTATTCGAAATTGCTAGACCGCCAATTTTTTCTATGGTTTTGCCCATCCGCCAAAATAAAAACCACCAAAATTTTTCCCATACATTTTCAGCGACAAACCGCCAAATTTTACACCCGCTAAAATAACCCGCTATACGGTATTTGGACAGTTAGAACAGAAATGTAACCTGATCTATAAAGAGGAAAAATTGCCTTTGAAATGACCTATTTCTTGACAATTTTAGTGGAAATATAAGGAATAATCAGCAACATGGCAAGAACGGTTTTTGAGAAAAAAAGTGGCAATATATACTCTGTGACCAGTATGTCTTTACTATTTGTGTTGGGTTTTACCATTATCAATCCTCTTGTATCTTCATTGTCACCAAAAAATTGGTCACAGATTTCACAGTAAGTTAGTGTTGTTGGTATTTAGCTGCTACCTTCATTCTTTCATTCTGTAAGCTTCAAGATGTTTTAATGGTCTCTGCTCATTGAATAGTTTTAAAATAAAAGCCACATACATCTCATGGAAGCTTTTACTCAATCTGTCTTTTTATTTCAGAGCAGTACAATAAAGCAGTGCCACTTTTACAATCTAGTGTCTGTACTCTAGGAAAACTTTATGGAGAACAAAGTATAGAATATGCTAATGAGCTGCACAAGTTTGCAGGTGTGCTCTACCATGCTGGTGAAGTACAAGAAGGGGTCAAGGTCATTGATACTGCCTTGGAGATTTTCACTCTTCATTTTGGAGATAAATATGACCTTGTACAAGAACTTCAAGAAATGAAGATATGTCTTCTTGAGAAATTAAAACTTTAATGAAACTTATATCATTCTTTGTCTTAGAGTAGTTTAAATTGAGATGTGGAATAAGTGTACTCAGCCACTACACTACACAACATACTGTGGTTTCATTATTATTTCTTGGGCATCAATTTACGTGGTTTTCGTAGGTGGTTTAGACCTACGAAATTTGATATCCCACAAAGAGGAAATTTAAAATTGGTCTGTATGCTGCAGACTTCAGAACCACAAATTTAAGAATCCATAAAATGAACCTTGAAAATTTGTACCCAGGAAAATAAATGAATCCACAGTACATATTTCAGTGACAATTTAAATGTCCACAATGGAAAACAGTCAGCAGCCTTCAATGTGACCAGTAGTCACTGCTCCTTGTCTTGCAATTGGTGGTAGATTAAAAATATAATGCACACAATTTAAATCCAGTCCAAAATTGCCAAAGAAAAAGACGCCCATATTTGACATAGAACACCTAACATAGATAATTTATGAAAGGATATGGAGTAAATGAACATGAGACCACAACACATATGTTAACTCCAACTGCAATTAATTTTTGTGAGCTGTATGGTCATCGGAAAATTATTCCTCATCAGCAGCACTAGAACAGTTAAAAATCTAGCAAGGTTTTAGTTTTTATACTCTACACAAAAAGTGGTAAGGTATTATGTCATACCCTCCCTTTTGTTCAGTGCCTATCAGTCTGTCTGTCTGTCCCTCTAACCTTTCCAGATGATAGCTTGAAAATAGATCAAGTGATTTGAATGATATTTTGCACAGCTGTTAAGTACAATAAAGTAAAGGTCAAGTTTGATTTTCAGGATGATCCAAAGATTTGCCATTTTACTGAAATTTTCTGTCCTAACAAGAATAACTTAATTAATTCATTCTTTATATATATTTAGATCTGGATCAATATTGTGGCAGGGTATTTTTGTATTTTTGTTTTTACTAACCCCTATTGCTAAAAAAGCACAAAATAACAAACAGAACAGTATTAACCAAATTGATATAAATTTAATTCAACAAGATACCTGTATAGTTCAATTTCAATATAATGAAATATATGTGATTTGTGGTCTCAAAGGCTTAGAGTAAAAAGTGAACCTGTTTTTATATAAACATTTGTTGGTGTTGTTTGTGTTTTCTCCAATTTGATATTGTGCTGTTCCTTAGCTAACATTCTACCATAGTATTATTGGTAAAGCATGCAACAGAATCTTTTGGGGCTAATTGTAAAGGCTTGGTCAAGTACTTGTATCAGTAGTTTTACTATGAATTTGATTTTGACATCAATAAAAAGTTATGCATGTCACTGAAAGAGAAGAACAAAACTATCCTTGACAAGTGGATGTTTGATATGATATTATACATGTTATATCTACACAAAGGTTGTAGAGACTATTTGTTTAATCCTGTCTGTCTGTAACCCCAGAACAACTGGATGGATTTTAAAGAAACTTGACATTAAGGGAGACTGGCATAGAGAAGTTTCATTGCTCTTACTAGGATATAAGTTTTTTTCTAAACATCTACTTTTGTAAGAACAATTCCTTTATGACTGCTTGATGAATTGGGTGAAACTGATAAACAGATGAGTAAATATAATTTATGAATTTGATGAAGCTGATGAAAAAATGAGTAAATTTAATTGATGGATTTGATAATAGACCTGAATATTAGAATATCATATTAATATACAGGTCTATGATTTGATAAAACTTTAATGATGGAATTACAAGATGTGTAAAATTAATTGATGGATTTGATGAAACTTTACATGTACCGATGGAAGTATATGATGTGTAAATTTAATTGTCCCAGGATATCCAGTTTGGAGTAAATGATATTGTAAGTAAGCCTGCTTATAAAGAAAAAATATCCTTGTTGAATTGTGTTTAGTTTTTTTTTTTCATTGCAATGAAAAAAGAAATAAAACGTATTTATGGATAAGATGCTTTTTAAAAAAATAAGAATAGTATCAAATTAAATAAAGAGAGTTTCAATTGTTATAACTATGTTCTTCATGTTATATTTCTGGAGTTGCATTACAAAGAAGGAATACCAACTTAACTGTCCTTTAACGTTGCAAAACTGGGATGGTACAACCAACAGGTCAAGAATCAAACATACAAGGCCTTTGTATACCATCTTTATTAGCAACTATCTTCCGATTTCTGTGTGCTTTTCCTTCGCTATCTCATCACTGGGTTTTTATATTTGAGAAGAAAGGAGTCTGTTTTTAGCTCATGTTTCAAAAATCATGTGTCTTATGCCCACCCTGTGTTTCCGTTTGAAATAAGTAGCATTGTGTCCTGAGTTGAAACGATTGTAATAGCAAGGGGTTGCACTTAGTCGTGCTAAGGATACCCCCACTCGGCCACTCAGAAAACAGGAAGTAGATGCGCGACTGACCTGGAAAGGGGAGGCAAGATACAACTCATCATGCTAAAGCTGTATACCAAATTTGAAATCAATCCCTTTTGTATAAGCAGAAAAATCTGTAATGAAAACATTTTTATTTTTTTACCCTTTTAAAGAATCTAAGTCGGCTCAGAAAACAGGAAGTCAATGCACGACTGACTTGGAAAGGAGAGGCACGATACAACTCATCATGCTTAAGCTGCATACCAAATTTGAACTCGATCCCTTTTGTAGAAGTCTAGAAATCTGTTACGACAAATTGTATATTTTGACCCTTAAAAATGTTTAAGTCGGCTCAGAAAACAGGAAGTGGATGAGTGACTGACCTGGAAAGGGGAGGCACGATACAACTCATCATGATAAAGCTGTATATACCAAATTAGAATTCAATCTCTTCAGTAGAAGCTGAGAAATCTGTTACGAAAGTTTGTTACGGATGGACAGGCGGACGGACAAGATGATTGCAATATAGCCCCCCTCTCTTACGTTTTCTGACTTGCATAAGCATATTCTTGCATAGCTATATATCTAGCTAATCAGGAACATTTTATAATGTTTATTTAATGTTCCTGAGCTAATTAAGCGCCGGTCTTCGAGTTTAAAACTATCTCTACTAGTACCTTTAAACCACTTTCGATTCATTAGCAAAATCAGTAAAATAAAGCAACAGAAAACAAGGACGTTATACATGGCAATGGCTATTTCCCCGCCACATAAGATATAAAAACCCACATAAAAGCAATTGCCGAATCAGAATTGCAAACTGCGTTACAGAAACCGTCAGGTACAAAATTTCGGCAAAATCCGGTTTCAGCGAAGATGTGTCCTCAAAAGTGTTACGAACGGACAAGGCCGTTATAAAGTCTATCAGTTGCGGCGGCAGACAAAACAAAAACGATTCCTAATATGTTCATGTATAGTTTTGTTAGTTTTGGTTTCGTCATTAATTTACCCGTACAATCAGAGGAATGGTTTTTCTCAGTTATAAAGAAGCAGAGGTACCAATGGGGTATCCGAATGTCAAAATTCCGAAAGGGCAGAGACAAAACCAGTAAACACCAACAAGAACGGGACAAAAACAGACAACATATAAAACTGGTTTCAGTTATTTTGTTATAATATTTCAGTTATTTTGGTAAAAATGTAAAATTATCGTTGAAGTCTATAAACAATGCATATACGTACGGTGCGCCACTCACATCGAGCCGTTTTCAATAAAAAAAGACCAAACTCAATATTTATCAATATTATATCAAACGACATGCTTTGATCAAACAAGACAGATATGTTCAACTGGTCCAGATTTATGAACAGTTATCTCTGCTATCTAGGGTACAAGGGTGTACCAATATATGTAAATATTGTGATGTGAACAGTTTTTTATTATTATTTTAAGGATTATTGCGTCAAAATACTATATAAATATTTCCGCTACTAAAATTTGAATTAAATTTTGTGGTTCTTTCAGCGGCATATATTTGAGATTATTAACAGGTAGGATTAGAATTATATTTAAACATTAAAATTACCTACACGAACCAGATATGATAACAAAAGATCCGGTTAAAGAGATCAAACATCTACGTCTTACTTTAATTTGAAATCGTTTATTATTATGCATAAGCAACATATCAACAAAAAAATAGCTATGAAACGTACAACTTCACCAAAATCCTTAGAAAAATTGTCACATGCAACCACCAATGTATATACCTATTATTCTGTTTGACTATATGTATCTTTGACTCCGGGAAAATTCATGAGATACCACGCAATAAAAAAGTTTAAAACAGACCCATTTTACTAACATTAGCTGACCAGCAACGAATTAAGTTTGAACTCGTGTACTCAGGAAGGGTCAAAAGCCCGGGGGTTACTCTGGTGTTTTATGACGGGGGTGTGCATTTTGTAGATTGAAATTGGTACCCGAATCTTTGTCTGAAAATCGTCAAAAACATCCCAAAATCTATGTGATTATAAAAAAAAAACATATCTATGTAACGAAATAAAAGTCAATTAAGGTTTTTTTTTCATTTATTAGAGCCTTATGAAATAAATTACTAGTCTCTTTCTTACTTAAAATGAGATATTAACTTCGTTAAGTATCCCAAAAACACAAAAGACCCAAGTCTATGGCACTTTCTCGTTCCTATGTAAGACATCAACAAAAATGGGTACCAAATCTTTGTGTACTGCTTAAAAAAAGATACCCAAATCTATGTAAAAAATTGTAAGAAATGGACCCATTAAATATGCACATCCCGTATATTGGTATATAGGGAGTAACACCCCCCCCCCCCCCCCGGGGGGGCGGTCAGAAGAAACTGCACGTGCAAGGCTTTGAAAAAACCCAACTATTTCTGTGGTAAAATAAAAGAGAATTTACACACACCGCACATAAATAACTTGCGACTGGGACGTTGATTCAGAATTAAGAGGTTTAGCATGGCTGATGCATTGGGATGTTATTAATTTGTTTATAGATGCAAAATTACAAAGTCAAATATTTCTTCTTTTTTTTCAGATGAGGGAATATGTAGCATGGATTATTTGTTTAATTTACAATATCCAAATAGTCAACGCCAACAACGTCTTTGGCTTTGATAATAATGTTTGTACTTTTCACCCAAAATCTCGTAAGTAATGGTTATACTAATCAGAAAATCGGACCGGGTTTGGTTTAAGGTTTTAGAAACTAGTCTTTTAAACGAGCCACAGAACTTGTTTTCCATTAAAGTAGTTTTAGAAAAAAAAACTTTGACGGAACTCTCGCATACAACCAATATCATACGTTCATTCGATGTCTCCAAAAATAGCGTGTAAGAATAAAAAGGCGAAAGAATTAAAACAAAAGAGAAGTAAAAAGTTCTTGTGCTGACAAGAAGCAAAACGCAAATGGAAACTTTGGTGGCTTGATTATATGTCACCAAAACACAAAGTACTGAAACATTTATGCATCTACAAAACATATTCCTTGCAAATACTTATACAATATATTCACGCCATCCTATTTATAAAGTGTAAAGTTTGGGGGGGGGTTGGAGGGGGGAGGGGGGTTTCTATTAATGTTCTGACTTATTATGTTTTTCACCAAGGCAACTGTAGAAGAAGGGTCGGTTTCTCTGTAGCTACTCGGATATGGGTGTCGATTAACCTTTTTACCATGGTATTTTTAAAATAAGGTAGACCTCTCCTCGCATATGAACTTTCAGTTACTTAAGTGACCGAACGTTTCAATATTCATCATGGAAATTGTAGAGGGGGTGCGTATTCCGCTGTGGGCTCTCGACTGATGATGTTAACATTTTACCGTCGTATTTGTAAAGGGGATCGATTCCATATGGACTCGCTGTTCCTTGAATTGCTTTTTAAACTTTTTTACCACGTCCCTATTATACCCCAAGCAACGAAGTTGCGAAGGGTATAATGTTTTTGACTGGTCCGTCCGTCCGTCCTTCCGTCCGTCCGTCTGTGATCAAAGTTTGTAATCGCAACTCCTCTTAAACTACTGAACAGAATTAAATGAAACTAGGTATGCAAGAAAAACACCATATGTAGTTGTGCATATTACCGGGAATTTTTGATTCGCAAATTTTTGTGGGAGTTATGACCCTTTGGACTTCGAAATTTGAAGAAAATCATGATTACAGTTTGTAATCGCAACTCCTCTTAAACTACTGAACAGAATTTAACAAAACTTGGTATGCAAGAAGAACACCATATGCAGTTGTGCATGTTACAGGGAATTTTTGATTCGCAAATTTTTGTGGGAGTTATGGCCCATTTTGCAAAAAATCATGATTACAGTTTGTAATCGCAACTCCTCTAAAACTACTGAACAGGATTTAACGAAACTAGGTATGCAAGAAGAACACCATATGTAGTTGTGCAAATTACCAAGAATTTTTGATTTGCAAATTTTTGTGGGAGTTATGGCCCTTTGGACTTAGAAATTTGCAGAAAATCATGATTACAGTTTGTGATCGCAACTCCTCTAAAACTACTGAACAGAATTTAACGAAACTTGGTATGCAAGAAGTACACCATATTTAGTTGTGAATTTTACCTGGAATTTTTGATTCGCAAATTTTTGTGGGAGTTATGGACCTTTGGACTTAAAATTTTTCAGAAAATCATGATTACAGTTTGTGATCGCAACTCCTCGGAAAATACTGAACAGAATTTAACGAAACTTGGTATGCAAGAAGAACACCATATGTAGTTGTGCATGTTACCAGGAATTTTTGATCCGCAATTTTTTGTGCGAGTTATGGCCCTTTGGACTTAAAATTTTGCAGAAAATCATGATTACAGTTTGTGAACCCAACTCCTCTTAAACCAACCATCAGAATTTAATGAAACTTGGTATGCAAGAAGTACACCATATGTAGTTGTGCATATTACAAGGAATTTTTTATCCCCAAATGTTGGAGTTATGGCCCTTTAGACTAAGAAATTTGACATAACTTTGTTATGATATTCAAATACTTGCACATTCACTTTTACAATCATTCAATATTATTGATTCCTGTAGCTTGATACTAATTCCTCAAGAATAACATTGATAGTCCATTAGCGGCACGCGTGGGGTATGTGAGCGTGCTCACTAAGGTTCTTTCATTTGTAGATGGGGTTGGTGCGATTCCACTGTTAGCCATGGGTTACTTTAGCGAATAATTTCAATATTTACCATGCATGGTAATTGAAGAAGGGCAACCTTTTCCACTGTGGGTCCTTGTTAACTTAAATAGGCTGATAATGTTAACCTTTTTTACTACGATATTGTAGAAGGGGGCCGATTCCGCCGTGGGCCCTTGTTTACTTAAATAGGCTGATAACCCTTTTTACTACGATATTGTAGAAGGAGGGCCGATTCCGTTGTGGGCCCTCGGTTACTCTACAGAAATAGAATGGAAAGTTCTCGGGAGTGACACCGTGGTTAATGTCAATGAGTATGCTGATCCTATAAATAACATGAGGTGTGTCACGGCCGCCATACAGGGAGTGACGGTACAGATGATCATAAATGATGGGCAACAGGAATATTACACTATTATAGGTAATAACTTATAAGGTGACTATGTCAGGTAGAGGAATTTCTAAGCTAGGCATCATAGACAACAGAAGTGCTATATAGTACTCTTATACATGTTATAGGTATTTTTAAGATATCGTTTTAGCATTAGTTAATGTTTGATTTCATAGACTTCCCTTTCTTTTTATAAGTGATTTTAATGACAACTCTTCGAATGTTGCATATCGAGCATAGCTAATTATTTATTGATTTTATCTACACAATTTTTGCTTTTCGCAATTGTAGACTGTTGCATATAAGCAGAAAACTTTTTTGAACTCTCCAAAATATTTTAAGTCTTTGCCATTTTTCCCTCAACACTTTTATTTTCGGGAGGGGGTATTTTGCTTCCATGCTTAAACCACAAAGCTACGGAACTATTTTCACCCCCCTTTGGTGTTGGAAATGAACATTTATCGATTTCAACATTTAAAGGCCCTTATATATGGCACTATTCAAAGTTGACAGAAAAACACTTTGTCAATGACTGAAAATTGCTTTTTTCCCCAGATGATTGTAAAGTGACGAATTTGGACACATTTATGGTGTTTTTTCCTGCGAATTACAATCTTCAATGGCTAACGATGACACAGGATTGGTATAAACTCATGAATTTAACTACTATAGTACGTAAATATCTGGTATAGACTTATTCTCTTAACTACTGTTGTATTTCTGCTTTCAAACTAATGTACTGTTTTTACTGCGCTTTTCAATTGCTTTTTAGTCGAGCGTCTCTACTGATTATTGTATAGAGGAATTACGTAACGAACCGCAACAAAATTTGTCTGCTAAAATTTGTAGTAAGGGACAGTAAGGTTTTGCATTTTAACCAGTAGTTATGAACTATAAAGACATTGTATATAACGATACATAACTGAAACTAAAGCACATTTTCAGACACCTTTAATCTTTGAAGAGCAAAACTTAAAGAAACGCCTTGTCACAATATTAGGCTTTCGTTATAACCCAGCTCTTTACTTCTACTTCTGAATTCCGAACCAAGCGAAACTCATGATCTTAGTAGCTCGATCTTTACATTAACTCGTGGTCAGTTTTGTTTTTTTACTGTTCAAGTCACATTTTACCAAGGTTGATTTTGAAACAAGTATACATCTGATTTTGTTTTAATTCACAGATACAAGGCACTACTACGAAGATTCGAGGTATAGATGTAAATCATTGGTCGACGTGTACATATGTTTTAAACTTTGACATTACAGTACAGATTGACTTCTATTTTGAAAGTACGTAAACAGGCATGAAATATGCAGAAATTTTACAGCAGTTATCTTTCATAAAGGGGGCGAACGTTAATGTGAAGCAATACACGTTAAAAGTATCTAAGTACCAATGTAATAGGACAACCACACGGCAAGATGTTGAGGATGGAAAAAAAAGTTTTAAAACAATAGACACCCGCGATAAGAAAGAAAGCATTAAAAATATTTAATAACAAACGGGAAACTGAGCAATGTAATTAAAAGCATTTAAGAGGAACTAAAATTGTCCTAAGCATAGTGTTGCCTCTTGTCAATGCAAAAGATGCGTTGCAACAATCAGGATCTAATGGGTTTTATAGTCTGGTTTTGCCATAAGCTTGAGTAACCACAGCAGTTTACTTATAAATGTAATGTTGTCTGCAGTGTTTGTCAGTTTTTGTTTTTGACTTCAATATTCGAATGCCCTTTGGTCCTTTTTTCTGCTCTCTACACATAAATTGATCAATACAAGAATGTACAAGAAAGAAGAATTACCACGAATGTGACATTTGTATATCAAAAGTCTGAAAAGGTAAAGTCAAAGGAGTCGAACAAATCAACACGACGAAAAAGATGACATAACCCTCCCCCCGAAAAAAAAAAAAAAAAAATAATAATAAAAACAGTAACAAAAGTACAGTCGGTTGCTCCAAGTAGGGTAAGCAGTTTAGAACTGCTTGTTATAACACCTTCTTGTTGCCAGTGCGTCAAATTTGGAAAAAGAGGGCAAAAAAACATTGACTACAAACTATAGAAGATAATCGTTACTTCACCTTCACATTTAGTGCTCTGGCTATTATTTATCTTAATTGCCTAACTTTCAGATCAATGGACCTTACCACTAGTGGACCCCAATGTGATTATCCCGGTCCGAATTGAGATCCGGGGCAGGACAGGTGGCATAACTTCCTCAGCTTTCCATGTCATAGGAGACTATCATAACTTTAACCCTTCGCCGCCTGGTGACCCTACTAAACTACAGGTTAGAAATTAAAATGCATACATGTATTTTGAAAACATGCAGAGTAACTTGCTATCTTGAATTAGATGACTTCGTAACCTTACTGAAAACCTTTATTAATATTGTTGATTTGATTAAAGTCTCCTTTGTTCTAAAAACCAATATTCTTCAGCCTTAAAACAATCATAAACTATATTACAATCATTGTTTTTTTTCATAGCGGAAATGACCATGGAGGTATCTCTTTTTTATACCGTATTAATTCAAAAATTACCCCCTTCTCCAACAACATTAAAGGTAGGACGGCATGCTATTTTTTGACTTGTTGTAATTTTCGCAGTATTGAGGTACGAAAACAAGGCCACCTATTTATAGGTGTCCCCTCCTAAAACATTGTCTTTAGTTATTTTGTTGTTACCTCTATTTACAGCCACCACCCGGGGTATACTGCCCAAATAAGACTCCAGGCAAACAGATCTTAAGAATTCCTGACAACTTTTACGGCATTCTGGAAATAGTGGATGTGTCACGAACCAGTATTATATTCCAAGAGGTTGGTATACAAGCCGCAGTGGTCCGATATTGTTCTGAACATGCCTTATAATGATGGAATTGGTCTAATTTTAATTGTTGCCATTTTTCTGGTGATATAAGTCCTTTGACAACAAAATAACAAGTGAGTAAACCATGTTTGTTAAGAGACTCCAAAACGCTTGTGCTCAGACCTTGTAGATAATTCACACAAAAATTAATGAAAATGTGGTTTTATGAATTTAAACTCAACTTTAAAAAAGCATTGTGTATGTCTCAACTCTATAGATGTACCGGTAAATATATAGGTTTTCCTCTTTTGTATGTTTCAACACTGTATATGTACCGGTATATATAAGCTTTCCTTTTTTCAGATCTGGTTTCATCATGATTACCAATATGTACGTTATGATACCAAGAGCTCACTAAATGACGACTCAGATCCCTACACAAGTATACTCGACTTCAAAACTGGTAAGGAACTAAAAGAAAAGCATAAAATGATGCATTACCAATGGAACAGGCAAATTGAATATGTCATTGGACGCAATTTGTCGCTAGTTTCCAAATTTGAAGCTGATGGATTTCTTGTAGTGATGTTACTTTACCCGAAGCTAGTGGCAAATGAAGCTATGTGAACTTGTTGATACCTTTTGCCACACGTTTGTCATTAGAAACCTTTTAAGGGTAATTGATAGTCCTACTATTGCTCCAGGGTATTGCTATATTCATATTTCTTTTTACCTTTTTCTATAGTCCAAATAATTATGCCGTCTTGGAAGGCTATTTTATTTTTTTTCTGGTCTGGGAATCTAATAAAGTCCAAAGGACAAAAACCCCACTACTTTTTCTAATATTGTTATAAGATAGAGCACCTCAATAGTGTTTTTGAACGTGCAGGTGGATAAATTTTACAACATCTGCCTCACTCTTAGTTTTTGTTAATCTTTCCTTTATTAGCTATATTAAACAGTCGTTTGTATCTAACTTGTTTTCTCTTTACTAGGACTAATATACAAGATTGACAAATACATAGGAACATGTACGACAAGGCCTGTAGAAATTGGTGATAACTTTGTCCAAACCCAGACTAACAGTGCTAACAATGATATCACAATTGTATCTTCCGCCGAATACTTTCATCTAGCATCTGCACGAACACAGTATGTAGGGCAGGTAGGGATCTAAAACTAACAAAAAAACCAACGTATAAGTCTTTATTTTTGCGGTGATTTAATTTCGCTTTATTCGCGACAAGCAACGAGACGGGAGAACACGCGAAATATTAGTTTATACATTGAGAGTAACAGCTTGGATATGAAACCGTGAAATATTATATCACGCGAAAATGATAGCAACCTTTTCAAGAAAAACGCGAAATTTTCCACTCGCGAAAAAAATACTTATACGCTATTGCATAATTCAACATCGATGCTTTTTGAAAAAGGATATAAAGAATCTCTGGCCCATGTGAAGACCATATTGTAATAGACATACCTTTTCTTTTATACCTTTCTGTTTGCCTGTTGTATTTTAATTTGAAGCAAAAAAGGCAACTAATATACCGTACAAGTTTCTGAAATTAACCAGTATTTAAAGCGTCGTTGGTGTAATCGTTCAACAATGTTCTTTTGCTGTGAAGTATACTTTGGTTCTATTAATTTTATATGCTATCACAATTAAATGAGATAATGCATTTCATCATTGTGGTATTTCGTCTAGTTTAAGATTTATCTAACGCTGAGATAAATCAAACACACCATAAACGTTTTAAGACCTAATATTTCAAAATAAGCCGTGAATTTCATTATTAATCTTTTTCAGAGATGGGCAAGGAACATTTTGTGTGATGTTTGGGTAGGAACATATTTTGATGACTCTGTGCCAAAGAACTTCACAGCTGAATGGTATTTTTCATCTGTAAGTGTAGTAAATAAAGAGAAATATGCTTCTTCTTATACTTTTAATCGCGTCAAACAGTTGATTTAAATCAGACTTAGGAAAATTATTTTGGGCAAAGTGAAAAAATTGGAAACAAAACTAAATCAGCGTTAAGTTTTTGTCTCGTTTGGCATGTTAATCTTGTTGGTTTCTTCGGCATTACACTCTATATGAATTATATTGACTGGATAAGTGGAAAGCAATGGAAAACACTCCAAGGTGTAACTTTAGCCGATGTAACCGTATTCAGTAGCTGTATCTCACGCATGCGTGTAGCTAAGTAAGCAAGTGTTCATGTTTACCGAATATTGATGCGACATACGGTATATTTATTTCCTTGAAGACACTAATTCTAGTTGTTAAACATAAGTTTACTTAAGAATGTCTACTTTGGAAAATAATCTTAATTGGTATTGTATGATATTTTCACAATTTGTAGACTGGATGGACAGAGGCCGTTGGTAACAGTCTGAATTCGGGATCTCTCATAAAAATGGATATATTCACTGTAAGCTTATTTACACATATAAAAAGGGAAAAAAAACGTCATTTTAAGAACTTTAAATCCTGTTTTAGAACATGGATGTCTGGTCACGCGGCTTCGCACCATAAAATGTTGAATCTTGTACATTATAGACCCAATATGGACAGTCAATAGTTTTTGAGGTAAGACTGACAAAGCATATTGATTTGTCAAATGCAACCCAGTTTAGTGAATATAAGAAGAAATTTATCCTCGATTTTTCTTCCAATATATGACCAAAAAAAAGAAAACTTCAAAATCGGACCATTTATCTAAAAAAAAAACTGCATTTTGTCCCTTGTGTCCCCTCATTTTTCAACGGGAAAAGGGGAGACCTCGCAAATCAGGAAAATCAACCATTTTATGGTAAGGAGCGTAATTTTGAAATTCATAACAATTTGTAAATAAACCAGACCTTACGTTATTGAGAAAAACAAAAACAAAACAAAAAAAGTTAGCCTCTTTTAGCCTCCTAAAGCAATGTTACAGGCGCGCTGATAAGTTACAAGAACACAATTTTACAGATGCGCTGAGTTTTGATAAGTTGCAAAGCATATTTTCATGTGCGCTGAGTTTTTATTGAGTTGCATCGCAATGTTTACAAATGCGCTGAGTTTTGATAAGTTATAAAGCATATTTTTCTGTAGTGCGCTGTGCGGAGTCCTACTACGTATTGATTGGGGTATAATTATGTAATGCAGTACAAGTATAGTTTACCCTGTCACTACAGTGAGTGGTTGAACCATTGAGTGAGAATGTTATGGAGTACAAGTATAGTTTACCCTGTCACTACAGTGAGTTAGGAGTTGATACTTGAAATAAAACTTTTGTTTTCTATTTTTTTCAGGGTGGTGATTACCCTTTAACATACCATGTCCATCGACTGGATCCCAACCCTCCAGCATTATCTGCCTTTGACCTTAGCAACTGTTACTCCTCTCAACAGAAGGCTCATTTTATTATTAGATTCTCTGGTATAAATAATTCATGCACTGTTACATTATGCAATATTGAAGGGCTTTTTTAATTTTGAAAATCATATAAAAACAAAGGATTTTTTGTCTAAATGAAATGTAATGATTTTTTAAAAAATCTGCGATGTTGTCTTCTCATGACTGCCAAACAAGTATTAATAAAGCATCTGGCTAGGCCCGTTTTATAAATTCATTGTTTCATAATGCATGTGTCAGACGAAATTCACTTAATGTAAATTTGATATATTATTCTTCATTTCTTCACAGTAATTTGTGACAATATTCTCTTGCAGTATCAAATGGTAAACTGTTTCCACATATTAGCAGTTTCTATCTAAAGGAATTATTACAGGCCGAGTTAACAAAACTGGCCCAGATTGACCTGACGAGAATGACGGATATTTCGGTAATTTAAGAAGGATATGAACATGAGACCACAACACATATGTTATTTCTAACTGCAATTAATTTTTATGAGCTGTATGGCCATTTTGGAAAATTATTCCTCATCAGCAGCACTAGAACCCAAACAAAAGAAAACCACAATACTATACTATACTATATATCTTTTCATCAGATAAAAATAATTTTAATTTCTTTACTACAAAACAAAAAAGAAATTATACACAAGAGATCATCGGTACTTTGAAAATCTAATCAGTTCTTTGTAATCGATTCAAGTATTAACCAGAGTTTGATGAATCAAAAACAATATCATATCAGCAAGTATAAACAGTCGAACACTCCCATCACAAACACGTCAGCAATCATTGAAAACAGACGAACACTGCCATCACAAACACGTCACTGAGTATCATTGAAAACAGACGAACACTGCCATCATGAAAACTATCAAAACAATCAACCATTAACAAATTGAAAATTTCAGATCGAGTATTATGAAGGGGACTATTTTTATTTCATTGCTACCCTGTTGGACGCACCGCCAAAAATTAACCACAGGATTGGCCCGACAGTACAGCCTCCTATTTCATTAGATGGTGCGTTTAACTTTCTCAGCGTAGAAATCAGTTCAAGCCATTGGTCAATCAACGTAACAGTGACTACTGGACAGGTATCTTGATATGCTCCATTGCCAAACCTGTTTTTATACCCCCGCTGAAAAGGGGGTATATAGTGATAGGGGTGTCTGTCCGTCCTTCCGTGACGCCTAAGGGTACCCATCTCTTATCCGCAACTCCTCCTAAACCCCTGGATAGATTTTCATGAAAATTTCACACATTCTTTGTCACATAATGTAGATGTGCACCACCTACTATCTTATAATTTGATCAGAATGATTTTTTGATATTTCCCATAGCGAAACATGGACTTAGCCATTCCACTACAAAGGGGTACCCATCTCTTATCCGCAACTCCTCCTAAACCCCTTCAAGGATTTTCATGAAACTTTCACACATTCTTTGTCACATAATGTAGATGTGCACCTACTATTTTAAAATTTGATCAGAATGATTTTGGAGTTTCCCATAGCAAAACATGGACTCAGCCATTCGACTACATGGGAGTACCCATCTCTTATCCGCAACTCCCTCTAAACCCCTTGATGGATTTTCAGAACTTTGTGACAAAATGTGATTTTCGTGAAACTTTCAAACAATCTTTGTGACATATAGTAGATGTGCACCACCTATTTCAAAATTTTGTCTGATTAATTGTTTTGGGGAGGCGGGGGTATTTATTGCTGCTCACAGTTTTTCTAGTTGTTTAAGCTTTACATGATTTTTTAAATGGTGGTACGTAAATTACCATAGAGCTAAAAAATATTGTTAAAAATGTCATCTAAACTATTAAGTTATTCTTATATTATGATTATTTTTAGTAGAATTTACTATATTATGAGTAAATATTCTCTCATTATATAAATTATTTTATCTTTTTATCAGTCTACCTTTACTTAATGTACAACAAATTTTACATCTTTTCTACAGACTGTTCTCATACGTGGTGAAAATACTCTACGGCTCCGTATAGAGCAAGATTTAAGGACAACAACCGTTCCCACAGCCTCAACATTGCCCTACATCACTCCTCCCCTCCCTAATGCAACTACAAAACAGACCCCCAAAATCCCAACCCCACCCACTCCCGGGCCTCCTACACAATCAACACAGACAACTAAACAATCAAAACTACCCACTCCACCCCCACAAACAACCAAACAAACTTCAACTAACAAACCAACGACGACAACAGTGAAGACTACTCCAACAACACCAGCGAGTTCAGCATCCTCAAGGACAACAAAACAACAACCAACGGTCACGACTCAATGTAAGTTTTTTTTTTAAATTGTTAACTTAATGGTCAGAATAAAACTTTTTAAGGGGGTTTCAAAAACTTTTTTTATGCCCCCACGACGACATGTCGGGGGGGGGGCATTAAGTTTTACTCATGTCCGTCCGTACGTACGTCCGTACGAATTTCCGTCAAGCTTTTCTCATGAACCATACATGAAAATGATTTGAAACTTAGTAGGATGGTTGAGTATGACAAACTATACGTCCTAAGTGATTTTGAGACCTGTCGGACATCTACTTCCTGTTTGAGACTTCGGCCAATTTTAAAAAATGTGAACATGACTATGAAAATTTCCGTCAAGCTTTTCTCAGGAACTGTACATGAGAATGATTTGAAACTTGGTAGGATGGTTGAGTATGACAAATTATACGTCCTAAGTGATTTTGAGACCTGTCGGACATCTACTTCCTGTTTTGGACTTAGGCCAATTTTAAAATATTTAAACTTTATATGAAAATTTCCGTCAAGCTTTTCTCAAGAACCATACATGAGAATGATTTGAAACTTAGTAGGATGGTTGAGTATGACAAACTATACGTCCTAAGCGATTTTGAGACCTGTCGGACATCTACTTCCTGTTTGGGACTTAGGCCAATTTTAAAATATGTGAATATGACTATGAAATTTCCGTCAAGCTTTTCTCAGGAACTATACATGAGAATGATTTGAAACTTGGTTGGGTGGTTGAGTATGACAAACTATACGTCCTTTTGATTTTGATTTTGAGACCTGTCAGACATCAACTTCCTGTTTGGGGCCAGCGGGGGCATCCGTGTCCCATGGACACATTCTTTCTTTATTTTTTTTACCTTTTTGCAAATCTTCTATCTCCTTTTAATTAACTTTTTTTCCAGTAGCAACAAGCAAGCCTTGTGTATGTCCGAAAACAACATGCCCTAAACCAGCAGCTCAGTCACCGACGCCTGTTCCAACACAATGTCCCACTTTAAAACAGACAACACGTGCATCCGTTAAGCAGACGACAACAAAACCAGAAATTACGTCATTTGTACGTAAAACTACACAGCCAGACTGTACATCTGCCATAGAAAGAGTTAGACAAGAGGCGTCAAAACATAAAACAAATGGTGTAAGCCAAGGTAATATCAGTATGATTGTATAACTTAGTATTATATACACTAAGAGCTAAAAAAAAACCAAATATTTTAATCTTTGATCTACTAATATTAAACAGGGACCGACCATTTAACTTGAATTGGGCGAGGGGCCTTGTTTTTTTCCTAAAAAAATATTCTGAAAATTTGTTTATGATGAAAAAAAAATATTTTGGCAGCAGAGGGTAAGAAAAAATATTATGGAGAACGATTACTGCCATATAAAATAATGCTAATAATAAAAAAAATATTCATTGGTTCCATGGTACTCAACCGGAAAATCAAGATCAAGATCAAAAGATGAGGATGCAATCGTGTTAGCCTACTACTGGGGCATATGCATACCAAGTTTCGACTTATAGCTCTTGAGATATGGAGGTGCTCGTAAAACCTTAACACAAAAGTTTACGCCGTCGCCACTGCCGCCGCCGGCGAGACAAAAACCAAAACCCAGTTTAAAAAAAATTGATTTAATTCACTTAAATCGTGATATGGACCGACTATGAAGTCTATACTGAATACTTATTGCTTTCGAACCTTTCACGTTTACTTTTATCATGAATGTCTAAGACTGGCATGAGAATAGATGTGGTAAATATCGAGTAATATAAATAATGTACTGCCAAAAAGAAAATATGATCAAAAGCACAGACCCTTCCTTACATTTGAAAGTTATCTTAATCATGGGCAGTCTTGGATGTTGAATTTTAGTATTTACACCACTTTTATTATGACATCTTTGCTTTAAGGTGCTGTTGCCGGGATAACCATTGCGACGCTGGTTGTAGGAGCCTTAATTGGAATTGTTCTTACAAAATGTTATTATAGAAGACTAAGACCACCTGGACTTTTAACCCAAATGGACGAGGACAATAGGTATTAACCTTCAGTCTGATGAATTGTGGGATATTTTGTCAGATGCACCCTTTGGAATTTTTCTGTCGGTGAGGTGTTCATTTTTGATGTTTGTTAGTAATTTATTGAATCAATTTATGTTCTTGTAATCTCATTTGTAACATAAACATGTGAAAGAACTCTGCCTTGTTTATAAAATAAAGTGTATTAAAGTATTCATTTCCTTTTTTTGCACGTCTGCAATATAAGAGGTGAATTATGTGGGCTTTGCCTTTAGTGTTAAACATCCATACATTGATCTGTATATTTATGCACAGGGGCCTGCTCCCGGACTTTTGGGTTGAATGTCAAAGAGCCATCAGCTAGACAAACCACAAGGGATGCCACCATTCTCATACAAACCTGCACTTCGATGGATTTTTTCGATAGATATCTGTTTGCCCTACCTTTCTAGATATCATATTCTCTTCCTAAGATATTTTTCTATTGAATCGTGATTTTCAGGCTAGCTCATGGCTCTTTGACTCTCAACCCGAAAGGCTGGGAGCAGGCCCCTGTGATTTATGTTTATATTTCTACATTTTGCAGAATTATGACAAAAAATGAGACATATTCTTGGAGATACATGTTGTATACTTAAAAATGTTACATGTACATTTTAACATGAATAATGATCTGGAACATATATTTAGATTGTATAAAATTAATATAAGTCATAATAATTTGATGAAAGACTTGGATTTTTCAAAACAATGGGATACTCTAAGTGTTTACATGACGTTTTCTTCTGTCTATTACATCTTGGTAACTGTCTAACAATCGATCAAGATCGTCTGTAAAATCATCTCGGTATGTGATTGGCTTATCGTTGGCTGTGATGTCATCCCACGAAGACACACTTTTCAGTTCCTTGGCTTTTTGTTTCTTTGTATGTTTCCGCTTTGCACTGCATTTTTCCTCCCGGTCGAGTTTTTCAAGCATAATATCTATCTCTCTTAATGCCTAAAAAGGACAGAAATGGGTAGTAAGTTTGTATCGAAAGATTTGCCTAAAAGTCAGACAATCTGTTTCAAATATATATAATCTCGTTATGTTATGTTCACCCGTCATGTCATGTCAACACATACATGTAACTGTATCTGGAAATGTTATGTAAATTTCAAAGCTATGGTCTTGCCATTTTCAGCCGGGAAAATCGCTGTAGCGATTAGCCACGGCTATAGGTACGATAGTCTACACTGGGTAACTGTCCAATCAAAAGCAAGTTGATGGTCGTATTGCCTCATCACACATCAATTCACATATCAACACACGCTTGCAATATAGTATTTTTCCAATATCCAATTACTACTCTACTTTAATTATAACAATCCCTAAAATTTGTAGATTACCCGGGCTACCAGTACTTTCAGTACTTTGATTTAACACTCTTGCTATTACCTGGTCATATCTTGTTATCACAGACTTAAAGTATTCCATGGCAATCGTTAACATTTATGCTATGGTCTTGTCAAAATTATCCTCTACATGCTTTGTTAACACTCACACTATAATATAATCTGATCATGTTTTGTTAACAATACAGATATTTCCTGATCATGATGTGGTAAACACCTTAGTATTTACCTGTCATTGTTATATGTTAAACCTGGTCATGGTTTGTTAACATTTAAGCTATTACCTGCTCATTTTTTTTTAAGTTGAAGTCATCATTGTCATAGAGCTTTGTACACCTAAGCTATGACCTAGCCTTGTTATGTTTTCACTTACGCTATAATAACTGAAGTTATTAACTCGTTTAACCAAAATGGCGGAAAAACAAAAACATTACTTGTCCAAAGGAAAATACATAGTACAACAAATTACTTTATTATCTTAGCCATCTCGCTCAGCGGGGATATTCATCTCAACCCCGGTCCAATAAAACATCCTTGCTCTCGTTGTTCTAAGCCAGTAAAAAGCAATCAAAAAGCGATTCAGTGCGATTTTTGCGACTTGTGGACAAATCTGAAATGCACTCAGCTTTCACAAACAGAATATATATATCTGTCAAATAGTGATGACAGCTTTTATTGTACGAACTGTAACGATCGCCTGCCAAACTTTAGCGATTCGTATTTTGCCGAAAATATAACTGATAGAGATGCGGATTCTGACGACCTCTCCGTATCTGCTCCAAATAGTAACAACTCATCATCAACATCCGGAACAACTTTTTTGGAGGAAACTGTCGAAGCCAGAGGTAACATTGACATTTTTGATGACTTATATACGGTGAGAAAAGCAAACCCTACGAACCTGTTGTGCGGCTACCTAAACATCAACAGCCTAAGATATAAGCATGAACACATTCATGACATACTGAGTAGAAATCTAGTTGATATTTTATTTCTATCTGAGACTAAAATTGATGATTCTTTTCCAGATGCAAATTTTAATGTTGATAACTATTCTATGTACAGAGCTGACAGATCCCAGTATGGAGGTGGTGTTCTCGCATATGTAAGATCAGATTTACCTGCAGAGAGGGTCAAAACCTATGAATTTGGTGTCATCGAAAGCATCAGTATTGAGGTAACTTTCTGTAGTGAAAAATGGTTAATAAGTGGAATGTACAAACCGCCAAATATGACGGATGCCAGTTTTAGTGATGATTTTGGTAAAACATGTGACAAAGTTATCACTAGGTTTGATCGCTACCTATTTATTGGTGACCTTAACTACAACATGCTTGATAATGTAAATACAACCTTACATGATACCTGCGATATCTTTGATCTGAGTAACAATGTCAAGAAACCTACTTGTCACCCAAAGAACTCAAAACCAACTCTACTAGATGTTATACTCACTGGTAGCAACAACAAATGCAAGAAAGTTATAAACTTTAATACAGGTGTAAGTGACGTTCATAATCTGATTGGTGCACAATTTGATTGTAAAGTGCCCACCATAAAACCAAAGACCAGACTGTGTAGAAGTTTTAAAAACTTTAACCATGAAAATTTTTTAATTGACTTAGAAAATCAAAACTTTGATTTACTTATTGATGAAAATTTTACTGATGTAAACAAATGTTACAACCATTTTCAAAGCTGTTTTATAGATGTCATAGACAAACATGCACCTTTTAAGGAAAGAAAAATCCACCCAAAGCAAGTCCCATACATGAATAAAGAATTAAAAAGTGCAATTTACAAAAAGAGAATGTTACATAATAAATTTCAAGCAACAAAAAACAGTAAAACTTGGGAGTTATATAGAAAACAAAGAAATCTTGTGACTAAAATGAAAAATAGATCTATAAATACTTATTTTTTAGAAAGATGTACAGGTGGTCCTAAATCAAAGGATTTTTGGCCAACGGTCAAACCATTTTTAACAAATAAAGGTTGTTTAGTACAAAAAGATACTGTTTTATGTGAAAATAATAATCTTATAACCAAACAAGATAAAGTTTGTGAAATTTTTAATGATTATTTTGTAAATGTGGCAAAAAGTATTGGTAACAATGGCCCCCCAGTTGATGATGATCATCCAAGTCTACTTGCAATTAAATCAAACCACCCAAACTTGGGTGAGCAAAATTTATCTTTCTCTAATGTCAACGAAGATTTTGTAATGAAACAAATAAACAAAATTAATATTAAAAAGGCAACAGGAAATGATGGGATATCTCCTAAAATTCTACATTTGGCTAAACCCATCATTTACAAGCCTTTGACTAAACTTGTCAATATATCTTTATCATCATCTACTTTTCCAGACCGTTTGAAAGAAGCACAGGTGACACCCATACACAAGAAGAACAGTGTGTTGGAAAAAGGCAATTACAGGCCAGTAAGTGTGCTTCCTGCTATCTCAAAAATTTTTGAAAATGCCATCCAAATTCAGCTTACTGCCCATTTTGATAACATCTTCAATCCGTTTTTGGCTGCCTTTAGGGCAAATTTTGGCTGTCAGTCCACTCTTTTACGTGTGATTGAAGATTGGAAAAAATCACTTGATAACAATCAATATCTTGCTGCCATACTAATGGACCTGTCAAAGGCCTTTGATTGCCTTCCTCATGATTTGATTTTACTTAAGCTTAAAGCATATGGTATGTCAGAATCTAGTCTGTTATTGTTACAAAGCTACCTTACAAACAGAAAACAGTGTGTCAAAATAGGACAAGATGTAAGTAGCATGCTTGATATTGTAAAGGGAGTACCCCAAGGCTCCATCTTGGGTCCAATTATTTTTAATATTTTTCTTAATGATATCTTTTATTTTGTAAACCAATGTAATTTGTATAATTATGCCGATGACAACACCTTGTCCAAATCTGATAAATCTTTAGACACTGTAGTAAAATCCTTACAAGAAGATAGTAAATCACTTATAAACTGGTTTTCCTCTAATAAAATGCAAGCAAACCCAGAAAAGTTTCAGGCCATTGCCTTAGGGAAAAAGACTCATGATGCTAATGTTGTATTTACCATAGATAATGTTAATATTCAGTGTGAAGATGAGGTTAAGTTGTTGGGTGTCACCTTGGATTTTAAACTTAATTTTAATACACATATAACAAACATCTGTAAGAAGGCTGCAAGGCAATTGAATGTCCTTAAGCGGATAGGCAAACATTTGGACCGCCTCGGAAAACTAACTATATATCATTCCTTTATTATGTCGAATTTCAGTTACTGTCCGCTTACCTGGCACTTTTGCTCAGAACAAAACACACAAAAAATTGAGAAAATACAAGAGAGAGCATTACGTTTTATCTATAATGATTCACAGAGCTCATATGATGACCTTTTGGAACAATCAAAATTACCCACATTGAAAACAAGACGTATGAGAACAATTGCCTTGGAGACCTTCAAAATGCTTAATAAAAAAAGTCCTACATTTGTACAAGATTTGGTTGTTCATAAAAATAATGCTTATAATTTTAGATACCAAAATACAGCTGACATTCCAAGACCAAAAACTACTAGGTATGGGAAAAACTCATTCAGGTATGAAGCTGCTAGGCTGTGGAACGATCTACCAAACGAGGCCAGGGCTCTGACCTCATTTGGGCAGTTCAAAAGTTATATATCCAGCTGGTGTGGTGGGCAAAATTGTTATTGCAGCTATTGCAAAATCTCAGCCTAGCTAGTGTCCTACTTGAGTGAGCTTTTCTTTGCAATTTATGTTTCATGTTGTATTTCTGTCAATGTATTGTTTACTTTTGCATGGCTGATTTTTAGTTATAGCAATATATTTTTTTTACTTCAAGCTTATGTCTTTAGTGCTTAAATTTTTTTTTTTGCATGAATGCTGCTTTTTATCTTGCATACTGCTTTTAAACTGCTTTGTTTTGTTGACTTGTGTTTGCATGACTATGTGTGTAATTTTAATTACCCTATATGTGTTTGTAATGTATGTGTTGTGTTATTTGTTACCTAGTCGGTTAAGAGCTTTGCAGCTCATGTTTGTCTTTGTATTGTATATATGTGCCGACTTTAAATAAAATTTACTTTACTTTACTTTACTTTACCTGATCTTGTTTTAAGAACTTTTCCTGCTCGGCATTATTGCATGCTTCTAATTGGTCTCTTCTTTGTAAAATGTTTGGTAACTTTAACTGAAGGCGATCTCGCTCATCTATCTCAGGACCCCTCTTCAGCGAACCTACAATTTATGACAACAAAATGAATGCTTCAATGTTCCAGTCGCAAACTTTCCCTTTTTTGTAACAACATTCCTTCTGCTCCAGCATATGGAGTTAACTTGTATCACAGCTGATTAATACTTCCAGAATTTGTGTAGAATATTGTGATTTCCTTGATAGAGCATCACGTCTGACAGCAAAATCACATAGTTACGTTACTTGGAAGTTCCCGGTTGTTGTCATCACTCAGGAAATTTCACAGAAGACATTTTGCTGATGTTGGTTTGACATGAAGATTAGTATTGTCGTCTTTTGCCGGATTTGACCAACACTTAATCAATCGTTGGCATCGAGAGGGGTGTGCTATAGCAAGCAGGAACTGCTTACTCTACCAGAGTATATGAGTTCACTCTTGTTTAGAATTCATGTCACGTTTCTCACGTTGCTGATTGTGGTTTGTTTGTATTATGTGTTTTTGTTTATTGTATGTGTTGTTTATGTGATGACCTTAATTCTAAAAAAAATGTCTTTATGACATTCGATTGTCAATTGGTACATCTTTTACATCACTAAATTTTTTTTCAACTGTTGAAATCTGAAGAATGTTCCTATTCTGCAGAGTATAGAGGCATATAGTGTAGGTTAACCCACAGGTTGAAGTTACATAACCATGAAGGAAGTATAGCACTACGGTACCATGAAACTCTTAACACATTTTCATCAGGGTATAAACAAATTAAAATCGTCTTAGAATTGTACTGGTCAACTTCATGGAAATAAGTAAATCTATAAGTTTAACACCCCTTTTTCTGTGATCAATCATTCATGAAGTTGATGAAATGTTGATTTTTTTGTTTTTTCATATACTGACTTAAGCTTTGTTTTGTTTTGTTTTTGCTTTTTTTTGTGTATAAGTTTAATGATGATACAAATCTTCTTTCATGGTAACTCAAACCTGCAAGAAGCAAAGGTGTACCAAAGGGGTAATCAGTATCATAAAACCGTGAAGACAAACTATTTCCATGAAGTTGACCAGTACAATTCTAAGACGATTTTAATTTGTTTATACCCTGATGAAAATGTGTTAAGAGTTTCATGGTACCGTAGTGCTATACTTCCTTCATGGTTATGTAACTTCAACCTGTGGGTTAAACTACACTATATGCCTCTATACTCTGCAGAATAGGAACATTCTTCAGATTTCAACAGTTGAAAAAAAGCTTAGTGATGTAAAAGATGTACCAAGTATGATAATACCTGGCGGTGACGAACGAACGGACCCGAACACTATATGCCCCTCTACTTTTGTAGACGGGACATAAAACCCCAAGACTTCGCGGTTCTCTGGAAGCAAACATTAAACTCAAAATTCTTAACCATCTGATGATATACTATATCATTTGTTTTACCTTTTTGTTCTGTCTTTGGAGTTTGTGGTATCATCTTACGAGCACTGCCATATTTATTAGCTGAAAGGAAAAGATATTTAGGTATAGACATTTCTTTGAATATGTTATATAAAGTCAAGCATTAACTAGAACTATCATCTTATAAATAAGTTGTATACTAAAGCATATTTTAAAACGTTTTCTAGAAAGACAAATTCTGACTTGATCACTAAAAAAACGGGCTTTAACTTAGGAAACTGATCAGGGAATCACCGGCTAAAGTTCCTAAGAAATTACGCTATTACAACATTGTCTTTATACCTTTGGACCAAGTGAAATCTGAAGTAATATATCCTAATTCGTTTCCCCGTGAATACGTTTCTCGGCAGGGATTTCTGTATCTCTTTTTCACAGTGTCTTCCTTTACTGCACTTTCTCTCAGTAGATCGCCGATTTTCTTACCCTGGAAATAGAATAGATCCGTATTCAACAAATATAAGACACAAGTTGCTGGTATGCTGCTTGTATTTAAGACAGACAAACATGACATTTTGCGTGAACATGTCATCTTTGCACAAATTAAACATGTTAAAGAAGAAGGTTAAAATAAACACAATCAAAAATAGCTCATAACAAAACTAAATCAAAAAACAAAAATAAACTGTAGACAAAATCACAAATATCAAACAAAACACAATTTTTAATTTAGAATAGATCACAATAGAGGACAAAAATAGATTACTAGACATGAAAAAACATGTAAAACATCCCTGAAAATGACATTTGGTTCTGAGCGGGAAAGGCTTATCTGAGAGATTAATTTGGCAACTTTACACTAGATCAATTTCAATTTAGGTTCAGGTATTTTATCGTCGGACAGATAGTACAGACAAAGAAGCTAATAAGTAGGATTTGACAATAATTGCAAACCAAAATCTAGCCTATTACATAGGTAAGATGAAATTTAAAGAATTTAGAATTCACGGTGCCGATCTTTTTTACAAATTTTCAAGTTGGACGATTCTACCGATATTGTCTTTGCCTTTTCGGGCGAGTAAAGGCCAATTAACAATATTCCCTTACCCATTTGGTACATATCCTATTCGAAGCTGATCGAAAAGACTTTTATCTTGAAAGAGAACATTAAAAGAAAATTAAGAGAATAATTTTTCACCTTCATTTTCCGAATTCCCTTATAACCAAACAGTAGATTGAACAGTATTATATTTTTAGAAAACAGCAAAATTCTACAACCAACCTTTCGGATATCAGCTAATCCAATGCGAAAAGGAGAATTAAAGTTTGTTTTTGCCTACAAAAACGATGTCTCCCCCCGTTCCCCCCAAAAAAGATGTAAGTTCAAAAGGCCATTACTCCAATAATAATTTGAGGATCAAAATTCCCTGGTAATATGCACAACTAAATATGGTGTCCTTCCTATATACCAAGTTTCGTTTAATTTGGTTCAGTAGTTTTAGAGGAGTTGCGCTGACATGGTGATCAATGAGGATTTTCAGCAAATTTCTAAGTTCAAATGGCCATAACTCCAACATTAATTTGAGGATAAAAATTTCCTGGTAATATGCACAACAACATATGATGTCCTTCCTATATACCAAGTTTCATTGAATTTGGTTCAGTAGTTTTAGAGGAGTTGCGCTGACAAGTTGATAAATGAGGATTTTCAGCAAATTCCTAAGATCTAAGGGCCATAACTCCCACAAAAAATTGAGGATCATAATTTTCTGGTAACATGTACAACTACATATGGCGTCCTTCCTATATACCAAGTTTCGTTGAATTCTGTTCTGTAGTTGTAGAGGAGTTGCGCTAACAAGATGATAAATGAGGATTTTCAGCAAATTTCTAAGTTCAAAGGGCCATAACTCCCACAAAAATTTGAGGATAAAATTTCCTGGTAATGTGCACTACTACATATGGTGTCCTTCCTATATACCAAGTTTCGTTGAATTCGGTTCAGTAATTTCAGAGGAGTTGCGCTGACAAACATTGTGACGGACCGACGGACAGACGGACGGACACGACAAAAACAATATGTCTCCCCACAAAAGTGGGGGTAGACATAAATATTTCATTAATGCGATCCTAAATTAACTTTCTTAAAGCTATAAATTATGGGCTATTACTAAATTTAGTTTTAGTCAAATTGTTTGGTGTAAATTACTTTCATTTATTTATTGATTTATCATTTGTCTAAACTAATAGTTGAACTTTCGTTTGTAGTAAGAAGTTATTGTTCAATTTATAGCAATATAAAAGAAAATTAAATTACAATCGTTCAAAGAACGATCGCGAGGTCTTTCCCTATTTGTGTCCTCCAATAGAAATAGATTCCTAACTGAATGATACCATTTTTGGATACATCAACCTGGTAGGTACTCCAGATTAGAAATATTTGGTTGCTATGGACTTTCAGGTCGGTTGCTATGAACAAAACATCACTTCCGGTCATAAAATATTGAAATTTAAACTCAGCAGGTAGTCAGGAGTCATAAAATATATGGCTGCTATGGACTTTCAGGTCGGTTGCTATGAATAAAACATCACTTCCGGTCATAAAATATTGAAATTTAAACTCAGCAGGTAGTCAGGAGTCATAAAATATATGGTTGCTATGGACTTTTAGGTCGGTTGTTATGAACAAAACATCACTTCCGGTCATAAAATATTGAAATCTAAACACAGCAGGTAGTCAGGAGTCATAAAATATATGGTTGCTATGGACTTTTAGGTCGGTTGCTATGAACAAAACATCACTTCCGGTCATTAAATATTGAAATTTAAACTCAGCAGGTAGTCAGGAGTCATAAAATATATGGTTGCTATGGACTTTTAGGTCGGTTGCTATGGACAAAAGGTCACTTCCGGTCACAAAAAGATAAAATTTAAACTCAGCAAGTAGTCTGGATTCATAAAATATATGGTTGCTATGGACTTTTCCTTAAGGTTACCTTGTTGCTAAGGACTGACCTTGACCTTTGACCTTGGACCTAAATTACAGCCCCTTCCTACATGTCCTAACTGATTGTGAAAATATATGGTTGCTATGGATTTTTCTTTAAGGTAACCTTGTTGCTATGGACTGACCTTGACCTTTGACCTTTGACCTTGGGCCCAAATTATAGTCCCTTCCTAACTGATTGTGAAAATGTATGGTTGCTATGGACTTTTCCTTAACATTACATTGTTACATATGGATTACCATACATTGCACAATACATTCCTATATTTAGTCATGACGCAATAATTCAAACTTGAGACTTGACCTATGACATATATATTTTCGGATGCAACTTATGTCACCTAAGACGATTGGTGAAGGTCCCAAGTCTGTAGGACTAACCGTTTTGAAAAAAAAATTGTTGGCGCATCGCGACACTTTTCGGGTCAAAAACGCGTAACCAGGAAGTTGTTCGAAAAATTTTTTTTTGCATGACAAATCATGGCCAGAAGTCAGGTAACAAATTCCACACTTCAGATTTTTGATAACAGTTATGGTTTCTGAGTTAATCTGCAGACAAGGTTTTTGGATTACGGGCAGATAACTCTGTTACTAAAAATAGATTCGTTTCAAAGCATGAGTCACCTCGAGTCCTGGTAGTGATGATTAAGTGTGCCAACTTTCGTTAAGATCGGTTAAGACACTTTTCGTTTTTTGAGGGAAGAAAAGAAGAATAATAATAATAATTAAATTACAATCGTTCAAAGAACGATCGCGAGGTCTTTCCCTATTTGTGTCCTCCAATAGAAATAGATTCCTAACTGAATGATGCCATTTTTGGATACATCAACCTGGTAGGTACTCCAGATTAGAAATATTTGGTTGCTATGAACTTTCAGGTCGGTTGCTATGAACAAAACATCACTTCCGGTCATAAAATATTGAAATTTAAACTCAGCAGGTAGTCAGAAGTCATAAAATATATGGTTGCTATGGACTTTTAGGTCGGTTGCTATGAACAAAACATCACTTCCGGTCATAAAATATTGAAATTTAAACTCAGCAGGTAGTCAGGAGTCATAAAATATATGGTTGCTATGGACTTTTAGGTCGGTTGCTATGGACAAAAGGTCACTTCCGGTCACAAAAAGATAAAATTTAAACTCAGCAAGTGGTCTGGATTCATAAAATATATGGTTGCTATGGACTTTTCCTTAAGGTTACCTTGTTGCTAAGGACTGACCTTGACCTATGACCTTTGACCTTGGACCTAAATTACAGCCCCTTCCTAACTGATTGTGAAAATATATGGTTGCTATGGATTTTTCCTTAAGGTAACCTTGTTGCTATGGACTGACCTTGACCTTTGACCTTTGACCTTTGGCCCAAATTATAGCCTCTTCCTAACTGATTGTGAAAATGTATGGTTGCTATGGACTTTTCCTTAACATTACATTGTTACAGATGGATTACCATACATTGCGCAATACATTCCTATATTTAGTCATGACGCAATAATTCAAACTTGAGATTTGACCTATGACATATATATTTTCGGATGCAACTTATGTCACCTAAGACGATTGGTGAAGGTCCCAAGTCTCTAGGACTAACCGTTTTGAAAAAAATTTTGTTGGCGCATCGCGACACTTTTCGGGTCAAAAACGCGTAACCAGGAAGTTGTTCGAAAAAAATTTTTTTGCATGACAAATCATGGCCAGAAGTCAGGTAACAAATTCCACACTTCAGATTTTTGATAACAGTTATGGTTTCTGAGTTAATCTGCAGACAAGGTTTTTGGGTTACGGGCAGATAACTCTGTTACTAAAAATAGATTGGTTTCAAAGCATGAGTCATGTCGTCTCCTGGTAGTGATGATTAAGTGTGCCAACTTTCGTTAAGATCGGTTAAGACACTTTTCGTTTTTTGAGGGAAGAAAAGAAGAATAATAATAATAATAATCATAAGAAATACAGTAAGGTCTTTCCTTCTGTAAAGGGAAAGACCTTAATAATCATAAGAAATACAGTAAGGTCTTTCCTTCTGTAAAGGGAAAGACCTTAATTATATCTGTCTTAGAAATCATGAAGTCACGATACTGAAGGCAAGAATTGGGTTTCGCCAGAAGCTGTTTCGTGTTGATGAATTATAAATTTACTGTATTTTATCTACTTACTTGGTTCTTCTTAATATAGATAATAAACAGAAAAAATCCTATTTTTCTTACCTACAGTCTTGATAACATCCTGTCTATCGTATTGAAATGATTCTAAATTCAGCTTTATTATAGAGAACGCTTAGTAACGTGACATACTGATTGACTGCGAACCAAGCGGAGAACCAAACTGAGAAACTAACAACAAAAGCTGCTAATTAAACAAGTATCTAGTCCATCGTGTCAAGGGATTTTATTAACTGTATTAGGTATATTACGGTCCTGTTGTAAATTAGCTTCAGTATAATTTACATTGACCTATATAAGGAAGGAGTTCCAATAATTTGTTTAGTGATGCTATTTTGTGTGCATATTCTACGGCTTTTCTAAATCGATGTGTATAGGATTTTCTGCATTTTATAAACCAAGACGTTTCACTGCAGCTATAAATTAGGGGCCGACCATTTAACATGAAGGGGGTCTTGTTTTTTTTTGGTTTCGCCAGAAAATTTTTATAGCCTATCGCGACAAAATATTTTTTTTTTTCAAAATCTAAAATTATTTTTTATGGCAGAAATCCTTTGTTCAGAATATTTTTTTTCTTCAACTCTGCCTCCAAAATATTTTTTTCGCCAAATTTTGGATTCAAAATTTTTTTTAAGAAAAAACCAAGCCCCCCCCCCCCCTTTTTCAGGTTAGATAGTCGTTGTGGCTTTTATGTTTAATCTTGTTTTATCTATGAAAGGCTTTACAAAGTGTGAATACCAAGGTGGGCTGTTAATTTCGTGGTGTTATTCATGCATAATTCAAGAAGTAGCTTCTTCTTCTTTTCTTCGTATATCCTTCCTTTATAGGAACACCAGGATAAATTTTAGTTATCCTGTAGCACAGTTACTATCAATGTGGTGCAGGTATATTTACAGGCTAGGTGCGAGAATACGTCGAACAATAGGATTATTCACACGGGTAGCACAATATTAAGTTAATAGCACAATATTTGGACGCAAATGTACAACGCAAATGTCACTCTATTAGTAGTTTAGAAGTATTAAAAGTGAAAATCTAAAATAATCTTCTCCTGCCACCCCCCGTAACTATAAGCATTACACTGAATAATAAAAAAAATCAAAAAACCGGAAAGGCAGAAAACTAGAGAAAGCAGGTTAACGCGTCGGGCTACTAACAAGCTTGGTTCGTGGTTCGATCCGCGTCTGGGGTGAAAATTTCATGGACGACTCTCATTATACTAATATTCAATTAAGAACCCCCAAAATATACAAGTTACATGTATAGGTGGTTAAACAACAACCAAACTGTTGATTAAACACGTTTCTTTTCCATATATAGAGATTATTTATGAACAAATCTATAAAATTGATGTTATGATAAAGGATGTGTAACTTATAGCGTATTTTTCGCGGACATAAGCAAGAAAGTCCTGTTTTAAATTTACAATTGTTCAAACTTTATCACAAGGTTTACTGGTACTGGTCGAGTAGGTTGATATAATGTAATCCGTTAGTGCTGATTTAAATAAAAATGCAGCTGAAGTCCTTGATATTTGTCTTCATCTTTAGACTGAACATTACAAATACCAAAGCGGGTAATAAGCAGGTAATTTGGTTATGCTGTATATGGATATTTCAAGGACTAACCTCTTATCGGCAGCATTTGAAACACAATCAAAAGTATTTGAAAAAGAAAAAGATGGGACGTTTTTATTCAAATAAAGAAAGCAACCAATTGTACAAAAAAAAAATCAAATAAATGATCTAAAGAAATAATAAAGCATAAATGATCTATTTCTAAAATGCTGAGGTCCACTGCAATCATCAGATCAAAGCATCCCAACACGTACGCGGAGAAAAGATATGCCCACGACAAAACCCGTCGCCGGGACTTCCGCGGAGAAAACTAAATTGCACTCTGCATCAAGATCGTGTTACATTACAACAATACTATTGCATTCATGCATTTTTCTTAGGTATGCACTATGCAGTTTTTGGGCTTTTAGAGTATATTCTTTACAAACTTGCATCGTAAAAATAGTTGATCTTTGAAATTAAAGTGCACTTGAAAACGAAATCTTTTCCATTTTAGATGCATCAGGAAAATGAATATTTGTAAGTTGCGTGACATTTTGACATTATTTGACATGGCAATAAGCCAAATTAAACCAAATGTATATAACATATTAAAGTATCCAGGAAGAGATGCAAGAATGGTTCTACTTATGGTTCAGATGAATCAGAAAAGTAACAGCAGGAAAAGACAGATCGTCTGGTCAAATGGTTTTTCCTGCAATATTAACGGATTAATGGCGATAAAAAGATTACATCCGATTATGGATCAGAGGAATAAAAATAATCTTAATTTGGCCAGAAAGTTTAACAGCAGATATAAAGACAAGACTTTTTAGTCAAATTCAAAATGACAAAAGTAAAACATTTCTCTTTTAATCTTTAAACGTGTTTATGAGCAAGTGCTTTGAATCTATCCATTTTAAGTTCAGGAAAATTCATTTCAAGTGTTCAATTAATTAAAACACCTACAAAATAAAATTTGACTCTCCTGATTTTCACATGTAAAATTCACAACATATTCACCCGAATCAAGCTTATACGTGAAACTCACATGAAAAAAAATTCACATGAGTTTCGTGTGAAATGAACATGTGATTTTCACATGAAAGTCACGTGAGATTCACGTGAAACTTATGTGAGCCAATTTTGCCTAAGTAAATAATCTTCCTTGTACAAGTTTAGATTTAAACCGGCTTCAAGATGTAAGAACAAACCAAAATTTAAAAGAAGGAAATTTACAAGTATTACTCTGCAAAAATAGGGAAAAAACTTTTAATGCTCGCTAAAGATGCCTCTAAAAGACTCTAGTTAATAACTTTTTAAATTATAGTTTTTTTAAAGACTGCTGCTGTTGTCAAATCTTTCAAATCAACGCAGAATATTAAATAGTGATACCGCCTATTAAAAAGAAAGTCCTGATAAAATAGATAATCAGGTAACTTTTTTTAGTAATATTGCATGTGATAACAACGTCTTACCTGCTCTTGCTCGCCAGTTGCCCTTCCTTCATCATACGATGTTATTATTCTTTTAGCCCTCTCGCTTCCCAGTGTTCCCGGTACATGTTGGTTCTTCTGAAGACACAATCAATAAAATCTTAACGACATCATTACAATGACAACATCGATCCCTTTGTTTTCTTAATCATTTAATTCCATATGGAATTGTCCGTACTAGAACGTACCTAAACCATCTCATCGACTAATGAAGAATCATGCATTTTAAGACATAAATATTTGATTGTCTTATATTATTTGATTTTCTTATGTTTATGGTACTTTGCCAATATCAATAATACTATATTTGGTTCAGTGTATACTAGTAAGTGATTTGTTTTCTATTTCGTTGCTTAGTTCAACATGTTCAAGACAACATCAAAGATGAAGAGTAGTAATAATGGAGCTGTTCCTTTGTCGTGTTTTACTTAAATATTTTAAATGCGATTTTGTGTCTTGTAATATATACTATACTGAAACCATAATATAATAATACCAAAAATGACTATAATCGAAAAGACGTCAATGATTGAATAAAGTTTTGCCTATCCTTTTGATTGAAGAGATGAACTAAGCAAACCATGATAACTTATTTCAACAAAACGTTGAAACCCCTGTTCATTTGCTAGATATATCAAAATATGAAGCTGTGAGGGCATATCGCGGATATTATTCGGCGACCCTTTTTGTTTAAAGTTGATCTTCGTTATGTTGCCTCAACCTTCTGTTGTGGTTGTACAGCTCTGTTGATAATCACAGCACCATGGTTATGATTTTTTACAAATTTGTGTTATATTTTTATACATGCACATGTGTCAGGCATGAACTAAAAAAATCATGTCATTTTCAACAAATCGAATAAAGCATATAATTGGCATATATAACGATTTGTTTGTTTTGCATGAATATCGTGCATTTTTTAAATAAATTTGATGCGAAAAAATAAAATGATATAAATTTCGCATCAAATGAATATTTGGAATTCATATGTTTTTTTCGTGTGTGCAAGTCAAGATAGTTTTCGCTTACCATTGGAATAGAATCTGTCACAGCATACACACGCCCCGGCCAGCGAGGATACATGCGGGCGTTACCATGTAGTGAGGGCACAGTATTGTGACGTTTGACGTTTTGGGTAGGTATTTGAGGTCGAATAAGAATTAGAATTAGAATTATTTATTGTCAAAACACATTTACAATAAATGGTTATAACACATTAATACATGAACATATTCTTAAATCAAACGAAATTAAAGACTATATATTACAGTAATAAACCTTGGGTGGTGGCAACTCAAAAATGGATCATGCATTAATAATCCTGCATGTATATATAATTTTAATCACGAAAGCCTTTCATTATTTGAATATAAACATGATAAATATAAGGTTTTTTTTCAAATTACATACAAATGTGGGGTGACCATAATGACTTAATTTTTTCCTTGACAATTGTTTATGTATTTAATTAAAGCTTTATGTACTATTAAAGAACTGCTATTTAGAATTAAAGGTATTTTGTAGTCGGTTAATGAGTCTAAATTCTTAAAACAACATTTGAGTTTAATAATTAATTCTTTTCTAAAAGTTGTATAAGCCGGATAATGAACAAAGAAGTGCATTTCATCTTCAATTGCACCGGTGTCACATTTTTGACATATTCTGTTGTTTTGGGGAATATTTTGATATCTGCCTTTCTCTATTGCTAGAGTGTGGGCACTTATTCTGAATTTACAAATTGTTGTTCTATCTGACCTGAATCTACAGTTATCTACATAGAAAGGTCTCTGGTTTTGTCTGTAAATAGTTTTATAGAAAGACAGCTTTTTACTTTCAGCTATACTGCTGTTCTGAGTTTGTACTGTATGGTCATATAGTCTTTGTTTAATTGATGTTAATGCAGATTTGATATTTTCAGTACAATTAATTAAATAGCCAAAGCCTAGTTTCTTAACCCACATTTTTATTGTTGTAATCCATTTATTGTTATCAGGAATATTATTATAGACTTTATTAACTAATGTATTTGTTGAATTTGAAATATGATCCCAAAATTTTATAGCTAGTAATTTTACTTTTTCTACAAGTGGGTGTCTATTAAGCTCTGTTAAGCATGCAACATTTGTTGCTTTGCTGTGTATTCCTAGTATTTCTTTAATAAATTTTAAATGTAAGTGTTCAAAGGGGTCAGTATCTTTTAAGTGACAAAATGCTCCCCATAATTCACACCCATAAAGTGTTATTGGACTTACAAGAGAATCAAAGAGTTTTTCCATTAGACAACATGCATTATCCAGTCCAATAGTTTTTTTTATTTTGAACCAGGCCTTGCGACCCTTTTCCATTAATAATTTGGTTGAAACATTTATATTACCATTATATTTAAAAGTTATTCCAAGGTAACAATATGTTTTTACTGTTTCAATGGGGGAGTTATTAATTTTAAAACTATTTATATGGGTTTTTCCATTGGAATTAAATACCATTACTTTTGATTTTTGTTCATTTACATCTAATTTCCAAGAAGAGCAAAATTTGTCTAGTATCTCTAGAGATTTTTGTAGACCATTAGCGGTGCTGGACAACAAAATAATATCATCAGCATAAAGTAAAGAATTGATTGTGAGATCACCCAAAATAACGGGATCGTTATTGCTTTCATTGAGGTTGGCAACCAGGTCATTGATATATAAATTAAAAAGAATGGGGCTTAAGACATCTCCTTGTTTTACTCCACACCTTGAAATAAATTTTTGGCCTAGGCCTTCTTTAAATTTAATTCTGCAATATGGATCTTTGTACATTGAGTGAATTATATTAAAAATTTGGGTGGGAAATTTATTTTCACAAAGTTTATAGAAAAGGCCTTCCCTCCACACTGTGTCGAAGGCTTTTCTTAGATCTATAAAAGCTGCAAACACTTTCTTTTTCTTTGTTTTATATGTATCAACAATTGATTTAATTGTAAATATATGATCAGTGGTTCTGGATTTTTCTTTAAATCCTATTTGGTTTTCACTTATAAGATTGTTATTGTTAATGAATTTAATGACTCTTGCTAATATTATTTTATTAAATAATTTACCTAAGTTTGAAGTTAATGAAATTCCTCTGTAGTTTGCCGGGTTGGTTTTATCTCCTTTTTTATGTATTAGAGAAATGTAACTCTCATTCCACGCTTTAGGGAAACAACCTTTTTCAAAAATAAAATTAAAAAGTTTTAGAAGTGGTTCTATAAGTTGATGTATGCCATATTTTAGCATTTCATTTGAAATTAAGTCCCTTGATGTGGACTTTCCATTTTTAAGAGTTTTGATTGCTTTCATGATCTCCTCTTTGTTTATAGGTTCATCAAATTCAGTTTTATTTGGATTATTTAGATTTTTATAATTATTAATGTGGGTTTCCAGTTTATCTTTGATGGAATTGTGAAAGTTGTTGTTTGGTATTTGATTAGAATGATTATTTATTTTTTCAAAGAAATTGCTAAATTCATCCATATTTAAAATATCATCATTGTTTCCACTAGAGGAATGCTGCATTCGGTTTATCATGTTCCAAAATGTTTTTGGGTCTTTGTTCATGTTTGAATATATATCATCACATATTTGCTTTTTAAATTTTTTTTCTTCTATTTTACATTTTCTTCTATATTTAGAAAGAAAAGAATAATACTTAATTCTATAGGTTTCATTATTAGGGAATTTATTAACAAGGGAAAGATAACTTTTAACAGTAATTCTGAGGTCTCTACAAGAATCGGAGAACCATTCTGTCTTTTTTTTTCTTATTTTTTTTGCTGGGTGATTTACCTTTAACAAATTTAGCAGACATTGAAGCTGTTTCATGTAAGATTGAGTTGATATTATCTACGGCCAAATCGCTGTCGCTATAATTATGTGTTAAAAATTTCTGAAGTTTACATTTTATTGGATCACTTTGTAAATTGGCTTTATAATTTTCTATTGCTTCAGTATTCCATAAAAATTTTCCTGGTAAAGTATCCAGATTATTTCTATGATTATTAGGATTATTATAAAAACATGTCAGTAAACAACAGTTTAACAAACAATGATCTGACAAGTCTGTTAAATCTCCTACTTTAAAGCTGCAAATACCTTGCAGCAATTCATTATTCACCAGAGTGTAGTCAACTACACTACTTCCATTATAGGTAGTACAAGTATATTTACCATTGAGATCTCCAACTGTTCTTCCATTTAATATACTAAGACTTGTTTCTTAACAGAGGTTTAGGAGGAGTTTACCACTTTTATTAGATGGTTTATTATCCATATTATTTCTAGGGGAGGGGGAGTCGTAAATATAAAATTGGTCGTCAGAATTGGGGTGTTCAGATTCATCATATGTGACATAGTCTGGATTTAACTTTGTGTAAGCATTGAAGTCGCCTTGGATTACAATATCGCCCTGAGAACTATAGTTTTCAATATCACTCAAAAGTTTGGAATATAAAACATTTAAATCTTCGTTGTTGCCAGTTGAACCTTCAGGTGAGAAGTAAATAATTCCCAGAAATACATCTTTTTTTAAATTAAAAAAAGATTTCAACAATTTGACCCAAACGATATCGGGATTACTAAAGGGTAGTTTGGAGACACCAGTTTTTAAATTATTTTTTACATATATTGAAATACCACCAGAGAAGCGTCTAGCTTTTTTATGTTTATTTCTAGTACTGCTAGTTATGCAAGAAAATTCAGGAATATCAATTTGTGGATTGTCACCACCACACCAAGTTTCAACTAAACTTAAAACATCTATATTACATATGGCTTCAAGAAAATCATCATCAGTTGCTTTATTAAGGGAAAATCCATGTATGTTCCACATGGAAATGTTTAAATTTTTGAGTAATTTTTTAGACATTTTGAATTTGTTTCAAAGAAAATCATAGAATTTCATAAAATGGGTTCCTGAACAAGTGCATTAATGTGAAGATATCATGGTATTACAAAGCAGTCATAACTGAATTATTAAACAATGACAAATGTAGACATGAATAAACATATAAAATTAATTGAGAAGGATACCTCTTGGTCTTTTACATGTATCTGAATTGTTCCTGATAGATATACAAGGTGAAAAGAAATATTATAAAAGAGATCTTTTACAAACGATATGTTGATTGTTTTTACTTATGACTTAAAATTCCTATTACACAAATTAACATGTGCAAAAATGTGAGAATATTAAAATGTTGTTTTGTTCTGAAGAATTAAGGAGGTATCCATCTACATCAAATACATCAATCATCATATTAACAATTAGTGGAAAGAAGGATAACTCTAGTCTATAAAAAGATAAACTAAGAAATTTTGTGTGGTTTATATCATTATTTTTCAGCTAATACCTTAAGAGTTGAAATCACTGGAATAATCGAGTTATTGACAAAAGAGGGAGCTCAATTATATATGTATCTATAAAAAATGTGAATTTAAGATTTTATAAAAGACTTGAAGTCTGGAAAATTAGTAATAATTTACTTTAAGAAGTTATACCTCCTTTTAAACTTGTTAAGACTAAGACACAATACTTGCAATTACTATTGATAATTTAGTGCATGCAAGTCAAGTTAGGAAGACTAGAAATTAAATATCTAAAATAAGTCAATGTTTTTTCTCTGGTTGATAAAACATAAAAATAAAGATATCTTTCAAAACTTTGATTAAGTACCAGAGCTATTGGGTAAATAAATTTCGATTAAATATATAATTAAAGGTTTAACTTTAAAATTTGTATATTTGTTCTTCATTAAATTTTGCTGAAATATAAATATCATCAATGCTACTTGTATAATGTTGTACATAAGGTTGATTGATCATATGTATACATGAATAATAATTTTAAACGAAAATATATGTACAAAAATTGTAAATGAGAACTGAGAGCACTTTGAACATAAAATAATTTTATGTTGTTTCAGTAATGTCGTCTGTTGTGATATGTTTGTGGGTTGTTATATGGATTCCATTCACTCCATGTCCAGGGGTTGTAGTAGTTTACTGGTTGATTCGGATATGGAGTCGGTTGAGACATAAACGGTGGGTGGGACGGTGGCATCAGTGGTTGTCCCATTGGCGGACGGTGTGGCTGATATGCAGGTCCCATTGGAGGACGGTGCGGTGAGTTTGGCGGTTCCATTGGAGGACGATTCAGTAAGTGTGGTGGGCGGTTTGTTGGGTATGACAGTCCCATTGGGGGATGGTTTGATGGATACGACGGCCCCATTGGCGGACGGTTTGGTGGATATGACGGTCCCATTGATGGATGGGGAAGTATGTACGGTGGTCCATGTGGACCCGGTGGCAGCTGTGGCGGTCCCATCATAGGATGGGGTGGCATCATGGGCGGTATTGAGTTTTTCCTGCGATTCATTTGACCATGTCCATTTAGTTTTAGACCACTGCCACTGGTAGCATTCACACATTTTCTCACGTGTTCTGTCAACGCAGGAAGGCCGGTGTGGTTGTTCATGTGAACTACATCGTAAAACATATCATCAGTTGGATGAAAGCATTCCATTACCGATATGTTAGTAAACCGTGATGCTGCATTCACAATTGTACTATTTGCATTACGAATTTTGTTGAAGTTCATATCTTTTCTTCGCATTAAGGGAAGAACATTTATGTGTGCATTGGGCCATGTTTCAGTGGCAACTTTGAACAAATTACAAAAGTCATTTAAATTAACTCCTTTATTTTGGAGATCTCTGGATCCAATATGAATAATCACATGTTTAGGGTCAAAAAGCCTGCCTTTGGCTGTGATAAATTCTGCGCATGTTTCAGCCCCTCCTTTGATGTATCTTAATAAAGTGAATTCACCTTCTGAGAATTGCTGTGTACGAATTCTTTTTAGGATTGAGTCACACAAGAATAGGTAGTCACAATTTGCTTGTTTTACATTACTTTCCAAATCACTTTTTATATTTGAGCTACTTTCATGGATTTCTTTGGGTTTTGTTTCTTCTCTCGAAATTTTTTCATTCAGTTCTATCAATGCCTGCTGGATATTTTCGATATGTTTATTCTGATTTTGAATTTTGATTTCCATTGACTTTTGTGTTTCATTTAGAGAGTTGACTTTACCATCTAGGATATTAAGTTTTGTATGTAGCGAGTCCATCTGGCTGTTTGCATGGTTTATCTTGCTTTCATAGTTTTTAATACTATCCTTTGTTTCCTTGATAGCTTTACTGAGTTTACTGTTTTTTTCGGTAAATTCCAAATTTATAACTTCAACGGAGGATTTGACTTCACTGATAAGTTTTGTTACATTAATTAGAGCCTTGTCTAACGTTTCCATCACAGTGTTCATATTGACTAGTTTAGACTGAATGGATTCTGAGTGCATTGCTACTCTTTCCTTCGGTGTTGTAGTTTGACGAGTTGTGCAAATCGGAACAGGTGTAGATGTGTATTGTAAGTTGTGGGTTTCATTATGGGGGGTTATTGTTGTTTCTGAGTCATCAAAAAACGATTTCACAGGTGTTTCTTCATCATCATGTGATTGATCACTTTCAGGCGTAGACTGGGTTATTTTGTTTGCAGTTGTTGTCAATAAATTCCTTTAGGGGGGTGAAAAATTGTGTTTCAAAAACTTTACATTTTGCCCCTTGGAGGACAATTGATCCAGTAGAGTGCAAATTGAATTTCACAGAGTAAGAATTGTCAGACTTGTCATTGACTGTTACTTTTATTACTGTAAGTTTTTGTGAACTTTTAACTACCTCAGTTTTACACTCGTTTTCAAAAAAACGTAGAATGCCGCTTTCCCATTCTTTCACAAATATTGTTTTGAACGAAATGTTATTGATAGGTCCATCAATTTGTTTATGTGTTATGGGGACTTCAGTTTCTGTGTTATCAAACGCGTTGTCAATATCTATCCCTGTAAGACAGTCTTGAAGTTTGGCCGGCGGTCGTGTTTTCCTGCCTTTACTGTCCATTGTTGATTGTGGTACAAATGATATTGTTGATTGTAAAAATAAGTGTGTTGATTGTAAATTATGACGATTTTTTTTTTAAATTTAAATTAGCACTATGGCCAGAGGTTAATTTTTGTGCTCAGAAAACGCTTAATCTCCATAACAAGAACACGCAAAAATGCAAAATAGCAACCACACAAACCCCATTGATCATTTTTTTGGTGGGGGGGGGGGGGCATCGAGCGGACAAGCAAAAAAAAGGGATGAGCGACATTGAAGGTCTGTATTTTAATCAGATCGAGCGGACAAGCAAAAAAAAGGGGGAGCGACATTAAAGGTCTGTATTTTAATCAGACTGTTTGGGGGGTGGTAACGAAGCCAAGAACTTGTTTTCCCCATGTTAAACATTTAATCACTATCTTTTGCGTAGAGAAATTACGGGGTAGTTGTACTACCTTCTTCGTTTCCTCGTGTTTTACACATGGTCCAAACCTTTATTTTGACACGAATTAATTCAAATTTTCGTTTCTAGTTTTTTATGCATATACTTTTTTTTAGAGTTTGGTATTTTCTGAATAATTTCAGGTATCAAATTATATATATTCGTTTAAGGTAGATAGTGTATAAAACTTGTGTTCCTTTGTCTGAGAAAATTAAAACTAAATTTGGTTTATCTCAGTATTTGTTTAGTATATAATTTTTTAAATTTATTTAAGTTATGGACGTAAAAATAGCTTAAATTGAAAATCATCAGTTAAATATTTAAAGCATCATACTAGAAATATTATTTGAAGGTTTGATATTTTACGTCACTTTTGGAAGGAGGGAATAATTTGTATAGAAATAGAAAGGAGAGATCATATTTTCATAGTGGTTATTCAGAAATTAATGATGAACCCTATATTTTCATTAAGAATATCTATAAATCTTTCGAAGAACAGACATTTTGAATAATTTTACCGATTGTATTATGTAGGAGTGATAAAAATGTAAACTTTCTACAATTCAAGGTAAAAGTACTCAAAAACATGCAATTTAAAGACAGTCAAAATTCCTTCGTGAACTTTCTGTTAAATCGTCAGAATTTGAAGTACCATCAAAAGGCTTATAAATACCACTGTAATCATATATAAGAAAATTGTATCATAGGCCGTATTTTAGAATCTACTGAATGATTTAATTCTATAGTCCGTTCTATCATGACTACCCCCCCAATCTTTTTCAATTAAGGTCGTCTTCTTCTTTAGGGTTTGACGGAAAGGCGTCATAAGGCCATGGTCTGGTATCTGGTATCTGGTATCTCGTGTAGATTCCTCCGTTGACTTCGGAGCACCATACAACTACAAACAGTTGCATGTAGAATAATATATATGTGGTGAGTGTTTACATGTCCTACAATCCATGTCCCAAGAAAGGTTAATGTTAATAACGAGAAAACGGTTCATGAACACTGTGAATTAGTGAAATAGTTATATACATTGAATGCTCACTGCCCTAACGGTGTGTAACTCATATATGAGGTTACGAGAAATAGCTTCCAACGAATGCACAATGTCACTGTTTCCTTCGAGCAATCCCACATCTGGATGCGTACAGTCCAGGATACATTGTAACAGTTTATTTTGATCATTAAAGATTTCGTCGGATGCCTCTACCCCAATTGTGCTTGCCAGTAGTTGCCTTAGAGCAGAGAGGTGTTTTTGGCGTTTTTGTTGCAGTGTAGTGCAAAGTAGAATAAAGTGTGTTCTGTTTTCTGCTTCTTGTTTGCAAAGTAAACATGAATCTGAAACTTGGTGCTGATTGAACTTTTTTCTATTGGACTGCAACGTGTATGTCCCTGTCCAGACACGAGCCTTAATGGTGGCCATAGTGACTGCCCTTGGATCACTACCAGTCTTCCCCCAGATTGGGTGTGGGTTCTTGGTTGGCGAAGTTGGATGTTTAGATATCTAAGTGATGGTTTGGTGTTCTTTTCTTGCTCCCATTCTTGGCTAACATACGAGTCGATGGCTCTATCCAACATATCTTTCCAAACTGTCTTCTTCGGTGGATCTGTCATAATTTCATAGGCTGAGGGTAAACTGTATTTCTCCAGTAGATAGTTAATGTAGATAAACCAACTGTGACTGGTATTGTCTTTCATTGCTAGTTGTCTAGTAGCGATGTCATATTCAATGAACTCTGGATTTGAAGCAATCTTGTGGAATACTGTCAGTGATTGTCTCTCAATCTGGATGCTTTGGAGTTGCACCTAGAAGGATGTATGCAGCAATATTCGCACATCGGTCTGGAAGCCCTTGGATATTTTTCAGGAGTTTTCTTTCAAAGGTTTCGAGCTCTGTCTTCTCAAACGAGTGGAGTTGGGTTACTTCTAGCCCATAGGTAATGTGATGCCTAGGAAATGGTGGTGGAAAATGAAGTAAATGCGTAGTTTGAATCGTTTATTCCAGAGAGTCTAGTAATTATATCATAGAAAAACATCATTGTTTCATACAACACAGAGAAAATCCTTTGAATATATACGAAGAAAGATAAACGAATTACGATTTACTGAAAAGATAAAGAGAAAAACTACTTAATTAGTACAATGAAACTCAAAAATTATCAAAATCATAAAAAATCATATCAATTACAGTAATAGAAGACCAAATTAACATATTCATAAACCCAAAATAATGATTAAGATGTGTACATGTATGTATGTTTTAGTTCTATTGTTTCAAGTATAAGTTTCAGAAATTCTTTTATAAAAATACAAATATATCGATTCGTAGTTAAAATACAGTGAGACTATGAAAAAATTCAAACACACCGGTAATAATGTACTATAAATAGATCGACTGACTTGTAATTTAAACTACAAATTTAATATATCGGACGTGTTTAAACAATATAAATACATAGATAAACTTAATAATGCTTAATTATAATTAAAATAATCTTTATAAAACAAAACACTCACCAATTTAGAAATATTTCCACCAAATTCACAGAGCAAAATTTACGTGTCTACATCAAAATAACCATTCGGATCTCTCTAATTTTCACAATGTACCAAGTGAGAATCGTCAAAAAATAATTGTTAACATTAACATTGATGACAAGTTTTGGGCATAACACACCAGCCCTCTAATTGTGGAGCAAAGCAAAACAATTACAAAAATAATGACAAATAAAAAAATAGAAACTGAAGAAAAAATAACAATATGTGTTCCCTACACAAAAATGTTTCAAGTACAAAAACCTTCATAATAACCCACAAAGTTTATCTCTCTCAAAAGATATCAAAAGTCTAATCAGTACGAAAAATTTCTATAAGACAAAGTTAGATATCATGTTCTAAAATTGTACAGAGTTTGTCTACTGGGCGGGTAAGAGTGTTAGAGCCTACTTTAATCTTCACTTGACGCACAAGTCCGTTTTTATCTGGAAAAGTCTCTAGCACAATACCAACGGGCCAAGAGTTTCTGGGTGCGTTCGAGTCTGCCACGATGACAACATCTCCTACCATAAGATTACGTCGTTCTCTGTTCCATTTCTGTCTTTCCTGTAGAATTGGTAGGTATTCTTTCATCCAACGACTCCAAAACAAATCAGACATGTATTGAATTTGCCTCCAACGACGACGGCAATAATTGTCAGTCTTCACGAAAAGTCCAGAGGGTAAGCACGGCTTTCGCTTCAAAAGTAGGATGTGGTTTGGTGTAAGAGCCTCAATGTCATTCGGATTATCAATATTCATCGTAATAGGCCGATCGTTGAGTGTCGATTCGATTTCGCACATTAATGTTTGTAGTCCATCGTCATCAAGTACTTGTTCACGAAGAACACTGTTCATCGCTTTTCGGATGCTCCTAATCAACCTTTCCCAGCCTCCAAAATGAGAACCGTAAGGAGGGTTGAACTGCCATTCGATGCCTTTACTCAACATACATTGTTCAATCTGGTTAATGTTCCATTCATCCAGCGCTCGCTTGAGCTCTCGTTCTGCACCGACAAAGTTGGTACCGTTATCGGATCGAATCTTCTTAACCTGACCACGTCTAGCAATGAATCTCCGTAGAACGTTTATAAATGAATCTGTGTCCAACGATGCTGCTACTTCTAGATGTACTGCGCGACTTGCCATGCACGTGAAAATCACACCATAACGCTTTATTCGTGATCGTCTTTGCTTAACCTCGAACGGTCCAAAGTAGTCTACGCCAACAACTGTGAATGGCGGTTCGTCGGGTTTTACGCGATCTTCAGGTAAGTTTGCCATTTTTTGTTGTGATAACGGTTTACCTACACGTCTACACGTGACACACTTAGAAATAAGACTTCGAATTAATGACGGTGCGTTGGGTATCCAATATTTCTCTCGGAGACGTGATAGCATCTGATTCCGTCCGCAATGAAGAAATTCCAAATGAATATGTCGAAGAATAAGAGTTGCTACATGACTGGTTTTCGGAACTATCAGAGGATGTTTACTTTCTTCCGACATTTTCGATTCAACAAGGCGACCACCAACACGAATCAACCCTTCATCTATGATCGGATCCAGTTTTCTAATACTACTACTTGTCTTTAGCACCTTTTGCTCCAATAAAGAATTTATTTCATCTTGAAATTCACACCTTTGAATGAAAACTATGATCGACTTTTCAGCACTTTCTAAATCTTGAACAGAGAGCTTAGTTTCACGGTGACTTTCACTAGTTGTTTTAGCTAAATCTTTTGTGTAGTTTTGCTTCCTTTGACGGACACGATGACGTAACATTTCCCGCACTTTCAAAAGCCAAGCGACGTTCCGTTTTAGTTTTATCCATGACGAATGGTACTCAATAACTTTCATTATAATCGAACTCGCATCGTTGTTTTCGCCTACTTCACTAACATGTGCTATAGAAACTATCTGCTTAACTTCGGGATCGCTTTTCGATACATGCTTGAAATTGTCTGACGGCAGTTGCGGCCACGAATCCTCGCTTTGCCATAAGAACTCGGGTGCTCGTATCAAATTCCTTTTCAAGTGTGTCAATCGTCGATATACCTCTAGACGCATGATCTGCGGGATTGAGTTTCGTATTTATGTACCTCCAGTTTTCTGTTTCTGACCCTTCGTGAATTACCGCAAGTCTATTTGCTACAAACGTTTGAAATCGAGCCGATGTATTCCAAATGTACCTCAAAACCGACATGCTATCTGTCCAAAAAATTGATCGTTGTATCGGTATCTCTAGCTCGTTGAGTAGCAGTTTGTTAGTTCTAACGGCAACGGTCGCGGCTGTGAGCTCGAGTCTTGGGATAGTTGTTTGTTTCAACGGACAAACACGTGACTTTCCAATCAAAAAGGAACAATGAACATCTCCGTACTGGTTTTCAAGTCGCAAATACGAAACGGTTCCATAACCTATTTCACTGGCGTCTGAAAAATGATGCAATTCAGCGCAACGCACATCTTGAAATTCACTAACCTTTAAACATCTATCAACACTGAATTCGGATAACAATTTCAAGTCATGAAACCATGCTGACCATTTAGCTTCTAGCTCCGTAGGAATAGCGTCGTCCCATCCAAGATTTAATTTGCAAAGTTCCTGTAGTATCAACTTAGCACGAAGCATAAAAGGCGCTAGAAATCCAAGAGGATCGTAAACACTGCTCAACATGGAAAGAATTCCTCTACGGGTTTTCGGACGCTCGCTTACTGAGACCTTGAACACAAATTTGTCCATTTCAACGCACCAGCTTACACCGAGAGCTCGGTCGATTGGTAGATCCTGATGATCGAGATCCATGTCCATTATCTCCTTCGATCTATCGGATAACGGAATGGTACGCACAACTTCACGGCTGTTGCTAATCCATTTAGCGATGTTGAAACCTCCTCTATGCAAAAGGGATCGCAAATCTTTCACTAACGCTATGCCTTCATCGACGGTTTTAACGGATTTCAAACAGTCATCAACATAGAAATTGTTCAAAACCGTGTCAATAACGCTTTGACTGAAATGACCTATACCATCCTCCGCTGTCCTCCTCAACGCAAAGTTGACGCAACTTGGAGAAGACGTGGCGCCAAATATATGAACGGTCATCCAATATTCGATCGGTTCCTTAGACGTGTCTCCGTTTTCCCACCAGAGAAATCTCAAATAATTTGAGTCGCAGTTCGGTAAGCGCACTTGATGGAACATGCTGTCTATGTCTCCCATGACGGCTATTTCATCTTGTCTAAATCTCAATAATGTTCCGACCAGTGAGCTGGTAAGACCTTGTAATAAACGCTCGTTGAGTGAGGCGCCTTTGAACTTTGCGGCACAATCGAACACTACTCGAAGTTTTTTCTTCTTAGGGTGGTATACCCCGTGATGCGGCAAGTACCAAACGTGACCGTCGTCCCTAGAAAGTTCGGATTCCGGTACTTTCTGTGCGTGACCGACACTAATCAATTTATCCATAAACTTTCCGTAATCTTCTCGAAAGCTATTGTCATTTTCGAACCGCTTACCGAGTAACGCTAATCTCTGCTTAGCCTGAGCTCTATTATCCGGCATTATGTTATCCGACGACTTAAACGGAAGGCTTATGATATAATGTCCATCTTGCAAATGAATTGACTCCGATACAAGTCCTAGAAATTGTTTGTCCTCTCTTGACGGTGATTCCACATCATCTATAATCCGCTCATTAAAATCATGGTTGTAATGATTTTTTATTTGGTCGTCCAACGACACAAAAGGCGAAACTTTAATACGATTACACGTTCTAGCAAGTAATTCGGTTTCGTCATCACAAGTCATGCTAATAGGACCGTTGATTACCCAACCTAGTAACGTTTCTACGGCAAATGGACCATTATCAACACTCGGAATGACGTTCCAGGGTTCCATAGCCCGCGGCACGTTAATTCCTATCAAAAGACCTACGTGATGATTCTCGATACGCTGTAAGTTGACGTCTCGCAAGTATGATAATTTTTTTACAGATTCTACAGACACAATATCTTTTTCGGACACTGGTAATGTTTCCTGTAAATACACCGGAGGAAGCTCTATTGAATTTTCACCGTTAAGGTCGCTAACTTCTAATCCGCGAAACAGTGTACTCTCTCTAACGTCCTGATGACCCATTGTCGTCAAGTTTAGTTTAGTTGTTTTACCTCTTAGATTTAATTGATGCATTATCTCTTCAGAACAGAATGTAGCATTACTACCGCAATCCAGAAACGCATAAGTTTCAACGTATTTGTCACTGTCGATGTGCTTTACACGAACTGGCAAGATCGGCAGCGCTTGTACTAACGTGTTGCCAGCCCTCATACAAGTGGTAGAGTTAGTGGCGGTTTTCAAAGAATGATCACTTGTGGTGCTACTACTCCCTATATCGCTGTTCTGTACGCGTGGATCTACATGTAGAATATACGGGTGTCCTTTACTACACTTCGAACATGTGAGTTTCGATCGGCAGAATGATTTAGTGTGACCGTACTTTAAGCACGCAAAGCAAAGTCCTTTCGACTTCAGAAAAGCATATCTGTCTTTCAAGCTTTTTTCCATTAATTTTGTGCACTTGCTCAAAGAATGACTTGATCCTTCACAAAATAAACATGGAGTTGAGAAAGCGTTCTTTGTATAAGTCACAGTATTCTCGTTTCCTGTGGTTTCATTACTTGAACTAACCTTTCCTGCCTCACTTGACGTTGTAGCGAATGACTTTCTTGAAACTGTTGATTTAGCTTTTGAGTCTTGTTTCTTAGCCGAAGATGCACTTAGTACTTCTCGTCCGTAAACTGGATCATTTGCCTTTTTAGCCTCTCGTTTTACAAAGTTCACGAGTGTCTCGAACTTTACGATATTTTTAGCAGTTTTCGTCTCGTACACAATGCTTCGCCACCTTTCATGTAAGCTGTACGGCAATTTCATAACAAGATGTTTCAAGTTTTCTGAATATTCAAGTACCTTTGCAGCTTCAACGCAATTAACGGCATATAAACACTCTTGAAGAAAGATTGCATATTCGTCCAAACCTTTAGCATTTTCCGGTTTTATTTGCGACCAATCCATCGCTCGTTTCACATATGAATGCGCTATAACGTCTGGATCGCCGTAACGTTCCTCGAATTCTCGAAATGTCATATCATAGCCAACACTAGCATCTAGATGTGAAAATCCCATCGCTATTCTGTGCGGTTCACCGATCGTAAACTGTAACAAAAAGTTCAGTCGTTCTTCATAGGAATCGGTGTTAGCCACTATTCTAGAGTCGAATTGACGTAGAAATCGTTTATAGTGCATCGGGTTTCCGTCGAACTTTTGAATGTCAGCTTTAGGTTTGTTTAATTCACGAGCGATTGGCGTCTGTGTCAAACCTACGGGAGCGTTCGTATCAGCGACAAATGTACTTCCCGGGTTCCAAGCTGGAACAGTAGGATCAAGAAAGGAAAAAGTTTGCAGAGGTTTAGGCTCGGCTTTAACTGTAGGTTCATTTGTAGGTGCATTTAACACTAACCGTTCTAGTTGTTCCCTGTCGTCGTGAACACTTCGTTCTATTTCATCAATAACTTTGGATTTTGCCTCACTAACTTGAATTTCTGTCTTTAGCTTTAACTCATTTTCTTTGAATTTAAGCCTGAGCTTTGCTTCTTCGATGCTTTTCTGTTCTTCTAACGACTTAGCACGAGCTAACAATTCGGCTTTTCGGGTTTCCTCTTTAAGTTTCGCAGCTGACAACTGGCTGGATCTTGAACTTCCACGTGACTTTGCACTTCTTGCGCTGATATTAGAACGTGCGTCGTCTTGTGTTGTTGTCTTAGGCTTTTCAGGAACTGTCTGTGTTTTGTGTAACAAAAACCACTGTTGTATTGATTGCTTTAAACCAAGAAATTGTCTGTTGTAATCTTCGAACCACGCGGTGTCAATGTGTTTTTCGTTCATATCTTTTATCATGTTCTGAAGATTTATGTTAAACTCTAACAACTGGTCATACTCGGACATCCATTTGGTGTAAATTGTCTTCACTTCACTTTGATCGGTAGAACTTTGAATTTTATCTTGTAACGTCTTGCTTGTATTGTTCAATTCATTTATCATTCTTGAACGTTCTTTCTTCTTTAGATCTATAGTATATTCATAACCTTTGTCCGTCATTGTTCTTTCACGTTTATCGCTGGTCTTTTCGTCCTTTCCATTCATTCTAAATTGTAAATAATGTGATGCCTAGGAAATGGTGGTGGAAAATGAAGTAAATGCGTAGTTTGAATCGTTTATTCCAGAGAGTCTAGTAATTATATCAAAGAAAAACATCATTGTTTCATACAACACAGAGAAAATCCTTTGAATATATACGTAGAAAGATAAACGAATTACGATTTACTGAAAAGATAAAGAGAAAAACTACTTAATTAGTACAATGAAACTCAAAAATTATCAAAATCATAAAAAATCATATCAATTACAGTAATAGAAGACCAAATTAACATATTCATAAACCAAAAATATTGATTAAGATGTGTACATGTATGTATGTTTTAGTTCTATTGTTTCAAGTATAAGTTTCAGAAATTCTTTTATAAAAATACAAATATATCGATTCGCAGTTAAAATACAGTGAGACTATGAAAAAATTCAAACACACCGGTAATAATGTACTATAAATAGATCGACTGACTTGTAATTTAAACTACAAATTTAATATATCGGACGTGTTTAAACAATATAAATACATAGATAAACTTAATAATGCTTAATTATAATTAAAATAATCTTTATAAAACAAAACACTCACCAATTTAGAAATATTTCCACCAAATTCACAGAGCAAAATTTACGTGTCTACATCAAAATAACCATTCGGATCTCTCTAATTTTCACAATGTACCAAGTGAGAATCGTCAAAAAATAATTGTTAACATTAACATTGATGACAAGTTTTGGGCATAACAGGTAATTCTGGGTCTACTATTTATGTCTATTCATTGCTATCTTCACAAATTTGTTGGTTTTTAGACATACCTTTTTTTAGTCGGCACCGGAACCGGAAATTCAATTTTTCAGTTTGGAAAAATCATATCCCCTGGAAAAATATTGAATGAAACACAATTTTTGAAAAGAAATGCAGTAAACAGCACTTAAGAGGCAGCTATGTCTGGTTCAATAGAAATCCCGTTAAGGGATACAGATGAGGTAAAGAGCCTGGTTCAATTCAATCCAAATTCACTCTGGTTGGGGCATAATTTGCAGAATACCACATGCCATGCCAGCACCTTGTGCATGTATCACTCCTGCTAAGCTGAGAAAATCATATCGAAGAGAATCGAATCATCCTATTAAACATTTGAAATGGCCGAAAATAACAGTGTCGTTCTTGTGCAGATCTAGGATCCTCTAGATTTTATTAATTATTTTGTTTGTAATTTAATATGCAAGCGTAGCGAGCTCTCTGATGTAGTAAGTATGCCAAATTGCACGATACTCAAAATACTATGGAAGAAAAATCGTTCTGTCACCAGAAACATTCGATTTTCGGAAGTTTTCGAAATTGTCTGCGTGTGCTGAAAAATTGCGGGAAATAGTAATACATCATCCCAAATTATCTCGTCCCAGGCATTATTCGAAATTTTCAATGGAATTATCTACGCGAGCTTTTAAGGCAATGTCTTTTTCATATTAGAATAATATGAGGCAGGTAAAAGTGTTACGTTCCCGCGGTTTCAATAAATTTGATTTTTTTTGTTTGAAAATACAAACAAACTAGCTTTTCTTGTGGGTTACATGAACGTCTAATGACATCTAAAAATTTTAAAGATAAAAACTTTAAAAAGACACAGAAAGTTCGGGAAAACAAGGGCATGCTATACCCTACGTTGAAGGAAAATTCAGCTCATAGTACAACTAAAATATTGTCATGTCTACCATTATCGCTCCCTTTGGGAGCGTTTGAAGGATGGTGAAAATAAAAAATCAAACACCACACAAACAGACTGATATTTGTCACAATAAACAAATTTCCTTATCGAGAGCTTTCGGTCAGCGGGAGTCCTGTTAAAATAGGAAATTGACCAATTTCAACTGTTAATTAGTTGACCTGAATTTATCAAATTACCTTCAAATTTCACCTGAATATTCTGGAATCATTTTGCTATTTAACAGTACTAAATAAGATACTATAAGGTAAGATTTGATATGAAATGTAATAGATTTCCAAGAGGTCTATTTCTTAGTTTGAATTTGGAAAAATATGTACGATTGACTTAAAACTTTTGGAAAATGTGCTATAAAAATGAAAAGGAAAATAGTCTAAACAAAGCAGCAAATATGCTCTTTTCAACGATGTATATATTTCATATGTATGATTCATTATGAAAAAGTTTACTCACTTGTAATGCAAGTGCCTATTTCATCAGGCCGAATCTGAAATTACAAATTAGCGCCGAGACGCAGTTATTTTGGATTTATCGTGGAGACAAATCTCTTTAATTATTGTCTCAGTGCTAAGTCAAATCAAACTTATATATTTCTTAAATAAGGTGATAAGTATACACGCGGTGGATAAGTCATAAAAAATCTGGAGATATATTTTATTCTGATGTGGTAGCCCAACCACCCATAACTGACACAATAACAATTCACATCCAATCGGTTTTCCATAGACAGCGTTTTAACCCCCTGAGCCAAAGAAGAATTTCCCTAGCTCAGCTGTTAAGGCTGGCAATAAACCTACCACACTACCATTCTACCGACACTCTCCCCCATTTTCTTCTTAGAAGGGTTTATTTGGATCAATGGGACAAAATGATAGTACAGTGGATTCCACTTTATCGACTAACTCTTATTAGAATAATTCTCTTAATTGACTAAGATTTTAAAACACCAAACCCTTTACTATACTTTCAATGCTAAAAATTTCATTTAATTGCATTGAAAATCTGAGAAAAAGTGCAAAATTCCTGTTAATTGACTTAAAATTTTCAAAAATCACCTTGATACCTGTCAAAATCATATTCTTAACAAAGTCTTTGCATTGTGTTTGTTAAAAGTTATCAAAACATGTTTTTACAATATTCATTTATGTCACAATTGTTTTTACAAGCATAAGGATACAAAACACAATTTTCGAGTTCATTGCTTTTCCGGAAAAATCCCTCAATTAGATAGAATTTATCATGTGACTTTACCAGTTTTTGAAGCAAACTGGTTTGCTGCCCCATAAGCTTACGCAAAAGCGTCTGTGGAATTATGAGAACAATAATATTTCTGTAAATGGTAAATACTTCAATAAATTGGAAAAGTTTTCTTACCTGTGTAGAAAAATTTCTAAAATCTCAGATTCCATCGTTAATAAATAACAAAGCATATTTATATTTACCCTTTGCTCATTTGTGCGCCGGAAGTGGACATGCTTTAAAAAAATTCTAATAAAATAATCATCCCCAGGAAAACTAGCCATTCCGTCCTATCTCGGAAACGGAGTATAAAAGTGTCACCCAGGACTTCTAATTACTCAACGCTTTTGATAAGTAGACAAATTATATAAATTCTTTGTATTTTCTGTTTAAAATTGACATTTCACTTTATGGGGTCATTCGGTTAATAGCATAAATTTCTCTGACAAATTCTAATGAGAAGAATCCACTGTACATACATGTATGTACTTCCAGTCTTTTTTCAGCACATGCAGACTTTTTCGTTAAACTTAGGAAATTAGTGACAAATTTTTATCTATTATACTTTGAGTCTCATGAAGTTTGGCAGACTCTCTATATTAAGGACTCACATATTAAAAACATGAATATGAGAAAGAGAAAAAAAAAAGCTTTTGTAATGTGTCATGTATGTAGATACAATTATAAGATCCATTAATTTGTTTGATGCCAATTGAAAATTCAAAACTGATTTAAAAGAAAACACACAATACAAGATTCAAAAGTTGTTAGAATTAAGATTAATATGAGGTAGGTTTAACCTGTGACGCTCCCCAGTTAAAACGTATCTAGAATATTTTACAAGCTACATGTAAAATCAAATATGAAAACGTTTAAATGTGATGAATTTGTAACAATTTATGTTTGAAAATAAAACCAAGCTAGCTTTTCCTGAGGGTCACTAGTGCGCTTAATTTCCAAAGGAACTAGGGTAAAAAAAAAACGGTGTGCAAAACTTGAAGTTGAAGGAAATTCAGCTTATAGTACAACTAAAATGTTGACATTTCTACCATTATCGCTACCTTCAGGAGCGTATTATCTCAAGGCAGACTAGGACATTTTATTAGAAACAATATGATGCTAGAATAAACAGACGATGAACAAAAACATTGTATCATGTATATTTTTACAGGTTATTGAGTTGGATTTGGATCAGCTTCCTGAAGGTGAAGAAGTTCTTAGTATTCTGAGACAGGAAGTGGCACCACTCCATCTTTGGGTTACTCTTGCTGTAAGTTTACAACATGACAATGTAATTCTTAAAGTTTATGCTAACTTATACCTTCACTCATTTATATAAGAAATGTAATACATTTGTATATACTTGGATCATAAGTAAGTTCTCCATTGAATTGACAATTATTGTTATGGTCATGACATTATGACAATTCAGAAAAAAGTTTGAGTTTGAGTTAGTAAATAACTGTTTGATGTGTGATGCTCCACATGCCTCTATGATTCCAAATAGTATTGTTCCCTATCTTTTTTTGTGGTAAGAAAACTGAGTTAAAGTTCATGCAGTTTTAGATTTGTGCTCATAGAATACATGAAAGACAAATATATTTGTGACGTTGAATTTTCACGCTAGGAATATTTACACGAAACTCCAGAAAATAAACTGCTGTGAAAATATCCCTGTTTACAGTAGTAATGATAAATCATGTATGTTGGTTTCAAATAGTTTGCAGCTACTTTGTCATGTCTGATTTCTTTTGTACAGTTAGAATACTATAAACAAGGTTATGTGGATGACTTTGTAAAGATCCTCGATGCTTCCCGTACTGATGCAGGACTGGATTATCCCAACTTTGAACGGGACCAGATGCGAGCCCTGGATACCTTGGCAGCTTACTATGTACAGAAGGCTCATAGAGAGAAAAACAAGGACAAGAAGAGGGACCTGTTCACCCAGGCTACTTTACTGTATACTACAGCTGATAAAATCATTATGTACGACCAGGTAGGTACTATATACAGAAGGCTCATAGAGAGAAAAACAAGGACAAGAAGAGGGACCTGTTCACCCAGGCTACCTTACTGTATACTACAGCTGATAAAATCATTATGTACGACCAGGTAGGTACTATATACAGAAGGCTCATAGAGAGAAAAACAAGGACAAGAAGAGGGACCTGTTCACCCAGGCTACCTTACTGTATACCACAGCTGATAAAATCATTATGTACGACCAGGTAGGTACTATGTACAGACGGCTCATAGAGAGAAAAACAAGGACAAGAAGAGGGACCTGTTCACCCAGGCTACCTTACTGTATACTACAGCTGATAAAATCATTATGTACGACCAGGTAGGTACTATATACAGACGGCTCATAGAGAGAAAAACAAGGACAAGAAGAGGGACCTGTTCACCCAGGCTACCTTACTGTATACTACAGCTGATAAAATCATTATGTACGACCAGGTAGGTACTATATACAGATGGCTCATAGAGAGATAAACAAGGACAAGAAGAGGGACCTGTTCACCCAGGCTACCTTACTGTATACTACAGCTGATAAAATCATTATGTACGACCAGGTAGGTACTATATACAGAAGGCTCATAGAGAGAAAAACGAGGACAAGAAGAGGGACCTGTTCACCCAGGCTACCTTACTGTATACCACAGCTGATAAAATCATTATGTACGACCAGGTAGGTACTATATACAGAAGGCTCATAGAGAGATAACAAGGACAAGAAGAGGGACCTGTTCACCCAGGCTACCTAACTGTATACCACAGCTGATAAAATCATTATGTACGACCAGGTAGGTACTATATACAGACGGCTCATAGAGAGAAAAACAAGGACAAGAAGAGAGACCTGTTCACCCAGGCTACCTTACTGTATACTACAGCTGATAAAATCATTATGTACGACCAGGTAGGTACTATGTACAGACGGCTCATAGAGAGAAAAACAAGGACAAGAAGAGGGACCTGTTCACTCAGGCTACCTTACTGTATACCACAGCTGATAAAATCATTATGTACGACCAGGTAGGTACTATGTACAGAAGGCTCATAGAGAGAAAAACAAGGACAAGAAGAGGGACCTGTTCACCCAGGCTACCTTACTGTATACTACAGCTGATAAAATCATTATGTACGACCAGGTAGGTACTATATACAGAAGGCTCATAGAGAGAAAAACAAGGACAAGAAGAGGGACCTGTTCACCCAGGCTACCTTACTGTATACTACAGCTGATAAAATCATTATGTACGACCAGGTAGGTACTATATACAGAAGGCTCATAGAGAGAAAAACAAGGACAAGAAGAGGGACCTGTTCACCCAGGCTACCTTACTGTATACCACAGCTGATAAAATCATAATGTACGACCAGGTAGGTACTATATACAGATGGCTCATAGAGAGATAACAAGGACAAGAAGAGGGACTTGTTCACCCAGGCTACCTTACTGTATACTACAGCTGATAAAATCATTATGTACGACCAGGTAGGTACTATATACAGAAGGCTCATAGAGAGATAAACAAGGACAAGAAGAGGGACCTGTTCACCCAGGCTACCTTACTGTATACCACAGCTGATAAAATCATTATGTACGACCAGGTAGGTACTATGTACAGAAGGCTCATAGAGAGAAAAACAAGGACAAGAAGAGAGACCTGTTCACCCAGGCTACCTTACTGTATACCACAGCTGATAAAATCATTATGTACGACCAGGTAGGTACTATATACAGAAGGCTCATAGAGAGAAAAACAAGGACAAGAAGAGGGACCTGTTCACCCAGGCTACCTTACTGTATACTACAGCTGATAAAATCATTATGTACGACCAGGTAGGTACTATATACAGACGGCTCATAGAGAGAAAAACAAGGACAAGAAGAGGGACCTGTTCACCCAGGCTACCTTACTGTATACCACAGCTGATAAAATCATTATGTACGACCAGGTAGGTACTATATACAGAAGGCTCATAGAGAGAAAAACAAGGACAAGAAGAGGGACCTGTTCACCCAGGCTACCTTACTGTATACCACAGCTGATAAAATCATTATGTACGACCAGGTAGGTACTATGTACAGACGGCTCATAGAGAGAAAAACAAGGACAAGAAGAGGGACCTGTTCACCCAGGCTACCTTACTGTATACTACAGCTGATAAAATCATTATGTACGACCAGGTAGGTACCATATACAGACGGCTCATAGAGAGAAAAACAAGGACAAGAAGAGGGACCTGTTCACCCAGGCTACCTTACTGTATACCACAGCTGATAAAATCATTATGTACGACCAGGTAGGTACTATATACAGAAGGCTCATAGAGAGAAAAACAAGGACAAGAAGAGGGACCTGTTCACCCAGGCCACCTTACTGTATACCACAGCTGATAAAATCATTATGTACGACCAGGTAGGTACTATTTACAGAAGGCTCATAGAGAGAAAAACAAGGACAAGAAGAGGGACCTGTTCACCTAGGCTACCTTACTGTATACCACAGCTGATAAAATCATTATGTACGACCAGGTAGGTACTATGTACAGAAGGCTCATAGAGAGAAAAACAAGGACAAGAAGAGGGACCTGTTCACTCAGGCTACCTTACTGTATACCACAGCTGATAAAATCATTATGTACGACCAGGTAGGTACTATATACAGAAGGCTCATAGAGAGAAAAACAAAGACAAGAAGAGGGACCTGTTCACCCAGGCTACCTTACTGTATACCACAGCTGATAAAATCATTATGTACGACCAGGTAGGTACTATATACAGAAGGCTCATAGAGAGATAAACAAGGACAAGAAGAGGGACCTGTTCACCCAGGCTACCTTACTGTATACCACAGCTGATAAAATCATTATGTACGACCAGGTAGGTACTATATACAGAAGGCTCATAGAGAGAAAAACAAGGACAAGAAGAGGGACCTGTTCACCCAGGCTACCTTACTGTATACCACAGCTGATAAAATCATTATGTACGACCAGGTAGGTACTATATACAGAAGGCTCATAGAGAGAAAAACAAGGACAAGAAGAGGGACCTGTTCACCCAGGCTACCTTACTGTATACCACAGCTGATAAAATCATTATGTACGACCAGGTAGGTACTATATACAGACGGCTCATAGAGAGAAAAACAAGGACAAGAATAGGGACCTGTTCACCCAGGCTACCTTACTGTATACCACAGCTGATAAAATCATTATGTACGACCAGGTAGGTACTATATACAGAAGGCTCATAGAGAGAAAAACAAGGACAAGAAGAGGGACCTGTTCACCCAGGCTACCTTACTGTATACTACAGCTGATAAAATCATTATGTACGACCAGGTAGGTACTATATACAGAAGGCTCATAGAGAGAAAAACAAGGACAAGAAGAGGGACCTGTTCACCCAGGCTACCTTACTGTATACCACAGCTGATAAAATCATTATGTATGACCAGGTAGGTACTATATACAGAAGGCTCATAGAGAGGAAAACAGGGACAAGAAGAGGGACCTGTTCACCCAGGCTACCTTACTGTATACCACAGCTGATAAAATCATTATGTACGACCAGGTAGGTACTATATACAGAAGGCTCATAGAGAGAAAAACAGGGACAAGAAGAGGGACCTGTTCACCCAGGCTACCTTACTGTATACCACAGCTGATAAAATCATTATGTACGACCAGGTAGGTACTATATACAGAAGGCTCATAGAGAGAAAAACAGGGACAAGAAGAGGGACCTGTTCACCCAGGCTACCTTACTGTATACCACAGCTGATAAAATCATTATGTACGACCAGGTAGGTACTATATACAGACGGCTCATAGAGAGATAAACAAGGACAAGAAGAGGGACCTGTTCACCCAGGCTACCTTACTGTATACCACAGCTGATAAAATCATTATGTATGACCAGGTAGGTACTATATACAGAAGGCTCATAGAGAGAAAAACAAGGACAAGAAGAGAGACCTGTTCACCCAGGCTACCTTACTGTATACCACAGCTGATAAAATCATTATGTACGACCAGGTAGGTACTATATACAGACGGCTCATAGAGAGATAAACAAGGACAAGAAGAGGGACCTGTTCACCCAGGCTACCTTACTGTATACCACAGCTGATAAAATCATCATGTATGACCAGGTAGGTACTATATACAGAAGGCTCATAGAGAGAAAAACAAGGACAAGAAGAGGGACCTGTTCACCCAGGCTACCTTACTGTATACCACAGCTGATAAAATCATTATGTACGACCAGGTAGGTACTATATACAGAAGGCTCATAGAGAGATAACAAGGACAAGAAGAGGGACCTGTTCACCCAGGCTACCTTACTGTATACCACAGCTGATAAAATCATTATGTACGACCAGGTAGGTACTATATACAGACGGCTCATAGAGAGATAAACAAGGACAAGAAGAGGGACCTGTTCACCCAGGCTACCTTACTGTATACCACAGCTGATAAAATCATTATGTACGACCAGGTAGGTACTATGTACAGAAGGCTCATAGAGAGATAACAAGGACAAGAAGAGGGACCTGTTCACCCAGGCTACCTTACTGTATACCACAGCTGATAAAATCATTATGTACGACCAGGTTGGTACTATATACAGAAGGCTCATAGAGAGAAAAACAAGGACAAGAAGAGGGACCTGTTCACCCAGGCTACCTTACTGTATACCACAGCTGATAAAATCATCATGTATGACCAGGTAGGTACTATATACAGACGGCTCATAGAGAGATAAACAAGGACAAGAAGAGGGACCTGTTCACCCAGGCTACCTTACTGTATACCACAGCTGATAAAATCATTATGTACGACCAGGTAGGTACTATATACAGACGGCTCATAGAGAGAAAAACAAGGACAAGAAGAGGGACCTGTTCACCCAGGCTACCTTACTGTATACCACAGCTGATAAAATCATTATGTACGACCAGGTAGGTACTATATACAGAAGGCTCATAGAGAGAAAAACAAGGACAAGAAGAGGGACCTGTTCACTCAGGCTACCTTACTGTATACCACAGCTGATAAAATCATTATGTACGACCAGGTAGGTACTATATACAGAAGGCTCATAGAGAGAAAAACAAGGACAAGAAGAGGGACCTGTTCACCCAGGCTACCTTACTGTATACCACAGCTGATAAAATCATTATGTACGACCAGGTAGGTACTATATACAGAAGGCTCATAGAGAGAAAAACAAGGACAAGAAGAGGGACCTGTTCACCCAGGCTACCTTACTGTATACTACAGCTGATAAAATCATTATGTACGACCAGGTAGGTACTATATACAGAAGGCTCATAGAGAGAAAAACAAGGACAAGAAGAGGGACCTGTTCACCCAGGCTACCTTACTGTATACTACAGCTGATAAAATCATTATGTACGACCAGGTAGGTACTATATACAGATGGCTCATAGAGAGAAAAACAAGGACAAGAAGAGGGACCTGTTCACCCAGGCTACCTTACTGTATACCACAGCTGATAAAATCATTATGTACGACCAGGTAGGTACTATCTACAGAAGGCTCATAGAGAGAAAAACAAGGACAAGAAGAGGGACCTGTTCACCCAGGCTACCTTACTGTATACCACAGCTGATAAAATCATTATGTATGACCAGGTAGGTACTATATACAGAAGGCTCATAGAGAGATAAACAAGGACAAGAAGAGGGACCTGTTCACCCAGGCTACCTTACTGTATACCACAGCTGATAAAATCATTATGTACGACCAGGTAGGTACTATATACAGACGGCTCATAGAGAGAAAAACAAGGACAAGAAGAGGGACCTGTTCACCCAGGCTACCTTACTGTATACCACAGCTGATAAAATCATTATGTACGACCAGGTAGGTACTATATACAGAAGGCTCATAGAGAGAAAAACAAGGACAAGAAGAGGGACCTGTTCACTCAGGCTACCTTACTGTATACCACAGCTGATAAAATCATTATGTACGACCAGGTAGGTACTATATACAGAAGGCTCATAGAGAGATAAACAAGGACAAGAAGAGGGACCTGTTCACTCAGGCTACCTTACTGTATACCACAGCTGATAAAATCATTATGTACGACCAGGTAGGTACCATATACAGAAGGCTCATCTATAAACAAGGACAAGAAGAGGGACCTGTTCACTCAGGCTACCTTACTGTATACCACAGCTGATAAAATCATTATGTATGACCAGGTAGGTACTATATACAGAAGGCTCATAGAGAGAAAAACAAGGACAAGAAGAGGGACCTGTTCACCCAGACTACCTTACTGTATACCACAGCTGATAAAATCATTATGTACGACCAGGTAGGTACTATATACAGAAGGCTCATAGAGAGATAAACAAGGACAAGAAGAGAGACCTGTTCACCCAGGCTACCTTACTGTATACTACAGCTGATAAAATCATTATGTATGACCAGGTAGGTACTATATACAGATGGCTCATAGAGAGATAAACAAGGACAAGAAGAGAGACCTGTTCACCCAGGCTACCTTACTGTATACCACAGCTGATAAAATCATTATGTACGACCAGGTAGGTACTATATACAGACGGCTCATAGAGAGAAAAACAAGGACAAGAAGAGGGACCTGTTCACCCAGGCTACCTTACTGTATACCACAGCTGATAAAATCATTATGTATGACCAGGTAGGTACTATATACAGACGGCTCATAGAGAGAAAAACAAGGATAAGAAGAGGGACCTGTTCACCCAGGCTACCTTACTGTATACTACAGCTGATAAAATCATTATGTACGACCAGGTAGGTACTATATACAGACGGCTCATAGAGAGAAAAACAAGGACAAGAAGAGGGACCTGTTCACCCAGGCTACCTTACTGTATACCACAGCTGATAAAATCATTATGTATGACCAGGTAGGTACTATATACAGAAGGCTCATAGAGAGAAAAACAAGGACAAGAAGAGAGACCTGTTCACCCAGGCTACCTTACTGTATACTACAGCTGATAAAATCATTATGTATGACCAGGTAGGTACTATATACAGAAGGCTCATAGAGAGAAAAACAAGGACAAAAAGAGGGACCTGTTCACCCAGGCTACCTTACTGTATACCACAGCTGATAAAATCATTATGTATGACCAGGTAGGTACTATATACAGAAGGCTCATAGAGAGAAAAACAAGGACAAAAAGAGGGACCTGTTCACCCAGGCTACCTTACTGTATACTACAGCTGATAAAATCATTATGTACGACCAGGTAGGTACTATATACAGAAGGCTCATAGAGAGATAAACAAGGACAAGAAGAGGGACCTGTTCACTCAGGCTACCTTACTGTATACCACAGCTGATAAAATCATTATGTACGACCAGGTAGGTACTATATACAGAAGGCTCATCCATAAACAAGGACAAGAAGAGGGACCTGTTCACCCAGGCTACCTTACTGTATACCACAGCTGATAAAATCATTATGTACGACCAGGTAGGTACTATATACAGAAGGCTCATAGAGAGAAAAACAAGGACAAGAAGAGGGACCTGTTCACCCAGGCTACCTTACTGTATACCACAGCTGATAAAATCATTATGTATGACCAGGTAGGTACTATATACAGAAGGCTCATAGAGAGAAAAACAAGGACAAGAAGAGGGACCTGTTCACCCAGGCTACCTTACTGTATACCACAGCTGATAAAATCATTATGTACGACCAGGTAGGTACTATATACAGAAGGCTCATAGAGAGATAAACAAGGACAAGAAGAGGGACCTGTTCACTCAGGCTACCTTACTGTATACCACAGCTGATAAAATCATTATGTACGACCAGGTAGGTACTATATACAGAAGGCTCATCCATAAACAAGGACAAGAAGAGGGACCTGTTCACCCAGGCTACCTTACTGTATACCACAGCTGATAAAATCATTATGTACGACCAGGTAGGTACTATATACAGAAGGCTCATAGAGAGAAAAACAAGGACAAGAAGAGGGACCTGTTCACCCAGGCTACCTTACTGTATACCACAGCTGATAAAATCATTATGTATGACCAGGTAGGTACTATATACAGAAGGCTCATAGAGAGAAAAACAAGGACAAGAAGAGGGACCTGTTCACCCAGGCTACCTTACTGTATACCACAGCTGATAAAATCATTATGTATGACCAGGTAGGTACTATGTACAGAAGGCTCATAGAGAGATAAACAAGGACAAGAAGAGAGACCTGTTCACCCAGGCTACCTTACTGTATACCACAGCTGATAAAATCATTATGTACGACCAGGTAGGTACTATATACAGAAGGCTCATAGAGAGAAAAACAAGGACAAGAAGAGGGACCTGTTCACCCAGGCTACCTTACTGTATACCACAGCTGATAAAATCATTATGTACGACCAGGTAGGTACTATATACAGAAGGCTCATAGAGAGAAAAACAAGGACAAGAAGAGGGACCTGTTCACCCAGGCTACCTTACTGTATACCACAGCTGATAAAATCATTATGTACGACCAGGTAGGTACTATATACAGACGGCTCATAGAGAGAAAAACAAGGATAAGAAGAGGGACCTGTTCACCCAGGCTACCTTACTGTATACTACAGCTGATAAAATCATTATGTACGACCAGGTAGGTACTATATACAGACGGCTCATAGAGAGAAAAACAAGGACAAGAAGAGGGACCTGTTCACCCAGGCTACCTAACTGTATACCACAGCTGATAAAATCATTATGTACGACCAGGTAGGTACTATATACAGACGGCTCATAGAGAGAAAAACAAGGATAAGAAGAGGGACCTGTTCACCCAGGCTACCTTACTGTATACTACAGCTGATAAAATCATTATGTACGACCAGGTAGGTACTATATACAGACGGCTCATAGAGAGAAAAACAAGGACAAGAAGAGGGACCTGTTCACCCAGGCTACCTTACTGTATACCACAGCTGATAAAATCATTATGTATGACCAGGTAGGTACTATATACAGACGGCTCATAGAGAGAAAAACAAGGACAAGAAGAGAGACCTGTTCACCCAGGCTACCTTACTGTATACTACAGCTGATAAAATCATTATGTATGACCAGGTAGGTACTATATACAGAAGGCTCATAGAGAGAAAAACAAGGACAAAAAGAGGGACCTGTTCACCCAGGCTACCTTACTGTATACCACAGCTGATAAAATCATTATGTATGACCAGGTAGGTACTATATACAGAAGGCTCATAGAGAGAAAAACAAGGACAAAAAGAGGGACCTGTTCACCCAGGCTACCTTACTGTATACCACAGCTGATAAAATCATTATGTACGACCAGGTAGGTACTATATACAGAAGGCTCATAGAGAGATAAACAAGGACAAGAAGAGGGACCTGTTCACCCAGGCTACCTTACTGTATACCACAGCTGATAAAATCATTATGTATGACCAGGTAGGTACTATATACAGACGGCTCATAGAGAGAAAAACAAGGACAAGAAGAGGGACCTGTTCACCCAGGCTACCTTACTGTATACCACAGCTGATAAAATCATTATGTACGACCAGGTAGGTACTATGTACAGAAGGCTCATAGAGAGATAAACAAGGACAAGAAGAGGGACCTGTTCACCCAGGCTACCTTACTGTATACTACAGCTGATAAAATCATTATGTACGACCAGGTAGGTACTATATACAGAAGGCTCATAGAGAGAAAAACAAGGACAAGAAGAGAGACCTGTTCACCCAGGCTACCTTACTGTATACCACAGCTGATAAAATCATTATGTACGACCAGGTAGGTACTATATACAGACGGCTCATAGAGAGATAAACAAGGACAAGAAGAGGGACCTGTTCACCCAGGCTACCTTACTGTATACTACAGCTGATAAAATCATTATGTATGACCAGGTAGGTACTATATACAGAAGGCTCATAGAGAGAAAAACAAGGACAAGAAGAGGGACCTGTTCACCCAGGCTACCTTACTGTATACTACAGCTGATAAAATCATTATGTATGACCAGGTAGGTACTATATACAGAAGGCTCATAGAGAGATAAACAAGGACAAGAAGAGGGACCTGTTCACTCAGGCTACCTTACTGTATACCACAGCTGATAAAATCATTATGTATGACCAGGTAGGTACTATATACAGAAGGCTCATAGAGAGAAAAACAAGGACAAGAAGAGGGACCTGTTCACCCAGGCTACCTTACTGTATACTACAGCTGATAAAATCATTATGTACGACCAGGTAGGTACTATATACAGAAGGCTCATAGAGAGAAAAACAAGGACAAGAAGAGGGACCTGTTCACCCAGGCTACCTTACTGTATACTACAGCTGATAAAATCATTATGTATGACCAGGTAGGTACTATATACAGAAGGCTCATAGAGAGATAAACAAGGACAAGAAGAGGGACCTGTTCACTCAGGCTACCTTACTGTATACCACAGCTGATAAAATCATTATGTATGACCAGGTAGGTACTATATACAGAAGGCTCATAGAGAGAAAAACAAGGACAAGAAGAGGGACCTGTTCACCCAGGCTACCTTACTATATACCACAGCTGATAAAATCATTATGTACGACCAGGTAGGTACTATATACAGAAGGCTCATAGAGAGAAAAACAAGGACAAGAAGAGGGACCTGTTCACCCAGGCTACCTTACTGTATACCACAGCTGATAAAATCATTATGTACGACCAGGTAGGTACTATATACAGAAGGCTCATAGAGAGAAAAACAAGGATAAGAAGAGAGACCTGTTCACCCAGGCTACCTTACTGTATACTACAGCTGATAAAATCATTATGTACGACCAGGTAGGTACTATATACAGACGGCTCATAGAGAGAAAAACAAGGACAAGAAGAGGGACCTGTTCACCCAGGCTACCTTACTATATACTACAGCTGATAAAATCATTATGTACGACCAGGTAGGTACTATATACAGACGGCTCATAGAGAGATAACAAGGACAAGAAGAGAGACCTGTTCACCCAGGCTACCTTACTGTATACCACAGCTGATAAAATCATTATGTACGACCAGGTAGGTACTATATACAGAAGGCTCATAGAGAGAACAACAAGGACAAGAAGAGAGACCTGTTCACCCAGGCTACCTTACTGTATACCACAGCTGATAAAATCATTATGTACGACCAGGTAGGTACTATATACAGAAGGCTCATAGAGAGATAAACAAGGACAAGAAGAGGGACCTGTTCACCCAGGCTACCTTACTGTATACTACAGCTGATAAAATCATTATGTACGACCAGGTAGGTACTATATACAGAAGGCTCATAGAGAGAAAAACAAGGACAAGAAGAGGGACCTGTTCACCCAGGCTACCTTACTGTATACCACAGCTGATAAAATCATTATGTACGACCAGGTAGGTACTATATACAGAAGGCTCATAGAGAGAAAAACAAGGACAAGAAGAGGGACCTGTTTACTCAGGCTACCTTACTGTATACTACAGCTGATAAAATCATTATGTACGACCAGGTAGGTACTATGTACAGAAGGCTCATAGAGAGATAAACAAGGACAAGAAGAGGGACTTGTTCACCCAGGCTACCTTACTGTATACTACAGCTGATAAAATCATTATGTACGACCAGGTAGGTACTATATACAGACGGCTCATAGAGAGAAAAACAAGGACAAGAAGAGGGACCTGTTCACCCAGGCTACCTTACTGTATACCACAGCTGATAAAATCATTATGTACGACCAGGTAGGTACTATATACAGAAGGCTCATAGAGAGAAAAACAAAGACAAGAAGAGGGACCTATTCACCCAGGCTACCTTACTATATACTACAGCTGATAAAATCATTATGTACGACCAGGTAGGTACTATATACAGAAGGCTCATAGAGAGATAAACAAGGACAAGAAGAGGGACTTGTTCACCCAGGCTACCTTACTGTATACCACAGCTGATAAAATCATTATGTACGACCAGGTAGGTACTATATACAGAAGGCTCATAGAGAGAAAAACAAGGACAAGAAGAGAGACCTGTTCACCCAGGCTACCTTACTGTATACCACAGCTGATAAAATCATTATGTACGACCAGGTAGGTACTATATACAGAAGGCTCATAGAGAGAAAAACAAGGACAAGAAGAGGGACCTGTTCACCCAGGCTACCTTACTGTATACCACAGCTGATAAAATCATTATGTACGACCAGGTAGGTTCTATATACAGAAGGCTCATAGAGAGAAAAACAAGGACAAGAAGAGGGACCTGTTCACTCAGGCTACCTTACTGTATACCACAGCTGATAAAATCATTATGTACGACCAGGTAGGTACTATATACAGACGGCTCATCTATAAACAAGGACAAGAAGAGGGACCTGTTCACCCAGGCTACCTTACTGTATACCACAGCTGATAAAATCATTATGTACGACCAGGTAGGTACTATATACAGACGGCTCATAGAGAGAAAAACATGGACAAGAAGAGAGACCTGTTCACCCAGGCTACCTTACTATATACCACAGCTGATAAAATCATTATGTACGACCAGGTAGGTACTATATACAGAAGGCTCATAGAGAGAAAAACAAGGACAAGAAGAGGGACCTGTTCACCCAGGCTACCTTACTGTATACCACAGCTGATAAAATCATTATGTACGACCAGGTAGGTACTATATACAGAAGGCTCATAGGGAGAAAAACAAGGACAAGAAGAGGGACCTGTTCACCCAGGCTACCTTACTGTATACTACAGCTGATAAAATCATTATGTACGACCAGGTAGGTACTATATACAGAAGGCTCATAGAGAGAAAAACAAAGACAAGAAGAGGGACCTGTTCACCCAGGCTACCTTACTGTATACTACAGCTGATAAAATCATTATGTACGACCAGGTAGGTACTATATACAGAAGGCTCATAGAGAGAAAAACAAAGACAAGAAGAGGGACCTGTTCACCCAGGCTACCTTACTATATACCACAGCTGATAAAATCATTATGTACGACCAGGTAGGTACTACGTACAGAAGGCTCATAGAGAGAAAAACAAAGACAAGAAGAGGGACCTGTTCACCCAGGCTACCTTACTGTATACTACAGCTGATAAAATCATTATGTACGACCAGGTAGGTACTATGTACAGACGGCTCATAGAGAGAAAAACAAGGACAAGAAGAGGGACCTGTTCACTCAGGCTACCTTACTGTATACCACAGCTGATAAAATCATTATGTACGACCAGGTAGGTACTATGTACAGACGGCTCATAGAGAGAAAAACAAGGACAAGAAGAGAGACCTGTTCACCCAGGCTACCTTACTGTATACCACAGCTGATAAAATCATTATGTACGACCAGGTAGGTACTATGTACAGACGGCTCATAGAGAGAAAAACAAGGACAAGAAGAGAGACCTGTTCACCCAGGCTACCTTACTGTATACCACAGCTGATAAAATCATTATGTACGACCAGGTAGGTACTATATACAGACGGCTCATAGAGAGATAAACAAGGACAAGAAGAGGGACCTGTTCACCCAGGCTACCTTACTGTATACCACAGCTGATAAAATCATTATGTACGACCAGGTAGGTACTATATACAGAAGGCTCATAGAGAGAAAAACAAAGACAAGAAGAGGGACCTGTTCACCCAGGCTACCTTACTGTATACTACAGCTGATAAAATCATTATGTACGACCAGGTAGGTACTATGTACAGAAGGCTCATAGAGAGAAAAACAAGGACAAGAAGAGGGACCTGTTCTCCCAGGCTACCTTACTATATACCACAGCTGATAAAATCATTATGTACGACCAGGTAGGTACTATATACAGAAGGCTCATAGAGAGAAAAACAAGGACAAGAAGAGGGACCTGTTCACCCAGGCTACCTTACTGTATACCACAGCTGATAAAATCATTATGTACGACCAGGTAGGTACTATATACAGAAGGCTCATCCATAAACAAGGACAAGAAGAGGGATCTGTTCACTCAGGCTACCTTACTGTATACCACAGCTGATAAAATCATTATGTACAACCAGGTAGGTACTATATACAGAAGGCTCATAGAGAGAAAAACAAGGACAAGAAGAGGGACCTGTTCACCCAGGCTACCTTACTGTATACCACAGCTGATAAAATCATTATGTACGACCAGGTAGGTACTATATTCAGAAGGCTCATAGAGAGAAAAACAAGGACAAGAAGAGGGACCTGTTCACCCAGGCTACCTTACTGTATACCACAGCTGATAAAATCATTATGTACGACCAGGTAGGTACTATATACAGAAGGCTCATAGAGAGAAAAACAAGGACAAGAAGAGGGACCTGTTCACTCAGGCTACCTTACTGTATACCACAGCTGATAAAATCATTATGTACGACCAGGTAGGTACTATATACAGAAGGCTCATAGAGAGAAAAACGAGGACAAGAAGAGGGACCTGTTCACCCAGGCTACCTTACTGTATACCACAGCTGATAAAATCATTATGTACGACCAGGTAGGTACTATATACAGAAGGCTCATAGAGAGAAAAACGAGGACAAGAAGAGGGACCTGTTCACCCAGGCTACCTTACTGTATACCACAGCTGATAAAATCATTATGTACGACCAGGTAGGTACTATATACAGAAGGCTCATAGAGAGAAAAACAAGGACAAGAAGAGGGACCTGTTCACCCAGGCTACCTTACTGTATACCACAGCTGATAAAATCATTATGTACGACCAGGTAGGTACTATATACAGAAGGCTCATAGAGAGAAAAACGAGGACAAGAAGAGGGACCTGTTCACCCAGGCTACCTTACTGTATACCACAGCTGATAAAATCATTATGTACGACCAGGTAGGTACTATATACAGACGGCTCATAGAGAGAAAAACAGGGACAAGAAGAGAGACCTGTTCACCCAGGCTACCTTACTGTATACCACAGCTGATAAAATCATTATGTACGACCAGGTAGGTACTATATACAGAAGGCTCATAGAGAGAAAAACAAGGACAAGAAGAGAGACCTGTTCACCCAGGCTACCTTACTGTATACTACAGCTGATAAAATCATTATGTACGACCAGGTAGGTCAAGGTTTATAAATAATGAGGAGAATATCGGTAAAAAGAGAGGCCAAGGTGCTGTTTCATAAAGCAATATTTATCATAAATTTGACGTATGCCCATTTATTTTGCACTGAGTAACAAGCGATAAGGGTTGGCAATCCGGCTATGAAACTGCACCCTGTTTACTCAGACAACTTTACTGTAAAACTGAAAAAATAAGGATGTAAGACCAGGTGATTGTTGGAGGAAAGTCAAGAAAGTTTGAGATTGTATCAAAATATCTAGGAGAAGACAAACAAAAAAGGACCTACATTATTGTACACCATGGTTGAAAGTTAGGTTCAAAAACAATAAGGGTAGTTAGGATGGAAAAGACACATTACTCTTGATCTCAACTGACAAAATTATATTGAAGAATGTAGCACTTGAAAGAGACATTGGACAGTTTTAACTTTTTGTCTCTATTTCCGGGAATCGCTTAAAAGAATTTAATGTTTTTTTTTACTATAAATATTTGAACATGTCAAAATTTTTCTTTCAGAATCACTTGTTAGGCAGAGCGTACTTCTGTTTGTTGGAAGGAGACAAGATGGATCAGGCTGATGCCCAGTTTAACTTCGTGTTAGGACAGGTATTTCTTTTTAACTTCGTGTTAGGACAGGTATTTCTTTTTAACTTCGTGTAAGGACAGGTATTTCTTTTTAACTTCGTGTTAGGACAGGTATTTCTTTTTAACTTCGTGTTAGGACAGGTATTTCTTTTTAACTTCGTGTTAGGACAGGTATTTCTTTTTAACTTCGTGTTAGGACAGGTATTTCTTTTTAACTTCGTGTTAGGACAGGTATTTCTTTTTAACTTCGTGTAAGGACAGGTATTTCTTTTTAACTTCGTGTTAGGACAGGTATTTCTTTTTAACTTCGTGTTAGGACAGGTATTTCTTTTTAACTTCGTGTTAGGACAGGTATTTCTTTTTAACTTCGTGTTAGGACAGGTATTTCTTTTTAACTTCGTGTTAGGACAGGTATTTCTTTTTAACTTCGTGTTAGGACAGGTATTTCTTTTTAACTTCGTGTTAGGACAGGTATTTCTTTTTAACTTCGTGTTAGGACAGGTATTTCTTTTTAACTTCGTGTTAGGACAGGTATTTCTTTTTAACTTTGTGTTAGGACAGGTATTTCTTTTTAACTTCGTGTTAGGACAGGTATTTCTTTTTAACTTCGTGTTAGGACAGGTATTTCTTTTTAACTTCGTGTTAGGACAGGTATTTCTTTTTTATTATAAAAAAAACCTTTTACTTTTCATTAGAATATATAAAACAACCATGTTGATAAAGGCAATAAAAGAAAATAAGTATTCTCCTCTTTTAAAAAATCTGATTTCTTAAGTAAAGGAACATATAAACAATCAAATTTCGTAATTTTTTTTCTGGAAACATTAAATAAGAATGTATCATATAATTATATCGTATAATAGTTATGTGAAACTTTTTTTACAATCAAGTTATAGGATTTTGCTCTGTAAAATATCAGATAAGATTTTCTGCAATTGATGATGCTTGTAAGAACATAACCTGTTTCAGGCCAACAACAATATCCCATCACTGCTGGGTAAGGCATGCATAGCCTTTAACAAGAAAGACTTCAGAGGGGCCCTGGCCTACTACAAGAAAGCCCTGAGGACCAACCCCAGCTGTCCTGCCTCAGTTAGGCTCGGAATGGGGCACTGTTTTGTCAAACTGCAGAAAATAGAAAGGGCAAGGTAAGGAGAGAAAATGATGAGATATGAAATGTTCACAAAACAAATGCAGTTAAAAAATTGTTTTACCTTGGGTTTGACATGTTGGTAATGATTTTTATTTTTCATGTTTAAGTAAGCTTTTACAAATAGAAAAAACAAAACTTATTCATTAGATATTTTCAGGCAAAAAATTGTTCAATAGAAAATAATGAGATGTGGAATAAGTGACTGTGTACACGACACAGCTCACATAACAAACAGTAATTTAGAAAATAAACACAATGGAAAACTGCCAGCAGCCTTCAATGAGGCCAGTAGGCCCTGCTCACTGTTAAGATAGTAATGTTTATTTTTAGGGAGTTAACTTCTTAGCAAACACCTATGGAAACATTTTCATGGATCTGTTTCTTTTGATAGACAAGATGATTTTAAAATACTACCAAAAATATTAATTACTTCAACTTTGAAGACTGTGTTATTTTACAGATTAGCCTTTGAGCGAGCCTTACAGCTTGACTCTCAGTGTGTAGGAGCATTAGTAGGCCTGGCCATCCTAGAGCTGAATGCTAAGACCCAGGACTCTATTAAGAATGGTGTACAGTTGTTATCTAAAGCTTATACAATTGACTCAGCTAATCCTATGGTCCTCAACCATCTAGCTAACCACTTCTTCTATAAGAAGGTACTTTTAAATCATATACTGAAACTTGCAAAATCTTTTACATATATGACATATAATTTGATTGATCACCATCTTAAAGTTCTACTGAATAAGAGAAAGAAGCATTGATGAACCAAAAGTTCAAGAAGACAAAAAGAAAATCAGTAGACATTAATTTTTTGTTAAGTTTTTATAATGTCAATTTTGATTTGTTAATAGTACTGAGGTAATGAAGTTTAATTTCGCTATGAAACTCACCAGCACGTGTGGGCCTTTGCCCTTATTACGCTTCATTAAAAATATACTTGGGTCCATCTTGTACACACCAATAAAACTACAAAATTTTGCATTTAATGTATAAAACCTTATCGAGAAAAAAAACCAAACAACCTACAACACAATAAGTTACCCGCAATCAGCGATGCAAACTGAAATTGAAACTAACGAACACAGGGGTTCCAGAAGGGGAAGCAGTTTCTTCTTGTTTCAAACACACCCATTGCCATCAATAAAGTGAAGGTCAAGTTTGTTTTTATAATCAGAAAAGACTGTCAGTCTAAAATATTTATCTTTGATTTTTCAATGTAAATCATTTTATAGACTGAGGTACATTCGATTACATTATTTAGACAACCGTATGTTTAAATTCAACTTCAAATTACCAGTAATAGATTAGATGTGAACATAACTGTTATCTCATTTTTCTATAGGATTACCAGAAAGTTCAGCATCTTGCCCTGCATGCTTTCCATAACACAGAGAATGAAGGCATGAGAGCAGAAAGTTGTTATCAGCTGGCCAGGTCATTTCATGTACAGGTAGGTTATCTCAGGATATCAGAAGGAAAGGTGGAGGTTATTATTCTTACAACTTCTAACTTTTCTCTTGAAACACATTTACTTGGTTCAAATTCATAATTTTCCTTTTAGTGTTGCAGAACCAATTTAATGAATGTAAGAATTTGGTTGCTTCCGTGGTTCAAATTGTTTAACCAACTTATATCAATTGTTTAAATGCTATTTACCCAACACTATTATACCGTCTGTATAAAATGTAGAATGACTTTGATCAAGTGATAAAATATTATTACCAGCTGACATAGTGTTCAATCTTAGTTTTGTTCTACCAACTACTTATAATTATCTGTTTCTATTTAGAATGACTTTGACCAGGCTTTCCAGTATTATTACCAGTCAACTCAGTTTTCACCACCTAGTTTTGTCCTGCCATTCTTTGGTTTGGGTCAGATGTACATTAACAGAGGGGACAATGAAAATGTAAGTAGTTAAGACGGTCTGTTACAATATGTCTATGGCTTTAGATAATATGTAGGATAGTTTTGAAAAGTTTACAATGATGTTTCATTTATGTTATTAGATCAACTTTTTTGCCAAAAAATAGTTGACTTATGAACTTTATGTTGCATATGGTTGAATGTCTGTCTGTTTTTTTTTATTATTAAACATTAATGTTAAATGCTGCAGAAAAATGAGTTCACAATGAAAGAGAGATATTAAATTCAAAAACCCATTTCTCCATTTCTTTTGAAATGTCTGGACAATTGTGGTCTTAAATTTCAATGTCGACTCCTTTTGGATATTAGAGATGGTCCATTCTTGTTCTTCTATTTCATTCTAACCTTTATTTTCATTTTTCCCTGGTCTAAGAAGTGGAGCAAACCATAGGTGTCACTTTACCGATGGCATCAACCTTAACTTTTGTTTTAAGGTTAAATGACCACTTCCATATCTCAAAAACTATAAGTCCTAGTTTGATGAAACTTGGTAAGCATCTGCCCCAGTAGTAGCTCAGCACTTTGCATCCTCATCTATTGACCTTGACATTGATTTTCCTGTTGAATGACTTTGATAGTTTTTGAGGAATGACATGGAATTTTAAAAGTGCAGGCAGGCGAGACATGCTTTAATGTTAACTCTTGTTTAATGTTGATAATATATTCATTGTTATTGTAATTAGAATGTTAACATTTGTTTTAATTATTCTCCAGGCTTCCCAGTGTTTTGAGAAGGTTTTGAAGGCCCAGCCTGGTAACTATGAAACAATGAAGATTTTAGGATCATTGTACGCTAACTCTCCCGAACCTTCTAAGAGGGATATAGCAAAGGTAACTATGAAACAATGAAGATTTTAGGATCTTTGTATGCTAATTCTCCCGAGCCTTCTAAGAGGGATATAGCAAAGGTAACTATGAAACAATGAAGATTTTAGGATTATTGTACGCTAACTCTCCTGAACCTTCTAAGAGGGATATAGCAAAGGTAACTATGAAACAATGAAGATTTTAGGATTATTGTACGCTAACTCTCCCGAGCCTTCTAAGAGGGATATAGCAAAGGTAACTATGAAACAATGAAGATTTTAGGATCATTGTACGCTAACTCTCACAAACCTTCTAAGAGGGATATAGCAAAGGTAACTATGAAACAATGAAGATTTTAGGATTATTGTACGCTAACTCTCCCGAGCCTTCTAAGAGGGATATAGCAAAGGTAACTATGAAACAATGAAGATTTAAGGATTATTGTACGCTAACTCTCCTGAGCCTTCTAAGAGGGATATAGCAAAGGTAACTATGAAACAATGAAGATTTTAGGATCATTGTATGCTAACTCTCCTGAGCCTTCTAAGAGGGATATAGCAAAGGTAACTATGAAACAATGAAGATTTTAGGATCATTGTATGCTAACTCTCCAGAGCCTTCTAAGAGGGACATAGCAAAGGTAACTATGAAACGATGAAGATTTTAGGATCATTGTACGCTAACTCTCCCGAACCTTCTAAGAGGGATATAGTAAAGGTAACTATGAAACTATGAAGATTTTAGGATCATTGTACGCTAACTCTCCCGAACCTTCTAAGAGGGATATAGCAAAGGTAACTATGAAACAATGAAGATTTTAGGATCATTGTATGCTAACTCACCTGAACCTTCTAAGAGGGATATAGCAAAGGTAACTATGAAACAATGAAGATTTTAGGATCATTGTATGCTAACTCTCCGGAACCTTCTAAGAGGGATATAGCAAAGGTAACTATGAAACAATGAAGATTTTAGGATCATTGTATGCTAACTCTCCCGAACCTTCTAAGAGGGATATAGCAAAGGTAACTATGAAACAATGAAGATTTTAGGATCATTGTACGCTAACTCTCCCGAGCCTTCTAAGAGGGACATAGCAAAGGTAACTATGAAACAATGAAGATTTTAGGATCATTGTACGCTAACTCTCCAGAGCCTTCTAAGAGGGACATAGCAAAGGTAACTATGAAACAATGAAGATTTTAGGATCATTGTACGCTAACTCTACTGAGCCTTCTAAGAGGGATATAGCAAAGGTAACTATGAAACAATGAAGATTTTAGGATCATTGTACGCTAACTCTCCCGAACCTTCTAAGAGGGATATAGCAAAGGTAACTATGAAACAATGAAGATTTTAGGATCATGGTCACTAACTCTCCCGAGCCTTCTAAGAGGGATATAGCAAAGGTAACTATGAAACAATGAAGATTTTAGGATCATTGTACGCTAACTCTCCCGAACCTTCTAAGAGGGATATAGCAAAGGTAACTATGAAACAATGAAGATTTTAGGATCATGGTCACTAACTCTCCCGAGCCTTCTAAGAGGGATATAGCAAAGGTAACTATGAAACAATGAAGATTTTAGGATCATGGTCACTAACTCTCCCGAGCCTACTAAGAGGGATATAGCAAAGGTAACTATGAAACAATGAAGATTTTAGGATCATTGTACGCCAACTCTCCCGAACCTTCTAAGAGGGATATAGCAAAGGTAACTATGAAACAATGAAGATTTTAGGATCATGGTCACTAACTCTCCCGAGCCTTCTAAGAGGGATATAGCAAAGGTAACTATGAAACAATGAAGATTTTAGGATCATTGTACGCTAACTCTCCCGAGCCTTCTAAGAGGGATATAGCAAAGGTAACTATGAAACAATGAAGATTTTAGAATCATTGTACGCTAACTCTCCCGAACCTTCTAAGAGGGATATAGCAAAGGTAACTATGAAACAATGAAGATTTTAGGATCATTGTACGCTAACTCTCCCGAGCCTTCTAAGAGGGATATAGCAAAGGTAACTATGAAACAATGAAGATTTTAGGATCATTGTATGCTAACTCTCCGGAACCTTCTAAGAGGTATATAGCAAAGGTAACTATGAAACAATGAAGATTTTAGGATCATTGTACGCTAACTCTCCCGAGCCTTCTAAGAGGGATATAGCAAAGGTAACTATGAAACAATGAAGATTTTAGGATCATTGTACGCTAACTCTCCCTAACCTTGTAAGAGGGATATAGCAAAGGTAACTATGAAACAATGAAGATTTTAGGATCATTGTATGCTAACTCTCCTGAGCCTTCTAAGATAGATATAGCAAAGGTAACTATGAAACAATGAAGATTTTAGGATCATTGTACGCTAACTCTCCCGAGCCTTCTAAGAGGGATATAGCAAAGGTAACTATGAAACAATGAAGATTTTAGGATCATTGTACGCTAACTCTCCCGAGCCTTCTAAGAGGGATATAGCAAAGGTAACTATGAAACAATGAAGATTTTAGGATCATTGTATGCTAACTCTCCTGAGCCTTCTAAGAGGGATATAGCAAAGGTAACTATGAAACAATGAAGATTTTAGGATCATTGTATGCTAAATCTCCCGAGCCTTCTAAGAGGGATATAGCAAAGGTAACTATGAAACAATGAAGATTTTAGGATCATTGTACGCTAACTCTCCCGAACCTTCTAAGATAGATATAGCAAAGGTAACTATGAAACAATGAAGATTTTAGGATCATTGTACGCTAACTCTCCCTAACCTTGTAAGAGGGATATAGCAAAGGTAACTATGAAACAATGAAGATTTTAGGATCATTGTACGCTAACTCTCCTGAACCTTCTAAGAGGGATATAGCAAAGGTAACTATGAAACAATGAAGATTTTAGGATCATTGTACGCTAACTCTCCCGAGCCTTCTAAGAGGGATATAGCAAAGGTAACTATGAAACAATGAAGATTTTAGGATCATTGTATGCTAACTCTCCTGACCTTCTAAGAGGGATATAGCAAAGGTAACTATGAAACATTGAAGATTTTAGGATCATTGTACGCTAACTCTCCTGAACCTTCCAAGAGGGATATAGCAAAGGTAACTATGAAACAATGAAGATTTTAGGATCATTGTACGCTAACTCTCCCGAGCCTTCTAAGAGGGATATAGCAAAGGTAACTATGAAACAATGAAGATTTTAGGATCATTGTATGCTAACTCTCCCGAGCCTTCTAAGAGGGATATAGCAAAGGTAACTATGAAACAATGAAGATTTTAGGATCATTGTACGCTAACTCTCCTGACCTTCTAAGAGGGATATAGCAAAGGTAACTATGAAACAATGAAGATTTTAGGATCATTGTACACTAACTCTCCTGAGCCTTCTAAGAGGGATATAGCAAAGGTAACTATGAAACAATGAAGATTTAAGGATCATTGTACGCTAACTCTCCCGAACCTTCTAAGAGGGATATAGCAAAGGTAACTATGAAACAATGAAGATTTTAGGATCATTGTACGCTAACTCTCCCGAGCCTTCTAAGAGGGATATAGCAAAGGTAACTATGAAACAATGAAGATTTTAGGATCATTGTACGCTAACTCTCCCGAGCCTTCTAAGAGGGATATAGCAAAGGTAACTATGAAACAATGAAGATTTTAGGATCATTGTACGCTAACTCTCCCGAGCCTTCTAAGAGGGATATAGCAAAGGTAACTATGAAACAATGAAGATTTTAGGATCATTGTACGCTAACTCTCCAGAGCCTTCTAAGAGGGATATAGCAAAGGTAACTATGAAACAATGAAGATTTTAGGATCTTTGTACGCTAACTCTCTCGAACCTTCTAAGAGGGATATAGCAAAGGTAACTATGAAACAATGAAGATTTTAGGATCATTGTACGCTAACTCTCCCGAACTTTCTAAGAGGGATATAGCAAAGGTAACTATGAAACAATGAAGATTTTAGGATCATTGTACGCTAACTCTCCCGAGCCTTCTAAGAGGGATATAGCAAAGGCAGGTCTCTAAGGACTCCTTGTTTTTCTAGATATTAAAAAAAAAAGAAAAGTAAATCTATTTATATTTGAAATAGTTTTACTTGTTTCAGTATGAATATTTTATAAAAGGACATGGAGTAAATGTACAGAAGACCATAACACATAAGTAAACTCCAACTGCAATTATTTTTTATAAGCTGTATGGATTTCAGAAATTTATTCCTCATCAGCAGCACTATAACTCAAACATAGGAAATCCACAATTCAAAACAAGAGCTGAAAATGCATAAAACCAAATGAAACCCAAATAATCAGTAATATGTGATATATCTAATGACACACTACAATTCCTTGGAAATCATCTTCTTTAAGGATGAATTCTTTGTGAAATCTATAACGTGTGCTGGTAGTTTTTCCACATTGACTATATTCCTCTTTTAGCCATTGAAAACAACAATTATTCACCAAATAATTCAATTAACCTAATCGGGTTCAGAAACTTGATAGGCCTTGTTGTTAGAAAAAAGTGTTTCCTCCATAGATTTTATATACATGTAGTTTAGCCCACTTGTATTGTATTATCAAAATTAATTTCCATTCACACATATTAAGAAATTACTGAAAATACAAAAATATTGTATTGTAATCTTATTGTTCTATTTACAGCAACATCTGAAGAAGGTATCAGAACAGTTCCCTGATGATGTAGAAGCCTGGATAGAACTGGCACAGATCCTAGAACAGAATGATGTTCAGGTAATACTCTCTCACACTTGATATTCCAAGTAGTCCTTCCCCCTCTAATACAACCAAGTAACTTCTTAATTAATCCAGGTGACTTAGAGCATGGATAGAGTTAATCTCAGTTCTAGAACAGAATGATGTTCAGGTAATACTCTCTCTATTGATACTCCAAGTAGTCCTTCCCCCTCTAATACAACCAAGTAACTTCCCCTTAATTAATCCAGGTGACTTAGAGCATGGATAGAGTTAATCTCAGTTTCAGAACAGAATGATGTTCAGGTCATACTCTCTCACACTTGATATTCCAAGTAGTCCTTCCCCTCTAATACAACCAAGTAACTTCCCCTTAATTAATCCAGGTGACTTAGAGCATGGATAGAGTTAATCTCAGTTTCAGAACAGAATGATGTTCAGGTAATACTCTCTCACACTTGATATTCCAAGTAGTCCTTCCCCTCTAATACAACCAAGTAACTTCTGAATTAATCCAGGTGACTTAGAGCATGGATAGAGTTAATCTCAGTTTCAGAACAGAATGATGTTCAGGTCATACTCTCTCACACTTGATATTCCAAGTAGTCCTTCCCCTCTAATACAACCAAGTAACTTCTTAATTAATCCAGGTGACTTAGAGCATGGATAGAGTTAATCTTAGTTTCAGAACAGAATGATGTTCAGGTAATACTCTCTCACACTTGATATTCCAAGTAGTCCTTCCCCCTCTAATACAACCAAGTTACTTCTTAATTAATCCAGGTGGCTTAGAGCATGGATAGAGTTAATCTCAGTTCTAGAACAGAATGATGTTCAGGTCATACTCTCTCACACTTGATATTCCAAGTAGTCCTTCCCCTCTAATACAACCAAGTAACTTCCCCTTAATTAATCCAGGTGACTTAGAGCATGGATAGAGTTATCTCAGTTTCAGAACAGAATGATGTTCAGGTAATACTCTCTCACACTTGATATTCCAAGTAGTCCTTCCCCTCTAATACAACCAAGTAACTTCCCCTTAATTAATCCAGGTGACTTAGAGCATGGATAGAGTTAATCTTAGTTTCAGAACAGAATGATGTTCAGGTAATACTCTCTCACACTTGATATTCCAAGTAGTCCTTCCCCTCTAATACAACCAAGTAACTTCCCCTTAATTAATCCAGGTGACTTAGAGCATGGATAGAGTTAATCTCAGTTTCAGAACAGAATGATGTTCAGGTCATACTCTCTCACACTTGATATTCCAAGTAGTCCTTCCCCTCTAATACAACCAAGTAACTTCCCCTTAATTAATCCAGGTGACTTAGAGCATGGATAGAGTTAATCTCAGTTCTAGAACAGAATGATGTTCAGGTCATACTCTCTCACACTTGATTATCCAAAGGGGCCTTCCCCCTCTAATACAACCAAGTAACTTCTGAATTAATCCAGGTTACTTAGAGCATGGATAGAGTTATCTCAGTTTCAGAACAGAATGATGTTCAGGTCATACTCTCTCACACTTGATATTCCAAGTAGTCCTTCCCCTCTAATACAACCAAGTAACTTCCCCTTAATTAATCCAGGTGACTTAGAGCATGGATAGAGTTAATCTCAGTTTCAGAACAGAATGATGTTCAGGTCATACTCTCTCACACTTGATATTCCAAGTAGTCCTTCCCCTCTAATACAACCAAGTAACTTCCCCTTAATTAATCCAGGTGGCTTAGAGCATGGATAGAGTTAATCTCAGTTCTAGAACAGAATGATGTTCAGGTCATACTCTCTCACACTTGATACTCCAAGTAGTCCTTCCCCTCTAATACAACCAAGTAACTTCCCCTTAATTAATCCAGGTGACTTAGAGCATGGATAGAGTTAATCTCAGTTTCAGAACAGAATGATGTTCTGGTAATACTCTCTCACACTTGATATTCCAAGTAGTCCTTCCCCTCTAATACAACCAAGTTACTTCCCCTTAATTAATCCAGGTGGCTTAAAGCATGGATAGAGTTAATCTTAGTTTCAGAACAGAATGATGTTCTGGTAATACTCTCTCACACTTGATATTCCAAGTAGTCCTTCCCCTCTAATACAACCAAGTTACTTCCCCTTAATTAATCCAGGTGACTTAGAGCATGGATAGAGTTAATCTTAGTTTCAGAACAGAATGATGTTCTGGTAATACTCTCTCTCTTGATACTCCAAGTAGTCCTTCCCCTCTAATACAACCAAGTAACTTCTTAATTAATCCAGGTGGCTTAGAGCATGGATAGAGTTAATCTTAGTTTCAGAACAGAATGATGTTCTGGTAATACTCTCTCTCTTGATATTCCAAGTAGTCCTTCCCCTCTAATACAACCAAGTAACTTCCCCTTAATTAATCCAGGTGACTTAGAGCATGGATAAAGTTAATCTCAGTTCTAGAACAGAATGATGTTCAGGTAATACTCTCTCACACTTGATATTCCAAGTAGTCCTTCCCCTCTAATACAACCAAGTAACTTCCCCTTAATTAATCCAGGTGACTTAGAGCATGGATAGAGTTAATCTCAGTTCTAGAACAGAATGATGTTCAGGTAATACTCTCTCACACTTGATATTCCAAGTAGTCCTCCCCCCTCTAATACAACCAAGTAACTTCTTAATTAATCCAGGTGACTTAGAGCATGGATAGAGCTATCTTAGTTTCAGAACAGAATGATGTTCATGTAATACTCTCTCACACTTGATACTCCAAGTAGTCCTTCCCCCTCTAATACAACCAAGTAACTTCTTAATTAATCCAGGTGACTTAGAGCATGGATAGAGTTAATCTTAGTTTCAGAACAGAATGATGTTCAGGTAATACTCTCTCACACTTGATATTCCAAGTAGTCCTTCCCCCTCTAATACAACCAAGTAACTTTCCCTTAATTAATCCAGGTGGCTTAGAGCATGGATAAAGTTAATCTCAGTTTCAGAACAGTATGATGTTCAGGTAATACTCTCTCACACTTGATATTCCAAGTAGTCCTTCCCCCTCTAATACAACCAAGTAACTTCTTAATTAATCCAGGTGACTTAGAGCATGGATAGAGCTATCTTAGTTTCAGAACAGAATGATGTTCAGGTAATACTCTCTCACACTTGATATTCCAAGTAGTCCTTCCCCTCTAATACAACCAAGTAACTTCCCCTTAATTAATCCAGGTGACTTAGAGCATGGATAGAGTTAATCTCAGTTTCAGAACAGAATGATGTTCTGGTAATACTCTCTCTATTGATACTCCAAGTAGTCCTTCCCCTCTAATACAACCAAGTAACTTCCCCTTAATTAATCCAGGTGACTTAGAGCATGGATAGAGTTAATCTTAGTTTCAGAACAGAATGATGTTCAGGTCATACTCTCTCACACTTGATATTCCAAGTAGTCCTTCCCCTCTAATACAACCAAGTAACTTCCCCTTAATTAATCCAGGTGACTTAGAGCATGGATAGAGTTAATCTCAGTTTCAGAACAGAATGATGTTCAGGTCATACTCTCTCACACTTGATATTCCAAGTAGTCCTTCCCCTCTAATACAACCAAGTAACTTCTTAATTAATCCAGGTGGCTTAGAGCATGGATAAAGTTAATCTCAGTTTCAGAACAGAATGATGTTCAGGTAATACTCTCTCACAATTGATAATCCAAAGGGGCCTTCCCCCTCTAATACAACCAATTAACTTTTTAATTAATCCAGATGACTTTGAGTAGTTTAGAACAGAATAATGTTAAGGTAAATGCATTTTTACAATAACATTGAAATATAAATATTTTTAACATGTAGATTTTACCTATTTTTCAGGGAGCCCTTTCTGCATATGGTAAAGCTACAACTATACTGAAAGAAAAGATTGAAGCAGATGTACCACCAGAAATATTAAACAATGTGGCAGCCCTTCATTTCAGACTTGGAAATCTACAAGAGGCTAAGGTATAAACATGTTACTTAACCTCCGTTCATCTATTTTAACTTTGATTTCAAATTTGGCACACAGCTTAAACAAGGTGAGTTGTACCATGCCGCCTCATTCCAGGTCTGTCTGTTTGTCATCTTCTTCCTGTTTTTTTAGGTGAATTAGACTTTTTTTCAAGGGTCAAAAATGAAATTGTTCAGCTTTTACCTTGACACAGATTTTGAACTTAAATTTAGTACACATCTTTAGCCAGATAAGTTCTACATAGCATTATCATTATAGCTCTGTCATTTATCTACTTCCTGTTTTTCAATTGGTTGAGAAAGGGTATGCTTAGGCCAGCATGTGCAACCAATGTTCAGTCTATTTAGATTTTGTATAAAAGTTTTTATGCAATCATTTACTAAATTTACCCCAGAAAATTACATTACTAAAACAATTATAGATAGTCTTTTGTAAAGCAACACTAAAATGTAACAGACTAGCAGGACCAGCTAAGGCAACACATTTTGCTCTCTGTTGAAGTGTTTGTTCATCCCTGCATTAAGTGATTTTCATGTGGTGAGAACAAAAATAAACTAAACTTCATTCATGTATGTCTGTCCACTGGGTGATGGAACCACATTTAAGTCTGAATTAGAACTTTTCATGTTTTGACTGCTTTTTTTTCAGAAATTTTACGAGTCATCATTGGAAAGATCTAGAAGTGAAGCTCAGCATGATGAAACTTACTACAGTGCTATCTCCGTGACGACGACCTATAACCTTGCTGTCCTTCATGAGGCTACACACGAGTATGATGATGCAGAGAGACTGTATAAAAGTATCCTTAGAGAACATCCTAATTATGTAGACTGTGAGTTTATTGTTACTGACAGATTTATGATAAAAAAATGAAAATGTTATAAAAGAATTATCTGATTTGCAATAAAGTGCACCATGGGATGATGTAATACAATCACATTATTGTTCAGATAAAGCATGTTTTAGTTATAAAATGAACTAACATGGTATTAGAAAATACATTAAGCTCAAAGGCCTTGTAGGGCAGATCCAGAAATTTTTGAAGTGTTTTACCATCCTTAGTGTACTGAAGACAAAAAAAGGGGGTGTCCCAAGCAATTTTTACAACCCCTGGAACCCCTCTCTCTAGATCCGTCGTTTCAGTATTTATTGTACCTGATGTAACATAAACAACCAGAAAAATATGTTAAAAGCTCTAAGTTCAATATGTTTTTCAGTTCTCAACAATTTAGTATAGAGATTTAATACATGTATATTTATTCTAAAACATGGTGGTTATGTTTAGTAAAATTTTAAATAGAAATGAAACTATATATTCTGTTTTTCTATCATCAGGTTATTTACGACTTGGGTGTATGGCTAGAGACCGAGGGCAGATTTATGAAGCCTCTGATTGGTTTAAAGAAGCCTTACAAATCAACCAGGTAAGATAACAATAAATTATTAAATACAAAAAATGTTGACATAAGTATCAAATATACATGTATCAGAAAAGTCAATCAAAAACATATCCAAATTTTCATTTCAATATTTATGCATATTGTTCAGATTCTTAAATAACATTGAAAATGAATCCTTTCAAATTGAAGTTTTAAGGATGTTCACTACTAATATTATAAATAAATCAAATTTGATGCCTTGAAAGATAATAGGAAAAGGAATATAATAAGAAAAAAATTGAAAGGTTGGTGACCTCGTTTTCAGGAAAATTGACGTTAAAGTTTTGGCGGGCAAAGGTTTTTCTGACTTTGTCATAGGTTTAGCATTAGCACTAATTAGCTGTTAAAACCCATGACAGAATAAAAAGGATTTGATAAAACTTTGTTTATAGCCTCTTTATCACATATTAAAGACATTGATAACACGAAAATAGGGGGTTTGTGGGCAAAAAATTTAACCCTTTTTTGATGGTAAAAACCAGAGGATTAAAAAAAAAATGACAAAAACCCCAAAACAAGACTAGCAAGCATCCTTAACAAAGAATTTTAAAGCAAACTATTATATTACTCTGAGGCCTGCCCAAAGTCAGTGGTTTCCTTGGGGTATTACTGTTTCATCCACTATTTAAAAACTGCATCAAAATGGGAGTTAATCCCTAAAGCACACACAACTGGTTTTACACTGAGGTGTAAATTAAAAGAGAATTTTATATTGCCTTAAAGATTTATCGTGTCATAAACCATAGACTATTGCAATTGTATACTTTGCTATTCATATTTATTTTTCTTACATCAGGATCATCCAGATGCTTGGTCATTGATAGGAAATCTTCATTTAGCCAAACAGGAGTGGGGACCTGGTCAGAAGAAGTTTGAGAGAATCATTGGACGACCCCAGACAAAAGATGATGCATATTCATTGATTGCTCTGGGAAATGTCTGGTTACAGACACTGCATCAACCAATGAGAGACAAGGATAAGGTAATGAATATTCATTTATTGTTCTGGGAAATGTGTGGCAACAGACACTGCACCAACCAATGAAAGACTAAGATAAGGTAATGAATATTCATTTATTGTTCTGGGAAATGTGTGGCAACAGACACTGCACCAACCAATGAAAGACTAAGATAAGGTTATGAATATTCAATGATTGAAAAAAAAGTTATTTGTTTATACGAGTGGCAAACAAAGTTTAGGGTTAAATAGGAATCATCCTGTCTGTCTACTTTTATGTTTTGTAAGCTAAATTCCTCCTAAACCACTTGATGAATTTTAATTAAACTTTACATGAAGAAAGTAATCACATGTGTATAAAATTTCTCATTGCTGTTGGATATCATTCAGGGGAGATAATTGGGCTAAAAATACATTTATAACTCAGCATTATACCTTGTAAGCCTAACTTCTTCTAAACTGCTTGCAAATTAGACTTAAGTGTTTTTATTTGGCAATATAGAGTTCAATATGCAGGCTTGTTTTATACAACTTACAATTAACAAGTCAGTGACTTCTCTAAAATTTTGAAGTATATATATTTTGTTAAACAGGAGAAGCGTCACCAAGACTTTCTTTTTAATTTAGCAATATATAGTTCAATATGAAGTGTGGTGTATCCATTTGAAGGCTTTTTTATACAAACTAACGTTAAGCAATGTCAGTGACTTCTCTGAAACTTTGAAGTGTTTTTTTTTTTTTTTATTTAACAGGAGAAGCGTCACCAAGATAGAGCATTAGCCATGTATAAACAGGTCTTGAGAAATGATGATAGAAATATATGGGCAGCTAATGGTATAGGTATGTGACATATAACAAATGTCCCAATGTAGCTGATTATTTTCAACACTCTTGGGTTATGGTCTTTGCAATTGTCACCATGTCATAAGACCTTGACCTCATTTTCATGTGGTGGTGTTAAATTTTTTTAAGACTTTTTGTCTCGCCTGTGACAAATGTCGCGAAAGGGGAGACTTAGGTATGCTGGTTCCGAGAGCGGCAGCAGAGTCTACAATTGTTAAAGTTTTTTTAAGTCTGTTTTATGTGAACAAGTTATGGTACACCATTGATATTTGGTATGCAGTTGCATTAGAAACAGTACAGATCAATTCTGTAAGACAATTTTATCTGTATGCTCCTGCAGTCACAGTCTACAGACAACAATTATATACTGATTTGGCCAATGTTAATATTTTTTCTTATGTCTGTTTAACGTGAAGCAGTTGTGGTACAACATTGATATTTGGTATGCAGTTGCATTAGCATTAGTGCAGATCAATTTTAAGGGCCCTTAGGAACTTAGGAATTTGCTGAAAATCCTCATTTATCATCTTGTCATCGCAACTCCCCTGAAACTACTGAACTGAATTCAATAGAACTTGGTATATAGGATGGACACCATATGTTCTTGTGCACATCACCAGGAATTTTTTATCTTCAATTTTTTGTGGGAGTAATGGCCCTTTGAACTTAGAACTTTTTGGGGAAACGGTAGGAGACATCGTTTTTGTAGGCAAAAACAAACTTTAATTTTAAGGGAATTTCGTTTGTATGCTTCTGCAGTCACGGTTTACTGACTTTGAGATACTAAAGTCATTTAGCTAGATATAAGAAGGTTTTCTTAGTCTGTTTTAATGTGAAAAAAATAATGATATTTGGAATACAGTTGCATTTGTATCAATTCAGATCAATTTCTTAAGCAATTGCCAGTACTGTAGATACTTATAACATTTGCATTTTTATTGCACTTCATTTTATACTGTGTCCAGCTGTGACAGGTGAGACATATCTCTGTGTTAACTGTTTATGTGGAAAATAAATAAATCAGAAATTATAATAGCTGCATATAAACTATAATTGGTATCCAGTCTATGCAACTGTTACCATACCATATGACCTGTGATCTCATTTTCACAGTTTCATGACTGTTTATGGGGGGTATAAACTTTTTTGTAAGACTTTTGTGGTGAGACATACAGTTAGGGGTAATGTTCAAAAGCATTTTCATATTTGCCCTATAGATTAAAAACTTTTCAGTCATTATCCACTACAAATATGCATAATGCTGAGTCTTGAATAGACAGGCATAGCAAAATTTAATGTCTGTTGCCTTATGTAATTTTAATTTCCAATTTTACCATAATGATACATGCACATTTAGATCAATCAGGTCTGTATTTCTTATTATCAAAAATATTTAAAAGGTTAATTAAACTTGTTGTTTTGTTGGTGTCATTGTTATTTGGCGGGTACATGTTTTTTGTGGTTGGTTTCCCAGGATGACAGACAGTCATGTAGATAAGAAATATTTAAGTGTTTTAAAATTAAATACATCAAGCAACATCTGTAAACCGCATGAAACTAGGATGGAAAGAGTACAAACGACCAAACATGTTTTTTGAGCTGTTTAGATAGATTGAAAGAACTGTAACTTTATGCAAAATAAAAGTGACAAACCAAGTTGTAGTGCAGCCTCATGTGTGTTTTACTTCACACAGTTTGTTGTCATCACATCTTACTATGTTATGTTTTTTGTTTGGTATTTTCAGAGTAAATAAATATTTGTGGTTGATTTTTTTCTTATCAATAAAGAGTTCAAATAAAACTAAAGCATTGATTACAATTATTTATTTGATAATTTACAAATAAATGCATAACAAAAACATTAACAAAAACTTTACAATAACAAAACAGTTGAATAGCACTAAAGAAATGTTCATGTGTTAACTAATACAACTTCTTCATGGCAATCTGACGTTTCTTTCTGGCAATCTCTGTCAGGGTACGAGTATTGTTGTTACGGTTACGTTTGTTGGCAAACCATTTCTTGACCTGCTCTATGTTGACGTTGCCCTTCTCAGCAATGTCGTTGATGACGGTGTTGCTAGGGTAGGGATGCTCTAGATGTTGGTCGTACCAGTCTTCCATCAACCTTACAGCTTTCTTTGAGAGTAGAGGGCGCTGTTTGATGTTGTAGGTGGCAGGCTGCTGAGTGTTACAGGACGACTCCAGCAGCTGTAGACTTTTCTCCACACGATCCATGATCTGGTGAAGTTGGCTGTCGTAGTGGTTGTTGAGTGACGTCTTGTAGTGCTGTGGGTAGTTAGGACACTGGAGGTGTCTGAATCTGTCAGCCTCAACAGATGCTGCATGGTAACGGTAGAAGTTAGACAGCTTGGTGACATCATCTGGTTTGTACAGCTGTAGCTTGGCAAACCTCTGCTGGAGTTGTTGCTCTCTGTGGAAGACATCTTGGTTTGGTTGGGTTGTCATGGTAACTAGAAGAGACTCGGAGAGTGAATCTGAGGCTGTAAACTCTGTAGCAAGGACTTTCTGGAGGTCCGTGAAGAATGGGTTCTTGGCTAGTGGGCTCTGTGGAGGAGGTGACCCGAGGAGACCTGACAAGGAGTCGTTAAAACGACTGTCCCCTGCTGGACTGTAGAACTTGCTGGGTGTAGTTGGCTTGGTCCTGGGTGTGTTGCCATGGTTACCAAGGTACTGGTCCAGACTGTCATCCTGGTAAGTAAGATCAGGGATGGTGGCTGCTATAACATCAGAGAGAGTAGTGTCTGATGTCAACTGAAGTGGTGTAAAGTCTTCCATGATAGGCAATGAGATGAAACTGACATACTCGACTCAAGTGTCACGGGTATTTATGTGAGCAGCAAAAACAATAGCTTGGACTTCTCTGTCATAATTAAACATTGATTGGTCAATTTGTGGAAACTCATCTTCTGATTAGTTAATTTTACACCATGTGATTTTTCTGAGTAGATAATTATGTTTTAGATTGGTCAATGAACATGATTTGTTTGATTAATCAGACCACTGTGTGGTTTTAATCATTGATTGATCAGATGAAAGTGAAAGTTGAGTGATTAATCACTCAGTGAAATCATGTTTGGCTTGTGTAATCATTGTTTCTCACCTGGCTTCTTCAAACCTTGATTAATACTAATGAAAGGTGAGAAATAATCTGATTAAAAATCAAGAGGGAAGAAATAGATTGATTGATCCAATTAAATAATTATAGGTTCAATCAAGATGTTTGGAATGCAAGTATTATCTTTGAACATAAAAAAGTGTAAGGTAAATGTGAACTTTGTTAATACATGTATTTGTGTAAATAAAAAAAATAAAAAATATTGTAATCAAAAGTTTTATAAATATAAATTTTAAAATTGTGTAGTTTACATTTTAATACATGTACACATATTCCACAAAAAATGTTAAAGTGAAACTATTTTCAGTAATATACATGCATAATGTGCAAGAGTTCTAAGATTCTTAATAAAGTGTTACAAGATAGAAGTAAATACATTCACCATGTATTTTAAAAAGTTTTGAGATCATTTGATGTATGAAAAATATTCAAAGGCCCAAAGTTTAAAACTATTTTGGCCATAATTTCTAGATCCTTACCAACTTGCTTGAAACTATTGGGTGGGCTGTGGAAACTTATTTTTATCTTTTTTGATAAAATTTTCTGTCTTGACTCTCCTAGACACAATTTATTACTTTTATAGCTTTTTTTTAGAAAATGATATATTCACATGCTTTCAATGATAGACAAACAGTTTCTAAATAAGTTGATAGAAGCAAAGGTGTACCAAAGGGGTAATCAGTATCATAAAACCGTGAAGACAAAGACAAAACCGGCAGACAAAAAATCATCACAACAAAACAAACCACATTACAACATAAAACACACATACATAACAACATAACCGCATTCAGCAACGCGAACTCAAGTCGAAACGAGAGTGAACTCAGGTGCTCCGGAAGAGTAAGCAGTTCCTGCTTGCTATAGCACACCCGTCCCGTTGCCAAAGATCGATTAAGTGTTGGTCAAATCCGGAAAGGATGACATTACAAAACTCTATGTCAAACCAACATCTGTGCTCATCTGAGAGATAGAAATCCCGTATTTGCATACAAGCACATGATGTCGTCCGTAAAATTTCTTGAGTGATGACAACAACATGGGAGCAACGTACCCCTGTGTTAACAATTTGCTTGTCAGCCGTGTAGCTCTATCAAGGAAGTCGTTGTACTCCCCACATGCTCTGGAATAACGAATCAATTGTGATACGTAAACTCCATATGCTGGAGCGGACGGAATGTTGCTACACAGAAAGGGAAAGTTAACTATTGGAAAGTTGAAGTCATCACGTTTGTCATAGAGCCTTGTACAAAGCCTTCCTTGTGTGTCAATTTCGAGAAATAGATCCAAATATGAAGCAGACCTCCTAGAATCTGTAGTGTCCTTTACCTCAAGTTCCTTCGGATATATGAGATGTAAATAGTCACCAAATCGAGGATTGTTTAGTGAAAGGACATCATCAATATAACGAAATGTGAGATTGAAGGATAAAGCAAGTTTGCGGTCCTTTTTGTCTAGAAGTGATTGTAAGAAGTCTGCTTCATATGAATGAAGAAACAAATCGGCAAGCAATGGTGCACAATTTGTGCCCATTGGGATACCTATTGTTTGCTGAAAAACACGTCCACCAAACTGTACAAATATGTTGTCGATTAGAAAGTTGAGCATTTCTATTATTTGATCTTCTGTAAATTTGTTTTTCTTGCTAGACTCTTGGATGACAAAGTAAGTCTTTTTATAACCGACTACCAAATACTTGTACCTGCGTTTTCCATTCTTTTTGATAAAGCTACGTTTAATCAGCTGTGCCAAACGTGATTTTAATTGTGAATGTGGAATTGAAGTATATAATGTAGAGAAATCAAACGTTTTAATGCTATTACATGATGAAAATGACTTAGAATGGAGATTTTCCATCAGTTCTTTAGAATTTTTGAGAATCCACATTTGATTGACGCCATTTCTAGAGTAACAACAATCGAAATACTTTTGAAGGCTTGATTTTATTGCCGTCAATATTGATGTTAACAAAACTGAAAGAGGCTTAGTTGTACATTTGGATGACCCAGCAATAAATCGTTGCTTGTATGGAGTTTTATGTAACTTTGGAATCCAATACAAGGATGGAACGTCATCGTTCTTTTTGTCAACAGAAATGCCAAAGGAAGAAATTACAGAATTATGATTGTTGATTATTTCCTCCTTTGACAGTGTTGTTGCTGTATATGTGGTGCTTTTGCTAGTACAACCAACCCCTAATTCAGCTGTTAAACAATCAATATAGTGTCTTTTTGTCAGAAAATATTCAAACAAATATTTAATAGCACAAAAGTCATGGAAGTTAGAAAATATTTATACATGTAATGAAATTTATCAAATATTTCTTCTTTATTCCACTCTTCATAATTTGTTGAAGCCAGTTGGATAGCGTTAACATTTCTGTATAAAATATATAAGTAGATTATAAGATGTGAAATAAGTATTCATGCAAAATGATTGTCTCTTTGTCTCAAATGGGGCACAAGAAGTGTTTTCTTATTTGCATTAATAAAGCGAGAGGTTCATAATTAATCTCTGAGTTATTTTTTTTCATGCCATGTTTGAAGTGTAAATCCTTTTTAACCTACTGTGGTTTCATTATTATTCGTGGGGTATCCATTTCGTGGTTTTCGTGGGAAGCCTTTAACCACGAAATTTGATATCCCACAAAAAGTAAATTTAACATTGGTGTGTATGCTGCAGACTGAAGAACCACGAATTTAAGAATCAACGAACTGATACTTTTTCACCAAACCACGAAAATTTGTACCCATGAAAATAATTGAATCCACAGTGTTTTAATTGGTACCGGTCTTAATAGATTTAGGAAAGATTTCATTGGATTTCAAATTTTTATAGTCAAATGTATTTGAAGTCATTCATTTTTAGTATGGTATTAGAGTTCCTTAATTGTGAGAAGCAACACTTAAGAAAAAGCACAACATCTTGTACCCTTGTTGGCTGTGTCCTGTTCTCTGTACTTTCATATTCCATCATTTTGCATGGATTGTTTATTGTAATGCTCCATCTACAAAAGTTGGAGGGCATATAGTGTTTGGGTCTGTCTGCTTGTCTGTTTGTTCCAAATAAACATTGTGAGGTGGGGCATTATGTCTTTCAGATATAGATATATTCTTGTTGTAAAAGTGATATTGTTTTCTGTAATTGTGTTTTATACTTAGTTTTTAGTTTTATAAGATTGACTAGATATTGATGGTATGTTCCAATCTTAACTTACTCAATCATTTATATCTCATGGTTAGTATGATAATTTAAGGTAGCAGAAAATACAAAATTAATCAGTCAAAATCTTATGAATGTTTCAAATGTTCTATCAAAGTTTGAACACAGGCACATAAATAATAGTCTCCTATGGTGAGAATGGATATTTGTCCCTACTCAATCAACTGTTTTGTAATATTTGTTTTCTTATACAGTTTGAATATCATATATTGGTAATTTAGTTATTTAATATGGTATAGCGGGAAATTTTCCTGAGGATCTAAATTTCGCTTTATTTGCGTCCATTACTCTATCGTGAAATTTAGAATCCGTGTAAAATAGAATCAACATAAATTTGTATTAAGAATGTTATCAAATCGAGAGAAAAATGTCCATGTTTAAAACAACTTAGTCTCGAGAAATTTGCTCGTCGCGATAATTACCTGCTTTACATTTATACCATGTATTATGGTACATGATGTACAACAATTATGAGATGTAGAATACCTGTACATGACACAACTTCCTAAAATGGAGGCAATTTGAACCCCTAATAGAAAAAACCTAGCAACCTTAAAAATGAACCAGTGGTCACCATTCTTCTTCATGTTAGGGTTAGATTGTATATCATCTTAGCATTTATTTAAAAAAAAATCTGCTATTATTCCATATAAATAATGTATTATAAACACCAATATCTTAGATATAAAATGAATATTTATTTGATTTAAAGCAGCGATACATGATAAGGAAAAACAAGCAAAAGACTAGAGGAACATAAAGAGATTTATTTAAGGTTCACATATTTCTGACAGTGTTTTCATAGAAAATATATATGACAATTATAGTTTGAGCAAACCTTTAATTTTGTAATATTCTTCTCTTTCATATCCACTGGTTTAAAACAATTTTATGTACACATAAGGTATAAAAATAACAGTTATAAAGAATTGAACTCATGCAGATTTAATTCATTGAAAAACAATTAAAAACACAACTATGAAAAAAAATAAAACCAAATTCAATTTGTTACCTTAGAAGTAAAAATATGGAAGAAAATTGTTATAAATACAAACTTTTATTTATCTTATAAAAACTAATATTGGACAGTGTTTCCAGTTTGATTACATATAATCTACATGTATAACCTGTTTAGATTTTTAAGAAATCGTCCTTTTCTATATTTTATATTAAAATAAGCTTAACTTTGCAGACATATTTATAACACTTTATTTGAATAAAATGGTCATTTAATCTGTTTTAACAAAGTCTAAAATCTCGTATAAAAAATGTTTATGATTGCTCATTGCTTTTAAAAAGACCCTTTAATGATAAATAAAATCTGGGAAATAAAACTGTTGGCCCTAACTTAGTTCAATCAGTTTGTACCTTAATTTTCTTAAATAATTCATTGGAAATTCTTATAAATTGAAATTTAAAAATAATAGCTGATATAAAACAGCAGCACCTTCACCTTAAGCGAATTGGCATTTCATTTGAGTTAAAAAATTATTTGATTTGAGCAATTTTTTTCTGTTAAATTTATTTGTTAAATTTTTGTGTATAACTTAAGCAAGAAGTAATTTTCTCATTTAAAACCAATTGTTATAGATTTCAAACATTAAAGCATGCAAAGAGATAGAAAAAAAAACTCAAGAAAAATCAAGTAATATGAAAGTACATGCATTTCTTAAATTTATGGGAAAAAAAAAGAAATTAGCCCTGTCTTTTAATTTTAATTCCTTGTAATCTGTTCCTACTAAACCCCTGAAAATAGCTGTTGTGAAAATAAAAAAAAGTATTGTTATTTTTCTAATATATTTATCAGAGTTTAACATTTTTCTAGCACATTTATCACAATTACACCGAATAAAATTTAATTTTTAATTCCTCCAAATGAAGTAGAAAAATTCTTTTCATTAAAAGCAGGGTTCATTTTCAATGTGCTCTAATGAATGCACCTACAAGAGGGTAGCTCTTAATATTAAAATCTAGATAATTTCAAACTATTTTGGACAATTACAAACAGTATTTGGGTAAACATTTTAAAAGTGAAGAAGAAAAATGGAAGATCTATTGAATGAAATATTTTCTGTCAAAAACAGAAAGAAAGTTATAACACAAACTACAATCTTATTTTAAGATAAATTTCAAGCTATTGGTTGGTTGATTATTCAGAAGAGGAAAAAAGAAATTGATCTTCAATCTATAATCACCCAATCAATCAATAGAATAGAATAAAATATAATTTGAGCAAATATTTTTTATGTTAACATTTACATTTTATTTTTGCCCTATTTGTGACAAAAACATAAAATATGATTTTTTAAAATTTTGTAACAAGTGGGATGATTTTCAATTTTGTTAATAAAATAACAATTGTCAGAAATCTATTTTGAATAAATGCTTCAATATTTTGAAATAATTATTTCCTGGAATGTACATGCATTTATAACCAACAAGAAAAATGACAAAATAAATTCAGTGTATAGAAATCATTGCCTTAACTGTTATTTCAGTAGATGAAGTTTATTATTCCGAGATCGATTCCGTTTGTTAGCGAACCATTTCCTCACCTGTTCGATTGTCAGTCCGCAGTCTAATGCCAGACGAACAGTTTGATCGCGTGACGGATAGGGGTTACTGAGATTATCATCGTACCAGTTCTCCAGTGTTTTTATTGCATGTTTAGGTAACAGTCTAGTTTTCCTCTCCGCTGTACAGACTTGGCCGTACTTGTCGGAAACATCGCTGGACATAGAACACTGAATGGCATTGATACGCTCCTCTATCTCGTGGACCAGCTGTAGAATTTGAACATCTGTTTCCTCGCACGCCTCTGCTCCGCCATACATTGGGTTTAATTGCTGTCGTTGTTGAGCCTGTTTCTCGATCATGATGATTTTATAATGGTAGTATTCCTGAAGCTGAGAGGCCTTATCACAGTTCTTACTCTGAAGGTCCTTTAAACGTTTCTTTAGTTTCCTCTCTTGTTTACGGACATGCAGAGTAAAATTTGAACTCTTTCCAGATCCACTCTGCTTTGAATGTTTATAACTAATTTCTGGCTGACTGTGTCCATTTCGTGTCTTCTCTGTATAAGAACTATGCTTAGTTGCATAACTAGTTGCAGCAGGGTAACTTGATGATTGATCCTGTGTGGTGTATGTATTTCCTTGATCAGCTTCAGCCGCGGTGGCACAGCTTCGAGAAGACGGCAGAACATACCAGTGATTGTCAGGTTTATTGTCATTAAAAGATTCTGTCTCCTGAACATTCCTGTAGCTAGTCTGTGGAATCTGGTACCGTGATTTCGGTGGATAGTAATTTGTACCATGGCTATTTTCACAGAGATTGAGATACGGGTTTAAGTTTGTAGAATATGGATAAAACCCAGATTCCGTTAGTTGTGGGTCATACATTTGTCCGTATAAATCTGAAGCATATCTCCTGTAACTTGCATCCATGTAAGAATTGGATCCATTTTGCTCCGATATTGAACTATATCCTAATGGTATTATTCCATTATGATAATCTGAAGCTCCATACCGCTCAGATGGGCTCATAGAATAATAATGCCACTTGTCATACATGTTATACAAGGATGAGTTCTGATAGCTCGTCTCAGGATCGTTGGATTGTCGTTTGAAAGGCTGGTATTTGAACGCTGAATCTTCATACTCCATAGTTTTCGTTGATGTAGATTGTACACTAGGTGTCTCTTTTATAACTGTCGAACTTCTAGAGGCAAAAGGTTGATTGGATTCTAACTGGTCAAATTGCTTAGGGTGTAATGCGACTTGGCAATTGACGTGTAAGTCTAATATGTTCATCGTTTGTATCGACTGTGACGAAAGAACAGAGTGCGCTAAGTCATGTTACCACACAGAATATATAGGCATCTCTATATCGATGTGATTTTTGCATAAATGAAGAAAAACTCATCAGGCATGGTAAACATTGCTTTTATTAAATATTTGAAAGGTATTTGAACTAAATTCAATATCATATTTTAAATATGAACACCTCAGCTACAATTGTGAACTCTCTTATTTTTTGTCCGTTATTGTTGAAAAGTAAACAGTGTTTTCTGTAGGAGTTAAAGTCATGTGATCGTGAGAGTTAATTAGATTATTTCTGATCGGCTATTGTGCAATGGTATTGTCGGGTTCGGGTTCTGTTAGTTGATTGAAGGTCGTATTGACCAACCCCCCTGTTTCTTATCGTACATTTGATCTTTTTTGTACGAAAATCTTCTTTGAAGTGGAATGTTTTTTTCAATTTTTAACACCAAAATGGTAATTTGAGAATCGTTTTAGATAACAGGTTATATATTTGATTCCCTTAAAGAAAATGTGAAGTGGATTAATTGCTACTTTAAATCTAACTTCATTAAACTTAATACTCGTTAAGCATTAATAAGTACTGAAAAAATGACCTCATTTCGGATTGTGTTCTCCTAAAACAATTTCAAGAGCAATTCACACTAAATGTAAAGAATATGTTTTAGAAAAATATTTTTGGTAGAAATTAGACCTAATTGTTCTGAAGTGAAACCGTGTGAAATTTTTTAAGAAGAAGTTTTATAAATTCAATGAACACAGAAAAAATGACTTTTTTTCATTTTAGAATGACTTAAAAAAAAATGTGTTCTGAAGTGAAGCCATGTGAAATTTTTAAATAGAAAGTTTGATAAAAGTAATGCGGGTAACAAACACAGAAAGAAATGACTCTTTTTAAGGATGAAGTTCAAAATGTTTATATATTTGATGAATACTAGTATATGATATAAGTTCAGGTATTAGAAATCTGCAAAAAATTAAAATGAAAAAATCAAAAAGTGTTTGCTTTGTGTTTTCTACATTGCTTTAAAGTCTAATAAGCAGAGAGCTCATTATTCAAAAAAAAAAAAAAAAAATCAATGTTTTTAGTTTTGCTATTTTGTTAAACAAATGTATTTCTACTAAGTATTTGCCACATTTTAATGAAACTATGGTTCTTGCATGTATTTTAGTTTATACATTTATAAGGAACAAATTTTGAAATTTGAAAATAATGGGGGAAAAAAGCTAAAACCTACATATTTAAATTTTAATTTTGCTATTATGTGTTGAGATATTTTTGAACACTTTCTATTTGCCACATTTCTGTGTAAAGTTGTGCCTATTTGATTAGTATTGAATCTTATGTATTATATTTTTTAATCTTGGGCATGAGCAGCAACCACTGGTCACATTGAAGGCTGCTGGCTGTTTTCCATTTTGGATTTTTTTTCATTGCCACTTGTTTATGTAGGCTTTCATGTTTTATTACTCATTATCGTTTATTTTTTAAAGTCCTGATTATCGAAGACCTTATTGTCCCAGCAGGTGCTTGGTTCAAGATCTCATTATAAGAAATGATCTCCCGCAAACTCTCCTTAACAAGAATATTGTTTCATTCAAAGAAAACAATTTAGTTTACTTATCTTACTGATTTTGATTTCAATGTTACAAAAAACGTGTGTTTGAATGACTGTAAAATAACACTTGGTTCTCAGCGGTGAAATTGATACAGGAATAAATCAAGCCAGAGTAGGAAGAAATTATCCAAGAGCAATGCAGATGTTTACTCTGACTTTGTATGAGTTACAAGAGAATGACTCAACGCTTGAAGAATTTTTCACAACTTGCACAGTTATGCATATATGACTCAAGTGTTTTTCTAAACCAAGTAGCCCTTAAACCCGATTATTTGTTTACAATACTAATACCAGCATCAAAAATAGGTAAATAAAGGTTTAAAAGGAAGCTAGTGTTTCCCTAGTCAAATCCCATTCAAAAGATCCCGGTGCAGAACACCTCAAAATGACATAGCCATGCAAAGGCTTTCAGTAAAGTTTTGAAGATTTCTGTTCAATACTTTAAAGTTCTGCAATACAATTAAATTAATTCTAATCCTAAATTCTTATATTTGACCTCCATAATTTGGTGTTTAACTCGATAGAATGGTTAAGGCAAGAGATACAAAGGATAGTATCATTACGTCTTATAATTCCCTGATTAAAGGTCGCTAACAGTAAATATTACCTCCCCTTTCCATTATAAGACCCCTACTTATCTAACAATACCCCCACTCTTAAATTATCTAAATATTCAGCTAATTGTTCCGCGTCGTCACCTCGTACCGATTGACTCGAGGGGATCTTTAGTGCACATTAGTGGTAAAGAGCCCTTCAAATCTATTTGTAAATGTTTACTTTGGTATTTTCTTATAACACTTTACAAGTTAGTATTGGTGAAAATTAATGACAAAATTTTCTTTTTTTGAAGTTTTAAATGGAAAACGCGACTTGACTTTATAGAAATTCACACTAATGTCTTTGGGACATTGTTCGCAGGCGTTGTCTTGCGTACCTTTACATTTGTTCTAGACTGTACCCCTGCAGCGAGGTAAACCAGTACAGTTAAACATCGGCATAAAAATTATTTCATATAACTTTTTTTTATTTTAATTTGCTATCCACAAAGCACTAGTTTTAATTTCCTTTACTTTAAAGAAGTTTTGAAATTTGAAAATGTATTAAGGATTTGAATGATATTTTCCTTATTGATACCAAGTAATTATATTTAAAGTCTTTGAACTTCAATTGTTATATAAAATAATGCAGATGAAGCCATTTAAATTTGAAGGATGCTTGATTATTGACTGTTGGTAATTAGTTTTACCGTAAGTTATCGTTCCGTCTGCCGTTCGTAGGTGCCAGGGCAAATATTGACCTAAAAATCAAATATCACCCTCTAATTTGTCGTAGTTATAACATCTATAATTTTTTTCGAAGCATTTGAAGTTTTAATGTGATTATTTCAAGTAGGGGTTTGTTTTCTGTTTTAGTTTTGAATTTCTAAAGAGAATTGCATGCTTTGTTCTTCTTTGAATTATGCATTAAGAATATCTGCAAACACAAATGTTTAATTATTTAATTAAATGTAAACTATTTGTTTTTAATTAAGGTTTTAATTTCCTTTACGTAAAAAATTTTAATTGACAAGACACTAATTTTCTGTTCTTTTAAAAATGAATTGAAGTTTAGGAAATAATTAGTGATAGCTGGGAAGTTAGGTGCACAAATACAGATGTTCATGGAAAAGCAGATAATGAAACATGCTATAATGCATTATATAAATGAAATGAAAACGTAGGATAGAATTACGAAGATCTTAAAGTACATGACAAATACTGCCAGAGAGTAGTATGACATTTTAATTTGTTAAATTATGATATATCAATATATTTTTGGTGTATCCCCACCTTAGATACACAACACATTTTTCCTCTTCATCTTAGTTACATGAAAAATGTTTGAATTAAAAAAGTTTGAAAAAGTCATGGAATACCAGCACTGTAAAAAGGGAGTTTTTGTGGTTTGTTTATTTTATGAATATGAAGTAAAAGATTGGTATCCACATTAAATTCAGTAATATAGAAGGTGCATCACTTATATTATTATAAAACCCATAAACATATTCCAACACACAAACTGTAAAAATGTAAAGCACACAAAAATATACTCATTTACAGTAAATACAGGGGTACAATTGAGATTTTCACTTCAATCTATTTAGTTTTGAAAGGTTTTCTGTGATATGTAGTCTAATAGAGACAATTATTTTATCATTTTAGGATGTGTATTGGCTCATAAAGGTTGCATCAATGAAGCTCGAGATATCTTTGCCCAAGTAAGGGAGGCAACTGCAGATTTCTGTGACGTGTGGCTAAATATAGCTCACATCTACGTAGAACAGAAACAGTATGTTGCTGCAGTTCAGATGGTAAGATAGCGTGTATACAATATGGAATTAAAGACTTGAAACAGGGATTGGGAAGGCAAGGGGCCATTGCCCATTGGCAGATTGTAATTGAAAATAACCCCCTTTTATCCTAAAAAAAAGAAATAAAAAGAAATGTCCCCAAGAATTTTTGATTTTCTATGAAAAAGGCAGTAAATGGCCCTTTGAAAAATAACCCTTCCCAGTTCATTTGTACCTTATGAGAATTTGCATATAATTTATAAAATCTGTCAAATATTTTTGAAAAAATTAATGATTTTTTTGCCAACACAGCCCTTTCTGACTTTGTCAGTATTCTATTTTGTTTAAAATTATCCAGGAATCTATGCAGGATCTCTCCAAGTGTCCTTTTGTTATTTCCTTATGACTGGTAAAAATATAAGTTTCTATAGAATTGCTTGTACTAATTTAATGGTCTTGGTAAAAAGTTGAATTTCTATAGAATTGCTTGTACTAATTTAGTGGTCTCCTTTATTTAATATGATCTGACATTTGTGATAACTGTATGGTTTACCCTTGATATTTTTTTTCTTTTTTAGTATGAGAACTGCTTGAAGAAGTTTTTCAAATTTAACAATGTTGATGTCATGGTGTATCTGGCCAGGGCTTACTTCAAATGTGGACGGCTTAAAGAATGTAAAAATATCTTACTTAAGGTATGGGTACCTTAATAAAATGTAAAGACTGTGAAATCGTGAGAGAGAAAAAATCTGATTGGCTTTTAGTAAAAATATTTAAATTACTTAAATGAAAGGTATATTTTTTAAAACAAGAAAAATGGGAGAGCATTTATTTTGTTTTGACACCTTATTGTCATTAACAACAAAATTAGCAAAAGGCACATTAACTTTTAAAATGCTGCACAAACCAATCTACAAATTACTGTGGAGTCATTTATTTTCATGGGTACCAATTTTCTTTTGATGAAAATTGATAAGTTATTGGAATCTTAAATTTGTGCTTTTGAAGTCTGTAGTATACAGATCAATATTAAATTTAATTTTCGTGGGTCAAGGCCACCAATGAAACCACGAAAATTGATAGTCCACGAATGTTAATAAAACCATAGTAGTAAAATATCCAAGAAGCAATCTTTTAACTTTCATCAAGGAAAAAGAGTGGAAACTGTGAATTAAGCATTATTTTTTTTTCCTTTTTCTAACTTTGTACTAGAAGGTGGGATTGTAAATTAAAGAATGATATAAAGTTTGAAGTATTACTGTTCTTATATTGTAAAGCACATGCTGCTTTTTCTATGGATAATGAAACAAACATGATGAAGATAATGTTCAAGGCCGTAAATTACATAGAGGCAGAGGAGGCAACTGCCTCCTCCAAGGCCGTAAATTACATAGAGGCAGAGGAGGCAGCGGCAGAGGAGGCAGCTGCCTCCTCAGTTTTCAAAAAAAAAAAAAAAAAAAAAAAAAAAAACACTATCAAAAATGAAAATGGAAGATGGTTTCATGTCTCCTTCATGTTAGAACCAGTTTTTCAATGAAATTGGGTTGATTGATCTATTCTAATATTAATAGATAAAATTGAAAAAAGCTTTCATATCTAAATATAAGGTCTCATATAATAGCGGAATGCCATATGAAAGCTGTAGATAATTGTTGGTGAAAATGTTGGTTTTACCATGAAACCGTTCATAAGTGATAAGATTTTGGGCTCTGTCTTTTTTTACCTAGTTAATAATTCTGGTCAAGTTGGTAATTTCTCTCCCAGTCTACCAGCATGACCTCCCTCTCAAGTTAATAAATGAATGACCATATAGACTAGTTTAAGTGTTAAAGCGGCGACTGTTAGATAAAACTTCATACAATATATCATAGTTTCGGATACTGTAATAAACTGTCAGATTGTCACTGCCGCACTCCTTTGTCAGTCTATTTCTTTTACTGACTGTTGGTAGATTCAGTTTCTGTTTTATTCTGATGTCATGACGTGTCTGCGAATTTTTGCTATGTTGTTGTCGGTCTTATTATTAAGATGGTCGATTTTAAATCACAACAGGTCTTCTTTAATGTTTGTCAGTCTCTTCATTTCAGATGTTTAAACTGAGTGTTTAAAAGGGCGATGAAAAACTGTCCATAGTCCAATATGTAAACAAGCTCCAGATGAATGACCTTAGCACCACCAGATGGTGGGTCTTGTTTTGAACAGCTCAGTTTCTAGTTTCCTTCTCGTTTGTATGTAATAAAAGCTCGATGTTAATGACTTAAGAAAAGTGTACAAAGTGGATGGCATTCAGCGCCTTTTCGTTTATCTTTTTTATAACTACTATCTAAATTAATATTGAAAATGGTATCAGGATTTGCAAGAAAACTGGATTTGTTTTATTGAAAAGTCTTTAGCTTCTGGCCTAGGCGGCCTCCAGACCCCCGCCTTCAGGTATTGCCTCTTCTTTCATCGGAGGCAATTTACGGCCTTGAATGTTTTTATAATAAGCCATGATATTCATAAATAACAAAAAATAGGAATATTTAAAACAAGCCTTCATATTTTTTTGCCTAGATTTCAATCATTTTTTTTTAACCAGTTTATAATATTAATTAAATTAACCCTAATCTTTAATTACAACAAAATGATTGAAGAATTTAAGATATTTTTATTTTTTATACACAATTAGAGAGAAGAGATCAAATGGCCCAAATGTTTGATAACCGTGCCATTTTCACAGTTCAATAAAACATTTTTCAGACCATAATCGATAACACAAAAATGCCAAAATATTTAACGTAAAAAAATAAATACTAAAAGACTGTTTACTTAGACTCCTTAAACTTATTTTAAGCATAAACAAAATGGATTTCTTACGAAAGTTGACAGAATTAAACCATGAATTATCACCAATAATAACAGATATTTTATTGGTGGACCACCTATACTTCTAAAGTGTATGTCTTACAATATTCTGCCTTTATACAAGTCAATGGAAAATTTAATGAAAGAGTAAAATTTAAAGTAAATAATAGAAAACAGATAGTTGACAATGAATTATGGTCTACAATAGTGTGACGGCTTGAGACAGGTACGGACAAAAGTTATAGATATAAACTTGTTTGTGATATCCTTGGAATACAGAAGAAACCCCACTTTCATGGCTTTTTACAGTTATATGGAATATTAAAATGTGGAATAAGGGTACATGACACAACTTTATTTATGTTCTTAAAACAAAGGCAATTAAAAAAAAATCACCCTTAGAATTTAATTTTCTTGTATAAAACATTCTTACATTTGTCATTTCTTACAAGATCTTCATCAAAATAAAACTATGAAAAAAACAGTTGATTTAAATTCACTTGTAGCAACCATTTTTATGGCCCGACCACGTATGTGGATCGGACATATAGTTTTACCCTTGTCCGTCCGTCCGTCCGTCCGTCCGTCCGTCCGTCCGTAACACTTTGGTTAAGTTCTTGGTTAAGGTCCATTACTCGGATACTAGATGTTGAGGGTCAATGATATTTCACCACCAGATGGGTCTTGGGTAGGGCTACACCACCCACTAGAAATTAGGTCACTGTGACCTATATTTTATGCATGAACGACTTCAGTTAAGTTCTTGGTTAAGGTCCATAACTTGGATACTAGATGTTGGGGGTCAATGATATTTCACTACTAGATGTGTCTTAGGTAAGGTGACACCACCCACTAGAAATCAGGTCACTGTGACCTATATTTTACGCATGAATGACTTTGGTTAAGTTCTTGGTTAAGGTCCATATCTAAGATACTACATGTTGATGGTCAATGGTATTTCACCACTAGATGTGTCTTGGGTAACATGACACCACCCAATAAAAATTAGGTCACTGTGATCTATATTTTATGCATGAACGACTTCAGTTAAGTTCTTGGTTAAGGTCCATAACTTGGATACTAGATGTTGGGGGTCAATGATATTTCACCACTAGATGTGTCTTGGGTAAGGTGACACCATCCGCTAGAAATGAGGTCACTGTGACCTATATTTTACACATGAATGACTTTGGTTAAGTTCTTGGTTAAGGTCCATATCTTGAATACTACATGTACATGTTAGGGGTCAATAATATTTCACTACTCGATGAGTCTTGGTAACATGGCACCACCCACCAGAAATTAGGTCACAGTGACCTTTATTTTACACATGAACACTTTTGATCAATTTCTTGGTAAAGGTCCATATCCCAGGTAATACACATTGAGGGTCAATGATATTTCAAGAACGGAAGGGCCATCTTGTGGCTCATAGACACATTTTCTAGTTGTTATACTATTACACCCCACTTACGAAAAAAATTAAGTCTTGAATTGACTTGGCTATCTTTGATAGTTTTTGATATCAATTGTTTATGGGTCATAAAATCTGAGATACAAAATAAATAAAAGCTTCAACTTCCAAACTTTACATTTCTTATAAAAGATGCACATCTTTATACTTTTTAAGATTTTTTAAAGGAATAGATGTTTGTATTATATTTTTGTAATATTTTAATAAGTAGATTTTTGCATGTTTAACCAAGCTGTTTTTCAACAGAAGAAAGGAAGTATAAAGACAGTACGCATGTATTGACTCTTTTGTTTCTTAGATTTAAAGCTGGGTCTGTTTTTACAAATGAGTGTAAAAGGCTGAAATCTGTCTAAGAAATTAATGAGAATTAAAAAGGAAAAAAAAGGAAGCAATATTGTCTTGGCAATTAGAATTTTCATGCATAAGCTGTTTTAATCCTAGACACTTCCCCAAGTGGCCTACTTTTAATGAGAGGAGACAGGGGGGTACCCTACCCCCGCTTACCTCCACCCCAGCTTCCAGCCCCCTCAACCCCTGTAACCACATCCCCCTGTCCTCCCCCTCACCCCCGCTTCCTGTCCCTTCAACCCCCGCTTCCCGTCCCCTCAACCCCCTACCCCCGTCCCCCTTGTCCTCCCCCTCTTTAATGTAAAACTTGTTATTAATTTCAGGCTAGACATGTTGCGCCAAGTGACACAGTTTTATTGTACAATGTGGCTTTAGTTCAGCAGAAATTGGCCACTTCTATTCTAAAGGATGAGAAAAGCAACCTTAAAACAGTACTTAGTGCTGTGAGAGATCTTGAACTTGCTCACAAGTAAGTCACTAAAAACAGTGTTAGACTGCTACCTTAAAACAGTATATATTTTCATGCTTATATATAAGTCATTAAAGAACAATGCAAAAGAGAACGAGGCTGAACTAAAGAGAATTTTTGTGGATTTTTTAAAAAAGGAAAAAATTTTGTTGCTTCCAAAACTTTTAATTTACAGTGATACAACTATTTGTATTTTCCAGGTATTTTAGTAACCATGGATATCAGATTTTAATTGGTATAATTGTATATTTTCAGGTATTTTAGTTATCTTGGTACCCATGGTGATAGGATGAAGTTTGATTTAGCACAAGCAGCTGCAGAAGCCAGGTAAGAACCAGGCAGTGAAAAAATGGAAAAAGTCTATAAATGACTCATCAGTGATGCTTTAGCTTGAATTGAAAGGCTAGAGTAAATTCATTCAAAATCATGATGGCCATGATAATATAACTATCATAACCAAAATAATTTTGAAATAGCCAAGTAGTGTTCTCCCTAGAAATTTTTAATAGCATCCTGGTATTTTTAAGTTTTCACAATAGCATGTATTGCTTGGAAATTATAGCATCACATTTATATATTAAAGAGGATTTCAGATAGCATCACATTTGAATCAGATAGCATTACATTGCAAGGATGCTATAAAGGCCTTAGGAAAACACTGCCAAGAAGCATATTCAAATGTCAAAAGTCCAAAAAGGATAAAAAAAACTGGTTTTACAGTTTTTTCCTTTTTAGATGTAATTTTGGTTATTTTCTTTTGATTGCAATGATAAGAATATTAAGTAAGCATCACAAAAGTGCATGGGTTGAATGTGCTTCACTTTCTGAAAAAAGTATGGTTTTAAGATATAAGTGGAAACATTTTTTGATGTGTGCAAAACAAATAACAGCTACTTAAAATATTCATTTTCTATTTGTTTCAATAAACATGTCTTCAATTAATACAATATTTCCAGGCAATGTTCTGATTTGCTGAGTCAGGCTCAGTACCATGTGGCTCGGGCTCGTAAGATTGACGAGGCGGATCAGGAGAGGAGACAGAAACAGGAGGAGGAAAGAGAGGCCATCAGACAGAAAGTTCTAGAGCAGCAGGTTAGTGTTCATCCCATTCCTAAAAACACACATGTACATGCCATAAACAAATTCTGGAACAACATGTCAGCAGACATGTCCGCCATCTCAGACATTACAAATCTGATAACCCATTCATAAAGGTTATTTTACTGCAAACAAAATAAACACTGCTAACAGTTGAAAAAGAAAATAAATTGTACCGCTTCGGACTGATTTCAACTTATTTTCTGCCATATTTCTTTAAAATTGGATTCATAAAATGATGAATGTCAGGCAGAGGGGCAGGGAAAAAATCATTACAGTTTTTAGCTTCTATTTATCAGCCTGGTGTTCAATATCATAAGATCTGATTTCAAGTATGTTGTTAACATACTTCCTGTTTATTTCAGTACTGCAATTTTTTACCTGAACAGTTTTTTTTTAGTAAATATAAATGTTGTTTCATTAATACATGAATTTCAGTTATTTATTTGCATTTTTTAGTTGGAGAAGCAGAGAATTAAATCTGAGATCGAGGCCAAAATGATGGAACAGAGAGCTAAATATGTTGCCAAGGCTAAAGCTATCGCCCTAGAACCTGAATACGCTGATGAGAAACCCAAGAAATCTGGAGGGAAGGTAAGATATAGTTATCATAGAGCTAAATACATGTGTATGTAGACAAGGCTAAAGCTATCGCCCTAGAACCTGAATACGCTGATGAGAAACCCAAGAAATCTGGAGGGAAGGTAAGATATAGTTATCATAGAGCTAAATACATGTGTATGTAGACAAGGCTAAAGCTATCGCCCTGGAACCTGAATACGCTGATGAGAAACCCAAGAAATCTGGAGGGAAGGTAAGATATAGTTATCATAGAGCTAAATACATGTGTATGTTGCCAAGGCTAAAGCTATCGCCCTGGAACCTGAATACGCTGATGAGAAACCCAAGAAATCTGGAGGGAAGGTAAGATATAGTTATCATAGAGGTAAATACATGTGTATGTTGCCAAGGCTAAAGCTATCACCCTGGAACCTGAATACGCTGAAGAGAAACCCAAGAAATCTGGAGGGAAGGTAAGATATAGTTATCATAGAGCTAAATACATGTGTATGTAGACAAGGCTAAAGCTATCGCCCTAGAACCTGAATACGCTGATGAGAAACCCAAGAAATCTGGAGGGAAGGTAAGATCTAGTTATCATAGAGGTAAATACATGTGTATGTTGCCAAGGCTAAAGCTATCGCCCTGGAACCTGAATACGCTGATGAGAAACCCAAGAAATCTGGAGGGAAGGTAAGATATAGTTATCATAGAGCTAAATATGTTGCCAAGGCTAAAGCTATGGCCCTGGAACCTGAATACGCTGAAGAGAAACCCAAGAAATCTGGAGGGAAGGTAAGATCTAGTTATCATAGAGCTAAATACATGTGTATGTAGACAAGGCTAAAGCTATCGCCCTGGAACCTGAATATGCTGACGAGAAACCCAAGAAATCTGGAGGGAAGGTAAGATCTAGTTATCATAGAGCTAAATATGTTGCCAAGGCTAAAGCTATCGCCCTGGAACCTGAAGGTATGATAAAGTTAAAATAGTTGTTTTACATGTAAATAATAAGTGATAAAGAAAAAAAGCAACAACAATCAGGGAATCAGAGAAAAAGCTTTTTAAAGTGTTGACTAGCATATTTATTGGAAGAAGAAAAAAAAAACAAGGCTGTAAGGAGAAGACAAATAAAATAAGGTTTACTTGATAAATTCTTACGTTGGTTTGAAGCAAATAGACCTTTAGCATTAATCATTATAGCGTCATTAGGAAACAGCAGCTTAGAACACCAGATGAGTTGGTTAACACTAAAGCTCAACTGATTCAGACATAAATGAGGTTTAAAAAAAAATTCTTCTGAAAATTTATTGGCTCACTAGCCTCACTGTTGTTTTTTATCTCTCTCAAAAATTAGACAAATCAGATGAAAATTGGAGAAATTAGTATTTTATTTGTGTTTACTATATCAGAGATCAAAGAAGAACATAGACGATGATCTAATTGACGATGGAAGTGGTGAGGATCTCCCACGGAAGAAAAAGAAAAGACGTGACGGAAGTGGATCAGATGAAGAAAGAGGAAAGAAACGCAGGAAGAGGAGGTACTGTTTGTTTTGGACAGTTAATCACTTCCTTTATGACATGAATATGAGTATATGTCAAAGGTTTTTGTTTCATGTTGAGCATGTTATTTGAAAGAAGCAAAGGTGTACCATTGGGGCTATGAATGACGAAAGTCAAGAAAAATAAAAGACAAGGTCAGTTAACATAAAATCATCACAAACAGAAACCACACAACTGCAATCAGCAACATGAACTCAGATTGTATTTTGTCCAATAGATATCATCGTTGTATCTCTCAGATTAGAACAGGACTTACCACTAGTGAACACCAAACTCAAGATGGTGATTTTCAATTGCAAATTGTCAGGGGCAGATCCAGAAATTTTCGAAAGGGGGGGTTCCACATACTGGGTTCTGTGGGTCAAAGGAGGGGTTCCAGACCAATTTTGCTGAAAATCTACACAAAAATTAAAAGATTTCGGAGGAAAAGGGGGGTTTACGACCCCTGGAACCCCCGCCTGGATCCACCACTGAATTGTATAGTTACAGTTTGTATGAATGATGATTTCACTACATGAGATATGAAAAAAAGAAAATCAGTAAGTTTAAAAATGTAAAATGAGTCAGTTCAGGGGAAAAATGTATTTGACAGATTGTCATGGAGCTCAATTTTTATGGAAAATTTTAATATAGGAATTATAACAAAAAGTTATTTGGTGAAATTTACATCAATGATCAACACTGTATTTATATTTAGACCTAAGAATGATGATGCTGATTCTGATGAGGAAGATGAGGGTAGAGGTAGAAAAGAGAAGAGGGTACGAAAGAGGAAGGAAGGAAAGAAGAAGGGAGGTGACTCTGATGATGGTCTTACGGCTAAACAACGTAGGAAGATCAGATCTAAGGCTACAATATCATCCAGTGACGGGTCAGACTCAGACGGAGCTAAGAAATTACAGATTGATGAGTAAGTTGTTAAGATTAAGTTGAAATGTCAATTAAGATGTGGCACTAATGGGCATGGGACAAAAAGTCAGAAAGGGCAACAAAACAAAACTGGGAAATTTCAGGAATATTAAAAAGGAGTTAAGATTTTACTTTATAACAAGGTATTATTATAGAATAGAGTTTATTAAAAACTATAGAGTTGAAATGTAAATAGCTGTTGTAAAATCAACCATGTGTTTTTTTTTCATTCTGTGAATTCTTCTTTCCAAATGTTAACACTACCGTGAACATTTTGCTATGTAGTTGATGAAATATGCAAAGTTAACATTGGTGTGACCATTCTGAAATGAAAACACTCATGAAACGCTGGTGGAACAATTTTGAAATGACAACATTGATGTGACCATTCTGGAATGACAAAAATGATGTGACTATTATGGAATGGCAACACTGATGTGACCATTCTGGAATTGCAACACCGATGTGACCATTCTGGAATGGTAACACTGATGTGACCATCTTGGAATGACAACACTGGTGTGACCATTCTGGAATGGCAACACTGGTGTGACCATTCTGGAATGACAACACTGGTGTGACCATTCTGGAATGACAACACTGGTGTGACCATTCTGGAATGACAACACTGGTGTGACCATTCTGGAATGGCAACACTGGTGTGACCATTCTGGAATGGCAACACTGGTGTGACCATTCTGGAATGACAACACTGGTGTGACCATTCTGGAATGACAACACTGGTGTGACCATTCTGGAATGGCAACACTGGTGTGACCATTCTGGAATGACAACACTGGTGTGACTATTCTGGAATGACAACACTGGTGTGACCATTCTGGAATGGTAACACTGGTGTGACCATTCTGGAATGACAACACTGGTGTAACCATTCTGGAATGGTAACACTGGTGATATTGTAAATTCTGTTACTGTGTGTTTGATTTTGAATATCTTTTATAGCATGGGTTTGTTGCTGTCATTGTATTTATATTTTAAAGTGTAAATATATTTTTGTTCGAATTTGGTCATTGTCTCAAGCAAAATTAAATGTCTGGAACTTTGTTGGTACCATTGGTTTCAGTGAGATTAATATTTGTTATATGTTCACTCATGAATCTGCTACTGCATAGCAAGGAAAACAAGTAAACTGCTTCTGATAAACCATTTTTAAAGACCTATAAAAATCAGTACCTTCCTACATTTTCAGTAGGTTGAAAGATAATGCATGTTAATGCCTCTTTTTTTAGGAATGATTTAGGATTTAGTGCTGTTTACATGAAATTGTTTTTTGTACAGAATTTGTTGCAGTTGACTCCTTGACATGATAATTTTGTTTGCAAGATAACTGCATGTTCAATTGTTGGTCAGAGGTCACTAATTAATATATGTGTAAAGTCTCATTTGATCTATTTTGAACATGTATTTAAGGCTTGAGTTTAAAATCCATTTGAAACACAATAAGTAAATTTGAGAAAGAATATTTAATATATCAATTAATCTATTTCTGCTTTTCATAAAGGATAGAAACAAAAAATAAAGTAATTAACATTATTATACACATGAAGGAATATAAAAACAACTTGTAATACATGTATTGACACTAACATTGAACATTACATTAGAAAAAAAAACTAATTCCTGGTTATTAACCTTGGTTATATACTTGTGTCAGATTGGGTTGACAATTCTATATAATCTGCTTTAACTTTTCCTCTTTTTTTAATTATAAAAATAGAAAATTTAACTTTCATGATTTAAATGACTTTAAATATTCATTAGATAATTAATAAGGCAGGATGAAAAAACAAATATTACAGAGTGACAGTAAACCCATATAATTTATACTTAAATGAGTGTATGGAAATGATCTGTACACAAGTTAAATATGAGTTGCGTTAATAAGTAATCATATTTTGGTTATTCATGAGACCTAATTATTATTATATTTAGAAGACACCAATATTTTATGGCTTTTTAAACAAAAATTATGTTCAATAAATAGGAATGGATGCCCCCGCTTGCCCCAAACAGAAAGTAGAAGCTAACTGGACTGACAATTAATTAGGACATACAGTTTGTTATACTGAATCATCCTGCTAAATTTCAAATCATTCTCATGTATGTTTTTTTTTAGAAAAGCTTGAAAGAGTAAAACTGTATGCAAATTTACCATATTTATTTCACTATTCAAGAAAAATCAGGATTTCGTCTATATATGTAATAAAATTTGACAAAGAATTTAGGGAATCAAGGTATTAAATGAAACTTTACAAAAAGTATGAGATATAAAGGATGCTTGCTGTTCTATTGTGGGAATTGTATCAGAAAAGGGTTAATTTTTCCCTTCACCATTCTTTTTCCTTTTGGTCAAGGTCTTATTTAGTATTTCAAAAGAATCATTTTACAAAGTTAAATTCTTTATTTTAATATGGGTCTGGAAAAAACAATAGAAACCATGACAACAAGCCATGTTTAAATTCCAATAAAACACAGGTCGACGTCACAGTTCAAATGGCGACGTCATTATATGATTTAATGCTGAAATAATTCATGTCCGGCCGTGGTTTTTTTTCGATTTAACCATGGGTGCCCATTATTTTCGTGTATTTAACCCCTCGCTCCAAAATATCCACGAAAATAATGGGCACCCATGGTTAAATCTCTAATAAACCACGGGAGGCCATGAATTATTTCTTAAATTTATTATATCTTAAACAACTTGATACTGTTCTTAATTTATAATGTGCTATTATGGATTAGAAAACCTTAAATTTCCCCCACAAAATGAATTGGATAATCTATCCTAAAAACAAAATAATGTTTTAACTTATCCTTTTTTAAACTGATTTTGAATCCATCCTTAAACCTGTTTATTTAAGCTGTCAATTAAAAAAAATCATAAAAGCAGCAAACATCCTTAAATATCATGGAAATGATTTAATTGTAACTCTCAATATCATCTCTAAGAGATTTAGACAAGACATTGTTATTTGTTAAGGTAAATCCATGCTTCCAAATCTGTGTTCTCAGTATTTCCTCCAGAAATGGTTTTCTTTTCCCTCTTTGTCCTTTCAATGGAATGGTACAAGGGGACCATGGTAAAGTCTTGCTGCCCTTGTACCAATGTATAGTGATTTTTTCACCATCAATGGAGGTGACTTTTCCCAACTGCGGCCACTCATCAGAATATTTTTCGATGTCGGTTAGAACCAAGTCCCCGATTTGAAGATTATTCTTTGATGGCTGATCTGGTGTTTTTTTTGATTTCTTGCCAAGTACCACCTACAATGAGGATATGATGTTAATACAGCAATAGGTTAAACTGTCATTAGCAGTCTAGAAATGTCCAAAAAGAAGGTAGTTTATAGCACAAAAATCAAGGTTCGATGGTACATATACTGATTTTGGTACCTACATCATAGATGAAAAAATGGGCTAAACCAGGTTTTATGATGCCAATCTTTTTTTATTACTAAAATTTGAATAAAAATGAGTTTTGATTCTATGTTGTTAACTCCTGCAATTTTTAATCCAAACAATTAATGCAAGCATATACATTTTCAGCCTAAAATATAACAATTTATAAAAAAATCTTGAATAATTAATTGTTCTAAATGGATCAAGAATATATGAAGTATCTTTCTGCATGTTTTTGCCTTCTTGAGTCAAACTAGATCTTCCAATGTGATGTGTCATTAGTCCTAAAAATATGCATATACTTACGGGAGGCATGACTCTATCATTAGAAACAATTATCGGAACCTCTATCACTGGAATCGTTCTTTCTTTTCTAATTTTTACAATTTCAGCAGCAAGAGAGTAAAGGCTGAATGTGTTTGTCTCTTCAAAACTGTTTTCTTGAAATAAAAAAATGACTTAAGTTAAAAAGTTTTTGTTATTAGCAATATCTAACATGGCTTACTTTTGGGCTGAGTTGAAGATGCAGGAATTCACTACTATAATACAACATTTAAAAGATTGAAAGAACAGAAACTGTTTATTTTTCATTACATATATTTTGACTTTGTTTTTGACACAACATCTGTTAGTAGACACTTTTACATTTACAAATATAAGTACATTGAGCATTTTGGAACACTTGGAATTTTAGTGGCAAACCATGCCTTTTTCAGTTCAAGCATTTATTATCGTTTCAAACAAGACTTATATATATAGTTTAAAGTTTACCTTCTGTTCTCTTTTCTTCAATGAAACTTTGCCAGCTTCTGAATTCATCTGCTTTCATAAAACTTTTGCTTTTTCTAATTGTTTCTTCCACTTTGTCTAACTCATTATAAATGGGTTGTAATAGTTTTGGGACACTTGGTGGCCTACTGATCAATGGATATTGTTCTGTTCCTTCACAAGTTTTCCATTCCTGTAAATAAAGCATTTCTAAATGATTGTTTTTTTCAATCCAATGACTGTAATTAATGATTTGTCTTGATAATACATACTGAAATTTAAATGGATGTGGGATTACTATCATGCAGAAATAAGCATAGGGACATACCATAAAGTTAGATGCCATCAACTGATACATACTGTGGCATCATGAAAATTAACGAAAATTCACAGAAAGTATGAGAGCTGTCAGTAAAGTTTGTGGATAGTTAATATAAAATAACTAAAATTTATTGGATTTTTAAGCTACATGCGAAATGTTTTACTCTGTTAAATTGTGTAAGTCAATATATTTGGGGGAGGGGAGGAGGGGGTCCTGTCCCAAATTCCCGTCAAAATAATTTTATAATCCCATTTTCCCGGATAATAAAAACTACCGATCCCGCATCCCGAAAAATAAAATGCAGGTTCCCGTGTCCCGCTAGTCGCTTTTCCCGAATTCCAGTTAAATAATATGGCCAATCCCGGCGTCCCGGAAAAGGTCTTCCCGACCCTCATATTTGGAAACCATTTGAACAGAATGATTTGGATATCAAAATGCATGTAGGATGCAATCAAAAAATTCTCTGGTGAAAATGCATCCTTTATTTAAATATGGTATCATATATATGTGCAAAATTTGATTGATGGAAAAAAATATATAGATTTAATCTTTTTGTACCTTAGAAGTGCTCCATTCTTTGTACATCATTTTGCATCTTCCATTATTCAAAAAGAATTTAAAGACATGGGGCTTTGAATGCCCACTCATTGGAGCTAAATGAGGCATCACCCATTCTGAGAAATTGAACACCTCTGTTGTTGTGATAGCTGTTGGCCTAGGAGTGTAACATGATTCAAATCCCATCAAAAGCTGTTCATAGGTTACACAACTGTTTCGATTTAACCATACTGAAAATCTGTAAATGGAAATTTAAAATTGGTTTTGTTTGAAAAGCATAGGTTGTAATACAATTTGGACAAATCCTTTTCAATGTGGATGCATTAAACTTTTTTCAATGTTGCTTTTAAATATACAGTCAAACCTGTTTTAAGAGGCCACCCTTGGGATGAGAACAAAATGACCACTTAAGACAGGTGGCTGCTTAATCCAGGTTTGTTTTTGTTGATTTATTAAAGAAGGGGACAAAAAATATGTGGCTGTCTAAAGCAGGTGATTGCTTAATAGAGGTGGCTGCTAAGGCAGGTTTGACTGTATTCATATTGAAAAAAATTCATTGACATTGCAGCAAGTACATCATTTCAAAGTTGTTCCAAATGAAATTTCAATAAGACCAAAGCATGACAGAATAAATTCTAAGTGCAATGTACTTATACATTAATTAACAAGAACATAATAATTCTACTTGTCTGTATACATATTTGCTTCTATGTCTTTTATTGCAGCCAATTAATCTACTTCATTTGTATATATGATAATTACCTTGAAAACATCTGGTCAATGTCTTCATGAGTATGTCCTACCATCAAAAAACTTAACTTCACCTTTCTGAATATCTTTAATTCTACCAGCAAGGCAAGAAATGCCATAACAAATCTGCAAAAAATTATTACAAGTTTCATTTAAAGATAAATGTAAGATTAATTGTTATCAGCAAGAACATATGCTGGGCCCCTACCTGCTGAATGAAAATTGTTTAATAGGAAGTAGCTGAGAGACCTACAGTAATCAAAAGCCTTCACTTAAAAGTTGTGATGGGTACATGCACTTGCACACATGTTTAATCAATTGTCTTATGAACAGTTAGATCATCTATGACCATGGTGTTGTTAAAAAAAATGTACAAATTAAGAACACAAATGTTTTGAAAAATCAAAGGCATTTTATAAACTACGGAAAATTTACATAAAATTTCAAATTATAATATTTACCTATTTTTATTTTCTCTCCCACAGTTGTCCATTTGTATATACAGGGTTTCAGGAAGACTGTCTTTTAACATTTTTATTATCATCATCAAAATAGTGATGGTCAGGTTACTTCCATGTGGCCATTGAAACAGGTCAAAAAATCCAAACAAGCCAACACCATGTATTATAGCCCCAAGTAAATGTGTTTTGAGGAGCCATAATCCTTCACACGCTTTAGGCTTGGTGGTGAAATGAGGGAGCATAGTCTTTGATTGATCCATGGCATCGACAATAATGGAGAGGTATTTATCAGGCGATCTCCTTCCTTTCATGGCATGCTTGTAATACTTTTCTCTCTCAGCCCTAAATAGATAATAAAACACTGGAAAATGTGTCTATGAGCTACAAATCGTCCTACTGAAATATCATTGACCCCAACAAGAATTGCTGTGATATAGACCTCAACCAAAGAATTAATAAAAGTAACATACATGTAGTAGTATGGTATGATGTTTGTAACCTCTGTCATGTTAAACCCTTATTCTAGCTTTTCAGACGAGACATAAATTTGTATATTTTTCCTTGTGTTACCAGACCTTTAGATCGCAATGAATGAGGGCGGTTTGTCGCCATATAAAACCTGGTTCAACTTACCATTTCTTTTGAAATGCCTGTACCAAGTCAGGACCATTGTGGTGTTCAATTTCTCTGGTATGTCTTTGCCTTATTTTGTCTTTTTTTCTTTTTTTATATATGAGCTGAGATTGATCATCCCAGTTCGGTAGTTTTTATTGTTGTTATCTTTAATATTTATAGCTGATAAAAGAATTTGTTAAATTGTACTAAATTCTTACTTTTGTTGCATCAAATGAACATTTCGCTGCTCCAGTAGTTGTTTTTTTACATCCTTGTCTCTTGTGCTTTCCAATTCCATCTTCAATTTAAGACATATATTGCATTCTGAAAATCTTGATCGCTGAAAAATAACATGGACCAAAAATTTACAATAAAAAATCTATTGCAAAATTTATATTGAAATACCATTCAGCTGCTTCAGGTGGTATTATGAAAGTATAATAATTATTAATATTTCAGTAAAATTCTTATATTTATTGAAAAACAAAAGCCATTGCAAGATAATTTTACATTGGAAAATTTAAACTTAAAGAAAGAAAAAAACTTACTTTAGGTATTGCAATATGATGTAACTCGGTTCTCCAAATATATAGAAAATGAGACAAAGAGACATGTTGACCATCCAACTCTGTTATCATTGCCTGGTAAACCCCTGATTTTGTTAAGCAGCAAGGGAGGTGAAGCTGTCTGCTGTCCGGCATAAAACCTGCATAGGCATTAGCAAAACTTTGGAGCCATGCTGATGCAGTTAGAGTTTTTGGCTCTGCACTTCCTAGTGATCTCCCAATAGAAGCTGCTAAAGTTCTTCCCTCTGAAAAGATATGATGAACATTTTACATGGGGGAAAATGTGACAGTGTTCAAAAGAAAAATGCTAGCGAGACCAAGATTATAGACAAATAAGTCTCATACAGTCTACAAAAAAGGTGGTTTTTTTTTTTTTAATATCAGCCACTGGAATTATGACAGATGAACTAATTCCTGATTGTTTAGAAGAAACAGAGGTACCATGGGAAATCCAAATGTCAAAAGTGTGAAAGGTCAGAGACAAAACCAGTCAACGCCAACCTGACCAGGACGGAAAAACACGTAAAACATAAAACACAAAAATATTAAACATAAACAACTGAAAAGCAATCAACAACTATTGGACTCAAGTCGCAAGGAGAGTGAACTCAGGTACGTGCTTTTGAAGAGTGAGCAGTTCCTGACCCTAAAAGGGCAATTGAAGAAGGAGGTTTGGTGCCATAAAACCAGGTTTGACCAACCATTTCTTTTGAAATGCCTGTAACAAGTCAATTTTTCTAGTATGTCTTTTCTTCTTGGATATATATGAGATTGGTCATCCTAGTTTGGTAGTTTTGTTGTTTCTTTTTTATAAGTTTTTGGATTTGGAAATCTAAGGCTGTACACTGTTTGACTTGATATTGTACTAATTTGTTGGTAACTTTTATTGAACAGGTGATATTGGTGATTTTTTCTTATTTCAGGAACCATTTGTGTACCTACCCAAAACCTCACTCTGTAGCTTATAAAATGTTGATTCTGCTATTCCATTTGTCAGCCTCCATGCCTTGAAACACACTTTTCTATGCCCAATCATGAATGTCTTTTCTTCCTTTGATGGACTTGAGCTACTGCAAAAGAAATTTAAAGTGCAAAATACATGCATACATGATACAAATAGTTTATTTAGCAAATCATCCCTTTCTAAGCTACAATCATAATAAACATGGAAAAAGAAGAACATAATGTGATAGTGATTCCTTTGATTAGTGAAATGTTATGAACTAAAGATAATCATTTAGAAATTAGCATAATGTGTTTAGCTTTTCTGTTCAATTGAAAATTAACAATATATAATTCGGAGATACAAAGTTTATCTTTTTTTAGTAAAACTGCAATGATATCGACCATGAAGTTGGGTTTTGAGTTAATGATTGACAACTTTTGTATATTTAGGTACATCTTCTAATTTTTTTACATTATTTTTATAATATTTTTAGAGATAAGGTGATAATTTTGTGATATAAAATTAAGTTACCTTGATGTTGCAATAATCCAGTCAATGATCCATTGGCTTCTTTCTTGTTTTGTTCGTTCCTGGAAATGTATTCTTGCCAGATTTAAGTCTTCAACTCCCATGTTAATCAAACAGAACAAAGAGCAACAAAATGACACAGTCAGAATATCCATTGGTAAAAGTTTGGTTCTACCTAAGAAAAAATAAAGAATATATCTTTATAAGTGAAACAATAAATTTATTCACAGTGTGACTTGAAAGTATGTTTTGCTTCACATATTGAAATTTTATTTCATAAATGTATATATAGATTGATGTCAAATAAAAGTATAAATACATCATCTTGTCTGTTAAGCATAATAGTATTTCTTAGAATTTTTAAACAAGTACCTTTTGGGGTTGAACTGCTATATCTATCAATATCTTTTCTTTTCTTTGATTGTAATGGTCCTATAATAAAATTGCAAATGAAAAATATAAAGTTTATTTTTATCAACCCCCCCCCCTTCCCCCCACAGACACACACACATTTTATATTAAATAAGCACTTCTACTTTTAATACAATTAAAATTGAATGAAAGCTTTTTTTTCAACCAAAGATCTACATTGAATATACAAAAAGACTGCCATTGTACAGACAGAGCATCACCCCCCTTTCAATAATAATCTGCATGAGGCAAATAAAAGTTCGATTTTATAAATATATTACAAACATCATACCAATTTCTTCAGTGTCAACATCATCTTCTGAATCTGTTGCATGAAAATCAAAGGGATCTACAAACATAATTATATCATATTAATTTTTTTTATATTAAACAAAAGCTCTTACTAATGTAATCTCCTTTTATACATTCAAAAGTGTAAAAGTTGAGTTGTTTCCCTTTTAATTTAGCTAATTGCCAAGTTAGACCTAAGGTTCCTCCTAAAACAATAATAAAATAAATAAGTACACTAAATAATACATAAGTTATGTATTTTTTCCAAAAACACCTTTCTAATTAAGTTATAGATACAAACTTTGGTCTAAGTTACACTGAAAGATCCCATTGCAATGCCTTTTGATATACAGAATATACTTTGATTGGAAAATGATTTTGAAAAGTCACGCCATTAACCTTCTCAATCAGTCAGTCAATCGTTATGCTGGCGTCACACTATCCCGATTTTGACCCCGATGGAAACACGATTATGGATATTTTCAAAATCGGGAGTGATCGTATTTAAATCGCGCTATTCGTGTTGCCATCTTTTACCATCGTAGCACCATCGGCTGAAATATTCCAACTTCGGGAGCAACTTCGTAATGCCTTCCTAATTTTTTAACATGTTAAAAAACTCCCGAAGGTTCGTGCGAAGGTCCTTGTTCATGTTGTGTTCATTAATCCATCCTTTCTATCGAAATGCCTTCGTGAAAGCATCTTCTGATTTCGTGTTGCCTTCTAAGTGTCGTCGGCTTAATTTATCTTACGATGGTGGCACGAATAAAACAAGAAGCTCTCCGAAGGTGGTGCGAAGGAAACACGACGTCGCAAAGACCTCGCTTTGTATTCGTATATCCGTCGTAACTAATGTAATGGCATAGAGTAATGGCATGGAGATGGAAACACGGCACTGGTCAAAGCAGTACGATTTCTGAAGTAAAAAAATATCAAACGTGTCAAAGTGCCTAATAGGGACATTTATTAATCCATTTCAGTTAGGGGCATGTTACAATAAATCGTTTAGAAAAAGAAAAGAAAGTACATGTATATAGCTCTGTTTCCCCCCTCATAATTAAAATGCAGCAGGAGGAAGACTTACAAGACAGCAGCTTATGATACAAGCATCCTCATTAATTCTTTATTCATAATTTTTTTTAGCTTCGAAAAATTGATAAAGGAAACAAAAAAAAATTAATTGATCAGTCTCAAAAGTACAAGAAGAAAGGACAAAACAAAGCGAAGACAGTCTGGATCTAGAATCTTCTGACGCTTTTCTTTTCGTCCTGTTCTTTCCAGCCAGGCGCTTCCCTCTTTCGCGTCCTCGTCCGGGCTTTTGTGGCACCTTTTAATACTTAAATTTCAATATCAGAAATAAAGGTTTAAACTTTAGTTTTTATCAGTCACCTGCCGACAAACTTTGAGCCGAAGGGACTTTAGGTTTGCACTCCGTCTGCCCGTTTGAGTGTCTGTCCGGCCCGGTCGTCTCGCTGTCACAATAACTTTTTCGCACTTTTTTTAAACCTTATGTATAGATTGATTTTTGGTATGTGAGTCTTACCATGATGAGTTAAAGATCAAGTTAACGCGTTGTTCCGGTCCACAATTTTTTACAGTTAGGACCCTTTGAACTTTGGAATTTCACTGAAATATCAGTTTCCCACACTTTTTTTCTAAACCCTTAAGTATAGTTATTAAACTGCTTTTTGGTATGTACTGTATGCCAGTCCGCCATTACGGGTTACTGAGATCAAGTTTACATTCCGTTTCGGTCCGCAAATATTTACGGGATAGTGGTATAGGACCGGTAACGAAGTTATGTTTTATAAGGTGGACACGCTTTGTTCAAGAATCGTTCGCAACAGCTAAAATTGTTGAACTCTCTACATAGTTACAACATATTCTTCTTGTTTTCAGATTATGTGTGCTTCGGTCAACTCACACGAACAAAACAAGATAAAGTATCGTCATCTTTTTTGTTCTATCTTAACAGGCTCTACATATTAGCTTTAGATCAAATGTCTTATCTACTCTTACTGATCGACGGGTTTGCTTGGAGAGCCATCGTTTTAATAACTTGTTATCCATAAATACTAATTAGAGGCTGCAAAGGACAATTTATATAGAATAGATTATATAATCTTATTGCAAATCGCGTTATTATATTTCATACTTCGTATACCCATCGTATGCATAACACGACGTCGTACAGCCGTCGTATAAATTCGTGTCTCCTTCGGATCTAATTCTCGACTAATCTTGATAACATCGTAACAACTTCGTAATCGGTTCGCATGCAGCTATTCGTATGTGCTACTTTTCCGATCGCTTAGCCATCGGTTCTAATCGTATACCCTTCGGTTTTGATTTTGATTTTTAGCAAGTTCGGGACTAACTTCGCACGAAGTTGAAATTTTCACATTCGTGTGTCCATCGTATGTCAAAATCGGGACAGTGTGACGCCAGCATTAAGAAAAACAAACAACCTAACATTCCCTACAATGATCAAAACACAAAGGTTCTGCAGTTCTTCTAAATCGTATTAGGAAAAATGATGAAGTGTTAAGTGAATTCCGAAAATACAGGAGATTTTGATTTATTTGGCTGGAGATTGGACAAAAAAGCGGAAGATTTTCAACGCTCATTAAAATTTCATATCGATGTCAATTGAGGGCACTAGCGTGTGCCAAATATACATGGCTTCACTGATTAATCTCAAACTGTTTATGCAATCATCAGGTCAATTATGGCAATAAACCTTTAATTAACACCTGCTTAAATAACGTCTACCTAATTGACAAACCCCTCAAACACCGGAAATGTTTTATGATTGAACAGGAACGTATATACGCTCCTGGATTGAACAATTAAAATGTCTATAAAACCAGTTCCTGATAAAACTTAAATTTTGCCATGTCTTGAAAAAAGCGGGAGATTACACCAAAAGTCGAGAGTACAGGAGATGGATCAAAAAGTCGGGAGATTTCGTGTCCCGGTGGGAGAATCACATGTATGCATAAAAAATACATGTACATTATTTCTATGATTCTAGCTCGCAAACAGGTCGATTAAAAAACACATTTTGCCTTTGCCTTTAATTCTCATTCACACGGATAAGTTCAATCCCAAGCATTTTCGAACATTGCGAATCATTTACGATTTCGCTCGGCATAAAACGCAAGAATGACTATTTTGGCTAGATTTACGCAAAATGTGCATGATAATTTCACTTAATCAGCGTTAAAGCCGAGCTCTTAGGTATTTTTATCGATTTCTCCTGGAAATATGCATATACAGCATTACCAAATTACATGCTCTTTGAAAATTTATAAACTGGTAAAACTCATATTTTTCAATTCATCCAGAAAACTGAACTTGGCCACAGCTGTGCAAAATATCATTTAAGTAGAAATATACTGCCACATCAGTAACATACCTATCACTTCCTCTAACGTGCTTTCTTGGTCCACAACAAATTCCGTTTCCATCTTCTCGCTTTCAGTGCCGGTGATTTCTGTTGGTTTTCGAATCTTGCGCTTCTGCCATTTTTCGATTGTTTTTCAATGTTTGCGGCAGTAAGCGCACAGTTTTTCGGCGCCGTTTCTGACGTTTTTCGATTGTTTTTCAACGTTTGCGGTAGTTGGCGCACCAGTTTTCGGCGCCGTTTCGGGAATCAACGAATCGTTGTCGCCGTTGATTTTGACGTAACAGCGAGCTAATGTAACGTCATTCGTTTGAAAAAATGGACAAAGTCGGATGGGATCTAGTGTTGACAGAGAATAAAGTTCTTTTGCGTGCCGGTGAGAGGGAACTAGTCGGTGATGATGGCGAAAACTTAGTTTTGGAAGAAATAGGACATGGTAGATCATCTGCAGAGGTTTGGGTAAATATAAAATGTAACCATATGCAAGGGCACTTCATTTTCACATATTTTTGTGGTTTCCAAGTCTCATTTTTCCTTTTTGTTTCCGTGTTTTCGTGATTTTTATTTTATTTCTCATGTTTTCGTGTTGATGATGGTTGGTACGTGCTCCGTTTTTTTTTATTAGCCTGTATTTTAGCCCCGTGTTTCGTGTCTTACAACCCATTTCATGCATTTCTAGTAAGTGATCGTCCTTTTTATGCTTTAAAATCTGGGACGCGTTGTAATCAACTTATAATCGCAAAACCTTTAAAAAAAATCAAAAGAATTTAATTGAATCGCACAATTATTCAAAATCATTTTGTCGTGTTTCGTAATTAGCTTTTTTTTTTAATTCGTGGTTCGTTTTCGGCAGCCTGTATTTTAGCCCCGTGTTTCGTGTCTTACAACCCATTTCATACATTTCTCGTAAGTGATCGTCCTTTTTATGCTTTACAATCTGGGACGCGTTGTAATCAACTTATATTCGCAAAACCTTAAAAAAATCAAAAGAATTTAATTGAATCGCACAATTATTCAAAATCATTTTGTCGTGTTTCGTAATTAGCGGTTTTTTTTTATTTCGTGGTTCGTTTTCGGCATTTTTTAGGCACGTGTTTTCGTGTTGAGAAATTTAAAAATCATGTCTTTAAATATTTCTGTGATGTTTCAATTTTTTTTCACCCGGGGGCATTATCATTATTTTAATTTTACTGTTAATTGAATAAACCGACAACTCTTTTCACGTATATCAATCAAAATTTTCCATTTTGGAAACGGTTAACATTTGATTTTGAATCGCGCCATTTTGATTATCATAAATAATCGCACTACACAGGACTACGTAGAAAAAAAAAAATGAAAGAAGCTTCTCGAAATATTAATTTCATATGCCATGAGTAGCTTAATAAATTACATGAATAAGAGAAACCTAGAATACTGTGAGAGAGCCACTTAAAAGGATACCCAACGCCGTCATTTTGAATTCTATTTTGAAAAAAAAAACTTGTCCAATTCTTATCATTTCCGCCAAGCGGTGCTAACGCTTATGAACTAGATATGACAAACAGATCAAAATCTTTTAGACTTCATTAACTTTGTTTGCTTATGGAAGAAAAAAATTGTCTCGTCTGCGACGAAAAGTCGCGGAAAGCGAGACATTGGCATTACTTTCCGGCGGTGGCGGTGACGGCGTTAACATTTTTGTTAGACTTTGGTGGTAAATGAATTACTTGAAAATTATAATAGCTAGCCATCTGATATTTGCTATACAGGTAGTTCAGGTTATGGTCTACGCAACTGTTACCATGCCATGTGACCCTGGGCCCATTTTAACGATCCAGTGGCTCTGTGAACTTAAGTCTTTTTCACGCTGAAAACTTCTTTTTAAGACTTGTGAGAAAAATGAATTTCTTTAAAAGTACAATAGCTAGGCATCTGATATTTGGTATACAGGCAGTTCATGTTATGGTCTACGCAACTGTTACCATGCGTGTGACACCGACACCGTTTTTCATGCTTCAGTGACTCTGTAACTTAAGTCTTTTTCAGGCTGAAAACCTCTTTGTAAGACTTGTTTGAAAAATGGATTTCTTGAAAAGTATAATATCTAGGCATCTGATATTTGGTATACAGTCAGTTGATGTTATGGTCTACGCAACTGTCGGCACCATGCCCTGTGACACCGATCCCCATTTTCATGCTTCAGTGACTCTGTGAACTTAAGTCTTTTTTAGGCTGAAAACCTCTTTGTTAGACCTGTGTGAAAAATGAATTTCTTGAAAAGTACAATAGCTAAGCATCTGATATTTGGTATCCAGGCAGTTCAGGTTATGGTCTACGCAACTGTTACCATGCTGTGTGACACTGACCCCCATTTTTATGCTTCAGTGACTCGGTGAACTTAAGTCTTTTTCAGGCTGAAAACCTCTTTGTAAGACTTGTGTGAAAAATGAATTTCTTGAAAAGTATGATAGCTAGGCATCTGATATTTGGTAAACAGGCAGTTTAGGGTCTGGTCTACGCTACGTAACCCTGGCCCCATTTAAACGCTACAGTGACCTTGTGAACTTTAGTCTTTTTCTGGCTGAAAACTTCTTTGTAAGACTTGTGTGAAAAATGAATTTCTTGAAAAGTGTAATAGCTAGTCATCTAATGTTTGGTATACAGTTAGATGAGGTAATGGTCTATGCAACTGTCATCATGCAATGTGACCATGACCCAGATTTCACGCTTCAGTGACTTTGTGAAGTAGGTCTTTTTGTGCCCGCAAATGTCTTCCCAAGAGTTTTGTGGAAAATAAATTACTTGAAAAGTATAATAGTTAGACATCTGGTATTTGGTAAACTGACAGTTGAGGTAATGATCTACCAAACTCAATGACTATTATATCTAGAATCATTTTATTTTGTCAACATAATCATGATATTTATAAATGCAAATTAAATAAGTTTAATATTTTGTAGTGTGAACAGCAAAACGGCAAATATGAAATGCATGATAATGTTTTTAATGTCAGTCATAAAAAATAGTTTTAGATCATGAAATAAATTGATTTATTGATTAATCTTAATATTTAATACATGGAATAGTTGTGTTGTATCACAAATGAGCATTGACTCACAGATTGGTTGTTAGGTATAGTCATAATGTTAAACTGGGTTGTGGGTTAATGATCCATGTACATTGTATAGGAAAGAATATAACAAGAGTACTTGATAGATGAGATAAGTTACTTTTCTTCTTTTTGAGTTCTATTGACCATATAACTGAATAACTCTTTAATAACATTAAAAATATGCTTTTCTTTGAATATAATTTCAGGTCAAATTTAAAGGAGCAAAAACTGGGAAGAATCTAAGCTTAGATGGATTTGTTCCAAAATCCATTTTAAGCAAAAAATTGAACTACAAATCCGTTACAGAGTTGATCACATCAGTGACTGCCCAATGTCCATGAGTGGAATTGAAAAGAAAAAGAAGGAAAGAGCAGAATTCTGATGGAAAAAGGATACAAGAAAAAACAAGAAGAATGGAAGTTGGGGACGCTGACATAAGTGTAAGCTATAACATGGGGAGCCTATCATTGCCGTATAAAGACAATTATTTAGGTAAGCTTGATATATATTATTGAACATTTATTCTACAAACAATAGAGTGAGTGAGTGAGTTGGTGTTTTACGCCCGTGCAACGCTATATAGGTTATTTACAGGCGATGAACATGAAAAGGATGATAAAATGAACATGAAATGATGATGATAAATGAATAATGAGGTGGGGTGGGAAACAAAGGACTGGTAAATTTAGAAGAACCACAGGAAAAGGGGAGAGATGGGTAGGGGCGGAAAATTTAGCCTGTGTGGTGCACTACTTGGTGGTCCACAAAGGGGTCTTTTACGTGCATGAAGCGTGGCACTCTTCACATACGTTAGCCCACTATGGTCGGCGGTCAGGGTTTCCGTATAATAGACCTGACAACCCCCGCGGACGAGGGCCACCCTATTCAGCCACCTAGGGTACACACTTGGTCGCTCTGTGGGCTGAGCACTGACCCGACGTCAGAATCCCAAGACCCTTAGTCGCCTTTTACGACAAGCTAGGCTCTGCTGCGGGCCTATTCGCCACCCGGGCCCCGCACGGGACAACAAACAATAGAAGTTATAGAGATGAGGAATATAAGTGTTCACCACATAACACTTGTAAATCATTTAAAAATGTACAATTACAACACTGCCAATAGCCTTCAATGAGACAAGTGATTGCTGTTTGCCATTTTGCACTTTGCCCTTCAGGACAAGCAAACGCATCTTTGATGTGGTTTTTTTTTCACTTCAGAAAACTTAATAAAGGACTATTTTACCAAATTAATTCGAAACACCACACATTCTGGAATATAGAGCTATTCAATGATAAATTTGAAATCTCCTAACACCCTTCTAGATAAAATACTAATGGTTAAAATAAGACCATATTCTATGGCAAGCCGTTTTTACATTTATTCCTCTTTATAGATATCTCATAAACTTTATAAGATATCTCATATACTTTATAAGATATCTCATAAAGTTTATAAGATATCTTATAAACTTTATAAGATATCTTATAAACTTTATGAGATATCTTATAAAAAATAATTTATAAGATATCTCATATACTTTATAAGATATCTTATAAACTTTATGAGATATCTTATAAATTTTATAAGATATCTTATTTATTATATAAGATATCTTTAAAAGAAAATGAGATATCTACTAAACACAATGTTTACAAGATATCTGATAAAGTTTATAAGATATCTCATAATGTTTATAAGATATCTTATAAAGTATATGAGATATCTTATAAATTATTTTTTTATAAGATATCTTATAAAGTTTATAAGATATCTTATAAAGCTTATCAGATATCTTATAAACTTTATGAGATATCTTATAAAGTATATAAGATATCTTATAAATTTTATGAGATATCTTTAAAGAGGCCTTATAAAATATAAGATATCTTATAAAGTTTATAAGATATCTCATATACTTTATAAGATATCTTATTAAATATATAAGATATCTCATATAAATGGAAGTTTATAAGATATCTTATAAAACATATGAGATATCTTATAAAACATATAAGATATCTCATAAAACATATAAGATATCTTATAAAACATATAAGATATCTCATTAAGTTTATTAGATATCTTATAAAGATTATGAGATATCTTATATAAAATAATTTATAAGATATCTTATAAAGGTTATAAGATATCTTATAAAGTTTATAAGATATCTCGTAAACTTTATGAGATATCTTATAAAAAATAACTTATAAGATATCTCATAAAATATATAAGATATCTAATAAACTTTATGAGATATCTTATAAACTTTATAAGATATCTTATTAGTTTTATAAGATATCTTATAAGTTTTATAAGATATCTTATAAATTATTTTATATGAGATATCTAATAATCTTTATAAGATATCTTATAAACTTTATGAGATATCTTATATGTTTTATAAGATATCTTATTTGTTTTATAAGATATCTTATATGTTTTATAAGATATCTCATATGTTTTATAAGATATCTTATAAACTACCATTTATATGAGATATCTTATATATTTAATAAGATATCTTATAAAGTATACGAGATATCTTATAAATTTTATGAGATATCTTTAAAGAGGAATAAATATAAATATGGCGTGCCATAATATTCTGTCCCTTGTGTTAAAAGAAAATGAAATTTTATTACAATGACAAAATGCAACCTTCATATTTGAATCAACATTAAATCGAACTTTAATTTATAAAATTTCTTGTTTACTTTCAGGACGATTTAAAATTAATATTTTGACTCTGTCTGCAACACCCCCAGCTATTCTCTCAAGGAAGATTAACCAGGAATGGGTAGATATCCTTAAGAGGAAGATAAAGGCCAGACCCAACATAACTGCCACTGTCTTTCCTGTGTTAGTAGATACAACAGAGGTTAGTAAATATTTATTGAATAATATTGAAGGATTTTCATGTAACAACTTTTTTAACAGACTTGTTTGCACTCAGTATCTGTCCATCTGCATGTTGAAAATTCACAAAAATTCAGTTTTTTTCCTAAATGCTTATAAATATTGAACTGATTTTGTTTGTTTGTAAGTCTACCATGTTGAATAAGAGATCAAGTTCCCGTTTTTCATTCTGGTCCACAATATTTTATGAGTTACATGGTCCTTCGGACTTTGAAAATTCACAAATGTTTTACTTTTCTACGCTTGATTTATATCTGCTTCTATAGATAATGAACTGGTTTTTGGTATACCGGTATGTAAGTCCACCATTATAAGATACAGATCAATTTAATAAAGTAAATTTTTGTTCTGTTTTGCAAATTGTTACAGGAGATAAGTGACTATATATTGTTTGCAATACTCTCAAAATGTTTGTATTTTGAAACTTTAATCTAAATGGTATTTTATTCAATGCACAGGTTACATCAAAAGAAGAATTTAAACCAGAAAAGTTGTGTTCATACAAGTTGTATGCTTTAGGTGGAAACCACTTAAGAGTGGCCTTAACACAGCTGTCCAAAGAATCCTATCTGAATGAGTTGAGGTTTGTAGCTTGATTTACTACGAAATCTTTTAATGGGTGAGATAAAGGGGGATGTGTAACATATTTTCCAGCAACAACTAATAACAGTATTTAGATATAAAATGGCATGCAGCGTCCGATTGATTTGAAATTATGCATGGTGGTTAAGTAACAAGTATATAACAAACTGTACCTGACTTGCAGACCTGTTAGACTTACTTCCTGTTTTGAGCCCAGGTACCATGGGGCATATGTAATCTATGACGAATTCCTCCTTTACTGTAAAAAATATATGAAATCCTAAGGCATTCCTACTCAACTGTTCACCTGTAACATTTTCTACTCCTTTCTGTTATTTTTCAGTACAAATTATAAAAAATATGTCTTGGCCAGATTTCACAGAATGTTTCAGGGTTATAAAATATACATTTTTGACTTAAACAGATTTTTTTATAACATAGCTCTGACTTTATTTTATAGGAATATCCACATTGATCTATATTGTCAATTGAAGGATGACGAGGCAATTGACATTGCCAATATCCACAATGGAATGATGGCCTCATTAAAACCAAGTTTTGAAGTAAGTCTTTGAATTAATTCAGTACTGAAAGTGTAAAGGTGGGAATAATTTTTTCCAAATGACAAATACCCACATTTTGCTGACATATAGTTTTTAGTGTCCATTCATATATGAAATAAAAGACGGGGCTCACAAACCTCCTTTCTAAATATAAGCATTTGAAAATTGCATTTTTGGCAGGAAGTTTACAAACATATAAGAAAAAAACACTTCAATACCATTTGCCTTTACATTGTTTACTAAAAAATCGACCTATGCAATCCAAGATATAACCAAAAGTAACATCATATTTCTTCAAAATATTTTTATGAATTGATGTAAAATAAATGTCCTTCTTCTTCTTCTCTTCTTCTTTCGGTATAGATTAGGAGTCGGTATAGACTGTTTTAAGTGTCTGCAGGACTTTGTTTTTAAATAAAATACCTATCTATCAATAATGAAATAGTGAATTAACTTTTCAGGATTGTGTTCTACAAGCCAGGGATTTTTTTGTGAGAGAGAAGGATAAACTGGCAGAAAAAGTTTCAAGAATGATGTCAGACATAGAAATGAAGGTATCTCACTTTTTGAAGATTATAAATACAAACAGATTCCATATTGCTTAATGATTTTTTTTTTCAAATCAAAGCAGCATTACTATTAAATATGACTTCTTTAATAAAGGGCAGCCCTAAAGACATTTGACACAGGAAAAGAATGGAAATTAGAACATTTTTTAAGACTTGAATAATAGAATTGTTTTTGCTTGCAAATGCATGATAAAAGATAATAAGTATATAATAATATCTTCACCTTTTGAATTCTCTATATTGCAGGAAGTTCCTAAAGAAAGCATCGGGACAATTGTGAGCGTGGCCTCGTACAACGAAACAAATTTCAGCCTAGTGCAAACTCTCTTTGAACAGCACAGGCAAAAGTTTGGATGTTTTAAAGCTTTTCCACAAGTGGTATGTAAGCTGTCGTAAAATTAAAGACATGTCAACAAAAAATTAAATTGTAATGATCTGCAACAATATATTGTAATGAAATAAGTTGTTTCATAAACTCAAGCCATTTGCAACTGACTTCATTGTCTGATTTTCCCAAGAAGATGAGGAAAGAAAACAAACATGAAAAATTAAAGCAAATTTACCAGAAAACTACTCTCTAAATCATGACCAGAAACTTCTCCAAACAAGTTTCGTTTCATAACCTGTGGTTGTGATTTAGGACATTGTTGGCCATCATTTATTGCACCCAACAATTACAACTCATCCAATAACTTTAGCCTGTGTAAATTATTACAAAATAATTAGAAATCCAAGTTATTTCCTAAAATAAAATATATTACAACACAATTAAATCCAACATTTATTAAAGAAAATATAAACCATTACACATAGTTTTTAGGGTTTTTGATAGTTGTGATTTTTTTCTTTCAAAGTTAATCTTATATTACTTGTAGCAATTAATTTGTAGCATGAAAAATTGATAGTAGACTCCAATCATTTACTCATTATTTTTTTTCTCTTCTTCAGCTGTTAAAAGAACTCCAAGGCATTGAGATGGGTGAAAGATCCAAGTATCTTGAACTGGCACTACAAGAAAGTCTACAGGAAGCAGTAAAAAAATGCAGAATGGACAAGAAAAAAGCAAAGCTTGAGAAAGCAATGCTGACAATAACAGCAACAGAGAGCATGGAGGCATGCAATAGATTATTCCCTAATTATGTGAAAGGAATTGACAAATTTCTAGGTATAAATTGCTTTTAGAATATTTTTCAGTGAAAACAAGCCGTCTAATTGACAGATTAATTGCACCTTTCATCTCAACTCAAAAAAAAAAAAAAATTACAGAAGAATTGAATTTCTTGCTGACCTTTATCTGAAAAGCATACATAATTCTGTGCTGACTTTCAATATTCCTTAACCAAATATTTCTAGCTTCCATACTTTATTTCACCTAGAAAAAAATAGTCTAATTTTTTTATATATGCAATTAAATTATGCTTTACATATATGTATTCAAAGGTGCATCTAAAATTTAGGACAAGGTTAACAAACAAGGGTTGTTGCCCTATCATTTACATTTTCTTGAGTTAAGTGTAAACTAGGGAGCACTTATGCAATAAATCATGGATTACTTATAGTAATGACTCCTTTGATCATTCATTCTAAGACTAAATTGTGTTTTTCTTTCTTTTCAGATATTGAAATAAAAAATTCTCAAATCCCTCAATGTTACATAGATTATTGTAAAGATGCGTTAGAGAGCTGCATAGAGGATGAAAGAGAGGAGTTGAGCTTCTATGAACCCAATATCAGTATTTCAATTAAAATTGACAATGAAGATGTTTCTGAAAACCAAGAAGTAAAAAAAATTGTAAACTATTTTGAAAAAAAAATCATGAAAGAAATTATAAAAAGAAAATCAAAAATTGTTAATGGTATAGAAAAAAATGATAATACAAATGCTAATAATGATAATATTGATTCTGGTATACTAGATTTTTCTGTCAATAGCAATGACAGCACTCAACCACCATTAACTGACACATCACGGGACTTATTTGAGTATTAAGTATGTTTGCTGCTTAAATTGAAAATGACAAGGTTACAAATTTGATCTGGTTCTGAAGTCTTTTATGAGACAATAGAAATGAAAACTTTGATGGGAAATGGTTTTTTTTAACATTGGTTGAGAATTAATGATACTTGCTTTAGTTAAAAAAAAAAACTATGAAAATAGAATTATAAATTTATAAAATTTCTTTTATGAAATATCAATTCCTAATTATCAAACAAACTTTATAAGGGTTTAACAATATGTATTGTTGGTAAAATCTGAGGTCTCTAAAAATATGACTTTAACCAGCAAACATCCTTAAGGAGTGTAAAATGATAGATACTCCCAGTATAAATGCAATTGTTATTTAAATTATTTAATATTTTAAACTCTAGTTCCATTTTTCTACCCAAAAAAACTTTGAACCTTTATAAATTTTTCACAATTCAATACAATTCATATGCATCAGGTGGTGGATTAGTGCTTTCTTTAAATAAATGTGATTTGATATGAGTTGTTTTATAACTATTTTGTCTGTGTTTAAAAATTAATTAATAGTTTATTCTTTAATGCCATTGTACATGTTGTATTTATGATTGTGAAACTTGTAAATAATATTTGTGTTTAAAGTGCCATATATTGAAAACATGTATAAAATATATGTGACAGTGAATCCTTGTTTTGTTTCCTTTCTTTCAAGTTGAAATAATTTGTCTTCAAAGGTTGAAAGGCATCATATTCATCATATCATCTTTGTTTTCTCAAATCTTCAATATTAATAATTTGAAATCAGAATAAATTGCTGTTTTCCATTGTGATTTTTAGAATTCTTTATATAAATTGGTTGTGTCTTTAACTTATTTCACATCTCTTTATAGTCTGAGATTTGGACCAAAAGGTTATCATTGCTTTAATACAGGACAAATAAAAATCATCATGGTTCACAAAAAGGAATTTGCAATGTAAACTATATTAATAAAGTTCTGTAAAGGACAATTTATCCAGACAAATGTTCCACATCAATGTTTGTAAGAACATAAAAGAAAGAATCTGAGTTTTCTGAATATTGATACACCTGTCACACTCTCTTTAATTCTGTTATGTAGCTATAGGATATTTTGCTATAAAAATATATGCACACTATGGAAAAAAAAACAGAAAAAAACTGCTGCTTGTTTAAAACTTCAGCACATTGACAAATTTTCATGAAACAAACCAACAACTAAACAACTTTACACAATATAAAAGATTCAGTAAACAAAAAAACAGAGCCAAAAAGGAATTACTTCCAAATAAAATTCCATAATGGTCACATCAATGTTATCATTCCTGTGAGAATGGTCACATCAGTGTTGTCATTCCAGAATGGTCTCAAAAGTGTTACCATTCCAGAATGGTCACACCAGTGTTGTCATTCCAGAATGGTCACACCAGTGTTGTCATTCCAGAATGGTTACATCAGTGTTGCCATTCCAGAATGGTCTCAAAAGTGTTACCATTCCAGAATGGTCACACCAGTGTTGTCATTCCAGAATGGTCTCAAAAGTGTTACCATTCCAGAATGGTCACACCAGTGTTGTCATTCCAGAATGGTCACACCAGTGTTGTCATTCCAGAATGGTTACATCAGTGTTGCCATTCCAGAATGGTCACACCAGTGTTGCCATTCCAGAATGGTTACATCAGTGTTGCCATTCCAGAATGGACACACCAGTGTTACCATTCCAGAATGGTCACATCAGTGTTGCCATTCTAGAATGGTCACATCAGTGTTGCCATTCCAGAATGGTCACATCGGTGTTGCCATTCCTAAATGGTCACATAAGTGTTGCAGTTCCAGAATGGTCACATCGGTGTTGCCATTCCAGAATGGTCACATCAATTTTGTCATTCCAGAATAGTCACACCAGTGTTGTCATTCCAGAATGGTCACACCAGTGTTAACTTTGCATGATTCATCAACTACTTTGCAAACATGTTCACGGAAGTGTTAACATTTAGAAGGAAGAATTCACAGAATGATAAAAAACACATGGTTGATTTTACAACAGCTATTTACATTTCAACTCTATAGTTTTTAATAAACTCTATTCTATAATAATACCTTGTTTTTATGAGGTTCTTTCACAATGAAAGGTATGGAGTAAATACACATGAAACAATATCACGTTATTAATATTTAGAAAAACACAAAGGAACAACACTTCCATTGCTGTTCTTCATCTTAAAGTCATACCTTGTAAAATAGCAAGTCATATGTTATTTACTGCAAGAAAACAAAATTTATGGAAAAAATATACCAATTGCAATGATTGTTAGCTAAGCATGCATGTTGTCCTATTTATGAGGTTTTATACCAGTAAGATTTTGAATTATTTTATCCATTCCTGTCCAGAAGTAAAATGCAGAACTTTTCTTTCCATCTGGATCCATACACATAGACTTGTAGGTGCTCTTGGTCGTAGGAGAATCGGAGGAAAATACCATTACAGAAACTCAGCGCCTACGATTAATGGCGGATTATATAGAGGATACAAAGTGATTTTTTTAATCTTTTATTTTTTTCGTATAAGTTTTATTTTTTTTCAAAAGCCTCCACCTATCAAAGTACAAAAGCGATATATACCTAGAGTTTTAATAATACAAGAGTGTCAACACAGTATATTATACAATTACAGCAGTAAAAAAATTCTAACAATAAATGATACAGTTTTTGGTTTTATTTCAATTTTGAATTGTTTCTTTTTTTCAGGGAAAGTGAGAGCGATGGTGGAGGGAATGTGGGGAAAAGACGTAGAATTATGTCTGATAGCTCAAGTGGAGATGAAGGCAAAAAAACTGGCTCTGATAAATCAAGGTCAAGAAGCCGTTCAAGGTCAGGTTCTGGAAGCAGATCAAGGTCAAGGTCAGGAAGTCCTAGATCAAGATCAAGGTCAGCATCTGGTAGTAGATCAAGGTCAAGGTCAAAAAGTATTTCACCAGCCAGATCTAGATCTGGAAGTAGATCTCCAGCAAGGTCAGGAAGTGGATCACCAAGGTCACGGTCAAGAAGTGGATCACCAGCAAGGTCAAGATCTGGAAGTAGATCTAGGTCAAGGTCAAGATCAGGAAGCCGATCACCAGCAAGGTCAGGAAGTGGATCACCAAGGTCAAGGTCTGGAAGTAGATCTCCAGCCAGATCTAGATCCGGAAGTAGGTCTCCAGCAAGATCTAGATCAGGGAGTCGATCCCCAGCTAGGTCGGGTAGTGGGTCACCAAGGTCAAGAAGTATTTCTCCTGCTAGATCTGGTAGTGGTTCTCCTAGAAGTGGAGAAGGTAGTCCAGGAGGCTCACCATAAGATGAAGACTAGACTATCAGTGTATCTCATAATCACTAATTGATAGTACAGTATCATGTTAATGTACATAATCATAATCATTGTATTATCTGTTAACTTCCAGTGTTGTAAATTCATTGAAAAGTTTCATGTTAAATTTTTAATGTAAAAAATCAATTTTATTACTTGATTATTTCATAAACCTATGTGGCATTGTTCAATACCAATAACTCATTTCAAAGTTAAAATGAAATTTGCATTTGAGACTTGGTTCAAAATAACTTAATAATTATATTCTTAGGGTGAATAAGCTTAGATTTGGATAGACTTGACTGTTTTTCCTTATACTTTAAAAATCATCAAAGAAAAAAATCCATTGCTATTTTTGTAGTGACTTAATTATTTTAAAAAATTAAAGAATTATCACTTAGATGCTGTATGAATTTGTTTTATACTGTTAAGGGAATTGTGTTTGTTATTTAGGTCTGGAATAAGATACAACTTGTTAATATTTGATACTGATAGAAATGAAGGATGTACTTCTTGTTTGGTCGGGGATTTTCTTGTGATCAGAAACTTAACTGTCCCACTTAGAGAAAAGCCTTTTACATACTGCAGTATTTTTTGGCATGGAGAATCTTCATATTTTCAGATTTCATTCATATTTTGAATTTCTCCTTATTTCACCGTAAAAATGAATGGGTGAATATTTTTTCACTCATAAATTGATTGTTAAGACCATAATACAAAAGATTTCTTCAAATTATTGATAAACTTTAAAAGATGATGTAGAATCAGATGATTACGTGTCAAATTTTATAGGATATGTTTTGGAAATGAACACACAGACCTATATTTTTCTTTTCATCATAACATAAATTTCCATCACCAGTCTTCAAATCCTGGATATAGGGGGAACATCCAGGAGTCACCATTCTTAATGAATATTTGGGGAAGGTTTTTAAGAAAAAATGAGAATATGAACATGAACAAGAAAATCCCAGGACGACCAAAAAGTTGTCATTGATGAATTTAATGTCAAAATTTTTGTCTGGTAATCTGTAAGAAAATTGTGAACATGTGACACGTGTGTATAAACCTATGAATTTTGATGTAGCAGAAGAATGAAATAAATTTGATTCTGAGAATATCTTGTTTGATTAGAAATCACTTACAAAACAACTAAACTTGGAGGTAATCATGGTAATTGTATGGTGATTTATCAATACCATGTTTTCATAACCTGATAACATCCTCTTCATATTTGGTACTCTGGTAATTATGTTTCCCCCCACTTTTGTGGTAGACATATTGTTTTTATCCTTTCTGTTTGTTCATCACAAAGTTTGTCAGTGTAACTCCTATGAAACTGCTGAACCAAATTGAACGAAACTTGGTATATAGGAAGGACACCATATGTAGTTGTGCATATTACCAGGAAATTTTTATCCTCAAATTTTTATGGGAACTTAAAAATTTGCTGAAAATCTAAATATACCATCTTGTCAGCGCAACTCCTCTGAAACTACTAAACCAAATTTAATGAAACTTGGTATATATGAAGGACACCACATGAAGTTGTGCATGGTACCAGGAAATTTTTGGGAGTTATGACCCTTTTAACTAATAAATTTGCTGAAAATCCTCATTTATCGTCTTGTCAGCGCAACTCCTCTGAAACTACTGAACGGAATTTAATGAAATTTGGTATATAGGAAAGACACCATATATAATTGTGCATGTTGCCAGAAAATTTTGACATTCAAATTTTTGTGGGAGTGATGACCCTTTGAAGTTAGAAAATGTATGAAAATCTTCTTTCATCTTGTAAGCACAACTCCTCTGAAACCACTGAACAGAATTCAAGGAAATTTGGTATGTTCGAAGATCACAATTTTTAGTTGTGCACATTTCTAGGAAATTTTGATCCTCAAACTTAAATTAGAATTTAGTGCTTATAGTGCTTCAGTATCTCTTGGTTGTTCATACTTTGATATTTAATTGCCCCTTTAGTACTTGTTTGCTGCCTTTAAATCCTGCTGACCAATGACTCAAATTGCTGTCTAAAATATTTGGTAATCAGGAAGTAGATGAGTTACGGACAAAAAAATCTCTGAACCTAATATAGTACTATAGGACTGCTACATGCCAAATATGAAGAGGTTATGGCATGTAGTACATGTAATATAAACAAGAATATGTCCAAAAGACATAATGCCCCATCTCGAAACATTTATTTTTTTCCGCAATTACTAAAGCATCAACATGGTTGCTATTAAGGCACTTGTTAGTCAGAAGGAATAGACTTTAACTTAACCATTCTTCTATAAGTGGTCATTCGTGCGGAAAATATAGGTCAATGCCAGCATCTGAAGCATGCATTGTTCTACGCAGCACTAGGTGCACCTACCATAACAATATAGTAGATGTGGCACATGTCAGTAAGTGAGAATGGACTTTAACCACTCTTCTTTAAAAGCGTGTCTATGAGAAAACCATGCAAAATCCAAAAATTTGTCCAGATGCAAGAATTTCAAATCTACAAAAGGGATGGGGCAACTAAAAGCATCCCCCTTAAGACTCCTTTTTGCAAAATTTTTTTTCCCAGATATTCAAGATGGCCGAGCTACGGGCCTTATAAGGATAACTGAGTTTCTTGGAAAAATTAGCCATTCTGAACAGTGCTGAATACAACAATTTAACTTTTTAATGGTTTATTTTTTCAATATTTTTTCTCCAATAATCCAAATTTGAAAGAAGAATTTGGAAAGGGTCATATTTCTGCTTCTTAATTCTACAAAAATTTTGAAAATCGTCATTTCCATTTCTCAGCACCCATAGGGGGTATATGGGGCATTTGCCAAATTCCTTAAAAACATCAAAATGTTCCATTTTAAACATAATTGTTTGTGAAAAATAACATTTTTAAATTCAATTTGCCATACTATGCAGAAAATGGATGCATTAAAGTACAAAATAGCAAAAGGAACTGCTTTGCATATGAATTTTGGCATCTCTACAAGTCCACGAATTAGGGACATGTGCCAGTTTTGGCAAGACAGTCCCATATTTTCAACAACTTTGGTTCAAGTATTAAAGTATTTTTTTCCAATGAAAAACCATTTTTGACAAATGCAAAGACAGTTGGTTACATGAAAAATAACTGTATACACATTGGCAGTGCAGACATGTACAAAAGAAGATGCAAAAAAGTGATTTTTTTTAAGAATTAAAGCAAAATGAAGAAATTGTCAATTTTAGGTGAACAAAGCAGATTTACTCAAACTCAGGTCAAATTAATTGAATATGTCCCCAAAAGAATGCTTTTTGGTGTTTTGGAATTGATATATACAAAGTAGTATATTATTGTTTTCCTCGAGGCAGATGCATTCAAATAGTGATCTTTGGCCATTTTCGGTTACTGCCAAATTGATCTCCTGGACCATATTTGAATGAGTTTTATATCAATGTTGTTTAATAAAGCAAAAATCCTTTTTGTTATTTCTGACGTATGTAAAAATTTTCATCTAGACCAAAAATATTTAAAATATCTGTCAAAGCATAACTTTTTAAAAGTTGGTCAAAAATGGCCAAAAACCTCATATGGCTAAAAATTAGCTATTTTTCCTTAAAAAGCGAAGTCGGACAATTTTTTGAAAAAAAAAGTGTACCAGGGAAAGTAATTTTTTATGCTTCTTTTCACTTGTTCTTTACTTTAAAATATTGTCTCAGATACCCTCAAGAAAAAGTATTTTGTTCGACAGTTTTTTTCAGGAGGTGGCGGCCCTTTCTAGTCAAATGATGTTTGTTCTCAATTTTAACCATATTTTTTCAAGGAATCTCTCGACAGATTCTTTTTATATTATGTTTTCACATGCTAACCTTTACATACTTAAGAAAACTTTAAAATAATGTTTACTGAATTGAACAACATTTTTATAAAAATTATACAAATATGGTCCAGGAGCTCATTTTGGCACTTTGTCGAAAATGGCCGAAGATCACTTTTTGAACGCCTGTCTATTGAAAAAAAATAATATGTCACTTTGTAAATATTAATTCTAAAAGACCAAAAAGGATTCTTTCGGGTACTTATTCAACTTATTTGACCTGAGTTTTAGTAAATCAGCTGTGTTCACCTAAAATTGACAATTTCTTCATTTTTCCAGAATTCTTTAAAAAAATCACTTTTTTGCACCTTTCTTTGTACAATTTCTGCACCGCCATTGTACATATAGTTATATTTATTGTAACTAACTGTTTTTGCATTTGTCAAAAAGGGGTTTTCTTTGGCAAAAAATACTTTCATACTTTTACCAAAAGTTGTTGAAAATATGTGATGGTCTTGCCAAAACTGGGGTATGCCCCAAATCGTGGACTTGGAGAGATGCCAAAATTCATATGCAAAGCATTTCCTTTTGCTATTTTGTACTTTAATGCATACATTTTCTGCATATTATAGCAAATTGAATTTAAAAATGTTATTTTTCACAAACAATTATGTTTAAAATGGAACATTTTGATGTTTTTGAGGAATTTGGAAAATGCCCCATATACCCCCTTCGGGTGCAGGGTAATGGAAATAATGATTTTCAAAATTTTCGTAGAATTAATAAACAGAAATATGACCCTTTCTAAATTCTTCTTTCAAATTTGGATTATTGGAGAAAAATAAACCATTAAAAAGTTAATTTTTTGCGTTCAGCACTGTTCAGTGTGGCAAATTTTTCCACGAAACTCAGCTATCCTGATAAGACCCGTAGGTCAGCCATCTTGAATTTCTCGAAAAAAATATTTTGCGAAAAGGAGTCTTAAGGGGGGTGCTTTTAGTTGTCCCATCCCTTTTGTAGATCGGAAACTCTTGCATCTGGACCAAATTGCATGGTTTTCCCATAGACATGCTCTTTAAAAGAGGCCATCCATGCGGAAAATGTTTGTCACATCCAGCATCCGAAGCATGTTATGCAACACAACAGGAAGTAGGTGAGTGGCATATCTGAATTGGATTCCCATATGGACTCAGCTTTGCATATCAAATATGAAGAGGCTGTGATAAGTAGTTGCTGAAAAAAACTACAAAGATCTTTTCCAATCATGCCTGCAACTTGTCATTTAACAATATAATGCCATGTGGATGAAGTAAATGTCTTGTAAGTAGGTAAAACAACTGATTATGTCGAGTCACAAGTAACCAGAACATATTCATCTACATTTAGTGTTCTTCTGTATTTGCTGTTAATATTTTATTTAAAACCCTTTTTTAACAAGAACAGTTTACAAGACATAGAGCTTTGAACCCACTGACCATTGGCTGACAAATAATTCAATTGTGCTGAAACAAAACTTGCCAACAAATGTCAATGAAGTCAAACATTCCATACTCACAAATAGAAAATCATTTTATTTTTAGTAGTTGAAAGTTTGGGATTTTTTTATCCAAATGTTAGCTTTACTTGCAGATGAAGCTAAAGGATATGAACATCTACATATTGTGTACTTCTTGCATACCAAGTTTGGTTAAATTTGTCTAGTAGTTTCAGAGGAGTTGCTCCCACAAGATCATAAATGAGGATTATGTTCAAAAGGGACAAAACTCCATAATCCACATATGGTGTACTTCTTGCATACCAAGTTTCATTAAATTAAAGTCAGTTACATCCACCAAGTTTGATCACGGATGGACAGACAGACTGACAGACCAGTCAAAAATATAGCCTCAGAAAACTTTGTTGCATGGGGTAGAACAATAGGTAAAGGGTATTTAAACTTCTCTCTTTGTAAAACAAGCTGCTTAAATAGAATAATCAAAGTCTACTATGAATTTTTATTTCATTATGACTATGATGTATAATATCAAACTTAACAAAAAAATGTTACTATATAAATCATAAAAACACAAACATCAATGTGTCTTACAAAAATATGTTAATGACAAATATGGTCTTTAAATTCATATTCCAGGAAAATATATTTGGGTTGTTGGAAAGCACTTTATATATGTTAAGATGGGTGATGGGAGCAAATCAAATTTTACATTCTTGTAAAACTGCCCAAATTTGTAAGGGTCTTGGGGTATGGAAAAAGCGCCTTTCAACATCCAAATTTTCAGTAAATTGTTCTATAACAGTTGTACATGATAAATCCTTAGTTTGTCTAAGTATGAAACAGAACCTGGTAGTACTGAGACTTGGTCATCAGTTATAAAAAATAACATTACAGAAGATAAATTATAATGGAATCATGTTAACTTACAATTATTTTTACATCTATTTTAATATTTATTCTATTTATTGGTACAATTTCATTATTTCACAATCTATAATTTAATTTTAAAATCATTATCTCTTTTTCCCACTTTTAAAAATACTTTACAATCATTTTTTTAGATCAAAGAAACTCCTGTTTCAAAATATAAACCTGATAAACCACAACTCTGTCTCAACTGGAGTAACAAAAGTTCTTAATGAGAAATCTAAAACCACTTACAAATAAAATGAATTAAAGAAGGAGATTACTTTATGTCACAAAGATGGGTGAAAAATTGATGAAAATTCATTAATCAAGTCGACTTATAATGTTGTCTGTATCAATTTTAAGTTTCAGAAGAAGATGTCCATTTCCCAAGTTGAGTTACTGGTAGTAGCTAGTCCAAAGGAAGTGGTTCCAATAAAGCAGTGGTTCGGCACATGTCACAAGTGGATTTTATAAGTAGCAGCAAAGACATGAATGCTTCCTATCTGACTGAGTCCACTTTGTATATGATCTATTAAAACTTAAGATGATAGAAAGGTATCCCATGTCACAAGTTGAGTTTACTGGTGGCAGCAAAGACATGAAGGCTATCTTACTGAGTCCTCTTTGTATATTATATATTCCAATTTTGATGATAGAAAGGTATTTCTTGTCACAAGTTGAGTTTACTGGTGGCAGCAAATGCATGTAAGTTCCCCATTTGGCTAAGGCCACTTTGTATATGATTGATATGGATTTCTACATTGTTTTTGAAGGCACTGAAACAGAAGAGAATTATAATTAGAACTCGGTCTGGAATGAAAAGAAACAAAAGCCTCATCTATATATATATCTACCTTTGCTTTAAATCAAATCATTGTAATGCATGTATCCAGTTCAATAATAATAATCTGTACACGTTGTGTTTAAATTGGAGAAATAAATAAGCAATTTCTCTTCACATACCCCTATTGGACTCTTTACTGAGATTAGAAATTCAAATATATTTCTTGTTTGAATAAAAATAATGAGCAATATTTTCAATATCAAGGCTAACATACATGACATAATGTGAACGTTTGCTCATGTACAGGAATTTAACCCTTACATTGTTTCATCACGCTGTTCTTGTTCGGTTTTACTGATTTGTCCTTTCAAACTTTTGACATTTGAATGTCCCATTGGTACCTTTTCCCTTCCTGCTTGTAGAAAAAATTGTTAAGAAGCAAAATCTTAAACTTCATGAGCATTTTGGTTTTTTCCTCGTGTTCAATTCTAACCTTACTATTGGGAAAAACTGATGTACAGTTTTATCTCTAAGTGATATTTGAGATAAATGAAATTTCTTCTGATGACAACGTATTGAATAGGTCATAATGAGTTTATAACTTATGATTATCAAATCTTCTTACTTTAGACTATTTCCATCTAATTTTCCCTTTATGTCTTGTAATGTATCTTGAAGAGATCGGAACTCAAATGAATTAAATTCTGTTTCTGAAAATGTCTACAAAATAAAACAAAAATGACTTATATACATGTAGTTTGTTTGATATATAACACAATATAGCCTGCCTTGCAGCCCATTTCACTACAATATCAAACTCATCCAGACACATTAAATAAATAGGTAATACACATTAAATAAGTTTATTATAGCGATGTATTTATGTATCTAGATATTGTTCAAACTTGTCATTAAATAAAAGGTTAAGAGTAGATTTGTTAGAAGAGGAAAAAGTGTGGCTGGAAGATAACTAAAATATTCATATTTGGTTACACACATATTTCTTTCTTTCTTGAGTTTGGGTTCTTTCTTTAACATTGGAAAAAATAAAAGTATAAACAAAACTACCAAACTTAAATTGAGATGAGCAATGGTCCTGACTTTGTTAGACCAATTACACAAGTAGGACTGCGTCTAGTGCATATAGTCTGTTACTTGACATGCCCGTATTGAGGAGGTTTTTATCTTCAAAATGACTATAGAATTTGAATGTTTGACTTTCTGCTGAAAATGTAGAAGAATTTGATGCAAATCAAAAGTGTAATACTTTTTTTAACAAATTTTTATTTCTATTAAAATTGCATCTAATAACTAACAAAGCTTTAGCAATTTTCATTGCAATGAAATAAGTTTCTTTTCTAATAACCTAGGACTCAAACCTTAGAGGTAACCAAAATAGTGATCAATGATGTAAATATCTAAACCAGAGCTTAAACCATCTGGCCAACAAAGCAACTCTGAACTTGATCTTAATCAATTGTAAATGATTACCATGATTACTGAAAACATATTTATTTTCATGAGGTATTTTTTATCAAGGATTTCGCGGTCGGGCAATTTACACAAAATTAAATACATACGAAAAGACAAAATATGAATTAAATGAATATAATATTGAACAGAAACGCAAAAATAAGTACCCATGAACTTTTGTGAAATCTCATAATCGAGAAAATAAATATGTTAACAGACATCAGAGCCAATATCTTACCTGTACTTGTAACATCAGCGATGTCAGACTAGATATGAGATCTATAATTTTATTGTTCTTCTTCTTGTTATGGAACATGTTCTGCAAGATTAAAAAAAAAGTTTTGTTCAATTTTTCACTTCTGATACCTTAGGCTATTTAATTATATTTTTTTCCTACAAACAAGAAATCTGTGAGCAATGCTCACTAGTGATACCCCTGCTTTCGCAACTATGCCTTGTGTTAAAATATAAACAAGTGTGATAGAACTATGGACAGAGGTAAAACAGTATACCCCTTAACTTCCAAGCAGGGGTATGATTAAAGTAAACAGATATCAATAGAGCTTATGTACCTTTATAATTATCCGATTTTACACTTTTATACAGAATTTGAGCACTAATTGTTATTGTTGTTATATATCAAGTAATTTCAATTTAAGGTTTTAATTATTGTCCATTTGACATGCCCGTGGTCATTCTATTGTTACAACAGCTCACCCTATTTTCAATGTGACAAGACCAATTGGTCATTTAAATCTATCAATTGGTTTTAAAAAACTGGCTACTAGTCCAACCTGATTCTTTTTCACCTGGTTAAGCCATTTGATAATAACACAGGTTAAACCTATTGTGGTACTTAAATATTGAAAGTGAATCTAGGTATTTGTATTTTTTACAGTGATCTATTTCAGCTTGTTAGACAGAGTTTATAATTTATAAGTTCTATATTATTCACAACTATTAATGAGCTTATTATGAAGTTAATGAATGCCAAATTTAGTATGATAGTTGTCTTCTTACAATTAGAATATGGGGAAAGCGAAAAAAATGTGAACATGGGACAATCTAAAACAAGAGTTAACACTAAAGTATGTCTCGCCTGCCGGCACTATCAGAAACAATTATTCTTTCTTGCTTCCACTATATTTTGAATTTACATGGATTTTCAGTTTCTGAGATCAAAAGATGTTTATAGAACTTAAACATTGCAAATATATGCAATAAAAATAATCAAAGTCACTCAACCCGAAAATCAAGGTCAAGGTCAAAAGATAGGGATGCAACTGTGCTAAGCTACTACTGGGGCATATGCATACCAAGTTTCATCAGCCTAGGACCTATAGTTCTTGAGATATGGAGGTGCTCGCAAAACTTTTCCATTGCTATTATATGTATTGAAAATTGTCAGTCACTCAACCAAAAAATCAAGGTCAAGGTCAAAAGATGGGGATGCAACTGTGGTAAGCTACTACTGGGGCATATGCATACCAAGTTTCATCAACCTAGGACCTATAGTTCTTGAGATATGGAGGTGCTCGCAAAACATTTCCATTGCTATTATATGTATTGAAAATTGTCAAAGTCACTCAACCGGAAAATCAAGGTCAAGGTCAAAAGATGGGAATGCAACTGAGCTAAGCTACTACTGGGGCATATGCATAACAAGTTTCATCAACCTAGGACCTATAGTTCTTGAGATATGGAGGTGCTCGCAAAACTTTTTCATTGCTATTACATGTATTGAAAATTGTCAAAGTCATTCAACTGGAAAATCAAGGTCAAGGTCAAAAGATGGGGATGCAACTGTGCTAAGCTACTACTGGGGCATATGCATATCAAGTTTCATCAACCCAGGACCTATAGTTCTTGAGATATGGAGGTGCTCGCAAAACTTTTTCATTGCTATTATATGTATTGAAAATTGTCAAAGTCATTCAACCGGAAAATCAAGGTCAAGGTCAAAAGATGGGGATGCAACTGTGCTAAGCTACTACTGGGGCATATGCATACCAAGTTTCATCAACCCAGGACCTATAGTTCTTGAGATATGGAGGTGCTCATAAAACTTTTCCAAAAAGTTAACGCCGCCGTCGCCGCCGCCGCCGCCGCCGGTAAAGTAACACCTATGTCCCGCTCTGCTTCGCAGGCGAGACAAAAAATCAGCAGTAAAGTTATCGCTATAAAAACAGCAACAGATTTTAAAACATTTTGCTGATATTGTGCTCTTTTCTATTTACAATCTCAATATCTTAAGGTTTTTTTTAAGAATAGTATGTTGGTCTACTTGAAGTACAAATTTTCTCCTAAGAAAAAATTCTCTATAGCTTGTTATATTTTGAATAACATCATAATAACCATTGTGGATACATTTGATCCGAAGAATTGTATTTCACATTTCTATAGGTATTCAACTTTGTATTCCAAAAGTACATACTTGAGCTTTATAGCATTTTTTTACCAAATGTTGGAATATATAAGTGTAACCTCAGGGAAGTATCTTTTAAAGTTACAGTCCCTCCCTATAATTTCTTTATTTTCTTCAAGTATTCATTTATAAGTATTCTGCATTCAGTCCTTTGGATTGAATCATCAAAGTACTTGCACAGGTATTCACCTGTACAAGTAGAATATCAATACTAATTGGATTGTCATTTCATTCACTGGCTGGCCAGTAAAGGTGAAAAAAAAATCCAGGTGAGCTAGTGGCTATCAAGGTAAAAAAAAGTTGAGAGTCAGTTTAATTTTATCAATTGATAGATTTAAATGACCAAGTGGTCTTGTCACTTTGAAAATAGGATGAGCTGTTGTTACAATAGAATGACCACGGGCATATCAAATGGACAATAAAGGCACTATTGTCTTTTTCTTTTGGTATCAAGCAAAATTTCTGTGACTTTTTATGAAACTATTCAGTAACAAAGTATAAAGTTATGTCTACAACCAAAATAAAGCACTCTTCAAAATATAAACTTGACAATTGAAAAAGTCAAGAGAGTTGGCTAAAAAACTAAGTTTTTCCAAACAATATTGCATTAGTTTACCATACATTTTTAATATGCAAATTCTCAAAGGATACTTAAATTTACTTTAAAATTCAAAATCTGTAATTTTAATCATGGAGTTTCAGTATTGGGAAAAAGTGAAAACTATATATAAAGTGTACTTATCATTGATGCTTCTAAACAGCACCCTTTTGTACATAACTTTTACCAACCTCACTAATTCTATCCACCATTTCTTCAGCCTGCTCGTCACATCTGTTTTTAATCTCTGATGGCTGGTCAAAGGGAGTTAATCCTTGCTCAGGAGCAAGCTGAAAAAAGAAGTTAAAATTTTATAACAAGACAATGAAGTGGTTCTTAGGCAATTATTTTACAGACTACAGACCCAAAGATCTAGATATTTCTGATAATAAAGTGACACTTGGCAGACAGCAGTACTTGTCAAGGTAACCATTTAGGGCTATTCCAGAAATAAATGTATAGGGGGGTCGGAAGGCACTTTATTTTTATACCCACCATGCATAAAATTTAAAATTTTTTTCCCTTTATGTTGCATTTGAGAAATATCTTAAAATACCACCATCCATAAAATTTTAATTATAGTGCCTTCCGACTCCCCCCCCCCCCCCCATACAATTAATTCTGGAAGAGCCCTAAGTTTGTGTGGTCTATCTAATACATGTATGTTGTATGTAATGATAGCTCAACAGACTTCCACGTCAATTTTTTTTAAAACTAGAACTATTTTTTTTTAAATTCAAAGGGCTATTACTTCAGTAAGATGTGATTAAACTTCAACATCACGAGATTTTGGCTAAATAATGTGGATTCATTTATTTTCTTGGGTACCAATTTTCTTGGTTTGATAAAAATTGATAAGTTTGTGGATCTAAAATTCGTGGTTCTGATGTCTGCACCATACAGATCAACATTAAATTTCCTTTTCATGCAGCATCAAATTTGGTGGGTCGATGCCATACCGAAAATTAATACCAAACTAATAATAATGAAACCACAGTATTAAATTTAGAAAAACCCTCTTTTCAAAGTATAAAGATAAGAGAACTTTGTATAACAAAGGGGTCATAACTCATATAATCTTAAGTTTGTGTAAAGCTCTATTCTGGTCAGTAAATCGTAACTTGTTGTTTCTACCTCCTGACAGTATTTCTGTACACCAGTCAGCAGTTCATTCAGCTCCTTGTTGACAGTTTCTAGTTCCAGTACAATGTTGGCATACTTCTGTTGGAAGTCATGTGTTAACGGTTGCTGAAATGATTTCTGTTAAAAAAATATAGAAAGAAATATCTATAGCATGCAAAGTTTACAACATTTATACTGAACCCATATGTTAATGACAGAATACTAAGTATTAGTGCAAGGGTAGAACTTTGTTCCAAATGATATACATGCATAAATTGTACTATTTTGTTATTGTAAAAACAGAATTTGAGAGAAGAGGAAAGAACACCAAAACATAAATTGGGATAGAATACCCACAGAAAATCTCAGAAATGTAAATAACACCATTCTCCATGGGATATGTCTGTCACTTACATTTTCAGTAATGAGGAAGTAAATTTGAGATGAAATAAAATCTCTTTACACCAAAATAGTACTATAGGGTGATACAATATGAGACAATACTTTGCATAGATATAATTAACATGCTTCAATCCTATCTACTAGTTACCATTTTTTCAGCCTGAGCATTCATTCCTTTTAAATCTTGTATCAACTGCTTCTTCATGTTTAAAGCCTTTGATAATTTTGTCTGAAATATAAATAATTTCACAAGTCAGAGATAATGTTAAGACATTTTAATTAACAAAATCTAGGCAACTGGTTGCCCCACCTCCACCACCTTGCAAAACTTGTGACCTTGTTCTTTTGAATTATTCAACCCAAAACCAATAGGCTTTTTCTTTACTGTAAGTTATATGAAATACTAACGATACAAGGCTTTCAAGTTCTTTTTGGAAACCATTTTAATTCTAAATTTTTAAAAACTTGTAACCTTGACCTTACTTTTTGATCCAAACTTCAAAAGGGTTCTTTCTCATCTCACAAGTTTTGATAAGGGTTAAGTTCCTTGTAATTTGATGAAGGCCTTCAGAAACCCATTTCAGGCAAAATACCGTATATAGGGTTATTTTTTCACGTTTTTTTTTTTTTGTCAGAGAAGGTATTTGAATAATTTTTGCATTTTTTATTTTCGCAGTTTGTGGATGTGTTTGTTTATGATTTGTGTTAGAACAATATTTTCGCGGGATATATTTTCACGATTTTTGTCAACTGCGAAAATAACTCGTTATACGGTAGTTCCCTCTCCCCACTTACACCAAAGGCAGGGGACAACAAGATTTAGCGTAAGATAGCCCATCATAGCAGGTATATCTAATTTAACAAATTTATAATATGATTTCAAGTAACTCAAACTTCACCTTTATCTGAAAAATCACCTGTTTATTTATTTAATACTTACAACATGAACAAGAAATTTGATAGGGAACCCTCCATATGTACCGCCTTCCAGACTCATCAGCCGTCCTTTAAATGGAGAGCCACTCAATAACGGGTCATTATCCTGTAAAACATTAAAGCATTGAAATAAATTGATTATCTTAATTAGATTATACCTTATTTTCAGGCTTCTCTTTGACAAAAACAACCAATTTAAAGTTTTTAATTCCTGCAATGACTTAAGTGAGCTCTATTACCAACGTTTAAGAAAATGTTGTCACCTGGTTAACAGGTATATTTATGCATGTAGCAGATTTATTCTGAACTAATGCTTCAAGGTAAAGTGCAATGCCTGAAACAGCAATAAAAACAATGATTTTTAAAGTTGTTGTTGTTATAACAGACCAAAACTTGGTTTTGAAACTTAAACTCATTAAATTTTCAACAAACTAAATTATTTCTTACAGGACATTTATTTCTGGAAGGATTTTGGGGGTACTATACTTACAAAATCTGGATTTGGAGAACCCATACCAGGTACAAACTTTGGAGGTGAGAAGAATGGATTCTGTAGTCGGGGTCTGTGTTTCTGTTGAAATGCTGACAATGGTATGGTCTCATCTGGTTCATTACTCTACAAAATGAAATCACATTTATCATTTTACTATGATAATGAACTTAAATTATCTCACTTTAGATTCCATCTGGCTCCATATCTATATACGTAATGGCTTGCTTTCATTATACAGCATTAAGGTTAGCAACAGGCATGAAAACACAATACGATACTCCATGCTGATACTGCATACCAAATATCAAAAGTCTGCGAAAAATAGTTGTTGAAAAAGCTGTCATGAAAATATTATTCCTGCCCCTCCCAGCATTCTTCATTTTACAATCCAAATCTTTACTTTGAATGTGTGAAATCCAGTTAAAAATCTATAATGTACAGGGGGCTCAAATCAACAGGACTTTTTTAAGTTCTAGATTGCAAGTCAACCAGATGTTATTATAAAGTAATCAATAATGGTTATTATAAATACAAACAGATCCAGGACTTTTGAAAATACAATTCATGGTCGGACCATAAAAAGTGGAAAATAAACTTTTATAGAAATCTCTTACCAAGACTTCATAATCTGGTATTGAATGTGTTCCAAGACCAGGTCTGTCAAATGTTATTCTATAGGAGTTAGAAACAGTGTCTAATGCATCAACTACACCAGTAAACAATCCATCCTGTGGCTTTCTGAGGCGCGCTACAATATATTATACATAGGATGTAAAATAAAGTATTCTATATAAGGAAACTTGTAAAAAAAGACATCAAACTAAGTTAGGTTTCTAAAACTTCAAAACAGGAAGTAAATTATAAATATGTCAAAGCCACCAAGAACAATGAGAGAACTATTTATAGAAACAGAATTATTTCAACTGAACAGATTTTGTGTAGGTTGCTGTATCAACATTATCTTAATGTTAATTTTTGTTGTTGTTTAACTTTTTGTTGATAACATAAGATACCATCTTTATTTGTACCTGTAACTTTCTTTCTTATAACTAGATGCAATGGTATTTCATTAGGGAGATCATTAAAGATAGTTTTCCACAGACAGACAGACAAAATTAAAACTATTGGGCTAATGGGCTTTGATGATGTCCCATACTATCTTTGAGTGAGTACCTGTAACCTTCTTCCCTATGACTAAGATGCATTGGTATTTCATTAGGGAGATTATTAAAGTTTTCCACAGACAGACAGACTAAGTGAAAATTATTGTACTAATGGGCTTCAATGGTGTCCCTAACTATCATTATGAGTGAGTACCTGTAACTTTTTTTCCTATGACTAGATGCATTGGTATTTCATTAGGGAGATCTTTGAAGTTGTTGAGTTCTGATAGTTTTCTCTGTTGCAGTAATCTAATTTTATTTCTTCTGGCTTCTAATGCACTCCTCTCCTCCTCGAAGAAGGCTGGGGAGCATCTGAAAATAAAATAAAACAATCAGAATATACATGTTTTATTTTCCCTAGCTTCTAAGCCATTCCTTACTTCCTCAAAGTAAGCCAAAGAACACCTGAAAAATCAATGTGTTAAAATTGCCATCCATTTAAAAAATGTTTATCTAGTTTAAAGTTATTCATTTATCATGGAGTGGATTTACAAGCTTTATTTTTATGTGATTTCCTCTCCAGCTTGCATTTGAAAGATGAAAAAAAAAGACGTCCTGTGTATGGGGAATAGCACCACACTGTTCATGCTAAAGTCACCCTTTAAAGAGTTTGAAGCGTACACTCAATGTGGGCCGCTACAAAAACCACCCTGGCAAACTTCAAGCTGTAGAGGAAAAATGAAATTTTGGTTTCTTAGGTCCTATCAATTGTGACCAGAAATAGTAAAGCTAATGAAAAGATATTTCTAAAGGGTGGAACAAGTTAATGAAAAGATATTTCTAAAGGGTTGACAATTTAAAGAATTTGATGACTCTGTTTTTTCTCTGTTGAAAAAGTTTTAAAGTCTTTATTATAACATGTATAAAGCCTTGTCAAATGCAGGTAATAACAAAATTACCTAACTTGGGGGATCAATCTCAAATGTCCTTAAGAAAAGACAAAACAAGAAGAACATACCAGAAAAATTGAAATCCGCAATGGTCCTGACTTGGTACAGGCATTTCAAAAGAAATGGTGGGTTAAATCATTATAAATAGAGATTTGGTATCATTCCTTGGCCTGTCTCTCTAGTCCTTACCTTCTAGGTTTCCCCATTAGTCGTCTGATCTTACCTTGGCCTGTCTCTCTAGTCCTACCTTCTAGGTTTCCCCATTAGTCGTCTGATCTTACCTTGGCCTGTCTCTCTAGTCCTACCTTCTAGGTTTCCCCATTAGTCGTCTGATCTTACCTTGGCCTGTCTCTCTAGTCCTACCTTCTAGGTTTCCCCGTTAGTCGTCTGATCTTACCTTGGCCTGTCTCTCTAGTCCTACCTTCTAGGTTTCCCCGTTAGTCGTCTGATCTTACCTTGGCCTGTCTCTCTAGTCCTACCTTCTAGGTTTCCCCATTAGTCGTCTGATCTTACCTTGGCCTGTCTCTCTAGTCCTTACCTTCTAGGTTTCCCCATTAGTCGTCTGATCTTACCTTGGCCTGTCTCTCTAGTCCTACCTTCTAGGTTTCCCCGTTAGTCGTCTGATCTTACCTTGGCCTGTCTCTCTAGTCCTACCTTCTAGGTTTCCCCATTAGTCGTCTGATCTTACCTTGGCCTGTCTCTCTAGTCCTACCTTCTAGGTTTCCCCATCAGTCGTCTGACTGTCTCTCTAGTCCTACCTTCTAGGTTTCCCCATTAGTCGTCTGATCTTACCTTGGCCTGTCTCTCTAGTCCTACCTTCTAGGTTTCCCCATTAGTCGTCTGACTGTCTCTCTAGTCCTACCTTCTAGGTTTCCCCATCAGTCGTCTGACTGTCTCTCTAGTCCTACCTTCTAGGTTTCCCCATTAGTCGTCTGATCTTACCTTGGCCTGTCTCTCTAGTCCTACCTTCTAGGTTTCCCCATCAGTCGTCTGACTGTCTCTCTAGTCCTACCTTCTAGGTTTCCCCATTAGTCGTCTGATCTTACCTTGGCCTGTCTCTATAGTCCTACCTTCTAGGTTTCCCCATCAGGCGTCTGATCTTACCTTGGCCTGTCTCTCTAGTCCTTACCTTCTAGGTTTCCCCATTAGTCGTCTGATCTTACCTTGGCCTGTCTCTCTAGCCCTACCTTCTAGGTTTCCCCATTAGTCGTCTGATCTTACCTTGGCCTGTCTCTCTAGTCCTACCTTCTAGGTTTCCCCATCAGTCGTCTGACTGTCTCTCTAGTCCTACCTTCTAGGTTTCCCCATTAGTCGTCTGATCTTACCTTGGCCTGTCTCTCTAGTCCTACCTTCTAGGTTTCCCCATCAGTCGTCTGATCTTACCTTGGCCTGTCTCTCTAGTCCCTACCTTCTAGGTTTCCCCGTTAGTCGTCTGATCTTACCTTGGCCTTTCTCTCTAGTCCTACCTTCTAGGTTTCCCCATCAGTCGTCTGACTGTCTCTCTAGTCCTACCTTCTAGGTTTCCCCATTAGTCGTCTGATCTTACCTTGGCCTGTCTCTCTAGTCCCTACCTTCTAGGTTTCCCCATCAGGCGTCTGATCTTACCTTGGCCTGTCTCTCTAGTCCTACCTTCTAGGTTTCCCCATCAGTCGTCTGATCTTACCTTGGCCTGTCTCTCTAGTCCTACCTTCTAGGTTTCCCCATCAGTCGTCTGATCTTACCTTGGCCTGTCTCTCTAGTCCTTACCTTCTAGGTTTCCCCATCAGTCGTCTGATCTTACCTTGGCCTGTCTCTAGTCCTACCTTCTAGGTTTCCCCATTAGTCGTCTGATCTTACCTTGGCCTGTCTCTCTAGTCCCTACCTTCTAGGTTTCCCCATTAGTCGTCTGACTGTCTCTCTAGTCCTACCTTCTAGGTTTCCCCATTAGTCGTCTGACTGTCTCTCTAGTCCCTACCTTCTAGGTTTCCCCATTAGTCGTCTGATCTTACCTTGGCCTGTCTCTCTAGTCCTACCTTCTAGGTTTCCCCATTAGTCGTCTGATCTTACCTTGGCCTGTCTCTCTAGTCCTACCTTCTAGGTTTCCCCATTAGTCGTCTGACTGTCTCTCTAGTCCTTACCTTCTAGGTTTCCCCATCAGTCGTCTGATCTTACCTTGGCCTGTCTCTCTAGTCCTTACCTTCTAGGTTTCCCCATCAGTCGTCTGATCTTACCTTGGCCTGTCTCTCTAGTCCTACCTTCTAGGTTTCCCCATAAGTCGTCTGATCTTACCTTGGCTTGTCTCTCTAGTCCCTACCTTCTAGGTTTCCCCATTAGTTGTCTGATCTTACCTTGGCCTGTCTCTCTAGTCCTACCTTCTAGGTTTCCCCATCAGTCGTCTGATCTTACCTTGGCCTTTCTCTCTAGTCCCTACCTTCTAGGTTTCCCCATTAGTCGTCTGATCTCACCTTGGCCTGTCTCTCTAGTCCCTACCTTCTAGGTTTCCCCATTAGTCGTCTGATCTTACCTTGGCCTGTCTCTCTAGTCCTACCTTCTAGGTTTCCCCATTAGTCGTCTGATCTCACCTTGGCCTGTCTCTCTAGTCCCTACCTTCTAGGTTTCCCCATTAGTCGTCTGACTGTCTCTCTAGTCCCTACCTTCTAGGTTTCCCCATTAGTCGTCTGACTGTCTCTCTAGTCCCTACCTTCTAGGTTTCCCCATCAGTCGTCTGATCTTACCTTGGCCTGTCTCTCTAGTCCCTACCTTCTAGGTTTCCCCATAAGTCGTCTGATCTTACCTTGGCCTGTCTCTCTAGTCCTACCTTCTAGGTTTCCCCATCAGTCGTCTGATCTTACCTTGGCCTGTCTCTCTAGTCCCTACCTTCTAGGTTTCCCCATTAGTCGTCTGATCTTACCTTGGCCTGTCTCTCTAGTCCCTACCTTCTAGGTTTCCCCATAAGTCGTCTGATCTTACCTTGGCCTGTCTCTCTAGTCCCTACCTTCTAGGTTTCCCCATTAGTCGTCTGATCTTACCTTGGCCTATCTCTCTAGTCCCTACCTTCTAGGTTTCCCCATTAGTCGTCTGACTGTCTCTCTAGTCCCTACCTTCTAGGTTTCCCCATTAGTCGTCTGATCTTACCTTGGCTTGTCTCTCTAGTCCTACCTTCTAGGTTTCCCCATTAGTCGTCTGACTGTCTCTCTAGTCCCTACCTTCTAGGTTTCCCCATTAGTCGTCTGATCTTACCTTGGCTTGTCTCTCTAGTCCTACCTTCTAGGTTTCCCCATTAGTCGTCTGACTGTCTCTCTAGTCCTACCTTCTAGGTTTCCCCATTAGTCGTCTGACTGTCTCTCTAGTCCCTACCTTCTAGGTTTCCCCATAAGTCGTCTGATCTTACCTTGGCCTGTCTCTCTAGTCCCTACCTTCTAGGTTTCCCCATTAGTCGTCTGATCTTACCTTGGCCTATCTCTCTAGTCCCTACCTTCTAGGTTTCCCCATTAGTCGTCTGACTGTCTCTCTAGTCCCTACCTTCTAGGTTTCCCCATTAGTCGTCTGATCTTACCTTGGCCTGTCTCTCTAGTCCCTACCTTCTAGGTTTCCCCATTAGTCGTCTGATCTTACCTTGGCCTATCTCTCTAGTCCCTACCTTCTAGGTTTCCCCATTAGTCGTCTGATCTTACCTTGGCTTGTCTCTCTAGTCCCTACCTTCTAGGTTTCCCCATTAGTCGTCTGATCTTACCTTGGCCTGTCTCTCTAGTCCCTACCTTCTAGGTTTCCCCATTAGTCGTCTGATCTTACCTTGGCCTGTCTCTCTAGTCCTACCTTCTAGGTTTCCCCATTAGTCGTCTGATCTTACCTTGGCCTATCTCTCTAGTCCCTACCTTCTAGGTTTCCCCATTAGTCGTCTGATCTTACCTTGGCCTGTCTCTCTAGTCCTTACCTTCTAGGTTTCCCCATTAGTCGTCTGATCTTACCTTGGCCTGTCTCTCTAGTCCTTACCTTCTAGGTTTCCCCATTAGTCGTCTGATCTTACCTTGGCCTATCTCTCTAGTCCCTACCTTCTAGGTTTCCCCATTAGTCGTCTGATCTTACCTTGGCCTGTCTCTCTAGTCCCTACCTTCTAGGTTTCCCCATTAGTCGTCTGATCTTACCTTGGCCTGTCTCTCTAGTCCTACCTTCTAGGTTTCCCCATCAGTCGTCTGACTGTCTCTCTAGTCCTACCTTCTAGGTTTCCCCATTAGTCGTCTGATCTTACCTTGGCCTGTCTCTATAGTCCTACCTTCTAGGTTTCCCCATTAGTCGTCTGATCTTACCTTGGCCTGTCTCTCTTGTCCTTACCTTCTAGGTTTCCCCATTAGTCGTCTGATCTTACCTTGGCCTGTCTCTCTAGTCCCTACCTTCTAGGTTTCCCCATCAGTCGTCTGATCTTACCTTGGCCTGTCTCTCTAGTCCTACCTTCTAGGTTTCCCCATTAGTCCTCTGATCTTACCTTGGCCTGTCTCTCTAGTCCCTACCTTCTAGGTTTCCCCATCAGTCGTCTGACTGTCTCTCTAGTCCCTACCTTCTAGGTTTCCCCATTAGTCGTCTGACTGTCTCTCTAGTCCTACCTTCTAGGTTTCCCCATTAGTCGTCTGATCTTACCTTGGCCTGTCTCTCTAGTCCTACCTTCTAGGTTTCCCCATTAGTCGTCTGATCTTACCTTGGCCTATCTCTCTAGTCCCTACCTTCTAGGTTTCCCCATTAGTCGTCTGATCTTACCTTGGCTTGTCTCTCTAGTCCCTACCTTCTAGGTTTCCCCATTAGTCGTCTGATCTTACCTTGGCCTTTCTCTCTAGTCCTACCTTCTAGGTTTCCCCATTAGTCGTCTGACTGTCTCTCTAGTCCTACCTTCTAGGTTTCCCCATCAGTCGTCTGATCTCACCTTGGCTTGTCTCTCTAGTCCTACCTTCTAGGTTTCCCCATCAGTCGTCTGACTGTCTCTCTAGTCCTACCTTCTAGGTTTCCCCATCAGTCGTCTGATCTCACCTTGGCCTTTCTCTCTAGTCCTACCTTCTAGGTTTCCCCATCAGTCGTCTGATCTCACCTTGGCCTTTCTCTCTAGTCCCTACCTTCTAGGTTTCCCCATCAGTCGTCTGATCTTACCTTGGCTTGTCTCTCTAGTCCTACCTTCTAGGTTTCCCCATTAGTCGTCTGATCTTACCTTGGCCTTTCTCTCTAGTCCTACCTTCTAGGTTTCCCCATCAGTCGTCTGATCTTACCTTGGCCTTTCTCTCTAGTCCTACCTTCTAGGTTTCCCCATTAGTCGTCTGATCTTACCTTGGCCTTTCTCTCTAGTCCTACCTTCTAGGTTTCCCCATTAGTCGTCTGATCTTACCTTGGCCTGTCTCTCTAGTCCTACCTTCTAGGTTTCCCCATCAGTCGTCTGATCTTACCTTGGCCTGTCTCTCTAGTCCTACCTTCTAGGTTTCCCCATCAGTCGTCTGATCTTACCTTGGCCTGTCTCTCTAGTCCTACCTTCTAGGTTTCCCCATTAGTCGTCTGATCTTACCTTGGCCGGTCTCTCTAGTCCTACCTTCTAGGTTTCCCCATCAGTCGTCTGATCTCACCTTGGCCTTTCTCTCTAGTCCTACCTTCTAGGTTTCCCCATTAGTCGTCTGACTGTCTCTCTAGTCCTACCTTCTAGGTTTCCCCATCAGTCGTCTGATCTTACCTTGGCTTGTCTCTCTAGTCCCTACCTTCTAGGTTTCCCCATTAGTCGTCTGATCTTACCTTGGCCTTTCTCTCTAGTCCTACCTTCTAGGTTTCCCCATTAGTCGTCTGATCTTACCTTGGCTTGTCTCTCTAGTCCCTACCTTCTAGGTTTCCCCATCAGTCGTCTGATCTTACCTTGGCCTTTCTCTCTAGTCCTACCTTCTAGGTTTCCCCATTAGTCGTCTGATCTTACCTTGGCCTTTCTCTCTAGTCCTACCTTCTAGGTTTCCCCATTAGTCGTCTGATCTTACCTTGGCCTTTCTCTCTAGTCCTACCTTCTAGGTTTCCCCATCAGTCGTCTGATCTCACCTTGGCCTTTCTCTCTAGTCCTACCTTCTAGGTTTCCCCATTAGTCGTCTGACTGTCTCTCTAGTCCTACCTTCTAGGTTTCCCCATTAGTCGTCTGACTGTCTCTCTAGTCCCTACCTTCTAGGTTTCCCCATTAGTCGTCTGATCTTACCTTGGCCTGTCTCTCTAGTCCTACCTTCTAGGTTTCCCCATCAGTCGTCTGATCTTACCTTGGCCTGTCTCTCTAGTCCTACCTTCTAGGTTTCCCCATCAGTCGTCTGATCTTACCTTGGCCTTTCTCTCTAGTCCCTACCTTCTAGGTTTCCCCATTAGTCGTCTGACTGTCTCTCTAGTCCTACCTTCTAGGTTTCCCCATTAGTCGTCTGATCTTACCTTGGCCTGTCTCTCTAGTCCTACCTTCTAGGTTTCCCCATCAGTCGTCTGATCTTACCTTGGCCTGTCTCTCTAGTCCCTACCTTCTAGGTTTCCCCATCAGTCGTCTGATCTTACCTTGGCTTGTCTCTCTAGTCCTACCTTCTAGGTTTCCCCATTAGTCGTCTGACTGTCTCTCTAGTCCCTACCTTCTAGGTTTCCCCATTAGTCGTCTGATCTTACCTTGGCCTGTCTCTCTAGTCCTACCTTCTAGGTTTCCCCATCAGTCGTCTGATCTTACCTTGGCCTTTCTCTCTAGTCCCTACCTTCTAGGTTTCCCCATCAGTCGTCTGACTGTCTCTCTAGTCCCTACCTTCTAGGTTTCCCCATTAGTCGTCTGATCTTACCTTGGCCTGTCTCTCTAGTCCCTACCTTCTAGGTTTCCCCATTAGTCGTCTGACTGTCTCTCTAGTCCTACCTTCTAGGTTTCCCCATCAGTCGTCTGATCTTACCTTGGCCTTTCTCTCTAGTCCCTACCTTCTAGGTTTCCCCATTAGTCGTCTGATCTTACCTTGGCCTGTCTCTCTAGTCCCTACCTTCTAGGTTTCCCCATAAGTCGTCTGATCTTACCTTGGCCTGTCTCTATAGTCCTACCTTCTAGGTTTCCCCATCAGTCGTCTGATCTTACCTTGGCCTGTCTCTCTAGTCCTACCTTCTAGGTTTCCCCATCAGTCGTCTGATCTTACCTTGGCCTGTCTCTCTAGTCCTACCTTCTAGGTTTCCCCATCAGTCGTCTGATCTTACCTTGGCCTGTCTCTCTAGTCCTACCTTCTAGGTTTCCCCATTAGTCGTCTGATCTTACCTTGGCCTGTCTCTCTAGTCCTACCTTCTAGGTTTCCCCATCAGTCGTCTGATCTCACCTTGGCCTTTCTCTCTAGTCCTACCTTCTAGGTTTCCCCATTAGTCGTCTGACTGTCTCTCTAGTCCTACCTTCTAGGTTTCCCCATCAGTCGTCTGATCTTACCTTGGCTTGTCTCTCTAGTCCCTACCTTCTAGGTTTCCCCATTAGTCGTCTGATCTTACCTTGGCCTTTCTCTCTAGTCCTACCTTCTAGGTTTCCCCATTAGTCGTCTGATCTTACCTTGGCTTGTCTCTCTAGTCCCTACCTTCTAGGTTTCCCCATCAGTCGTCTGATCTTACCTTGGCCTTTCTCTCTAGTCCTACCTTCTAGGTTTCCCCATTAGTCGTCTGATCTTACCTTGGCCTTTCTCTCTAGTCCTACCTTCTAGGTTTCCCCATTAGTCGTCTGATCTTACCTTGGCCTTTCTCTCTAGTCCTACCTTCTAGGTTTCCCCATCAGTCGTCTGATCTCACCTTGGCCTTTCTCTCTAGTCCTACCTTCTAGGTTTCCCCATTAGTCGTCTGACTGTCTCTCTAGTCCTACCTTCTAGGTTTCCCCATTAGTCGTCTGACTGTCTCTCTAGTCCCTACCTTCTAGGTTTCCCCATTAGTCGTCTGATCTTACCTTGGCCTGTCTCTCTAGTCCTACCTTCTAGGTTTCCCCATCAGTCGTCTGATCTTACCTTGGCCTTTCTCTCTAGTCCTACCTTCTAGGTTTCCCCATTAGGCGTCTGATCTTACCTTGGCCTTTCTCTCTAGTCCTACCTTCTAGGTTTCCCCATTAGGCGTCTGATCTTACCTTGGCCTTTCTCTCTAGGCCTACCTTCTAGGTTTCCCCATTAGTCGTCTGATCTTACCTTGGCCTTTCTCTCTAGTCATACCTTCTAGGTTTCCCCATTAGTCGTCTGATCTTACCTTGGCCTGTCTCTCTAGTCCTTACCTTCTAGGTTTCCCCATTAGTCGTCTGATCTTACCTTGGCCTGTCTCTCTAGTCCTACCTTCTAGGTTTCCCCATCAGTCGTCTGACTGTCTCTCTAGCCCTTACCTTCTAGGTTTCCCCATTAGCCGTCTGATCTTACCTTGGCCTGTCTCTCTAGTCCTTACCTTCTAGGTTTCCCCATCAGTCGTCTGACTGTCTCTCTAGTCCTACCTTCTAGGTTTCCCCATTAGTTGTCTGATCTTACCTTGGCCTTTCTCTCTAGTCCTACCTTCTAGGTTTCCCCATTAGTCGTCTGATCTTACCTTGGCCTTTCTCTCTAGTCCTACCTTCTAGGTTTCCCCATTAGTCGTCTGATCTTACCTTGGCCTTTCTCTCTAGTCCTACCTTCTAGGTTTCCCCATTAGTCGTCTGATCTTACCTTGGCCTGTCTCTCTAGTCCTACCTTCTAGGTTTCCCCATTAGTTGTCTGATCTTACCTTGGCCTTTCTCTCTAGTCCTACCTTCTAGGTTTCCCCATTAGTCGTCTGATCTTACCTTGGCCTGTCTCTCTAGTCCTACCTTCTAGGTTTCCCCATTAGGCGTCTGATCTTACCTTGGCCTGTCTCTCTAGTCCTACCTTCTAGGTTTCCCCATTAGTTGTCTGATCTTACCTTGGCCTTTCTCTCTAGTCATACCTTCTAGGTTTCCCCATTAGTCGTCTGATCTTACCTTGGCCTTTCTCTCTAGTCCTACCTTCTAGGTTTCCCCATTAGTCGTCTGATCTTACCTTGGCCTGTCTCTCTAGTCCTACCTTCTAGGTTTCCCCATTAGTCGTCTGATCTTACCTTGGCCTGTCTCTCTAGTCCTACCTTCTAGGTTTCCCCATTAGTCGTCTGATCTTACCTTGGCCTTTCTCTCTAGTCCTACCTTCTAGGTTTCCCCATTAGTTGTCTGATCTTACCTTGGCCTGTCTCTCTAGTCCTACCTTCTAGGTTTCCCCATTAGTTGTCTGATCTTACCTTGGCCTGTCTCTCTAGTCCTACCTTCTAGGTTTCCCCATTAGTCGTCTGATCTTACCTTGGCCTTTCTCTCTAGTCCTACCTTCTAGGTTTCCCCATTAGTCGTCTGATCTTACCTTGGCCTTTCTCTCTAGTCCTACCTTCTAGGTTTCCCCATTAGTTGTCTGATCTTACCTTGGCCTTTCTCTCTAGCCCTACCTTCTAGGTTTCCCCATTAGTCGTCTGATCTTACCTTGGCCTTTCTCTCTAGTCCTACCTTCTAGGTTTCCCCATTAGTCGTCTGATCTTACCTTGGCCTTTCTCTCTAGCCCTACCTTCTAGGTTTCCCCATTAGTCGTCTGATCTTACACCATTCTACTCTCTTTAACTTTTTAGTCTTTAACTGTGGAAAAGTTTCTTTTAAACAGATACAGAAATCATTTTCTCCTTGAAACAATGGTCTGAAATATATAACAACAAATGGCATTTACATATCTAGATCTGGTAGCTTATTGTGCAATATTCAAATAAATTTTAAACTTTCCAACTACATGTACATGTATATGCTTGTGGCATGTAGAAAAACTTCATCAATATAAAATTCATATGAACTGTCATGAATGGTAGACCTTTTAATGCAGTTTTGGAGATTACTTAATTATCTTGATCAGCCCATATCATATGACATACATGTATGTAATGTGTCTCCTACAAAACTAAACACCTGGCCCACTAAGCCTCTGCAGGTATTTGCTGGAATTGAATTGCATTTCCTGCAATGTTTTTTTCCTTGTTATGATAAATAAGTGCTTTAACAATTCATGTGACTGATCCATTGTTTTCCAATTAATCTGCTTAGACATACAGGTAAAACTATATACATGTATGCCCCACAACCTTATATAATTGGCAGGCTGTAAAAAGAAAATAAAGGATATTCTAAACTAACAAAGAATCAACAGATTCTTCTGGATTAAAACACTATCAATTGAAGGGAATATCTCTCAGACTCTGTAGTTGAACTTAATGTAAACTCACATGTCCAAATTAGAATAAAACCACTCGTAACAGACCCATTTATGTGCTTTAGGTAGCTTTAAGAAATTCCTGAGTCTGACACCAATAGATTGGGCTGCCTTCCTGTCCGCTGTACTAAGGCCACTTCTGGTCTAGAAAGTTACATTAAGATTGAAATGTTTGAAAATAAAATAAATAGAACACAGATTTTAAAGAATTTTTGACAAAAATAAAGTAATTTAAGAGTTTGTAGTGTAATTTGTGCAGGTCAAGAAATACAATAAAAAGACAGGATAGTGAGATTGGGAATTTTGCATCCAAGTACAAGAATGTAAATACATTTTGTAGATGTTATAAACAGTGTAACAATTTTAGACATACATGTAGGTAATCTATCAGTTAAAAAGTTCAATTTGTGACACACTATTGTAGTCTTCACAAAATGTGCCGGATCACCACACCAATCTGGTGAAAAATTTACAAATTAGCCTTTGGTCCGGTGAATTTGGTCAAATTTACAATTAACATGTTCAGTCGGTCCTGCAGACCTTTGTTATTGGTCAGGCAAGAATTTTCAACTTTCCCAAAGACTGGTATTGTTGATGAGGGGGAGTTGACTTGAACTTTTCAAAATTTTAAGTGATAATCTACGAAGAAAAAGTCACAACCAGCATCCGAATCAAACATCTTGCCTAGCATCCCTAGGTCCACCTACCAAACCAATTTGGTTGATGTGGCACTTGTCAGTAAGCTGAAATGGACTTAAACCATTCTTCTGTAAAAGGTTGTCACTGAAAATATAAGTCACAGCCAGCCTCCAGAGCATGCATTGTGCTTAACATCACACGGTGCACCTACGGTACCATAACAATATGGTTTATCATGCACTTGTCAGGAAGCAGGTATTGACCTTAACCATTCTTCTGAAGTGGATGTGGATGCTGACAGGCCAAACACTGAAGCTCGTGAGTGAGCAAAAAGGAATACAAGTCATGCATTAATAAAGTACAGTCGAACCTGCCTTAGCGGCCACCTCTATTAAGCAATCACTTGCTTTAGACAGCCACATATTTTTTGTCCCTTTCTTTAATAAATCAACAAAAACAAACCTGGATTAAGCAGCCACCTGTCTTAAGTGGTCAATTTGTTCTCATGCCAAGGGTGGCCTCTTAAAACAGGTTTGACTGTATTGATATCTTTGAATAATCTTACATTGACAGTTCTGGCTTGTTTATGGGGGGATTTGGCTGATATTTTTGAATAATCTTACATTGACAGTTCTGGCTTGTTTATGGGGGGATTTGGCTGATATTTTTGAATAATCTTACATTGACAGTTCTGGCTTGTTTATGGGGGGATTTGGCTGATATTTTTGAATAATCTTACATTGACAGTTCTGGCTTGTTTACGAGGGATTTGGCTGATATTTTTGAATAATCTTACATTGACAGTTCTGGCTTGTTTACGAGGGATTTGGCTGATATTTTTGAATAATCTTACATTGACAGTTCTGGCTTGTTTATGGGGGGATTTGGCTGATATTTTTGTATAATCTTACATTGACAGTTCTGGGTTGTTTACGAGGTGATTTGGCTGATATTTTTGAATAATCTTACATTGACAGTTCTGGCTTGTTTATGGGGGGATTTGGCTGATATTTTTGTATAATCTTACATTGACAGTTCTGGGTTGTTTACGAGGGATTTGGCTGATATTTTTGAATAATCTTACATTGACAGTTCTGGCTTGTTTATGGGGGGATTTGGCTGATATTTTTGAATAATCTTACATTGACAGTTCTGGCTTGTTTATGGGGGGATTTGGCTGATATTTTTGAATAATCTTACATTGACAGTTCTGGCTTGTTTACGAGGGATTTGGCTGATATTTTTGAATAATCTTACATTGACAGTTCTGGCTTGTTTACGAGGGATTTGGCTGATATTTTTGAATAATCTTACATTGACAGTTCTGGCTTGTTTATGGGGGGATTTGGCTGATATTTTTGTATAATCTTACATTGACAGTTCTGGGTTGTTTACAGGGGATTTGGCTGATATTTTTGAATAATCTTACATTGACAGTTCTGTCTTGTTTACAGGGGATTTGGCTGATATTTTTGAATAATCTTACATTGACAGTTCTGGGTTGTTTACGAGGTGATTTGGCTGATATTTTTGAATAATCTTACATTGACAGTTCTGGCTTGTTTACAGGGGATTTGGCTGATATTTTTGTATAATCTTACATTGACAGTTCTGGGTTGTTTACGAGGTGATTTGGCTGATATTTTTGAATAATCTTACATTGACAGTTCTGGCTTGTTTACGAGGGATTTGGCTGATATTTTTGAATAATCTTACATTGACAGTTCTGGCTTGTTTACGAGGGATTTGGCTGATATTTTTGAATAATCTTACATTGACAGTTCTGGCTTGTTTATGGGGGGATTTGGCTGATATTTTTGTATAATCTTACATTGACAGTTCTGGGTTGTTTACGAGGTGATTTGGCTGATATTTTTGAATAATCTTACATTGACAGTTCTGGCTTGTTTATGGGGGGATTTGGCTGATATTTTTGTATAATCTTACATTGACAGTTCTGGGTTGTTTACGAGGGATTTGGCTGATATTTTTGAATAATCTTACATTGACAGTTCTGGCTTGTTTATGGGGGGATTTGGCTGATATTTTTGAATAATCTTACATTGACAGTTCTGGCTTGTTTATGGGGGGATTTGGCTGATATTTTTGAATAATCTTACATTGACAGTTCTGGCTTGTTTACGAGGGATTTGGCTGATATTTTTGAATAATCTTACATTGACAGTTCTGGCTTGTTTACGAGGGATTTGGCTGATATTTTTGAATAATCTTACATTGACAGTTCTGGCTTGTTTATGGGGGGATTTGGCTGATATTTTTGTATAATCTTACATTGACAGTTCTGGGTTGTTTACAGGGGATTTGGCTGATATTTTTGAATAATCTTACATTGACAGTTCTGTCTTGTTTACAGGGGATTTGGCTGATATTTTTGAATAATCTTACATTGACAGTTCTGGGTTGTTTACGAGGTGATTTGGCTGATATTTTTGAATAATCTTACATTGACAGTTCTGGCTTGTTTACAGGGGATTTGGCTGATATTTTTGTATAATCTTACATTGACAGTTCTGGGTTGTTTACGAGGTGATTTGGCTGATATTTTTGAATAATCTTACATTGACAGTTCTGGCTTGTTTACAGGGGATTTGGCTGATATTTTTGAATAATCTTACATTGACAGTTCTGGGTTGTTTACAGGGGATTTGGCTGATATTTTTGAATAATCTTACATTGACAGTTCTGGCTTGTTTACGAGGTGATTTGGCTGGGGAGTATGTTGTATCTTCATCATCATTGTAAAATCTCTGGTTCTTCTTCCTAATCCTGGGAGGCTGGAAAGATCAGAACATTGAAATGTTGCTTTCATGGATGTTAAGAAGAGATCACAGTGATTTATATACATATCAATCATCATATTGCTAGTCTGGATAAAACCAAACTGAAAATTGTTTATAAAGCATGTGTAAAGTATGTAAGGTAATGCATACAATAAAGATCTACATTGGAGACAAAATAATGCATTATGTCAGCCTTGTCAAGCAATATTTTTGAAAAAATAGGTACTTCAGATATGTTCTATTTTGATTATCTGACTAATGGAATATTCAATTTGACAATGTAATTGAACTATTCAATTTCCACATCTTGTTGTCTTGAATATACGTACATTTGTACATGTATGTAACCTGCATTCATCTATAAAACATGTATGTACATACCCTTTTGGAAGGTGATTTGTAAGTTGATCCTACAAAGATAAAAAAATATTTTAAGTTATAAACTTTTTAGCGTGGTTGAAACAATGACATACATGTGATTCTCCCGCCGGGAGACGAAATCTCCCGACTTTTTGATCAATCTCCCGTTCTCCCGACTTTTTGTGTAATCTCCCGCTTTTTCAAAACATGACAAAATTTTAGTTTTATAGACCTTTTAATTGTTCAGTCATAAACCACTTCCGTTGTTTTAGGGGGTTGTCAATTAGGTAAACGTTAATTTAACAGGTAAAGGTGTTAATTAAAGGTTTATTGCCATAATTGACCTGATGATTGTATAAACAGTTTGAGATTAATCAGTGAAGCCATGTATATTTGGCACACGCTAGTGCCCCCAATTGACATCGAAATGCAATTTTAATGGGCTTTGAAAATCTCCCGCTTTTTGATCCAATCTCCAGCCAAAAAAATCAAAATCTCCAGCTTTGTCATCACTGATCCGTCACATGTATGCAATGAAAACACTTGTAAATGTTAATGTAAGAATTAGGCATGGTAAATTTGTCCCTTGTATAGGTGATCAATAGTGTCAATATTAATTAGGCTGTTACAGCATGTCAGGGAAGGCCAAGGTTATTTGGGGATTTTTTCTTTGATGCTCCATGAAAAAGCCTTACAAGACATTCTAATTATTTGACTGATGTGATCAATAGCTTGATATTTAAACATTTGGCCCAAGTCTTGGATTAGGTCTCCAGTTCAAGGTAATTGGTAATGAGCTGCCCTGCAACATGTGCAAGGAGCTGCAATAATGTAGATCCTTAGACTTCTTTTACCTTGCGAGTGAGGGAGGTAGAGGGTATTCAGTGAGGAAATTAGGATTTTTGAGGGCAGGACATTTGGTTCCATCATTGGTCAAGATATTCACATGACCAAAAGAAAATAATTATAAAGGCCCAATGAAACATTATTTTTGAAATACTGCTAACTTCTATCAGACATTCAGACCTGTGAAAGGCACAAAAACACCAGACCGAATGAGTTTTTACAGGTCTTAGGCTGTCGGTCCTGTGCTAATTTCCATGACTGGGTACATGTATTATTATTAATACGCTCCCGAAGGGAGCGATAATGGTAGAAATGTCAATATTTTAGTTGTACTATGAGCTGAATTTTCCTTCAACGTCCGGTACAGCACGCGCTTGTTTTCCCGAACTTTCGGCGTCTTTTTAACGTTTTAATCCTTGAAAATTTTAGACGTCATTAAACGCTCACGTAACCCACAAGAAAAGCTAGTTTGTTTTTATTTTCGGACCAAAAAAAAATAAATTAATATTGAAACCTCGGGAGCGTAACAGGTTTAACCTGCCTCATATTATTATTAGAACTACGTACCCCACGCCCCAAGGGCAAGGGACATATTGAATGCTCTCTGGTTTCATAGTTGTTACATTGACTAAGATCTTACCGTGTGGATACAAAGTGATTTTTTTATTATGATAGAGTTTTATGAATTTGAATTTGCATATCAAATGTTTGGTTTTTTTTACTTTTTTTGTGTCACACTCTCTTTTCAACAATATCTTCTGATGTTTTTGCTCATATTCGTTTTGACGATAGTGTGCATAACGTGTTTTATAAATATTGCATTTCATATCATTTTGCGACACTTTCCTGCCATGAGGGACTATGAAAAAACTGTGTTTACTTCATTTCACCCTGTTTACAAACTTACTTTCTGAATCGTCCGCCATGTTTGTGTCGCGCCTCTTTTTGAATTTAAAAAGGGTACACTACTCTTTTTTCCCCGCGTTTTTTTTTAACTGTGACTAGACTTCTTTTGTGCTATATAATAATAACTGTACGTGTATATGAAAGTTAGTTCCAAAATTGGGTAGCAATCAATCGGTTAATTTGTAATTTCTGGAAAAAAGCTATAGAACAAAATCAATCGATCAATCAATCAATCAAAATTTTATTTAGAGTCGGTACATTAGACATTAGACATATTTTATTACCAATTAAGGTCCCTCAAGGGGCAGGATCATTACAATGATTAATTATAAATAACAGTAAAGCAACAACAACAAAAATAATAAAGTATACAAAATTAAGGTATGATTGTGACAGTATATACATTTTTTGTAATGGGTAATGAAGCCATATAAAATATATAGATGGGAGCATGGATATAAATAGAGATTAATAATTAATACCTCAAGCTACAACAATGAGTGTTATTAATATTATTTTCTTTTTATTTTAGCAGCCCTCCCTGTAATCAGAGCACATATATAAGATTCAGTCATATACATGCTATGGTCACCAGGGGACGGTGCTTTAGGACTGCAATAATTACACCCAGAGCAGCAGCATTGATAATATATTATTTTAATTATGTTTGTATGTACATTACAGAACAATAAAACGCAAGCTCTAGCGAGCTTTTAACACCGACGTATATATAAATACAATAAGACACACATACATGACATATATACATAATATAAAACAACACAATAAATAAATAAATATTTGGCTGCAATACTTATGGATCTTTCAAAAGCGTTTGACTGCCTTCCCCATGATATATTGCTCTGTAAACTGTCCTCACACGGCCTGTCTGGTGGAGCCTGTGACTTGGTAAAATCATATCTAAGCAACAGAAAACAACAAATTAAAATTGGTGGTATCGTGAGTCAGTGGGCAGACATACAGAAAAGTGTAGTCCTAAAGGATCCATTTTAGGACCTTTACTTTTTAATGTTTTTATTAATGATATTCTTTATTTTATAGATAAAGGGTCTCTGTGCAATTATGCAGACGACAATACTCTGTCATATTCTTCAAATAATTACTGTGAACTAGTTAATGTTTTAGAAAGCGAAAGCAAAATTTTGATTGATTGGTTTTATGTTAACTGTATGCAGGCCAATCCAGAAAAGTTTCAAGCAATTGCAGTTGGAAAAAAGTCTGCTCAGAAATCACCTTCTTTCAAAATTGGTTATATTAATATAACATGTGAAGAATCTGTTAAATTACTTGGTGTTGATATTGATTTTATATTAAACTTTGATAACCACATTAAAAATATATGTCAAAAGGCAATACAACAACTGAATATATTGAAAAGGATCGGTAGAAACTTATGTAAATTAAGTAGATTGACTATTTTTGATACTTTTATACTGTCTAATTTTAATTTTTGTCCACTGTCTTGGCATTTTTGTTCTGTTGCCAACACTAAGAAAATTGAAAAAAATTCAAGAGCGAGCACTAAGATATGTATATTCAGATTATGAGTCTAAATATGAAGATCTATTAGTTAAAGCAAAAATGCCTTCATTACATATAAGACGAAATAGAACCATAGCTATAGAAACTTTTAAAATTTTACACGACTTAGCTCCACCTGTGTTATCAGACCTTGTTAATAAACAGAATCATATAGAAAATAATGAGATGTGGAATAAGTGTACGCGACACAGCCCACAATTAAACGGGAATTTAGAAAAACCACAATGGACAACCGCCAGCAGCCTTCAACGAGGCCATTTGGACTGCTCGCGGTTCTGCAATTGGCCCATGGTCCAAACAAAATGCATATAATTCAAATCCAGCCCTGAAATAGTCATGGATAGACCCCCTTCTTAAACAAGGAACAGAAAACATCAAATAGACAAGTACAAACGAAAGCTTTGTCAAAGACTCCTGGCTTAAGACAGGCACATGTAATATGTGGCGGGGTTAAACTAGTTTTTTGGGCCCAATCTTCCCCCTATCAATATTCTCAGACAAAGCACAAAAAACTAAACACACAATAAAAATCAAATCGATCGAAGTCCAATTCCACTAGAGAGAACCTGAGACAAAAACAAGAACAAACAAAAGGACGGTAAAGGAACTCTCTATAGAACACTCGCTGTTACTGACAGCTAGCTGAGAATCATCAATCGACTGATGTAAAAAAAATCAATCGTATCGATTTTAAATCCGACACAACACTTCAAACAATAATGATTTAGTGAAGTGTCATCACACAAAACCGACATGCTTGATCGCTATAATGCTTAAAAATGACAATAGTAAAAACGTTTATGGAAGTTTTAAAGCAAGTATCAAGTTATCAATATTTCTGCCAAAAAACACTAAATTTAAAGATTTAACAAAAAAATGTATACTTTCAGATATAGTAACTTGCTGCAGATACCACATGTAAAAACAACAAGGTATGGGAAACAATCTTTCAGGTATGCTGCTCCAGTCCTCTGGAACTCACTGCCTGAACAATTCAGGCAGTGTTCTAATTTTAATCAATTCAAGGCCATGATTTCCAGTTGGGAGGGCAAATCTTGCACATGCATTGCATGTGAGCACTAAATTTGTTTAATTTTTATCCAAGACTGGTGCAGTATAGTTGAACCATATTGTTGTTTATGTGTTTGCTTTTGCTTTTGTGTTTTGCCATCTTTTATTTGCTTTTTTGTAAAATCTTCTTTATCTGGCCTATTTTTATGTTTTTCCCCAACTATGTTTATTGATTGATTGATTGGTTGTTCTGTATATAATTTATAGACTGATCATCTATGCCCTATAGACCTGTGTTAGAACTATACCGCCGCATAGACCAGTTAGAATATTCAAGATTCAGTACAAGCATTACAGATCTAGGCAATTTCAGGAAGTAAACCTCTCCTCAGCAGCAATTGAATCAACCGGGTAGACAGACCTGTGAATATATGCCTTTCGCTTGCTGCTGGATTTTTTTAATACCGGTATTTTTTTTTAAAACACATTGTAACATGAAGAAAATTTGTGTTATAACATGTATGGACCAAAAATACAAGTTACAACACGAAAAATTTTAGCATGTACAAGTTCATATCAACATCGACTATGCGGGCTAATTCATAGGACCTAGTTCCTTGACTTTAGCGACATCACTATATATGCAGTTAAAATGTTTTCAGACCAGCCACCGTATTGTATATATATGGGTTACCGTTATCTGTTTCAGATTTAACAAAGACATTACAAGTTCAAAAGTATTGACAAAGCCAAAACTTGAAGTGAAACATTACGAATTTGTCGTCAAATCTCAGAATGTGGCAGTACAGCTGCTGAACGATAATGTAAAGTAGCTATATATGTATTTTGACTCTGGTGTAAAAAAAAAAATGATAAAGAACAGGATGATGAGGGTCTCCACCGACAAAGAGTTTTTTTGCACCATACGCGTCTAGCAAACAATGAAAAGATATTCATTCTTAAAATCTCAAAACTCAGATTTGTAGCTAGACTATTTCTTTATATAAAGAAGCATTTGACCGTATGAAAAATTGTCTCTTACCAAAATATTGATATACCTAGGGGAGCCATCAAGTCCCCGTCTGAGTACTTAGATTACACGTATGATCACACCACTTTACATTTGGGGTGGGGAGGGCATTTTGTGTTACAGCAACTTACAGAGTTTGATGTTTTGATGCAGGTATAATTATCTTCTTTTATACATCAGCTGATCTAACTTCTGACTTGATATGTTTAAAAAATAAAAAACTTTGTTTGTGTAAACTAAACAGTTCTCGATTTGGTTACTTTCTCCATCTCATATATCTCAAGGAAGTTAAGATAAAGGACACAACCGATTTAAGAAAGTCTGCTTCATATTTAGATCTATATCTCAAGGAAGACTTTCAACAAAGCTCTATGACAAACGTGATGACTTCAACCTTTATAGAGTCTTCGTATCACAATTGATTTGTTACTCCAGAGCTTGCGGGAATTACATCGATTTCCTTGGTAGAGAGTCACGTTTGACACAGAAATTGTTGACACAGGGTTATGTTGCTCCACGGTTGCTGTCTTCACTAAAAAAAATTACGTTAAACAAATTTGGAATTTCTTTCTCTCGGATGAGTGCAGATGTTAGTTTGTCTTAGAATTGTTTTTGTCTTCCTTTACTGGATTTGACACACTGAATTGGAAATTAGCAACACGGGTGTGCTATAGCAGGCAGTAGCCGCTTACTCTTCTGGAGCATCTGAGTTCACTCTTTTTACGACTTGAATTCATGTTGTTGATTTCCGTTCGGTTGATTTTGTGTTGTGTGTTTCTTCCTGCTTTATCGGTTTTGTTGTTGCCCTTTCGGGCTTTTGACGTTCGAATGCTCCATTGGTGCCTCTTTGCTTCTTTGACGTCCAGGTACTATATACCGACGATTATCGCGGCTGGCTTAATTGCCCCGATGTGAGTTCTCTTTTGTGTTGAGGAATACATCAAAGGTTAAGCAATGAATTGTCCGTGTAAACATAATTGTCAAAAGCCTCTGCACACTCAAGCCATAGCTTGATCTAATTCATATTGGATTTAAATTTGGCTTTGCCCTTCAGTTGAGTCTTGAATAGGCGAAATGCAATGCAAAACTATGAGGGTAGCGAAATTCATTAAATGGTACTTTGTTGTAATTTTGATTTCTTTAGAATCTTCGAGTTATCTCCCTTCTATCGTTTCGCTCCTTTCTTTATATGATGATAAGTATTCTGCTCACACGAAGGTTTACAACAAAGCATGCATTATTGTCTACTTGTATTTAGCATATTAATTGGACACTTATAATAAGCCTTCCTTTTTTTTCTAAAGTTATAAATGTATATTTTTACCTTGAATTTTCTTTTAAGCATACAAATATGTCTTCGCCGCCTTATATATCACAAAGTTGAAACTATAGTACATGTAAAATTTTTAATTTAGAATATGATAAAATTATCCTCCTTGTCCATGGCACTTATAGAGAAAAGTTGTCGGTTGTATCCTTTTATATCAGCTTATTCATAATTGTCATTATCAATTTATTAAAAATTCTTTGGTTTTTGGTAACATAAATAAAGAATACCATTATTATAGAGATTTTAAGTAATGTTCGAAATTATACATAATGCTAGTTGTTTATACTTACATTTTAGAATATTGCCGTGTTAGATAAAGGATTCATTAAATCCTCAATATAAAAAAAGGAAATAAAAACAACCTCTAATATTTTTTTATACATTTTGAATGGTGAAATCCAAGTTAGAAACGATCCCCCTTTATTACTCTTCGGTGAATAGATATTTTTCATTAACCAACTTTCTGGAAAGTGTCCACAAAGTGGTGATGCAAGACTATATAAGATATTTAAACTCTAAGTCCCCCATTTTGGTTTCTATAAGTTACAGACACCTATGATAAAATTTTCTTAGCTAGATTGTTCAAACTCCACGAAAAGCTATATCTATTGAACATTTCATTTAATTATGCATTGGGCCAAATAAATTAAACAAAAAAAAAGATAGCCTAATAAAACACATTATCTTTTACATGTGGTTTTTTAGAGGACGTTATGTCCACATGAAGGTACTTTCCCTAGTGCAACCACGTGGATTGAATTATAACGGTCTATGAATATTAAAAAGCAATAAAACATGTCTTTTCTTCTGTCCTTGTCAGTTAACACCTGAGGAATGTCAACAGTATATCAAGTCTTCTAAGACAGATTTATTCTAAAATGGCAACGACTGACACTTAGTTGATAGATGACTGACTTCTGGACGAAGAAGACGCAAATTTTGTTTGAAGGAAAGAACTAAGTGCGGGAGTAGAAGAATCCGACAAAAAACAGCTAAAAATGATTGCACCAACCACTAATTGCAAATGATTAAAAACAAGTAGTTTAACAAGTGATACAAGTTTAAGCGAGTAAGACATCATCAAAATAAACCATTTAAATTTGGTTGACTTGAGACAATTTATTAAATCTTTATCAAATAGTCAATTAAACGTCGTTTTTTATGCATAAGAAAATAATATTAACCCTGAAATGAATAACAAGAAAAAAAACGAAAGAAAATCAAATTACTTGAAAGTTGTAACTAAGAGCAGAAACATGAATAATATTTTTTTTACGTATTGATTAGTAAGTCGATAAGAGTTCATACAAATATCGAAAAGTAAAAGTTGACGTCGTGTATGAATAAAGGTGGGATCGTAACGGATATCCCTGTCTCATACCTCAATGGTGAAGCAAATATTAAAATTCGGGTTATTAAACTTTGAAGCATTAAAGTTTTGGGTGTATTATTTCATATATCTGAATTAATATAAAAAACTAATTTATGAGTTTATTTTCGTAAATAGTGAGTTATCTCCCATTTACAAGCGTTAGAAAATAGGGAATATTTGTTTATAAGACTACGAATACCTACTGACACATAATCAACTTCTTGCTAACATAATTTGCAATAAAATGTGAATCATGACAAAAGTTATAGCATCCATCAAAAGACAATTTTGAAGGAATATCTCGATTTATAAAGTCCCTAAGACTGTATGTGAATGATTTGTAAGGGAGCCGAAATAGTCCGATACTTTTATTAGGTCTAAAAAAATTGATAGTTAACGGACTTTCATTTCATGCCATATAAGTTTTCACCTGAGCCTAAGACTCGACTACCAACAAGTAAAATAATCTTTATTCGTCGATTTTTGTATATTTTGTGCCGTATGATTTTTGGCACATGTTAAGAGTTACTAAGGGCAACAAATAAATCTAAAAGAACGAAATTTCATGAACCTGGAGATTGAAATGCCACTATAATTTTTAATGCAAATAGAAGCAATCTTAAGCACACGGGACGAAATAGTCAACGTCGAGCACATGCAAAAATGGGCCCAAATTAAAATAGGAGGCACATGCAAAATTTGGCCCATATTAAAACAGGAGGCACTACTGTCATCTGCGTTTATAAGACAACACTTCTGATTAAAAAATACCATTGACCAATGAAAATTATGCACTATATGGAATTATTCTAAGTTAAATTTGCAAATCACATCTATATATTTTGTTCAATTCATACTTTTAATTTGTATTTAAATATATATTTAGGCGAAATCTTAACGTACATCCTTGTCTCACACCACCATGACCATGCTGAATAATGAGCATGTTGAATAATGAACATTTAATTCGTTTAAACAATCTAGTATCTTATAAAAAGAAATTTATTACTTTTACAGAACATAGTGTGAAAAATGACCATTATATCTGAAAATTTCTTCTAGAGTTACAATCTATCATCCACGTTGCTATGATGCTGTTTATCTTGTCCGAACGGGAACATCAATTTTACAACTTGAACTGACAAACAGTAATCAGCTAAATGCTTCCAGTAATATACAATATGTATCTGACTCCAGGTTACAACATGACAGATATGTTTTGATGGTGTTAAGAAATTAGTGTTTTGACATAATAAGTCAAGTTTTAACTTTCCCAACACTATTATGATTATTGTAATGTCCACTGGCGTTTTGTTACAATGGAAAATTGAGCATGTCTGTCATACTCTTCTGTCAAAGATCAGACAGATGGAATGAAGGATGGGAACAAACTGTGAGAAAAATTGGAAGATTTGAACCTAATTGATCTGTATGCATACAAATAGAAATTTATTGATGTTTCAAGGTATTTCTTCAGGGACGTTAGGGCAAAATTATATTGGAAAATTATTTTTTTGTTTCACTAATATAGCAAGATAGTTTTGAATTTGCATATGAGTTTGCTACACAGGATATTGCATATATATTCTTTGTGTACAGTGTCATCATTATTATATCTATAAAATAAAATTCAATATTAAATGTCAATATTTATTGTATTTTTGCTGTAAGTAATAAGACATTAGATAGTACAGTGTATATAAATTCTTTGTGTACGTAAAGATTTTTACAATAAAAGTCAAGATAAAATACAAATATTTATTATATTTGTCTTCAGGTACTAAGAAAATAAGTTACATTACATTTTAACAAGTTGACTATAAACATGATGAAGATGTTTTGTCAATTGTGTACTTCGTAATCATAATATTTGTCAATACTTGAAGGACAAGGTATTTTGTTATTGATCAAATCTGTCAAATAAAAAACACGACAAGTCTTATTTATTGGAATTTTTTCTTTGAAGTTTTACAAACAGATTAATGGTTACAAATGTTTACAAATGGATTTTGCTGTAGACCCTGCCATGGTATAGGAGTCAATATACTGTGATCTTTGTTAATGATATATATGTTATTCATATGATCGCCATTAGTGATAAAAAATATTTTCATTTTATTTTTACTCATACTTCAAATTTTTATGAATTTCGACAAAACAATCCGCGACGGCGGAGTTGTAATTCCCCAAAATTATTCGATCACGTCTACAACACTTTTGTTTTGAATAATACATTAAAGCTTTGAAATTGTGTACATTGTAAATTTAAAATAAATGGAACCTAAAATTCTCCCCGCGAATAGAATGAATTATGTCAAAATTTGGTCAATTCATATTTTTTAAATGTATGTTCTATGCTCTTCTGATGTTATATTCACATGGTGTTTGGCATTCTAATCCTAAAGAAAAAAAAACAACTTGGGTAAGTCTTGAATAGACAAAAGGTGCGAAAGTTGGCTGGAACTTAATTTGTTGTAACTTTGATTTTGAATTGAAAACATAACCACGGACAAATTCATTCAATGTGAACTCGTGTCTTTTGAAACAAGTTAAATTGTATTCAATTTGCAACAAACTATAAACATTTTTTAAAATATAGCACTACAAAAAGTTACATTGAACTGAAAAAAATATATATTATGTATAAACGCATATCGAATTGTTCCTGGTGTCTAGAGATATGCGATGCATCTGTATCATTTTTGTTTCCAAAAGGGTAGAATTCACTGGTGACTTTAAAAAGATGCTATTTATAGAAATAAATGTTATTCTTAAATGTAAATCAACCTTATTTCAAATGTTTAAAAAAGGGTTAGAATTATAATAATTAATTCAGTAGTTGAACAAGACATCAACCGTAAAAATCATATGTTCCGGATGTGAGAAAGTTGTCGGAAATGGCGCTAATATACCAGGTGGTCTTTGTTGAACAACTCTTCTTTTATGCATTATCATACATTAGCATAACAAATTGATCTAAAGAGCTTAATACTAAGTAGATAAAAAAAATACAACATGCACATTCTGAAGGTATCAATATATTATTGAAATGCTATTGAGAAAATTTTCAAACTTGCCCTGATCTTGAATGGTAAGATGGGGTTCACCATTTCTACATAAAATTCCAATTCAGAAAGATTAGAACAGATAACGCCTTTTCATTATCATAAAAAAGCTAATTAAATATAAAGAGAAGTGAGGCTGTCGGACAGCCTTGTCGACGCACAATGTCTCTTGATACATATAGTGAACATTAGTTTTTCGTTTGCAGTCAATTATAAAGGAATCATGTAATAAGAAAAATAAATAAGCTACATTTTTATATGTGCTTTCTCTTCATAGTAAAAATACTGTGAATTTCGAGATTTCATCATTCACTCTGAACTTAATGTTTTGGAGTTTTAGAATTTGCCGTCATCTGACATCTCTAAATCCTGTTGGATAATTTTGAACATATTTAATCGATCTTCTATTTTTGCAATGGCAACACCGTCATGTACATCAAGAAATATTTTGTCATGCAAAATGTTCTCTAAAATACCACAATGTCTCAGGGTTTTTAGAACATCAGATGAGCAATTCACAATATAAACAGTTATATTGACGTCAGCATATTCTGAAACGATATGGCGCAACATACTTGCACCAGTAAAGTCTACATAGTTAACAGACGAAAAGTCAATGATCACGTGATGTACTTTACGCATGATTTCAAATTTTCTTCCAGAAATATACTGCTCGCCATCGTCAGAATCTTCTATTTCAGACTCGTACGTTAAGTTTGTAAACGTTGTCACTGCTGATCCTAAGCTGTTAGGCTCGCTGTGTTCGCGTCTGATTTTACGTTGTTCTGTATCTCTGGCAATTGACATCTCGTATTCAAGTGAAACAGACGTTATTTCACTAACTGTAGATAGTCTCCTGTTTGCTTCCATCGGAATGTCGCCATTTTCTTTACTTGTATGCTTCATTTGCCGTTTCAACTTCTTTTCTTCCTTTTTGATGAATTTTAACAGTTTACAAGGATTAACAGTTTGTCTGTATAGTTTATTTTTAAAGATTTCAGCCGTTGCAAAGTAGATATTCGATTCGAATCTGAATATTCGTATTCCAGGTGACTCGATGGCATTATAATAAATCTTGTTTCGTACGATGACTTTATCCTCCACTGTCTTACTTAATCTGTATCCTTTAGCAAGCTGTGTCTGAATGACGACCATAACTATCGACAGTCCAAATCCGATGAGAAAACCGTAATTCAAGTCCAAAAACACAGAGCAAAGCAAAGTTACTAACCACACTGTAAATTCATATTTACTGACGTTCCAGAAAGTCCTGCCGTCAGCTATTTGCAAAATTAAAGGCTTGGTAGAAACTACAATGATCACTGACAGAATAGTGATCGGAAGGAATTCGAATATGTATGAGCTAATGATAACAAAAATCAAAAGAGTAACAGCAGTAAACAATCCACAAAATGTCGTTTTAGCACCAACCATGGACAAAACTTTCGATCTCGAACTCATGACAGAAGACGGAAAACAATTGAAAAACGACGCAACGAAATTGCCAATGCCTTGTGCTTTCAGTTCTTGGTTAAAATCGATGCGTTTGTTATGTTTCTTTGTAATAACCCTGGATACACTTGTATTGCTAGATAACAATAGAATAGCTAATATAAAACAGTCCATGATGTATCTATGAGATCCTGCTAGATTTGGTACTCTAGGTCGAGCAATTGTACTTGGTAAAGGTCCGACTACATCTACTTTATGTTTCAGTTGTGTTGGTGCAGTAATGGCTATACCAAGTATTATAACTACCAGTTCGATTGGCACTGGAAATGAAAGTTTTGTAAACAACCTTTTCCTTATTATCCATTTGAATAATATCAATCCTGCAAGGGATAATACAGAAATAACAACTGTTAAACCATGAACATCTAAAATGCCTTCGAATATCTCCTTCAGGATAAATCCAAGTTTAAAAATTCCACCATGTGGTTTGAGATGCAAGGACAACATTCTGGGTATTTGCAAAATGATGACGTGAACTCCGAGACCGGATGTGAATGCCTTGATAAAGGCACATGACAACAAGTCTGCGAGAAAACTTGCCTTTAAGATACTAAATACAAGAAGAATAATTCCAGTTAGTAAAGCAACTCCAGAGGCAGTGTTTCTCTTGAGTTCTTCATAGTCCTCGTGCTCTAAAATGGTTACATTTGATAAAGTTATTTTCCTATCAGAATCATTGAAATAAGAGTACTGACGATCGATAATATTTCCCGTGTACGCACTGGCCAAAAGACTAGTGCCAACGGAAACTTGAGCTGTTGATCCGAAAATCGCATACAGGAAAACAGTCCAGAAAGATGTATAAAGTCCATTTTGAATGCCTACTTTTGCCAATAAGGCAAACGATAATGCATTTGGAATATGGAAAAGTCCACACGCAATACCAGATATCAAATCACTGGCAATATTGCAACGAATATTATAGTACCTTATTGTTTGTAAAATTGGTATCAATGCAGAGAAAAAGTTCCAACAGCAACTTCCAGAGCATTCTACTTTGTTCTTCAGCTTTTGAAACAAACTTTGTTTTTGTTCTTTTATCCGATAAAGTTTATCAAAGGCCTCTTGTGATTGTGGTTCTCGTTCAATTCTAATCGTCTGCTGCTTTTCTAAATCCATATTTCGAAAACAAACGATCAAACATGCAAGTCAGTGACTTTATGATCAGAATTTGTAGTGATGTATTGGTAAAACATCCCAAGGTTCGATTCTATTTATCGTTTTTTTAGCACCCGATTTTTATTGTTTTGTCCTTTCACTGACAATTAATAATACTTATCACTTATTTTCATATATTAACTACTGTAAATAAACGAATAAAGATGACCTAGATCCATACAGTTCACGATTTTTTAAACGCAATTGCCAACATTATAATCATTTAATTAATGCCAACATATCAATCATATTGTGAATATAGTTTGTTTTTATTTTCCACAAAGGGTGGCAAACAACTGCGTAGAAACTCTGTGGTTAGAAAAATTTGGCTATTTTCCCCCATTTAAGCATTTATCTTTAGAAAGGATGTAAATTAATTTAAATATTTCCAGCAGCCAAAAACCATTGCGTCATTGACAAAAAGATGTTTCTCGTGTATTTTACTCCATTCTATCTATATATTGTTTTGGTATATGAATGTCTATCTGATCATTAAGAATGCATCAGAATAATTATGATATTCAAAACACATTATTTGATTTTACAAAAGGTGTCATACAAGGTTGTCCTGTTACAAACCTCCTTTTTCAAAACTTTGATAAAAGAAGTTAAGCATGATGTTAAAACTTTAAATCTAGGAGACACAAACTTTTTAGATTATGTAATGATTTAAATTATACAAATCATTCATTATTATTTGCGTTATCTAAATAAAAATTACAACAATTGCAATTTTTTTGTGCATATGCTATAGCAGACAGTTCACTCTTGTTACGATATGAGTTTGCGTTGTGGATTTCAATTCGGTTGATTTGTGTTTGTGCTTTTTCGTGATGTTCTCGTTCGTGTTTACCGGTTTTGTCGTTGCCCTTTCGGACTTTTGACACTCGAATGCCCCATTGGTGCCTCTTTGCTTCTTTCTTCACAGAGAATATATGAATTGAAAAATAAATGTACACAACCCAATCTACACAAATCAACGTTAATTCAAAATCCATAAAACTCGTATCCTTTTGTAAATAAATTTTCAACCCAGGTTTTCATTCAAAATGGATTGTTTTTGAATTTGTGTTCTAGAAAATAATTAGATGTTGAATAAGTGTACGCAAAACCGCTCATATGAGCTTTAGCAGGTCGGGGATTCTAAAAACAGAGTATATTTTTCAGTTATCTTGCAAATTTTTAGTCTAAATTTCAGTTTTAAAGACTTTTTACAGAATAAATGAATGTAAAATTCATTTCTTTAGAACCCTTTTATCTAAAATTAGACTAAGCGACCACAAACTAATGATTGAACTTGGTAGATATAGAAAAATCCCTAGAGATCAAAGACTGTGTGCCATATGCAACACACTTGATGACGAGTCACACTTCTTACTTGAATGTAAAATCAATTCTAATATTCGAACCGTCTTTTTGCAATATTATAATAACATTTATGATTTTAATAAACTAAGTAAAATTGAAAAACTAACAAAAATTCTGAATCCAACTACAACTGAAGAAATTAAGATCGTTACTTCTTTTATTAAACAGTCATTAGAACTGAGAGAAGGAGACCTGTCATAAATACTTTAGCTGTACATTGTAAAATTTAGATACCACTATGATTTATGTTGTTCTTTGCTTGTTTTATATTCATGTATATGTTTTTAAGTTTTGTAAAGCTATAACCAATGCGGTTTACTGTGTGCTTTAATGAAAAAAAAAATTATTGTATTTTATAAATAAAAAAATACAAGATAAACACTTCAAATGCTATTAGGCTTTTACTTTAAAAATCGGATTTCGGGGGAGATAATTGGCGGGAAAATGTGTGACTAATTCTTACCAAAAAATGTATTAGAAAACTTAGTTTTCCTTAAATATCTCAAAAAGAAGAACCGTCATCCCATGTTTTTATTACAGAAATCAAAAATATATTCATTTTTTGTTATTTATTTTACACAAAATTGTACTAATTTCTCTATCAGGTTTTAAAAATATATGCATTTTGAGAATTTTTCCTTTACATTCTATACAAATTTCTTTCAGTCGAAACCCAATTATTTCAAAAATAGGCACCGTGGTCTATTGTTTTTATTGTATATTTTGAAAGCTCATATCAATGTCAATTTACTATTAAAGTTTGAAAAAAGATCCCCAACTCCTTTAAACCTTTTTTAAGAAATGGTTAGCATTAGCTGAACATTTTGGTTAAGTCTTTGAATGCATGTAATATATTTGTAAAAATATTGATAATTTTACAGCGGAAAAAAGGATTTAAATACCCAATTTAAATAGTTACACCCCAAGGAATTCAGGTAAACTCATGCTAAAAAAAAATACCTATCAATGGAGGGTGATCTCTCTGGGATCAGTGAAAGTCGCACCTTCATTAGAAACGAAACCTTAATCATAGGAAGATGATTTTAACCTGAAAACAACTCCAAAATATAACAAGAGTTAACACTAAAGTATGTCTCGCCTGCCGGCACCATCAGAAACAATTATTCTTTCTTACTTCCACTATATTTTGAATTTACATGGATTTTCAGTTTCTGAGATCAAAAGATGATTATAGAACTTAAACATTGCAAATATATGCAATAAAAATAATCAAAGTCACTCAACCGGAAAATCAAGGTCAAGGTCAAAAGATGGGGATGCAAATGTGCTAAGCTACTACTGGTGCATATGTATACCAAGTTTCATCAACATGGGACCTATAGTTCTTTAGATAGGGAGGTGCTCGCAAAACTTTTCCATTGCCATTATATGTATTGAAAATTGTCAAAGTCACTCATCCGAAAAATCAAGATCAAGGTCAAAAGATGGGGATGCAACTATGATAAGCTACTACTGAGGCATATGCATACCAAGTTTCATCAACATGGGACCTATAGTTCTTTAGATAGGGAGGTGCTCGCAAAACTTTTCCATTGCTATTATACGTATTGAAAATTGTCAAAGTCACTCAACCGGAAAATCAAGGTCAAGGTCAAAAGATGGGGATGCAACTGAGCTAAGCTATTACTGGGGCATATGCATACCAAGTTTCATCAACCTAGGACCTATAGTTCTTGAGATATGGAGGTGCTCGCAAAACTTTTCCATTGCTATTATATGTATTGAAAATTGTCAAAGTCACTGAACCGGAAAATCAAGGTCAAGGTCAAAAGATGGGGATGCAACTGTGCTAAGCTACTACTGGGGCATATGCATACCAAGTTTCATCAACCCAGGACCTATAGTTCTTGAGATATGGAGGTGCTCATAAAACTTTTCCAAAAAGTTAACGCCGCCGTCGCCACCGCCGCCGCCGCCGCCGCCGCCGGTAAAGTAACACCTATGTCCCGCTCTGCTTCGCAGGCGAGACAATAAAACTACTTACACTGAGAGATATTGCTTTAATCTAGGAGTTTTGCAACAATGTTTTAAACAATTATACTTTGACAGTTATTTTGCCCATTTCCGTTTGTACATATATATATACTGAATAACCAGATAGACAATTCAACAAAACCCGATCCAATCAACCCAACCAATGAGGGTGTTGTAAGCAACATGCTACACTTTTCAGAAAATAAAGGTAATAACAAAATTACCGAACTTGGAGGATAGATAAATTTACAAGGACGGAATTAACAAAAATCATCAGATGAAGGGCGGTGGTCGAAAAGGAAAGATGTACCAATGCGACGAATGCGGATACACAAGCAAAAATTTTTCAATCTACAGAGACATAAAGAATAGAAGCATCGAACAAAAAATGGAGCAACCAGAATGGTTGAAGGGGCTAACTAAAGAGTAATCGGATACGGAATCAGAAAAGGAGTCGGATACGAAATAAGAAAAGACTGACGACTTGTCTGAAGACGAAGAGACTTAGCCCGAAGAACAGTTCGATTCGTGGGGTGACATAATTGGACAAGTGATGATCCGATACAAGGACGAACACGAAAATAAAGTGGATGAATACACGGAAGGTGGCCACCACGAAAAAGAGGCAACATCAAAAGCGGACAGAGATATATTACCTCTGAATAGAGAAGCTCTGTAAAATCTTTACGTCCATTACATTATGTGGCAAATGGAAATGGCACGAGACCCCCTCCATAAAAAGTTCAAAGAAACGGCAAAACGACTGAGAGACGATGAAGATAATGAGTATGAAGAGTCTTGGAAATAAAGTACTGAGAAAAGAAAGTACTTACTGGATGAGAAAATCAAACAGTTCAGACCTGACGAGGAGAGTGAAGACGACGAGGATGAAGAAACATTTAATTGTTTTCAAAATAAAGTATCGAAGATCGATTTGTTATTCCCTACGCCTTTTGTCACCTATATAAAAAGGATCAGTACTTAAAGCCTACCCCACAAAGCCCGGCAATTTTCTTATAAAACGCTATCAAATACAAGACTAGAAACGCAGTAGCAACCCTTAGTTTGACACAAAAGAAAGAATTAAAAACTAGACTCCATAATGATATATTACGCTCCCGAAGGTAGAATATTTTAGTTGTACAATGAGCTGAATTTTCCTTCAACGTCCGGTTAAGCACGCTTGATTTCCCGAACTTACGGCGTCTTTTTCATGCCTTTTTCTTTGACGTCTTGCACTTCCTGAGAAATCATAACCATCTCTTACTTCTTGGCAAGGATATTTTCTTCGTCCTGCCTTTTTAATAATATATAAGAAAATAAATGTTGTAATCCTTACATTGTGTCGGTTGTTATCGTCAAGTCTAATTTTTTCATCATGTGAAACTTATCTATATCGTGTGTGCTATTCCAAAGACCTCGTGTTATTCACTTTTAATCATTTTTTTATACGACAGCAAATGTTTTTTGCTGATTTCTTGTCGTCGTCTGTGGGCACTTTGGTTTCCCTAAATTTTGGTTGACTAATTGCTATCAAAGTTTGGTATGGTGTTTGTAATCATTAAAGTAAGGTTGGTAATGTATTTTAGTTTTGAGACCCCTACCGTTTTATTTTAAAAGGGCCAAAATCGGCAAATAGGGTGTCTTAACAAAATTGCTGTATGACACTTATTTTTCATTTTTTGTTTTGTTTTGTAATTCCTCAGTATATTCTTTTCAGTTTTGAGCAAATGTAGCAACATTTTTTTATGGATCTTGTTTCGTTACATTGCCATGAGGGGTCATAAAGGGGCCATACTAAAAGAATCTACTTTTTTTTGTAGTCCGATTTTCATTTTTTTTGCATTTGAATCCTTGTTAAAATCCTGGCGTGCGTTATTCAATCAGATTTGCAATATCTCCTATCGGTTTTGAGAATTTATGGGTCAAAGGGGCAAATTTAAAGATCAATTATACGATTCTGTCTTGACCAATGGTTTTATTTCTGAATTTTAGTTGTTCTAGGCCAGCCAATTGTTATGTTGTTTTCAAGGAAGCAGAGGTACCAATGGGGTATCCGAATGTCAAAAGTCCGAAAGGGCAGAGACTAAACCAGTAAACACGAACAAGAACGGGACAAAAACAGACAACACGTAAAACATGGAAACACAAAACAACTGAATATCAATCAACAACGCGAACTCCAGTCGAAACAAGAGTGAACTCAGGTGCTCCGGAAGAGTAAGCAGTTCCTGCTTGCTATAGCACACCCGTCGCGTTGCCAATAGTCCATTCAGAGTGTCAAATCCAGTAAAGGAAGACAAAACAACACCCTATGACAAACCAACATCTGCACTCATCTGAGAGATCGAAATCCCATATTTGTCTATTAGTGCATGATGTCTTCCGTAAAATTTCTTGAGTGAAGACAGCAACCGAGGAGCAACATAACCCTGTGTGAGCAATTTTTGCGTCAGACGTGTCGCTCTGCTAAGGAAATCGATGTAAGTCCCGCACGCTCTGGAGTAACGAGTCAATTGAGATACGTAAACTCCATAAGCTGGAGCTGACGGAATATTGCTACACAAGAAGGGGAAGTTGACGATTGGAAAGTTGAAGTCATCACGTTTGTCATAGAGCCTTGTTGAAAGTCTTCCTTGAGAGTCAATTTCGAGATGTAGATCTAAATATGAAGCAGACTTCCTAGAATCCGTTGTGTCCTTTATCTCAAGCTCCTGTGGATATATGATATGGAGAAAGTCACCAAATCGAGAATTGTTTAGTGAAAGGACATCATCAATATAACGGAACGTGAGGTTGAAAGAGAGAGCTAGTCTACGGTCTTTTTTGTCTAGAAGAGATTGCAAGAAGTCTGCTTCATATGAATGAAGAAACAAATCAGCAAGCAAAGGTGCACAATTAGTGCCCATTGGAATGATGTTTTCTACCACAAGAGACAGTTATCCTTGCAGTTAGAGATTACGATCTCTACCGTCTCAGAGAAAAAAGGGCCAAAAGGGATAAAATGGATGTTAAGACAAAACTATTGTAGAAAGTTTATTTTTCATACGATTTTGATCATTCTTTTTTCCTTGTATTCCACAATAAATTCTTTCAACAAAATGTAACTACAGTTTGGAAGTATCTTGCACAATTAAATTGCTAAGAGGGGTCACACAAACAAATAATCGACTTTATTATTTGTGGTCCAATTTTCAAAATGTCTTTATTGTAATCCTTGTTATTTTCGAAAAAACCGAGTCTGTTTTTCTTTTCTGCTTTATTTTCATTTTTTAAAGCCACTATAGATTTTTCAACTATTAATATCACCCTGCCAGAGGCCATATCAGCTTATGCCATCAATATGTGTCCGTCGTCATTCGTTGTTCGTCAACAATTTCAAAAATCTTCTCATCTGAAACCAATGATCCAAATAAACTGAAACTTTGCAGGAATGATAAATGACATGTTGGCAACAAACGTTCCTAAACTTGAAATGATTCGGTAAAAACCTGGCTGCTTTACTGAAAATAGAACATAGGGTAAAATCACTTAAAACAACGACTAGTATAAAAGATAGAAAAAAAAATCAGAAGGATCTTAGGCTCTTCTGGATCAAAAGCTCAACAATAGTTTCATTTGGTCGAAGTTGTCAGATGACCCTCTCCTATGGGTTATGACCCTTTAAAAGTAAAAAAAAGTTTTTTAAGCATGCTTTTACTCTATAGAAGAAAAAACTATTGACGATGGAGAAAAGCCGTTTCTTGCCTAAACCTTTATCTGATTAAGCTCTACAAAAGTCTCCATTGGGTCGAAGTTGTCAGATGACCCCTTATAGGGGTTATAGCCATTTAAAGGTAACAAGAGGCTCCCAGGAGCCTGAATCGCTCACCTGGTCTTCGTGTCGACTCTACAAAGACTTTTGCAGAGCTAAATGAGCTGAACATTTAAGCAAGTAACAGCTTTTCTCTATCTACTATAGTTTTCCTTCTGAAGCCGTATAGGCCCAAATTATGAAAAAAACGTTATTTTAGGGGCCATAACCCCTCTAAGGGGTTCTGACAACTACCACCCTTTGAAAACTTTTGTAGAGCTAAATGAGCTGAATGTTTTAGCAAGCAAGAGCTTTTTCTATCTGCAATACTTTTCATCCTATAAGCAAAAAACACTATTTTTCACCTTTAAGGGGCTGTAACCCCTATAAGGGGTCATCTGAGAACTTCAACCCTATAGAGACTTTTGAAGAGGTAAATAAGCTGAACATTTCAGCAAGCAACAGCTTCTCTCTATCTGCTATAGTTTTCATTTTATAGGCCAAAAACATGAAAAAAACATTATTTGAGGGTCCGTTACCCCTATAAGGGGTATCTGACAAATTTGACCCTATGGAGACTTTTGTAGAGCTAAGTGAGCTGAACATTTCAGCAAGCAACACCTTCTGTCTATCTGCTATAGTTTGCATTTTATATGGCAAAACATGAAAAAAACGTTATTTTAGGGGCCGTAACCCTATAAGGGGTCATCTGACAACCTTGACCATATGGAGACTTTTTTAGAGCTAAATGAGCTGAACATTTAAGCAAGCAACAGCTTTTCTCTATCTGTAATAGTTTTCATACTATAGGGCACAAACATGATAAAACGCTTTTTTTACCTTTAAGGGGCTGTTACCCTATAATGGGGTCATCTGACAACTTCGTTCCTATGAAGACTTTTGTAGAGCTAAATGAACTGAACATTTAAGCCAGCAACAGCTTTTCCCTATCTGTAATAGTTTTCATACTATAGGGCACAAACATGATAAAACGCTTTTTTTACCTTTAAGGGGCTATTACCCCTATAAGGGGTCATCTGACAACTTCGTTCCTATGAAGACTTTTGTAGAGCTAAATGAACTGAACATTTAAGCCAGTAACAGCTTTCTCTATCTGCTATAGTTTTCATTCTATAGGCCAAAAACATAAAAAAAAACTTTTTTTAGGGGCCGTAACCCCTATACGGGGGACATACAACTTCGACCCAATAGAGACTTTTCAAAATCCAAACCACAGTTTTGTAAACCATACCTAAAAGAACTACCACACCAAGTTAAGTAATTGTGAGACTTATGGTGTTAGGGAAGTTAACGTTTGAAAATAGGAGAAAAAACACTGAAAATGGCCAATTTTGACAGCCTAAGGGGAAAAACTCCTATAAGGAATGGTCCTAGGACTTTGACTCCATTATATCATTTGTAGATCTTGATGAGCTAAATCAAATGCAATTTGAATTTTTCAGATACTAGTATCTTGTATAGTTTTCAAGATAGAGGGTTAAATAAGTGCAAAATTTGGGGAAAAAAATCAGAAAAAGGGCAATAGCTCCTACATCTGTTTTCGGATCTTCTTGAAAATTTCAGGGCAGGTAGATCTTGAGGTGTTGGTCACTTTTACACGTGACAGAATTTTGATATCTGTGACCGTTTTCGAGTAATTTGCGAAAAACTGCAATTTACCCCTATGTTCTATTTTTAGCAATGGCGGCCATGTTTTTCACCGAATCAAAAATCCCAACTGCAGTTTTGTAGAGGACACCCTTAATAACAACGATACTAAGTTTCATTCCATTTGATTAGGCGGTTTCAGAGAAGAAGATTTTTGAAAAGTTGAACGGACAGACGACGGACACAAAGCCTATCTGTAATAGTTTTCATTCTATAAGCCAAAAACATGAAAAACGCTATTTTTCACCTTTAAGGGGCTGTAACCCCCATATGGGATTATCTGACAACTTCGACCTAATGGAGACTTTTGTAGAGCTTTTGATGCTGAAGCAGTAAGGTGGCATCATATTCCATCTATCACTTATACTTTTTGATTTACAAGCCAAAAACAGTAGTCTGACCCCTTGGTCTATTTTTAGTAACGGTGGCCATGTTTTTTGACGGATCAAAAATCGAAACACAATTTTGGTGCAGACACCCTAAGGATCATTCATACCAAGTGTCATTAAATTCTGCTCAGTAGTTTCAGAGGAGAAGATTTTAGAAAAATTGTGAACGGACGACAGACGACGACGACGGACGCCAAGTGATGAGCTAAAAACGAAAAGGGAGAACTGGTGCCCACAAAACCTTGCTCAACCAAACATCTCATTATTTTCTATTTCTTTTAAATTACCGGACCAGGACCATTGCGATTTCTAGCCGTTTCTCCGGTGTGTCTGCCTTATTTTGACTTGCTTTCGTCATACTTGTTTAAGATTTTGGGTCAACGATGAGCGATATTAACGATTTTTTGCGTTAAATCTGCTCCATCTATTTTTGGTTCGTCTCCCTGACAATCTAATGAAGATTATTTAAAGCACTGTTTTCATTCTTTATTCCCACAAATCATATTTACTTATTTCACGCCAAATTACGGACGGTTCAGGCCGAGTGGTCTAAGGTGCTGGTTTAAAAAACCACACTATTGATCACTAAGCGATCACCTCTCAGCTTGTGTTCGAGTCCCGTTTGTACTTGACCAACTGTATGTGATTAGGTTTGTCAGTTACCTGCCCAAGGTCGATGGTTTCCTCCTGGTACTCCGGTTTCCACCATTAAAACTGACCGCCCTACATGGCCCAGGTGAGTCAATAAAGGGCGTTTATCACCAACACACACACACACACACTAACGGGTCACTGGTTTGGACTGTCCTCAGATTTCCAGTGTTAACGATAGCCTGTAATACCCTGTGTTACTTTGTTATTAATATCTATTAATTTCAATTAGACTCAAATTTGGGTTATTTTATCGTTTCTTGTAAAATGTTGCAGGCAGCAAATAATAGAAGATGCACAATAAAAATAATAAATATCCGATTTATTTATAGAATATGTACAAAAATATATATAAATCTGTTTTAATTACAATTTATAAAAATATTTACAACATTTTAACAACTGCAACAAAAGGAAGCACTTGGAAAACTTAAAACAAAACAAGACATAATTGTGCACAAGGTCGATCAATATACGGTAGTTAAAATTAAAACTATTATGAATTAAAAAAATTTTGAAAACGTTTTCTTTTTTAAGTATTTTTATTTATGTGTTGAAAAAATACGCATATGTTTATTTATACATATAAAAACCAAAAGCTAAAATTATTCAAATAATACAATAAAAAAATGATTTTTAGGATTCCACAAATTCAAAACTTTTGGGTTATTTTTCTGTTCATCTTAGCAACCTTATCAAGTGTGGTCAATTACAGAATAACTTTGAAAAAAGTTCCATAACAACTAAAACAACGTGTTTATCTCCATTTATATGACATGCTTTTATATGATTCTCTCAAAATTAATACTGACATTTACAAAACGTTTAAAAACATACACATAGTCTGAACAGTGACATGGGCGAAATATGAAGTCAATGGAAACGATGTTGGATTTACATATTTGTAATATAAGATTCTTCCGCCGCCTCGTCGTATGTGAAATCTTCCAGCGTTGGAGGAAGTGGACCGATGGACTGACTTCTGGCAACAGCAATGGCGTCGTGAATTTCTAAAAATATGTGCGAATGTGGAATTTTATCGAAAGTTCCTGCATGTTGCATGGTATTTCTAACGCCAGCAGAAACGTTTGCCAGGAAAAGTTTAATGTTAACGTGCTCGTACTCTGACGAAATGTGGCCCAGAACGTTGGCTCCAGAGCTGTCCATGTAATTAATGGTAGAACAGTCCACGATAACGTGATGAATTTTTCGCATTCGTCGGATTTTCTCGTCGGTAACGTATTCTTCCCCATCTTCCGGATCGACTTCGTCGTCGTCACCGATACTTGTCATTGTAGATGCGATACTTGGTGCTCGTCTAATACTAATTTGGCTAACGGTAAGTCCATTGTTCTGAACGCCCAATTCATCTGAGTTGAACGCTTGGTTGTCGTTGACAACAAGTGTTTGGAGAGAGCTAGCTTTCTTTACAGAGTTATCGGACGTGATTGATAGCTGTCTACTAGGGTCTTCACTGATGGGGATAATGGCGACGTCGGACGATATTCCATTAAGATCTTTCTTTGGTGGCTCAATTCCAAGTTTCTTCAATCTTTTCTCTTCGCGTTCTTTCTTGGCTTCCTGTTTCTTAAGGAATTTAAGCAGCTTACGTGGGTTGACCGTAGTGCGATAGAGTGTGTTTCTAAATATTTCAGCATTGGCAAAATATAGGTTTGAATGATAACGAAATACCTTGATGCCATTTGATTCGTATGAGTCTCGATAACGCTTATGCTCCACAAACGCGCTCTCCTTCATGGTTTTGCCTACTCTGTAGCCACGAGAGAATTGTGTCTGGAACACGACGGTGATGAGTGACACGACAACTCCAATACCCAATCCGAAATCGATATCAAGGAAGACGACGCTTACGATCGTAAATAGCCAGATAACGAAGTCAAATTTGTTGATTCTCCAAAATTTACGACAATCCGCCATCTGGATGAACAGACCCTTCAAGGCGACGACGATAATAGTGGCCAAGGAAGCTTTGGGCAATGGCTCGAACAGCACGCTCATGGCTGTGATGACCAGGAACATGAGAGCAGTTACAAAAACGCCAGCTAATGTAGATTTTGTGTTCATTGTTGAAGCAACCATAGATCTGGGAGGAGCGACGGCTGATGGGAAACATTTCAAGAAGGAACTGGCAAAATTACACATCCCATAGGCGATAAGCTCTTGGCTATCATCGATTTCATAGTTATGTTTCTTGGCACAGATTTTCGCCATAGCAATCGTGTTGGCAAAGATCAGAATGGCGAGAACAAAGCAATCAACGAAGTACGTTTCAAAACCAGTCAAGTCGGGGATAACAGGAGCTGGGATATCGCTGGGAATTTCACCGACAACGGCAACAACTTCTTTAAGATTAGCAGCAAATGAGACGATGGTGGCGACGATGACAACGACAAGTTCTGCTGGGATAGGTATAGGTAGCTTGTTCTTGAACCTTTCGTTAAACCATTCCTTAAAGAAACATAAAATTGCGACGCTGACGGCCGTCACAACAATGCTTTGCCAAGAAACTTCCGTAATGTGCCCGAAAATCTCCTTGTATGTATATATGATTTTGAATGCTCCACCAAATCTTTTCACTTTGATTCCTAGCAAAGCAGGGATCTGGCTTGTTGCGATATGGACAGCAGCGCCCGAGGTAAATGCGTTAAAGAAGGATTCCGAAAGATATGCAGTAATAAAGCCGAGCTTTAGAACCCCCATAGCAAGTAAAATAATACCGCTCAGCATAGCAACGCACATCGAAATGTTTTCCTTGTAATCCATAAATTCTGGTATATCCTCCCAAACGATCGCAGTCGAGTTCGCAGTAGCGTTGAAATGATAAGTATCTTTAAAGTTTTCAGCTTGTCGGTCTACAACACTGGCGGTTACGATACAAATAACAGCGCTAGTTCCCATAGACACATGGGCGGAAGTTCCAAAGATAACGTACAGGATGACAGGCCAAACAGAAGTATACAGTCCATTTTCTAGCTTTACAGAGGTTAACATTCCAAAGGCAAGAGCTTGAGGTATGTGGAGGATTCCAATTGTTATTCCCGCCAAAATATCTGCAACAATGTTCTCTCGGAGTTTATAGTATCTGATAAATCTGATGATTGGTAAATATGTTGAAACAACTTTCCAAAGTCTTTTCTTTGAACAATACAGATTATTTCTAAGAGATGTCCCAATTGAAGTGGTTTCATCCTCTGGATCTTCACGTAAATGAAGCTCATCAAAGGCGACTTGAGTAAACGGCTGTCTCTTTATGAAAATGGTACTTTCCTGACCGAAGGCACTTGCAGGAGCGGAAGCCCGTCTACCCCTCTGAGGGGCCCCTGGCATTCCATCAACAACAGAGCTGTGGCGACTCATGTCTTCTCAATGTCCCGAACACACCTAAAATTAAACAATGAAGAAATAAGTATATATATAAGAAATGAAAACCCATAAGCAGGTGCAATATGACAAAATGCCTCAGTTGAATTGTTATCGATTGATGTAATTTTGATACATGCCTGATTGCTATCAACTGTACCGTCTTTTAAGAGCCAGTGATATATTCAGGTCACATCAAGCGACATCTACAACTTACTAGTAAATGCTGTTTAAAGCAACCAGGCACTTTCTCGTGTCTCATCATGCCCCGGCTGCACAAAGCTTATAAAAGTACTTAAGTCTAAGAATATTCTTAACCCATTGTGTTAACTATAGAACTTGAGAATATTCTCAGACTTATGATTTTTTTTTGTGGTGCAGGAGCCTGATAACACTTGATTGAAATCCAAAACTGTCGAAGCCAGATTTCGTATACAAGTCATAGTTACAATGTAAGATGTACCCAATAAGATAATCAGCAAAGTTGCAAACAAAATTCACACTGTAAACCAGTGATATTCGACTCAACCAACGCCAAAAATGACACAAAACACAAAATTCAAGCTAGATTCTGAGATTCGCACATGTATTTTATGTTTTATTGCAACTGTAAAATTTCACGAATTTCAAGAAAAAGGTTTATTACATAATTTGTAATTAAATTTTAAATGCATTTTAATGTTTCCGTAAACTGTTATTAAAAGCGTGATAATTGGACGTGACGCGAAGGGGATTTGGGCACTTTTGTGGTTTGTGTCGAAAACTTAAGGTCGGTATTTACATGAGCTACTAACTGTCAAAACTTTTGAAATAAATCGTGAAGTTTTACTGTTAACTGAAGCACGAAAGGTTTAAATGCATAACGCAGTAGCTTATAATAATATCTTGTCTATGAAAGCATCAGAGAGATATCGATGAGACATTCGGATATCAAAAGACCAAAAAGACAAAGACAAAATCAGTAAACACAAACGAGATCATTATAAAGAAAATGAAAACACAAAATCACATACAAAAACAACCGAAAATTAGTCCTTTCCTGATTATGCGCAAACTTTGAGCCACACAACTTTTATGGTGGTAACAAGCGTGAAACGATTAAAATAACGTAACATTAAACAGTCTTTTTGTAAATGTTTCAGCTAAAATTTGTTATTTGTCTACACCATATATCAAGTGTTTTTATGATGCAATCAAATTATGTTTGTTGTTTAAAGCTTAACTTATCTCGAAGCAAATCACGATTTTTTGGGTATTACTTGTATTCAAAAATCCGATTACGACCTAAAATCGCCTACCTGATGTTAGAACTTTGAAAGGCGTCCAAAATCTCATAGATGAAAGAAGATTGTTTTACGTTGATGAGGCCAGTTGAAAAAAAATCAAAGATATATATTTTACGTGTTTTACCGGGATTTTCATTAATTATGACTTGTAGTACATGGGTTTTTGAACAAATGTTGAGTGTGAATAATGATGATTCACATGTTCTGTGGTAAGAAAGTTGTCAAAATAAAATGTAGGTCCATTTTTTCATCGCAATTATCGAATCTATGACTTTAAGTATTGTTAATTTGCTGAAAAGTGTTTATTAATAGATTTGGAATTGAGGAGCTATTGTTCGATCGATGCATTGCTGGTAACAAACTTTGAAAAAAATCTTATAATATTCTAATAAAAACGCATAGTTTTCGTCCAACATTTTATCACAAGTTTTTCGATCTGTGAAAAAAAAATCCGATTCATGGATAGAACTTACCAGTGGTGCCTGATTAATGCAGCTATTCCTTCATAAAATATTTATAAATCTGAATCAACTCAGAGACATCAACAGAATAAAGTTCTACAGGGTTCTCACAATGGTATAAATTTGACAGTGACAACAAAGGGTACAATCAATTAGCCGCAGACAATATAAGCCTGACTGTTTTATTTGACATTCCATGTCACTTTTTACTTCGAGGCGTCAAAGACACGCCCACAAAAGACCTCTGAGCATCGATTAGCCATAAAGAAATGGACGAAAAATATTAACATATTCATATTCAATGAAATAACTTATTTCAGTAACGGTTACGGAAATGTTTAATTTTATAGTTCACAGTTTTACGACTGAAAATAAGACTTAGTGTATAAATCCTACACTAAATAGATCGACATAATTTTATAAACTTACGAACACAAGGTAATTGCCCTACATTTAACTTTTTTTTTACATTTTATAATGGTGTGCGATAAGGCTGTCCCCTTTTACATCTTATTTTTAAAAAAATATGTTAGTAATGTACAAATTATTATCAAGTACTTGGCTTTTATTAACTGAGTACTAGTATAGCTAAATTTCATTTTCAAAATCATAACTTATACCCAAAAACAGTTTATATTGGATGTACGGGTGTACGACAAGGGTGTCGTTTGTACCGTTTCCTTTAATTTGTAAACTTGATGACATTAATGATAGATTATTGATATGTTCTCAGTTACACATTAAAACAAACCATGTTCTGTGTGAAGAAGTTTTCAGTATGACAGATTGTTCTACATGCACTTGCATGTAACAATTAACATGTAAAGTAATAAATATTCATTAAGAAGGTAACTTTTCACATGTAAAGACATAAATAACATGCCTGTCATCGGGAGTGCTGTGGAGATTTCTTAACGGTGAGAACCGTTAATTTGAAACGAAATAAAATATTAGCAACTTTCTAACACTCAAATTACAAATGAAAGAAGATACCAAGCTGTGTACACAGCAGATACTTTTTTATCATTAAATTTACGAAATAATGTATTCAATCTTCCATGCATTTTTTTTTTCAGATTAAAAATAACTAGATAAGAAAATAACTATCATTACAAACACAAAATGGATTCAAAGTTAATAAGTCACTTCAAACTTTAATTTGAGAGCAGAAAATCAAAAGGCTATTTTATTTTAATAAATGTATGAAAGATAGATATAAATTAGATTTTTAACTAGAAAATGTGTCTATAAGCCACAGGATGGCCCTCCCGTTCTTGAAATATGATTGACCTCAATGTGTTTTACCTGGGATATGGACCTTTACCAAGAAATTGATCAAAAGTGTTCATGTGTAAAATATAGGTCACTGTGACCTTATTTCTGGTGGGTGGTGTCATGTTACCAAGACTCTTCGAGGAGTGAAATATTATTGGCCCCTAACGTAGAATTCAAGATATGGACCTTTACCAAGAACTTAAACAAAGTCATTCATGCGTAAAATATAGGTCACAGTGACCTCATTTCTAGTGCATGGTGTCACCTTACCCAAGACACATCAAGTGATGAAATACCATTGACCATCAACATGTAGTATCTGAGATATGGACCTTAACCAAGAACTTAACCAAAGTCATTCATGCGTAAAATATAGGTCACAGTGACCTAATTTCCAGTGGGTGGTGTCACCTTACCTAAGACACATCTAGTAGTGAAATATCATTGACCCCAAACATCTGGTATCCAATTTATGGACCTTAACCAAGAACTTAACCGAAGTCGTTCATGCATAAGATATAGGTCACAGTGACCTCATTTCTAGTGGGCGGTGTAGCCCTACCCAAGACCCATCTGGTGGTGAAATATCATTGACCCCCAACATCTAGTATCCGAGTAATGGACCTTAACCAAGAACTTAACCAAACTTAACTTAATAAATTTACATTACAGAACTTGTTAATCCCAAATTTTTTTCTTTGTTTGGATATTCAACAATATATTCGCCTTAGCTCAAGTACATTGATATTAGTGCATAAACAAACAAAGTGGTATTCATATCCAAGACCGTTCATACACAGATTACAAATTCTATCTTCACTAGGAATGTTTCTCCATCTACCCACTTCTTCTATGGGAAATTTAATGTTACATGTTCGGAATCTACTTATGTATATACGACGAACTCGGCTTAGTCGTAACAAGTAAGGCTCTAGTAAAAATAACGACTTAAAGGATAAATAATACCCCCCTTGACGAATTATACCTATATGCGAACCATTTTTGTATGAACTGATCCTGGAGACGTCGTTTAACTTCTACATATTAAATTGTTGAATCTCCCTGTCCCACTTAATATTAAAAAAGAAAGAATATGGAATATGTGCCTTAAACCGCAATCATCAAAAATTCCGATGGAATATTATTATATAAATATAGCTAGTTAAAGAATTCACTCAGAACTTTTAGTCTAGTTAAAATTTTCCGTATTGTAAGTATGTCATATTCAAATGCTCTGTTGCTTATGTAAATTGTATTCTATGTATGCATGCACTGTATATATTTCACTTAATGTCGGTTCACAAGGTCTCAAGAGCCTTCAAACAAACGGACTACACCTACATTGACCTAAAACAGTTAAAAGGATAGATTTTGCTACGGAAGACGAGCAAATATCGTTTATTAAAGATAATAGAATGACATGCAGCTTGATAAACATACGAAATAGATAATGAATATGGTAGGGTGCAGACATGCGTTATGTTTAACAGTATGACATGATTCAAGTCTATGTACTGCAAATAACATAGTACAAGATTTAACACTAAGGTTTGTCTCGCCTGCTGGCACCATCAGAAACAATTATTCTTTCTTACTATATTTTGAAGTTACATGGATTTTCAGTTTCTGATATCAAAAGATGTTTATAGAACTTAAACATTGCTAATATATGCAATAAAATAATCAAAGTCACTCAACCAGAAAATCAAGGTCAAGGTCAGAAGATGGTGATGCAACTGTGCTAAGCTATTACTAGGGCATATGCATACCTCATTTCATCAAACTAGGACCAATAATACTTGAGATATGGAACATTGCTTTTACATGTATATGTATTGAAAATTGTCAAAGTCACTCAACTGGATAATCAATGTCAAGGTCAAAAGATGGGGATGCAACTGTGATAAGCTACTACTGAGGCATATGCATACCAAGTTTCATCAACATAGGACCTATAGTTCTTTAGATAGGGAGGTGCTCGCAAAACTTTTCCATTGCCATCATATGTATTGAAAATTGTCAAAGTCACTCAACCGAAAAATCAAGATCAAGGTCAAAAGATGGGGATGCAACTGTGATAAGCTACTACTGAGGCATATGCATACCAAGTTTCATCAACAAAGGACCTATAGTTCTTTAGAAAGGGAGGTGCTTGCAAAACTTTGCCATTGCCATCATATGTATTGAAAATTGTCAAAGTCACTCAACCGAAAAATCAAGGTCAAGGTCAGAAGATGGTGATGCAACTGTGCTAAGCTATTACTAGGGCATATGCATACCTCATTTCATCAAATAGGACCAATAATACTTGAGATATGAAGGTGTTTGCAAAACCTTAACATTGCTTTGACATGTATATGTATTGAAAATTGTCAGTCACTCAACTGGATAATCAATGTCAAGGTCAAAAGATGGGGATGCAACTGTGATAAGCTACTACTGAGGCATATGCATACCAAGTTTCATCAACATAGGACCTATAGTTCTTTAGATAGGGAGGTGCTCGCAAAACTTTTCCATTGCCATCATATGTATTGAAAATTGTCAAAGTCACTCAACCGAAAAATCAAGATCAAGGTCAAAAGATGGGGATGCAACTGTGATAAGCTACTACTGAGGCATATGCATACCAAGTTTCATCAACCTAAGACCTATAGTTTCTGAGAAATAGAGGTGCTCGCAAAACTTTTCCATTGCTATTATATGTATTGAAAATTGTCAAAGTCACTCAACCGTAAAATCAAGGTCAAGGTCAAAAGATGGGGATGAAACTGTGCTAAGCTACTACTGGGGCATTTGCATACCAAGTTTCATCAACCCAGGACCTATAGTTCTTGAGATATGGAGGTGCTCATAAAACTTTTCCAAAAAAAGTCGTCGCCGCCGGTAAAGTAAGACTTATGTCAGGATGTGAACTGGATTCGAACCCATACCTCTGTGGCACCCGTCGCCTAGCAGTCTTGCTAACTGGACCATGTGTAATGTTTTACAGTATGACATCAAATACCATACCTTGTGTATCTTTGAGTCCGCCGAGGAATGAAACCGATTTACCAACACCTATATTTAACGGTGTCCGTGGTCGTGTGAAATCCTCGACGTACTGGAGACTGCTAGGCGACAGGTGCCGCAACGGTATGGGCTCGAATCCACCTATCGTTTATCAAAACTCTTTGGAGTCACTCTAGCTATAATCTTATCAAGAAATTGGAGTCAATTTTGTTACTCAGTCTCATTGAAATCAGACCTTCAATGTCGCTCCCCCCTTTTTTGCTATGTCCGCTCGTTGAAGTAAATCTGTGAGCTAATGCTCACTAGTGATACCCCCGCTCCCAAAACTATGCCATGCATACAAGTTTAAATACTCAGTAAACAGAAAGTATTTGACCTAGGAACATAAAATCGCTATACACCACATGGGACTATAGGATAAAGCTATATGCATGCAAAATATAAGACCTCTATCTTTGGTAGTTGCTGAGAAAACTGTTACGGAACTTTTTGTTACGGACGAACGAACGGACGGACGGACAAGGGTAAAACAGTGCACCCCTTCTTCTTCGAAGACCTAGAAGCATGAAATCGGTATACACCATATGCTACTATAGGAGAAAGCTATATGCAAAATATCAGACCTCTACGTCATGTAGTTGCTAAGAAAACTGTGACGGTAATTTTGAATATATGTACCCTATGTATGAAAACCTAAGTAAACGGTAAACAGGAAGTAGTTGACATAGGAACATAAAATCGCTCTACACCATATGGGACTATAGGATAAAGCTATATGCAAAATATCAGACCTCTATCTCTTGTAGTTGCTGAGAAAACTTTGACGAAACTTTTATATTCGTGTTCACTATGTGCAAAAATCAAAGTATTCGGTAACAGGAAGTAGTTGACCTAGGAACATAAAATCGCTATACACCATATGGGACTATAGGATAAAGAAGCTATATGCAAAATATCAGACCTCTATCTCTAGTAGTTGCTGAGAAAACTGGGATGATTTTTTTTGTTACGGACGAACGGACGGACAGGGTAAAACAGTGTACCCCCATTATCATTTCATGGCACAATGGTAATATTTTTCCCTTAGATCAAATCGACTAAGATATTTGTCAATTAAAAGGAAGTACCGCGTCGATTACTTTTTGATCAAATGGCAGATGCCCATATGCTCAGAAAACATTCAATTGCTCAAACTGGTCCGCTCTGATGAAGAAAACAATCTTATTTTTTTATATTGGTTCTACATACTGATACTTATATACTTAGCATTTACACAACGTTTTATATTGTTAATTCGGTTAAAAATCCTTGTGCTTATAAAGGGTAAGATACGAAATGTTATAATGTAAACTTCTTATATTCTCAATTATGTTCTTTTATTTATGAATAACCTTTATACAGAAAGTATATCCATCTTGATGAAAACTCATGAATGCAGAAAATGTTTTGAAAACCAATATTGGACATGCATAACCTAATTGAAGGACTTCAGTCCAAAGCAACTAGCAAGGAACCAAATAAAAGCAAGAATTTGTCCAAAAGACATAACGCCCATCTGGCAACATTTTTTTTCCAGCAACCACTAAACCATATAGTTGTTCCAAGAGTATTATTTTATCTTGATTAAATGATTTATAAAGTTTCATGATACTATACTTACGCCATGGTAAAGTAACTTGAACTTTTAGGTAAACCTAAGCATGACATCCCATTTTTCATTGATCAATCAACCGTGAAGTTGAAAATGTGTCACCAGCCTACCACACCAATATAGTTTATGTGGCACTTGTCAGTAAGTGGGAATAGACTTTAACCATTCTTCTGTAAGTGGCCATTCATGCGGAAAATTTAGGTCACATCCAGCATTGAAGCATGCATTGTGCTTAGCATCTCTTGATGCACCTACCATACCAATATGATTGATGTGGCATTTGTCAGTAAGTGAGAATTTGGAAATATGGGGATTTGGGACGGACGGACGGACGGACGGACGGACCCGAACACTATATGCCCTTCTACTTTCGTAGATAGGGCATAAAAATAAGACAAGAATATGTGCGAAAGACGTATTTTTATTTGTCCCATTTCGCAACATTTGGGATGGACGGACGAACAGACCCAAACACTATATGTCCCGACTTTCGTAGATGCGCAAAAATAACGATAAGTATAAATTTGACCAAGGGGTCAATAGGAGAAAAGGGTAAGCAACAGACTAGGATTACCTTATTCACAATGAACCCAAATTGTTCTTTTCTTTTAGTCATAGACAGAAAATTCTTTCGAATTGTCCAGTATTTACCGTAGCCAGTAATATCCCGACCGTGAAAAAATATATATTGTTTATTCACAAGAATGTGGCTGGATTTGCTATTGTTAAAATTGAAAATTTCATGAACCAATTTTCCGACTCTCTCTTGACACCATTTGCGAGGATGGTCTCAGAGAACGATGCTAGTCCTTCGGAAGGGACGAAAAAATGTTGTCCCGTGTATGTGGAGAGCAATCCCCCATACACGTTAAAGACCCCTTTGTAGAGTTCGATAACAGTAGGCTCAATGGGGGCCGCAGCAAAGGCCACACTCGAAATCTGCTAGCTGGAGAGGGATTTACATAAGCATTAAGCTCGTTTCCCAATCCAGGATAAATGAATATGTTTAAAATAAAATTGAAGGATCACTGATATGATAGAAGTGATACTGATTTGTGTTCACTGTAAACATCCAATTAACTTATTAATAAATACTAAATATTAGACTGGTTTGTTTGCTTGTTTCATTCAAAGCCTACGCTTTGGGGTGAAATATTTGTGTATTGCGGTTTAGGATCGGACCATTTTACTATCTTAAATATTTTGACGATTGAAGTTAAGAAAAAATATTGTGGATAAGAATTTCTGCCATATCAAATATGGTAAATATTGAATAATAAATAAGACAAATACTGATAACAAGATGCTTCACCTCGACATACACAGGCAAAATGTTGACTGCGTTTAACGTGCGTCTGGCGTTCGTTAAACACATGTCATCTAATTGGCATTTCTAACTGCGTACGTCTGACGCACGTTTAAAATTTATCTTGGCAATATTTTTATTTTATAATTAAACACACTAAATAAATAACTTACTAACTTCATACATTTTAGAAAACTATATGTCTGCAGGGATGATTCTACTATACAATTTAGGGCCGCCAAACGGCCCCAAAGAAGATCCAGCGGCCCCAAAATAAATTGAAGAAAATGAGAAATTCCCAATATGTTGTGAAAATTAAAAATGACTATTTCCAGATTTCCATTGGAGGAAAATTATGATAGACAATTACAATTACCTTTCCAAACTTAAATGAAGGTAGTTTTACTCTTAAAAAGGTCAAAGTCTCCTGAATTTATTTTAAAAAGCAGTCTGAAAGTTTATTGAAAAAGATCGTCGGCCATATTTATTTTAAGGGTAAAATTATGACAGGGGACTGAAACGCGGGTTACACTAATGTCCTGACAATGTCCTGACGATGTCCTGACAATGTCCTGACGGGCTATAACTTTTTTGTTTCTTGATGGATTTTAATGAAATTTGGACATATTATAGATATTATGATGTAGTTTATGAAAATAAATTTTAAATTTGGAATTTTTTTTTTCGATGTTTTTGATGAAAATTGTGTAAAAATCTGTCCTGACGATGTCCTGACCGTCAGGGCAGTGTCCTGACGGCTCATAACTTTTTTGTTTTTAATATTTTTTCTTGAAAATTGGATATAATTTAGATATATTAAAGTAGTTTACGGAAATATTTTCAAAAGTTTGATAAAGTATGACTTTGTAGAAAAATTTGTACAAAAACCGGGTACCGTACTTGCGCGAATCGACTCGGTCAGGGCATTGTCCTGACGGCTCATAACTTTTTTATTCTTTAACATTTCTTCCTGAAAATTTTACACAATTTAGATATTAAATTGTAAGTTTTAATAAATTAGGTATTTGTTGACAAGTTTTTACAAAAACTCGGAACTGTACGCTGACCTTACTCGATCAGGACAATGTCCTGACGGCCCATTACTTTTTAAATCTTATGAAAAATTTAATGAAATTGGAAGATATTTTAGAAAAATTATGTAGTAAATATTTATAGTTTTTGGACAAATGATTATGTATTTTGTGAGTTAATAACGAATAACAAGTACCAAAGACTGCACCAACTACAATGTCCTGACGGCCCGTAAATGCATTATTTAATCTTTGACAACAATTGATTTTAAATATATCTGATCTAATTTCTCTCTTCTATCTTTATTTTAACTCACCAACTTATAGATATCATTTTATTACCAAGACAAATCCTTATGCCACAATCCTGGTTAATCATCGATCTATCAATTCTTTAATCTAATTAAGGGTCGTAAAAGTAACCAATTCCAATGTGATTAAACTTTATGGGTTTGTTGACGATTGTGTACACGACTCTTGTTAAGTTAATTGATTAATTAAGTACCAGTCTTTCTAAAAATCATGCAGAGGGTGATTCATGGTAAAAAATAACGCATGGTTTTGAACATGGTTTCTAATACAGAATGGTCACCTATTAACAAAAACAACAGCCATTTGTTTCTATGATGTTGGTCATGAGAGATAAAATTTACCTAGATTGCATTAAAAATATTGTAAACAAGGGAGATAACTCTTTTCTTGCTATGCATTTCATTGCAATTCAAAACACTGATTTCTCCAATGACCAAGACCTTTGTGGAAAACAGACTTGATTTTCAACAATAACACTATATCTTGATTCAGAAAATGTAAAGAAACCCATGTGTTATTTTTTACCATAAATCACCATTATCATAAACCCTGCATGATACTTAGAAAGACAGATACTTAAAATGATGATCAGCTAAATTTAGGAAAACTATCTTTGAAGTATTAAATCAAAAATTTAGGTCTTCTATTCCTGTAAGCTCTAGTGTCAGGTAGAAAAAGACCACGACCGAATGACTATGATAACACGGAAGTGGTACCAGCACCGGATTTAGAAAATGATGAGATTGCGTCCACAGAACAACATTGTACGCCTGTAAGCTAGACGACAAAAAACACCAAATAAAACCCCAGCTAAGAAGACACCAAGATCTAAGAAACATATAAAGTTTTAGAAACATGAGAGTGATGATACACAGCTACAAACACTATCAAGAACAAAACAACTGCAAATATTTTATTTGTTTATTTTTTGAAACAAAAATCCTGCTCGAAATTCTACTTCCACCTCCCCGTTGGTGAGCAGGGGGCAACAAGCCGTAACTGTGCTTGGCGAACGGAAGGGGTACCATAATTTTGTCATGATTAACCTGAGAAAATTATAGTTTAATTATCTCAGGATTAACTAATTATTAATGGCCAGACGTCTAGACAATTTTGTTTGTGTAATAAACACCTTTAACAAGATTAGCGGACTAATACTTTTATCACCTGCCCCAATCAACAATTATCTAATTAGATTAATCATGATTACTTTGTAAAGACTTTCGATAGACTGAAAAGTAAAACTATAACCAAACGTCTATTAAACAGACTTAGTTATTTTCTAAAATATACAAAACACAAAATAAGCAAAAATATCTACATTTAAAGAAATACATTAAACATCGAAGTTATTAACTCGTCAGAATTGTCCCAATAATGATTCAGCTTTTGCCCAAAAACACAATTGTCAGAATTTTGTCAAAACCTTTTACAGAAAAAAAACATATGCATCCTAAATATATAATCTAATTTCATTAAAATACAACCAGAGACGAAAAAGTTTTAGTCTGTCAGGAGTCTAGGCAATGTCCTGACCGAGTCAGGCCAGGGTCGGCAAGATACTCAGTTTTCTTATTCATTTGATCACAAAATTGTTTTATCAAAAAATTTAGAAAAGTTTCCAAAAACATCATATTTATATCTAAAATGTTTTTAAGTTTCATAAAAAATTGACAAAGAATACAAAAATTATGCACTGTCAGGACATTGTCTTGACCGGATCAGATTAGCGTAAGTACGGTCACCGGTTTTTGTACATTTTTTTAAAACCCAAATCCATATTTTATAAAAACTATAAAACTATTTTTAAAAACTACATTATCGTATCTAAATTGTGTCAAATTTTCAGGAAGAGATGTTAAAGAATAAAAAAGTAATGAGCCGTCAGGACAATGCCTTGACCGAGTCAGATTCGCGCAAGTACGGTACCCGGTTTTTGTACAAATTTTTCTACAAGGACATACTTTATCAAAACTTTGAAAATATTTCCATTAACTAAATTAATATATCTAAATTACGTCCAATTTTTAAGAAAAAATATTAAAAAAACAAAAAAGTTATGAGCCGTCAGGACACTGCCCTGACGGTCAGGACAGCGTCAGGACAGATTTTTACACGATTTTCATCACTTGAAAACATCGAAAAGAATTTTTTTTTCCAAATTTAAAATTTATTGTCATAAACTACATCATAATATCTATAATATGTCCAAATTTCATTAAAATCCATCAAGAAACAAAAAAGTTATAGCCCGTCAGGACATTGTCAGGACATCGTCAGGACATTGTCAGGACATTAGTGTAACCCCTGAAACGCCATAAAAACTGTTATGAGTCAATGAAAGTGTTCTATGCTACAAGAAAGTGCCCAGGGAAGTGCCAAGGTGTGAAGAAGGTACAAGAGAACCCCAGGATGCTTGATTTTTGCATTTTTTATTTCTAGAGTCTCTGGGGCCCTAAGTGCCCCCTAGATTCCCTGCCACACTGACATCAAGCTAACTGAAGCTTGTTGCAATCTGTGTTATTCTGCTACCTACTTTCTTGAATCAGGAACATTTTAAAACAAGTGTTTATTTAATGTTCCTGCTTGAATTTACCTGCTTTTCTTAAACTTTAAAAGCGACATAAATGTATCTGATGCTAGGCAAGAGTGAGCAATGTTTACAACTATTGCACTTACCAGACTATAGTGTACGGTCGAAGGAAAATATCAGATTTATATCATTCTGGAAACATGATGCTATTTAAAAAAAATTCCCAATTGTGGTCAAAATTCCCAATTTAGGTTTAAGGGACCCGTTTGAAAATGTATGGAATCATCCCTGCTGTCTGACGTATGGTAAACGTACGTTTACAGCACGTTTAAAAATCGTACGTCTGACATATATTTTTGGGTGCAAGGTATAGTTTTGCAAAGTGACGTCATCAGATGAAAGCAGCATCACCTTCATGCTTGAATGGAAATAAGATATTTTCCTGTAATGTGGACATCTATATATCAATAAAAAGCTGAAATTCACCTCTTTTTAATGGAACCTGCCTAGTAAACTTATTCATATTTGAATATTTCATCGAAACTGTCCAAAATGAACAAAAAAGGGGGTGTTTTGTGTAAAATTTATGGGTGTCATCCCATTTCTGAGGCTAAATTCCACTGCCTTGTGGGAAAATTTCAAGTCAAAATAATAAATGGCTTGAAAGAGCATGTCAATAAGAGCAAAAATTGGGAACAAAAAGGGTACGCTTTCCAGCTCTAAAGAAAAATATTTTTGTTTACCTGAAAAGTGTCATTTTGACATCTGCAAATATGGCGGGATTTATAGTTGTCTCCCTTCACACTGAAGTGCTTATAAAAAATTTTTAAAAAAAGAAATAAACCTGTTGTGGCATTTTTAATACAAAAATATATCTAAACAATCATAAGAGTTAAAAATATTTCATGATTTTCACTTCAGGTATATGAATAGACAGGGATTCCCTTACCTGTGGTTAATGTATATGGTAAAACTCACTAGTATTTTATACGAAACTGTGTCTTGCATCGTTTACAATAATTTGACGTACGTTTACCGTACAGCGGTTAGAAACGTATGTTTAATTAACGTACGTTTATGCACTACGTCAGACGCACGTTTTTATTAACGTACGTCAGACGTATGTCTAAATTTTGCCTGTGTAACACTTACAATGTAATTTACAGTTTTAATACGTAGGCTCCACACCTGATTAGCCTCAACTGGAGGAGTTCACGAGAGATGGACAACACTTACCTAGATTTTGTTTTGGTGAGGCTAAATGAAAAATGGCTACCATGCATTGTCAATACAAAACTTTCCAAAAATACACAGATTGAGCAAATGATGTACTTTGTTCAAAACCTGTCTAATTAGATTTAACTTACCACTAATACCCAGAACAAGCTAGTATTTAAAATCCCACAATGAGTCTTAATTCAATTTTATTACACAAACATGCAAGGTGCGTCTGATTACTTTCATACTAATCGAGCGCACCCTTATAAATATTTAATATTTTACCTTTAAAGACAGTTTTATATGTAATTATTTCTAGCTTGCTTTAGATAAGATTGTAAAACATTCATTTCAATATAATTTTAGTAAAATACTTATTTCCTCTAGGCTGTGTATTTTTTGAAAGTTTTGTATTGACAATGAATGGCAGCCATTTTTCATTATGTATTTTTTTAAAGATGCATGGCAGCCATTTTTCATTAAGAAGAACCTTAAATGGGATAGGTTTTGTCCAGTGAAGAAAAAAGGTAACAAGCTGGGATTCTGTTTTGTATCGGTTTTCTATTTTTGTGATTTGAATTATGACTAATTATCGTATCGAAACACAAATATTTATGAGATGTGGAATAAAGTGTACGCGTGTCATAAATATTTGTGGGGACACAGCCTTATTTTATAGAGTTGTAAAAGTTAAGCCATGAACCTTTATTTCACATTTCGCTATCTCATGATGCAAATATCTGAAAAGGTAAACTAAAAAAACGAATAATCTACATACCCCAGTTCTACGCAAATCCAGAATTTGTCGTACCATGCTATCAAGAAATATTAATTTCAAAATAAGTTGTCAAAAGCTTATTGAGATTTTTTAGGGTCTTATATCTTTCGCTCTTCTTTTTAAACTAATCGAGAATAAAAATCATAGTCTTGTTTGAGCTTGAGAAAACCCAATAAACATTGACTGGAATAAAGTAGAGCAAAAATCAACTTCATGTAAACTCTTGAATACTCTTTATAATCACCCTTTCCATGCATGAATTTTTAATAAATACACCTCCTTTACTCGGCTAACTGAAAACTTAGTCGGTTGGTTTAATTTTATATGAATATACGATATTGAGATGTGGAATAAGTGTACGCGACACAACAAACATAAACAAACAGCAATTCAAAAAATCACAACGGAAAACAGCAAGGCAAGAAAAAAAGGCAATATGGGAAAGTGGGTTTGTTGCTGAGTCGGCAAAAGTCTGTTGATCAAGACATAACAAGGTCAATATATTTTATTTAATATTTCTTTTTTTTTTACTTTATTTCATATATGAAAAAAAAACTACTGATATTGACCAAAACAATTTTGGTCAATATGAACGTATTCACTTGACGCTTTTTTATTCTCTAGCTTTAATTGGTAAGCTACAAAACAAAAAGGCGTGGTACTCATTGGCCAGATATTTCTACGAATTTCGTAAGTAAAAATGTAAATAAAACTACGTTTTGCTAGAATTTAGTCGAATGGCTTACTAGAAATGAAACTTACACTGTATATCATGTGTGACATATTACTATGCGTATAAGAAAAAAAATCAGACAGACATACGTTTTTGTGGCATTAATTATGTTTTTGTTTTAAATTGGGTCAGTTGGTGAGTCGGTTATTATGAACTTGGTCTGTTTATCGGTATGATGAGAGTAAAATTACACAGTTATACCATTATAGTAGATAATGGATTTGTTTTTACTCTCAACAGACATATAGCCAATTCACCAAGAAACCCATTTCCCACATAGCCCCCATGAAATTCTCAGTTAGCCGTGTGAAGGCGGTGAATAAGGGAATCGTTCCACATGTGAAATATGGAATGTTTTTTACAGTCATTTAATCATCCAGAGAGTAACTGTACGACTATTCTAAGCATGGCAATGGATAATATTTTTTATAGAACATAAGTATTATTCTTACCCTGCATGGCCTTTTAAACTGCTTGTTAACGCATACTTTTCACTGACTGAGTACGAGTTTTCCTGATATTCGACGTATTTTTTTCTCTGATACATCGGTGGTGGGACGTCAAAGCACGTGCCATATCGTAAATTATGTAATTTGTTAAAATATGATTAAACTGCAAACTTTGGACTCGGATATCTTTCCTCTTTTACGCGAATTCAATTTTTAGTATAAAACTGGTTAATTCGTTCAACGCCGAGAATGTTTCTTCATTTTGCAAGAAAAAAATGACTTTTCTAAATCAACCGATATGTTAGTGACAAGTTGGCGAAAAGTCACTAAAAGAAATCTTTATATATTAAAGGAAAATCGATGCCAGAATACAGTAGAAGGAAGCAGAAGTACCAATGGGGTATCCGAATATCAAAAGTCCGAAAGGGCAGAGACTAAACCAGTGAACACCAAGAAGAACGGGACAAAAACAGACAACACGTAAAACATGGAAACACAAAACAACTGAATATCAATCAACAACGCGAACTCCAGTCGAACCAAGAGTGAACTCAGGTGCTCTGGAAGAGTAAGCAGTTCCTGTTTGCTATAGCACACCCGTCGCGCTGCCAATAGTCCACTCAGTGTGTCAAATCCGGTAAAGGAAGACAAAACAAGACCTTATGACAAACCAACATCTGAACTCATCTGAGAGATCGAAATCCCGTATTTGTCTATAAGTGCATGATGTCTTCCGTAAAATTTCTTGAGTGAAGACAGCAACCGAGGAGCAACATAACCCTGTGTGAGCAATTTTTGCGTCAGACGTGTCGCTCTGCTAAGGAAATCGATGTAAGTCCCACACGCTCTGGAGTAACGAATCAATTGAGATACGTAAACTCCATAAGCTGGAGCGGACGGAATGTTGCTACACAAGAAGGGGAAGTTGACGATTGGAAAGTTGAAGTCATCACGTTTGTCATAGAGCCTTGTTGAAAGTCTTCCTTGAGAGTCTATTTCGAGATGTAGATCTAAATATGAAGCAGACTTCCTAGAATCCGTTGTGTCCTTTATCTCAAGCTCCTGTGGATATATGAGATGGAGAAAGTAACCAAATCGAGAATTGTTTAGTGAAAGGACATCATCAGTATAACGGAACGTGAGGTTGAATTGAATTATATTAAAATGCTTTGTGAGCAGGAGGCTAACTGTAAGATTTTTTTTTGGTCATGGGTTTCGCGACTTTTAAGTTTTAGTTTTGTGTGAGGTAAAAACCTTGGGGTGACTGGGTTGGGAGCTTTACACCCTAGCAACACTACATAGTTACATCATGGCTGTGAAATAAAAAAGGACGATAAAACGAACATGAAATGATGTTGCTGAGAAATATGGAGATTGGACGGAAAACAAAAGAACATTGAAGGCTGCTGGCTGTTTTCCATTGTGGATGTTTTAAATTCACGTTTATAAGTTGTGTCGCGTACACTTATTCCACATTTCATTTTCTTCTATTGAATTTATATCAAAGACCACAAGGAAAAGTACATATTGAGGTGGGTAAGTGGGGGGGGGGGTTAAAACCGAATATGTGCACTCTACATCCTAGTCTCGAACCCAAACTCATACTACCAAGGTAGTGAGTCTGGGAAAACACCTATTGATTTCTCGTAACCACTAGGTGGCGATCGTTATACCTTTTAACCTTTACCACGTGTGTATATGACGTGTTTAGCATACAAGATTCATTTCAATCTGAAATGAACCAACTTTAAAAACTCAACGTTTCATTGGTCTTCCGTGGTTTTTGACAACTGGTTCTGCAAAATCGAGAATCGGATTGGTCAAACGTGTATGGTTCTGTAATCAAGAATGTCCCAATTTTTAACTCCAATAAACATAAACAATTTCCAAAACCAGATAGACGCCCGTGAGTACAATTTAACGATAAAACGATTTTTTTTATTGTTAACAAAACCAACTTGTGTTCAAAAATGTAAAATATGATGTCTTATTATAAAATAAGAAATGCTATGTTATAATAGACCAACTCACATCAATTCGAGAAGTTATCTCGCTGTTGCATTTGCATAAATTCACTGAACCATAGGCACGGAATTCTGAACATACGGTTGAGTGATTTTCGTCAAACACTATGATAAAGCCTGAAAGTACTCCGAACGTACACATAATAAAATAGGTAATGGGACTGTTCCAGACTCTTATCATCTATTGATAAGCGTCTGGGTGATCGAGACTATCTACATCCACGTCCCTGTTAATCCTTGCGCACGAAGGCCACCCCATTCAGCTACCTGGGGCCCACACCTTGATCTAACTGGACCGCACACGGTGTTAAAGAATATGAAAGAACTGTTAAATTTCGCCAATTAGTATGTATTATGATGGTATATTTTTTGTTTCCCGCTTGGTAAACCCACTGTTTTGTGTATTTTTTTTTGTACATTATAGCACACTGAAAACGAAGGCGACTCTCTATTCCACTCTAGCCCTAAAATACTTTGCACGAAACAGAGAAAATATTTCCAGAAAGACTCACACTGTAAATCTTTAATACTAGTATTCGTGTCCATAACAGAACTTGCAAAATCTTTAAATCGTGCTCGGCCCAGGTAGATAATTGGCCAGCAGAGCTAAAGTCGTCGTAAAAAACAACGACGGAACTTGAGATTCTGACGTCGGACCAGTGCTCTACCTATAAAGAGATCAAGATGTGGACCCTGGGTAGTTGAATAATGCTGTCCTAATGCGAGGAGGTTGTTAAGTAATAATTCAGAACGCTTCACCGCTGTTCATTGACCACCGTGTTGATTATTATTTTTTTATTTTGCCCATATTTGTACCATAGACACTTATACACTATACGTAAATTTTCTTCATGATCGCACCATTAAAAAGGCACTTATTGTTATTGAAAAATCAACCGATTACAACAAAGTTCCAGGCAATAAATTTTGTTACGCGTGTTTCGTTTAATCAAGAATCGACAGATCACCCAGTCAGATTGAAAATATCTAACACTACATGTTTATGATCATAAAAAACATAGAACAATTAAACAAGCACACAAAAAATGCCGACTATGACTTAGGTCAGCCTATACCTTGCGTAGAAAGAAACGTAAGAGTTCTTTTAATTTTAAAAATGTCAAGGACAATTTCATAGCTTTGATGATTGCTGTATTATACTACATATTCTATATCATGTCACTGCATTGTTCCACATATTTAAATTCGAAAGGGGGAAAATCCTCTATTTCCACTCCTCTTATTTTGTATTTGTTTTCTATTGTAAAGTTATAGTATTTTCTTTGTAACATCGCTTTACATAACCTCTTTATTAGTTTTATTATCTTAACTTAACCTTCATTTGTTCTTTCCCCTCTAGTAAGCTAAAACCTGACCTTTAATAGGCTTTTTGACATTTGTCATGTCCTATAGACTTATTTATGCTTACTTTACTCTAACCCTCTAATTCTGTCTATCTGCTATGTCCTTTGTAGTTTTTTTTATAGGCTCATTTTTCATAAGTTACACATGACCACCTTTTAGAATAAGATCGACATATGCATACTTTTGTACTTGACTTTTTATCGAAGTTGTCCTTTTCTTAGCTCCATCTCATGTGTTTGTTTAGCTCTTTATGGGCACAGCTCCCGATGTGAACAAGAAGTTTTACAGCTATTAAAAGTCTCTCTATTAATATCTTTGTTGCATCCACGACTCATATTTGCTCAAGGAATTATTTTTTTTTCACTCTTTGGTTCTTTAATAATTTGTTTTATTCTACTTATATTAAAAACGAAAGAATATGGAATATGTGCCAAAAAGACACGATCCACATATTGAAATGATTTTAATAAATGTACAAAAGCAAAATTTCACTGCGTGTGAAGCGCTTTTCTGGATTAACCTTCATCAGACACGCTAGGAGTAGAAAACTTGGAAAACCGGTAAAATATTAGATTTGATTAAAAAAATGCCCCAAAAAATATTACAACAATGACCAAACAGATAAATTTATCAATTTCTAAAGAAACTGCCAAACGTTGTCAAATTTTGGAAATATGTAAACTGTGTCTTTCCAACACATATTCCAGTACTCGAAAATATATAAGAGCATACAACTTAAGCACGGGGAAGCTTTCTACGACCTCCACACGGCACTAAAGCCAAACTCTGAAATAATATTAAAAACGAAAGAATATGGAATATGTGCCAAAAAGACACGATCCACATATTGAAATTACAATTACTCTTTGTAGGAGTTCAACTTACAAAAGAACTACATCTTAGAGAGTAGAGAATATGCCACATATACCTATATTAAACCAGAAAGTATTTATTCAGTATCTTGTAATGTGTAGTTTGTTTTCTAGAATTTTTTATGATGAATACAGCTTAATTTGTTCGAAAAAGAGTACAAGAGGTAGGACATCATTGACGCACACCTTTAAGAAAAGTTAAATGTATGTACATGATTTGCAAATAATATCATATCACGGTTTCACATTAGAAACATAAATATTTTTGGCATGCACTTTTTTGTAATAGGTTATAATTTGACATTTTACATTTGATAGTACAATCTATATTGAATGTAAAGTTGCAAGTTCTTGGTTTGACCTTCAAATCAATGTTCATTGCCTAGTGAATAATTATTTATCTTTTGGATCGTAAAATAGGAGCAACAATTTTAATCATGGAATGCAATTAAACCCGTATAAAACATACAATATTAGTAACTCTTTAGCTCTTGTCGTTCCTCCTAAACATTGACAAATGTATGTAAAAGGACGACAACAAACTATTTTTCTAATTGATTCCGGTCTTCAAGTTTTGTCAAGCTTATTAAACACAATGAAAACTTGTTATTTGGTTTTGAAGTCTTAATATACTTGTGTTCAAAAGTGTTGTACCACCCTATGAAACATATGTTGGTAAAGATATTGTGAGATTAAGGTCAAATGTTTCATCTAGTAACATTGTCGTTTTATGTTAATTTTCTTTTTAACACCAATGTCACGTGGTGATTGCATCATTTTACGACTTTGAGAGAAAAAAAAAATAATTTGGATAAGTGTACATGCCCAGTGACAAATAAACACTAATGTATACAATTTGAAAAAAAATCTGCTGCTCTTCATCTACATGGAACTTTGTTTGCATTTTGGTTTGAATCCAATTGTTGACGTAGCAGTTACGTATCATGTTAAGTTATACATGTATAAACTCTGAATATTCCGAGATACAGACACCCATTCTAATTGAAAACTCTATACCTACAAATACCTTTCCAATGGTTTTTTTTCAATATATCTATAAATTTTAATCAAACATCTTTATTCCTCATCTCATTATCGTCTATATTTTAATTCACAACTTTAACTTTTTTCTGTACGAACTTTTACACGATATCGTTGTCTCCGTGATCACCATTGATATCAACTTCCATATCAGCTTTTGGTAGAACGTCAAAGAAATTGATTCTGATGTACTGAGATGATCACCTCACTTTCTCACTATTAACTGGATTTGACACGCTGAATGGACTATTGGCCACGCGACGGGTGTGCTATAGCAAGCAGGAACTGCTTACTCTTCCGGAGCACCTGAGTTCACTGGAGTTCGCGTTGTTGATTGGTATTCAGTTATTTTGTGTTTCCATGTTTTACATGTTGTCTGTTTTTGTCCCGTTCTTGTTGGTGTTTACTGGTTTTGTCCCTTTCGGACTTTTGACATTCGGATACCCCATTGGTACCTCTGCTTCTCTCACAACCGTGTTGTGATTGTGTTACTATCGGACCCTACGATATCGCAATGTAAGATTAGCTAGTATTGCTTCACTTCCAAGCAGCGCGATTTCGGCAATATGAGGGAGATGGACCTTAAAGGGTGATACAATGATCATAAAATGATGATGAAAGAGGAAGGTTTGGTATGTCTTTGTCTTCTTTTGTCTTTCTTCTTGGAGTCTTGAGACTGATCAGTTCAGTTGGGTAATTTTGTTTTTATGCTAACCGGGTATTTACCAGTTTGGACTTATACCTAACAGTGACGGGGTTACTGCAGTCAACAGGAAGTTTTCTTTTTTTTTGGGGGGGGGGGCATATTTGGCTTCATTTAAAATAAAAACGTTTTTATTTTTCGTTAATGAAAATGACACTAGAACTTCGTTCTAATTTAGTTTTAAAATATAAACTAACTTTTAACTGAAAAAAAAAAACAGACATGAAATCAAATGGTTCTATTAAGGAAAGTCGCCAGAAACTTGGTGTAACAAAGATAACTGTCAAATTTTCAGGTCAGGTAAAGGCTAAAAGATATTTTTTTTTTACTCACTCTAACAATATTCATCACCAGAGATTTAATGACCCAGACATCGGTTTTGATAGACATTTAATGACATGAAAATAACTATACTTGCTGGCTAAGGATTGTCGCCTTTTACCGGGATTGACCTTCACTAAATCGATCTTTGGCAAGTGACGACAGTGTTTTAGCATGTTGTAAATGTTTACATCCTTCGGAGAACCGGGGTTTACTTTCGATATACTTTCAAGATTTTACGTGGCTGATTGCATTTTGGTTGTAATACTGAAACGTATTTAAAGGTGGTTTTTTTTTTGCATTCAACCTAAATGGGTTTTTTTTGGGCAGGTATTTGCTTCCTCGATCAACCACGCTGTAAAATGACTTCTCAACACTTTACAATCAAAGACTTCTACTGCAACAATACAGTAGAAACCCTATATGAGTAATGTGATTTTATGCATTCAAGAAATAAAGTAAACCCTTTTTAGTCTTTCAATTGAAAACTGATAATTTAAACTGAACTTCATGTAAGAAAACACACTATTCTAAATTTAATCTTTGTTTTGATGAATTAGAGATGAGGTAACATAAAAAATATTTATAAAAGCCGTATTCTATGAATTGACTTACAATGTAAGTCTTGTAAAAAACGATGGTACAGACAAGAGTAGACAATATCTCGTAATCATTGAGAACAAACTGTAAAAAAAAACCTGACAGCTATTGTTTAAACAACGACACTTTACATCTATTTTGGTAATATATGTGACAATACACAAATGTTTTAGGGTAAAAAAAAAATATTTTGCCTGCGGATTGTCCTAAAATAGCTGTATATAAATCAAACCGTATACATCAATTGTGATATTGCTAATCAATGTGGTAATGTTTGTTGAAGTATATATACGTTGACTAAATTTTCTGTATTAATGCCGTAATTGTAAATTTTCAAAAATAGTTAAAACACATTTTATGAACGCTGATGTCTACAAATGAACATTTTATGCGATATAGAATAAATTAACGTCTGTATATGCCGGTAGCATCTTCATTTCTGCTATTTTTAGTACTAAATGTTTGAGATGCTCCTCATGAAACTATTTATTTTCTTGTGATTTTGTCATAAATTAAAAAATAAAAGAATAAATATTTGAAATATAAAAAAAAATCATTTAGGATTTTTTTCTAACAGTAAATACGAGACTTCGATATGAACAAAAATGATACATTATAATTTCTAAAATGCAAAGGTGTGAGACACGGTTGTCCGTTGTTTCTTTGGCTCTTTTTTCAAATTTCAAGGATGTCCATATTTTACATATGTAATATAGATAGATCCATTTTTTTACATGAAAAAGGTGACTAAAAGGGATAACATAAAAGTTTTAACAGACATTGTTTGTTCTTTTATCGTCTTATTATTCAGGTGGTGATTTAGCATGAAACATCGAATAAATTATATTTTATAATCATGTAGATAATTAATCATTTAGTTCTAAATTAATTCGTACGCGACCTCAAATCGCGGTCTTCAACCTTGAATAAGGGCAAAATAACAGATTGTTCGGATGATCTATATTATTCATTATAAACTGTACTCTATAATTTTAGATAACCAATGATGTATCAGGAAATATTAACAAGTACATTTATATTTTTATTCTATAGCTAACTGGTAAAAAATGAATGACACTTGTTAAGAAATGTTGAATAAAATTTACCATATTTTACTCTAGTACACGATATTAATAATTACAACGACATTTTAACTACTTATAAATATATTTACAAGAACAAAACGCTTGATAGAAACGTTATCTGACACACAAAATTAATTAGATCGAACATCTTTTTATTCAGCATACCACCAAAAAATAGTGAGCAGAGACAAGAATATAACCTTTTTCGACAAAAAGAGAGAAAGTGATGAAGCTACAAGAACAATTTCATTCCTATTAAAGATATGACTTTCTTTGTGAATTTCTGAAACACCCGAGTTCACTCTCGTAAATTAGGACTTGGGTTTGTGTTGTAGGTGGCTATTTAGTTGTTTTTGTGTGTTTTTATGTTGTCTGTTTTTTCGTGCTGTTCTCGTTCGTGTTTACTTGTTTTGTATCGCACTTTCAGACTTTTAAATTCCAATGCCAAATGGCACTTCTTCGTTCTTCACTCTTAAGTTTAACGAAAACTACTTCATATCTTAAAACAAAACGAAGAAGTTAAGTTGATATTAATACTGAACATTTAAATCACAACACCATCAAGTTCATTTGCCAAACAATCACAAGACTGGCCTTTCTCAGAACAAGTACAGAAACTAGAGAGACTTCGCTTTTTCTCTCCATAACAGACTTCATTTTAATCCACATTAAAGTATAATAATCCATTTACAATTTGGTGACACTTATAAATCATTAAACTAGAAATTATACAAATAATCATTACAGATATCTGTGATAAATCTATTTTGACTTCAAACTACAGTACTGTTTTGTCTTTCATGATTATTTATGGTTTGTGTAATGCGATGGTGGCGCCACTAAAAAGGGGTTTAGTCACGTAAGCAACGCTAGATACGATACTAAATAGGAATTTGCAAGTAGCATTTTGAGATATAATTTTAATTTGAGTTTTCTGCCTAATTCGTTTATTTCTTGTAAGCTGAAGAGAATAGTAACTGAACATAATAAAGCCCAAAGAAGAATGAGGAACAAAGCATTCAAAATATAAAAAAGAGAGTGAAATCCGGAAAGGATGACGTTACCAAACTCTATGTCAAACCAACATCTGTGCTCATCTGAGAGATAGCAATCCAATATTTGTTTACATGCAAGCACATGATGTCTTCCGTAAAATTTCTTGAGTGATGACAACAACCTTGGAGCAACGTACCCCTGTGTAAACGATTATTTATTCAACTAAAAGAGCAGCAACTGTTCAGTTTCTTTGAAGTCTATGGATATCAAATTCACAATGCTTTTTTGTATTTTCGGACAAATTGGAGTCCATTTTTTATGCACACTAACTAATTTTTCAATTTTTTAAAAATTCTATATAAATTTCACAGTCAACCACAAAATCCTTGCTTTTTTCCAGATTTGTGACATCCTGCACTTTTTTTTCAAATATTATAGTCTCTTCCCCATAAAAATTAAATGTTTTACCCCATAAACAAACATTATTTACTTATTGTTTTTGAGATTTGTTACATCTATTTCGACTTGAGTTCACGTTGCTAAATGCGGTTTATGTTTGTTGTGTGGTTTGTTCCGTTGTGATGAATTTTTTGTCTACCGATTTTGTCTGGGTTTTCTCTCGGTATCATAATGTTTGATTACCACTTTTGTACACCTTTACCCCTCGCATGATACTTGTTATAATGTTTGAAGTTCAGATCCACGATTTGGCTTGCTGGTTGCTTTCCTTTCCGAGATAAAAAAAGCTTCTACTCTTCCTTAGGTATTAGCTAGTCATCGTGTTTGTATAAAGCACTCTTTTCGAAACTTATTCTGTGCTTTTCAGAGAGCAGTTACTGTTATCTTTGTTTAAACACATTGATCTAATGCTTTGTAATAATAAATAAGCAATAATACTCGTCTTTTCAACAAGAATATATATTATATATACATTCATAAAAAATTCCAAAAGATGACATGCTACAAAAAGACAAGCTCATTTACAATATAAAAAAGGGACATTTTACATTTCACTTGGAATATAAAATTGCAAATTTTATAAAATATGTAGGCCAAAGTTCGACATAAATGACCAACATATTTATTTTAAGCAAAACAAGTATGTAGGATTTTTTTAAAAATAATTAATAGTCTTGTCGTTGTAAATGTGCATTTATATACATTTTGCCATTTATACAAATAATCTTGTATGTCTTATGTTTAAAAACGTCGTAAATCAATCTAGGCATGTTTGTTGGCGGCTTTTATAAAATGTGACATTTATACCGCACAACCAACATTCTTAGTAATATTAATGTTAACGATGCTGGTAAAAAATGTAAAAAAAACACCAAGGAAATGTATGATAATTCTATAATGGATATTCGCGTTAGAATATGAATACAAGTCAAATAAAGTTGACGGTGTTTCGGTGCCACGTAGCGCTTTACTTATAAATTTATTGCATACCGGTCTCACAAAATCTTCGAAACATGTATTTAAACCAATTTTGGTTCTATTCGTGTACATGAAATCGCAAACCAACTCAATGCCTAACGTGATACTATATTTGCATGTTTTGTAAATATTAAGAGAAAACTATTTGTGCCTATCATTTAATTCGTAACTTAAGGACAATTGCCCTTCGAATCTCATTTCCCAGGAATAATACCTTGTATTTGATAAGTGAAGAAGTGATTTTTATTACAAGAAATACAAATGAAACCAAAGTTCCAGACAATAAATGTTGCTACGCCTGACGCGCGTTTCGTCTATTCAAGACTCATCAGAGGCGCTCTACCAAAAATATTGAAAATGCCAAACACTATATGATTATGAAGAGCATAGAACATTAAATCAAAAATACCAAACTGGAAACCCAATTATTACTAAGATGATCAACCTATGTCTGGAATGATATCAGGAATAATATAAGAAATGATATCAGTTTATAATAGTAGGATGGAAAATCACAGATATTTGGAGACAGGATAATATATTTTTTTTGTCAGTTTTAATATGCGTTCATAGAAATTCTAGATCTCGCCTTATACCAGAATTTCTGTAAATCCTAAACGCCGAGAACCAAAATTTATATGAACACATTTTTATTAAGATAAGTTAAACCTTATCTTGACCCTAAATATCTGTGGGGAAGATACAAATAAATCAGGTTTCAGCCAGCTTTCTCCTAAATGTCAATATTCGACTCGTTACATTTTCTTATCGTGAGTGAGTCAGATAAAAGTCAGACCATATTTCATGATAATTGTTTATGTCCACTCTTTTCTCAAAACAATTTTATTACTTTGACTTTACATTAAAATAAATTTGATTCCAGTCATGAAAATGAAGGTGGTACGAAGGATTCATCAATTACAGATGTGATGTATGGAGCATTTGACCTGTGACAAAGAGGTCTTTTCTATGGTTTATCAAGTTCACTGATCACAAACAGTTAGAACGGTATGCCATTTTTCAACTTGATTAGCAACACATCACAAAACCACTGAGATGAAAGCATACAACGTCTTAAAAATGTGTTTTGACTAAGACGAATTTTTTTACAATGTAAGAATATTGATAAGTTTTTAAGGTGTCAGACAAGGTTGTCCTGCGTTAAATCGTTTTTTATACAAATGAATTGCAAAATGACATATGAAGTGCATTCATTGAAAGAATCCTCATCTCTCTTAAGCACATTAAATTGGTTTGTACAAGGGTCTAAATAATTTGAAAAAAATTCGTAATGATGCTTAAGAGTTTTGTAAATATTTTGTCAAACCATTTCCATGTAAATAAAAAAGCAGTCTAGGAAAATTATAGATCCAATGCTAAGTCAACACTTTTGCCGCAAACAGATGAACAATATAGGATACACAAAACAAAAACACAAAACGTCTCAAATTATTACTAAAATCACCAATTTAATTCTGATTTTATAAAACAATATCATTATGTTGCTTTCGCAACTACCATCTTTGAACCCACTGTGGACGAGACTTGGGCATCATTCTTTTTACATTAGTGCCTTTGCGTTCTGGCAGGTCGTTAAACTGGAATACCGAGTCATCTACTTTCGTCGTCGATTTCAATGCCATCTTTAGAATGACAGCCATAGAACCTATTAGAACTATTGCTCCAGATGCTCCACCCAGACCATAGTAGATGGCTTTATTGTCGGGACTCTACAAATGCATTGGTGGTATTGTAAATTAATTTAAACATTCATTAGAACTTTAATAAGGAGAGAGATTATTACATAAAATATATACGGTCTGCTTCTTTGTTTGTGTAAAGTGTCTTGTGTATGCTGTTATGGCTTGATTTGATTAGCGTGAATAAATAATAAATAAAAAGATATATAAAATTAAAATTGATAACTAAAAACTCATTCTCATCCAAAAAATTAACAATTTAATAGATGAACATTTCCATCATAACTTTAAAATTGGTTAAAAAATAAAAATATAATTTGCAGTCTCAAAGCGTTCTTAAAGTAACCAAA